>CM072062.1:16295914-17568057 GCA_036785405.1 Coenonympha arcania
GGCGTCAAAGTATTCCTCCGAATCGGTGTCAACTGGAAAAGTGCCCAGAAGTCTGGCAGCATTGCCACGTTGGATGGCAATGCTGCCAGCTATCCTCTGACCTAAAAATAGGCCAGTCCTCTGGTCACGAGAGGCGTCGATTAAGCGCTTTGAGATTTCTCTGAAAAATAAGCGATTACTTGGACCCACAGTGATCTGTGCTTGGACCCCACGGACCCAGCGTCTCGTACAAACGGCTCAAATACGTAATCTCCAACGAGATTACTGTATTTGCGCCGCTTGAGAGTCACCGCTGATGCAGCAGCAGTGTCCGCACAACCCATCGTGCTAGGAAAATGAAAAACGAAAAAAAAATCTTACCTAATTTAAAATGAACTACACGTAGAATCTTTTGATCTATTCCGGACGTATCCACGCGTGAACACGGGCGCTCTCCGATCATTACAGAACAACTAAAGGTAAATTCCGACGTCGCAGATGTTAGTAGCCGATTTGCGAAGAGCGCATGAGTACTTGAATTTTGAATCTCTTTTGAACAGAACTCTGTAAAAGAACAATCTTTACCATCGACACAAATATTATGTTTATTCCGTATAAAAGAATTTATTACTTATTTGTCCGTCTGTCTGGCCTGGCTGTCACGACCCATTATTTCAGAATATTAAAGATATCTTTAATATTTACAAGGAATTTGAAATAGTCATAGATAACAGTGACCCAGCGTCATTGCAATCATAAAAAATTGAAAATTGTTTTAATTTTTATTTTAGTAGGGAGGAATACCATGGTGTTGAAATTTCAAAATGAGATACTTAACAATATGCATTATGCAATAGCGTGTACTTATTAAATATTCTAAAACAGATTTTTGTTTTTTTTTACACAGAAATAAAATTTATTTGATATTCAATACGTAACATTATCTATATTTATAAAACTTAAAATAAAATTTTAACGAATATACATATATTACTTCAATTCAATAGATAAATGGATTGCTATAGGGAACTGTTCAAAATCAATACTAACCCAACGGATTATTTTTGTCTGGAGTTGATAATCTCAGCAGAAACTTTTTGTTTGATGGGACATTATAGATTACTGATGTACACGTTGCGTTAACAATTTCTTGGTTGAAGAAATAAAACCGTGCTTCGTCCACGTTATATTTAATAGCCGATTCCGATTTCAGAGTCCACGGCAGGTTTACCCCGTTTATATTCACCATGACGGTTGCTGAAACAAAGTTTTTCATTCACGCTGGAACCTTATTTTTTCCTTTCATCGAATAGACCTTTTCGACATGGACGCCGATGTAGTTTATATGGCGGCCATCTTGAATCCGCCATTTTGAATTTTTTTTTCAGCTCACTGGCAATTGGATGACGTTTCGAATGACATTTGGTAGAGCACCCCCCGCCTATCTAAAATACCCTGGTCGTGCTCTTCACCCGTCTCCGAATTCATCAATCATCAGCTCTCTCCGTATTTTTCCTCCGAATGAGGTTTTTCCCTCTACACGAAACGATTAGTAAAAAAATTTTTTTCGTACAAAATTGTTCAGGAGAGGTGATCAATCAGTCAGTCAGTGAGTCACCACTTATTAGTATGCTGGACTTTTCCAGGATAATAAGTATTAAATAGCCTTTGTAAGTAGCTAAATTAGTAGTGTGGGACAGCCTTCCAGCTTCCGTGTTCCCAGCCAAATACGATCTGGGTGCCTTCAAGAGAAGAGTGAATGGGCATTTCTAGCCAAGCGCGTTCCATCCTAGACCTCATCATTTCTGTTCATCAGACTTGATTGTAGTCAAACGCAAGCCTATCAATTATATAAAAAAAATCTTCAGAAATAAGGGAACCCCACTACTTTGTACCTCCCACAGGTACCTCCTCTACCACAGAAGCGCAAGACGCCGAGATAAGTATGATAATTGATATGGCCAATGGGCCATCAGCGTGTAAACCTGCCTTCCGAAGCTGGCGGTGGAGTTATAACTTTTCATAAGAGCCTATTATTTAGGGCTGCGTGAAGAGTAAATATTTTTATTTACATTTAGCAATGATTGGACCTGTGGATTGGACCTACCATTGTAGTATTCGTCTTCGTGCTTAGCTTTGGCTTTTGACGACAGGTGTGCTGAAACAACAAATGGAAACTATTGGAAGAAATGCTGGTGGTAGGACTGTTCTGGCGGAGTTCGTGTGGGGGAGGTTATTCTATCGTGAAGCAGTAATGTATTATGCTGTGTTTCGATTTGAACTAACGTTTGAAAATGATGTGCGCAGTGCAGTGCGTCGTGTAATAGTGTAACCCAAAGCCGTGGGACGCACCGCATCAGCTGACATGGGCAGGCGTCTCACTTAACATCGGGTAGAACGTTTTTTATTTATTTATTTATTTAAATAAGGGACAGCAAACAGTCATGCATTACAAAATTAACTCTAACTCTAATTACAAACTAATCAGTGCATGACCCACACCGTCGTCCTCAGGTAATCTGAAACGTATGCTCATGGTGAGGGCAATGCAAATCAATTAGTATAAAGAAGTATCTATTTTTGATTTGAGGTTGCCTATGACCAACCTCTTGTTTTGTTCGTTTCATCATTTTTTTTCTAAAAACGAATTAAAAGTAAAACTTAGTACTCTTAATTCGTAAAAAAATTAAAAGAGAAAGTTTGTAAGTATATCTGTGCAAGTGTGTCTGTTTCTTCCTCATCTACGCCACAACTACTGAACCGATTTGGCTAAAATTTGGAATGGACATAAAATATAATACTGGATTAACATAAGGACTACTTTTATCCTCGAAAAATCCATGGTACCTTCGAAATTCGTAAAAAACCACAGAAAACTATAATAGTACTTACCTTGAAAAACTGAAATGCAAACTGAAACTCGGCAGGAGTCGCGGGCTTCCAATAGTAGGTACCTACCTAGCTATTCTAATATAAAAATATCACTTACCGATTCCAGATACTAAACACAGAAACTTGACCATTTTTGAAATCATTGTATACTAAGTATTATCAAATGATTTCATTACATTCTTCGAGAACTTATAGAACAACTGAACTAAATATTTCACTATGTAACATAACCGATAAAATATTTGGCAAAAAAATGTATTTAAAATGATTCCATTACATGTAATATGTTTGCATTATTGAGATTTAGAGGAAGTTTAAGCTTTAGAGGAAAAATATATCGAACGATAGTGTAACTACATAATATAGGTAGGTACACTCGCTGTTAATAGTTAATAGTAGTTTATGTAACGGTTACATAATGGGGGGTATTAAAATACGAGTGTGAGTTTAAAAAACGAGCCGCAGGCGAGTTTTTTAATAGTATCACACGAGTGTTTTAATACCTAATTATGTAGAGTTTCATACACTACTTTATCTACGCTCATATTATTATCATAAATCCAAATCATAAAATCTTGCTAACTTTTGTCGTAAATCATTGCAACTACTAAGATGTCAGGTGGAGTGAAATTTTCTTTAGTAGGTTTCACTACTAGACATTTTTCAGCGCAAAGTTTTGACTAAGTAACAAAAAAAATTAGTTGTCTGTAAAGTCGGTTTACGGACGATAGATTTACGAGATAACGTCATAATCGTAATCGTAATCGTAATCGTAGTCGTAATCGTAATCATAATCATAATCACAGGCCCAGGTGGAACGTTACGCGGAACGTTAGACATTGTGTTGTTCATGGCCCATCTATACTCTCGGCAATGACTACCAACTATATGTTGTCTGTGGATTCACTTAAAAAAATATTACCTAAAAAATATTACCTACCCCAGATAATAATTGTAACCGTTAACCGTTGTATTGCCGATAGCGGTACTGTAATCAATTCCTTCAAAACCCCAGATACAAATACAGGAGTCCAGAGCCGTGTATCGTTATGGATATTATACAACTTTCTTTAAATATTTCCATAGTAGAGCGATGTTATTATGAATAACTTTTTAATAATTATAGAAGTCTGTGAATAAAGTAGGTAATTATTTGACACATTTCGATTTTATAATTCGAACTTTAAGCAATGAGCGTAGATAAAAACTATAACGTTATAGTTTATCATATTATAAACGCGTACGTACCTACCAACTTTATAAATATCGCGTTGCTTAGAAGTGAATTCGCATTCTATATAAAATTTTCCTTACGAATAAAAGTTTTTTTTTATTATTGAAATTTTACAATAAAACTTATCACTAGCTTATTCTAATTACTATACAAGTCTTGCCCGCGTGGAATGGTGCCAAGAATACTGGCTGCATTTCTGCTTCATTTAATTGCTGCTGCTGCTAAAAGTAATTATTAAAATTCAAACTTTGCAAATGTGAATTTTTTGGCAATAATTTTTCAACATCAAATGAACTGAGAAAAGCATTTAAAATAGTACCTAAGTACTATACTTATCCTTTTCACAAGTCTCTGTGAAAAGGGGTAGATAGGTAGTACTATGTACACCTAGTAGGTACATAGCGCTATCCCGGTACAAGAGGGATAGTCATGGGATACGTACCTACTAACTACCTACCATTTTTAGATTCGCTAAAGTTAGCTTCTAAAACAGATTAAACACCTTACCGGACCACCTCATCGGACACTGGTACCAATTCTGTCTGTGCAAAATCTCTAAATCAAACTAATTTCAAGCATCTAAAAAAAGGATAGCTTTTCATAATGGAAAGAGAGTCTCACCATGGAAAGAGATAGCACTATTATGAACAGAATTGGCACCATTAATCGTGTGTGCGACAGTCTATTATAGCCACCGATAAGAAACCTGAGAATATGGGCATCCGACCGATTTACGTAAACCTTTTTGGTACAAACAAACAGTAGCGCCATCTGTCAAAATTCTATGGGTGGCTGCTGAACGAACTACAGCATGGCCTTACTTTTGGTGGATATTTATCGAAATAAAATAACTAGTAGGTACATAGAACTTTCATTTTATTCAACATACAATATCTGGTCTATAACGATAAAATAATGCAATATTAAATTACAGTATTACATATTTATCACTTTACACTAAAGTGTACTTATCATTAATTGGGGATATTAAGTTTTTACGACCGATTTCTTCAAAACTTTTTTAAGATTTTTTCATCTTATGAAATTTTATTAGATCTATCAAAAAACTAGTTAAGTTTTACATTATAAGGCTTATTTAATACTTATTTTCCATAAAACTGATATTTTAAAAGTGAACTATGAATAATATTCTTATATTTAAGCTTATTTTGAAGTAACATATTTAAATTAATACAAACTTCCAAACTTCGTATTTTAAAACACTTGTAATTTTTTTTTAGTTATTTACAAAGAAATTTTTTTTATGAAAAGTCTCTAAGAATCTCATAATAAAATTTTAAAAATATTGTCACTTAAACTGCTATAAATAAAATAATTAGTTCGGATCTTCTATATAAATAAATAATTTCTAAGCCAATTTTACACCATCTTTTTTTTTAATTATATTTTTATTTCATAGGCCTACTGTTTGAATACTGTTTGAATACGTGATTTAGTTAAAAACTAATTAGGCATTTCTCTAATATATTATCGAGCTAATATAGTTTTGTTAGATAAGTAGGTAAACTTATATTTTGGACCCATTTTGCGGAAATAGCACTTAAACTAAACTAATCTAAACTACAAAAGTTACTAGCAAAAGTAAACTTAAAAAATATATTATAATTTAAATACTTTTGTTATTAGAAATCCACAGCTTTTAGTATAAAGTTTTAGTAGTAAATATTATTATTTAAAAATATTTTTATATAGTATTGTCCTAGTAAGTATAAATTTTTCGGATGACTTTATAAGCTCCATTAAGTTCAACGCAATCTATAATAATCGCAACGACACATAAGTTCCGGAGGGAGTTCTGTAATCCACGCTCGATAAAACGATCTAAATACATCTCAGAGTCCATAGTTACACATACATTGTTATACAGTGTTTAACGAAAACCCTGATTTGCATAAATAAAATTGATATTCAAACCTATAAAACAACAAAGCTTATAAAAATACTATTTCTTAATTTTCTCAATAAGTTGACATTTCCACGTACGGAAAGTTATTCTTTTCCGCACTGGAGCTTTTTTGTTTTCCCTCTGCAAGTGGATCCAAATGCAAGAAGGAGGTTAGATAAAAAGTTTTCTGTACAAAATTATTGTATTAAATGACAGTAATGTAATAATTACTGTAAATACTTGTACAAGTGTTAAATTTATTTCAATGAGTTCCTTGCTTTATTTAATTTTTCGCAAATGTGCGGCTGCGTATAAAAATGAATTAAACTATTTTCGCTAATTTAATTTTGGTACGGGAGCTAACAACGTTTGAAAAGTAAGAATTTTAGGTGAGCTGATTTTGTGATATGTCGTCCTTCTTGCACTTTCGGTTAGAGTCTGGGCCATCTGGCTGGCGGTAGCGGTTGCGTTCATTAGTGCGCATCCTACCTGTCCAGGTGTTGCAGCTTACGCCTACACAATGTTTATACCAAAGTTCTATACTAAAGTTTTATACTAAAGTCGGGGCTACTAATTGCCCTTAAATTATTATAGGCGCACTTGTACTATTTATGATGACATTTCATATAAAAACATATAAATTGGGACAATTTATATGTTTAGGCATATAATGGGGCAAATGAAACACCGTTTCATTTGCCCCATTTTCATTTTCATTGCCAACACCGTTTAGCCGTTAGTTTTATGGTATAATGTTAATTCGTATGTGGTTGACAATTGACTAATACAAAAATGAAACGTCATCATAAATGGTACAAGTGCGCCTATAATAATTTAAGGGCAATTAGTAGCCCCGACAACATCGGTATAAACATTGTGGAGGCGTAAGCTGTACATAGGATGCGTACTAATGAACGCAACCGCTACCGGCAGCCAGATGGCCCAGACTCTAACTGAAAGTGCAAAAAAGACGACATATCACAAAATCAGCTCACCTAAAATTCTTTCTCGAAAACGGTTGCTAGCTCCTATACTATAATGTTCTATTAAAATAGTTTAATATTATAATCAATTAGTGTTGCCATAATTATGCACATGTGCTAGCCAGTCCCAGCTGTGGGAAAGGTAAGTGATAAGTGAAGACGTTGAGGCAGAAAAATGAGATTGCAAAATTTCTATTAAAATGCCAATTTTGAAGAAGTTTTCTTTATGGGAAACCCGATTTCGGCTGTTTGCGCGAAAGTAAACTTCTGTTTGAGAGGCTTCTGTTAACAATATCGAGTGTTGGGGTCAGTGCCACGCGAAGACGCTGTGGCAGAAGAGCAGGTACACGGAGGCGACGACGAGGTTGCCCATCATGATGGGGAAGCCGATCTTGAGGAACTGCATGAAGGTGAACCGGTAGCCGTGCTGCTCCGCCACTCCTGCGCACACCACGTTCGCGCTCGCGCCGATCAGCGTGCCGTTACCTGCGGGGTGGGGTGCGTGTCATATCAGTTATTTCATATATTAGGCTGAGTAATATGAAGGGTTACAAATCCATCAGTTATCATTACAAAAATGTGTGAAAAACAAGCGTTACACGGTTTATAACGAGCGTTATACGATATTCTTCTCAGCGAACCCTTTCATTTGATGTCCATAATATAGAATGATCTTAGGTGTTCCGCCATGTTGGATTTAAAGTGAGGTGACACAACTAGCCCCGATTGTCACCCGGACACCACCTACCGGCGCCGCCACCACCCGCACCATCATCGTGGTCAGCGGGATGTTGTCCACGAACGCGGACGCGTGCCCGGACACCTGACACCAGACACCTACCTCCAAGACAGGCGCTGAAGCTCAGCGCCCACGCGAGAGGCGGCAGCGGCAGCGCGAGCCCCGCGGGGTCCGCCAGCGCCGCCACCACCCGCACCATCATCGTGGTCAGCGGGATGTTGTCCACGAACGCGGACGCGTGCCCGGACACCTGACACCAGACACCTACCTCCAAGACAGGCGCCGAAGCTCAGCGCCCACGCGAGAGGCGGCAGCGGCAGCGCGAGCCCCGCGGGGTCCGCCAGCGCCGCCACCACCCGCACCATCATCGTGGTCAGCGGGATGTTGTCCACGAACGCGGACGCGTGCCCGGACACCTGACACCAGACACCTACCTCCAAGACAGGCGCCGAAGCTCAGCGCCCACGCGAGAGGCGGCAGCGGCAGCGCGAGCCCCGCGGGGTCCGCCAGCGCCGCCACCACCCGCACCATCATCGTGGTCAGCGGGATGTTGTCCACGAACGCGGACGCGTGCCCGGACACCTGACACCAGACACCTACCTCCAAGACAGGCGCCGAAGCTCAGCGCCCACGCGAGAGGCGGCAGCGGCAGCGCGAGCCCCGCGGGGTCCGCCAGCGCCGCCACCACCCGCACCATCATCGTGGTCAGCGGGATGTTGTCCACGAACGCGGACGCGTGCCCGGACACCTGACACCAGACACCTACCTCCAAGACAGGCGCCGAAGCTCAGCGCCCACGCGAGAGGCGGCAGCGGCAGCGCGAGCCCCGCGGGGTCCGCCAGCGCCGCCACCACCCGCACCATCATCGTGGTCAGCGGGATGTTGTCCACGAACGCGGACGCGTGCCCGGACACCTGACACCAGACACCTACCTCCAAGACAGGCGCCGAAGCTCAGCGCCCACGCGAGAGGCGGCAGCGGCAGCGCGAGCCCCGCGGGGTCCGCCAGCGCCGCCACCACCCGCACCATCATCGTGGTCAGCGGGATGTTGTCCACGAACGCGGACGCGTGCCCGGACACCTGACACCAGACACCTACCTCCAAGACAGGCGCCGAAGCTCAGCGCCCACGCGAGAGGCGGCAGCGGCAGCGCGAGCCCCGCGGGGTCCGCCAGCGCCGCCACCACCCGCACCATCATCGTGGTCAGCGGGATGTTGTCCACGAACGCAGATGCCAGCCCGGACACCTGTATACCACACCAGTTGAATACTTTACTCTGCTTATTCAAATATATATTTTACACTCTTATTAAATTTTAGATAATACATCTTTATGGCCTAATTGATAAACTTTCAGAACACTCACCCACAATACAAGCATAATAGCTACTGTGAGTCTGGACTCTTCACCAACTTTCAATATGAGCGATTCCGTTATGCTTCCTATCCAAGCTATTAGGCCCAGTTTTGATAGAACCTGAAAAAATATCCACAATGGAATTAAAGCTTATTAGCTTATTACTTATTTCTAATTTTCATCTCATAATATGTTACATTAAAGCTTATCTAGGGACACGGTAGAGTCCCCGCCAAGAAGAGACAAGCGAAGCGCAAGGAAACTTATTTCTTGTCAGAACTTGCCCAGAAAGCAGCTAAGAATATTTGCAGCCAGACTAATACCATACATAGCTAAGTGAACTTTACCTCCATCAAAACGAATAGAGCAGCAAAGAAGAGAAGAGTGGACCACTCCACTCTCGCCAGTATAGGCTCTAGGTCTTCTCTTTCTGCTAGAAGTAGAAGTAATAATGCTCCTAGTAGCGCTGTCCAGCCGAGAGATAATCTTTCTGTAAAGAAATAGGTTATTATAGGCGATATTTTTATTCGGTCTATATATCTTGTTATCTTTTATCTACCCAGTAGTTAAAGGCCAAACAAATTGAAGTTTTATCCTGTTTTTAGAGTCTGCATCTCAAAAGAGAGAGGACAGATGTTTTTTTCTAATAAGGAAAAAATAAGCATTGAAGATGTGTGAACTAGTTTTTTTTTTCGGAAAATGGCATTATTTAAAAGAAATAAAACTACGGCTACACATAAATTCAAGAAGAAGAAAGAATAACGTACGCAGCTCAGGAATGGCGTGCAAGAAGAACACTAGCACTACGAAAACGACGCAAACCGTCGATTTAATGAGAAGCTGCTTGTCTCTGATGCGGTACTGTGAACAAAAACCGAAGGGTTACTTAATACAGGTTTTTGTATGAATTTAGAGTCGAGTCGCATCGCACAAACGAATCGAATTGCTCCATACATTTACAGCCAGCGCCATCTATGGACAGGCGCTGACATGCGCTTGTGCGATGCGAGTCGACTTGAAATTTGAACAAAAAGTTGTACAGGGCTTGAGTGGGCCGCTAAAGTGTGGAGCGCCCTTCCTGCCTCCGTGTTTCCACCCAAATACAATCTGGGTGCCTACAAGAGAAGAGTGAATAGGCATTTTCTAGGCAAGCGCGCTCCAACATAGACCTCATCATTGCTTTCCATCAGGCATGATTGTCGTCAAGCGCAAGCCTATACAGGTTATAGGTTATATATAGGTTGTCTGTAAAGTCGGTTTACGGACGATAGATTTACGTGATAACGTCATAATTGGCCTCTCTGTCGTTTGTTTTATCGTGCCTCTCTATCGCTTGTTGCGCGCTCTCGCTTGCACGCACAGGCGCAGGTGGAACGTTACGCGGAACGTTACTATTTTTCATGTGCGTTGCTGGTGTTCATCAATTTATTAAACGTTATCACGTCAAAACTTGTACAGGGCTTGAGTAAGGAAAACGTTTTCACCGAAAAACGTTTTCACTCGTGAGAAGTAATTTATTTTGTACTTGTTTTCTACTCACTTTCTGCTTCATCTGCGCGAGCGTGGAGCAGAAGTTCGGGTCGGCCTTTGACTTGCCGCTGCTGCTCTCGCGTTTCAACAGGATCGTCTGGAGTCTCTGCACCTGAAACAGTTTTGCCTACTTTTGATCCTAAACTCAGCATTTTATACATTAACCCCCTTATTCATAAAGTTATTATCTGTTTAATCTTTGTCAACAGTGATGTGCCATTCGACAAAAATTAGGTACGTTTATGAATAAGGAGGTAGTTCTGTAACATTAGTTGACCGAAGAGTAATTATTATCTGTATTCGTTACGTTATGCAAGACTGCAAAGTTGTTTGCGGTGAGTGATTAGATACTGAATGCCGAGCAAGCAAAGGATTCTAAGGGATTTAGCAGGTTTTCTTTAGAAACAAATAGTGGTACGCGCACAGAAAGAATCAAGATGGAGACACGGCAGAGGCGACGAAGAGACTTTCAGTGGCCTCCCTTAAATGCAATCTTAGTTGATCACTTTGAATATTAGTTACTCACCGGCTTTCATTAGTAGTCTACTCGTACGAGACTCAGTAACTTTTTATAGCCAAGTGATTAACTCATTCGACCCATGAAAGTGAAAATTGAAGCGAATGAATATTTACTTTTTTCTCTAGAGCTCGTCTGACGATATCTTCATCCCTTGAATAAGATGAAAGCGATGCAGCGGCACGCTTCCAAACTCCTATCTCTTGACGCATCTCTGTCAACATAAAACAAAAGTTACTATTAAATTATAAGAATCTACATTGCATTAAAATGAGTAGCTTCATCAGACCCCCCAGAGAGATTCAATATGTCTGCACGCACACCAGCCGTGTGGAATGACATGGAGGTACAGGTCTCTCACCCACTATGTCCCTGGGAACACTGTGTCGCAGCGTGTTGATGTCTCGGAACATGTAGCGCAGCTGCAAGTACGTCTGCACTCTGCACGCACACCAGCAGTGTGGAATGATATGGAGGTACAGGTCTCTCACCCACTATGTCCCTGGGAACACTGTGTCGCAGCGTGTTGATGTCTCGGAACATGTAGCGCAGCTGCAAGTACGTCTGCACTCTGCTCGCACACCAGCAGTGTGGAATGACATGGAAGTACAGGTCTCTCACCCACTATGTCCCTGGGAACACTGTGTCGCAGCGTGTTGATGTCTCGGAACATGTAGCGCAGCTGCAAGTACGTCTGCACTCTGCACGCACACCAGCAGTGTGGAATGACATGGAAGTACAGGTCTCTCACCCACTATGTCCCTGGGAACACTGTGTCGCAGCGTGTTGATGTCTCGGAACATGTAGCGCAGCTGCAAGTACGTCTGCACTCTGCTCGCACACCAGCAGTGTGGAATGACATGGAAGTACAGGTCTCTCACCCACTATGTCCCTGGGAACACTGTGTCGCAGCGTGTTGATGTCTCGGAACATGTAGCGCAGCTGCAAGTACGTCTGCACTCTGCACGCACACCAGCAGTGTGGAATGACATGGAAGTACAGGTCTCTCACCCACTATGTCCCTGGGAACACTGTGTCGCAGCGTGTTGATGTCTCGGAACATGTAGCGCAGCTGCAAGTACGTCTGCACTCTGCTCGCACACCAGCAGTGTGGAATGACATGGAAGTACAGGTCTCTCACCCACTATGTCCCTGGGAACACTGTGTCGCAGCGTGTTGATGTCTCGGAACATGTAGCGCAGCTGCAAGTACGTCTGCACTCTGCACGCACACCAGCAGTGTGGAATGACATGGAGGTACAGGTCTCTCACCCACTATGTCCCTGGGAACACTGTGTCGCAGCGTGTTGATGTCTCGGAACATGAAGCGCAGCTGCAAGTACGTCTGCAAGCTCACCAGCAGAATGCCCAGGCCCATGTGCAAGGTGAACGATGTGAAGTTAATATTCTGAAAAAGAAATAACAGATTTCTGCTCATACTGGCACATATGGATGCAAGGATATTCATGCAGATGTCCCCCCTAAAGGGGTGGGAAACAGTTATTTTCGCCACGGCAAAAGGGGAGAATTCTTTTTGTTCATTTTATCCATTGAACGGAAGATATTATCTCCACCCGTACGCCCATGCAAGAGTGAATAAAACTGGAGAAGGAATATATTTTATCTTCTACCCGTGGTGAAATGATACCAGGAATAAAGGAGATTTTCCCTACTTAATAGTACAAGTAATAATGCGTTAGAATAATCACCGCCTTTAAGGCAGAGGGATGGCTCGCAATGATGACGTTGGGCGGGTCTCCGACAGGCGTGGCGGCGCCGCCCACGTTGCTGAATATCACCATCGACATCAGAACTGGGATGGGGTTCAGGTGCATCACTTCGCACAACCTGGAACCATATTATTAACAATTTTAGGTAATGCCCAAGCCCTCTCGATATGTTATCCACTACAAATCAGTACTTGACTGCTTTCCCAGTTTATGCAGCCGAAGCCAAAGCCGCAGTTCATTAGCCCTTTTCTGGTACCTACTTAGAGACCAGAAAAGGGCTAGTTATAGTTAGTAGAAACCGGTACCTACGTACAGTTATATCAGCAATAAAACTAGCTTTGAGAGCCAATCAATAACCCCAAGAAATGAGGTAACTTGTTCAGCAGGTCAAATACATGGGTTCAGACCTTTGGCGCTTATCAAGAAAGCGCCGATCCGAAGCCCGGGACCTTTCGGAGATAATTATGTGCATTGCGTGCGTATCCGCTAGCGCGCACTTGACCAGCGTGCTGGGCTATGGCCATACCTATCTTATTCTGTGAGGAGACCCGTCCACAATAGTGAGTATAAAAAGACGGGTGAGACGAAGCAATAAGAAAGTATTAGTATTTACAGATATATGTTCATAGCATTCTTTCTCAGTTCAGCAACTCATAAAATCTTCTGAAGAAGACAAGAAGATAGACACTTCTTAGGGGAATGTTGGCCGTAACTGGATTTTCAAGGCATTGGTTATCTATCTGGACCTTGATAACGCAATGTGTGCACGTAATAAGAAGTTTCTTACCGTATAGTGACCGGCGTCATGAGCAGAACTGTGGTGACGTTGTCCAGAAACGTGGAGAAGATGGCCGTGAAGAAGCAGAGGCAGTTGATTAGTGGCCAGGTCCTGCCGCCCGTGACCTTTAAAACCAGGTAGGTTTCATTTGATTGAGGTACATAGTTAGCTGTACTCCGCAAAATCGGTATGACAAAAATCTTACACAAGTTTTTTCTCTAGATAGTTTAACCCGCACGAAACGAAAGGATCGGTTGGAAATGATGATGTCTCATGAAAGTTTAAGAGTTGAAATGCAAGTTGGAAATATATGATTTTAGGATTAATTTGGGATTATGGTCGCTTGGTTGTTAAAAAGATCACACCTCAAATGCGACAACAGCCAGGTAATCGAAGAGTCCAGTTTCAGCCAGTATCGCGACAAGGATCATCATGCTGAACAGCAGCAGCAGCGTCTCCATGTCCAGCCAAGAGACCAGCTCCGGCAGCGAGGGCCTGGCGCCGCTCAAAGCGAGCACTGCTACTCCAAGAGATGATGATAGCAAAGCTGCCAGAGTCCTGTTCACTATCTGTAAAAGAAAAAATCTGCTACTTATTCACACACTTTGGTGGCACACAATAACCACAGTCCAGCAGTAAGATAGTTTCAGTCAAGGACTATTGGACATTGTCTATAGGCCTTTTTTCCCTGATTTGAAAAAATCCCACCTGCATGGTTTTACCAACGAACATAGCGACTCCCGTAATGTCAACAGTCCATTCGGTTGAGTGTCTGCCACTGCGTTTTGATGTTGGGGTCAATATTTTACTCGACGCAATGTGCTTCGTCTTTCCCCAATACAGCTTTGCGTTGAGCTATGTTGGTGTCTACAGTTTAACTACGGATCTCCTTAATTAATCTATAGATCAAAGAATATCAGCTGACACTGCGACTAAGGGTGTTTAATCATTCGGGTGCACAGAGCAAGAAGAGTCCCACCACCGTGTAATGTACTGTCTAAGCGACTAACCTCAAAAATGATCAAAAGGTACAGAGCGAGGAGGAGTATGGTGGCATACATGATCCCCTGCTCTTTCGACAGTGGCTCCAGTTGGTAGCTCACCGTTAGAGGCACGGTTTTATTGCTGCTGGTACTCATTCGGAGGTATACGTTGGTTTCTGGAACAAGGATTTGAACAGGCTTTTATTAGCTTCCCTAGCAACATTTATTAGACTAGCTTCCAATGTGAATACGACCTTCAGCAATGGAAGATGCATTATAATATATGTCAATATGAAGATGCTCCGTGGTCAGAGTAAAAGTGAAAATGCGTGGAGTGTAAATTGTAATATAATTAAAAAAAAAAACAAGATGCACTGCACTCAGTTGTTTTGGAGTCTCGTTATGCCCGTAATTTCGCTGGCTACATTGGCCCTTCAAACGGAACACAGTAAGTTTTCACAATATCTAGTTCACGGTTCATGCTGATTCTGTAAAAAATCCTAATACCAGCTCCCTGAGCCAAATAGCGTTACGTTGCATCGTATAGAAATGGAACAAAATTCAAAAAAATATGCGATTTGACGTTCAGTGACGCCCAGCTGAGCGTTATCAAGTGTCCAAATGGCGAAAGTTCGCGTACATTTTTTGAATTTTGTTCCATTCCTAAACGTCATAACGTAACGTTATTAGACACATAGGTAGCTCAAAAGGCAGCTGGTATATACCTAAAGTTTTGCGTGGCCTAGCATTTGATTGTTGAAGTACCATTGCCAGCTGGTTGGCTTAGCTTTCTTGCTTGTCTGCGAAGGTGAACTATGGAATTACGGACAAGTATAGTACCATTTATGCTTTCCGGTGACGTAATATTAGAAGAATTTTCCACGGTCGAGTTGGAAGGGCCTCGGTCTCTATAAGGACTGATCTGTGTCTTCAACTGTAGGGTGTGTGACACCGACGCACTTGGCGAGAAGTTTATGACGTCATCCGGCTGAAGTGGTATGACCCATGAGGTAGAATCCTGAAAAGGGGAAAATAAGGTGAAATCTCTGATTCGAAATTTTACAATTATGCTCTCAAGTTTGCCGTTCAACTGAATTTTTCGCCGTATTCGAATTTTATTTCGCTTTTCGTGTGGCAGTAAAAGTTTGAGAATTGAGAACGATCTTCTAATGTGTCACTGTGTGTATCAAAGTCTAAACCATAAATAAGCATTAACTTCTTTGGCTACCTAGTTTTAAGTTGATAGATTTTTAAGTGAACTCGTAATGTTATTGAAGCGTGACGTTGTAATGATAGTGTTAGTCATCATTGTCATGTCATTGTCACACTAATATTACATACCTAGAGAGGGAGGGGAGAGAGAGATTATATTGCTATTATTAGGTACACAACGGCTAGTACTATAGTCTATACCTACCTATAAATTTTGACGTGACAACGTCTTATAAATCGATAGAGCCGGCTGCACGCACAAAAAAACATGACTCATTTGCCATTACCTCGCTCTGAGGCGTTCCATGTAAGGCTTGACTTGAAGTGCAAGCGAGAGTTGTCACGTTCAACTATCGTCAGTAAACCTACTATACAGACAACCAATTTTTTTTTATTAAATTCCGCAATCGGAGCTAACATTTGTTTTTTTAATGAATTTTGCATATTTTTTCACGTTACGATCACAGCCACTGGTATGATTAGGTACGATGTGTTTAATGTCCTAAGAAAAAAAATACGGTTGAGATCACTATAATATTTGCTTGCGATCATTATATTTACATGCTATAAGTATACGTAGTATGGTATAGTGGAAAACCCGCGAGTCGAGTTTCGAGTATCGAAAGAAAAATCGTCCCGTATCGGTTTCTAGAAGTAATGGCAACCCTACCTACAGCTATAAAGCATGTCATTTTATGAAGCAATGCTTACGACTAACGGCTAAACAAACATAAGATCATTGTAAGCCCGTATGTGCATTCTCTTTAACGATAAATATTTATAAGATTTATGTGTTCTCTTCATGTGTTCGGTAATCTATAACTGCGGGCGTGCCTATAGTACTTATATTATGGACACCGATAAGGAACCTGAGGATACGGTCATCAAAACATTTTACGCAAACCTTCATATAAAAAAATAGCAGAGCCGTCTCACGTCTGTCAATATTTCCCACTATAACACGCCACAATGTGACGGACACCGTCTCCATGGAAACATGCGTGCAGACTATTGACAAGGTTAGTACTTAATAGGGCATGCACCCGGGATTTCTCGGTTCTTAAAATCCCGGGAAATCCCGGGATTTTTAAGGTGTTAAAAGAACCGGTTCTGAATATGACTTCCCGGTTCTCCCGGTACTTTAAAAAAATTCAATTATTACGTATTTTATCGAAATTTATTTTTTTGTTTGAAAGAGTATACTTTCCAGATGGTCTCACAGTCATCAAGTCAGGATCTGATGTTGGGATCCTGGAGAAATCGAGGGAACTCTTCAAATTTTATAAGAACACTTGAATGTTTCGTACAATCATAGTCCTTTCTAATACCTACTCCATGTGCGAAGAAAAGACGGTAATATTATAAACAATCACCTGACGTCAAATTGGTATACATTAAAAAAATAAAATAAAAAAAATAAAATTATTTCACTCTTTGAAGTGGCATTTTAAGTCGGTTTTTTGGAAATAATTTTCTATTTCATGTTTACTAATAATCGTAATAGCCCCTTTTGTAGGAATATTAAAAATAATGCTTTTAATTAAAATTTTAAAACTTTTTTACCAAGAACCGGGAAATCCCGGGTACCTACCCGGTTCTGAGCTCGGTGCAGAACCGGGAATTCAAAATTAAGAACCGGAACCGGTCTGCATGCCCTAGTACTTAACTTAGGTAGTGATCTGTATATATCTCATAGGGGTTAATAAGTAGGATCTAATAGACAATACTGCTGTCGGCTTACAACTGACGCCGTCGGTGTCAAAACAAACATCTTTGGCACCGGTAAACTGCCGACACTTTTCTCCGCCGCGTCTAAGGTAGGTATAGGTCTATTATTATGGACTATAGTTTTGTGCATTCAATTCACGAAGAAGCGATGCCTCGTCAACAGTGGCGGAGCAAGACCTAAATTTGATGTGGGCAAGATACATTTTGCGAGGCCCTCTGAGATGGATGTGGCAAGAAAACTAATTTAATAATAGAATTTTTTTTGATACTTTGGTTTGGCAGGTAACTTAGCGCAGAACAATTGCTCTTTCCGTTCTTATAGTCCGGTCAAATAAGACCAAAAATAAGAGTAAGGTTACATAAATTCCCACCAAGCTAGAAATCGGTAAGATTGTTTAAAATATTATTGAAAACAAAATTTGAAAGTTCCCCATCTTTCCCCTGTAAGGAAAAAAAAATATTCAAGGTCAAAGGTAAAGAAAATGAGTTTTTCGCGATTTTCAGCAAAACGGTAAGTTTACAAGCCGTACAAGCCGTATTTCAGTGATTTTGAATGCAGTTTTACGTAAAAACTATAAAGACAATTACTTTCAAAATTGAACGTCATGTATTTTGGCTCTTTAATCTAAAATCGCTAAGAAGCAGAAACACGATTGGATAAAATTTTCTCGATAGAAAGTTCTCCCAAAAGTTGCTCCAAAATCTCAGTTTTCCTGTCTTTTATCGGAAACTACAATGGATGTAATTGTAATTTTTGTTTTAATGTGTCGGTAATAACAATATCCAAAAACGCTGAGAAGCTGATTTTCAATAACTGGCTTAGTTTTTGAGTAATTAGGTAAAAGGTCGTTTTTCTGTTATATTCTTCCGCGACGCTGCATGTCGTACCTACCAACGTATCCGTGCGAGTGACAAAGACAAAAATAAATTCAATAAAGCCCCTTAATACCAAAAGCATAAGTATCAAACTAAATATATCATTAGCACGAGGATTCTTTTATCTTCTTAATATATATAAATCACGTGTCACGATGTTTGTCCGCGATGGAGTCCTAAACTACTGAACCGATTTAGTTCAAACTTCGTGAATATCTGTCATTGTGTCCAACTTAAAAGATAGAATAGTTTTTATCCCACGTGGACGAAGTCGCGGGCATCAGCTAGTTTAATTATATTTTTGATCCTATAAAATACTTACATAGATCAACCAAAGAATGTTCTGTCTCTTAAGAGGATCATCTAGCTGTAAACTTTCACACAAAAAGCGATAACGTTTTCATAATTTTTAGAAATGTTGCAGATGGAATACTATACCTGTACGTTACACTTTTTAAGAGATATTGCTTATGTTAAAAGTTATTAGAGGTAAAAACGTTATCACCCATAGCCATATTTCAAGAATAAAATTTAGGCCGAGTTCTGGACTTGCGTTGCAACTCTCTCTATACAGGCCTCAATACAGGCATAGATAGCATTTTTGAAAACACCTATTCGGTCACTAGTCGATATACGGCTATAGTTCTTAGAAGCGTAGGCTAAGGCATCCAAATGTTTTGCTAAGTAAATCTAGCACCTAGCTACCTACTCGAAAATAACAAATAGAACTGAAGGTGGCTAACCATAATTTGATAACTGTTCTCAGAAACAGGTCGACTCTCGAGTCATACAATATTTCATAAATAGGTACAGCTTCTTTAAGTAAGGTAGGTTACTACCTACAATGAAATAGAATTAGAGAGAAATTGTTATTAGCACTTATTAATCATTCGTTGTTATTGTTGCTTGAAAAAAAATCCAAACTCCGGGATTTGCCTATTTATGACCAAAACTGGAAATCAAACTCTGGGAGTAGCAGCAAACGGCCACTTAAAATAAACCCCAGTCCAGCATAGTAGGTATACAGTATTTTAAGCTGTGAGCATAATATTATGAGAGTGAATGAGCCGAAACGGCTTGACCGATTTTTTAAATTTTTGTGTATTCGGTAGGTCCCAGAATAGGGGGCATAAACTATTTTGTATTTATATGGAAAAATAGCGTTTGTCGGGTCAGCTGTTATTCAAAAGAAAACCGAGATAATTATAATTCTTAAACAAAGGTAATTGTAATTTTTATGCACATTTTTTAATAGGGTCTATGTAGTAATTAGTCATTGTTTTATCCGAGAACATAAAATAACATTGACTATGATACTGAGTTATCATAAGATTAGTTCAGCATACTATTAGACATTAGTACACACTTGCTGTTTTCATAGAGATTTTGTCTGATAGTTTCGCAGAATGTTTCATGCTTTAGCTGCCTCGTAAACTTAGCCGCGCAATGGCCAATATTACGTCATTGTGTAGATATGCTTCAGGTTTCAGTAGGTATATGACGTGGTATGACGGAAGAACATTATTGTCTTTTATCCAAAGAATATTTACTATGTCACATTATGTACTGTACATAATATCTAAATCCTAAACCAATTTATAAATCTATAGGTATAACTATAGTATTACGTATAGGAGAAGTAAGGTAAGAAGTAGGTACTACTTACTAACTTTATTATTGAATAAAATATTTACATAGTTAATTAATCTGACTTATTTTAATGCTAAGTTATATACCTACCTACCTATTTACAGCAAAATATAAAATTAAAGATAAAAAGTATAAAAAGAAAATAACAAATTACATTACTTACTAACTTGACAATGAACTGTAATTAATACCATTTTGTAGTTTATTTATTAAGTATTTGCAATGTTACACAAATTTTAATTTTCTAATGACATATAAATAAATACATACTATTAGAATACTGGGTATTTGCACACTGTCAATGACAGTCGATTGTGTTGGCGTAATAGCTTTGTTTCATCTTGTTGTGTACCCACAATTTGGCAAATAAAGGATTATTTATTTACTATCTGACCTATTTGAGATCTTTTTAGAGTAATTTTACTACCTTGCCTAACATTCGGGCTGAGCGCACAGATATCTATATGATGTAGAAGCTTGACGTAAGTAGGCATCCGCTAAGAAAGAATTTTTCAAAAATTCAACTTCTAAGGGGGTAAAACAGAATCCACGCGACCACGCAAGCATCTCTAGGTTAAAATATTAGTCGCAAAAGGTGGATTATGTTATGTCAATAAGTTGAAATTGGTAAGAGGTTGAATCTTGGATGATGTGTTTGGAGATATCGCGATATTATTTGTCTTTTGTATGCGGTAAAATCTAGAAATTTTTGAAATGAATAGGTACCTGGGATTGGTTTCCTTCGGAAGACCTGTGCAGCCATAGTTGCAGGAAAGTGGTATCATTGCTTCTCGAGTCGGCGAAGGGGCCTGACAATGTGATGGAGACAGCAAAGTCCTCTCTCGATGATGTTAGGAAGTATTCTAAAAAAATAGTAGTAAATAAAAAAAAAATACTGTACGTGTAGGTACATCGTTTGCACTCAGATACGTGTCGATTGTGTTTTTTTTCAGTGTTTCTAGGCTTAGGTACGCTTGACTACAAACATATACCTGATGGAAAGCAATCAAGTCTAGAAAATGCCTATTCAGTCTTCTCTTGAAGACACCCAGAATGTTTTTTTTTACACTATATAAATTAGTACTTGACTGCGATCTCACCTGATGGTAAGTGATGATGCAGCCTAAGATGTTAGCGTACTAACTTGGGAGGGTAAGTTTTACCCTAACGGTTTCTACAAGCATCGCACCGGAACGCTAAATCGCTTGGCGGTGCGTCTTTGCTGGTAGGGTGGTAACTAGCCACGGCCAAAGCCTCCCACCAGACCAGACCTGAGCCAATTTAGAAATTATAAAACTCCAAAGTGGCCCGTGGCGGGAATCGAACCCGCGACCTCCCACTCGAATCCGAGCGCGCGGCCACTGCGCCAGGGAAGTCGTCAAAACTAGTACCTACTATGCTATGTACTAGGCTTATCGGAACACGGAGGCTGGAAGAGCGTTCCATAACTTAGTTCTTTCTTTTTTAATAAAGTGACCACATTGTATTATTGCTAACCATAGGTACTTAGTTCCTTTGAGTAAAGTTAATGCCATTGTATTTTTGCACGCATAGCACTATAGATATTTCAATCCACGAAGTCGCGCCCCACTCTGTCATACTCCTGCATGCGAACCGAATCAAACTTAAGCGATTTTGACAGAGTGGGGCGCGTCTTCGTAGATTGAAATATGTATCTATACAAGTGGATAAGATAGCGAACCAACCCTGAACTTCCCCAACATTGACTGCGGTATGGAGCACCACGTCGTCTTTCTCGTTGTGAAGAAGCAAGGAGATGGTGAGGAGCGCCCAGCCAGCCACCAGGGCGGTCAGCTTCACCACCCTCAGGGTTCTGTCCAACTGGAAATTACCATCATCAGACCATCCACCAAGTTACCAGTAACACCGGTACCGCGGTGGATAACAAAAACATTCTCATCCACCCCGGTAACCCCTGTGAGATAGTTTACCGGGGTGAATGGGAATTTTTCCTCACAAATGTTTTCCATCTACCCCGGTGACGACATAATATGAAAAAAAGGTATGTAAAACAGACACGCACACAGACTCACGATGACCTTCAAAGATTCTCCTCTTTTCTGTGGTTTGCGGTCTGTCGTCTTGAGTTCGATTCCCGGTACAGGCCAGTTTCGGATTTTTAATTTCTAAATTGGCCCAGCCTAGCGATTCACGTTTACGTGTCGGTTACATTTCGCGAAGTGATTGTGAAAGTTAGTATGTGAAGTGTTAAAATCCTAATCATCTTTAAGTCCTATCTCATGATGATAAGAAGTATTCTACCCTTTTAAAAGCAAAAGGTTAACTACTAATTTAGAACGGTAACTAACCTGTTTTCTTCTTGCAGACGGAGGAATTTTCTTTTCGCCATCTTCAGGTCGCTTTTCCTCTATTAACCTGGCGCAAAACATCAACATGTTTATACATGTTATACATGTCAAGAATATACGCCTCCATAGTCCATACAAAGCAGTTGTTAGTTTCTTACCTATTATCAACTTCTAGCTTGCAATTATTGGTCTTTCTATCGGTGTGTGCGCGTGCGCCGGCTGCGGGCTCCTCTTTTCTGTTGAATATGTTTCTGTCTCCCTCTGGCGTGATCGGCGTCTCCGGAGTGGCGGGAGTGTTGAGGGTGGACTCCAGTTTACCTGCGCGAAGACGGCTGATAAATAAAACCGGCCAAGTGCGAGTCGGACTCGCACATTAAGGGTTCCGTACCATTACCTATAGGTACAACGTTGCGAGATGATGATGCAGAAGCCAGAACTCTCAATAATATAGTCCATTCGCTTTCATTTCGTCGCACGGCTGGTTGCGACGTCGGTATTTTCAAAGGACATCAAACGACGCCGACCGTAGACCGTACGCATGTACTTGTAACGAAAAATTCTAAGCGAATAGATTATACCCTATCCTACCACTACAATACAAGTGGAGTAATATTAGGAGTTCTGGACCATCGGCCAAAAACGAGCAAAAATCACGTTTGGTGTATGGGAAGGGAGCCTCTCAGATATTTATTTTTTTCTATTTCTGTTATAGCAGCAATGTAAATATCTCATTTATTAAAAATTTCAAGTGTGTAACACGGTTATGATATGTGTTACGGTTCAAGAGATACAGCCTGGTGAGTGGTGACAGCCGGACGGACGGCGAACTCGCAGTAATAGGATCCCGTTTTTACCCTTTGGTTACGGAACTCTAAAAACAATGTGGCACTCTGGGAGTTCAAACAGAAATAAAAACTTGAACAATTACGTGAGGTGTCGGTTACGGTAACGCAGTCGCAAAACACAGATCTATGTAGCTAGGATAGTCAGTTCTTGATCTTACTTCATGTTTTTAAGTTACAATGAGCATCTAGTAGGTATATAAATTATAATGTAAAAGATCTTAAATTATTGTAAAAATTTGATGGTGAAAAATAAAAGATTGATTATTATTATAAGTTCAGTATTTTTTTCCCATCTCAAAAAATTCACGACTTGCCTAAAAAAGTTAAAACTTCAATAACAATAAGTAATGTCCACCAGAACGATTTTGACCTCGGTTATAGTCAATCTCCAAAGAGGGAAAACCTCAAAATCCGTTCAGAAGTTATTATTATTTACACAAGTGGCGTCACGTACTTACTTATTTTGAATACGACATTGAGAGCCAAACCAAAATGAATAAACGGTAAGAGTGACAAGGTCCGTATATGTTAAGTCCATACATTTTATGGCGTTATTGAGTTACTAAGTAGGTACATGTGACTCACATGTACCTACTTATTGAACTGAAGGTGTGAATTGTTATTGTATACCTATACGTAATAGGATCATCAACTAGCACATGAAAATATCAACAAACACCATAAATGTACAACGGCTATTTGCATTGTATTAGCGTTTGTTATATAAGGGTAAAGAGTTCGATCAGTTTTAGTCACCGATATGAACGTGAGGATAAACCCATCGGAACATTTTACGTCAACTTTCTTCATACAAGAAAAAAGTAGCACCATTTGCCAAAATTTCCGCTAATACGCCACAATATGGTGGAAATCGTCCCTGTGGAAACTCACGTGCGAACTAATAACAATTGTAGTGATCTGTAGCATTTGATCGCAGTCCATACCTGCGGTCGGTTTACAACAGCTAACTTTGTTGGTGTCAAAACAAACATTTTTGACACCAGAGAACGAACTACATTCTTCTGTCGGGTCCTTTGAATACGTCTATTGTTTTATCGAATTAGTGTCGATAATTATAATTGTAAGGAGAAGGTGACTGACTTAAGTCACTGACTGAGCTATCAACGAACGGATTTTACTGTTCGGTATACTAATATGTGCAGGAAGAATTTTTGAAACTTCAACCCTGAATTTACCCTTCAGGGTAGAAAATTTCAAAAATCTTTCCTTGTCTGGAGGTCGTCCTGTCTGTCTTGAGGTTAGGCGCGAAAGTCGCGCGTGCCTTCTAGTCACTATTAAGAGTGAGGTACTAACTCCTGGGTTTGATCCCACTCATGAAAAAACCTGAATGCCTGAGAGTTCACCAATAGGTGTGGAAGCCCTCAAACCTGCATTTGGCCATTAGCGTGTAATAATTGGCTATGGCCAAACCAACGGCCAAACCCCTCTCATTTTGAGAGGAGACCAGTGCCCACAAGTGTCTTGTCAAGTCTTGCAGAGCCTGTTCGGGCAGGTACCACCGCTGTAGCAGTACCTAATATACAACAACCACTTGGGAGTGATAGTTAGTTGCTCACTTCCACGTTATGTAGTCCGCACGCGCGTTTCCACAGGGACGGTTTTTCCATTTTGTGTATTAAAGGGAACTGTCAGATAGCGCTACTTTTTTCTTGTATGACGTAGGTTTCCCTACGGTAAAATGTTCAAATGGGCTCATCCTAACATTGAGTAACTATATAAGTTCATATCGGTGATGTGAGATGTCATCTCATAAAATGCCTAATGCGCAAGAAGTTTTCGCTGCAAAAGAAACAAAAAAGTTAGCTCACCATGGTGTTGCTCGTAGAGCTGCTGGAACGGCGCGAGCGCAGGGTCGTACTTGATGGCGTCGGGCAGGTCGAGCCACACCTCCAGGCTGCCGGGCGTCAGGTCGCTGCAGGACACCATAGAATATACGCTGTTCCTCTCCTTTTTGTTACGGGGCTTCAGTTTGTTCATGAAAGACGCCATTTTTCCACTCACTTAGTTTTTTTGTTATATAGATAACAATTTCAGTCACATTTTATTTAATTACACAATGTCTGTTATGGTATATGTTATCGCAATTATTACCATTTACATCTGAATAAGAAAAGCATATTTTTAATAGAAATAAAACGAGTGGTGGCCAATATATTTCGAACTCATAGGTACCGAATTTATAGGCACATATTATGGAGGAAAATCGATTTAAGACTATTTCATGCTATTTGTACAATATTCAATTATTTAGTGGGAATGTTGGTAACTAAGGATTTTTATGTGACTGTTTTAAAGCAGATACACTGTCTGGAAAATTCAGTAATGGAACTAAACAGATGTTTGACAATCTATTCAAATTTCGGTCGAATTTGTTTGATTGAGGTCGATGACGCCTTTGGAGTTTGGGCCATATGTTTTTGTGACAACTAATACACGTTTTTATATTCGCACTTGGCCAGCGTGGTGTATAGACAAACCCTTCTCAAACGAGACCCTATTGCTACCTGCTGTCTGTCTGTCCACCTATCGTCATGCTGTATCTCATGAATCTTGGTAGTTAGACGGTTGAAATTTTCAAAAAAATTGGTTGTCTGTAAAGTCGGTTTACTGACGATAGTTGAACGTGACAACTCTCGCTTGCACTTCAAGCCTTACATGGAACGCCTCAGAGCGAGGTAGGTAACGGCAGCGAGGTAACGGCAACGAGGTAACGGCACATGAGTCATGTTTTTTTGTGCGTGCAGCTGGCTAAATCGATTTATAAGACGTTGTCACGTCAAAATATTTAAGGGGGCTCCCATACAACAATTGTGCTTTTTTGTTTTTTGCTCGTTTTTTATTTAGGCGGGCAGAGGTGATTAGTTTACTATAGGTACTAGTGAATAGTTTACGATTGACAATTGGTCTTCTACGGAGTACGGACTCCACAGTGCGCGAACCCGACTCGTCCTTGACCAATTATTTGAATCGGTTAATAGTTGTCGATAAGTATGAATAAATATATTACTAATTGTTGGTAGTTGGTGGGGCTGAACAACACTGTGTGGCTTGGTATGTTGGTACTTGGTATCTATCACGAAGCATTACAATGACACATCCGCTAAGATGCTCAGTAACTCGAGCGAGTTTGTTTTTCTGCGCAAGTTGCACAACACGCTTTGTTTTTGCATGTGTAATTCTCTAGCAATCCACTTGTTAAACGGCGTATCTAAACGGTCATTTTAAGCGATGTGGATACCGCTAAGGTGTGCAACGCCCTTCCAGCCGCCGTGTTTCCAGCCAAGTACAATCTGGGTGCCTTCAAGAGAAGAGTGAATAGGCATTTTCTAGGCAAGCGCGCTCCATCCTAGACCTCATCATTGCTTTCCATCAGGCATGATTGTGGTCAAGCGCAAGCCTATCGTCAAAATCCTAAAAAAAAAATGTTTAGTGACCTGCAGTTAAAATCCTTATTGAGGTCCTTATTGAAAAAAATATTTTTTCGTTGGACTATGACCATTAGAAGAGGAGTATCAATGAAAAATCTTGCAAAAAACGGGAAAAGTGTTCCTTTCGGAGAGCTACCGTTGCGTACGCTGCGTAAACGGTTAAACTTGCATAAAAATTATGTACCTACATATGACGGAATTGTTCTCATTTAAAAGTCCTTAAGAAAGTCCGCTACAACACGATTTATTACGGAATAGGTACCTAATATATGTGGAAAAATTCATGCGGGCGTAACACCTAGTTATAGAGTGTTTCGTGGTTTTAGTAAAACTCAGCCGTTTCGTTAGCCATTCGTTTTAACGCAACAGGTGTTTGCGATCCATGAAGCTAATATGACTCATGATTTTTTTTAACATTGTTTTTAAAGAGCCATTCATGAAAATGTTCCATGCGAACTTAATTTTTATTTGCATAAATAATATAATGACGTAATGGGGTACTTAATACCTCAATGGCGCCGAGTATTATTTACGTGTTAGCCATTTTGTTATCTACACCGGTAAACCGTAACACGATACGAGATTGATCATTCTACATAACGCCGGTCAAGTTGTGTCACATACCTACATAGTGCGTAACGTTAGTACTAACTCCTACCTTCCTTTACCACGAACTGTTATTGCACGAGTGGAATTTAACCGAGCGAGCTAAAACTAATTGTTGATGTGTATAGTCACATATGATTT
Organism: Coenonympha arcania; assembly: GCA_036785405.1. Classification (NCBI taxonomy): domain Eukaryota; kingdom Metazoa; phylum Arthropoda; class Insecta; order Lepidoptera; family Nymphalidae; genus Coenonympha; species Coenonympha arcania. The sequence continues at coordinate 16,323,378 of CM072062.1, forward strand.
AGTTGTCTATTAGTACAGTGGTCAGCGTGTTGATCTTGAGACTTTCAGCCGCTTTAGCCCGCCAATAAGTAGGTATATTTATTTATTTATTTATTTATTTATCAACCACCTTACACTATCATTACAGAACACTTCCAATTCGATAGTGAAGTTATACTAACCTATCTACTTAAATCTATCTTACATCTACACATAGGTACTTAGGAATAACAAATATTCCACATTGCTGTCCTTGTGAGTTCACTCAGAGAGCAACCAAAAATGTCTATCTTTTCGGCCACGAGATTAAGTGTGCGGAGGGCACGCGTCAGCGGCGCCTTCTTGAGCAAGTTGGTGCGCCCACACGGTACCGCTAGCAGCGGTGGACGGCGTCTCCGCTGCACGTACCTACCTCTATGGAGCACAAAAATTAACTTGGGCCAATATATTGTCTGGATTGTGTACCTTCCCTCTAATCACCTTAAAAATATATGTGACTAGCGTAATTTCCCTCCTAACTCTTAATTCATTGTACCCAACCATCCCTAGCACAAATAATGTTGGATACATCAATGGGTAATATGGATACACCCCATACCGCCTCAAGTATAAGTGTCGAACAAACTTGTTTTGAACCCGCTCCAACATAAGACTATATTTAGTTTCATGTGGAGCCCAGATGACTGCATTGCCTTCTAATTGACTTCTAACCAATGCATTGTACAAAGCGACGATAGCTGTCATATTAGTAAAACCTCGAACCGTACGAAGCATAAAGCCCAGATTCCTATATGCTTTTTTACAGCATTTAATGATATGATTACGAAACGTTAGCTGAGTGTATAGTTGCATACCTACTTATTGGCGGGCTAAAGCGGCTGAAAGTCACGCTGAAAGATGAAAATTGAATGAAATTCAAAAAATAATGAAAATGATCGTTAAATTGGTCACGTGACTTCCACGCATTCTTTTAATATACTTTATTTATTTTTAATTTTCAATCAATCTCAAAGGCAGTCTTAAATATTTTTTGACAACGAACCGCAAACCCTACTTTGTTTTTAGAGGTTAATTAATGGTTAATATAAAAAAAGTATAGGTAGTAGGTAGGTACCTACTGGTTAAATTTATTTTATAATTATTTAAGATAAGACTTTATTTTATAATTATTTAAGATTTTTCGAACTTCGGAGATATTTTTTTCGATAGTTTGCCCAATAAGCTTTCAGGTCGATAACTTTAATAGGTTACTGAAATAATCGAATGAAGGACGGGCGGACGGAGAATGTCTCATCTGTGGTAAGGTAAGACATTCTAAGGGTGGTAATAAGGGTTCCATTTTCTCCATTTTGGTATGGATTGGAACCCTAAAATCGCGTGGGCAATGAGGAATTAGAATAACATACCTAAGTTTTATCTTCCTACGAATGAAAAATAATTTTACTTAAGTATTCAAAAAAATTAATAGGTACCTAAGACACATTCAATTTCAAATGATTTATTCACTTCTGAATAGTCAGTAGTCACTATACTAAACATATTATATAGAAATATTTAAATATTAATCTTTTGAAGTTCGGTATGTTAATGTTATGCACCCATGACCTTATAAATTGGGCAGGTACCCTATACAATTACATCAAAACAATGTTTACATCATGATTCATGGTATCACACATTGTGCGTGCACAGAATAACAGGACAGCCTATTTTGCATATAATGTAGGTACCTAATAGAAAGTGCGACACAAGGTTTGCTCTCGCAATAAAATATTTCTGGATCCTTACATATATGGCAATATACGGAATCCTTCTAATTACCTATTACCGCCTTTATCTGAAATCGTGTAGTAAGTTCAGCTATTTGAATGCATGTAAAAATTTTCCTACATTAGTAGTAGGTACGAGCGGAAAAAAGGCCAATTTTTAGGGTTCCGTAGCCGAATGGCAAAAAACGGAACCCTTATAAATTCGTCATGTCTGTCTGTCCGTCTGTCCGTCTGTCCGTCTGTCCGTCTGTCCGTCCGTATGTCACAGCCACTTTTTTCCGAAACTATAAGAGCTATACTGTTGAAACTTGGTAAGTAGATGTATTCTGTGAACCGCATTAAGGTTTTCACACAAAATTTAAAAAAAAGTAATAAATTTTGGGGGTGCCCCATACTTAGAACTGAAACTCAAAAATTTTTTTTTCATCAAACCCATATGTGTGGGGGGGTATCTATGGATAGGTCTTCAAAAATGATACTAAGGTTTCTAATGTCATTTTTTTCTAAAATAAATAGCTTGCGCGAGGGACACTTCCAAAGTGGTAAAATGTGTGTCCCCCCCTGTAACTTCTAAATTAAGAGTATGATAAAACTAAAAAAAAATTATGATGTACATTACCATGCAAACTTCCACCGAAAATTGGTTTGAACGAGATCTAGTGAGTAGTTTTTTTTAATACGTGTTGAATTGATATTCAACAAGTCTAATATTTTGTTTAACTTTGATGACGACAGATGGCGTTGCACGTATTTAACTCGCGGTCAAGTTGTTTAATGTTGAATAAGTTGGTTATGCGGTTCAAGAAAAGTGGTTTTTATGGTTTTATTCCTCCGGTAGTAGTAGGTACGGAACCCTCAGTGCGCGAGTCCGACTCGCACTTGTCCGGTTATTATTTTCATTGACGACCGAATGGCGTAGCGGCAGCTAACCTGCCGTCTGCGTCGGAGGTCGTGGGTTCAATTTCCACTACTGGAAAATGTTTGTGTGATGAGCATGAATGTTTTCCAGTGTCTGGGTATTTTTCAATATATAATATTTAAGTATATTAGTATGTATATATATTTCTTTGGGGCTAGATTGCGACGTGTGTAATGTCCTGATATAGATTTATTTATTCTATGCATCGAATTTCATTCACAAAGAAAAATAGAACTCTATTTTTTCCGCAGGTCCCGTTAGTGGTCGCGTAACCAGCTAAATAACCCTAAACTCGTAGGTACGAAAAAATCAAAGTTCTTCAAGCTACGCGGTATCTGTAACCCGTTTCTGCTGAGTGCTGACGAGTGTGACGAAACATAAATATATTATGAAATTTTCAAAACTCTACATAACAATGATACATTAATGTTCAAAACTCTCCTTTTCAATGATACATTTACTAAAACAATAGACATATTATTATACCCTCAGACTACATTAATAAAGGTTTGGCACCGAGAAATTGATGAAATTTTGTCCTCCAAATCTTCAGGTTTCTTATCCGTGCTAAAAACAGAGTTTTCACTTTTCAACATCTTTCATGGTTATATTTCGTTTATTAAGACCTATAGACTTGGGATATGGGAATTCGGATAAAGAAAAATATCTATCATGCCATTTTATTGGGTAGTAGGTACTAGAGATGCCACGAATATTCGGCTACTATTCGGTATTCGGCCTATTCGGCCACTTTTTTTGGTATTCGGTATTCGGCCGAATAGTACTAATTATTCGGCCGAATACCGAATACCAAATTGTGGACAAAAAAGACACATCATATTACTCAAGATTTGTATTTATTACCAAATTACAATCTTTTAATAAGTAAAATTAATCAGCGGTAAGTTGTGATGGATAAAAACAAGCTTTTCAGAATGGTAGCAAACGATTACGCTTTTCATCGTAAATGATACCAGCTTCAGAAAACAACCTCTCACTATACACGCTACTCCCGGGAGAAGAAAGATAAACTTTAGCAAATTTTGAAAGGTTTGAGTATTGCTTTTCATTAGCTGACCACCACTTGTAAGGATTAGCTTTCCTATCTAGGCGAGTAGTTTCCAAATAAAAATCTATCTCATTTGCCACAGTATTCTTCTCCATGTTCTCCTCATTATTACTATTTCGCATATTATCAGTAAAGACTTCCTCAAAGCAGTTCCAGAAACTGTCGTGTATTTCAAATGTCTTATCATTTTCATTCAAGTTTCTTTTCTTACGAAGTGGAGAAGAATCTTCATCAGTACTGCTAGATTCATCATCATCGACAAGCATGTACTTAATGCCGAATGTTCGGCGGCCGAATATTCGGCGCTTCGGCCGATAGCGTTGCCGAACATTCGGTATTCGGTATTCGGCTAAATCACTATTCGTGGCAACTCTAGTAGGTACCTACCTATAGTATAATAGTTAGGGTGGTACCTAAACATACTACTGATCAATTTGAAGCATATTCTCAAAACTCACAATACTGCGACTTTTGGGGTCAAAGACCTCATGACCAGATCGCTCCAGTCGCAACCGGTTCTAACTGGACTCTCTCGAGAGATTTATTTTACTTGCATTCGAATCTTTAAATACAAGACAGAAAGTTTATTATTAATTGAATGTGTATGACTATAAACTTTTAAGTCTGCCAGGCTAAAGATGTTGTCAGAAGGAAAGTTTTTGCAATATGTAGGAACTTACCTACCATCGATAAGTATACCTACTTAGCTAGTGCCTAGCGGTGTCTATCCTAGCCTAGAAATGAATGCCGCCGAACGTAATCTGCCTGCTTCTTCTATATCTAGTTCTTGAGAAATAGGCAGTAAGTAAGTAAGTACGAGACGGACAGACACACAACATAATGGTTCCGTTTCGTTCTATTGAAGCGCGGATCCCTAAAAACTGTACACACGTGTTCATAGTTTGCCTAACCACGTACCTACTTAACTATAATGTCAGTGATTTTCTTACGTCACTTTGATAACAATCATAAAGTGTTTGTGATAAATTTATCGATTGATTTTCACTGATGATAGGAAATTACCTACTTAAATGAACCGGATAACGGATTATTTGATGATAGACATACGAATTTTATCCCGTGATGCAATAATTTTCTATAATTTAATAATAAAAGTATGTTATAAATGGGACCCGAGTAGGTAGGTAGGTATACGATTGCCAGATTGGGCAAAAAAAATATCAGCACGGAATGTTTTATTTATTCAGTTAGTTTCCTACCTCTAAGTAAGTTAATGAGTTGGTACCTTCCTATTAAATATCATTTCTAAGCTTTCTGAACTACTCCATTAGGTAACCTGGATTTCCTAGGTACTTATTCCTACTTATAGCAAGTTTTCAAGCTGCCATTACAACTCTGCACTCTAGGTAGGGTCGATGTGCCGGATTTCGGCCTTTTAGTGCTCCTATCAACTTCAGGACATCAGGAAAAAATGTTGCAGACATATTATAGTTTCATTCACTATCTTATATGAAAGCCAGTATAATCAATTTTATTTTTAAAAAACTGTTTTATGCTGGAAGTTATTAATTATTTTTATTTTTAATTTAATCTGGAAAAAAGCTAAAAATTCAGTTTTCGGCCACAAATTTTAGTTTTCGGCATGGGGTATTTCAGTTTTCGGCCACTGCATTGCGATGGATTTAAAATGAATTGGTAAGTCTAAAATCATATGAAATGATATGAAAACTTAATCATTATTTTCATAGTATATCCAAATATTATTAAAATGACAATCAACATAATACAATAAACTTAAATAAACAAAAAACCAGAAATACATCATTACCCACTAACAAGGCAGTGAAGAAATATTTCTTCCGCGTGAATTCCGTTTTTTTGCAAATCTCACGGGATCCATGGATGCTTCCGGGAAAAAATTGAAAATTCTTAAAAAAAACGACTTTTGGAGTCATAATTTTAATGTACACCAATTCGAAATCGGGTGATTGTCTATGATATTATCGTAGTTTTTCGCACATCGAATAGGTATTACGAAGAACTAAGATTTTACGAATCATTGCCCGACTTTCATTATTTCACTCTTTGTAGTGGCATTTGGAGTTGACTTTTTGAAAAGAATTCTCCATTTTATTTCTACTTTTAAGTTGAAAAGCACCTCTGTAGCTTAAATTGAGTCATCGTTTCAGCCGATGGACGTCCACTGCTGGACATAGGCCTCCTGAAATGACCGCCAAACACCCCGATCTTGCGCCACCTGTGACCCCCGCGACCTTCTTAATGTCGTCCGTCCACCTGGTGGGGGGTCGACCGACACTGCGCTTCCCGGTGCGTGGCCGCCATTCCAGCACCTTGGGTCCCCAACGTCCATCGGTCCTGCGAGCTATGTGCCCCGACCATTGCCACTTCAGCTTTGCGACACGTTGAGCTATGTCGGTTACTTTGGTTCTTTTGCGGATCTCCTCATTTCTGATTCGATCGCGCAAAGATACTCCGAGCATAGCTCTCTCCATCGCTCGCTGAGTGACCCTGAGCCTTCTTATGAGGCCCATAGTTAGCGACCATGTCTCTGCTCCATATGTTATCACTGGCAACACGCACTGTTCGAAGACTTTGGTCTTCAGGCACTGAGGGATGTTGGACGAAAAGACAACGCGGAGTTTCCCGAACGCTGCCCAACCGAGTTGGATTCGGCGGTTCACCTCTTTCTCGAAATTGAACCTACCCAATTGTATTATATGTCCAAGGTATATGTACTCGTCAACAATTTCGAGTGCAGAGTTTTCAACAACTACTGGCTGGAGCGAAACATGAGTATTCGACATAATCTTTGTCTTGCTCATGTTCATTTTGAGTCCAACCTATTGAGAACCCCTGCTGAGGTCGTTGAGCATTGTGTTGAGATCCTCCAGAGTCTCTGCCATGACGACTATATCGGCGGCAAATCGCAAGTGTGTGATGTACTCGCCGTTAAATTGAGTACATACTTGAATTTTTTTACTTCCAAGAGACTAGCATAAACGTATAAATTAAATTTTGATGAATTTAGAACCACTTCCTTTATGAAACCGGTTTAAAAATTGCTTTCTGGAAGCAAATGCACAAGTCAATGTAAAAAATACCCAAATCGCTGGAAGTGTGCTAATTGCAACTGAAGAGTTCACTCAATTTCCCCGAGATCCCATCAGCAGATTCTGACTTCATGACTATTGCCATTAAGTCAGCATCTGCAAGCAATTGCCATTAAAATACCCAAATCCTTTCAAAAGTACTTGTAAAATTTGAAGAGTTCCCTCGATTTCACCAAGATTCCACGATCAGATTGTGACGTAATGACCATATAACAACCTGGAAAGCATACTCTTTCAAATAATACCCAAATCGCATCAAGTGAGCTTATAAAATTCTCTCAATTCTTAAAGAATTCCCTCAATTTCTTCAGGATCCCATCATCAGATCCTGACTTGATGAACATGAGACCATTCGGTAAGTATACCCTTTCAAACAACAAAAATAATTTTCCAAATAAGTTCAGGCGTCTTCGAGTAATCGGTGAACATACATAAAAAAAAAGATTCGGACGAATTGTAAGCCTCCTCCGTTTTTGAAGTCCTTTAAAAAGTCGCCTATGTGTTTGTCTATGATATAATCTATTTCCATTCCAAATTTCTGCCAAATCAGTTCAGTAATTGCGGCATGAAGAACTATTTCTCCGGCGTGATTTCGACTTTCCACAAATCTCGCGGTAACCATGGATTTTTCCGGGACAAAAATTAGCCCATAATATGTTAATCCAGAATACAATCTAACTTTATTTCACATTTCTGCCAAGTCGGTTCAGTAGTTGCGGTGTGAAGTAGTAGGTATTTCCCATACGTGAATTTTGTCTTGGATTTTCCGGGATAAAAATTAGCCCATGTGTTAGCCGGAACATAACTTAACTCCATGCTATATTTCTACCAAATCGGTTCTGTAGTTGCGGTGTGAAGGAGTATTTCCCCGCGGTTTTCCACATATCTCACGTGAACCATGGATTTTTTGGGAACAAAAAGTAGCCTTTGTGTTAATACAATCTATCTCCAATCCAAACAGTCGAGTCAGTTCCGTAATTGTACCTGAAGAATTAATTCCCGCGCGTGAATTTTGGATTTTCACAAACCTCGCGGAAAACATGGATATTTCCAGGATAAAAAGTAGCCTATGTGTTAGTCTTTACTTCAAATAATCGATCGGACATGTGAAAGAAAGTAAGAAAGGTACAATTGCCAAGTAGTAAATGAGTTGATGATCTTCGGACGCTTGAACGCTTGAAAATCATTATAGCTAAGAAGTAAGAATTATTTTAGCTTATATCAGCTTGTAAACGTTGATGCGGCCCATTCTTTTGGGAGTTGGTTGTGATTTTACAAATAGACATAGTTAAAGGCACACGTTTAAATTACTTACTTTTGACTTTTTACATCGTATGTTAAATAAAATAGCTCTTAAAATTTAAAAAAATATAACTTTGGCGTATGATGGCCGAAATCTAAGGTGATATTTAATTTTTGGCCCCATTCATTTCATATAATTTTAACTTATGCCGAAAACTGAAGTACCGTTTCATCTACCTTTTAATTTTCGGCCACCCCAAAATGGTCTTCCTAGTTTATCCATATTTTTAATGATTACGACATAAACTGACGGCCGAAAACTAATGGCCTGAGTCTTCGCATTAAGTACATTATTAAAAGAAAGAATCGTGAGAAAAAATATTTCACCATTTGTAGAAAAGACATGAAAGTGTGGAAGACTTGATATTTCAGATCTCGGCCCCTAGGCCGAAAACTAAAGTTTTGAAAAAATTTAAATGTTAGTTCCCGGCCCCCATCATTATTGTTGTTTTATACAAAATATTCCAAAAGTTATATTAGGAATATGTTACCAAGTTATTTTTGAAGTGCATTATATACTTATTAATACCATTTATTTAGAATAACTACACAAAGTTTACTTTGGAATGAAACGCGCGGCAGTATTTTTTTTTTAATTTCTGCAGTTTGCGTTACCTCTAATCGCCGCCTCCAAAATGAACAAATTCTGTAAAATCACTCGAAGGTGTTTTCTGACCAAAAATGTTTTCATTTAGAAAGCAAACATTTTCAAATATCTGGATAAAGATTTTACTTGGAAATAGTATTTGTGAGTGATATTTTCTCAATTTTACGGCATCGTGTACGCGTAAAGGCCGAGAACTGAAGGTGGCCGGCGAACCGGCACATCGACCCTACCTACCTACTCGTATCTGTCTGTGGTACCAATTTATGCATGAATTGTTCTGCTACTAGGTAGATAGCTAGATACTTACTTGACACCTAGTTACAAAATAAAAACTAGTAGATACTAGATAGGATTATCATTAGATTATTTCCAGTTTTATCCTGAAAAATCAAGATACCTATTCCAATTTCCAATCACTAATCTTGAGTAGGTGCTTAAAGTTATGAGTGAACCTAGATATAACATTATAATAATTAATTAATACGATAATTTATCTGCTTGCTGTCTAATACTAAATGTGATATTCCGAATATTAGGGAATAAAAGATCTATTTTGATTTCTGTCTAACTAATCTAACTTGACCTGTATTTTATCCCCTTCAGGTTTAAATTTTCAGAAGTCTTGTCTCCGTAATTAATCAAAACTCAAAAAAGTTTTCAGTGAAAAATAATATTTAAGTAGTGCGAAATTATGGAGGGGTAAAAACTCTTTATAAATGGTCAACCGCTTACTAAAACTGTACTCACACTCAGTAGGTTCCTAATCTTATGGTCCGTCAAAAAAGTCATGAAATGAATTTACAGAAACAATAATTTACCTCTGCCTCATATGACTCATTAAAAAGTATGTAAGTAAATACAGGACATTCAAAAAGGAATTAAATTTTTGACTTTAATTTTTTTGTTTTATGACTTTTTTGACAGACTATAGAACCTAGTTACAGTTAGTTATAGGTAGGTAACTATTCGGTAAGTAGGTAGGTACATGTTTAAAATTCAACATGAAATAGGTAAAACAACCACCATTATAGGTAAGTACAATGAGGTGTGAACGATCGTATGCATCCAATTAGCAACTTCCGCGGCCGTGTTGTTATCAATTTATTTTGCTGTACTGTCCGTGTAATGTAGACCAGTAATCAGTATACTGTACTGTAAATACATATCATATGAAAAAACAGCCAAGTGCAAGTCAGACTTGATTCAAAGAGATTCGAACACTTCATGATAACTTGATGAAACGTCATGATACTTCTTCTCCCTAAAAATAACGTAATCATGTTTTTTACCAAAATGAAATATGTACATAAAAAAGTTGGGAAACAGCAAATGGTTATTTTATTGTAAAAATTGCCATAGTTTCTAACTAGCAATTGACCTGCCCTGATGCCACGGAATTTGACTTTACAAACAAGACGACAAACAAGTTAACTCTAGGTCCAGACTTCACGGAATTTGACTTTACAATTTACATACAAGACGACAAACAAGTTAACTCTAGGCCCAAACTCCACGAATCTTGACTTTACAATTTACATACAAGACGACAAATAAGTTAACTCTAGGTCCAGACTCCACGTAATTTGACTTTACAATTTACTTACAAGACGACGAACAAGTTAACACTAGGTCCAGACTCCACGGATCTTGACTTTACAATTTACATACAAGACGACAAACAAGTTAACTCTAGGTCCAGACTCCACGGATCTTGACTTTACAATTTACATACAAGACGACAAACAAGTTAACTCTAGGTCCAGACTCCACGGATCTTGACTTTACAATTTACTTACAAGACGACAAACAAGTTAACTCTAGGTCCAGACTCCACGGATCTTGACTTTACAATTTACTTACAAGACGACAAACAAGTTATCTCTAGGTCCAGACTCCACGGATCTTGACTTTACAATTTACATACAAGACGACAAACAAGTTAACTCTAGGTCCAGACTCTACGGATCTTGACTTTACAATTTACATACAAGACGACAAACAAGTTATCTAGGGCCAGACTCTAGGTTTTTTTGCTCTCTTATAGACTCTAGTAAGATTGCAAAAGAATGCATTGAAAACGGTTTTATGATGTAATATGAACATGTAGGCACATCAGGTAAGTATAAACACATTGAATGCGACAGATATCGTGTGTACTAGATAAAATCGTTTTTATGGCGGAAAACTCAGTTTACTGTCATTTACGGTAAGAACGGGAAATATGATAGATATTAATGCGATTCAAGTAGGTAATTCACTGAACTTATAACGTCTAGGTATAATATCTACTTCAGTAAACATGGTAACACTAGCTGTTGCCCGCGGCTGTGCGCGTGAAATCATTTTTTTTTAATCTAATGGGTATAAAATTCTCGTGCATCGTGTTTGTTTCCAACTCCTTCCAAACGGCTCTGTGTAAGTTTGGTAGGTCTGAGAGTAGGTAGGTCGTAAATCAGGTAAGTATTTTTAATACCCATAAGTAAGAAATCATTTATATACTTAATGGCATGAAAAAGCGTTTGCCGGATCAGCTAGTAATATTGTAAAAAGTAAAACCTTGCCAAAGTGGCCTTGCCTTGCTTAAAAAAAATAAGGGGAAATAATGTCTTTGCCCGCGAAACTCAGTTACTCAATTATAATATTAAAGAGTAGGTGTGTAGTGGTGTGTAGTATAATAGTATTACGTGATGTAAGTTTAAGTAGGTATGTAAGTTTTTGAATTGTGATAGATACGATTTGTTTTTTAATTATATTAACCGTCTGAGAACATGAATTTACGGTACGGGCCATGTAAGTCTTTATAGGGCATAGCAGAAGTAAATTTACATGTAAATTCACAGTAAAACAGTTCTCAATCACAGTGTAGTCTGAGTTCTCAATTACCTAACAGCGATTACCTTCGAGTTACGAGTAAAATTATACCTTAGGAAATTATTCAGATCTTTCAAATAGCTTAATCTGTATACACATAAAGAAAATGTTACTAACTGACTGACTGTTTTAGCAAGGCACAGCTCGAACCCATAGCCATGATAACTTATCTATTCCATCTCTGCGATTGCTATTGGATCGAAATTCAAATATTTTGTTCGAGTGCATTGGACCGGGAGTCCGGAATTCGATCTCGAATATGCATCTCTAGTCTCTCGGAATTTGGTGGGAATTTGGTAAATGTTCACCATCCTGGCCAGTGGCGGGCGGGTAGAAAGAGGTAACGTTTGTGAGGTTGTGACTCTTGTGAGTTTGTGACGATGTAAGGGGTAACCTCTGGATCTATTGAACGGATTTTCAAAATGACTTCACCAATACAAAGACACGTTATTGTGGAGTGTCATGGCTATAAGAATTCATTGTAAAAAAAAATGCTTTCATCGCGTGTGCTGCGAAACTTTTGAGGATAGAACAAAACAATGTACCTACCTAGGTACCTACTAGAAATCTGTAAAAAAGTCCGCGACAGCATATTATGCCTATCTCCTACAGATAACTCACAATTTTTTTTTCCGAACTTTTACCTGAAGTAGGTATTACGCGCGACAAACGGGCCGGGACAAAAATATTTCTAACGCGGAACAGAGTCCGCGGGCACTGTTTGTACGTGAGTCCGACTCGCACTTGGCCGTTTTTTTTTTAAGTTTCGAATCTTATATAATTTGTGCACAAGGTTTATAATATTAAAGTGGCGAATAGGTAAATAAATATACAATGAAGAATTCTACCTTCCACTGACACTAAACGAATTTTAATGGGAGTTTTTATTTCTACATTCCTAATTATACCCACCTATTAGGTATATCCTACTTGGAGAATTTTTTATTACACACCGACGTACAGAATTACCTATATACAAAACTGGCCATGTATTATATTAGAGAGAAATTAATATAAATTGTAGCTACATCATTTTTACACATCCAAATATAATTAGCACCTAATAAGAATCGTTGAGTTTTGATTATTTTGTTTTTTTTTTTCAAATCAAACCTATTATTTTGATAATGTAAATTAATTTCAAAGTTAGGAGATAAATAAAAAAAATTATTTATCTTATATTACCACTTATATCAAGGTGTCTTCAGTGATATTTTATTACTTCTTCTTCAGTAGCAGGACAGATTAATTTGTTTTGCTGTAATCCGCTACTTGAAAAGATTCTGTATGGTACAATATGCAGGAACACTGCCCACATGAAACACCACACACAATTTTCCAACACTTTCTTCGACGCACGTTTCGTCCCGAACCGGGACATCCTCAGGAGATGTTGACTTCACAATGCGAAATCGTAGAGATCTCTACGATTTCGCATTTTCGCATTTTCAAGTAGCGGATTACAGCAAAACAAATTAATCTGTCCTGCTAATTATGGATTTCCGCAAAATAACGCCTGCTTCCATTCAATATCTTCAGTATACTAGATATAGGTATAATACTAGTACCTACTTAAGTTTGTGTAGTTATTATAGGTAATTATTAATGACAATATTATCCCACCTACGTACATAAATAGTCAAATAGGCAATATTTGACTAGCCTTTTGTCACGCTAAATGCTAAGGTCATCAGTTGTAGTATATGTTATATACAAAATTCCAATAATAATAATAGTCCAGTCATTTTAGACATTTGAAGTTACATTAATTCCCACCAAGCTGAAAATCGGTACGATTGTTTAAAATATCATTAAAAATAAAATTTGAAAGTTCCCCATATTTCCCCTGTAAGGAAAAAATTTTATTCAAGGTCAAAGGTCAAAAAAATGAGTTTTTCGCGATTTTCAGCAAAACGGTTAGTTTTATCATAAAAATACCTCAGACAAAAATTGTAGATCATAAAATTATCTACAAAAAATTTATTAATACTTTTTTTTCTAAGCGCCACCGTTTTTTGAGATATAACGATTCAAAAAGTTGTAAAAGATATGCACACGTTTCCTCGCCACCCGCCGGAAAAACCACGTTTCGGGGCGGAAAAACTGCTGAACTCGATTTTTTTGCAACTGCAAAAAGGGATGCAGTACTAAATGTGGTAGCAAAAAGTCGGACCGTTCCGTTCTCCGGCATGTACGCATTGTCAAGGCCGGTTGTGCTCTAATATTGAATCACCAACAGTAGAGGATCCGTTTGATTCCAACGAGGCAACATGCGATACATCGCTATAAACGCAGTTTACATGCCCTCAGGACGAAGATGAAGAAGAACAAGAACAACAAGAACAAGACGAACAAGAACATGAAGATCAAGAAGAAGAATTTGAAACTTGAACGACTCGGACGATTAAATTTCACTACTTTTTTTTTAACTTAAATTGCTTTTATCTTCTCAATCTCTGCTAATATCCATTATTTTTCAATAGTTTCAAATAAAACAGGATCAAAACTGACCCGTGGAATAGGAATACTGGGGAAACCACGTTAAAAAAAACCGGCCAAGTGCGAGTCGGACTCGCGCACCGAGGGTTCCGTACTCAAGAAGTACTGAAGCAAAATAAGCTTAGGTAGTTGCTAGGTACTTTTAAGATTCGTTCGTACTAAATTAGTACGAACGAATCTTAAAAGTCGTGTTACATCTACATTAAATGTAGATGTAACACGACGAAAACTGTAACGACCAAAGATGTAAAACGGTAATGATTACCTTTGTTAATGAACCGCAAAACTAACTTTGTTTGTAGAGGTATATTGTTAATATCAAAAAAACTATGCTAGTTAGAGCATTGACTATAGTTTTCCTGTAAAAAATACGTAAATTCCTATTGACCATAATTATTTGAGATTTTTCGATTGGTAAACTCCGGAGATAAGGGGGGGGACGGTATTTTTTTAGACATTTTCCCCGATAAATCAAAAACTATCATGACTAAAAATAATTAAAAATTGGTTTTAGAATGTACAAAGTAAACCCTTTCATATGATACCCCACACAGTACAGTTATCTCACTTTTAAATTTCAACCCTCCGATTTTCTCCCCTTTTTAAATAAGAACAAAAATAATTTCCATTTTTTTTATTCCAGTGTCATTGGGCCACTAATATACACAACTATTCCAAATTTCATATCGATAGCTCTGGCAGTTACTGAAATAATCGAGTGTGACGGACAGACAGACAGACAGACGGACAGACAGACGGAGAAAGTCGCACCATAAGGGTTCCATTTTACCATTTTGGTACGGAACCCTAAAAACGCGCTAAGTACACTACCTCATAGGTGGCGAGGAAACGTGTGCATATTAAGACGATTACAACTTTTTGAATCGTTATATCTCAAAAACGGTGGCTCGTAGAAAAAAAAATATTAATAAATTTTTTGTAGATAATTTTATGATCTAAAATTTTTGTCTGAGATATTTTTATGATAAAACTTACTGTTTTTCTGAAAATCGCGAAATACTCATTTTTTGACCTTTGACCTTGAATAAATTTTTTTCCTTACAGGGGAAATATGGGGAACTTTCAAATTTGATTTTTGAAGATATTTTAAACAATCTTACCGATTTTCAGCTTGGTGGGAATTTATGTAACCTTACTCCTATTTTTTGGTCTAACTTGACCGGGCTATAATGTTTTTCTATTACCACCACTACCAGCCACTCTCTCGAAAAAATAACGAAATCGAGATTTAATCAATCAGTATTATTTAACACTATCAAACTGAGTAAAAAATCGTCGAATAAGCTTCTTGACACTGTTGTCACTTTATTCAGAAGTTTTTACGAAAACTTACTAGGTATATTTTGTAAACAACTACGAAAACTTTTTACGACTTTTTGTAAACAAATATGGCCGCCAATATGGCGTCCTCGCGTGGAGCATGCGCGGTTGTTACTGAACCGAAATGCTTGGAAATGTTGTAAACATTTTGTTATCAGCATCTGACTCCTTAAATTGTGGACTTATCGCTTTTTTGCCATTATTTTTATCTATTCTGACCTGTTTTTTCATTGGAAGATACCTCATGGAATGTCAACAATTGCCAATGGTCCTTTTATGTTTGCAAAACAAGTGATTACCTAGATAATAATTACCCTGAGATACGAAGACCGATAAGTATCTAAAATCCTTTTTTTCTATCAGCACATTCCACGCAGTCTTAAGATGTAGATTAAGTCATTATAATGTATGAGCAATGTGAGCAAATTATTCAAGGTCATGGTATGTTTTTGTTAGAGTAAGACTATTGGTTAATAGGCGCAGAAACGTAATACCTACCTACTTGCAAGGGCAAATACAATAAGCAAGTTACAGCTATGATTTTAACTTTTTATATAGTTCGTTTTTTCTGAAAAACAATAGTATAGTATTCAATTTAAAAAAATGGCATTGCGTGAAATAAAAAATATTATAAAAAACCATAATATGAAGTTCGCAATGTAAGCGGTCGACGTTAATCGAATAAAGGCGTACAGGAAAATCAGTTATCAATCGGCGGCCGCAGACTGGTACCAATTACATTTTATTCACACTACAAGTTGACTTGACTGCAATCTCACCTAAGTAAGTGACGATGTAGCCGAAGAGTTAGTCGGCCTACGAAGTACGATAATTTGGAAGAAGTACGTAGGTACGCAACCCTTAGTAACGGGTGCTACACGGTATCGCAAGGAATCGCTAAATCATTTGGCACTAGGGTCGTAAGCTACTGTTATGGTATTCTGTGGTAGGGTCACCCAGCTACCGACCAGACCTGTTAGAGTGCTAAGTTGTGTACCCGCGATTGTGTAAGCAAAGTCTGTCCGTGGTTGGCAGAATCTGTTGTTTACATTTCTTGCCAATCAGATGGCAGAATATGTTCACGAACAAACATGCATACGTTTTGGTAGCGTTAAACCAGACCAGATTAGCGTCAACCCACTCAAACACTTCTTTCAAAGTCAAGTTAACGCGATTTACCAACGCCTCGCTAAGCTCAAGGATCTCAGCACCGCTGGCTTTTGAACTAGACATGTATCTTTCCGAGACAGTCTGTCGAGTGTCGACCACAGAACTGGTTTCAGCGGATTGTTAATTTGCAGCAGGAACAATGTCGCGGAGAGAACAGAGCCCTGGGGTACACCGGCATTTAGTTCCGAAGAGTGGCCATCTACGACCACCCAAACAAAGACCCTCAGAATTTCAGATAACCTGCAAAAGCCTGCGGGAATCTATATGCCGGGAGTTAAAAAGACTGTCGTGCCAAACCCGGTCAAGAGCCTTAGAGATGTCGAGTGAGACAGCAAGTCCCTTACCGTGCTCTATGGCTTCCTCATTATATTATTTATTAGTATGCGTATGTAGTATGCGTAGCATGCACTAGAAGATCGCCAGTTGCAGAGACCGTCAGTATGTCTTTAGAGTTTAGATACTGTAGTCTGAGGCTTTAAATCCAAAGCCATACAACCGGTCTGACAGAAGATCATTCTCCCTAAGTACGCCAGGAGATTACGTACGCGATTAAGAACTCGTTCCCATACTTTTGCAAAGCCTTTCTTAGGTATGATAAAAATCGGCAGCATCGGCACACATTAGCTGATAAGCATTAGCCATACCTCTTGGCATTCTCCTTCCAAAAGACGACGAAGAAGTTAAGGGGATTTATTGAATTTATTTTTGTCTTTCTCACTCTCACGGAGATTTGGTAGGTGCGACATGCAGCGTCGCGGAAGAATATAGCAAAAAAACGACGTTTTACCTAATTACTCAAAAACTAAGCCAGTTATCAAAAATCTGTTCTAAGCGTTTTAGGATATTATTATTACCGATACATTAAAACAAAAATTACAATTACATCCATTGTAGTTTCCGATAAAACATAGAAAAACTGAGATTTTGCAGCAACTTTTGGGAGAACTTTCTATCGAGAAAATTTTATCCAATCGTGTTTCTGCTTCTAAGCGATTTTAGATTAAAGACCCAAAATACATGACGTGTAAATTTGAAAGTAATTGTCTTTATAGTTTTTGCATAAAACTTCATTCAAAATCATCTAAATACGGCTTGTAGGCCGTTAAATTTTGTTGTCTATAAAGACGCCTGATGGCTAAGGTCTGAGCCTCTGAGGACTGATATATCTTACTAGGTTTTTCTCACGACTCCGTTCGTGTGAGTTGCAGTTGTTCGGTAATCCTGCAGGGATTATGGATTTTTCCGGAATATCTAAGTGCCTACTTTTCTAAACGCTCTTTTAGTTATTCTTTCTGGTAGCAAAGCTGTAGTTGTCGGTAGCTAAGGCAGGTAGAGGTATGTTTTTTGTGAACCGCTTCAAACTGGTCGGAACTGGTTAATAGAATGTGACCTTGGACGGGGTTGACCTTAAAACTAATCACCTCTTCCTGCGAGTTTAAATTATTGTTTTTGTTGTGTTTATTTTATCGGGACTTTTACTGTATTATTATTATTATATTTAATCTATTTTAAAAGGCGTTTGGATACCTAGTAAAAACATTTATTTCGAAAAGTTAAGTGTGTATCTAAGTGCGCGAATTTTTTTTAAGTACAATGCACTCCTTGACAGGTTTAGGTACTTATACTCAGTGTTTACCTGAAAGGTATTTGGATAGTGTCTATTCTACTATAAGTACCTACTTAACAAGTGATGCCCCAGTTTAAGACGTCCACATAATATGGGAGGTCCCGGGCTTTCTGAAATTCGAATTCAAAACTTACTCTGAATTATTATTTTATTTTGTTCAGTGTATCTTTTTTCTTCTTTGTAATGTTTGTGTGCAATTCAGTGTTTCCTCATCTTCTTCTTTTGATTTTTATAGTAAATAGGAGGAAATGTGCATGCTTGAGATATCCTCAAAATTTTCTCAACGGTTTAGAAAGCGTGCCAATAGCCACTTGGCTAAACCTTCTTTAAGGGGGGTGCCGTCCCTAGTCCCTAGTAGTAGTCCCTAGTCTAGCCGACAAAAGATTAAGATTTTATGATTTCTAAGATAGTTTAGTTCTGCTCTGGTACGAGGCTTCGGCTTGTTACCGCCCTACCAATAAGACGCACCGCCAAGCGATGTAGCAGTCAGGCGCGATCGTCATCAGGTGTGATCGGAGTTAAGTATAAAAAAAACCTGATCACCTCCAGTCCAGTGCATTCAGAGTTCTTCGACACACTAACGTTTACGGTATCTCTCTCCCGGACAATCGAATAAGTGAACGTACTTTTGTGAAAAAAAATCACATTTGTTGTTTGGGAGCTTATCAGAGCTTATTTGTTGTATGGGTTGTATTATCTTATCAGAGGAATCAGCACACTGCACACAGGTGAGTAGTGATAGATACATACCGCTCGCAGTCGATAGCGGATAAGTCGGCATCACAGCTGGAACCGCTGGCGGTCAGCAGGCCCCTCCGGAGGAAGCGCCCTCGCTGCTTCTCCTCCAAACTGGACTCCACTATTGACGCCGTCGACGAGTTGTTGAACTCTTGTGGCTCCATCGCGTATGCCTGCACCTGACACGTTAATAACATACGTTTAATCACACTAATATTATAAAGGCGAAAGTGTGTGTGTGTGTGTGTGTGTGTGTGTGTGTGTGTAAGTGTGTATGTTTGTTACTCTTTCACGCCGCAACTACTGAACCGATTTGGCTAAAATTTGGAACATAGATAGCTTATAACCCGGATTAAAACATATGCTACTTTTTATCCCGGGAAAATCCATAGTTCCCATGGGATATTTAAAAAACCCTAATTTTCAACAGTAATCTATAGCTACAGCTATAGGTAGATTACTTTGACAATCTTTCCTGAAAGTAGGTGTAAAGGTCATTGAAAAGGAAATTCAATTTTTTCTCGGGATTAGTAAAAAATCGAATTTAACGCGGGCGGAGCCGCGGGCAAAAGCTAGTTTAACAAAAAAAAACCGACTTCAACTCTCATCAAACTACTTTTGAATACCTACATTCTTTCCAATTATAAATTTAAGACATTATATTATAGTTTTGTCATGGATACCACTATCAGAGCTGGACTAAATTGAAATGGGACCACACGGGAAGCGTCAGCTTTCTAATAAAAACAGAACCATCAAAATCGGTTCACCCAGTCAAAAGTTATGAGGTAACAAACATAAAAAAAACATACATTCGAATAAAAACCTCCTCCTTTTTGAAGTCGGTTGGAAAGATTCTTTTATCTATGGTGATAATATGAAGCTGAAGGGTTTATTTGTTTGAACGCCCTTATCTCAGGAACTTACAGGTGTGAATGCTTGATACTTTGGATTTAGTAATAGACATATACCTTGGACAGGGTGGACCGTGCGAAAAAATATCACCAGTTTATCGGTGCCAAAAATGCTTGTTTTGCCACCGACATTAAAGCTACGCTGTATTTCGCTCAGCAGCCACCTATAGACTTTTGACAGATGGCGCTACTGTTTACTTGTACGAATAAGGTTTACGTAAATCGTACGTATGCCCAAATTCTGAGTTTTCTTATCTGTAGAGGATTTAGTGGATTGCTTGCTAGTAGACTCATCGGCAGCGAGGCGATTGTGTGAGAAAACATTTTCATCGCTATCGTAAACGTAAATAAATTCTGGCACCTGATTGGCTGGAAAAATTTAAACAATAGATTCTGCCAGTCAGCGAGCAGAAAAAGTAGGTACAATAGCGATGAATACGTTTTTCTTCCTGGGGTCTGATTGCGTAGAAAAACATATTCATCGTCATTGTAATCTTATAAGCAAATTCTGCCCTCCGATTGGCTGACGTAAATCAGGGAGACAATCAGGCAAAACGTTTACGATAACGATGAATACCTACCTACGTTTTCCTTACACAATTGCCTAGCTGGTCTACAAAAAACTCCCAAAGCTTAGATCATCGTCCTAAAACTTCTAAATTGTCGGTTTGAATAAGGTATACCTATACTTATTAAGGACAATGTGCTTAGGAACAGCTTTTTAATATCATTTGTCAGCTTTATGACATAGAAATGCAAGCATTCGCAAAGCAAGGACGTGGGTGACGCACCAAAGATACGTACGAATCGCTTTGATTCCTCACTCCATGCTCCGCAAAGGTCTGGTGGAATGCCCCACGAGTACGCCCACTACCTGATGGTCACAGACTTTATGTAGTCAGGGCTTACGGCTTCTTCACAATCTTAAACTTGCCATGCCTTGCCTTGATGCCTTGCCTTGATGCCTTGTCCTCAGACTACAGTCTGTGGCCTTGTCTTGATGCCTTCAAATCAAAAGGCAACAGGGCAAGCGCGTAAGTACCTACCACTTTTCCGGAATAAAACGTGATCTAAATCTAGGTAGGAAGGAGTCTTTTCCGTTCGTCTGATCAAGCCTTATGTTATGGGGTAAGAACTGACTTATTTATTTAGTTTTCCCGGGATAAGAAATACTTATAGTAGTGTTATTATCTCGCTGCAGACTCGGTCATAAATCATTCGAGTGTTTCGCTTTTGTTGTTCTTTGTTGAGTTGTGCAGTACTGCAGAACAACAAAAGCGAAACACTCGAATGATTTATGACCGAGTCTGCAGCGAGATAATAACACTACTATATGCATCCATTGAGTACCTACCTACTTAATTAGGTATCTATCTTAATTCATAATAGCAGTTTTCAGACCTTTCGATTCTCTTTTAAAAGGCAGTAACATCCCAACAGTTAAATTATAGGTTAAAAAAAAAACAAAATAAACCTAGAACAGAAAATAAAGATCAATGATTATGATCTATGAAAGATCGATGATTATTGATTATATGTACCTACTAAACTTACCTGCTAAAGAATCATTTTATCCTTAATTACGAGTAAAATGTATGCCAATCACTTAAAAATAACAAAACAACTTCCACAACAAAATCACTTCACAGAGTCCCCTTTACAAAACTGAGAGATTGAACTGTCCGATGCAAAAGTCACGAGTAACATTTTTTTCAAAATACCCGCTCATTTTCGAGATCAGCTCTCATTTTCCTAGTAAAGACTAAAGTAATAGAAGTATTGTTTTGATTAATCCCATTCATATTGACAACCTCGTAGGTGTCTGGGTTTCAACTAACCAGTAACTATAACGGCTGAGTTCAATATGATTCAATGTCAGAGAAACCATAAAACAGCTGATTCCAAAACAGCTCATAAGTGGATTTAGATAAGTGCGTGAACCACTTGGTTAGCGTAGATACCTAAATCCGCAGGCGTTGGTTAATAATTATATACGGTGCGTATTGTAATTTCTCATTTTTTTATGATCTAATTTTTCGTAAAGATATTATGTTCTGGCTTTTTGAAGTTGCCTACAAACTACTGTAGTATCTAAACCTTCCTACTGTAAATATAGCAACATCCAGGTCATAGAATATAAGAATTTCATAGGTTTTTCGGGTTTCCTACCCAAAATGTAAAAACGGAGCCCTATTACTAAGACTTCGCTGTCCGTCCGTCCGTCCGTCTGTCACCAGGCTGAATCTCTTGAACCGTGATAGCTACAAACTTGAAATTTTGATGATGTATTTCTGTTGCCGCTATAACAACAGATACTTACCTATTAAAAAATAGAATTTAATAAATATTATTTTATTTTATTTTTTATGGGAGATAAAGGAAACGTAATATTTTGCTTGTTTTTGCTCGATATTCATAACGGCAACAGGTAGACGCTTGAAACATTCAGAATATTTATTTATATTACTTATATATATTTACGTTAATAATTAATATTTAAATTAAAATAAAAAAAATTATGGTGGGCTTCCATTTTTAATAGGTACATAATGTTCGGGACAGCGCCCGAACTTGTTGCGCGGTTCTGAGGCTTGAATGGAGTCGCCAATGAAACACTGATTACTAAAATGCTCGGGAGGTCCCGCAGGTCTCTGCTTTAAGGAAGACCTGTTCCTAGCTCCGCAAAGAGCTGGTTCAGGATTTAGATTAGCGAGAGACGCCGGCGAGCAAAGATGAACTGAAACTATGGGCTTAAGGCCTCGATACTTGTACCCTACGCGGGTGGTTAGTTAGTGTGAGACCTTATCGAGCAACTTGCGCGGCCTCCCCCAATTAATGCATAAACTTTATTTGTATTTTTCTCATTTTTACAGTTTTTATCATTTTAGGTTCATTTACAATTAATTAAATAAGCTAATATCCTTTTATCAAAACACATAGGCAATGTTACATACATGTTTAGAATCTTAAGCTAAGTTTAAGAAATAATAAATAAATAAAAGTTTAAGAAAGCTAGTCACAAATTAGAGTCTTATAAGATAGTTACAAATTAGAATCTTATAAGCTAGTTATTATTTCTATTAGAGTCTTTGGACGCTCACTACGTTCGTCGTGCACACTCTCCCGCCGTGAAGTTGCCTACTTCATCTTTGTGTGGGTAGCACGACGAGTCTCTGAACTGGTCGCCGCAACACACCGTTCGCCGTCCTCACGTCCGCCGCCCTGGTGACGCCGTCTGAGCCCGGGTAGACCGCTTCTATGATGCCGAGGACCCAGGTGTTGCGTGGCAGCGAGGGGTCGATGATGAGCACCAAGTCGCCGACTCGCACCTCCTCTCCCTTTCCGTGGGGCTCCCGCCGGTGTTGCAGCGTAGGGAGGTACTCTCGCAGCCATCGCGCCCAAAAGAGGTCGGCGAGACGCTGGCTCGTTCTCCACATCTTCTTGGATTTAAGGTCGGAGTCATCAAAGTGGCCGGGGTGCGGTACTCGGGACGGGCCGCCGAGCAGGAAGTGGTTTGGTGTCAGTGCTCCCTGCGGCTCGTCGGTCGATAGATGCGTAAGTGGTCGGCTGTTCACGGTGTCCGACAGAGGCCCGAAAAAATCGAGGCCGGTGTAAGTAAAGGCCCTCTGATGATGGGCAAGGCGGCATGGAGGAAGTTTCCCCGTCTGGGGAGAAGGTGGCTTTGCCCGTCGAATGCGGCAAGGCTGGCAGTCTCGGAGTACGCCCTTGACTGTGGGGCGTAGGCGGAGGACCCACAGGCGCTGCTGGACCTCGTTCGCGACGGTTTCGGTGCCTCCGTGGTGAAGCTCGCGGTGTACGCAGTTGATGTAGAGCCGTGTGTAGGCGTGGTTGCCGTCGGCGATAGGCGGCGTGCGTAGCTCAGGCGAGACGTCGGCTGCGTCGATGCGTGACTCGACACGCATGACCCCATCGTCGTCGGCGAAGACAGCCAGGTTTCGGATGCGACTGTCTGGCGGGAGAGCGGCGTTCTTCGCAATGCAGGCGAGCTCCTCGGGGAAGGCCTGCTGCTGCATCGCGCGCAGCCAGAGGCGCTCTGCCTCCCGCATGTCGTCCGCATCGAGCGGGACGAAACGGTCCGCGCTAGCCGCCGTAGGCGAGCGCTTCGGTGAGGGCAGCGGCCGCGCTGCCCTGGGTCGCTGCGTCCACTCCGGGTCTGCCTCGGGGTTGCGCCGCGTGCGCGCGTGCGCTGTAGCGGATCTGCGAATTAATCTAATGGACTGTATTATCCTAACCGTTGACCTAATTAATCGCAACCACGACGAGAACCTACTTGCGTCGGGTAGCGAATCAACCACTGTTGGTTTTACTTTATTAATATTAACCTTTTCTTCCCCCTTGTGTGTAGAGGGGAGAATCGGTTCTGTTGGGCAAAAATTTTGGTTTTTGAAAAGAAAGGCTGGGCCATGAAACCATCGGTCACCGTTTCCGAAACCGAGGGGCGCTTCACGTGTGGCGTCGTTCGCCACGTTGTCCCTAGAGGGCACCCAACGCCACTCGCTTACCCGTGAAGCCTCCTCGATCTCGGCGATCCGGTGAGCGACAAAAGGTTTAAATACTCGCGTCATGTCGAGGTTGAAGCCTAGCGTGTCCGCTTGCGGCCGCCAGACTAGACCTAGTGTTTTCTCACTCCCGCCGGTGTCCAAGTCCTTGCTCGGCTCGCACGCGGCGGGGGCGAACTGGTTGATGGCCGCCGACTCGTGGGACGCCCATTGGCACAGCACGAAGCGACCCTTCCGGTGCACGAGGTCTACCTCGCTGGAAAGCCGCTTGGCATCTACGATGGTACTGAAAAATTGCAAATAAACGTTCGTACGATGATATTTTACAATAGCATCAGCCGCGTCATTCTTCCAGAGAAGACCCACCTCGAAGCCGCCGTCCGCCCTGCGACGCGTAGTTGCATCGAGAATGTTCAGGGCGCGCAGCTTCGGATCTGGGCGCGGTCGACGCGGTTCTAGACCTCGTGTATCGAGGGCGAAATGCCCCTTGAGGAGCTGGTCCAGGTGGTCGTCGATCACCGAGCGTAACTTTATCACGCGGTGCACCTCAACCAGCGTCTCGTTCGACGTGGCCGTCGTGTCGTTGCTACCGCAGGGCCCGTGGACAACCCAGCCCAGACCCGTAAGGGTGGCGACTGGTTCTTCGTGTTTACCTGAGCGGCAGGCGCTTGACACCATCAGCTCCCAGTTATCCTGGCCAATCAGGATAGACGGGACCGCGTAGTCGTAAGGCAGCTGCTCCGCCAGGTCCTGGAGGTGGGCGTGCTTCTGCACGACCGTTCGCGCCACCGACTGACCAGAGATACCTAGGTCCTGGATCGTGCGGGCATCTATAAAATATTCCTCGTTGTGATGCTTACCTCGAATGGAGAAGGTTACCAACTGCGAGGCACTCTGGAACTTGGAGCCGGCGATCCCTTCGATGTTCAGGGTGTGTGTCGGCCCCTGTGCCCCAATCTTCCGCGCAACCTCCTCTTTGACAAGAGTTATGGTTGACCCTCCGTCTAAAAGTGCGTAAACCTCGGCCGTACCTGTAGGTCCCGTTACTATGACCGGAACAACGTTGAGAAGCGTAGGCGTCCCGGTCGCGGAGCAGATGGCTCGCATCGCCTTCTCGTCGGCCACGCCCGCTGTCTCGCCAGGCGCCCGATGGAGCAGGTGGTGGTGGAAGTGCGGACAGTCATCGAGCTCGCACTTCTTGCCCCCGCAGCGGTGACGGTGGCCTCGGTGTTCGAGGCAGCGGAAGCACAGCTTCTTCTCCCGGCACGCTTCCCAGCGCTTGTCCACGGGCAGCCTCTTGAACCCGTAGCACTCGTGGATGGTATGGCCGCCTCGCGCGCAGTACCCGCACGTCTTGCCCTCGGCTCGCTGCGGCGGACTGGCCGCGTGCACGCGCTGCGCGCGGCGCGGTTGGTCCGCGGGCCGCGACGGCGCCGGTGCTGCGGGTCGTGGCGGCGCTGTATGTGCCGCGCCTGAAGCTTCATCTCGGTCTTCAAGAAGCGGCGAAGCTTCAGCAGGCATGGCTCGTCGTCCGGTTGTCTCGCCTCGTAGTCGAACCATCTCGTCTTGTAGAGGATAGACATCTTCTCTTCTATGGCGTGGAGCGTCTGTGGACTGACTAAGTAAGCCTCTTGCCGCAAGGCAACAATAGTGGATATCACCGAATCGACCTTGCACGCAAATGTCGGTAACTCCTTACCGTCGGTCAGGCGAGGCAGCGTCTTCAACTTCTCGAGCTCGGAGTAGACGATGCACTCCGGCCGGCCGTAGACGTCACCAAGCGCCGCGACTATCTCAATCGCCGACGCCGTGGTCTTGAGTAACCCGTCCACTAGCTCTCTGGCCGGCCCGCGCAAGCTGCGCCGGAGCCTCGCCTTGTTTTCCGCATCGTTGAAATGACGCGCCGTCGCGTCGTAGGTTTCGCGCCACGCGTACCATTCGTCATAGGCACCAGAGTAAGGCTGCAACTCAATCAAAGATTTAGAGACGCCACGCGCGGTGGGCGCCGAAATAGAGTGTGACAATTCAGTTAAACCTTGCAAAAACATTTGTTGTTGACGTTCGAACATGCCCAGTAATTCGTCAGATTTACTAGCGGTCCGCTCCGGCATATCGTACTGTTCGAAACGATCACTCGGAACATGGAACCGCGCTGCCGGCGACTCGAATTGCGCGCACGGCAGCGGGGAGTGCGGCAGCGGGGGCGCGGCTCCCCCCACCCGCGAGGGCGGGGGAGCCCCCCGGCGCGCGTCGTTGTTATGCCGCAACTGCTCTGTCACGGCCTGCCTGCTCGTTCCGGAATCCCCAAATGGATCCCAGTAGACACCCGGGTCTACGACGGGGTGTCCCTGCTCCGCGCCCTTAATCCCTAGGGACGGCCCAGGGCGTGCGTCGTCGCCATATGACGCTACATAGAGGCGCGGAGGCCGCGCACCGGGCTGAACCGGCGGCAGCGTATTATTTAAATCACACACAGTTTCACCAAAATTAATTTGAGTTCCACTAACCTGTGTGTTTGTTAGCGCGAGCTGTTGTCCCGCCGCGCCGTGGCTGCTCTCTTGCACCCAGCTGGCGACACGTTGCTCCGCTGTCCGGCTGCTGCACCGTGACTGGTCGTCTTCATCGTCGCTGTCTTTATGATCGAGCCGGAGCCTCTGCAGCTCGAGGTCCTTTCGTAATAGTTCCCTCTCAAGCTCCAAAATGCGAACCCTGGCGGAGTGCTGTCGGCGCGTGTT
This sequence comes from Coenonympha arcania, assembly GCA_036785405.1. Lineage (NCBI taxonomy): Eukaryota > Metazoa > Arthropoda > Insecta > Lepidoptera > Nymphalidae > Coenonympha > Coenonympha arcania. The sequence goes on from CM072062.1 coordinate 16,350,530, forward strand.
TCGTGTGTAGCGAGACGCGGCATCTTCACTGCCCATGCGTTCCCTGGTCGATGCACGCGGACGCACTGCCTCGGCCGCCGGGTCGGGGTGAGAGGGGAATGACGCAACCGCCTCGCTTCTTGACGCTGCGTGCGGTGCGCGGAGTGGCAACGCGTCGCTGCGTCCCGACGCGTTGTGTTGAGCGCGGGGCGTGACGCCTCTGGATGACGTCATCCCGCTTGAGTCATCTCTGCTCTCCGACGACGGATGCAGGCTGCTGACCAGTGTACTTGCCGACGTGTCCCACGTGTGCGTCGATGAGGACTCGGAGGTGCGCGTGTAGCCCGGGACGGCGATCGTGCCGCCCAACGCACCCGACGGTGGCCGTTCTTGTGACGGCTGCTGTGCAGACTCCGCATGTGCCATGAAGCCCGGGGCGGCGACCGCGCCGCCCGACACACTTGGAGCCCCCGGATCACTCACCAATGCCTCTGTCGGCTGGTCCGCAGCCTGCGCTCGCGTCTTCACCATTCTGCCTTCTGCGGTATCCCGGCTCGATGGACCAATGTTCGGGACAGCGCCCGAACTTGTTGCGCGGTTCTGAGGCTTGAATGGAGTCGCCAATGAAACACTGATTACTAAAATGCTCGGGAGGTCCCGCAGGTCTCTGCTTTAAGGAAGACCTGTTCCTAGCTCCGCAAAGAGCTGGTTCAGGATTTAGATTAGCGAGAGACGCCGGCGAGCAAAGATGAACTGAAACTATGGGCTTAAGGCCTCGATACTTGTACCCTACGCGGGTGGTTAGTTAGTGTGAGACCTTATCGAGCAACTTGCGCGGCCTCCCCCAATTAATGCATAAACTTTATTTGTATTTTTCTCATTTTTACAGTTTTTATCATTTTAGGTTCATTTACAATTAATTAAATAAGCTAATATCCTTTTATCAAAACACATAGGCAATGTTACATACATGTTTAGAATCTTAAGCTAAGTTTAAGAAATAATAAATAAATAAAAGTTTAAGAAAGCTAGTCACAAATTAGAGTCTTATAAGATAGTTACAAATTAGAATCTTATAAGCTAGTTATTATTTCTATTAGAGTCTTTGGACGCTCACTACGTTCGTCGTGCACACATAACAAACGTGATTTTTTGTTCGTTTTGAATTTAGTGAGCAGAAGTGCTTTGATTGGAATTGGTCTTGATAGTACGGGACCCTCAGTTTGCTAGCCCAACTCGCACTTGACTAATTGGCAATTAGGTACTTAAAGTCCGGCCGCTCAAAGAATGCGTTTCTGACAGATCGTGATCGACTGGGCGATGTAACTTTGAACTGCCGTACAATTTACGGAAATTTTTTAAATATCTTTTATTTACGTTATTAACGAATGATAACATTAAAATACGAATAATTATACTAACTTACAATAAATGTATTTATTTTTGGCTAAAATTATTACAATTACTTAATTAACAATTAAAAAAACTATAGGTTTTATAAGTCAAACCACGTCGAACGGCGCTGTTTCAAGGTTATGCCAACTGTTTTTTTTTGTTTTGTATGACGAATTGAAATGTGTCAGAAACGCATTCTTTGAGCGGCCGGAATATAGTAGGTAGTCGTTATAGAGACAACAGAAATACTACAAGATCTGTAAAATTTTCTACTAAGTGACTATCACGACTCAAGAGATACAGTCTGGTGACAGACGGGCGGACGGATGGACAGAAGGACTGACGGCCGGCGAAGTCTTAGTAATAGGGTCCCGTTTGACCCTTCGGGTACCGGACTCTGAACAACGTAAATACAAAAAATGTACGCTACTTTTAGCACCATCTGTCGTAAAACAGCGACACTAGCTACATAAACTGAATCTGAGATAATTAAGTAGCAAAACTTGAACCACATGCCGTTTTACAACAGTGTAATCAATCAATCATAGATGGCGTTGTTATAAAATTTTGCATGGCTAAAATGTTTGTGAATATTATGTTTGATCATTGATGTTCAAATTAGAAAAAGACAGATGACAGTAGCACCTACTCTTTCTTGTGTTTATTGCAAGTTTCAGTGTAGTGGTTGCTGGTTGGTTATCCTGTTAAGTGTTTTGGTTGTGAAAAATTACACATCTGAATAAAATCCGTAAAATTTTCTCGAATTTTTCCGATGTTATTCTGAGTTTAGAGTGGAAATCTTGCAAAAAAGTGTACTTGACGAGCGCCTTTTCCTGCATGCGTGATGAAAACGAAGTGTTTTTGTCAGTATTATTGATTTTGACGTAATAGTGGATTTGTCCTGTTTTTCAAATGATAATAGGTTGGTAATTTTACCGCTCAGAATACAGCATAAACTCTTATGAGTTTTACCGATAGTTTCGTTTACGGTGTTTAGGTTCAATTAACAATATTAAAAAGCAGCATAATTCAAAATTATCCTTACTTTTAAATACATGTTGATAAAATTGAACAACACTTAAAAAAATGTTAAAAATCCGTTAAACCGTAATATTATAAACTTATTCCTATATTTTGCTTTATTTACTTTTATTAGATTTTATCAAAATTTTCGTAGGAACTTGAGCGAAATACTTAGAATAAATTGAACAACACTTAAAAAAAAACCTGTCAAGTGCGATTCGGACTCGCGCACTGAGGGTTCCGTACTACAACCGGAGGAATAAAACCATAAAAACCACTTTTCTTATCGAACCGCAAAACTAACTTTGTTTTTAGAGGTTTTATTGTAATAACAAATAAACTACTTATTAGATCTCGTTCAAACCAATTTTCGGTGGAAGTTTGCATGGTAATGTACATCATATATTTTTTTTAGTTTTATCATACTCTTATTTTAGAAGTTACAGGGGGGGGACACACATTTTACCACTTTGGAAGTGTCTCTCGCGCAAGCTATTCATTTTAGAAAAAAATGATATTAGAAACCTTAGTATCATTTTTGAAGACCTATCCATAGATACCCCAAACAAATGGGTTTGATGAAAAAAAAATTTTTGAGTTTCAGTTCTAAGTATTCACCCCCAAAATTTATTACTTTTTTTAAAATTTGTGTGAAAACCTTAATGCGGTTCACGGAATACATCTACTTACTAAGTTTCAACAGTATAGCTCTTATAGTTTCGGAAAAAAGTGGCTGTGACATACGGACGGACAGACGGACAGACGGACAGACGGAAAGACGGACAGACGGACAGACGGACAGACGGACAGACGGACAGACAGACATGACGAATTTATAAGGGTTCCGTTTTTTGCCATTCGGCTACGGAACCCTAAAAATGTTAAAAATCCGTTAAACCGTAATATTATAAACTATATCTACGCTGATTGCTTAAAGTTCGAATTATGAAATCGAAATGTGTCAAATAATTACCTACCTACTTTATTCACAGACTTCTATAATTATTAAAAAGTTATTCATAATAACATCGCTCTACTATGGAAATATTTAAAGAAAGTTGTTTAATATCCATAACGATACACGGCTCTGGATTCCTGTATTTGTATCTGGGGTAATATTTTTTATGTAATATTTTTTTAAGTGAATCCACAGACAACATAGAGTTGGTAGTCATTGCCGAGAGTATGGATGGGCCATGATTGACCATAGACAATAACAACAATGTCTATTGTCTATGGTTCTGCGCCATATTTGCAGAATTTTGGTGCCATACATACAAATTTTTTACATTTTAATGTGTTATTTTTGTTACTTAGTCAAAATTTTGCGCTGAAAAATGTCTAGCAGTGAAACCTACTAAAGAAAATTTAACTCCACCTGACATTTTAGTAGTTGCAACAAAAATGAAACAAAGTGAATGATTTACGACAAACGTTAGCAAGATTTTATGATTTGGATTTATGATAATAATATGAGCGTAGATAAAGTAGTGTATGAAACTCTACATAATTAGGTATTAAAACACTCGTGTGATACTATTAAAAAACTCGCCTGCGGCTCGTTTTTTAAACTCACACTCGTGTTTTAATACCCCCCATTATGTAACCGTTACATAAACTACTATATTCCTATATTTCGCTATATTTACTTTTACCTAAATTTAATATCGCACAATTTAAAGCAAATCGATTTAATTTTTGCGCGTTCTTAAGTATGAAACCCACTCAAGTGCGGGTCTCACTCACACACAAGAGTTCCGTATCACCAAAATCACTAATAAGCTTTTTGTCACAAGGGGAAAGTTTGTATAATGAGGGTATGTTCGTGTTTGCGTGTATACCCCATACACTCGTATGCAGAGATTTAAATCGTCGTGTAATGTGTAGGTATATAATGTGTGTTAATTCTTGGCGCCACAACTACTTAAGGGGATTGATTGAATTTATTTTTGTCTTTCTCACTCTCACGGAGAGTTGGTAGGTGCGACATGCAGCGTCGCGGAAGAATATAGCAGAAAAACGACGTTTTACCTAATTACTCAAAAACTAAGCCAGTTATCAAAAATCTGTTCTAAGCGTTTTAGGATATTATTACCGATACATTAAAACAAAAATTACAATTACATCCATTGTAGTTTCCGATAAAACAGAAAAACTGAGATTTTGGAGCAACTTTTGGGAGAACTTTCTATCGAGAGAATTTTATCCAATCGTGTTTCTGCTTCTAAGCGATTTTAGATTAAAGACCCAAAATACATGACGTGTAAATTTGAAAGTAATTGTCTTTATAGTTTTTGCATAAAACTTCATTCAAAACACCTAAATACGGCTTGTAGGCCGTTAAGTACTGAGCCCAACTACATGTTATTATTATCAATGTTAAAAGTCAAAATATCACAAAATACCATATAGCATGATTGGCTATTCTGTGATACTTGTATATGTGATAGGTACTAACCAGGTAGAATATAATTATGAGTTTGAGATCCATACTATAAATACCAACAGACATAATATACCCTGACAGGGTGAAATGTCGCCAGTTTATTGGTGCCAAAAATGCTAGTTTTGCCACTAACAGTAAGGACATGCTGTAGTTTGCTCAGCCACCTACTTATAGAATTTTGACAGATGGCGCTACTGTTTGCTTGTACGAAAAAGTTTACGTAAATCGTTCAGATGCCCATATCCTGAGTTTTCGTATCAGAGATCATACTAAAATTGAACGTAATAAACTTGTTTTTATTCCATGCGCAGTAGCTATAATAATTTCTGTTTAGTTTAATTAGATGCTTGCAATTTTTTTCCTACACCTCTGACTTTCGAAGACCATAATGAACGTTAGTAGCGTGGTGAATACGATAGTGAATCCCGTACTCCCGCCAGCAGGTTTGTCGAAGGAACAGACAGCTTTTACCCACTTCGTTTCCCCTGTCGAAGGGGTATGCGTTAGGCATTTTCTGTCTATTCAAAAAAATAGGTATTTATTTATCAACTTTATAGAATCAAAGTATCTACCTAAACCTAACCTATACCTAATTGGTAGGTAGTGCTGGTAGTGCCTACTTAAGTGCTGAAAAAAACTGAGGTTCTAGAAAAAATCATTGCCAGTTTTATTTTTGCGATGAGGTGTGGAGGACCCCTAAAATTTTTTTACGTCTGGAAAAATTATATAATAAAATCTATTAATATAAAACTAGTACCTACCCTACCTACTTATTAAAGCTAAACCAGTTTCAATTTCTTATCTCAGGTATGTATTTTATTACGTCTACTCTAAAATACCTGTTTTAATGCATAATCAATGAATAATTTGATTATACCTACCTATTTCAAACTAAGCCTACTATTATTATAAACAAACTAAGCCTGACCGTCCTGAGAAGAGCCCTCAATAGCCGTGTACGATGTACTTATTCCTTTCGGTCGGCCTATGAAAATTATAAAAGTAAAATTACAAATTTTAAAAACCCCCGACACAAAAAATAAAATATAAAAAGTAACAAATAATATTTTAAACCTATTATAATAATTTTTATCGTCACAATATAATATTAAGTACGTTCAAATATTTTTTAATTCAAGCGTCGTCGCATCGTCGGGGGACTAATTTTCCGGAGTAGGTATCTCTCCAACGGTCCCCCGACGATGCGGCGACGCTTGAATTAAAAATATTTGAACGTACTTAATATTATATTGTGACGATAAAAATTATTATAATAGGTTTAAAATATTATTTGTTACTTTTTATATTTTATTTTTTGTGTCGGGGGTTTTTAAAATTTGTAATTTTACTTTTATTTTGTCCTTTTTAAAGTAGGTAATAAGGTATTAAATATAGGGAAGGTATTAATAGTGATAAGTAAGTAACTTAGTTAGTTACTAGGTATAATATTAGTTTTCTTTTACTAGATTAAGTTTTACCTTCCTACTCGTATGTTTAGGTTATTTGCATGTCATCCTTTTGTCAAATTAAAAGAATTTATGTCACGAATTAGCGATGCAATTCAGTTTAGGTCTATTGTTGAGTCGCGATTAGAGTTGATGGTAGGCCCTCAGGTCATGATTATCTTACCATACACTTTAAATATCATTAAAATAACACGGTACCAAGTTTCGAAACGATAAGACATATGGAAGGTAGTCAGATCCCCTCATCAACTATTAAAGAGCTGATGATCTTCAAACGGCAAATCAGGACATGTTTACCTTACCATATACTTTCAATATCATTGAAGTAACACCGTACCAAATTTCGAATCGATAGGATATATGGAAGGTAGTCAGATCCCCTCATCAACTATAAAAGAGCTGATGATCTTCAAACGGCAAATCAGGTCATGGTTACCATACCATATACTTTCAATGTCATTGAAGCTACACGGTACCAAATTTCGAATCGATCGGACATAAAGAAGTTAATCAGATCCCCTCATCAACTAGAAAATACCTGATAATCTTCAAACGGCAGAACAGATTTTCATGAAACATGGCTAAGAACACTCGGAATAAAATTATCTATGACACAAAATAAATTTCATGAAAATCGGTCCATCCGTTTGGGAGCTACGCTACCACAGACAGATACACAGATACACAGATACACAGATACACAGACACGTTAAACTTATAACACCCCTTTTGCGTCGGGGGTTAAAAATGTTTATTTTTCACATAGGCTTAGGTAAATATCGGCTATTCTGAAGGTAGGTTTGCACCGAGAAGAACCGGCAAGAAACTCGGTACTTGCTCTTTTCAAAAATGTCATAATATACAAGTTTTCTATATAGTTATATACCTAGATATGCTTATCTAGGATATGCTTATTATATTTTTCCATACATTTTAACTAGGCAATACAGGAATTTGATGTCAGTCTGTATGCATCAAGTGACTTTCGCTCGCAGGTCAAGATGAAGACCAGGCTGACATCGGTGACTTACCTGGGCTTCACGGCGATGGACCGGCGCTTCTCCACCTCCATGCTGCCCTGGTTGCTGAGGGAGATACGCGCCACTGGCACCAGGGAAAAGGTAGGGACTAGGGGTGTTCTGTCACGAAAATCTCGACAAGAAGAAAATTCACGAACTATTGTAATACATAGGCTACTTTTTATCCCGGAAAATTCCAAGATCCCGTGGGATTAGCTACAAACCGGAATTCACGTGAAAAATTCCCTCACGCCGCAACTACGAAACCGATTTGGCTGTAATTTTGAATGAAGAGTTGCAAAATTTAATCAGCTGAGGCTGATAGCTGATTTGCATTTTGATCTTGTATTATTTGGTGTAGGCAGCTGTTATAAAACAACCTGTTTGAAGGATTTTCCCAAAATGTAGGTAATTTATATTCGGCCATTCGCTAAGGCGTTGTAAATAGTTGTACCTACGTATCTTATGTGGAATGCAATGTGAAGTTCTTCGTAAAGCCCCTGTAAGTGATGTCAATTTTGATATAACTTGATTAATATGTGAATCCCATATCAGTTTGTCATCCAGTAAAAGCCCTAAATACTTTTCTTTGTGCGATCTTTTTATTTTAATATTATTTATTGTTAGAGAGTTATAGGTTGGAATTTTCTTATTTTTAGCACTAAAGATCATATAAGATGTTTTTGTTGTGTTTATTGTGAGAAGATTATATAGAAACCAGTCATTTAATAAATATATCGAGATCCTTTTGTGCTTCATTTATCGCGTCCTGTATTGAGTGTGCAAAGTAAAATAAAGAAGTGTCATCTGCGTAAAGTGTAATCTGTCCCGACAGATTTAAATTTGTGATATTATTAATGTAGATTAAAAATAATAAAGGTCCTAAAATTGAGCCCTGTGGAATACCGCATGTCACTATTTTAGAGCCGCTTCTATAATCTGAAATTTGTACGATCTGTTTTCGATTAGTGAGGTAAGATATTAAAATTTCCATCGCTGGCCCTGTGATTCCTAAGTTAGCTAAAATTTTCTAGGTACCAACCTATTCGTAAGACGCAGATGCCTGGACCATTGAAAATGAAAATATTATTTTTTTACATAAGCCTAAATTATAGGCCTGTACTGTATCACATAAGCCTGTATTAAATTTTTAATTTATTGGAAAGGATGTATTTGTTCTCAGTTTGATGAGAGTTGAAGTAGGTTTTTTGTTAATTAATTAAGGTATTTTGTCTACAGCTGAGCGTGGCCATAGAAGACGGATGCCTGAAGGCTTACAATGGCAACTTTGAGCCCGTGATAGTACATCGAACCGTGGATATTTTAAGGTAATTTAATCAGAGGCTTTTTATGGATCTCGTACACCTAAGATGTCCTACGTCGCTATGCTACGTTTGTGTGTCAAACTGCTTGGTTTCCTTAACATATCATCACCATCATCAGCCCATTTCAGTCCACTGCTGGACTAAGGCCTCTCCATTTGCACGCCATCCGCTTCTGCTCTTTGTTTTCTGTAGCCACTGTCTTCCCGCTGCCCTAACGATCTCATCTCGCCATCGTGCAGATGGTCGGCCGATGCTTCTCTGTGAAGGTCGCAGTTGCCATTCCAGTAGCGCCCTGCTCCAACGTCCGTCTTCCCTCCGACCCACGTGACCCGCCCAGTTCCAGTTTAAAAGCGCCACCCTTTTTGCAATGTCAGTTACGCCTGTTCTCTTCCTGATCTGTATGTTGGGGACCCTGTCTAGTAAACACAGGCCTAACATTGCTCTTTCCATCGCGCGTTGTGCAACTTGGAGTTGATGCGAGACTTTTTTAGTGAGGTGAGTTTTAGTGAGGTGACTTTTGTAGTGAGAAGAGTTTTCCATAACATATGAAAACAGGTAAATAAAACCGGTCAATTGAGAGTCGAACTCGTGCACTGAGGGTTCCGTAAGACAGAAAAAGTAAATCACTTTTACATACAGATTCTTTTCAGGTAGCGAATTATAGCAAAACTAATTAATCTGTGTTGCTAAAATCACTTTTCTTAACAAACCGCAAATTTCAGACTTTGAATGGTAAACTTCAGAGAGAACGGTTACAAGGGTGATTCGACACCGCGATTTATCCCCCTTTTTAAATAAAAAAAGACGTGTGGCACTCTGAGACTGCCGCGGTAAAGCTTATTGCATTGCGGTTTTTATCAACTTATGCAATTATAATTATACAACCAATGCCACCTAGAGACGAGTTGCTGAACTAAAGAGACAAGCGTAATATTTCAAAAAGTCATTAAAAGTTCTGCTATTCATCGATAGATGGCAAAACTAAAAAGTATCACCGCTGTGCCGGTCGGAGTGGGGGGTGTTAGGTTATTTTCGTTACAGAATTTCTGGATTCGGTCTCCACGCTCAAGGCCCGCGATAGAAGCTATGCAATAGCTTAAAATGATTTTTCAATTTTTTATGATTGTATTTATATCTACTATGATCTAAAACTATTTCAAATATGTCGATAACTTTAATACCTAATTACTGAAATAAAGGGTTGTGACAGACAGACAGACGGACAACAAGTGATCGTATACGGGTTCCGTTTTTCCTTTTGAGGTACGGAACCCTAAAAACAAGCGATTCCTCTTGGTGCAGTAAGCACACCAAACGTAGCATAGCGGCCTAGTTCATAGGTGGACATGCACCTTAATATCAAGGCATCAGCACCGGCATCAAGGCTGAATGTCTAGGGTAAATACCGTATGTATAATCTAGGTCTTAAATGTAGGTCGAGGCTTTACCAATATTGAGCTTTTGGTATGAGGTTGGCTTTGGGTCGCATAGATTTTATTATTTTAACCTTTAAGTTCTAAATCTAAAATCATCGTGTTGCTTATTGAGAATATTATAGTTAAATTAAGCTAGTAACCGAGTTATGCGGCCGAGTAGCCGAATTACTCGGTACATCTCTACCTCACGCACGCGATATATCCGATTCGCAAATTGATAACGTGAAGACAACAGCTGTTGAACTGTCACTCTCATAATAAGTCAATAATAGTTGATAATTAGGTATCTATTCTAGAGCCGATTCCGAAATCTACCGAACGGTGATAGGGACAACCCTCCACCACCCATGGCCCAATCAACCTCGCGGTTATGGCGGCCGAAACGCAGGAGGGCGCCCGTTGGGTACTTGCTCTTAGCGTGTTCCCGGGGCGCCTTCTTGACTCCCTACAAGTTGTTTCCTCTCGCCCCTTGTCCCTATGGGCTCACTCTTCCCATTCTGGGGCAGGACGATAGAAAAGACGGACTCGCCGCGCCGTCGCTGTCCGCAGCATAAATTCTCTATGTCACTCCAAGCCGCTTCGCCTCTTATGCCACGCGTGCGCGAACTCCCGTAGCTTTCCGAAGTTGGCCGCCGAACCCACGAGATCCTGATAATAAACTGGGCCAGAAACTTCTCGAACGATCCCGTCCAGCAGCAAGCACCGGAGGTCCTCGTATAAGGAGCACTCCCACAAGACATGGTGGAGGTTCTCCTCCTTCAGTCCGCAGAAGCACTCGCCACTCTCGACCAGACACATATCATGCAGGCCGCAGGCGCTTCCAAAAGCAAACGGTGAAATGCAAAATTCCAAAAATGCGCAGGGAGGTCGAGAAGAGCAAGTATAATGGTATGTAATATTGTTTTTCCAGGGCAAGTCAGGTGCCGGGACGACCGAATGAGCTGTTCTACATACTCTTCAATGAGAAGGAGGGTCTGCTCCATTGCTACTTGTTCCGAGCCAGCACTGCCAATGAGGTAAGTGCTCTTTATGGTGATAGGACTTCCGGGTAGATATCACCGAAGTGTCAGATATTCTAGCGTAAAAACAATAGTCGAAATAAAAAAAATTGGTTGTCAGTAAAGTCGGTTTACTGACGATAGTTGAACGTGACAACTCTCGCTTGCACTTCAAGCCTTACATGGAACGCCTCAGAGCGAGGTAACGCCGGTAACACCGGATGAGTCATGTTTTTTTGTGCGTGCAGCCGGCTCTATCGATTTATAAGACGTTGTCACGTCAATAAGTCATAATATTATATGGCTATGGCAACATGTTATATATTATATGCTACCATAAGACCTTAGAGCATTTAACCAGACACACATTAAACAGAAAATAAAACCCGGCTGAGTTTGTTGTGGGCTTCTTCTCAGTGCAGGGCGCGGTTGAACCCTCGTAAACGTAGTTTTAAGTCGACTTGTAGTTATATCACCATACATATGCGACAAATATATTGACGTTTTACAAGAGCCTGTACGTTAGGCCTATGTTAAATAAATATATTTTGAATTTTGAATTTTTTCACACCTTCTTCAATCAACAACTAGCCTTCTCTGTAATTAACTGTCTCCCACATGACGCACAATATTAGCATAAGCTATCTTCTCTGGCCTTATCGTGACAAAAACGTATTAGGGACTATTAATAGCTAGAATGAAGTTATTTATCACACCTGTTTAATTTTTAGGTATAAGACGTAAAAACTATTGTTAATCATTGTTTATTTATTAAACAATGTCATAACGTTAACAACGGATCAACGTGATTTTATTAACTGATGCTGAATAGCAATAGTCGCCGCCGGTAATCGTCTATTAATAATCGTCAGTGGACGATCGTGGGGACTCGCGGTTAATGAGGCATGTATAAGAGAATGCACGTGTGATTTGAGAGACTGATGCTGCCCCTACACATTCCTTCCTATCGTCTATCGGCATGATGCTGCCGACAGGATCAGTTAGAACTGGTCGTATGTTGGCGTGGATTGACTTGACAGTTAAACCGAAAGTGGAAATCCACACCCCACGCCCACACACGGTCAGTTTTAACTGTTACGAACACTGATACTGAACACAGACGATAGAAAGGATGCTGTATGGCGGATAAAATCGGTCAAAAACGCCGCACGTGCGTCGCGATTGTGTAAATAATCGTGACGATTATTGCCGACAAGAAACGATTATGCTCGTGATGATCATCGCCGCTAGTCTAGAGGAGCCATAACGTAACTAGGTCAACTTGATTAATTACTCCCCATTTTCCATACTAAACTCCGAAAGCCTATTCGTTTTGTTTTCGATTACATTTTAGGTAACCTTTCCTAATTGAGTGTACCCTTGTATCAGTATGAGCCTTGAATATTTATCATACAAAAATGTATGTTTTCCAGTTTCCCTTCAATACTAATAAGGTGTATAAATGCATCAATTAAATACGAAACAATGGTTGATTGACATAAATGCCGGAACATCAAAACGTAACGGGCCTTGAGTATAATTTTAAATTTAGACAACCTATCGCCACTTGTAATCAGTAGGCAATCAGTTTAACATTGTTTTTAAGCTTGTACGGGTGCGTTTTGATGCACTTTTTTTGAAAAAAAAAAAAAATTGTAGAGCCTTTCTTTACGTCTTTCTTTTTTTTTTTTTTTTGCGCGATTTTGTGATAACTATTTCATGAGTGTAACTTTCGAAGCTTTCAAACGTTTCTTTGCTTTTTGAAAAAAAAAAACTGTAGAGCCTTTCTTTATGTTTTTTTTTTTTGCGCGATTTTGTGATTACTATTTCATGAGTGTACATTTTTTCTTTGTCTTACCCTATAAATTATTGAAAGAATTGACTTTTTATTAAACTCTTAAGCTTTTAAATCGCAAGTCTTTTCGGTGCTTTAACGTAGTATAGACTCTCTAGTGACACAAGTGTTTTTTTTGTGTATAAAAATGAAAACAGTGCGAATTTTGTAGACTGTATCCAACTACCTATCCACAACTTTTTTTTACATAAAAATCAGAATAACGTTCGGAAACTTTTGCTCTTTTTTCATGAATGACGCCTCAACATAAAACCATCCAAAGTCTATAAATTAGTGATGCCATATAAAAACTAATCAAAAAGCCATTAGTTCTTGTTCAACACTTCGCCAAGATAGAGTGACGTATCAAGAACGTCATTACAGCAACTGTCAAGCCAAGATGTTAAATTCAGCTGGTTCAGTTTGGTATTCGCTCTCACGGACGCCGGGTGTGTATCGGACGGTGTCGCTAATTTCCAACGCGGAGTTTTGGATCGGTGCCCTTTTAATATTGTTGGCGTGTGAAATGGACCTTTTATACTTTCACATACTGCACAGTGTGGACATGGACTTATACTCTATGATTTAAAAAATAAGATACTTCAAAATTCGAATTCGCGGTTATAGAATCAAAATAGAATCCAATTCGAATGCATCCAAACGTAATATGGAGTGTGTTGTGTGATTTGAAAAGGGACAACTGCTAAATTGTATGGGGTTATGGTTGCAGTTTAATTATCTATCTCTTTCTAAACTGAGTGCGATTTATGCATATCGCGGAAAACACGTTGTATGTTTATTTTAACAAGAGCCAATGGAAACATAACTCGGGCGTTCAATGTAGACAGAAAACATCTGATTGTGTTCCAAATTCGAATTAGAAGCTCTATATTTGAAGTGAAAATTGTCGCTCGATATTGGAATAACTCTGAATGAAGTTGGGAAAGTCAAATCGACGGAAAACTTAAGGAAAAATCTGTGAAGATTTTCCGAACGTGAAAAATGTGACATCGAGGGAAATTAATAATAAGGTTGTGTTATCTATAAGTACCTACTTAAATAATCGATTTTATATCGTCAAGGTGCTAATGTTTTTATAATTGAATGAAATAAATCAAGAAATACGTAGCTAGAAGCTAGCTACGCTGAATCAGAAAAAAAGGAAAATATTTAGTTAAAGTGTAAGTATTTTGATTTTAAACATTGTTTTTGAAATAAAAAATATTTCACAGATACACATAGTATTAGGTACTTTTTATGTATATTTACGAAATATTTGAGAAATATTATATCACCTGATAATTAGTGTGATATGTAGTGATGATGCAGACTAGTAGGAAATAATCAAAGAAAGAAAAAAACAAAAAATGACGACCGATTGGCGTAGCGGTAGCGAACCTGCCGTCTCCGCCTGAGGTCGTGGGTTCGATTCCCATTACTGGTAAATGTTTGTGTGATGGGCATGAATGTTTACCAGTGTCTGAGTTTTTCAATATATTATATTTATGTATGTATGTATATTATGTCCTGATATATATTTATTTATTTTATTTATCTCTTATTGCTTGTTGACGAACAAACTCATGATTTTCTTATTACAATTCAAAATCTTAAGGTTATTTCACTTAGCGTCTCACGACACCCTTTGTTTATTGTGAAAACACCTAAAGTGTTATCAGTGTAGGTATATCACGTTTACCTAGCGGAGTTTAACTTAAGATGAAGTACGAGTGAGCCAACATAATGTAACATATATTACAACATAACATAATTATAACTTTGAGATAATAATATAGTTGCGAAACATTGATACGAAGAAAACGAAAATATTTGTCTTTCACATAGGGCCTCAGACTATTAAGGGCTGATTTTTCAATCGTCAGATAAACGTTAACTGAGGAATACATATGACGTTTCGACAGATTTTGTATGGCACATGCATAGATATATAATACTAAGGATAACGGGTCAGCGCTACAAAATTGTCCGAACCGAAAGAGAGATAGAACGCGAAAAGGGAGACAATCGCACTATAGCTAATTGCAAGTAAAATTAGGCTGTATAATAATTGTTTAAGACATAAATTACAATATTTTAGTTTGTTTATAAAAATACACATACCCTCGTTTAGTATATATAGCTTTTCTCCGGACACTTTTTTCGTTAATTTTGTATTACACCCGGGGTCCTTAGATAGTAAGTCAATGGACATATGTTTCTATTCCTCAGAAAAATCATCTGGCGATTGAAAAATCGGCCCTAAATAAAGCATGGGGCTAACTCATTGATTCTTACGAAAAGTCAAAATTCTACCTACCTAAGTTCGGAACTCAGACTATAAAGTCTGTGGTTCTAAAAGAAGGTTTACACCAAGAACTAGCAAGAAACTGGGTCCTGGTTCTTTTCTTTTTTAATATAACTCATCTCAGGAAAAACCAGATTGACTTACAGGTTCTGCACCATAGAAACTAGGTATACAAGAGTTTACATTATTTTTATAATAGGTTGATCTAAGACATCCTAACTATAAGTATTCTGTGAAAAATAGCTATGGCACAAGATACAGCCTTGAGATTTTTTGATTCTAGGTCAAGGGAAAGTGGTACCTTAAAGGTTTTGATAGATTATTTTGTAAGTCGCCTTTACGACCTAAATGACTGCAACTTTCGATTGGTCTGACTTGCATTTTGTTACACCGTCGAATTATTTCGTTATTCGTATTAATTACACTTTGAAGTAAAAATGTATAGTAGGTACGGATTGAGTTTCGTCCTAAAAATTGTTCAAATTGAACCCATTTTTGTGCAAGTATTTTTATCGTGATGGTGATAATATTGAGTATAAACATTTAAAGACATTTTGGAATCGTATTTATTTATTCTGAACATAACGAAAAACAAACTTCAATTACATGTAAAGGACTTATACATATTCCACGAGATTTCTGAGAAATAGCCTTGCTTGGCTGTATGCCAGCAGTGCACGATTGTAGCTAATGTCTATATCAACAGAATCTCTCATAACATTTGTGCCTGCAATGTACCTGGTAAGTGAGACGCGTACCTACCTAGATCAAGATTTAAATTCGAGTGAGCGAAGCGAGCTAATCATCTACTTCAAGCCTGACAAATCTGCATGTCGTAATCAGACCTACAACCGTATACAAATTGGTTGTTACATCGGACCTGGATAAAAATTGGTATTTATATATACGGGTTCATACACTTTTTTGTCATCGGGAATTTTTGATTTTAAGGGTGTTCCTGCAAAAAGGGGCAATA
Source organism: Coenonympha arcania (assembly GCA_036785405.1). Taxonomy (NCBI): domain Eukaryota; kingdom Metazoa; phylum Arthropoda; class Insecta; order Lepidoptera; family Nymphalidae; genus Coenonympha; species Coenonympha arcania. The sequence goes on from CM072062.1 coordinate 16,366,732, forward strand.
TAGGAACTTCTTGTGAATAACTCCGTCTTATATTATGACAGACGATTTCTAAAGTTTTTTGCTTCCTTTGTTTTTTTGTTATTAATTGAAAGTACATTAAAGTTACACTCGCAAAAAATTGGTGAAGCTCAATACGGAATTTCCACGTGATGAGCGGAATAGCTCACAGCATAATGCAGTAAATATTAGATTTGTGTGAATAACTGTTCGCGGAGCTTAATTCTTTATTCTTACCTCAAGTAAAAAAAATATGAACACTATACTTATATGTATGAGGTGATGCGTTACATAACTAAGCTATAGGTATAGCTACTTGATTGATTATGCACATAATTACGTGTAAGTGCAGTAGGTACAAGGATAAAGACTCACAGCTCATACTATATACATCGGTAGAAAACTGTCGCTGCTCGTGAGGCAATGAAATAGGGAAACCGAAAGAAAGCTTGTTTAGCTCTCTGTCGCAGTCTCGGTAGACCTTCTGAGCAACAGGTGTCGTCCTGTTTCCCCGTTTTTAAGGTTAGAAACGGGACCCTATTACTAAGACTTCGCTGTACCTCCGTCCGTCCGTTGGCGGCTACCAAATTGGGTGAATCGGCCAATCACGGCTGAAACGACACACAGTACGAACCAATCGTGAGACTCTTGGTGATTTAAGCTACGTTTGACGTTGGTGCCATTTTTGTAATACAATTTGTTCAAAATGACGGTTTCCATGGTTTAGCATATTTCGATGTTCAGTGCCGACTGATAAATATTTATTCATTACCACTCACCTTATAAACGTAACAGAATACCTATACTACATTTTGACGGTCAAAATTGTATAAAATTATCATTGACATTGAAAGGTCTGGCATTGACTTTTGGTGTTATAATCGTATTTTATAGAAGTTTAAAATTTAGATACACCATGCTAAAGAACACAGTTCTATGTACTGATAAGAAACTTCAGGATATAGGCATCCGAACGATTTACGTAAACCTTTTTCTTATAAGCAAACAGTAGCGCCATTCTATAGATGGTCGCTGAGCGAATTACAGCGAGGCCTCACTGGTGGTGGCCGCACAAGCATTTTTGGCACCGATAAATTGGCGACATATTTTCGCCCTATCCAGGGTATATGTCTATTGTTCTATCGTATTTTTTTGTTGTCAAAGATATGTTTTAAGGCATAGAAGCGTGTGTGCATAGATTTATAGGTTGTCGCTCGCGCTCCGACTAGATAGAGCCCAACCTAACAACGACAGCTCCGTGAGTGTGGTAACTTTTTTTCTAGTGTGAGTGTGTCAACTTGAAATTTGTATGGTGTGCGGATGCTAGTGTGCGTGAAAAATTGTGTAGTGACTAGCGACGGCTCGGGTTTGCCAATTTGGGCAAAGTATTTTTTGCCGCACTTTTGAAGTCGAGGGTTCCCTCTTGGACCTCTATGCGTGTGTGTGTGTGCGGTTTCATAAAACAAACGTCGCTTGCCACACCTACCTATTTTTCTTTTTGTACGTAGGTACGTGGAAGCAATCAGTTGTTCTAGTAAAACCTGCAGGTTCATTATAATATTTTAATATTATGGTAATCAAATTATTCACACGTCGCGTGTTAAATGTTTATCAACAATTATTATGCTAAACATTTAGCTGGGAACGAAACGTCACTTGGTATTATAGCAGAGACGTCTGCACTTGGTATTTATAACTACCAGAGAGTTCATAGAGCTCAAACAATGACATTACATAGGTGAGTGAGTTTGTCATGGTTAAAAAATTAATTCACATTGGTAACCTTGTCCATTTAATTTAAAAAAAACAACAATTTATTTATACAGGGTTATATAAAAAATACCGGAAACCTCTCGACACCTAAATGATATCATTAAAAGTAACAACTTTTGTTCTTCAACTTTTGTTTTAACTCGATATTTTGAGAAATATCACTAATTCAATATTTTATCATACATTCTTTCTTTGTAACTACTCTGTAGTCTGTACGTAATATCGGCAATGCCGCGCGCGGTCACTGATCCGTGATTCGTCCTCCCCGCCCCGCACGCTGCATCCCTTCGTCGTTAGGCTAAGCGCACACTGCGAAAAATAATCGCATGTGATTAATATTCGCAAGTGCGATGCGAATTTGTCAATATTTTGTGTTATATGGAAAAATACTTGAGTCCCGCGCACTGCGCAAATAGTCGCAAGCGCAACTCTCTCATATTGGGACATGATTGCTGCGTGGTGCGAAAATAAATCGTAGGTTTTTTACACACTACAAGTTAGTACTTGACTGCGATCTCACCAGATGGTAAGTGATTATGCAGCCGAAGATGTTAGCGTACTAACTTGGAAGGGGTAAGTATAACCCACCCCTTACGGTTTCTACACAGCATCGCGCCGGAACGCTAAATCGCTTGGTGGTGCCTCTTTGCTGGTAGGGTGGTAACTAGCCACGGCTCAAGCCTCCCACCAGTCCAGTTCTAAGAAAAATTAGAAATTATAAAGTTCCTAAGAGGCCCGTGGCGGGAATCGAACCCGCGACTTCCCACTCGAATACGAGCGCGCGCGCCACTGCGCCAGGAAGATCGACAAAAAATCGACAAAGGTTGTGGTGCGCGTAGGTATAATATTCGGATTGCGATTAAGTTTCGCATTGAACATGCGGAAAAAAATCGCATCGCAGTGTGCGCTTAGCTTTAATCTTTCGCCAGTTATTGTGAGCATTGTGCATCTTTATCTTTCTCATTAGCTCCGCCTATGTCTTAACCTGTCGCAGCGGTTTGGCAACAGGGCAGTCATAATCGCTGATTACCTGTATTTCGTTTCACAGTGTAATGTCACTTTATAGAAATAACATAATTTATTAAATTTTTGTATGACACAAATTAATACGAAATTTTAAAAAGTTGTACAACAAAAGTTGTTACTTTTAATGATATCATTTAGGTGTCGAGAGGTTTCCGTTATTTTTTATATAACCCTGTATACTTAATAAGATATAGATCCCCATTTAACCTGAGAGACGTAAAAAGAGGATAGAGTAAGTATGAGATGATAATTATAAACATTGATTGACTCTCCTTCGTATTATGTTCTTAAAGCCAAGGTAACGGAGATTCCAACGCGTCCTGCTCTGAGAAGATCCCTCAAAGAACTCAGATGGGTATTCTGTGTTGATACCACTGCCTCATGACGTCTCTTAAAGGTTAAATCAAGAGAATGAGTGTAGCGAAATATAAAATCATGGAAGCTGCTGTTGCATGCAGATGTTTTTAAAAATGCTTACCAACGACTTATGATTGGTTCGTTCTGTGTGTCATGCCAGCCGTGATTGGTCGGCTGAAGCAGTATGACAATCGCTTTTATAAACCGGCCAACCAAACCACTACAAAATTACAAGTGGACTTTTAGTAGAGTATTTATTTTGTATACTTAGACTGTTAATGGGGCCATAGTTAAGAAAGAAAGAAAACATTTCCATTATTTCCAATAATTATGCCACATGTAACAAAACATAAATTACTTACGTACTAAAACGATGCCTGAAGCTTCCCCCACTCGGACAACAAAAACCAATAATTGCCCAAGTGAGGGAAGCACCAGACACCGCCTGTCACATGTGGCACAACCTAGAAAAAGGCCCCAACTCAGCATGGTGCTCTGAGGCCCATATAAGCATGGGAGCACACAGCGCTTATTTTCAGTCGGAGCCTTGGACCAGTGGTGTCACAAACTAAAAACAAGTGGAAAATTAAAAAATTTTAAAACACCCACGACTTTTGCAGACTTGTAATTGAAAAAGGATTAAATAATTTTTTTTTAAACTCCCCGACTAAAGGAAAGTAAGAACTAAGAACCTATCAGTATAATTACAAATCCAAGAAAATCCGCCGGAGCTGCTGTGTCCTGCCTGTGACGGTTGATGGTGCTGTTTACCAGTTGATGACTAATTCAATTTCTTGATACTTCTCATATACCTACCGGCAGTTTATCAATGCTTACTAATTTCATTAATTGATATTGGAAACGAAAATAGCAATGGCAGCTCCGACGGATTTTTTTGGATTTGTAATTATACTGATAGGTTCTTAGTTCTTACTTTCCTTTAGTCGGGGAGTTTAAAAAAAAATTATTTAATCCTTTTTCAATTACAAGTCTGCAAAAGTCGTGGGTGTTTTAAAATTTTTTAATTTTCCACTTGTTTTATAGTTTTTCGATTTATATATTAATGTAATTTAAATTATATTATTATTAAAAAATGAAAATTAATCTTCTAACTAGCCATTAACTCCTCTATGCAGCGTCTGAAGGCATCATCTAACCCTAGATGTATGTACATACATCTAGGGTTAGATGTACTATGTACATCTAAAGGTTTGGGCCTAGTTAAAACATACGAATCCCTGTTTACTAGACTGTATACACAATACGTGTTTAATAGAAAGATAACACATTAAACACAGGGAATTTCTCTAATAAAGTAAGAAAAACTGAGCGAGGTGCGGCTGGCGCCGCCCCTCGGAGGCTGACGCCCTGGGCCATGGCCCTCTTGCCGGGTAAATGCGACATATTCATTCATTAATCCTCGCCACCAAGCCTAATGTGTTAGAATAGTTTAACCAAATCAAATGAGCCTAAACTCGAGGTATTTACTAGTTACCATTAATATGCATCGCTAATCAGCCCCATGTTGCCTCGTCAGACCCTCGTCACCAAATTTAATGTTTGAGACTAGTTCAAACAAACCCAATCACTAACACAAGGAATTTACTAGAAATATATTAAAACAGAGAATTTCCCTTCCAAGTCATACAGATACGTTTATTGTGGCGCCCTCTGCTGTTCAATCACAAGAACAATTATCTACAAACCATTGGCAGTATCCAACTGTACAACTGTATTGGGAACATTCGTTTGCACTGTAAATGTTTTTTTATGGCGCCCCCTGGTGATCGATGTTCATAACAACTATCTAAGAACCATTGCCAATGAATACCAAACATTATACAGAAAACTGCATCTAAATCGGTCAAGCCGTTTTTGAAATAAATGGGAACATTCGTTTGTAATATAAATGTTTTTATGGCGCCCCCTGGTGATCGATGTTCGTAATAACTATCTAAGAACCATCGCCAATGAACACCAAACATTATACAGAAAAGTGCATCTAAATCGGTCAAGCCGTTTTTGAAATAAATGGGAACATTCGTTTGCAATATAAATGTATTTTATGGCGCCCCCTGGTGATCGATGTTCGTAACAACTATCTAAGAACCATTGCCGCTGAACACCAAACATTATACAGAAAACCGCATCTAAATCGGTCAAGCCGTCTTTGAAATAAATGGGAACATTGATGTGCACAAACGAACACACAAACAAACAAACAAACAAACAAACAAACAAACAAACAAACAAAAATATTTTTGCATTATTGGTTTTTGTGAACAATTTAACATACAATCAAACATAAAATATTTTTAATAGAGTAATGTACAAACGGTCTCTCACCCTAAACTCATATACCCGTACTCCGTTCCGTCGTGGGTAATTAACTAATAATATTAGGTCCTTACATATGAAATTGGCGTTTTGTATGGGAGGAACATAAAGTCGATTTTTTTTAAATATAATATATATATTTAATCAAAGTATGTACCATTGCTATCTATGCACTTTTGCCACCTTATAGGTAGTTCATTGATCCCTTTACTAAAAAAGCCATTCAGACGGGAATCAATAAAATCTTTGAGAGCACTTTGGACTGCCTCATCGGAGTTAATTTTTTTCCCTGGTAAGAAGTTATCCAAATTTCGAGAAAAATGGTAATCTGTTGGAGCAAGGTCCGGGGAGTAAGGTGGATGTCTTAGGCATTCCAATTGAAGCTCCTCTAATTTGGTAGCCGTCTGTTGTGCAGTGTGTGGTCTAGCGTTGTCCTGAAGCAGCAGTGGCCTAGAACGATTGACCAGCCTAGGTTGTTTAGCAGCTAGCTTTTCCATCATGGATTGCAGTTGCTGACAATAGATATCCGCCGTAATCGTCTGGCCAGATTTAAGAAAGCTGTAGTGAAAGACGCCGGCGCTAGTCCACCAAACGCTCACAAGTAATTTTTTTTGAGTCAATTTTCGTTTGGGGCAGGATTTGGCTGGTTCGCCAGGGTTCAACCATTGCGATGAGCGTTTCCGATTATCATACAGGATCCATTTTTCATCACAGGTAATGATTCGATTTAAAATCCCTTCATTACTGTGCCGGTTGAGTAATGTAACACAGCAGTCTACGCGCGTTTGTAGGTTTGCTGCACTCAATTCATGAGGTACCCACCTTTCAAGCTTTTTCACCTTCCCAATTTGCTTCAAGTGAACTAAAACAGTTTTATCACTAACACCGCAGCCTGCAGCTAGCTCGGACGTGTTTGCGATGGATCCGCTTCCACAATAACCTTCAATTCTTCATTGTCAACTTTGGTCTCCGGCCATCCACGGGGCTTGTTCTGCAGGTCGAAATTTCCAGAACGAAAACGTTGAAACCAAAAACGCACTGTGTTTTCTTTTGCGACACCCTCGCCGTACACATCATTAATCCTTCGAGCCGTTTCTGCAGCACTGGTGCCACGATGGAACTCGTACTCGTAAATAACGCGATATTTCAAGTTTTCCATTTTGTAAACAGAGTGGCGCAAAAAAAAAACCAAAAGAGAAAAAAACAAATGAATAACGATTTTCAAAACACAAAAGCATGAGTAAATAGCTGTATAAATTTGAAATTGGAATGTCTAACCAAAGAAGAGATATTTGAGATCAAAGTGGCCACTACGACAAAACGCCAATTTCATATGTAAGGACCTAATATAATAAGGAATATAATATTTGAGCGGAAGTCTAAATAATATTTCCGTTTTTCAGGTATTTCAATGAATACATCATCGTAAACATATTATGTCACACGGGATCTTATAAACGCCCGATGCTCATGCTAGGACGGTAGATATAAAAACGCGGCCATTAGCTAATTACATGATGTTTAATCAATGATGTTGTTTCTATCACTCTGTCACGCCAGTCGCGCCCTCTAATTACCAGAGCCAATGGAAATACGACTGTTTTCGTTAAAAGCGTTTGTTCATTGTACGTGGGTATGAAAATGTTATGACAAACGGGACAACAGACAAAACGAAACGAGATGAAGCTAACTTGAAAGTCGGCTGTTTAAAATTTAGCCGCATTTAATTTAACACGATTATGGGATGGTGAATTTTGGGCTTACATACGTAAACAGAGTTTGTTACAAAGAAAAAATAATCACTTATAATTAGAAACCTGCCATTATGGTCAATATCTTGCTGCACACGGTGCAATTAAATGAGAAAACTGGTCGCCTGTATGTATACATGGTGTTTGGAAGTTTAAACTGCAAGCCAAATCATCCGTTAACGGTGTAGAAGCCGTATTTAAGAGATTTTGAATGAAGTTTTATGCAAAAACTATAAAGACAATTACTTTAAAATTTACACGTCATGTATTTTGGGTCTTTAATCTAAAATCGCTAAGCAGCAAAAACACGATTGGTAAAATTTTCCTCGATAGAAAGATCTCCCAAAAGTTGCTCCAAAATCTTAGTTTTTCTAGTTTTTATCGGACACTACATTGGATGTAATTGTAATTTTTGTTTTAAAGTGTCGGTTATAATAATATCCGAAAACGCTAAGAAACAGATTTTTGATAACCAGCTTAGTTTTTGAGTAATAAAAAACGACGTTTTACCTAATTACTCAAAAACTAAGCCAGTTATCAAAAATCTGTTCTAAGCGTTTTAGGATATTATTATTACTTTAATTGTCTTTATAGTTTTTGCATAAAACTTCATTCAAAATCACCTAAATACGGCTTGTAGGCCGTTAACGCCGTTTATTGGTAGAGCCGCGGTTCAAATCCCGTGCGACATTTATACAGGATGTTGCTTAATTCGAATAGTGTGCCGGCAGCTAACCTTTTTACTGCCCTTAAAATATTAATGCTATCTCCATTAATGTTAGACTTAATTATTTTGTTTTATTTTCAATACAAAATTTATTATTTAATTAAGAGAAACTATTCTTAGCAACCCTAACTGTGATGTCAACGAAGCGTAATACACTTTTCATTATTCCCAGTTCATTCATTTTTAATGAGCTGGTTTTAGGGATGTCATTCAAAATTTATGGTACATTTTTGAACTCCCAATGACTTTTTGTGATATTTTTACATGCATCTATACATCGTCCCCTACTTATCCTTTCTTTCCCCTACTTAGGCTTTCCGCTAATTTTTGGCAACCTGCACGTTTTATAATTGTTTACAAATTATTATAGGAACAGCATCACGCACAATACCTACTTTATAAAAATAATTTTTACTTCATAAAAAACAGAAATTACGTAATTAATTGTGTACTTAAGCCATGAAGTTGTTTACACTCATACAAATTGTGTGAAGGTCGTAGAGCTTTTTGCTTTTTCCTTCGTAAACAATAGTTGTTTGAAACTTCAAGTTTCAATGATAACCGATTATACTACGTAAGCAGGTAGATATTTGTATTTACTTATTCATTACGTACTAACTACGGCATAAAAAAGTATAAAAGGATATAGTTATGAGGCTACAAAAAAATCTCGCACATACTTACTAAAAATAAATTTATACCTATTGTGTATTTTGAAATATTTATATCAGTCAAAAAATACGAAACAGAAACACTTGGAAAATGCTATTACGAGTAGGTACAAATGTGAACGTATAGGCGCTGAAGCACTAAACAGATTTGGCTGAAATTTCTAATGTCTAGAATTTACATCTAGGCGAAATAAAGAAATCCAGAGATTTTATTGTAATTGTATTGTACAAAGAGAGCACACCTTATATGGGTAGGTGTGTCTAGATGGGGGTTGATTTTTGTACCCTTAATTGCGTGACCTAAAATATTCTCTCTAGACTTCTCTTTCGTCCCCATATGAAATCGCTAGAAAGAAAGGGACAGCTGAGGGCTTGCGTGCCCTGTAGGGAAACTTTCATTAGTCATAACGTTTATGTGGAAATTCGGATCAATTTGGGGTTAATGAACGTAAACAATGATTCAGAGCATGTATACGTATATGATCTACATAGTTTAGTTCACAATTGCCGTTTAGCCCAACGTTTTTCAGTAGTCTAGGAAAATTATGATTGAGGTTCATATTTCATTCGATATAGCGATTTAGCGTTCCCGTGCGATACTGTGTAGAAAACGTTGGGGGGGTAAGTTTACTTACCCTTCCAAGTTAGTACTATAACATCTTAGGCTGAATCATCACTTACCATCAGGTGAGATCGCAGTCAAGTACTAACTTGTATAGAATAAAAAAAAATATTGATTTGGGATGACATCGGAGACTCCTTAAAAAGTTAGCCTAATTTAAATGTAATTATCACTTGTGAACTAGACTAAAGAAAGATTTATATAAAATGTTAGTTTAAATATGAATGGCGTATTTCTTTATTGCAATGCATTATCATCAGAGCTTGACTGCAAACTCACTTGATGATAAGTGTTGAATGTTGTGCAGCTTCTGAAGATGCATTTGTACTACATTCAAAAGTGTATATTAACAGAATAACATCTAACGGTTGCTACACAGCATCGCACCCGAACGCAAAACTATGGTAGGTCTTTTCCGGTATTTGGCAACCAACTAACCAAGAATTTTCAGTCGTGGGACACTTGGTAGTAAGAAAGTTTCAACCAACGCTCGATAGTTGGCACTGAATTCAGTTAGCTCACGCTAACGAGTTCAATACCAAATGTATATACGTGATTGCATGCGTGCCCATTCTGATGACTATATGAGAAAACTTCATTCTAGATATTCGAAACTTTTTTTAGATTTTCTTCGTCACGCTGAAATTCACTATTTTCTATTTTCGCCTAGCCCCCTGTGCGGTACCCTCCGAAAATAAATTTTGCTTCAATTATAAAACTCTTAAGGGGATTTATTGAATTTATTTTTGTTTTTCTCACTCCCACGGATACGTTGGTAGGTGCGACATGCAGCGTCGCGGAAGAATATAACAGAAAAACCACCTTTTACCTAATTACTCAAAAACTAAGCCAGTTATCAAAAATCGGTTTCTAAGCATTTTTAGATATTGTTATTACCGACACACTAAAATAAAATAGTTACATCCATTGTAGTTTCCGATAAAAAACAGGAAAACTGAGATTTTGGAGCAACTTTTGGGAGAACCTTCTATCGAGAAAATTTTATCTTATCGTGTTTCTGCTTCTAAGCGATTTTAAATTGAAAGACCCAAAATACATGACGTTCAAATTTGAAAGTAATTGTCTTTATAGTTTTTCATTCAAAATCAATTAAATACGGCTGTTAATTAAGTGTCCCGTTCCGGGGATCGAACCCGAGACCTCCTGCCCAAATCAGAGCTCGCTACGACTGAGCCAGAGAGGTCGCCGTGTCGTCACAGCATCGTCATCGCCTTGCAAGGAAACTGTGGTTTAGAACCATAAACAAATTCGCGGTGTGGTTTGCCTCTATGGTGGCAGACGGCAGTGAACGATATTGAGCAGGATGTTAATTTCAAGGTTAATCCTTACCTAGTGTAAATAATGTGCTAAAAACGTTGATTCGCGTATGAGTTTTTTTTGCTCCTACTATCATATTTATATATTTTTTTGTTTATGACGTGTGTCGATCAACTACAGGTACCTATTAGGTTGGTATTAGGTATCTATAATAATATTTTATGTATGCATATAAAGTAGTCTAGTTGCAGTAATTTTGATAATATACAATACAACCAATAAATGCTCCTATTTTCTCTCCGCACAGTAGGTATTTTTGTAAATTAGCAATTATTATAAGATGGATAAAAAATAAAAATATCCGTCTACTTACTATATTATTTTTTCTGATCTTTTCTTTCAAAAACAGCTATGGAACAAGGTATGCAAATATTTATAAATTTCGAGATCCCAGCTGAGTAAAATCTGTTTATATAAAAAATCTCAAAACCTTTAGATAATACATAAATTGTAAAATACGAGAAGTTACGCTTAGCATGGTCTATGATTGGCCCATTGGTCATTTCCTTAGGATGCCTGCGGGAATCGTTTTATAATAATACTAGCTGACCGAGCTAACTTTGCTTTGCCATTTGATGGTATGAAAAATAGCTACGACCTACTCTCAGAGCTACCGAACATACATAGAAAACTTCATAACATTCGGTCGAGCCATTTCGGAGCAGTTTGGGAACAAAGATTGGCGAGAGAATTTTATTTAATATTGTAGTAAATTTTAGGAAGATGTTTGCGGCGGGTGCTAAAGGAAAAAAAACATGAACAGATGCTACGCCAAATAGGAGACCAGACGCTGAGTCGATTTAGGGCTTTGGCCTTTTAGATCAAGGGCCGTTCGGTGGTGTCAATCGGAGTCCCTCACGCCTCGTGATTTCCAAGGATGGGTGTTAAATCAAACAAAGACAACAAAGTACAATGTACATGATAACTATATTTGAGGTTAAATAAAATTGTTTAGACCGACATGCGATTTTCTTAATAAGCTACGAGCTTAAGGACTAAGTCGAGCGCGATTTAATCTATCAAAAGTTTATGTTTTTCACACAAAGGGTCGAGAGCATATAACATAGAACACAAAGGTAGACCCTTCGTCTTACTTTGTCGACCCCAATATGAGTGTTTAGGTTTATAGATATTTCCATCCACGCAGACGAGTCCCACTCTGTCAAAATCGCTTATGTTTCATCGGCTTTGTATAGAGTTTGACAGAGTGGGGCGCGTCATCGTAGATGGAAATATCTATACTCGGTAAACTTAGAAACTCATCGCTGCTTTTAAAGTGTACTGTAAACTCCAAGAGTCCAGAGTCTAAACGATCATACATTGAGTGCATGGCCACCCAAAAGCAAGGGCTATAATGTAAACTCCAGGAGTCCGGAGTCTAAATGATCATACATTGAGTGCATGGCCACCCAAAAGCAAGGGCTATAATGTAAACTCCAGGAGTCCGGAGTCTAAATGATCATACATTGAGTGCATGGCCACCCAAGAGCAAGGGCTACTGTAAACTCCAGGAGTCCAGAGTCTAAACGATCATACATTGAGTGCATGGCCACCCAAGAGCAAGGGCACCTCCCTGGCAGCATGCCGGGTCTGTCGTGTGGACGACCTGTGACGGAGTTCTGGCAATGACTGTAGTGATACAAACATAGATACTACGAGAGGTATAGTACGATTCACGAAAGATGACCACAAATGGCGAGTCTTTTCTTCATGTACACTCATGAAGAAAAGACCTAAGCCAAAATAATTACCATATATTAGTTACATAGGACCATATATATTAGTTAAAATAAATAAGACCATAATATTATTTAGATAAGTCCAAAGAGACCTAAAATAGGCCCGCCATTTGTGGTCATCTTTCGTGAATCGTACTATAGTAGCTAATAGCTACACACGTTCTACATTCAAACATGTTTGGTTTTTCATACAGTAGAACCCCGATAATCCGGCTCTTAGCGGGGCTAGACATAGTCACAGTCGTTTGGCGTTAACGCTAGTCGACAAAAATGTATGGACAAAACAAATGACTGTAGAAATACCACGATAATAATAGTACTAAACACGCTGTTTTTGATAATTGACTACGACAACTTGAACGCTCGCTGGCATTCTCGCGGACCTTGTAGATAACTTTAGCGTACTTCGCTTGACAATTGACAGCCGACAGTATCAAACACAGCGCGTTTAGTCTAAATCGTGGTTTTTCTACAGTCATTTGTTTTGTCCATACATTTTTGTCGACTAGCATTAACGCTAAACGACTGTCACTTTGTCTAGCCCCGCAGTTATACCAGCTGAATCCGGATAGATTTGATAAAGCGGAAGGAACTTCTGGTCCGAATTGAAAAATCTTTTTTCATCTCACCCGCTCGGAAAGGAGATTTTTAATGCCCAAAATGCGGACGGGAAATGCTATTTTATTCCCTAGGGCAAGAAAGTAGTATGAAAATCCTTTCCCGCCCTAGGGCGAGAAAGTAGTATGAAAATCCTTTCCCGCCCTAGGGCGAGAAAGTAGTATGAAAATCCTTTCCCGCCCTAGGGCCGCAAAGCATTTCTAAATTCGAACATGACGTAATCTCGTATTGCGTCTATAATAATGTTTAATGGTGGCACCACACATGGCTATTTGTATTTGTGATTGGATGATCGCGTATTTGCCAAAATTTTCGACCACATGGAGCCAAATATGTTATTGGCTGTATTTGCCAAACAGGCAAATATGGCAATAATTTTGGCAAATATACTCTCCACACATGGAAGTTATTTGACAAATATAAAAAATAGGCAAATACAAATAGCCATGTGTGGTGCCACCATTAAACTGAAGACTTCTTTTTTTTTAAATAATGTCAGTCGGTCAGTAACGAAGTTCGACCTTTGAGTTTGTATAGGTGTACATTACTTTTTGTTTTTACATTTTCTTAGAATATCAATAAAAATAATAACTCCTATTTTTTATTTTTTATTAATTATAAAGGAAATCTAATTAAATCCATGGTATTTATTTATTGTTTATCTAATTATTGTTATTTTTTTTAATTTTCTATTATCGTTGGTTCTTAGAAATTGATATTTCTGAACGCATCCAAAATACAAGTAGAAAAAAAAGTAACTCATTTTTTTTCTAATCGTGTATAATAATATTTTGTTTTTATTCATTACTGTTTTGTAATAGGATGAGTGATGATTTAAGGTGGATTTAATTAAGTGAGTGAAGTTATTGCAGAGTATTACTCAAGACAACATCTTACATTCGGCATTGCTAGTAGCAATGCCGATCCAAGTGTTCTTCTAGTAATTTTCCTCGCTGTGGTGAGATGAAAAATTTTGTGTTATGTACGGCCGCAAATTTTTTTGGGTCTCGTGTCCTTTGAATGCCTCGCTATGCTCAGGATTCTATTCTTTGAACCCCTCGCTGCTCTCAGGGTTCAACACTAGAATCCTTCGCCGCTCAGCATTCAAATTTGACACTCGGCCCAAAAATCCATTTTGCGCCCTTGCATAACAAATAACTATTGTGTCAGATAGTCCATTTATCGAGGAGGGCGTAGTAATAAGTAACGGCTATAATGTAACATAACGCTTTGACCAATAAAAGTGGAGTTCTATATTCAAACATGTTCAGTTTTTCATACATACAGTGGAACCCCGATTATCCGGCCCTCAGTTATACGGATTCGCATTAATCCGGACTACCAGCTGAATCCGGATAGATTTGAAATTTATTTATAAAGCTATCCAGATTGAGACGTCGGAAAAACGTCGTTTCATCGACACAAGACAAATGTAAATGTAGCTAAGTAAGTAAAATTTCCGACTAAGTCAAACAAAAATAAGTAAATAGACGAAAACAAAAGTTGCCAGTTTAGTAATTAAAATTTCCGACTAAGTCAGACTAGTAATAGACGATAAATCATGATTTTTTTCATTTAATTTCACAGATAAAAAGGATTTCCTTGAAATCTGTCATACTCCGCCACCTTTTTAAATCGTCAGCTTATTCTGCCAGAGTTAAAATTTAGGAGCTCAATCTGCCCAAATGGCAGAAATCTGCCACAAACGGTCACACTGGTGACGTATAGCGATGCAGATCGTATGAAAACATTCTGTGCAGTGATTAGTTGGTATTCCTACCTACTTTAGTTCCATCATCAAATTACTGATTGAAGCCATATGCGGGCGCACTGAGTTTGATTCCATATTATTACGAGTCGCTGGCTGAAAACATGCTCATGTTACGATTACATGGAATGGTGTGTCAGACAACACCGCAATATGATAGCAACCAGATTATAACAATGATAACCGTAATTAATTAGCGGTTTTGTTATAATACAGCTGCTAAATTAAATGCTCGGGAAGGCTGTGTAATTAACTAGGAGAATGACAAAAAAGAAAGAAAGAAAGAAAAAACATTTATTTCAAATAATTATGCCACCTGTAACAAAGCATAAAGTACTTACCTACGTACTAAAACGATGTCTGAAGCTTCCCCCACTCACGCAAGAAAAACTAATATACTTACTAACTAAAACCAAAATATTCTGAGAAAATAAAATAGTGTTGTTAATTAATAACCACTGGCACAAGGAATTCGCCGAGAAAGTAACTGTTTGAATACAAAAAGTTACTTAATATATTTTACTCGTAAATGCATATTTCTTGTCATACAGATTTTATTGAGAAGTACAACTTGTTTATTTGCCTACAGGCTACAAACTTGGAACATGTTAATTAAAAATTATTATGGTAGGAGATAATGTAGAGACCGTATATAAAAAATAAAGTCTGTATTTCAGCTTGGTACGGGATTCCTTACATTCATGGTCATTATCATTTTAATACTTGCAATATAGTACCTGAGCAAACTCTTCTATTGGATACCATTCTATTGGATCTCTTCTATGGTATTCTATGGGATATACTGTTGAATACCGACAGACAGGCAAACTTTCCTATATAAGGGGGGTTTTTACTGGCACTGTAGGCATAAAGGCTATAAGTGCAAACCGCCGACCGCTCAGCGGTTTTATAAAGAGTAGGTAAGGACCCGTAGCGAGCCGGAAAGAGATAGAAGGGAGATAAAGTAATGCGATAGAAAGAGTCGTAGGTATAAGGCGCTGTTACGATCTGAATTGCACTTTATTGTGTCAGTAGGATCAGTCACAGAATAAAAAGGTTCGTCCATTTTCAAATTGATTCCTTTGCACTGGGCGATTGCACTGGTATTTTTACATAATGGATTCTTGCAATACAAGCAATTGCAAGCGAAAACCGACACTAAGGTGACGAACCTTTTCATTACGTGACTACGCTATCAAGTAGGTAGTTATTTACGAAGACTATAGAGTAGCTTTTTACGAGAATTTAAATCATTTTGCTCAGTGAATCTTCTGTACCGTAGTCCATAAGGTATTATTATGGTAGTAAGTGCCTTACATTGTACATTATTATAGATGTATTTGCGTATTCACAGAGTCAAAGAACAGGATATGATGCATCCGCACAGGCCATTTTTCACGTCCCACTCCGATACTTCGGCAATTAACGTGAAACACTTGGTAAGACGGCTTGTGGATGCGAATATAACAATAACCCTGTTGTTTGATGCTAACTTTACACTATTAACTAACGGAATGTCGTAAAACTAAAACTGTATCTAGGCGATTAAAATAAAACTCCTTTTATGTCCTAATTTACGCAGGATATGCATGGTTTGAAAAACTAAAAGCTATGAATATTTTTTTCTGATTTTGAGAGAATGCTTTTGGCAAGTAGTACGTATTAATTACCTAAAGTTAACCCTGGGTTTGTCGCCGCTCGGCAATCACGAAAGCAGACATTCGTTACCAGTTAAAAATTGGTTGTCTGTAAAGTCGGTTTACTGACGATAGTTGAACGTGACAACTCTCGCTTGCACTTCCAGCCTTACATGGAACGCCTCAGAGTGAGGTAGGTAACGGCAGCGAGGTAACGGCAACGAGGTAACGGCACATGAGTCATGTTTTTTTGTGCGTGCAGCCGGCTCCATCGATTTATAAGACGTTGTCACGTCAAAATTACCACCTGTGTTACCACCATATTCATAATATTGATACATGTTTTACTATGGGATATGAAGCAGACATGTAGGCAAATATTTTTGACATTTCTACCAGTATGTTTCTATTAGTTTCTTGCTTCTACGCATGATTTAAAAATAATTTTTCGCACATAATCGTAAAAACGCTTAAACAGCATTGGCAAACGTTGACACAACTCATTATACCTACCTAGGGCATAGAATGGTTTGGTAAAAAAAACGGACGCTATTATCGTCCTTATACTTACCAGTATGTAGCGTGCTATGTAGCGCCCGTAAATCGAAAATATCTGTCAATTTAATATTTCATAAAATATCAACTACTTAGCCAGTGTTAAGTACTACAGTAATGGGCTCTCAAAATTATTGAAGTGGGGTTATATGAAAAGCGAATGAACAAATTCCTTCAGAACCAGTAGACAACGTATTGGCAAAAGGGCCAGTAGTTACTGTTCGCTAAAAGGTCTATAGGCGGCGGTATTCAGCCGCAGAATAAATGAAACCTCTGTTTATTCATCTTAATATTAGATTCATTTACCAACCCAGGCCAGTCTCACTTATCACGTGGCTGTCCCGGCTACAAGTACGGGTCCAGACCTCAATATTTCAGATGGTTGCCGCTCGCGGGCCGAGTTGCACGCGCTAGTTCTGTACGGTCTACTTTACGCGCCGTCTGACTACGGCAGCGCTAGTACGCCGTAAGAGATAAAGTTAGGCTATAGAAAGAGACCACAACATTGCGTTTGTTGCGTGTCGATTTTGAGGGCGGGCCCAGACGCCATTGCGAACTGAATTGCACTTTTTGTGTCAGCGCTAGAGTCGCTATTTCTTTAAATTATCGTGCGGAGTGAACCTTCTGGTACTATTTAGTGTTCTGTGGTATCACGTTAACATTTCGCTGCTCGCGAGGTAGTAAATGAAAACGACCGCGCCTGTTGCACAGCTGGCCTGTTGTAAACTGCTACAGGCGATACGTTTCCACATTTCATTCCACCACGGGCAGTGAGATATTGCGCCGACTAATAATAGGTGACAGTTTTTATTTTAAAGTCCAATAATGCGACAGTTGCTTCTCTCGCTGTCATGTAATTTTAGCAATTGTCCACCATTTTGTTTATTTATTCTAACACCATAGAAAGAAAAATGTTGTCGTGCATAGTTTACACAAATTGAGCGTAAACTCTGTACACGGGAGGGTCAAGGAAACATTCTGCGTACGCGGAGCCTGCCTCTGTCCTCATTAGATAATATTTGTGACGTCAATACTTCGAGTCAAGCTTTCAATTAGTCGTTATTAGTTGGCGACTGAGGCTGAACGAGGTAATTGTGACTATTATAATTCTGGAGTCAATTAATCAAGGATGGAATGTTTGTCAACATTATTGCTAGATTGATATTGGTTCTTATATAATTTCCATCTACATTTCACGTCATATTTCTAGTACTTTCCTCGTGCTTTGAAGACATAATTTAATGATATCTACGGGAAATAGCAATGATACATAAATCGTGATATGTACCCGTAGTCGTAGATATCATTAAGTTATGTTTCCAGTATTTTTCCGATATTTATTAACGGCTTCCAACCAGTGAGAAGTTTCGTATATTTCTAATTTTCGTGATTATTTTTTAAAACCAGAGATACCTAATAGCGTTATTTCTTCCCAAGTTATGGATAATTATACATTACATACAAGCGGACTAGCCCGTGCTATATTCGGATGATCCTTCCTTATCCTTTGTCTACATAATAAAGGGAACTCCTTAGCAAAATATAATTTTTCTAGGATCATGGGTAGGGCTACAATGATGCAGAAATAAAGACCTACAATAAATATATAAGATAAAAATACAAGTTCACTTAAGCATGCCATAATAAACACGCATTGTGATCATTCTTAACTCTAACATTATATTATATGTATTAGTACCAGCTGACCCGGTAAACTTTGTTTGCCATATAAATTATTTCTCACTTAGGGGTACCTATGAAAACATAGTCCATGCTCTTGTCTACCGAATATACACCAAATATTTCATACAATTCGGCCAAGCTGTTTCGGAGGTTGAAACTTCAGTGGTTCTTTTGGTCAGGCGATATCTATCGGGGTCACCAATTTGCCGGTTCAGTGGGCAATAGGGTAATTTTCCTCCAGTTAGGTGTCATGCTCGTCGAAAACTAAGGGACTGTTTACGCCATCTATCGTTAGCTTTCAAAGACCTACTACATCTTCAAGGACTTAATAGAGAGTGCGATTGCGTAGGGGAAGTGATGGAGACGACGTATATGACGCGACTCTTCACCGGACATAACCTTCACCTCCCTGCAGTTGACGTCAACAATGACGCTGGCAGGATACCTACAACACAATCCTACTCTCAGGCCACAAACCACGATGGCGGGGCCTTAGCCCCCTAACTAGGGAGCTTTAAGACGGACACCGAGGGCGCGCAGCACTCTCGTGACGTATTGCCCGGGTAGGGAGTCTTACCCCCGAAGGGATATCACTCCCAACGGAGAAGACCACGCTGTGAGTTAATAAAAACACGTTGTCATTAATTGCAGGTGACAGAACTATTCACCCAGATGCGGGATCCTTCCCCTGGGGCCGGCAGCCCCAAGGGCTCCACGGGGTCCCTGAACGTGATGAGGAACGCGGGCTTCCAGCAGCAGAACGGCGCCGAGCACTACCCCTGGACCAACCCCGCGATATCTCTGCCGGGGAACTGCAATTCCAACTTGTACGTATTTTTAACCCTATGCTTTTAACAGCAAATGCCTAAGGCATACTGGGGAGTTATTTACGTTTTCATACACTGAGTGGTCTGTATCAAAAAATAAAATAAAAATATAATAATTATGAAAAAATAACTTTAGGTCCCAAAAGACTAGAGTGTGAAATTGAATGTATTTCAACGTAGGAAATACAATCTTTCAAGTTCACACAACAAAATATCATAGCAAGTTACAGAAAAGTTTGTAAATAAAAATATGGTATATAAGCTCTGTAAAAAAGGATTCATTACTTTTTTAAATATTCAAGATGGCACTGCCTTCCTTTGTCAATAGACTTCAAACACCTTTGGCACCAGGGTTTAAGGTTAATTGGCGTGATAGTTAATCCTTGTGTAACACTAGCTGTTTACAACGACTAATTCAATTTAAGTCTATTATATGGAGTACTTTCACGGAGTTTGATAAAGGCTTGTTTAACTAGTTAAACCGCTCCATCGTATAATACCGGATTCTCAAAATACCAGATTCTAATGAATGAATGATTAAGTTTTTGGAGATGATAGTGAAATTTTGGTCATTTCAGGAGTAACGAAAAGGAGTCAGGGTTAGTCCGAAGTGTGAGCAATGCGTCTGCTCTCACATCGCTGTGCGCTGATCTTTCGCCTTCAGATTCGCATTTCTTTGAGGTTAGAAATATTTTTACCCTTTGTCTCGATTTCGTTTTGTTACTTATAATGAAAAATTTTACATTGTAATATTTTATCCAATGATTTTCAGGTTTTATATATAGGGAAAGTGCGTATATCCCAAAGAAAAGTTCCGGAATCTTTAATAGATGATGCCCTACACAAGTTTGCGCAACACGAAGCTGAGAAATTGAAAACATCGAGAAGACATAGCTTGTTACCGTCTTCAGGAGTACGTATAAATGATTTCTTTACACTGAAATAAATAATATTGAGTACTAAAAATATGATTCAATTTTTATTTCAGGATTCGCAAGACAGCAATGATTCTGGTGATAACACTAAAACTCCGCATGAAAAAGCAATCGAACGGTACAAACAAAACAATAATAGTCTTATACCGAGCACAACGCCTTTAGAACCTGATAAAAACAGCCCCTGGAAAAGCGTGGACAATATTACAAAACTTGACAACGTTGAAGTCGACAAAGAATTCGATTCGTTCAGCAAAGAACGTATTGATAAAAATAACAAAAATCCAGTGCCTTTAGAGCCTTCAATATTAATTGTTAACGCTCCTAAAAACAATTTAGGCACGGTTAATGAGGATGAAGAAAAACACATCGATTCTCGAATATCTAGGTCACCAAATAACACTCCAGTACATACGGCTTATTCAATAAATTTTGAGAAAACCACAAATGACGTTCCCTTTTCAAATATTAAGGACACTAATCCTTTTAACCAGGTCATAGATAAGGCAGAATCAGTAGTTGATCCGTTACTTAACATTACTGTTGGGGCTAAAAACCAAAATGAGAATATAGCAATTAATAATACTGTAGTAGAAGAAGATACAGAAAAACATGTACCAGTAAATGAATCTCCATTAAACAGTAACCATACAGAATTTAAAACCAAAGATACAAAATTAAATTTTGAAGAAATATCTAAGAATTCAAATGAAAGAAGCGGAGATAAGAAACTGGGTTTTACAGACAATAAGCCAGTCTTGAGGGACAGGTCTGCATCAATTGGCACACTCAATTTGAAGACACCGATAGCGCATTTGATTGGGGAACAAAATCGGACGATGCTTTTCCAGGTAATGTAAATATCACATAAAACTTCTTTACTCTTCTTGGAGAATTGCAGTATATCGTATGACTTCTTATAACAAAACATAATGATACAAGCAAGATGTACTAAGTGTCACTCCTACCCACGTAAGATGTAGTGAGTACCACGAAGCATTGCAATATTATACTGCACTGCGTTCATCGTCATCAATTTTTAGGAATTATTTCAGTGATTATCGTCGTTTCTGTGCTCTTCAAACCGAAATTCAATAATACTGTTTCACAGTAGAATACTTAATAACAAGAAAAGCACTAGCACCAATAAATGAAATAACTTGGTAATCAACATCATGTTCAACTCCTTTTTATGTCCCTCTACGAATGAGGGGGGATGCTAAAGTACATAACTCCAAAAAATCAGCTCGGGATTTGAACGTCCCCTGACGAGAGGCAGAGGTCCTGACCCTAAGGATTGGCTCTACTTACGTTACTGGAGTGTAATTGTCGAAGGTATTGTACATCGGCCAACCATCGCCGGTAACCATAGCAGCCATATCACTAGCCAATTGGCGCCTTGGCTGCATAATCGATGCAAGCATTAACCAATCAGTACCTGCACGAATTGACCGATGCAAGCATTAACCAATCAGCTGAGATTTTTGCAGAATCAAGGGCATATCAGTACTTTTTTATTTCCCAGGTGGGTAGATCAGAATTACGCCTGATAAGCCCGGATAGGAAGCAGATCCTTCTTCACAGGGCATTCAAGGACGTCGCTAGCTGCGTCCTGGGAAGGTCCAATAGGGAGCACTTTGGGTTCGTGTGTAGAGAGACCAATGACAGCTACGCCTGCTATGTGTTCAAATGCGAGAGTGACTCTGTCGCCACCGAGGTTGTTAACGGTAAGTTTAACCGATAATGTTTGTAGCTATCCCATCTCTTCACTACACGTTTCTTTCTCATCTTCTCTAGCCCCCTTAGCATTGACAGGGGACATTTCTCTAAAGGGATAAGATAAAACGTTAATCCCCTCTTATTTATCCACTGCACACAACGAATGGATATAATATGAAATAGCTCCTGAGGAAAAAACGAATAAGTATTTCAAAGTATAAAAAATATATCAATGCCTCGTGGAAATTCTATTTTTTATTTACTGGAGCAAACAGTAGGAATTAGCCTATTCGTATTCAATAGTTACGTCGACGTATTTCAAGTACTTATTATGTTAAACAGACACACTTTTTTCCACTTTTGTCGTGGTTTAAGTGGTGCAGATGATATTTATTTTATTCCCTGTCGGAGGATAAAATCGAAGGATAGAACTTTTATCCCTTACCTACCTATGCTAGAGGGGCATGCGTGAACAAACCTTTGAATTCACTTTGGTTACTGCAAATTAGACAACTAACGACTAATTTTCTAAGAGGATTTGAAAGTAGGAGAATTTGAAAATCCGAAGAGATTTGTTGTCGTTTGTTTTACCTTTTTATCAATATTTCCTGGTTAAATTCGTACGTTATTTGGCTCCATAATATGTTACATGGAAGTCTAGAAATATTTTAGAATTACGGTTTTTTTTCAGCAATTAAACAAGCGTTCGTTGCTCACGCGGAACTGTTGAAGAAGTCGAGAGATAAATCCCCCAACATGACATGTGAACACTGTCCCATGTTATGGTACCATAGACTGTGCCATGACATAGAAGGTAACAAAATATTTTGGTCATATTGAATTTTATTACAATAGATTCTTCGTCTGAAAGTGAAACAAATGGATCGGTCCGCAAAATTCAAACTTTGTTAGCTTATAAGACAATTGTAGGGTTATGGCAGTTAAATTGCATAGCAGTTTGGTATTCACATTTTTATACTAAGATATTTGCTTGAAATAAGTGCATTTAAAGAAAATAGTTCGGTACCGAGTTTGAAGTGAGTGACTCACAAAATAATCGACTTTCAGACTAATTTTCAAACAGTTTTATAAGTATGACTTACTTAATTGCAATTTCCGCAATTTTACTTTCGATAGCCTAAAATTCGCTTAGATAGATTCGCATATCTCAATTGGGCTTCAATCATTTCAACTTGTACATTTCATGCCACTTGAGGCATTTGATCTTTAAAAATACTTAGTTTAAAACATTAATTTAGACAAAATATCTCAAATATTTATAACTCTTGTAATATTTGTCTCCACAGGTTTGAATGAGAAGAAAACTCACGCGTTCATTCTCCGTCGTATAGAACAGCTACCAGAAGAGGAGCAAGATATTATCATCACCAAGTATCAAGGAGGGACCAATCATATTTATGAAGTAATGTAACTTTTAAGTCGCTTCTACACAATGGCTTGTGATGGGCCATGCTTTGCAACGCACAACTGAAGGCCACGATCACTTGGTGTTCACACAATGGCGCATGGCTCATTGCTGCCCGGTGAGGCACTTGCGATGGACGTGGAAGTAGTTACGGCCGCGGCTATTTAATTGGCTCAGCCTGGTATAATTCTAAAAATTTAAAAGTTTCTTCATTGCTACAGGATATTGACATTTTCGGCGATCACTAATTGAAGTGTGTACAAGTAGGTATACTGGAAGTGGTCACAATAAAAGAATGCACTGTTCAGCGGTGGCGAACTGTCAACTGAGCAATGGGCCATTGTGTGAACACCACAGACCACGCAACGCCACGATTTCTTTGAAATGTGCGCCAAAAACCGACAACTTCCCGATCGCGCGCCATCGTCGACCATTGTCCGCCATTGCATACCATTTCCCCCTGTACACAATGGCGATGGCCTGCAGTGGGCCAGCATACGCCATTGTGTAGAGGCTACTTAAATTTAACTGTTTAATGAACACAGTATGACACTTCGTTATATTATTACTAGCTGACCGGGCAAACGTTGTTTTGCCATTTAGGGGATAGGCAACATATTCTTTTTACAACCTATTCTATTCGACCTATTCGAATGCACACAAAAAAATTCATAAAATTGGACAAACCGTTTCAGAGGAGTTTGGGTACAAATAAACGAGAATTTTATATATTAGATTTCAATTAAAACTTTAATTAATTTTTAGGTAAGTGAACACAACGCATTTTTGATGATGCTTCTTCGAGCCCACTGTGAAGCGAAGCAACTGAGACATGTCCACGATACTGCAGAAAATAGGTAACTGACTACAAATAATTTATAGCTGCCCACGGTTCACTAAAATGAGAGTGCAAGACAGAGAGTACAACATACGATAGGTTTCCTTAGGTAGGGCATTTTATTGCCCTGCGTGCAGCGAGTTACTGTGAATTTTAATAATTTACTGTATGTCTTAGTTAGATCAGATGGACACTACCATATATACAAAAGGCGTCATTTTTCAAGTTTTATTTGCTTTGTTTGTAGATCAGAATTCCTCAACCAGTACCTGGGAGGCAGCACGATATTTATGAAAGCTAAGCGTTCTTTGTCGAGTGGCTTTGATCATTTGCTGAAACGTCGACAGAGTAAGGACGAAGTTCTCACGCCTTCGCCAGTTAAAAAGGTACGTCTTTTTTTTACTCTATACAAGTTAGTACTTGACTGCGATCTCACCTGATGGTAAGTGATGATGCAGCCTAAGATGTAAACGTACTTAGAAGGGTAAGTAAATTTACCCCAACGGTTTTACAAGCATCGCACCGGAACGCTAATCGCTTGGCGGTGCGTCTTTGCTGGTAGGGTGGTAACTAGCAACGGCCGAAGCCTCCCACCAGACCAGACCTGAGCCAATTTAGAAATTATAAAATTCCAAAGTGGCCCGTGGCGGGAATCGAACCCGCGACCTCCCACTCGCACCCGAGCGCGCCGCCACTGCGCCAGAGAATCTTAAGCTATATGAATCTTCTGGAACATAATATCCAACTCGATATCCCTTTTATTCGCAAAACTATTCATAAAGTTCTAATAAAACCATGCAATTGCCTTCGTTTCAGGAGTTTTCTCCAGTTGCTCCAAATGTGGTGCTGGAAACTGCTTCTGAAAACAACAGCGCTGATGTGTCCACACCAGACAGACAGCGCTGCAAGTCCCTGACTCCTGGAAACGTGGATGATAGTGAGTACTAATGCCAAGATATCAATTGTGAAGAGTTGGAGACGGAGAAATTGAAGTGCCTCAAGGTTAGACAAGGCTGTAAGATATCAACAGATAACATCCGTTTACGTTTTTTTTAACAGCCTTTGAATGGAAGTAAAGTGTACGTTTTAATGAAATCATTACAAATAAATCATGTTCAGCAATTAAAGTTCATTGGCGTCAGACAAGACGATAAAGTCATAAAGTTTAAGGCGGTTTTAGTAAATTTTCCTTGCCATCTGGATGGCCGACAATCGACGACCACCTGGTATGCCAAATCCTTGTTCCCACGCACTTTCAAACTGTGAACCAGCTACCAGCAGCAGCGTTCCTTCAAAGCTATACTCGTAACACGGGGCTATTCAATGGGCAGATAAACAAACTCCAAGCGTTTGCAGTTCCTCTGGTGCTGCAAATGTCCATGGGCCGCGGTGGTCGCTTGACAGCAAGTGAGCCCTGTGGTCGTTTGCTTCTTTCTTTCTTCCTGGCCTTTTCCCACGTTATGTGGGGTCGGCACAACATGTCTCCTCCTTCCATACGCTCCTATCAGCCGTCAACTCGCAATCCACTCCTTTCACACACATATCATCTTTCACGCAATCCCTCCATCTCTTCTTCGGTCTTCCTCGACTTTTTCGTCCCTGCACATGCATACTCATCGTTCTTTTAGTGACATGACTTTCATCCCTCCGCATAACATGTCCATACCACGCTAACCTTTTACTCTTTATCTTTTCTGTTATTGGCGCAACTTTCAAACTTCCCCTTATGTACTCGTTCCTTATCCTATCCATTCTCGTCACACCACACATCCATCTCAACATTCGCATTTCGGTCGCATGCACTCTCTTTCATCTGTCCCTTTTACCGCCAAACACTCTGATCCATACAACACGACAGGTCTGACGACCGTCTTATAAATTTTCCCCTTAACTTTAAGGGGCATTCCCGGATCGCATATGACACCTGAGACATGTCGCTATTTTATCCAGCCCGCATGCTTGCGATGATTAAAAACATATTTCAACCACGATCTAATACAAGCGTTTATTTGTTTCCAGATCAAAATAATACATCATTCGATGAAGCTGTTGAAGAAAACAAAGACGAAACACCTTCTTTGAACTCACCTATGATGGATATGTATGTATAATACCCATGCTATAATCAGCGATTATTTATTCAATTTTATATCCATGGTATGTGTAACAAACATTATCATTTTCATAGAGGTCCAAGAGGCCGCACGCGACTTCAAAAATGCCGCAATAAATACTTTGTCAAAGTTCGCATACCCGAGCCGTCGCTACACAAATTTTCACGCACACTAGCATCCGCGCACCATACAAATTTCAAATTGACGCACTCACACTACAAGAAAAAGTAGCTATCGTTGTTAGGTTGGGCTCTATCTAGTCGGAGCGCGAGCAACGACCATTATAAATCTATGACCATTTCATTATTTACAGCTTTCTCAAAGTGAGCGACTCCCGACCGACTACTACGGAAAGTGGCAATGAATCAGAATCAACATGGCGTCAAGCCATTTATGAAAAAGTTATCCACACTCCAGCTATTGATCAAGAAGGTAAATCAAATTAATCAACTATTAGCACAGAACACTATAAATAGTACCTACAGGTACAGAAGGTGCACTCCGTACGATGATTTAAAGAAATAGCAACTCTAGCGCTGACACAAAAAGTGCAATTCAGTTCGCAATAGCGCCTGGCCCCGCCCTCAAAATCGAAACGCAACAAACGCAATGTTGTGGTCTCTTTCTATCGCCTAACTTTATCTATTACGACGTACTAGGGCTGCCGTAGTCAGACGGCGCGTAAAATAGACCGTACCGAAGTAGCGCGTGCAACTCGGCCCGCGAGCGGCAACCATCTGAAATATTGAGGTCCGGACCCCTACTTGTAGCCGGGACGGTCACGTGATAAGTGAGACTGGCCGTCTATTAGTGAAAATATTGACGAATAATTAAGACTTAGATTAGTTAGTTTATTCTGAAGAATAAACAATAGAAGGTGATAAAAGGTAAGTACATTCTGTTTATAAAGAAATGGTACTAAAGACAAAACTATGTATTTTCTAGGTGAACCAAACCATAAAGACTTGCTGGGTCATCCGATGGCCCCATCAGGCAAGCGGTCCAAGGAACAATTGAGACAGCTGTGGAAAATGGCCATAGATCAGACCATATTACTAGTAAGGATGGAGAAAGAAAATGCCAAGTTAAAAGGTAGATCTTTATACTCTTAATTGTTATAATATAGCACACAATTCGCAATCTATTCGTGCATAATTCTTCTAACCTGGAATTAGAATGGAATTAGAAAGTATAACGCATATACTGTATACATGATACTAAATAGTGTTGTAGTTTTATGAAAAGGGCCTTAATTTTCAGAGAGAGAAGAGTCCTCGGCAGTTCGGCGCATAAAGCTGGAATACACTGAGCTCGGTTCTTGTGACGCCGGCGTATCTCTGATGTGGGACTCTTTGCTGTCAAGAGATCCATCGCAGCCTGTCGCAAAAGTCGACAGGCATATGCTGACACAAGCTGTGAGACAAGGTAATTAAAATATATATTATGAAGTCTTTTATTGAGTTGTAATTATAAGGTGGTCTTATCTAATTGTATTCCTAAGTTCTGATGCAGTCCTAGAGCGAGAGAATAGTGACTTACTAGTAACTTACTGGGAAGAACGTGGGCCTCCTACAAGTTATCGAAGCGTTTCGTCGTTTTTCTAAGAAGCGAATTTGGTTTCTTAGAAAAATAATCGATAAGTTACGTGGCTACATACATACATACATACATACGTGATATGCCCAGAGACTTTTTTTACAGATAATATTATTATATTTAAGTTGAATTGAGGCATTTAAGTAAGTAGCGGGTAGACGTGGAAGGTGGAGAGCAAAGTTAGGTGGCTCTCAGAGTGGCATATCCAGCAGAACATAATATTATCTATAGCACGGTCGCGAACCACGAAGAATTTCGTACATCGACCTGTTACTACCTGTCTCTGTCACTCCCGCGTCAAAATAATGCGTCACGCTCGCACAGATGCAAAGACCGCCGTCCTCAGAGATTTTAAACCTTTTACCTGCGAACGTAAAGTTTGTTTTTGTTTTTGTTATATTGTTTTGTTTGTTAGTTTTTAATACATTTGCTCAAAAAGATGATATTTCCGGGTATTTTTAGCGTGCGCAAAGTTATTATTTTCCGCACCAGAGCTTTTTGATTTCCCCCCTTCATAGATTTGGATCCATCATGGATCCAAATCTATGAAGGAGGTTTTCAAGTAAAAAGTTTTCGCTACAAAATTATTGTAAAAAATAACAGTAATGTAATTATTTTACTTTCTAACTACTATAAATACGTAAATTAAATTTAATATAAATTTATTACAATGATTTCCTTTCGTTTTCTATTTTTTTTTGGAAATGTGTGGCTGCGGCTGTTATATTTAATCTGTGCTTTGAGTTCTTTTATTGTCTATGATTCCTTGTTATTAATATTGATTTTTCAAATTCCATGCAAAACTTTTTTTTCTCCTTCAAATATTTCATCTAAACCGCATTAACAGAAAAATGTTTGTGACCACTGTCAGTAGGCAAAGAGGTCATTGTACAAAATTCTTCGTGGTTCGCGACCGTGCTATATGATCATATTTTTTTTATAAAACGAGGTCCTCTGCCTCATCGGTTCGCGATAAACTCAAACGGCCTACAGCGCGGCCTTACGGTGGCCTTGCGGTGGCAAAACAAGCATTTTTGGCACCATTAAACTGGCGACATTTTTTCGCGCCGTCTGCCCTGTCCAGGCTCTGTCTTATTATATAGGCATAAAATATGCTTTCCTAAAAGCTGATAAAGTAATATCTTGACTGTCCAGGCGTGCCCCGCATGTCCCGCGGGCTGGTGTGGCGCTTCCTGGCGGAGCAGGCGTGCCTGCGCATCCCGCCGCCGCACCTGGAGCGCTTCCCCGACTACAACACGCCCTACCGCACGCTGCTGGCGGGGCTCACCAAGCACCAGCACGCCATACTCATTGACTTGGGTGAGATATTTCAACTTCCTGGCGGAGCAGGCGTGCCTGCGCATCCCGCCGCCGCACCTGGACCGCTTCCCCGACTACAACACGCCCTACCGCACGCTGCTGGCGGGGCTCACCAAGCACCAGCACGCCATACTCATTGACTTGGGTGAGATATTTCAACTTCCTGGCGGAGCAGGCGTGCCTGCGCATCCCGCCGCCGCACCTGGACCGCTTCCCCGACTACAACACGCCCTACCGCACGCTGCTGGCGGGGCTCACCAAGCACCAGCACGCCATACTCATTGACTTGGGTGAGATATTTCAACTTCCTGGCGGAGCAGGCGTGCCTGCGCATCCCGCCGCCGCACCTGGACCGCTTCCCCGACTACAACACGCCCTACCGCACGCTGCTGGCGGGGCTCACCAAGCACCAGCACGCCATACTCATTGACTTGGGTGAGATATTTCAACTTCCTGGCGGAGCAGGCGTGCCTGCGCATCCCGCCGCCGCACCTGGACCGCTTCCCCGACTACAACACGCCCTACCGCACGCTGCTGGCGGGGCTCACCAAGAACCAGCACGCCATACTCATATTTCAACTTCCTGGCGGAGCAGGCGTGCCTGCGCATCCCGCCGCCGCACCTGGACCGCTTCCCCGACTACAACACGCCCTACCGCACGCTGCTGGCGGGGCTCACCAAGCACCAGCACGCCATACTCATTGACTTGGGTGAGATATTTCAACTTCCTGGCGGAGCAGGCGTGCCTGCGCATCCCGCCGCCGCACCTGGACCGCTTCCCCGACTACAACACGCCCTACCGCACGCTGCTGGCGGGGCTCACCAAGCACCAGCACGCCATACTCATTGACTTGGGTGAGATATTTCAACTTCCTGGCGGAGCAGGCGTGCCTGCGCATCCCGCCGCCGCACCTGGACCGCTTCCCCGACTACAACACGCCCTACCGCACGCTGCTGGCGGGGCTCACCAAGCACCAGCACGCCATACTCATTGACTTGGGTGAGATATTTCAACTTCCTGGCGGAGCAGGCGTGCCTGCGCATCCCGCCGCCGCACCTGGACCGCTTCCCCGACTACAACACGCCCTACCGCACGCTGCTGGCGGGGCTCACCAAGAACCAGCACGCCATACTCATATTTCAACTTCCTGGCGGAGCAGGCGTGCCTGCGCATCCCGCCGCCGCACCTGGACCGCTTCCCCGACTACAACACGCCCTACCGCACGCTGCTGGCGGGGCTCACCAAGCACCAGCACGCCATACTCATTGACTTGGGTGAGATATTTCAACTTCCTGGCGGAGCAGGCGTGCCTGCGCATCCCGCCGCCGCACCTGGACCGCTTCCCCGACTACAACACGCCCTACCGCACGCTGCTGGCGGGGCTCACCAAGCACCAGCACGCCATACTCATTGACTTGGGTGAGATATTTCAACTTCCTGGCGGAGCAGGCGTGCCTGCGCATCCCGCCGCCGCACCTGGACCGCTTCCCCGACTACAACACGCCCTACCGCACGCTGCTGGCGGGGCTCACCAAGCACCAGCACGCCATACTCATTGACTTGGGTGAGATATTTCAACTTCCTGGCGGAGCAGGCGTGCCTGCGCATCCCGCCGCCGCACCTGGACCGCTTCCCCGACTACAACACGCCCTACCGCACGCTGCTGGCGGGGCTCACCAAGCACCAGCACGCCATACTCATTGACTTGGGTGAGATATTTCAACTTCCTGGCGGAGCAGGCGTGCCTGCGCATCCCGCCGCCGCACCTGGACCGCTTCCCCGACTACAACACGCCCTACCGCACGCTGCTGGCGGGGCTCACCAAGCACCAGCACGCCATACTCATTGACTTGGGTGAGATATTTCAACTTCCTGGCGGAGCAGGCGTGCCTGCGCATCCCGCCGCCGCACCTGGACCGCTTCCCCGACTACAGCACGCCCTACCGCACGCTGCTGGCGGGGCTCACCAAGCACCAGCACGCCATACTCATTGACTTGGGTGAGATATTTCAACTTCCTGGCGGAGCAGGCGTGCCTGCGCATCCCGCCGCCGCACCTGGACCGCTTCCCCGACTACAACACGCCCTACCGCACGCTGCTGGCGGGGCTCACCAAGCACCAGCACGCCATACTCATTGACTTGGGTGAGATATTTCAACTTCCTGGCGGAGCAGGCGTGCCTGCGCATCCCGCCGCCGCACCTGGACCGCTTCCCCGACTACAACACGCCCTACCGCACGCTGCTGGCGGGGCTCACCAAGCACCAGCACGCCATACTCATTGACTTGGGTGAGATATTTCAACTTCCTGGCGGAGCAGGCGTGCCTGCGCATCCCGCCGCCGCACCTGGACCGCTTCCCCGACTACAACACGCCCTACCGCACGCTGCTGGCGGGGCTCACCAAGCACCAGCACGCCATACTCATTGACTTGGGTGAGATATTTCAACTTCCTGGCGGAGCAGGCGTGCCTGCGCATCCCGCCGCCGCACCTGGACCGCTTCCCCGACTACAACACGCCCTACCGCACGCTGCTGGCGGGGCTCACCAAGCACCAGCACGCCATACTCATTGACTTGGGTGAGATATTTCAACTTCCTGGCGGAGCAGGCGTGCCTGCGCATCCCGCCGCCGCACCTGGACCGCTTCCCCGACTACAACACGCCCTACCGCACGCTGCTGGCGGGGCTCACCAAGCACCAGCACGCCATACTCATTGACTTGGGTGAGATATTTCAACTTCCTGGCGGAGCAGGCGTGCCTGCGCATCCCGCCGCCGCACCTGGACCGCTTCCCCGACTACAACACGCCCTACCGCACGCTGCTGGCGGGGCTCACCAAGCACCAGCACGCCATACTCATTGACTTGGGTGAGATATTTCAACTTCCTGGCGGAGCAGGCGTGCCTGCGCATCCCGCCGCCGCACCTGGACCGCTTCCCCGACTACAACACGCCCTACCGCACGCTGCTGGCGGGGCTCACCAAGAACCAGCACGCCATACTCATATTTCAACTTCCTGGCGGAGCAGGCGTGCCTGCGCATCCCGCCGCCGCACCTGGACCGCTTCCCCGACTACAACACG
Organism: Coenonympha arcania; assembly: GCA_036785405.1. Taxonomy (NCBI): domain Eukaryota; kingdom Metazoa; phylum Arthropoda; class Insecta; order Lepidoptera; family Nymphalidae; genus Coenonympha; species Coenonympha arcania. Next base: position 16,399,190 of record CM072062.1, read on the forward strand.
CCCTACCGCACGCTGCTGGCGGGGCTCACCAAGCACCAGCACGCCATACTCATTGACTTGGGTGAGATATTTCAACTTCCTGGCGGAGCAGGCGTGCCTGCGCATCCCGCCGCCGCACCTGGACCGCTTCCCCGACTACAACACGCCCTACCGCACGCTGCTGGCGGGGCTCACCAAGCACCAGCACGCCATACTCATTGACTTGGGTGAGATATTTCAACTTCCTGGCGGAGCAGGCGTGCCTGCGCATCCCGCCGCCGCACCTGGACCGCTTCCCCGACTACAACACGCCCTACCGCACGCTGCTGGCGGGGCTCACCAAGCACCAGCACGCCATACTCATTGACTTGGGTGAGATATTTCAACTTCCTGGCGGAGCAGGCGTGCCTGCGCATCCCGCCGCCGCACCTGGACCGCTTCCCCGACTACAACACGCCCTACCGCACGCTGCTGGCGGGGCTCACCAAGCACCAGCACGCCATACTCATTGACTTGGGTGAGATATTTCAACTTCCTGGCGGAGCAGGCGTGCCTGCGCATCCCGCCGCCGCACCTGGACCGCTTCCCCGACTACAACACGCCCTACCGCACGCTGCTGGCGGGGCTCACCAAGCACCAGCACGCCATACTCATTGACTTGGGTGAGATATTTCAACTTCCTGGCGGAGCAGGCGTGCCTGCGCATCCCGCCGCCGCACCTGGACCGCTTCCCCGACTACAACACGCCCTACCGCACGCTGCTGGCGGGGCTCACCAAGCACCAGCACGCCATACTCATTGACTTGGGTGAGATATTTCAACTTCCTGGCGGAGCAGGCGTGCCTGCGCATCCCGCCGCCGCACCTGGACCGCTTCCCCGACTACAACACGCCCTACCGCACGCTGCTGGCGGGGCTCACCAAGCACCAGCACGCCATACTCATTGACTTGGGTGAGATATTTTCTTTTTTTAACCGACTTAAAAAAAGGAGGAGGTTCTCAATTCGTCGGAATCTTTTTTTATTATTTTTTTTATTTATGTTCCCCGTTTACTCGAAGATGCGTGGACGAATTTAGAAAATTCTTTTTTGTTTTAAAGGGAAGGGAAGGTTCACAGATGGTCCCATAGTCACCAAGTCGGGATCTGATGATGGGATCCTGGAGAAATCGAGAGAACTCTTCAAATTTTATAAGCACACTTGAAGTGATTTGGGTATTGTTTGAAAGAGTGATTTTTTCCAGGTTGTCTTATGGTCATCAGGTCGAGATCTGATGATGGGATCTTGGTAAAATCGAGGGAACTCTTCAAATTTTGCTAGTATACTTGAAGCGATTTAGGTATTTTTTATAATTACTATTGCATTTCCTTGCAGTCATCAAGTAATGACTGTATTCATCAAGTCAGAATCTGATGATGGGATCTTGGAGAAATTGAGGGAACTCTTCAGATTTTAGAGGCATACTTCCAGCGGTTTGGGTATTTTTTCCAATGCCTTGCGCATTACTTGTTTTCCACTAAAAAGTAAAAAATAAAATGGAAAATTCTTTCCAAAAAACCAACTTCAAATGCCACTACAAAGAGTGAAATAATTTTTAATGTACACCAATTCGAAGTCGGGCAATGTTGCGTTCATTCACTAATAGTCCTCCGTATTAATTTTGTAGTTTCTTTGCACACGAAGGACTATTAATGATTGAACAAAACATTGCCCGACTTCGAATTGGTGTACATTAAAAAGTTTTATTTCTAATAAGAAATCGTATACCTTTACTTATTATTTTTACATTCTCTTTTCAGGGCGTACGTTTCCGAAACACTCGTACTTCGCGTCAGCATTAGGGCCCGGGCAGTTGGCCCTCTACAACATCCTGAAAGCATACTCCCTGCTCGACCCAGACGTGGGGTACTGCCAGGGCCTGAGCTTCGTGGCCGGCATATTGTTGTTGCATGTAAGTATACCTGTTAAGAGCGTTCATGCAAAACGCCGCGCATCGCGTTTCTTGCCATACTAATCTTGGTTTTCGTTGGCGCTGACGCAATTTTGCGCTGATAATGCTATTACAAAAAAAATTATAGTAAAATAAATATACTACTTATTAAAATAGTAAATAACCAGTGACATTGAATATTAATTGAATTAAATTACTATAATTCAGAAAAAACAAAATATCTTGGATTTTATCCTAAAATAATACGTTTAGTTTATCGAAAAAAGCTAAAAATGACACTTTTCGGTTTATGGTTTTTGAATGAAAATCTAGGAAAATCGTGTTTTTTTTTTGAGACACTTTAGTAAATGTTATTAATTTTCTAAATATGTCATTGTTATAAGTTTGTGTTAATAGCCTAAGATCCCGATATACAACGACCTTCACCGAGATGCTTATTTGATGAAACATATTTTATATTTAATTTAGTATATTAATAAGTATATTGCATATGGCTTGTCAAACAACTTTCAGTCCAGGATATGATTAATTAATAAATAAAAAAAATTTTTTTTTTCAACATTTCACCGGTTTGCTTATTGGACAAATCCTATACCAATCGAAAGTCTGAAGCCCATAGAATATGAAAACGTTGGGTTGTTTATTCTTTTCCTGTCACAACTCTCGGGTAGCCAGGTATAAACAGGTGCATAAATTTAGCATTTTGCACCGGTCTGATTATTGAATTAAAATTAAATGAAAATAAAGATTATTTCATTCTGAACACGATGGTATAAAGCTGCCTGCGAAAAATCAGTCCAGAATTCCGGTTGTCGAATTTTGAAAAGGAAATATAGTCCATTGAAATGTTACATTTTTTAGGCCTAACCTTGCGTTTTTTAGAGGACGCAATTTTTGATGTGTAGTGGGGGTCAGTGTAAAGCTAAAACCAAGTTTGTGGGGTCGCCACCCTTGTCCACCACGGCCGCCATCTTGAAAATATGGGTTGAAATGGTTTTAACGATATATTTCTTAAACTATTTGTTTGATTAAAAAAAATTGTTAACATTTTTTGTTACAAATTAAATTCTCTACAACTTTGATCAAGTAACTTTTGGTCCAGTAACTATAAATAAAAAAGTTATAAGTGAAAATGATCAGAAATTCGAGATATTTTTATATAACTTTTTTTTAATCATTTTACGAAAAAATCATACCAGACCATTTTTGTAGATCGTTTTTTGAGGAACAACTTTTATTCACAACATTTTTTCATTAAGTCAATAACTAAGGTTTTACAGCGCTCCGAAGTGAGTACTATTTTTCAGTACTCTTAACTATACGTATATTATACGTGTACGTACTAATAATGTGTCATCAGTTGTTTTTTTTTTGTTATTATAATTTTTTTAATCACAAGTTTTGCAATATTATTAATATTATTAATAATAATTACTTATTGACTTTTCCACTCCATTAAAGGATTTTACATTTATTGATTTTTAAAATAATTTTAAATCTGACGGCCGTTACCGAGAATCCAGTTCAGGTAGAAAATACCCAAGTGACCATGAGGGAACAAAAGAACAGCTGCCTGCTATTTATATTAATAATATTGCAAAATTTGTGATTAAAAAAAATATAATAACAAAAAAAAAACAACTGATGACACATTATTAGTACGTACACGTATAATATACGTATAGTTAAGAGTACTGAAAAATAGTACTCACTTCGGAGGGCTGTAAAACCTTAGCTATTGACTTAATGAAAAAATGTTGTGAATAAAAGTTGTTCCTCAAAAAACGATCTACAAAAATGGTCTGGTATAATTTTTTCGTAATATGATTAAAAAAAAATTATATAAAAATCTCGAATTTCTGATCATTTTCACTTATAACTTTTTTATTTATAGTTACTGGACCAAAAGTTACTGGATCAAAGTTGTAGAGAATTTAATTTGTAACAAAAAATGTTAACAATTTTTTTTAATCAAACAAATAGTTTAAGAAATATATCGTAAAAACCATTTCAACCCATATTTTCAAGATGGCGGCCGTGGTGGACAAGGGTGGCGACCCCACAAACTTGGTTTTAGCTTTACACTGACCCCCACTACACATCAAAAATTGCGTCCTCTAAAAAACGCAAGGTTAGGCCTAAAAAATGTAACATTTCAATGGACTATATTTCCTTTTCAAAATTCGACAACCGGAATTCTGGACTGATTTTTCGCAGGCAGCTTTATACCATCGTGTTCAGAATGAAATAATCTTTATTTTCATTTAATTTTAATTCAATAATCAGACCGGTGCAAAATGCTAAATTTATGCACCTGTTTATACCTGGCTACCCGAGAGTTGTGACAGGAAAAGAATAAACAACCCAACGATTTCATATTCTATGGGCTTTAGACTTTCGATTGGTATAGGATTTGTCCAATAAGCAAACCGGTGAAATGTTGAAAAAAAAATTTTTTTTTATTTATTAATTAATCATATCCTGGACTGAAATTTGTTTGACAACCCATATGCAATATACTTATTGATATACTAAATTAAATATAAAATATGTTTCATCAAATAAGCATCTCGGTGAAGGTCGTTGTATATCGGGATCCTATACTATAAGAAACATGGCAAATATCTTGCATCTGCGTAGAACGTCGACCGCTATTTTAGCAAACAGCCTATACAAAAACTGTTCTAGTGAAAAAGTTATACACATATTTTAAAATATTTTTGAGACAAGTTCTAGATTATGAAATGCTAAATAATATGAATTCAATTATCTAATCTATAATTGAACACGTAACTATTTTATGTTCCTTCGGAAATCGTAAATTTTGACTCAAGCATAATACTAACGCATGAAGCGCCTTAACTATACCTACGTTAGTGGGTACTACCTACCTCTGTGTTAGTAGGTTATAGGTAATACCAAAGAGGATCATCTTCGGATTTACTTACGCATAATATAATAGGTACTCCGTACTACCTACATCTCTTCTCTATTTTAGTAGGTACCATCTACATCTTATCTCTATATGTTAGTAAGAACAGCTACAACTAGTTTATGACTATAATTTACGCTTATTTATGTCAAGATCTTTGCTTAAATCTCGAAACTCGAACTGATTTCTTAAAATAAGCACTATTTTAAGAAATAAGTTCGAGTTTCGAGTTTGACGCGAGTTATTCAGAATTCTCAGACTAATTTCCTAAAGTGAACACTAATAAGCAAAATTTTTATAAACTAGTGAAGGGTTTACCCTACATTTGTTATTTTCTTTCAAATTACGAAAATCCAAATAAAATTTTAATATGCCAGGCGTTGTTTGCATTGTATCTTAAAATGTCCATATGCTACCATTTTTTTCTATTATTTTTTCCTAATTTTTCTTTTTAGATGGATGAAGGAGAAGCTTTCATTTTGTTACGACATTTGATGTTCCGACGTGGAATACGGAAGCAGTATTTACCGGACATGAGCGCTTTGCAAGTCCAGGTGAGATGACCAATATGATATTATGTATTTGTATGTATTTGGATCCACGGAAGACCAGCGCTATGACCGTGGGGCAAATCCAGGCTCCACGGTCGTAGCAAACGCTGAGTGGACTCCATTTTGGAATCACGCACTTTCACACAATATAATTATGATGTATTCTGGCGGACTATAACTGTGTTGTGATTCCGAATAAACGTTTTTTTCTTTCTTTCTTTCTTATGTACTGCAATTATATGTATTTTATATGTATTCTCAGTTTAAAAGATTATATCCAGTGTGACAACGAAACACTATAAAAAGTTAGTTAAAAAGATAAAAAAATATAAGTAATAATTTTTAGAACTTAACTAGATATTATTCTTTAATTTCACAAAATTCTTGTTTTTGTATGGACTGGTATGGAGTATGGACTGGTTATCAGAGATCGCTCCTATGCTATTTCTTTTATTATTTATGCTAAAATTAGAGACTCCAAAACAAAATAAGGACCAGGGCTTTGATTGCGTAAGAAAAATGTATTTATCGTTATCGGAATCGTTAGAAAATTCTACCCCCCGATTGGCTAATTTAAATCGGGGAACCAATCAGCGGGCAGGATTCTATAACGATGAATACGGTTTTCTTACACACCCTAAATTTCTTATCACCTGTTAAACTCTCAGCTTTACCAACTGTCCCGACTCCTGCGAGACCATGAGCCAGAACTGCACGCGAAGTTGGAGTCGCTGGACATATCACCAGCGCTGTACGCGGCGCCGTGGATGCTGACCCTCTTCACCAGCCAGTTCCCTTTGGGGTTCGTTGTCAGGGTTTTCGGTAAGTCCCCTCATTGTCAACTCTGTTTTATGCGCCACGACTGAGCATAAGTCTCTTATAGAAACAGGAAAATATTGGCTAAGTCCGAGTTCTCACAGCTTTGAGATCATTGTGGTTTAGTGCCTTCAATCCACAAGGACGCGCTACACTCGTCTCTTACTCCTTACGCTTTCCGAATCGCATGAAATATAAGCGTCATCGAGTGGGGCGCGTCTAGGTGGAATTAACTCACTATAAACTCTCGGATATGCAGGTTTTCATGGACAGGCACGGTGACGTAGACTTTCTTTTATAATGTGTGAAATTAATGTGGGAAAGAGAAGTGTGTGAGAGAGAAGGATGTATGTGAGAGAAAGACAAGGAGGGGGAGGTACGCGGCATGGCGAGAGTGAGTGGACGACGCGATGTGCAAGCTAGGACGTAAAAGATCGAAATAAAAGTTTATAAAAATGATTCAAGCCTTTTCTTTGAGTTAATCCCACATCTATATATATAAAAGAATGAGGCATTTTGGTGATTTTGGTTGTTCCAAGGATTCCGCCAAAACTATAGGTCGTAGAGATCTGAAATTTGGTACCTAGGTAGATATTAGGTCATGAATTCGTACTAAGACGGGGATTCCAGAAATTCAAATTGTAAGGGGTAAAAACCGTTGGTTTTTTGGATTTCCCCATACAAAAGTGAAATTTTTTTCGTTGTTCCAGGAATTCCCGAAAAGCTACAAGTCGTAGGGATCTGAAATTTGGTACCTAGGTAGATATTAGGTCATGAATTCGTACTAAGACGGGGATTCCAGAAATTCAAATTGTAAGGGGTAAGAACCGTTGGTTTTTTGGATTTCCCCATACAAAAGTGAAATATTTTTCGTTGTTCCAGGAATTCCCGAAAAGCTACAAGTCGTAGGGATCTGAAAATTGGTAACTAAGTAGATATTAGGTCATGAATTCGTACTAAGACGGGGATTCCAGAAATTCAAATTTTAAGGGGAAAAAACCGTTGGTTTTAGGGATTTCTCCATACAAAAGTGTAATTTTTTTCGTTGTTCCAGGGATTCCCGAAAAACTAAAAGTCGTAGAGATCTGAAATTTGGTACCTAGGTTGATATTAGGTCAAGAATTCGTACTAAGACGGGGATTCCAGAAATTCAAATTTTAAGGGGTAAAAACCGTTGGTTTTAGGGATTTCTCCATACAAAAGTGAAATTTATTTCGTTGTTCCAGGGATTCCCGGAAAACTACAAATCGTAGAGATCTGAAATTTGGTACCTAGGTTGATATTAGGTCATGAATTCGTACTAAGACGGGGATTCCAGAAATTCAAATTGGAAGGGATAAAAATCCTACTTTTAAGGGATTTTCCCATACAAAAGTGTAATTTTTGCGTTGTTCCAGGGATTCCAGCGAAATTAAAAGTCGTAGAGATCTGAAATTTGGTACCTAGGTTGGTATTAGGTATATCATGAATTCGTATTCAGAAAGGGATTTACGAGATTCAAATTTTGAGGAGGAAAAATTTTGAATTTTTTGGCCGCCATTTTGAACTTTTTTGTTACTGGGCCGATTGCTATGAAAATCCATATTTGACTATGGCAGAAAGCATAGAGACGGAATTTGTGGTCAAAATTTAAAAAATAGGCCGCCATTTTGAACTTTTTTGTTACTGGGCCGATTGCTTTGAAAATCGATATTTAACTATGGCAGCAAGCATAGAGAAGGAATTTGTGGTCAATATTTAAAAAAAAGGCCGCCATTTTGAACTTTTTAGTTACTGGGCTGATTGCTTTGAAAATCGATATTTGACTATGGCAGCAAGCATAGAGAAGGAATTTGTGGTCAAAATTTAAAAAAGTGGCCGCCATTTTGAACTTTTTTGTAACTGGGCCGATTGCTTTGAAAATCGATATTTGACTATGGCAGCAAGCATAGAGAAGGAATTTGTGGTCAAAATTTAAAAAAGTGGCCGCCATTTTGAACTTTTTTGTTACTGGGCCGATTGCTTTGAAAATCGATATTTTACAGTGGCAGCAAGCATAGAGAAAGAGTTTGTGGTCAAAATTTAAAAAATAGGCCGCCATTTTGAACTTTTTTGTTACTGGGCCGATTGCTTTGAAAATCGATATTTGACTATGGCAGCAAGCATAAAGAAGGAATTTGTGGTCAAAATTTAAAAAAGTGGCCGCCATTTTGAACTTTTTTGTTACTGGGCCGATTGCTTTGAAAATCGATATTTGACTATGGCAGCAAGCATAGAGAAGGAATTTGTGGTCAAAATTTAAAAAAAGTGGCCGTCATTTTGAACTTTTTGTTACTGGGCCGATTGCTTTGAAAATCGATATTTGACTATGGCAGCAAGCATAGAGAAGAAACTTGTGGTCAAAATTTAAAAAAGTGGCCGCCATTTTAAACTTTTTTGTTACTGGGCCGATTGCTTTGAAAATGGATATTTGACTATGGCAGCAAGCATAGAGAAGGAATTTGTGGTCAAAATTTAAAAAAGTGGCCGCCATTTTGAACTTTTTTGTTACTGGGCAGATTGCTTTGAAAATCAATATTTGACTATGGCAGCAAGCATAGAGAAGGAATTTGTGGTCAAAATTTGAAAAAAGTGGCCGCCATTTTGAACTTTTTTGTTACTGGGCCGATTGCTTTGAAAATCGATATTTGACTATGGCAGCAAGCATAGAGAAGGAATTTGTGGTCAATATTTAAAAAGTGGCCGCCATTTTGAACTTTTTTGTTACTGGGCAGATTGCTTTGAAAATCGATATTTGACTATGGCAGCAAGCATAGAGAAGAATTTGTGGTCAAAATTTAAAAAAGTGGCCGCCATTTTGAACTTTTTTGTTACTGGGCCGATTGCTTTGAAAATCGATATTTGACTATGGCAGCAAGCATAGAGAAGGAATTTGTGGTCAAAATTTAAAAAAGTGGCCGCCATTTTGAACTTTTTTGTTACTGGGCCGATTGCTTTGAAAATCGATATTTGACTATGGCAGCAAGCATAGAGAAGGAATTTGTGGTCAAAATTTAAAAAAGTGGCCGCCATTTTGAACTTTTTTGTTACTGGGCATATTGCTTTTAAAATCGATATTTGACTATGGCAGCAAGCATAGAGAAGGAATTTGTGGTCAAAATTTAAAAAAGTGGCCGCCATTTTGAAATTTTTTGTTACTGGGCCGATTGCTTTGAAAATTGATATTTGACTATGGCAGCAAGCATAGAGAAGGAATTTGTGGTCAAAATTTAAAAAAGTGGCCGCCATTTTGAACTTTTTTGTTACTGGGCCGATTGCTTTGAAAATCGATATTTGACTATGGCAGCAAGCATAGAAAAGGAATTTGTGGTCAAAATTTTAAAAAGGTGGCCGCCATTTTGAACTTTTTTGTTACTGGGCCGATTGCTTTGAAAATCGATATTTGACTATGGCAGCAAGCATAGAGAAGGAATTTGTGGTCAAAATTTAAAAAAGGTGGCCGCCATTTTGAACTTTTTTGTTACTGGGCCGATTGCTTTGAAAATCGACGTCTGACTATGGCAGCAAGCATAGAGAAGGAATTTGTAGTCAAAATTAAAAAATGATGAACTTTTTGGCCACCATTTTGAACTTTTTTGTTACTGGGCCGATTGCTTTGAAAATCGATATTTGACAATGGCAGCAAGCATAGAGAAAGAATTTGTAGTCAACATTTTAAAAAGTGGCCGCCATTTTGAACTTTTTTGATACTGGGCCGATTGTTTTCAAAATTGATATCTGATTATCGCAGCGAGCATAGAAAAGGAATTTTTGGTAAAAATTTAAAAGAATTGGCCACAATTTTGTACTTATATGTCTTACCATGGTAGCAAGCAACCACGGCCGGATGTATGAACGGACGGTGGAGTCTTAGTAAGAGCTTTTACCCTTTGGGTACGGAACCCTAAAAATGGCCACCATATTTAACTTTTTTGTGACGATCGAATTTTTCAAAATCAATATGTGACTATTACCAGGAAGCAAGAGAAAATTTTGTGGGCAAAATGGTGTGTAGTGCAGGAATTTTGGAAATTAAACCACCATAGTAAAGCATAACTCAGAAGTTAACGTGAGCGAAGCCGCGGGCGTTTGCTAGTTAATAATAAATGAGTGAAATGTTAATATATATATTTTTTATAATGGATAGGCTTGCGCTTGACAACAATCGTGGCTAATGGAAAGCAATGATGAGGTCTAGGTTGGAGCGCGCTTGTCATGAAATGCCTATTCACTCTTCTCTTAAAGGCATTCAGATCGTACTTGGCTGGGAACACGGAGGCTGCAAGGGTGTTATACACCTTAGCGGTTCGTATCAGAAACGTGGAAGAAAAACGTTACGTGCGCGCTTGTTGGATTGGATGTCAACCATATAAGGATCCCACCGCTCTCGGCGTCTTGCGATCCTATGGTAATATATTCAACTACTAGGGTGCGTGGGGGCGCGGTCCGCATGTGGTCCGCGTGCTGTCTTCCCGCCTGTAAAAAAATCCCTTTAAAATTCCCCTTACATTTTCTATGAAAAAATAAATTCCGCCATTTTGAATTCTTTTTCTTTCCATCGAATAGACCTTCGGGACCTGATCACTTCTTGTCAAGAAACCGTTCTTCCATCTTTTATACTTTTCGAGATATCGGCGAAATTCTTTTGGCGGCCATTTTGAATCCGCCATTTTGAATTTTTTTCAGCCCACTGTCAATTGGATGACATTTGGTCAAATGTCATTTGGTTTCAAATGACATTTGGTCGAGCACCCCCCACCTATCTGCAATACTCTTGGCTGTGCATTTCACCCGTCTCCAAAATCGGTATCATCAGCTCTCTCCGTATCATCAGCTCTCTCCGTATTTTTCCTCCGAATGATTTTTTTCCTTTTATACGAAACGATCAGTGAAAAAAAATTTTTCATACAAAATTGTTCAGGAGAGGTGATCAATGAGTCAGTGAATGAATGAATCAGTACGAGCAGCTAATAGCCCCGTGTCAACATTTCCTCAGACCTCATCTTCCTGGAGTCGTTCAGCGTGGTGTTCGCGGTGTCGCTGGCGCTGCTGTCGGCGCACCGCGACGGGCTGCTGCTGTGCGAGAGCTGCGAGGAGGCCGCCGAGTACCTCAAGCACAAGCTGCCCGACATGGACAAGGGCGTCTACGAAAAAGTCATGAAAACGGTTCGTTTATACATTTTACCTCTATGTTCATGTTAGTAGCCTAGTTTTAGTAGGTACAACCTACATGTTACCTCTGTGTTAGTAGGTACTACCTACATCTTACCTCTATATTAGTAGGTACTACCGACATTTTACCTCTATGTTAGCAGGTACTACTATAGATATTTCAATCCACGACGACGTGCCCCACTCTGTTAAACTCCATACGAATCGAATGAAACATTAGCGATTTTGTAGAGTGGGATTGAAATATCTATACATCTTACCTTTATATTATTGGTGACTTCCTACATATTACCTCTATGTTAGTGGGTACTACCTACATCTAACCTCTACGCTAGTGGGTACTACCTTCATCTTACCTCTAAGTTAGTAGGTACTACCTAGATTTTGTTATAATCTATACAAGGTAGTACTTGACTGCGATCTCATCTGATGGTAAGTGATGATGCAGCCTAAGATGTTATCGTACTAACTTGAAAGGGTAAGTAAATTTACTCCAGCGGTTTCTACATGCATCGCACCGGAACGCTAATTCGCTTGGCGGTGCGTCTTTGCTGGTAAGGTGGTAACTAGCCACAGCCGAAGCCTCCCAGTCCCACTGACCTAAGCCAATTTAGAAATTATAAAATTCCAAAGTGGCTCGTGGCTGAAATCGAACCCGTGTCCTCCCACTCGAATCCGAGCGTGCCGTCACTGCACCAGGAGGTCGTCACCCTCTATCTTCATCTTACCTCTATGTTTGTATATGTATAGGTACTACCTACGTCTTACATCTATTTAAATAATAATATTTTGACTTTTTGACATTGTTGAAAGAAAATTCTCAGATTGTAAAAGATCTTAGGATTTTTCTATAGAAATCGGGCCTTTTCTCTCCGTTCTTTTTTCTCATTCAATTTTGCTTCTGGTAATCCTACCTGTATTTTACTACAAAGTATTTTTAACCATTTTATAAATTTCCTTTCCCAGGTCGCAAAACTTGACATCAGCCGTCAGTTAACTGAGTATGAGGTGGAATACGGAGTCCTGCGGGAAGAAATGCCGCGTCTTGCCGCGCTCACTGAGCAGAACAGAGTCCTCCTAGACGATACCACCCGGATGACTGCAGAACTCGATGTATGTTTGCTCTTAATATTGTAATAATTATTGCAAATGTTACAGTTTTGGTCTCAGTATCAACTAAAGAGTAGATACCCTCCTTTGTTACAGTTTTATTAGATGTGAATGATTGTAATGATATTCCCACGAGATTTATGTAAAAAAGTCTGTCCACAGACTGTTGGTCAGAATGTAATGTTGTCCACATATCTATTGACTTACTATCTAAGGGCAGCGGGTGTAATACAAAATTCACGAAAAAAGTGTCCCGAGAAAACCTATATATATAAACGAGGGTATGTGTATTTTTATAAACAAACTAAAACGTTGTAATTTATGTCTTAAACCATTATTATACAGCCTAATTTTACTTGCAACTAGCTATAGTGCGATTCTCTCCCTTTTCGCGTTTTATCTCTCTTTCGGTTCAGACACTTTTTAGCGCTGACCCGTGATCCTTAGTATTATATATCTATCTATGCAAATATCACAGATATTTCACACGAAGACTTAGAATTTCTATTTTAAAAGTATAAAATATGTGAAAAACAGACTTACAAAAGCTAGTTTATGGAAATAAGAACTTAAAGTTCAGATATGTTTCTTAACCTCAATCATTTGTTACAGTCCGCGATGGAGGCGATAGAAAACTACCAGAAAAACCAAGCCCGTCTCGAAGCTTACAACAAAGCGATGGAGCAGCACCTCACTCTTCTCAGCCGGTACATCTACACGCACCAGAAACAAGATCTACCCATCGAGATAAAGAAGATAGTTCAGAACTACAGCAAGAGATTATCCTTCGGCTCCAAAATCATAACGAAGTTCACTTCAAGCGAAGACGAAGATGAATCGAAGAAGAGCTATAAACAAGGAGCCAGCGCTCCGAACCTATTCGCAAAGGTTTCAAAAGAAGACGTCCTTAATGCGGTCAACAAAGAAAAGAGTAACGAAGACCGCAAACATTTTATGATGAAGAAATCCCAGTCAGTACATTCTGGATTAATATCAAATAAAAATGTGCCACTAAAGGTTTTGGAAGAAAAAACTGAGCCAAAAAGGAGAGACAGTTTGCGTATCGAAAATATTGGGAACGAATCTATAAGGGATTTGGGCAAGAAGACCTCTGGATTCTTCGCGAGCACTCACGAACAAATTCGGCAAGAGAGACTTTTCGAGCAGCAACTAAAACACGATTTTGACGCGAATCTAAAGAAGTTAGATGATAAGTTATCACCAAAAGTTTCGCCCAAGTCATACTTGGATGATCTAAGCATTTTCCAGAGCAAGAAGAGTCTTTCTCTGAATCTGAACACTAATTTAAAGCCTCAAGACTCAAAATTGAATGACAGTGGATTTGTAACACCTCTCAGTCCGAATGAAAGGGACGACAAGAAAGAGAATGATGCCACTTCAAACATTTCACACCCCTTGAGTGATTGCGACGTCGATATAAAATTCGATGGTCAATTGACGAAGTTGAAACAAATTCGCCCCTTGAAAAGCAATCATTAAAACTTCTACTCCCTTATTAATAAACGTGTAATAAAGTGGAGTAGTTAAACTCTGTTTTGTCTTTTTTCTTCAAATGTCAACTTCTACATGACAGATAAAGATGGTTAAAGATTGTTAAACAGAATCGAAGTCTCGAAATTTAACAGGATTAAAAAATCTGCTATCCCTTTCATTATGGTACGGTTCGAATGGGACAGCACTAGTCTTTAGAAATAGTTTTATCCCTTTTCAATCATACCATAGTGAAAGAGATAGTAGATTTAGGAACTCGCTTGAAACAAAGCTTAAAAGTAGCATAATCGGTACCAATTATCTAGGTTTCTTATTTTTTCCACAATCAAAAATGATTTTGAGATTAAATTTTTTTTTATAACGAACGGAAGGCGATTTGTGTATTAAGTTGGAAGTGTACTTAAAATCAAAGTAAGAATTTTCCGCAAGATATCTGGGGGCACGGGAGTACCTCAGCCAAGTCGAGCTTTTATTTATTAAGTATTAATATTTTGAAGATGATAAAATTATATTTCGGGCTCATGAAAAATATGTTACCTACTATATTTCCGTGAATAGTTTCTGGTGAGGTAGAATTTTATTTTTTATGGCTGGACCATTATCCAAAAACACTTCGGATTTTAGTATTATTCAATAGAAATATAAGATGTTATAAATGTTACCTGTCGGTATAATCTTTAAGCATTAATAAAACACTAATACACGCCTTTTATGCCATATTATATTTTAAGGCTGTTGTTAATTATGATAATTGAATCTTCCCAAAATCGACTTGATTTTGATTAGCAAATGATAATAATCTCGATGTAATTTCAAATGTTATATTGTCATAGGCTTGTGGGCTTTAGATTGTCACAATGTATTTTTTATATATATACAGGGTTATATTATAATATATAAAAAAATGCTCTCGAACTGTTAAAGTTACACAAAGAAGAATGACCAAATGTTTAAGGTGGTATAAAGTTTTCTCATGAACCAAAACCAAAATATTCCAGAAAATAAAATTATGTTTTTAAAGAACCATTGGGACTAGGAATTTGTTTTTCATATCCGGAATTTAATTTTGCATACAAAAAGTTACTTTCTTTTCAATTATTGCACATTTCCTGTCATACAGATTTTATAGATTAGTAAACTAGTGTTATTATCTCGCTGCAGACTCGGTCATAAATCATTCGAGTGTTTCGCTTTTGTTGTTCTGCAGTAATGCACAACTCGACAAAGAACAACAAAAGCGAAACACTCGAATGATTTATGACCGAGTCTGCAGCGAGATAATAACACTACTATAGTTTATTTGCCTATAACTTTGGAATCCGGATGTTAGAGGAGACCGTAGACTATAAAAAAAAAGTTTGGATTTAAATCAGCTTGGTACGGGATTCCATACATCCATGGTCGTTATCCTTTAGTAATTTTATTTCTCTAACTTGTCATTACTCTGTAATCCGTATAGTAAAATAATGTAGGAGCAACAGTCTAAGAGCATTTTGATATCGATTATTATTATTAACCCTATAGATATACAGGCATTATTACTGTTTTTAAAGGAGGAACAGATTATGTCAATGTATTATGAAAATTACGCAAAAGATAATGATTATCTGCACAATATTTATAAGATTTGGTTTTTATATATGTGAGGTATCGTTTATTACTGAAATCTCTTTAAACGGTAGTATGACATCCACAAATAATCAAGTATGTGTGTTATAGTGTAATAGATATTAAGATGTAATTGTATAAAACATAATAATAGAACCTTCAATATTAATATATATATAGCTACTCGTGCTGATTCACTGATTGACTGACTGACTCACTCATTGATCACCTCTCCTGAACAATTTTGTATGAAAATTTTTTTTTTCGTAAATGAGGTCGTATAGAAGAAAAAAATTCATTCGGAGGAAAAATACGGAGAGAGCTGATGAGTGAGGATATCGGAGACGGGTGAAGAGCACGGCCAGGGTATCGAAGATAGGTGGGGGGTGCTTGACCAAATGTCATTTGAAACGTCATCCAATTGGCAGTGAGCTGAAAAAAAATTCAAAATGGCGGATTCAAAATGGCCGCCATTCGAATTTCGTCGATATCTCGGAAAGTATAAAAGATGGAAGAGTGGTTTCTTGACAAAAGGTGATCAGGATTTAAAGGTCTATACGATGGATAGAAAAAAAAATCAAAATGGCGGACTTTATTTTTTTCATAGAAAATGTATGGGGAATTTTGAAGGGATTTTTAATGGGCGGGAAGACAGCACGCGGGCCACATGTGGCCCGCGTGCTGTCTTCCCGCACGCAACCTACTAGTTACTATTACTATATATATAGCTACTCGTGCTGATTCACTGACTCACTCATTGATCACCTCTCCTGAACAATTTTGTATGAATAAAATTTTTTTCAAGGATGGGGTCGTATAAAAGAAAAAAATTCATTCGGAGGAAAAATACGGAGAGAGCTGATGAGTGAGGATTTCGAAGACAAGTGAAGAGCACAGCCAGGGTATTGAAGATAGGTGGGGGGTGCTTGACCAAATGTCATTTGAAACGTCATCCAATTGGCAGTGAGCTGAAAAAAATTTCAAAATGGCGGATTCAAAATGGCCGCCATTCGAATTTCGTCGATATCTCGGAAAGTATAAAAGATGGAAGAGTGGTTTCTTGACAAAAGGTGATCAGGATTTAAAGGTCTACTCGATGAATAGAAAAAAAATTCAAAATGGCGGAATTTATTTTTTCATAGAAAATGTATGGCGAATGTTGAGACTAAAGTTGTAAGGCAAATAGGGGGAAGACAGCACGCGGGCCACATGTGGCCCGCGCCTCCACGCAACCTACTAGTATATTATATAGCTGCTCGTACTGATTCATTCATTCACTGACTCATTGATCACCTCTCCTGAACAATTTTGTATGAAAAAATTTTTTTTCAATGACTATTTCGTATATAAGGGAAAAATTCATTCGGAGGAAAAATACGGAGAGAGCTGATGATTGAGGATTTCGGAGACGGGTGAAGAGCACAGCCAAGGGTATTGCAGATAGGTGGGGGATGCTCGACCAAATGTCATTTGAAACGTCATCCAATTGGCAGTGAGCTGAAAAAAATTTCAAAATGGCGGATTCAAAATGGCCGCCAAACGAATTTCGCCAATATCTCGAAAAGTATAAAAGATGGAAGAATGGTTCTCTGACAAAAAGTGATCAGGACCCGAAGGTCTATTCGATGCACATAAAAAAAATTCAAAATGGCGGAATTTATTTTTTCCATAGAAAATGTATGGGGAATGTTGAAGGGACTAAAGTTGTAAGGCAAATATGGGGGAAGACAGCACGCGGGCCACGTCTGGCCCGCGCCCCCACGCACCCTACTAGTTAATTAATACACCTATTTGAATTTAATTATTCATTGATTTTATAGCGCTTCTAGACAGTTGGCGATTATAGACAATAACATGAGCATGAAAGTGTAGAGGCGTTTATCGCTGTAGTTTTCGGTAATCGTCTATAACCGTCAGTTAACGAGGAATGCACGTATATACTGATAGTCTCATATACCGCAGGACAGCCATTGATGCCGTCGTATCGATTATGTAGACGGTTGCACGATAGTTGTGACGTTTGCCGTCGTCATCTACAGACGATTATCTTCGTGCCGATCATCGCCGCTAGTCTAGAGGAGCCATTAAATTGATATAATGAGGAATTGTGGTTGAATATCGATATATTGCATGTTTGAGAAATATCTATCTACCAATCACAATTTATCCATTCAAATGTAGATAATAAATGGATCTATAGCTGTATTATTCCAAGAAAATGCAGATAAATTCGACGAAGTATTCAGCTAAAGTTATTAAGTATTAAAGTTATGTATTACATACTATAATATTGAAGGTTTTAGTGTATTTATGTTTTTGAGTGTTGTGAATCTTGTGGTATAGTACCTATTAAAAAAGTATAATAGATGTTAAACTAAAATATTATTATAAATAATAGCTACGGACTGTAGTGGCCAGATAAAAACTGATTTCTTTCACTTAGGCAAAATAGTTAATTTTGAAATTGCTTCATTGCAAAGGATCGCCGATTGTATGATGTCTTTATTATATTATGCATAGATACTTAAGTAAAGATTAAACAAATATATTATACAGAAAAATATCCAAAAAATATACGACACAAATCTATATTTTATTTGTCATTTATTTATTGCATAAATTGCTCAAAATTCTATATTTTTGTTATGTACTTACCTACATTTTATTTTATTTTAAATTGACACAGATTTCTATAATTTAACTTAAGCTCGTTGTGCATCTTTAATATACATACACGGCCACTACGATATACAAGTCGTCGGTGGCTTAACGAGAAAATTAAAAGTGAGATAAGTAAGTCACACACAAAAAACTTGCAACTAACTTAAGTTATAAGTTAACTTTAAAGATGGAAAATGCGTGCAATGTCAAACAGAACTATCAAAATATATTATTGATATTGTGGTCAATAAAATTTTTAAATGATTCAATTCTTTTTATTTCTGACCCATCAAGAGAACCTGTTTAGTGTCAACTCTTGCTACAATCGAATGAACTTTAGTAATAAGTATTCATTCGTAGTTCATCTATAAAATTCAAATAAGCTGTAGTTATAATTCAAATGAAGTTCAGGTTTATTTATTCCTAGTAGTTTAAAAGAAGCTGCTCAGTTCAAAATGCAACTAACAAATTGACATGTTTTATATTTCTTTCCATTCTACAGCAGCATAACGTTCTTCTTCTTATAGTGCCGTCTCCTATCGAAGGTTGGCAACCATCATAGCGATTTGAACCTTGGATACCGCTGCTCTGAATAGGCTACGGGTGCTCTTCCCAAACCATTGGCGTAAGTTTCGAAGCCAAGATATTCTTCGGCGGCCAGGCCTCCTCCTACCTGCCACCTTCCCTTGCATGATTAATTGAAGGAGCTCATATTTCTTGGTATTACGCATCACATGACCGAAATATTCTAGTTTTCTCCTCTTTATAGTATTAAGCACTTCTAGACTTTTCCCCATTCTCTGGAGCACAGCGCTGTTTCGAATGCGGTCTGTCCAAGAAATTTTGAGCATACGGCGGTATACCCACATCTCAAAAGCTTCTAACTTCTTCGACATGGATTCTGTCAGGGTCCATGCTTCCACACCGTAGAGGAGGACCGAAAAAACATAGCACCGTGCTAAGCGAGTTCGAAGGGGTATACTTAGCTTTCTGTCACAAAGTACTTTTTTCATTTTAGAAAAGGCGTTGCGTGCTTGCTCTATCCTGCAGCGTATTTCTAAACTGTGGTCGCCTTTGTCGTCAACAAATGTGCCTAAATATCTGAACCTGGAGACCCGTTCTAACACTTGACCATTAAGGCATAAAGAAGTATTAAGCGCAGATGTTCGACTTATAACCATGTATTTAGTCTTCTTGGTATTGATGTTAATACCATAGTCAGCACTAGCTGAAGCCACTGACGTTAGTAAATTCTGAAGGCCTTCAATACTATCCGCGATTAGTATTGTATCATCCGCGTACCTGATGTTATTTAACAATTTTCCATTCATTGAAATTCCATCTGGACATTCTTCTAATGCTTCCGAAAAAATAGCCTCAGCATATAAATTAAATAATAAGGGCGACAAAATGCAGCCCTGTCTTACGCCTCTTTCTATCTCGATGTAAGATGATAGTTCGCGATCTATCCTTATATTCGCATGCTGTTTCCAATAAAGATTTTTTATAAATTGACAATCCTTAAAATCTAGACCACTTTTCTGAAGCACTTCCATCAATTTCACATGACGTACTCTGTCGAAGGCCTTCTCATAATCAATAAAACAGACAAACAAATCTCTCAAATCAACAAAGCATAACGTTACAAAGTTTTAAATATTCTAAAATAAAATAGATTTAACATTTCAGATGAACTTTGATTTTTATTTGTCTGCTTAAAAAAGTCGTTCAGTTTCAATTCTTGCAGTTTTTACATACATTGTATAAGTGTGAAAGAGAATTGTATTAGTGGGCGTGCGTGCCGTGTACAAAGCTTTACTAATAACGGAGGCTCTTGTATTCGCCCCGTAGTTGCCGTCTGAACGGAATTGGGAACGTGCGTTTAGTGTCGGGGCACTCTCGAATTAAAACTGTGATCTATAGACTATTGGCAGTATTTATTCTACCGACAGCAACTCCCACTTTACATAAATATAGAGTAAGTCGGGACCCCAACCTTCCTACACAATTGCAACAAAGCTTAATGAAACTTGCAATCAACTTCAACAAAATCTCATTCATATTGGTTTGGTTCACATTGGTTTGGAGTTCATATTGGTTTAGAGTAGTGTATCAAAATTTTAATGAAATTCAAAATTTCGGATGAATTTGATTTTATTCGTTTGTTTAAAAAAAAGCTCGGTAGGTATCAACTCTTGCCATTGCAAGAGACCTCAATGAGGTCTCCAATGCACTTTTGTTGAATATTTCTGTTTGTTCAAGAGAAACTGTTCAGCTTGAGCTCCTGCAGCAAGTCGAACACGGTCTCGACGAGGCGGTACTTCATGTTGAAGGTGGCTCGGCGCGCGTCCACCGACCCGTACGACATGTTCAACGTGAACAGGTCCGGATAGAACTGGAAAGAAAGAAAGAAAAAAAAATTGGTTGTCTGTAAAGTCGGCTTACTGACGATAGTTGAACGTGACAACGTCTTCTTTGTCGCTCGTTCCGCGCTCGCGAGGTAACGCCGGTAACGCCGCATGAGCGGGGTAACGCCGGTAACGCCGGATGAGTCATGTTTTTTCGTGCGTGCAACCGGCTCTATCGAATTATAAGACGTTGTCACGTCAAAAATGTAAGGTTTAATAAGTTCACTATCGAGATAATTTCCCGAGAAGTTTGATTATTACATAGAATAATTCTAGCCTAAGTAATAAGGATTTAAAAATACGGCGAAACACTTCGAGAAAAGATAGGTTGTGCCCTCGCGCTTTGCTTGGCTCGTCTTGGCGAGGATACTACCGTGTCCCCAGATATCTTGACGTGACAACGTCTTATAAATCGATAGAGCCGGTTGCACGCACGAAAAAACATGACTCATCCGGCGTTACCGGCTTTACCTCGCTCATGCGGCGTTACCGGCGTTACCTCGCGAGCGCGGAACGAGCGACAAAGAAGACGTTGTCACGTTCAGCTATCGTCAGTAAACCGACTTTACAGGCAACCAATTTTTTATATTAAGTATCATAATATTATGCCACACATACAAACAAAACAATGTTCGCACTTAATGTACTAAAACGATGACTGAAGCTTCCACCACCTGGGCAACAAACACCAGATTATTGCCCAAGTAACGGAAGCACCACACACCGCTTGTCATGTGTGGCACAATGAAGAAATGAGCCCCGACTCAGTGATTTTCAGTTGGAGCCTCTGGCCGGCTCGAAAAGCAGACTTGAAAGACTCGGCGGCTTGAAAGGCTGACTTATCTAAGTACATCATCACTATCACTATCACTACATTACTTGTAGGTATTGTAATATAAAACAAAGTCGGTCTCCGCCTTTGTCTTCGTGATTTGTAGCGTTAATTGGGTGTTTTACCTAAAGACATATTATTATTATTATATTACCTGAACTATTGGTGTTTGTATCGACATGGGTGTTCGGTAAACCGGGTTTATCGGTTAACCGAATCAATTCACCCATACTTATTTTTCCATGGTGAATTCATAATATTACAAAAAATATACCTATTTAGGTAAAAAGTGCAGTCTTTATATTAAAAGTGTACGTACTAGGTACCTACAAATTACGTATAAAAAATTTAAATTTTCGTACACGTATTTTTAAGAACGGGTATTCCATAGTTTGAATTTCACAAACCAACAAAATAACTTCAGTTTGGGGGGCGGAGTAGTTCGAATAAGCGGTCTTTCGGGTGATCGACATTCGGATAATCGACGCTCTACTGTAATTCCATGTTTTGTGATGAAGCCGTAAAAAACGCTGGCTAAACCGTTATTATATTGACTTACCTGCAAACCTACTATTGGCTCCCAACTGAACTCTTGAGATAGTTCAATGCATTTGAGTATAGTAGCTCGCTGCGGAGTCACTTGCAAGAGTTGAAACTTGGCCTGAAATGTTATCATTTTATTAACCGACTTCAAAAAAAAAGGAGGAGGTTCTCAATTCGTCGAAATCTTTTTTTTATGTATGTTCCCCGATTACTCGAAGATGCGTAGACCAATTTAGAAAATTCTTTTTTTGTTTGAAAGGGTATACTTCACAGATGGTCCCATTGTCATCAAGTCAGGATCTGATGATGGGATCCTGGAGAAATCGAGGGAACTCCTCAAATTTTATGAGCACACTTGAGGTGATTTGGGTATATTGTTTGAAAGAGTAATTTTTTCCAGGTTGTCTTATGGTCATCCGGTCCGGACCTGATGATGGGATCTTGGTAAAATTGAGGGAACTCTGCAAATTTTGCTAGTACCTATGCTTGAAGCGATTTGGGTATTTTTATAGTTAGTATGGCAGTTGGCTAGGTAGTTGGTTAAGTTGGTTAGGTAGTTGGCATTTGCTTGCAGTCATCAAGTAATGACTGTATTCATCAAGTCAGGATCTGATAATGGGATCTTAGAGAAATTGAGGGAACTCTTCAGATTTTAGAAGCATACTTCAAGCGATTTGGGCATTTTTAATAAATAAATAAATAAATAAAATTTTATTTCAGAAAACTCCATAGAATTTTGTTAGTAACAGTAATCTTAAACCTATGTTAGTTCCTAATCTTAAAAAACTAAACTATTGTTAGTATACACATGCTCTTAAACCTATGTTAGTTCCTAATGATAAAAACTAAACTATAATTGTTAGTATACACATGCACTTAAACCTATGTTAGTACTAATTCTAATTTCTACCTATCTTCTATTATATTTTTTCCAATGGCTTGCGCATTAGTTGTTTGCCACTAAAAAGTAAAAAATAAAATGGAAAATTATTTCAAAAAAACCAACTTCAAATGCCACTACAAAGAGTGAAATAATTTTTAATGTGGTGTACATTTTTAGGGTTCCGTAGCCGAATGGCAAAAAACGGAACCCATATAAATTCGTCATGTCTGTCTGTCCGTCTGTCCGTCTGTCCGTCTGTCCGTCTGTCCGTCTGTCCGTCTGTCCGTCCGTATGTCACAGCCACTTTTTTCCGAAACTATAAGAGCTATACTGTTGAAACTTGGTAAGTAGATGTATTCTGTGAACCGCATTAAGGTTTTTACACAAAATTTAAAAAAAAAGTAGTAAATTTTGGGGGTTCCCCATACTTAGAACTGAAACTCAAAAATTTATTTTTCATCAAACCCATATGTGTGGGGTATCTATGGATAGGTCTTCAAAAATGATACTAAGGTTTCTAATATCATTTTTTTCTAAAATGAATAGCTTGCGCGAGAGACACTTCCAAAGTGGTAAAATGTGTGTGTGTCCCCCCTGTAACTTCTAAAATAAAGTAAGTAAAGTAAGTAAAAGTAAAATATGCTTTATTGTACACCAAAACAAAAACAATAGACATATAGAGAATACAGCATGTACAATAGGCGGCCTTATCGCTAAAATAGCGATCTCTTCCAGGCAACCTTAGGGTAGAGGATATTATAAAGATTAAAGAAAGCGGAAGGGGTGTACTAATTAAATAAAGTAAATACACATAATATACGTATGTATATATATATATATATATATATATATATATATATATATATATATATGTATATAAATGAAAATACAACAGTAAATAAGAGAGGAATAGACGACAGATAAGTGGAATAAAAAGTAAAAATAAATAAACACATCAAATGGAGGATAAATAAAATAGCTTCAATTTTGTTTTAAAAATTGATAGTGATTGAGACTGTTTGATATCCAAAGGGAGAGAATTCCATAGCAGTATAGCGGTAACAGTAAATGATTTAGCATAATACGAAGAGGAGTGTGTAGGAATTTTCAGGCATAGTTTATTTTGAGAACGAAGAGAAAAAGAGTGTGTAATACATCGGAACTCGAAACGTTCTTTAAGATAAAGAGGAGTGGAGGGATTGAACAGTATACAGTAAAGAAGATGAAGAATATGAGTATTCCTGCGAAGACGAATCGGGAGCCACTTGAGCTTACGGTGGTACTCGGAGACATGGCCATACTTTCGCAGCCCAAATATGAACCTTATACAAAGATTTTGAAGCCGCTCAAGTTTGTTCAGTTGGTCCTCAGTTAGGTTAAGATAGCAAGTATCAGCGTAATCGAGGATTGGTAGAAGTAGAGACTGAGCCAGCGCAACCTTAGCAGGAATAGGAAGAACATTACGCAATCTTCGGAGAGAGCCGACTGCACCAAACATCTTTCTGCTCAGCTCACTCATTTGTGGTATCCAAGTCAGAGATTGGTCAAAAGTAATGCCTAGATTTTTTACTTTGCTGCTGTATGGAATATGAACCCCATCGAACATTATAGGCGGCAGCTGTGCTAATGTTACCCGAGACATTAATTTTGGACTCCCGATAATAATGACCTGAGTCTTCTTTGGATTCACTGTTAGGCCAAATGAGTTACTCCATTTTGAAATTTGTAAAAGATTTTCATTTACCAAATTAATAGTGTTGGGCAAATCTTTTATTTTACACTGTGAATAGATCTGTAAATCGTCTGCATACAGGTGGTAGAGAGAAGTAATATGGGAGCAAATAGAATTGATGAAAATGGAAAACAAGAGAGGAGACAACACGCCACCTTGCGGGACGCCGGCCCTGACAACAGACCAATCAGAAGATGAGTCTTGTACTCGTACACGTTGTCGGCGTCCATGCAAGTAACTTTGAAACCAGCTAATTACCTCAGGAGATATGTTAAGAGAACTTAATACAGCGAGTAGAATATCAAAGTCCACAGTATTGAAGGCATTACTAAAATCAAGTAATGTCAGTACCGTAACCTGTTGATTATCCATGCCACGCCGTATGTCATCCGTAATTTTAATTAATGCAGTAGTTGTACTATGACCGGGACGGAAACCAGATTGAAAAGGATTTAGAAGATTATGTTTAGAAAGGAACGCACTCAGCTGTTGGTGTATAAGGCGCTCAAGTGCTTTGGACAGAAAAGGAAGGATGGATATGGGGCGATAGTCAGCATAAGTTGGATTAGGTTTCTTAGGGAGTGGGATTATTTGAGCGTCTTTCCAGGATGAAGGGAACTCTTTGGAATCAATGGAATGGTTAAAGACGTATGTGATAATAGGAGCTAAGATATCAAGGATTGGGATGATCATCTTACGACTAATGCAATCAGATCCAACTGCGTCGGAAGAGATGGCTAAGATGTTCTTCTTAACATCACTGATAGTAAATTGGCTAAAGAAAAGAGGAGGGAAGTCAGGAGTTGATATAGCAGAAAGTTGGTTAATAGTGCTTAATTTAGCGGTACTGTTTATAGTAGCGGAAAAGGAGAAATGCTGATTTAGCTGATTTAAGTCTAAATTAAGGGAATTCAAATTTTGTTTTGCCTTTCCAACCCCTAAAGATCTGAGAAAATTCCACACTTTTGTTGAGTTTTCTTCCTCAACAACCGATTTATAGATATGGCGTCGTTGGCTATCTCTACACGCCCTGTTGCAGCGATTACGTGCCCTGTGATATTTATCACGATTGGAATCACTCGGGTTCAATCGGTATTTAGATTTAGCTATATTCCTTTTTTCTTGGAACTTTTTGATATCCGCAGTGAGCCAGGGTGCAGGAAGATGCTTCATTCGAACCGGACGAATTGGAGCGTGTAAGTCGTACAGCTGCGTGATTAAGGAGTTAAGGACAGATATCATTTCGTCAACGGTATCGACTTTCGTGACTCCTGACCAGTCAATTTTAGCAGCATCCTCGCGCAATCGATCCACGTCCATTCTACTAAAATTGCGCTGGAGAACGATCCTCGGTTTAAATTTAGGAGGTTTTAATTTGTAAGACAAAAAGAGTAAGTCGTGGTACGAAAAGGCAGAAGCTTCGCACTGGCCATGCTTTTCAACATGACCAATGGATGATACAAGAATTAAATCGAGGAGAGAAGGTATACAGTTTGGAAAAGCGTGAGTCGCTGATAGAGGAAGTATATGTAAGTTGGAGCCGCTTACGAGAGATTTCAGACGCGATGCCCTGTAATCATTTTTGAGCAGGCAGGTATTGAAATCTCCCATTATAATAGTGTGGTTATAAAGTGGGGAGAACTGCTCTATCAGGATTTCAAATGACGAAAAATAGTCGACCGTTAGGTTTGGACTAACTAAAATAAGAGTATGATAAAACTAAAAAAAATATATGATGTACATTACCATGCAAACTTCCACCGAAAATTGGTTTGAACGAGATCCAATAAGTAGTTTTTTTGATATTTACAATAAACCTCTAAAAACAAAGTTAGTTTTGCGACTCCGACTCGCACTTGACAGGTTTTTCAATTTTCAATTCGAAGTCGGGCGATTGTCTATAGTTTTGTTGTTTCTTCGCACATCAAGTTGTATAATACGAAGGACTATTATTGAATTGGTGTACATTAAAGATTATTTCACTCTTTGTAGTGGCATTTGAAGTTAGTTTTTTGGAAAGAATTTTCCACTTTTTAGTTTATTGTGACCACTAAACTATTTAGGAATAACGTCTTATTATAGAATGTGTATCAGCAAACCTCTCTCTTCTTGTCCACCGCTTCTCGTATTTGCATGATGATATTGCGGCTTCCGGCTTGGACGTTCCACCTGGAAATATAGTTTTAGATGGAACATATAATAGGATATATTGGTAGGTACCAATTCTGTTGTGCAAAATCTCATAACTAATTTGACACGTCCAAAAATAGTGCTATCCTTATCCATGGGGAGCATTTTGAAAGGAAAAGGAGTATTTCTCTCCATACTAATTTTAAACCCAGTTTCACCCTCTTAGGGGATGATTTTTGAAAAACTTCTTTCTTGGTGTACCCTTAGACCTGATAAGGATGTGTGCCTTTGGAGTCTCTAGACCCAGCAGATTGGGCTGTGCGATATGTCAGTTACTTAGTCAGTTTATTTCTTTTTTTATAATATATATTGATAAATGATTGATAAGTGATGATACATACTTATTATTTTTTGGTCGAGTATGGGTTGGATGGAAGACAGCAAGGTAAGACATACCTGCTGAACTGGAAGTTATACGCTCGGGAGAGGAAGGCCATTGCGTGGTAGTTGTGCCTCTCCATCACCCACTCCTTGGGACACGTGTTCTCGATGTGGTTGTGACCGTCAAAGTCCGGGAAGAAGTCGCAGGCAGCTTCACGCATTAGCTTCCGAATTCATATGAAAAAATTAATCCTATATAATACAAGAACCTCTTAGACCGTTTGTCCACCAGACGCCGTCATTGGAACGAGAACGAGGTTTCATATTCCTTGCTGAGATCAACATAAGGTGAAGGCCTTAGTAAATGTATGATCGCTACTTCGGTGCCGTATGCTCTGCTGCTGCTGACGAATGTGTGGACAAACGGCCTTAGACCATAAAGTTCTTATGTTTACTAATGATATATTATAGGGTACTTTATTTATAGGGTTCGAACCGCAGGTAAGAACCTTTAGGACTTTTAGGAGTTGATAAATACTCATTTATCATGAAACACACAGTTAAAGAGTTAAAGCAAAATGTCTACCCAAATTCATAACTTTAGTACAATATGATTTTTATCGAAATATTTTAGAAGGACCTGAATATACTTCTCGTGAGCAGGATCCTGGGTATACCAAGGTACTTATCATGAGACATATTATAGTACGGAAACCTGCGTGCCAGAGAATTGAGGCAAATTGTCTACCCCTTGTAGATTATAGAATATGATTTGGTTAGAAATGTTTTGTGGAACCTGTGTGCCATCAACCTTAAAATGGCGGGTCTAGACATATCTTGACGATCTTCTTAGTAGCACTACCAGCGGGGCTAGACAAAGTCACTGTCGTTTGGCGTTAACGCTAGTCGACAAAAATGTATGGGACAAAACAAATGACTGTAGAAAAACCACGACAGAATAGTACCAAACACGATGTTTTTGATAATAATTGACTAAGCTAACTTGAACGCTCGCTGGCGTTCTCGCGGACCTTGTAGATAACTTTAGCGTACTTCGCTTGACAATTGACAGCCGACAGTATCAAACACAGTGTATTTAGTACTATTATTATCGTGGTTTTTCTACAGTCATTTGTTTTGTCCCATACATTTTTATCTACTAGCGTTAAGGACGTGCTCCCAAAATAGATAGGTATCAAATCGGACTAAATACATACGCACGGCCTACACTCACACAAAGGTGCCTTGAAATGAGTGAATCAACGCGATTTTGATACTTTGAGATAAAATTTTATATTTTGTCATTTAGGTATTTTATTATAACGAAATAACTTCGTTCTAAGCTTATTTATTATCTCGCTGCAGACTCGGTCATAAATCATTCGAGTGTTTCGCTCACCGACATCGTACCGGCCGACGAGCGCAGCCACGTGTACAACATATGCGGGGAGGTGAGAGGCTGCACCACTATAGAAGTGTAATTATCTCGCTGCAGACTCGGTCATAAATCATTCGAGTGTCTCACTCACCGACATCGTGCCGGCCGACGAGCGCAGCCGCGTGTGTAACATATGCGGGGAGGTGAGAGGCTGCACCACTATAGAAGTGTAATTATCTCGCTGCAGACTCGGTTATAAATCATTCGAGTGACTCGCTCACCAACATCGTGCCGGCCGACGAGCGCAGCCGCGTGTGCAACATATGCGGGGAGGTGAGAGGCTGCCAACTATAGTAGTGTTATTATCTCGCTGCAGACTCGGTCATAAATCATTCGAGTGTCTCGCTCACCGACATCGTGCCGGCAAACGAGCGCAGCCGCGTGTGCAACATATGCGGGGAGGTGAGAGGCTGCCAACTATAGTAGTGTTATTATCTCGCTGCAGACTCGGTCATAAATCATTCGAGTGTCTCGCTCACCGACATCGTGCCAGCCGACGAGCGCAGCCGCGTGTGTAACATATGCGGGGAGTTGAGAGGCTGCCAACTATAGTAGTGTTATTATCTCGCTGCAGACTCGGTCATAAATCATTCGAGTGTCTCGCTCACCGACATCGTGCCGGCCGACGAGCGCAGCCGCGTGTGCAACATATGCGGGGAGGTGAGAGGCTGCCAACTATAGTAGTGTTATTATCTCGCTGCAGACTCGGTCATAAATCATTCGAGTGTCTCGCTCACCGACATCGTGCCGGCCGACGAGCGCAGCCGCGTGTGCAACATATGCGGGGAGGTGAGAGGCTGCCAACTATAGTAGTGTTATTATCTCGCTGCAGACTCGGTCATAAATCATTAGAGTGTCTCGCTCACCGACATCGTGCCGGCCGACGAGCGCAGCCGCGTGTGCAACATATGAGGGGAGTTGAGAGGCTGCCAACTATAGTAGTGTTATTATCTCGCTGCAGACTCGGTCATAAATCATTCGAGTGTCTCGCTCACCGACATCGTGCCGGCCGACGAGCGCAGCCGCGTGTGTCACATATGCGGGGAGTTGAGAGGCTGCCAACTATAGTAGTGTTATTATCTCGCTGCAGACTCGGTCATAAATCATTCGAGTGTCTCGCTCACCGACATCGTGCCGGCCGACGAGCGCAGCCGCGTGTGCAACATATGCGGGGAGGTGAGAGGCTGCCAACTATAGTAGTGTTATTATCTCGCTGCAGACTCGGTCATTAATCATTCGAGTGTCTCGCTCACCGACATCGTGCCGGCCGACGAGCGCAGCCGCGTGTGTAACATATGCGGGGAGTTGAGAGGCTGCCAACTATAGTAGTGTTATTATCTCGCTGCAGACTCGGTCATAAATCATTCGAGTGTCTCGCTCACCGACATCGTGCCGGCCGACGAGCGCAGCTGCGTGTGCAACATATGCGGGGAGGTGAGAGGCTGCCAACTATAGTAGTGTTATTATCTCGCTGCAGACTCGGTCATAAATCATTCGAGTGTCTCGCTCACCGACATCGTGCCGGCCGACGAGCGCAGCCGCGTGTGCAACATATGAGGGGAGGTAAGAGGCTGCCAACTACAGTAGTGTTATTATTATCTCGCTGCAGACTCGGTCATAAATCATTCGAGTGTCTCTATCACCGACATCGTGCCGGCCGACGAGAGCAAGACACTCGAATGATTTATGACCGAGTCTGCAGCGAGATAATAACACTACTATAGTTGGCAGCCTCTTACCTCCCCTCATATGTTGCACACGCGGCTGCGCTCGTCGGCCGGCACGATGTCGGTGAGCGAGACACTCGAATGATTTATGACCGAGTCTGCAGCGAGATAATAACACTACTATAGTTGGCAGCCTCTTACCTCCCCTCATATGTTGCACACGCGGCTGCGCTCGTCGGCCGGCACGATGTCGGTGAGCGAGACACTCGAATGATTTATGACCGAGTCTGCAGCGAGATAATAACACTACTATAGTTGGCAGCCTCTTACCTCCCCTCATATGTTGCACACGCGGCTGCGCTCGTCAGCCGGCACGATGTCGGTGAGCGAGACACTCGAATGATTTATGACCGAGTCTGCAGCGAGATAATAACACAACTATAGTGGTGCAGCCTCTCACCTCCCCGCATATGTTGCACACGCGGCTGCGCTCGTCGGCCGGCACGATGTCGGTGAGCGAGACACTCGAATGATTTATGACCGAGTCTGCAGCGAGATAATAACACTACTATAGTGGTGCAGCCTCTCACCTCCCCGCATATGTTGCACACGCGGCTGCGCTCGTCGGCCGGCACGATGTCGGTGAGCGAGATACTCGAATGATTTATGACCGAGTCTGCAGCGAGATAATAACACTACTATACTTGGTAGCCTCTCACCTCCCCGCATATGTTGCACACGCGGCTGCGCTCGTCGGCCGGCACGATGTCGGTGAGCGAGACACTCGAATGATTTATGACCGAGTCTGCAGCGAGATAATAACACTTCTATAGTTGGCAGCCTCTTACCTCCCCTCATATGTTGCACACGCGGCTGCGCTCGTCGGCCGGCACGATGTCGGTGAGCGAGACACTCGAATGATTTATGACCGAGTCTGCAGCGAGATAATAACACTACTATAGTTGGCAGCCTCTTACCTCCCCTCATATGTTGCACACGCGGCTGCGCTCGTCGGCCGGCACGATGTCGGTGAGCGAGACACTCGAATGATTTATGACCGAGTCTGCAGCGAGATAATAACACTACTATAGTTGGCAGCCTCTTACCTCCCCTCATATGTTGCACACGCGGCTGCGCTCGTCGGCCGGCACGATGTCGGTGAGCGAGACACTCGAATGATTTATGACCGAGTCTGCAGCGAGATAATAACACTACTATAGTTGGCAGCCTCTCACCTCCCCGCATATGTTGCACACGCGGCTGCGCTCGTCGGCCGGCACGATGTCGGTGAGCGAGACACTCGAATGATTTATGACCGAGTCTGCAGCGAGATAATAACACTACTAAAGTGGTGCAGCCTCTCACCTCCCCGCATATGTTGCACACGCGGCTGCGCTCGTCGGCCGGCACGATGTCGGTGAGCGAGATACTCGAATGATTTATGACCGAGTCTGCAGCGAGATAATAACACTACTATACTTGGTAGCCTCTCACCTCCCCGCATATGTTGCACACGCGGCTGCGCTCGTCGGCCGGCACGATGTCGGTGAGCGAGACACTCGAATGATTTATGACCGAGTCTGCAGCGAGATAATAACACTACTATAGTTGGCAGCCTCTTACCTCCCCTCATATGTTGCACACGCGGCTGCGCGCTCGTCGGCCGGCACGATGTCGGTGAGCGAGACACTCGAATGATTTATGACCGAGTCTGCAGCGAGATAATAACACAACTATAGTGGTGCAGCCTCTCACCTCCCCGCATATGTTGCACACGCGGCTGCGCTCGTCGGCCGGCACGATGTCGGTGAGCGAGACACTCGAATGATTTATGACCGAGTCTGCAGCGAGATAATAACACTACTATAGTTGGCAGCCTCTCACCTCCCCGCATATGTTGCACACGGAGGCTGCACTACTATAGTAGTGTAATTATCTCGCTGCAGACTCGGTCATTAATCATTCAGCTAGCTAGAGGCTAGCTCTATACGTTTAGGAGATCCAGTAGTAGTCTTCGAAGTATACCTTCAGGTCACTCAACCAAGTCAAGTGGAAAGGTCTTTTCATAACTAACAAAACGAGCCCAAACTCGGCACGGCTAGCTCTATACGTCTAGGAAATCCAGTAGTAGTCTTCGAAGTATACCTTCAGGTCACTCAACCAAGTCAAGTGGAAAGGTCTTGTCATAACTAACAAAACGAGCCCAAACTCGGCACGGCTAGCTCTATACGTCTAGGAGATCCAGTAGTAGTCTTCGAAGTATACCTTCAGGTCACTCAACCAAGTCAAGTGGAAAGGTCTTGTCATAACTAACAAAACGAGCCCAAACTCGACACGGCTAGCTCTATACGTCTAGGAGATCCAGTAGTAGTCTTCGAAGTATACCTTCAGGTCACTCCACCAAGTCAAGTGGAAAGGTCTTTTCATAACTTACAAAACGAGCCCAAACTCGGCACGGCTAGCTCTATACGTCTAGGAGATCCAGTAGTAGTCTTCGAAGTATACCTTTAGCTCACTCCACCAAGTCAAGTGGAAAGGTCTTTTCATAACTAACAAAACGAGCCCAAACTCGAGACGGCTAGCTCTATACGTCTAGGAGATCCAGTTACCAGTAGTAGTCTTCTAAGTATACCTCCAGGTCACTAGTACGCTTGGGGAACAAATAAAATAAATGGAATAAAATAAATAAACTCAATTCTAGCTAATTATAATAAAATATAATATTGTAGGTACTGTAGGTGCTTACCTTTTCAAAAATATGTCAGGACAGTATTACGTAAAGTATCAAGATAGTTATTGCCAAATATCCGTGTACGTACAGCGATGTTTTTCAATCAGCAACTGCTCGCAAACGACGTGCAGTCCCACTCGCGAAGGCAGCCAAAGGCTGACTGATTGATATTTGAATTTTGAAATAGTAGAAACCTGTGACCGAGTAAAATAATATAACCCTTATTGTAACCTCTTTAAGATTTACGCTTGTAAGCAAAATATGTGAAAACAATGCACGCGAACTTAATTTTTTTTCATTTACTGTTTGTCTTTTTTTTGTTATTTTTTCTACCACCGTGTATAGATGAACATATCTACTGTCAGTTGATATTTTTAAAAGACATAAAATCGGTATGTTTTTACAGAAAAATGTACCGAAACTCACTCCTAAATCGCCAATTTTGTGAGAAGAGATGATTTAAACTATTTTTATAGTACTAAAAGTAAAGATTTTTAACCAATTTTTCTACCACGAATTGTAGATAAAAGACCAATCTTTGTGTTGTTATTTTTAGTTCCATTATATTTTGTTTATTCTAGTCACAATATGTACCGAAAACTCCACGAAAACTGCAATGTCCGTAAACGCACCCTTAACGCCAAACGACTGTGACTTTGTCTAGCCCCGCTGGATAGAGTCTACCTGCACCATCTTCTTGACGCTATATGGCTTGTTGAAGTGCTCCTTCAGGGCGTTGGTGGTAGCGTTGGCGATCCATTTGAGCCGCACTTTGTTGCCGAGGCAGAGCCACGTGACAGTGACGCACACGCCTGTCACCGTCACTATGACGCCCTTACTGTGACACACAATATGACAGTGCAAACCAAAAGTCCAAAACATCAGCTCAAGCTCGCTGCCAACTGCGTCAGAGAGGTCTGCGAATTCTGACAGAAAAGAGCAGTAAGTACCTATTGATATAGGTAATTAAGGGATTCCTTCACACTAGATCTAATGAGAAAGTTAGTTCAAAACTTCCCATTTCAATTTTGTTTAGTTTTGATAATGGCATCCATTAGGAAAATCATTATAAGTCTTAAATTTACAGTATGTGCGCGACAAATGGACGATTCATAACTCAATACTGATTATAAAACCGAATAAGTAGGTAACTTCGATGTAGAAATATTAAATAATGTACCTAAGTAGATTTTGATGATTTTTTTTATTGAAAAGGATGTATACTTCAGGGGTAACTTTAAAATTAAAAACATACGTATTTACCCGTTAGGGTCTGGTTTTATGTCCCATCCTTGGTACGGAATGTTGCCATAACGAAGCGTCGCGATACCAATTGGCCCTGCAATGTAATAATTATTAGTTAGTTCATTAGTAAAAGCGTATTGAAACAGGTTTTTTATATTATGCCTATCATAATCTAAATATTTGTGGTCGTGTATAAAACCTATGAGGAGTTAGTTCTCTGAAACGGAGGTCATTCTAGAACATAGTTTTCCTTTCTTTCCAAAATAAATGCAATAAAATAAAACGGTTGTATGATGTAGGAGTATTAAAACACAAACGTGGGTTTATAGTCGTGGTGATGGTGTGATATTCGTTTCGGCCGATGGACGTCCACTGCTGGACAATGGCCTCTTGCGCCACTTGTAGGTATCCTTCCAGCGCCTTTCCGCGACTCTTTTAATAACGTCAGTCCATCTGATCGGTGGTCTGCCAACACTGCGCTTTCTCGTGCGGGGTCGCCATTCCAACACTTTGGGTCCCCAACTTCAGTCGGTTCTACGAGCTTTGTGCCCCGCCCATTGCCACTTCGCGATGCGTTGAGCTATGTCGTTGACTCTGGTTCGCCTATGATCTCCTCATTTCTAATTTGACCACGTAGCGCATACTCACAAAGAACTCCTGTCCTGAACTGCACGGTGAGTTTGTCTTCGTTGAACTTGTAATCGTTGACGTAGGTGGTGGTCCACAGCTTCCTCGACTCCTGCCACTGGCACACAACCGGCGGGTCCGTCCACATCACCTCCTGCGGGAGGCTTGGGAACACTTGTAAAGTTAGAAAAAATTACAAAGGCTTTTCTTCCCAAGAAAATGGGACTTTGCAACTGATGCCTTAGTACGTGTTTTGCCATTGCCATGCAGTCTTAGGAGTTAAGATGCACCGCGTTAGATATGGGAAGATGTATAATATTTAACAGTAAACGCAAATTCTTTGCTGCAAAAATAAAGAAACATCCTTTGATCATAATATGGAATAAACTTGTAGCGTTTTGACAAAAGTATGAAGACGTCATTTTTGGTGACCCCCCTGATGTCCTGGAATCCCGGGTCCGATTCCCGGCTAGGGCTAGCTCAGGATTTGTCACTAGTCCAGCCATGGACTGAATACACTGACCTCTAGTATTCTACTAGTATCTACGCTGGACAAACATTCTATACAATTGACAGTTCATTTTTTGTGGCGATTTTAAGCGCCCCCTCGAAGGTCCAAGGTACTAAATTAATATTTGTTGCTAGTGATCATCGTTTTAAATGTCATTTTATTTTAGTTCCATAAACGTTCACGCCAGGTTACGCAACAATCAACACCAAATCAAGTGTCATAACTGGTCTTAACGTTTACGTTGACAGTTTGAGGTCCAGCGTATTAGTATAATTATAGAGGTAAGTGCCTCAAGATGATAATCCAAGGCAAAGAACACTATAAACTACCCATGAAAACGACTCACTCGATGCAAACCAGAGCGAGTTTCTCATACTGCGCCTCGACCTTCTTCAGCTCGGCCTCGATCTCTTCCGGGGTACGCGTAACCCCGGGCGGGGGAGGGGACGGCGCCCGGTACTGCACTTGGTACTTCATGGGTTTCAGCTGCTTTGGGAGTTCCACTGAAATTGTATTTAAAAAACTAATATTACAGGGTAAGTACCTATACTAACGGTACCCCTCAGGAGGGTTTCATTGGCAGTGTAGGTATAGTATATTCGCTTAGAATTTATATATTTATTTCGCTTAGTATATACGCACGGTCGGCATCGTTTGGTGTGCTTTGAGAAAATCGACGTCATCAGACGACGCTGACCGTGCGCATGTACTTGTAACGACAAATTCTAAG
Source organism: Coenonympha arcania (assembly GCA_036785405.1). Lineage (NCBI taxonomy): Eukaryota > Metazoa > Arthropoda > Insecta > Lepidoptera > Nymphalidae > Coenonympha > Coenonympha arcania. The sequence continues at coordinate 16,435,357 of CM072062.1, forward strand.
CGAATAGACTATACAAAGGCTACAAGGACAGTCAGGGATCAAAAGTGGATATAGAATTTCTAGAGACTTTTTTATATTTTTTTGTCTGATATTGTAGTCGTTATTAATCTAAAGCATTGCGGCGGAGTGAATATATTCTGTACAAGAGCTTTAGAAACGCTTGTATGGGTCACGTCATAAAACATTCAAAAATTAATAGGTAAGGACAATCAATAAAAGAAAGCCAAAAACTGCAGTATCGCAGCAAATTAAAGCGCACTAGTGCATATTAAGCTATTCATACAACTGACAGCCTGCGAAAATGTATGAGGCGTAGATAGTGCTGAATTGCGATAAATAACATGAATTAGCGATAAGATACGAGCGGTATCGGATCACGTCCAATCTAGCGTGTCTATATTCAAGAAAAGGATGTAGGTATGTCTATTTTAGGATTTATGTCATATTTATGATCGTGATGCAATGAGGAATCCGCAGACTCAGAATGTACCCAAGTTTACTTTTCTTACTGACCCAGTTTTACTGACAAAATGCATTTAAAAGAATAGTCATCAATTTTCACTCCTACGTCGATTCTTGATAATAAGTTACAAACATACGAACATTTTTAATATTATGAAGGTTTGGATACCTTTCTTAATATTAAAAAATGTTTAATGTGGGTTATCCCTAAAATATAAACATATACCATCGCGGACTTTTTTGTAGACCTTTTTATGGTGTACAATACTGTAGTACATTAATTTGATCTAACTCGTAGGGTTTAGGCAGCGTTTTTGCTAAATTGCTAAATAAGCCCAAAAAAATAGGGTAATTTACGACACCACGTTAGAAACCTCTAAAATTAGCAATGTTGCCTTAGTATATGATGCATGTATTATACATATAAACCTTTCTCTTGAATCACTCTATCTATTGGAAAAAACCGCATCAAAATCCGTTGCGTAGTTTTAAAGATTTAAGCGCACATAGGGATATAGGGACAGAAAAGGCGACTTTGTTTTATACTGTGAAGTGATAGTGATAGTGATAGTGATGATGATGATTTTATTTTTACAACAATTAATATATTACAGGATGTCTTTATACACAACGTTCACAGCTTTCTTGTCATTAGACAATACAAACATGTTTTCTCTTGAGATTATAGGCATGCCTCCCCGCACTGCCCCGTCCGACCGGTGCCGCCCGCCGCAAACGCAAATTTTAAATTTGTAATAAGTATCTCCGAAAATATTTGTTTAATTTACATGCTGTAAGGAACCATATTGATCTATATTAATTGCACACTGTATTTAAGGTACTTAATTCGATAAGGATTAATGCCGTATTGCTTAAAATAGCTTCGTAAATAAGCCATTTTTTCACGTAAAAAGTAAACAATAAAAATGTTTAATGTGGGTTATCCCTAAAATATAAACATATACCATCGCGGACTTTTTTGTAGACCTTTTTATGGTGTACAATACTGTAGTACATTAATTTGATCTAACTCGTAGGGTTTAGGCAGCGTTTTTGCTAAATTGCTAAATAAGCCCAAAAAAATAGGGTAATTTACGACACCACGTTAGAAACCTCTAAAATTAGCAATGTTGCCTTAGTATATGATGCATGTATTATACATATAAACCTTTCTCTTGAATCACTCTATCTATTGGAAAAAACCGCATCAAAATCCGTTGCGTAGTTTTAAAGATTTAAGCGCACATAGGGATATAGGGACAGAAAAGGCGACTTTGTTTTATACTATGTAGTGATAATAAATGGAGTAACTAGTAATTTTACAATTTCACACAAAATTCGGTTAGTCACTAACATGGAAATTGTTGTGTGAAAATGGATAAGATAATCGACTATTATCGACTAGATTATGATGTTATTTTCAATAAATACGTCACGCATTTTTTATTTACACCTTTTTATGTTTAAGACATTGTGGTTTTATACGAATAAATAATAGAAGCATAGTTACAAAAAGAATTACGTAAAGAAGTTTAATGGACTGAACTGAAATGTAAAAGCGTAATTTAATAATAATGGTGAAATATATAGATAAGTGATTATTTACATGAATTCAGAAGTGTTTATGAAAATGCGTTCAGTTACAGATGCCTAATGAAGTGGCGTTAGAGATATTGATACATGGACGAAATGATTCTAAGGGCTGGGTAAGTAATGTTATAAATAATTGTTGTGTAATTAATAAATATCATGAAGAATTTTTTAATTGTTTAATAGCACCATGTGCTAACTGCTAAGGTATAAAAGTCAAAGGAGCCTGAAAATGGATCTTCAAAAAAGACCACTTAAGTATTTCAGATATTCTTGTTCTTTGTGTTTTACATTCGTCTGATTTTGTGGGAGGCTTCGGCTTCGACTAAGTAGTTACAACTCTGCCGGTTGAGACTTTACTAACATGCCGCGAAAGGAGGGTCGTCTGATATTAAGTGATCACCACCGCCCATGGACATTTGTATCGTTAGGGGAACTGTAAATTTTTTAGAGACCTGCAGTGTAAAAACTATAAAGACAATTACTTTCAAATTTAACGTCATACATTTTGGTCTTTCATCTAAATTCAAACAGAAACACGATTGGAAGAAATTTTCTCTATAGAAAGCTTTCCCAAACGCTGTTCCAAAATCTCCATTGTCTAATTTTATCGTAAACTACACTGGGGGTTAATGTATTTGTAGCAATTCGCTATAAGAGGCCCATGCTACATTGGGAATTCAGATCTGATCTGACGATTAAACGATTTTCTCACTCGAAAATGCAAGACAATTACAATGCACTCGTACGTACCTTGAACTGCCTGAAGCTGCACACGATGATCTCCACCTGGTGCTGCAGGGAATTATGGGTTTTTATCGTTGAAAAAGGGGGTTTTTGGTGTTTTTTCACACACGGCGCGCGCGCGTTGACCGTTGCTCGAGCGTAACACGAATTGAAGGTGGCGGTTAGTCGTTTTGTCATCGGTGACGTTGACACTTCTTCGAGGTTTGTACAGTACGAAATGCATGACAGCTGGTTAAGCTGCGTGTTGTCTATGCATTATGCCAGTTCGAAAATCGCATATGGATGGCGGGAGTTTTGATCTGAATCCCTTTCCGTGCCGTAACGGAACATACCGCCCACCAAAATGCCTATGGTATTTTCTGGTTAAAAAAAATAAGAATATGAGTTAGAAGACAAACAAAAAAAAAATTGAACAAATGTGGAAGTATGATTTACGGTAACGTGCTGATTAGTGAATAATGAATTACTTAAACTAAAGTTAATCTAATGTACTACTGAACTATGGTGATAAGTTAGGACGATGTTGACTATTCATCAATTGGTAGAGGACACAGTTTAACAAGGGGCCGTTGAATGCGATTGCTCGTAGCCGTTCTTAGTTCTGCGATCCGAACCACTCCATCAGGGCCATGAATTAGATTTGTGACTCGAGCGAGTGGCCAGTGTAATGGGGTGCGATTTTCGTCTTTAATAATAACCATGGACCCAATCGTTAACGGTTTGGAATCTTTGGTCCATTTTGCGCGTTGTGTTAAAGAATTAAGGTATTCGTGTTTCCATCTGGACCAAAAATTCTGATGAAACGCTTGTAACAACTGCCACCGAGTAAGTCGGTTAGTATTTACATTAGTGAGATCTTCATCCGGGACAGCTGTCAAAGGTTCTAGTGTAAGGAAGTGTCCAGGTGTCAGAACGGAAAAGTCGTTGGGATCAGAGCTGACAGGATATAAAGGTCTTGAATTCAAGATGGCTTCGATTTGAGTAAAAAGTGTGGTAAGTTCTTCGAAGGTTAAGACCTGGTCACCCACTACACGATACAGGTGCGCTTTAGCAGCCTTTATTTGTATTTCCCATACCCCTCCGAAATGAGCAGCCGCTGGTGGATTAAATTTGAAGTCAATTCGTTCGGTGCTAGAAGCTTGGTTCATAAGCGCCAGTAGTTGATTCCGAGCACCGATGAAATTTGTCCCTTGATCAGAATGGATTACGTTGCATCGCCCACGCCTACTAATGAAGCGCCGCAGAGCAGCAATGAAGCCATCTGTTGATAATGTTAAAACGACTTCAAGATGTACCGCTTTAGTAGCTAAGCATATGAATAAGCATAAATATGCCTTATCAATTTTTGCACCGCGATGGAGACCAAGTTTAATGCGGAATGGCCCCCCAAAGTCTACACCGACTTCAGAGAATGCTTTCGCTTGATTGACGCGGTAGGATGGCAGATCGCTCATAAACGGTTGCAAAGGCTGAGGATTAGTTCGATAGCATTTTACGCATTTTGAAAGACAACTACAAATTGTGCGTTTCGATGAAATAACCCAAAATTGCTGTAGCAGCAGAAAATGAGTTGTGTTAATGCCGGGATGACAGTAATTACGATGAATAGAATTGATGATTAATGTTGTAAGGGGATGATCAGAAGGTAATAGTGCAGGATGTTTTTGCTCGTAACCTAATCCTGATCTCGATATTCTACCGCCCACCCTGATAACATCATGGTCATCTAGAAAAAGGTTAAGTTTCCGATACGGCTTAAGCAACGGTTTGTTAATTTTTAAGCTTGAAATCAGTTCTGAAAATACCTGACCTTGGACGTGTTTTACGATTTGTTTTAATGAATTACGTCGTTCAATATTATTAAGGGCATTGTTACGATTTAAATTTGACGGATTTCGTGAGTTGTGGATAAACCGATTGATGTACGTTACAACATTAACGAGTTTCTGCAGGGAAGAGTGTCGTTTGAGAAAATCATCAAACATCGACAATTCGTTTTGGTTATTATCCTGTTTTTGGTTGGATACTAAAGCCACAGCCTGACGTGATTCCGTGTTGATGATTGTTTCCTCATCTGTGGAAATCTGACCTACGCTGGAAGGCCACATATCGTGATTTTCAGACAACCATTTAGGCCCCGCCCACCAAAAGGAGTTATTGACGATTTCTTGTGGAAATTGGCCACGCGAACAAATGTCTGCAGGATTGTCACCTGATGAGATGTGATGCCAGCATTCTATAGGCGTAATGTCTTGTATGTGACTGACGCGGTTTGCAACTAATGTTGTCCATCGAGAAGATGGGGAATGTAGCCACGATAGAGCGACAGTGGAGTCTGACCAAAAATAAATGGCGTCAAACGAAATGCGACTGCAGTAAGTGTCTCGAACAAATTGGTAAAGGTCTGCTAAGAGAACCGCTGCGCATAATTCTAATCGAGGAAGCGAGATCCGTTTTAAGGGCACTACTCTGGCCTTTGAACAAACTAGAAATATTTGCACTTTACCTTCTTTGTCGGTTACGCGCAAATAAATTACAGCCCCGTACGCGATTTCAGAACTGTCAGCGAAGCCATGCAATTCGTATGATTGGGCATGTTTACTTGCAAGTCTACGCGGAATCCGAAGTGTGGATAGTTGAGTAAGCTGATTTCGATGCGTATTCCATGCTCGGACCACATCATCAGGTGGAGTTTGGTCCCAACCAACACCCAGTATCCATAATTTTTGAATAAGAGATTTCGCTTGAATAGTTATTGGAGACAAAAATCCAAGAGGGTCAAAAATTCTAGCAAGTTCACTCAAGATTGTTCGTTTCGTACAAATTTGGTCTGTTGGTTTTATCTCGAAGAGAAATGAATCAGATGAGGGGTCCCATTTAAGACCAAGAACCTTCAAAATTGGTGGGTCGGAATCGTCAAGTGATACAGAACCGGTAAGACATTCTTCCGCAGGAAGATCAGTTAAAAGTGTTGACTCATTGCTAACCCATTTTCTTAGTTGAAAACAACCCCGATTGAATAAAGCGATAAGTTGCGATTTTGCTTCTTGTGCGTTCTCTAAGGAATCACATCCAGTTACGACGTCATCAATGTAGATGTCTGATAATATTATCTTTTTTGCGACTGGATATAAATCTCCTTCGTCTTCAGCCAGTTGTTGCACCGAGCGACAAGCAAGGAAAGGAGACGAAGCCACACCATACGTCACCGTATTCAGGCGGTATTCTTTAAGGGGTTCGTCAGGTGTAGCTCTCCAAAATATACGCTGATAGTCACGGTGCTCAGGTGAAATTAAAATCTGTCGGTACATCTGCCGTACATCAGCCATGAAGACAATCTTGTGTTCACGAAAGTGCAGGAGTAATTCAACGATGTTAGATTGCAGTTTTGGACCAATAAGTTGTGTATTGTTAAGGGACCGGGAATTGGAATCTCCAGCTGAGGCATCAAATACGACACGCAAGCGTGTAGTTGCTGAATCAGGGCGTAAGACGCAATGGTGAGGGATGTAGTATTTCCCTTTCCCCGTTTCTTCGGTAGGGACTAACGACATATGCCCGGTTTCAATGTAATCAGACATGAAGTCTGCATACTGATTATGTAAACATGGATCTCGAGATAATCTACGTTCTATCGCATGAAATCTTCGTAAAGCAACGTCACGTGATCCAACGAAAGTGACTTCTGAATCTTCTTTAAACGGTAACTGAACAATAAATCGCCCGCTTTTGTCACGCCGATGCTCAGCAACAAATTTTTTCTCACATAGCAACTCCTCGGGTGTTAAAACTGGTGCCTTCGGTAATGTTTCCAGTTCCCAAAACCGTTGAACTAATGAATTTAATTCAATCTCCGTTTCAAATGTTGACGTTTGCAACAGAGTAGTCGAAGCTAGGCGTGTTTTACCTAACAGAAGCCAGCCGAACAAAGAATTAAGTGCTGTAGGTTGATTTATGTTTCCCTTAATTTTCTGATTGAGTAAAGATTCAGCAAACACGTCAGCTGCGAACAAAAGATCGATGGGACCCGGAATATCAAACCCAGGATCCGCTAATTTTAATTCCTTAATATGTGACCATCCTGTTGTGTTAATATTTGCGATCGGTTGCTCGCCACATATCTTAGGTAGAATGTGGAATTCCAAAGTGAATAAAGCCTTGTCATTAGTCCCCACATGACAGGTCACATCTCCTAAAATAGAAGCTGCCGTTTCTCCAAGTCCACTTACACAAGCACCGGTGTGTGATCGTTTTAAGTTTAATGATTTCACAGCAGACTCAGTAATAAAATTACTTTGGCTGCCTGTGTCAAACAAAGCGCGAAAAGATTGCATTTTACCCGACGCGTCTTCAACTTGGACGATAGCAGTTGCTAACAACACAGTTGTATTAGTGTGTGAGCGTGAAACTAATGATGATGTAGTTTGGTTCGACTCAGGCGATGCTTCCCTGTGGAGTAAAGAATGGTGTTTGCGTCGGCACTTGCGGCAAGAAAAGATGCTGTTACAATTTCTTAATTGATGTGAATTTTTCAGACAGTTAAAGCACCATTTCTTGTCTGTTGCGATCTGCATACGCTCGTCAATTGTTTTTTTGAGAAATTCTGGGCATGCTGAAATGGTATGTGGCTCATGGCAGTATGAACAATTTGTAGGTCGTGACAATACAACAGCCTTATCCAGTTGCCTTTCATCCGATGCTATCAATGTATGTGACACTTGCTTATTTTTAACTGGTAATGAAGGTGACTTCTGCGTGGGTTTATTTTGTTTCGATTGTTCGGTAAAATGCGTGTCACGTAATAATGCTTCACACTTAGAATGTAAGAATTCCTTGAGTTGTACGTAAGAGGGTAGTTCGGTATTCGAATATTTTTCTTCAAAGTCACGGCGTATCGTTGTATCTAATTTCGATAAGATATGGTACACTAATACGAAATCCCAGTGACTGACCGGTAGATTAACTGATTTGAGAATGCAAAGATTCTCTTCAAATAAGTCAAGTGATTTCCGGAATTCATGAGCATTTTTGACATTAAAATTAATTTCTAAAAGATCTCTCCAACTGGTAAAAGCTAAGTCGCGTTTACATTTGTAACGTGCGATGAGAGCGTTATAAGCATCACGATAGTACTCGCTGGTCAGAGGAAACGTTCTCACTACCGATAACGCGTCACCACTGAGAGAAGATATTAAATAATGAAACTTCTCAGTGTCGCTCAGAGACTTTGAATTATTAATTAACGAGTTAAACGTATCTAGATATTCTGGAAATTGTTTAATGTCCCCGGAAAATGATTTCAGTACTATTTTTGGCAAGCGGACGTTTGACGATGAAGCACATTGTGAGTTACAAGAAGTCGTGGGTGGTTCACTATTATTTAAGCTGCGATAGATTGAATTTATTTTGTAGAACATTTCGTCAAAGCGTTCTTGAACTTCCGTGTCATCGTCCGGGTCGTCCAAAAGTTCTAAGATGGCCAAGTGTGTGGTTTCAAACTGAGAAGCGATTTTTTTAATATCCTGATGATATGAAAAAAACATATCCCGTTGAGAGTCGTCCGTTACGCATGTGAGACCAACCTCTAAGGCCTTTTTTGCCCGGTTATAAGCGATCGTACGTTGCCTACGCAATGAAGGCAAATCCTTAACCGTGTATTCAATGTCCACGGATCTTGATCGAGATTTCTTAAGAAGGCCTGCCTTCCGCGCTGAATGCCGTCTTAAGAGAGACATTATTGCAAGTTAATATTTGCCAGATATATAAAAGCAACGATAGAATAGCCTTCAATTCGAATTAGGGAATAAAAACAGAAATAAAGTTACAGAGTCATAAATTGTTCGTATATACACAGTACCACACAAGTTATGCAACGATGTATATGAAATGTGTATACTTGTACTCAACAAAACTTGTGCGGTGAACTGTATTCAGCTATTCCTCAGACAAGTTCTTATCTATGTACAGTACACCACTCAAGTTGTACACTAGTTTATAAGTAATCTAGTTCACGTCGCTAACAAAACTTTGTGGTGAACCGTACGCTAATGGAATAGACTTGCGAATATAGAATTATAAACTTTATTCGTACAAACAAAAGGTTGATGTGCGACGCGGACGGCTCGGCGCGGTCGAAATAAATGCACGCGGAATGTGGGTACCCGACTACTTGCATGTATTTAGTTATATTTAGTTCGATGAGTGTTAAAATTACGTTTTTAAAGTTAGGAACAATAAGATGAATACGATATTAGATGTTAATTATGTAGAATGATGTGGAATACGATTTAAAAGATTGAATTATTGCAAGCCGACTTTGAAATAAACACCGACAATTTGATGTGATTGTTTATTTGATCTTTCAATAATTCAATACTTTTACGAGGTAATTATTTGTTGTGTTTTACGTGTACTTCCCTGCCCGATGTGTTTAATCTATGTAGGTATTAACGATGGATGGTCTTAACACGGAGTAATTCAGATCGCAATTCGCGAGAACAAAAGGTCGTGAGTTGAATAATCTAAATTACGTTTAACCAGATATACCATACACAAATTATTCGTTAAAAAGGCGGAAAATCCCGGGTTCGGCACCATTAAATGTAGCAATTCGCTATAAGAGGCCCATGCTACATTGGGAATTCAGATCTGATCTGACGATTAAACGATTTTCTCACTCGAAAATGCAAGACAATTACAATGCACTCGTACGTACCTTGAACTGCCTGAAGCTGCACACGATGATCTCCACCTGGTGCTGCAGGGAATTATGGGTTTTTATCGTTGAAAAAGGGGGTTTTTGGTGTTTTTTCACACACGGCGCGCGCGCGTTGACCGTTGCTCGAGCGTAACACGAATTGAAGGTGGCGGTTAGTCGTTTTGTCATCGGTGACGTTGACACTTCTTCGAGGTTTGTACAGTACGAAATGCATGACAGCTGGTTAAGCTGCGTGTTGTCTATGCATTATGCCAGTTCGAAAATCGCATATGGATGGCGGGAGTTTTGATCTGAATCCCTTTCCGTGCCGTAACGGAACAGTATTCTTTTTTAATTTGTGATGGCAGAAATTCCAAAGATTTCCTTTTTTTTTTTTTGAAATGACAAAAGTATAAACCGTCTCGGACCTTAAGGTCCGACCTTAATCCGACCCTTGATTAAACCCAATGTGATAATTTGGAGGAAACACTGCTGTTGGCTAGGCTATTTAAAGTTATTCCTGTTTCTACTTCTTCATTTCCAGAATTTACTGCCATATTCTGCTCATTCCTACAGTATTGGGGGGTGTAGAGGTGACTGGGAAGGATCTACAGGGTCACGTCATACGCCCTCGATGTCTCACGGGGTACATGACAGACATACAGTCATGGGTGGACGAGTTTGGCAGACTCACTCGCCATGTTGGTAAGTTAAGATAGAGTAGATTGTTGAAAACAAGAAGGACAGACAAGAACAAACTAGACGGAAAAACAGTCCGGCAACACTTCGGGTAGCAGGACTGAGAAGAGATAGAGCTACAACAAAGTCAATTGTAGCGGAGCCATACAATCAAATTAGTAATAGTTACATTAATTATTCTCCGCGCGGCGAACCATGATCCCTATGACAGTTCGTTTAGTGATGGGTCGTGTCTTTGGTCGTGTCGATATTTTTTTTTAGACAAAGGCGTGGCTTGCACTTAAGCCACGTTGGTAAACATGTTTTAAAAAATATTACAATGTGCATTTTTAATGTCCATTTTGTTGTTGTTGTATTCATTTAAGATTTTTGGCATAGATTAAGTAGGTAAGTAAAACGAAAGTTTCCAACCTTGTTATTTTCTAATAATGCTTAACCCGGTAAACACGTGTTTGCTATATAAGTATATATTTTATCATGAAAATGAATGCTCCCCATTTATCTGGGGACACGGTAGTGTCCCCGCCAGACGAGTCAAGCGAAGCGCGAGGGCACTACCTATCTTTTCTCGAAGTGTTTCGCCGTATTTTTGAACCCTTATAACTTAGGCCAGAATTATTCCAGATAGTCAAAATTCTCGGGAAACGATGTCGCCGGTGAACTTATTAAACGTATAAAGTTTCAATATCACAGGTCTTATACTTTAGATTTTATTGACATCTGAAAAACCCAGATTTCGTCACTGACTCACTGATGATCATCAAAACCTCCTGGGTACTTCCGGAAGTCCTAGAAAGCTGAAATTTGGTATGTAAGCTAAAATTAGTACACAACCAACCAAAAAATTCCAAAAGTTGGATATTTAACCCCCCAACCCCTTAAAATAGGGGATGGAAGTTTGTATGAAAATACGGCAAATATTGATGCTAGAGGTCTCAAAATTGATATAGGGACTCTTTGTAATAAACAATTAAATACGTGTTTCAGGATTTTCAGTAAATCACCCCACATCCATCAAATTAGGGGGTTGGAAGTTCGTATGGGGGGATGGAAGTATGTATGAAACTACGGCAAATATTGATGCTAGAGGTCTCAAAATTGATGATAGAGACTCTTTGTAATAAACAATTAAATACGTGTTTCAGGATTTTTAGTAAATCACCCCACATCCATCAAAATAGGGGGTTGAAAGTTCGTATGGGGGGATGGAAGTATGTATGAAACTACGGCAAATATTGATGCTAGAGGTCTCAAGATGGACATAGGGACTCTTTGTAATAAACAATTAAATACGTGTTTCAGGATTTTAAGTAAATCACCGCACATCCATCAAATTAGGGGGTTGGAAGTTCATATGGGGTTTCCTTTACGTACATAGGTACAAACTTAGTTTCATGTTAGATATCTGCTAGTAAACATCTGGAGAAACACATAATTTTTTTTGGTAATTATAAGCGCGATTCCAGTGCCCAAGTGGCCAAGCGCCCATGTGCCCATGTGCCCAGTGCCCCGTGCCCAGTGATATCGCACGTTTCAAGCCCAAGTTCCATGCATGTCATGTTTAACAAGCCGAGTCTCACTGCATGTCGAGTGACCAGGATCCAGCGCTCAATGACAAGAACCCACATTGAGCCGAGTGCCCAGTGCCCAGCGTGAGCTGTCGAACGTGCCAAGCGTCATATCTCTCTGATTTTGAAGAGCGTTATAGCGCTTAAATACCTGCTCAGTGCCCAAACGGACGCGTCAAGCCCAAGTTACATACAGGCCCCGTCCAACGAGCCCAGCTCTCAGTTCCCAGTGCCCAGGGTGAGATGATTGCCCAAGGCCCAGTGCCCAGTACCCACAGTTAGCCGTCGGGCATGCCAAGCGTCAATTATATGGATTTTAACAGCGCCCCAACGTCAATGTGCCCAGTACCATAGTGCACGCGGCAAGCCCGAATTCCCGTACCGAGCTCCGCGTGTTCATTGCCCAGAGTCCAGTGCTCTGTGACTAAAATGAGTTGTCAAGCATGTCAAGCGTCAAATTTGAATTTCAAGAGCGCCTCAGCGCCCAACGAAAATAAAGACTATAAATAAAACAATAGTTAAAAAACACACAAATCCCACCAATACCTTCCGTAGATTTTTAATGGATAAAAAGTAGTCTGTGTTAGTCCAGGATATAATCAGTCTACGTTTTAAATTTCAGCCAAATCAGTTCAGTGATTGTTTTGTGATTGAGTAACAAACATCCAATTTTTCAATTGATAGAAAGACTTTTCACATAGACTTTGTGTTTTAATAGGTAAAATTTGAAGTTAGAAATTTAAATATGGATCTATACGTTACGTTTAATTATCATTTTATCTTGATAAATGTAAAATTAGTTTCACTTTCGGTAGGCTAAAACTACTAACTTTAAATCCACTATAAGTTTTTAAAATTTTCAGAATGTACTTCTAAGCAAAGTACGTATCTACTCGTAATACAAACATATTAGAGAGTGGGCTGTGAAAAGAGGCGCACTTGAAGTGCAAGAAATACACAAAAAAAAGAAAAATTAAGTAAATAAAGAACAATGTTTTAAACAACTTACAAAAAGAAATGAAATCCCAACAAAAACATTTTCATGTAAAATGTTGCCAGACGAGTATATGGCTCCCACTGTCAAAAAGTTATCAGATCTCATGTAGGGCAAGACTTCTGACTTTATACACCCTAAAATACAAGCTCTAACTTCACAAACTCTACACTGTAGTTACAATAATGTCTTGGTCGTTTGGCTACCGTCACATTGGGCGTAAAATCAAAAATTTATTCACTTTTCAGTATGTACTCTGTAAGTTCTGTAAAATCAAAATTTGAAATCAGGAAAATGTTTTTGGTAGGATAAATTTTTCACTTTACGCCCATGTGACGGTAGCGAAACGGCCAAGACATCATTGTAACTACAGTGTAGAGTTTGTGAAGTTAGAGCTTGTATTTTAGGGTGTATAAAGTCAGAAGTCTTGCCCTACATGAGATCTGATAACTTTTTGACAGTGGGAGCCATATACTCGTCTGGCAACATTTTACATGAAAATGTTTTTGTTGGGATTTATTTTGTCTGAAAAATTGTGCACTCGTTTCCATTACCGACATTTTTTTATCGATACTTGCCGCCCTAGTCGATAAACGTCACACGACGTAAGTTTTGCAGGACGTAAACATAAATTCAGATTGACATAACTTCTTGTAAATGTTAAGAATTGTTAAAAATATCAACGGAATATCATTACTTATGGTATAAAGCTACGTAAAATTTATAAATGGCATTTTTAGACGCCCCCAATATGATCCCGATTTAATGGTGACGCCACTACAATGTTATATGGTGGCATTAGCTGTCAGTGTCATAGGGATCACGGTTCGCTGCGCCGAGAATAATTAATTAATATTATGTAATATAAAGTATACACTGTTTAACGAAAACATCTTGCGGCCGCCTGTATGCAACATAGAATTGATATTCAATATTAATAAAACAACTTATTGCTCAAAAGTCGTTAATTTAGTAAGTAACCATTCTGGGTAATTCAGCCTTAAAGGCATCGTGGTATTGAAATCTGAAAGGCCGAGGTTGGATCACCGTAGGAAAAAAAGAAAAGAAAAAAGTTAATAAAATAGGACGGGGAGAAAAAGAAATTAAATGAAAGGAAGGAAAAAAGGGATGAAAGAAGAGCACGGACTATTTACGTAATCCAGGCGGTCAAACGGGGTTTTCGTTACATACTTAGTGTATAAAAATTTTTACTCTTCGCGGTACAAAAATGTTTACCGAATGGGGTGGTAAAACATGACATTTTATAGGTAAGGTACAATAATAATAAACTTAATATCGATAGATCGATCAGAGCGCCGTACAATGATTGTTGATGTTGCTGTTCCGCATGACGAGAACCTCGTGAAAGCTGAGAAAGAGAAACTCACCAAGTATCTCGACTTGGCGCACGAGGTTGTCGCTATGTGGAATGTAGACTCAGCAATCATTGTACCCATAGTAATTTCTGCTAATGGTCTTATAGCCAAGAGCCTCGACCAACATCTTTCGAGGCTCTCGTTGGGTAGCTGGGTCAAGGGCCAGATCCAGAAGGCTGTACTCCTGGACACGGCTCGCATCGTCAGGAGGTTCCTCTCTCTGGGGCCCTGACCGCCGGTTGCTTGGACCCTGTTCCCGAGGCCGGTGGACCGCTATTTTTTATATTTTTAAATGTTTTTTTTTTTTTTTTATAATGAAATATTTAAAAATGTAAAAAAATATGAATGCATAATAAATGTAAAGAACTTAATATAATAATAAAATTAATAATAAAATTATCAAACAAATAAATTAAATTAATAAACAATTCATTGTTTAGGAAAAATAATTGTAGCTTCTTGTTGCAAAGCGTTTTCAAAATTATAATATGACTACAAGAAGCTCTGCAAAAAACACTATTACATTTATTACTATATTTTTACAGACATGCGTGAAGCTGTGAGCCTGGAAAATAGAACTAACGTGGTGAGGAATCTGAAGAATGTATTGTCAAGCACTAACTCTTCATGGGATCGACCCATTAAGTACTTGAGCATGACCAGGTGTCAACTCACAAGAGTTCCATCGGTAAATATAAAAAGTTGTTGTATTAATTAACCTATGTACTTCACGTTTCCCATAACTGTTTATGTCATTTTCTTTGTTGTCTCGATGATGAAGTCCACAGTCATTGCTAATTTTTCCTTAATCTTTGTATTTCTCACTCTTCGTCATGTCAGGCGATGAAAGTTCACAGTCATTGCTAAGTTTTATTTAATCTTTGTATTTCTCACTGTTCGTCGTCTCAGGCGATGAATGTCTACGATCATGGCTAGGTTTTCCTTAATCTTTGTATTTCTCACTCTTCGTCGTCTCAGGTGAAGGGCGTCCACAGTTATTGCTAAGTTTTCCTTTATATTAAGCCTTCCTAGTTATTTAGATTTTTTATATTTCTTTGTATTAAGCTTTCTTCTTCATCTCAGGCAATAGGCTTTCATCAATGGACATAAGTTTCAAAAAACACGATTTCGTGCCGTCTGAAGGTAGTCTCCCCGCAACTCTTATGAGTCTTCTTAATTCTTTTCATGTCATTTTCTGTATACCTGGTGGAAATCTTTCAACCTGTACATAACTGCCATTCTAGCACCTTGGGTTCTTATGACTACCAGTCATACAAGCCTTACGTCAAGTTCAAGAACTTTTAACTAGAGATCATCATTTTATATTATGAAAGTTCTAAAGGTTTACGTACTAGCTAGTATAACTTGCAACTCTGCAATTTTATCTGTTGCTCTTAGGTATTCAGAATGGAGGACTCCCAAGGTCGTAGATTGGCGGACACGTTGGAATTCTTAACGTTCTATGGTAACAACTTTGGAACACTCGATCCTTACCCGGAGAGGTATAACGTGACAATGAACGCTACTAATGCCCGTGAATTGCCGGTACCAGACCCTTTTCAAAGAAGAAGTATGTATATTAGATTAGTCACACAAAATAACTTAGTCTTTGATTAACATAAAAGCTGAATACTATTAGAATTAGAATACTTACTGTTCCGAAAAAAAAATCCATGCTTCTCAAGGGGATAAGTGAAAAAGAGTTTCACTCTGGCGGAAAGTTTTACTACTCAATACAATATTTTTGTTTAATCTGTGCTGTTAGTCATGGACCACTTTATGTCATACCTACCCTACCAAAGGATTAAGGAAGTCAGATAGTCTCTAAAATATGGTTAAATGTATCTTTCAATAATTATTTAATTCCGAAATGCTCGTTGCTCGTAGTTGTTCTTCTTCTAAAAGGCTGAAACATTTTATGATACTATTCTAGGTGATCTTATGGTTCTTAGTCTCTTTAGTTTTAGCAATTTAACAGCACAATGTCTGTGGGTTCAATTAGTTTGATACTTTACAATGATAAATACTAAAGTAATCTACTGTTTCAGTTTTAACTTTATGGGCTCAAGGCTTTCGAAATCAGCCGTTTCGCCGTCTGAAGGAATTGGATCTTCGAGCATGTTCAATACAAGTGCTTGGTGATTACACATTCCACACAATGCCGGAATTGAAGAGTTTATATTTAGGCGAAAACAATTTATTCTATATAGAAGCCCATGCTTTCGATTCAATGAAAAGCTTGAGGCATTTAGATATAAGTCGAAATCACGCTTATAAGGACGATGGCAACCTCGAAGATTTAGAATTTGAGAGTTTAAATAGTTTTAGACACTTAAACCTAGAATCATTAGATTCTTCACTCACAAGAATTGGAATGGGAAATCTTCGCATATTGATACATCCTAACAAGACTCTAAGAAGACTATCTCTTTGCTATTCGGGTTTAGGAAGACTAAGAAACGACACGTTTAATGAAACTTCATTAAGAATACTCGATGTCTCAGGCAACCCAGAAATATTAGGTTCACCACATGTCCTAAGAGGTATAGAGGATCATTTACAAGTATTATATGCAGAAAATGTTTCTTTGAAAAGCATGGAAGTATTTAGAAATTTCTCGCGTCTAGAAATTCTCAAGTTGACCTTTAATGAAATAAATACAATTCCACAAAACGTCGCTAAGAGCCTAATAAATTTACAAATACTTGATTTAGACAATAATAGAATAATGTCGTGGAATAACGGCATGCTAAGTTTGATGCCTAGTCTCAAACTATTGTCTCTGAAAAACAATAACATAAATATAATAACGAAAGAGATGTTTGACGACATGGAAAATCTTTCATTTTTGGGTTTATCTGGCAATTTTCTTGTTTGCAACTGCCACGTAAGAGACCTGTTTGAAGTGGCTTCAAATAATGAACTACGTTTTAATGTCACATATTTTGAAACAGATCTTAAAGGAAACAAAGATTTTAAAAATTTTCACACAGGTTTTATAGATTTCAATAATATTATCCGTGAAAGGAATAATATCACAGTCTTTTGTGAGCAAAGAAAGGAGTGCAACGTAACATTCAATGAAAACGTCACTGCGAATTATTTATTACTTGACTACGAAGATTATTTGGATCAATACAGGTGTCTGTCGGTTTCTGACGGGAGTTCAACTGCACTTTACAATGTAAAAAGTTGTGCTGCAACCAATAGAGACGCGAATGAGAAAGAAGATATAATTTTACTGAAGAGTTGGAATAGATATCTCCTCTTACTAATTCCGGCTATTTTACTGCCGTTGTTGTTATTTGCATTTGTTTTCAGAAAGAACTTTAAATATTTCCTAATAACGGTACGAAATTCGGCAATGTTAAGTTTGATCAACAAAAACGATTCACTTGATGGTATGTACTCGCATTTTAATAAAAAACCATGTTTCAAATTAAATGAATGTAATGGATAGAAAGATTAAATGCTTAATTTTCACATCACTCTCTAAATATTTTGGCTTGAAGATCTTAAAGTAATATTTTTCTCTGATTTAATGATTCTGTTTTCTTTTGTTTTGGTTCATGTTTGATAATTGATGTTTGTTTTATGTTTGGCTTCAGAAAACAAAGATTTCTGTTACGACGTATTTGTCTCATATTGCAATGAGGATAGAGCTTGGGTATTGGATAAACTCTTGCCGCATGTTGAAAAGGACTGTAATATCAGCGTGTGTCTTCATGAGAGAGATTTTCAGGTGAGCTATTAATAAGAATACAGTAGCAGTCTAATGGCAATACAAAATGGCATATACTATTTGTTGCTTTAGCTGTGATGCTTTTCCAATGTGGACTCAGTGACGTACTGTATCTGATACCAAGCTGCTATTGAATTGTAGAGTATACTGCTAAATTTTGTGGTAAAATATGTTATCTGGAATAATAACTGGAAGAAGAAGACCAATGACTGAAAAGCGTTGATTTAACATCAACATCGATAAAAGAAGAGTTCTATTTCAAACTATACCAATCAGTAAAATAGAGAGACAGTTATTGAGCTATGTAATATAACAGTGAACATATTTCAGGTGGGACTTTCGATATTAGAGAACATAGTATCCTGCATGGATCGTTCTCGGATGATAATGCTCATAATATCTAAGAGGTTTTTGCTGAGCCAGTGGTGTCAGTTTGAGATGCATCTCGCTCAACACAGGTAAATATAACGGCTTTGCCTGATCGTTTCTTCCACGTACTCGTAAATAACAAAGCACCAAAGCATTTTAGGACCAAATTTCACCAAAGAATAAAATATCATAGTTAAGTATAAACATCTATGTATCTGTGCTTTTTAAAGATTAAACCGGAGTGAAATGCTTGGCTTACAAAAGTTAAGAGAATCAATCTGTTATCGTTTTATCATTATTACCACCATGATTTTGCACCCATGTCAGATCACTGCCGTTTCTACCTAAGTAATGCTATTTGTGCTTCTTTTTTCAATATAAATCTATCGCCAGGTTGCTGGAAACACGTAGAGAAGATCTCATTCTGGTGCTTTTAGAAGAAATACCAAGACGTCTCCGCCCGAATACATTACACTATTTGATGCTTACAAAAACCTACATTGTGTGGCCAGAGAAAGATAAATCCGAACAGAGCGTGTTCTGGAGAAGGATGAAGAAGAGTCTTGTGACCCATAAGTTGAAGAGTACAGAGAACGTGACTTTATCTTGAGGCTATGTGTTCGAGACACAGAAAATGCAAAGAAAGGTGGAGAAAAATAAAAGGTGAATGCAAAAGATAATGAAAACTGTATAGACAATAGTTTGATAACATCTCAGTTTTGGTAAACTATTGTCTGAATATAGATTGGTTAGTTGCAATAGTGAGTCATTACAGGAGAACAATAAAAATAAAGATACAAAAGTTTTTCTAAGATTATTATGCCAAATAAAATTATGAGGACAAGAAAACTGGAATTGAACAAACCTCAAATTGTTTTGTTTTTTAAATAAATTTTTAATGATTACATGAATGTAATTTTTATTTATCTTTACTACGATTGTAAAGTTTTTCTCTTCTTTATGAAAATACGTCGTTCTTATACTTATAGTCATTTCTTACTTACTAATATAAATACTTATTAATATAATTTATTTCTAACTTATATTCAATTATATCTATTGCTGTGTGATTGAAATATTAGTTAGCACTCACGTGTGGTTAAAAATATTCCACCTCTGACTTTCTTGGGCTGCGGTGGTGTCACCAATAGATCTAAGTTGAGTACGCCGCTGCATATCCTAAGAAATATAACACACTCTCATGTTTTAATCAATTCTATCATATTGTTATAATCCACCTTTTACGGCAATTCTCTTGTAAAATATGTTTTAACTACACATCTTTCAATCTTTCATTACGAATTATAAAGCTACAATAGAAATTACCTGTATTTTCGAAGATTCAATTCTCCAGTTCTCGTTCGAGTCATGCACTTCTTAAGATATTTTGCGAAGGCTTTCTCTAAAAAAAATTGATACAAATATTGCAGCTCTAATAATTATTTAGCCTGTCATTGTAAGATTACTGAAATTAAGTTTTTTACCATTCTCTTCGGCAACAAACGTTCTTGGATCCGGCAAAAAAGGTGGTTCAGCCAAATTTAGATTATCCAGTTCTTCCTTTTCTTTCTCATTCTTAGTATACCTTTAATAAATTATTTATTTATGTCATCAAATTAAATTAAGCTAAATTCCACATCTAGCTACTGGAATAACAACTTACGGGTTCGCTTTCAAGAAGTTTTCGATTTCCTTTATCTTATCTCGTATCTCTTTGTAGAATTTGTTCCTGATTTCATCTTGCTCCTTTTTGATTCTGTAAGTTTCTATGTGTTCTTTGATGTTGAATACAAAGAGATCTAAAAACAACTTTTATTTTTATAAAGTACCTAAACAACCCCATGTAAACTCCAGTGGTCTACGGATTATTGATAGAGAACGGCAAAAATAAAAATGTCCTTTATACGTCTTTTTTCAATTATCCAGCGGAAAGTACGTAAAGAAAATAATTTTGGCAGATTCATAGGTATCGCCTAAAGGCTAATCTTTTGTAGAAGGTCAAGGTCTTAATCTTTGTTTCCTATGAGTGAGGCGTTTTATTCTTATAAATGGGTTTAAGATAATAAATAGAAGTTCTGCCCTTACCTTCATATCTGTTAGGCATTTCCTGGACTAAATGGAAGCTCCTGGAATTTTCGCTTAGCAAGTCAAGTGTCGAGCGAGCGGCTCGTACGCATGCACAGGATCCATCTATGATCTTTGGGAGTTTGACCGCTACTGATATGGAAGGGAACGTCAGTTCCACTGGCTCTCTGGAAGGAAAAGATTTCTGAGGCTCTAGTAAGCTCAGTGATGCTGTTAGCTCCACAAGCAAATACCAAAGTAACAGAGTATTTAAATGACCCAAGATTTAATACCGAACACGAGCCAGCTCAGAGGTTTACGATTTCGAAAGCTCCAGTCAAGTCTGGCGCGAGGTTTTGGTTGCGGGTAGGTACGGCTAAGCGATCTAGCGCCTGCCACGGTAGCACAACCGTTAATTACGCTATTTGCCTGAGGTACAACCTCAGGCAAATAGATGATGATAAGTAAGTCAAGCTCTAAATCGTTGTGAATTACATTAAACCTGAGACTGTTCTGAACTCACGGTTCTGTGTCCAGCGGCTTGGGCTTCCTCGTGGGCAGCGGCACGGCCACCCAGATGTTCAGCTTGAGGCCCTTGAACTCGCGGTGGTAGGTCGCCAGCTTGATGGAGGGCCACTGCATACAGTGCTCCATGTCGCGGAGCAGCGTAAACGACGCGCATTGGATGGCTTGAGATAGTTGCTCGCGAAGGGCCAGGCGGACCTAAAGCGAAATCTTCTATTTAATTCTACGAGTAATTCTGGCTGAATGAGCTTCAGAAATTATTTGAGGGTTTTCGAAAATCTACTAAGGATCAGTAGGGAAATGCGGCAAGATGATTGAATGAAGTGATGAAGGTTAAGTTATTATTCTTTGCAGTCACAAAGTTTGTTTGCACAACAGAACCCCTCGAAAAGCGAAAGAGTCTTTTAATCTGATGACTATAGTAATTCCCTCCAGGAGCTTAACGCTTTAAGACCGTAGGCTATTCATGTTATTCTAATATTTCCACAGAATTCTCACCTCGTTATAACTTTCAGCTTGCAAAGCGGTATACTGTCTGGAATTAGCGATAAATTCCTCCAGCATTTCCAGCATCTGAAACAAGTTTTGTGAAATGCTTTGCCTTTAACGTCATACGTGAATCCACTAAGTAAACGTTTTTCTAAGTGTGTTCATTACAAATCTCTCTTACAAAAAGCTGAAGTGTATAGGTACTGGCAGTTCTATAGGTTTTAAGAATAGCAACGGAAATATTAATCATCAAAATCAACGCGGTATTTATCAGTGAGGTACATCATCGAAAATACAGACATTTTCTGATCATCAAGATACACTACTATGAGATGGCCGTTCCATATACCGTGCCAAGACACATTAACTCTTGTTTGAAGTCGGTAAAATAGAAAAATAAACATGGGTAAGTGCCTACATTTCGAAATACGACAAGGGCCTGTAGCTAATAAATTTATTCGAAACAAAGTTGAAGGGCTTTTAAAATGGATTTCTAGGCTATAAATTTGAAGTTATCGTGACAGTAACTTAAAACTAAAGCTGAATTTATTGCCGTATTTCGAAGCATTGAGACACTTAAACCCCAGAAAGCTGGCACCACTTCAGTTAGATTTTTTGCATCATCCTCGCTGTTTGTTTACTTATTCGTGGGAATCGAAGTTGCTATTAAGGAAGAAATTTCGCCAGCAAAATTGTATAGACTGCGCCTACGCATGGTAGAGTTTGCGTGTGACCAATTAGGAAGAAACAATACTTTGGCTCAGCCAATAGGCATAGAACAGATGATTTTGTGGTAAATCTTTACAGAAAAAGGCGTGGCCTGGGACCCTGGAGGCGGAGTCCAGCAAAAGCTGGGAGACCAAGGGATGAGAGGGAACAGGCGACGGCTCCAGGGACAGACAAGTTTCGGTGCTCGAGAAATGTAGACGCGTTTTACTAATTAGGAAATAGTAAAGAATTTTCTCTTGTAAAAATTTGTGACTTCATTAGTATTAATAGAAATTAAAATCTAATAATTAAAATTCTATAAAGCTTAACCGTGATTGTAATTAAATATTAGTATAGTAGAGTGTGGTATTTGCGAGCTACTGGGAAGCTGACGGTCAACTGGACGGAGTTTTTCGGTGACGTATTAACTCTGTTTATTTAATTATCGCTACCTAAATTCGTACCTAGATTTCCTAACAATAATCTAGACTTTGAGATAATATTTCCGAGCAGAAGATATTGTCAGAAATGAATCCAGGAACAGCCATCGGCAATATTTATGACGCAAATAAAAAGGGTCAATCGTGGAAACCGTATGATACTTTTGATCGTAATGAATAAATGGAATGGTGCGAATTCAGGTCTTGCGCTGTACATTAAATGCTTTTAGATAACTAATGTAATTGTGTGTGTTTTCGTCTATTCTTATAGGGTTACAGGTAGAAATAAGTTCTGTCAGGTGTAAATATTTTAAGCATGAACTAGTAGTAATAATGTAGTAGTTTTTAAGATGTGGTCGGGGAGTTTTTGACTTAGGCAAACCGTTTTCTCCCCTAATTAGCATGACCTAGGAACGGGATTGCCTGGCTAAATAGTTGACCGCCAGGTCGATATTTAGTCTAAATAATATTTCAGTTTCGTTTTTTTTTCTATTGTACTTGATGTTGAAATAAGTGACCTAAGAAATTTGCTCAGAATAAAATTTAACTTCTAGCATTTACTGCCTTTTCTTTTATTATTATAGTCTACCTTACCTCAAAATTCTAGTTAGGGAAGTTGAAATAAAAGGTGATTTTCTCAGAATACAATAAGACATATAACTTTACTATTTCTATTGTGCTATTCAAACTTATATACTAGCGCTACGAGTTACAGTAAATTCTCAGCAAACAAACTTCAACTAAGTATAGCCAGCTGCATTCATGATGTTAAATTACTCGATAGGAAGTGAATAAAGTAAATAAAGATTTATTACGTTTAAAGCCTGAATCCATACTTGAAGCCTAGCTTAAGGTCTAAGTTATTCATCTTGACACAGTCTAAGTAAATTAGCTAAAATTTTTTAAATCACTGAGGCTAAATGAATCAAAAGTACGTAAGTCGAATAAAACGCTGTGTAAGGAAATTAGACCGTAATTGCTGTGCATAAGAGTCAAAAGAGAATTAACCGTAAGAGACTTGTGTCTTATGTAACTGTAGCGACAGGTTTTTTTTGAAATAATTTCTTAACGACGGAACGAGTCGACGAGCTGCGTTGGCGTAAACAAAGGATGGGGTGAGCGAGATTACAAAAACAATCAGGTAAGAAATGTATCTTAAATAGGGAACTTTGAAACTGTAGGAAGGACAAAGGGGATCGTAGAACTAGTGACATCCGAGGTTGAGTGGGTAAATAGTTTTTCATGCATTGATTCAATTTAATCTAACATTGTACATGGCTGATTGGTGGCGTGCTAGCGGCGTAATCTCGACACAACAATTACACGTCCTCTCATTGCAGTCGGCTCCGATCGATTCTGGCCAGAATCAAACATATATATATCAAATTTATACTAAAATCAAAACCATGGTTTCGGGGCGAGCCTAGAGCTCAAAGAAAAGTACCCCCTTTTCTGAAAGGATGTGGGAAGTTTAATTTAGCGCTTCGCAGCGAAAAAGGAGCCGATTTCTGCAGCCCCAACAACCTGACTTTTCCAGGGCCGTTTTCACGGCGTAGGGTTTTCCCAAGTGTCCGCTGGATTACGGTTAGTTCACGATGGCCAAAATTGGCAAATACAATGTATCAGCTGACCTATCAATCTGCTCTGAAATTGCACATAGGACTAGTCTAAACTCTCAAGTCAACCACTTTGTTGAAACACAAGATAACTAGCTGTAATTAGAATCTATAATGGATCAGGCAGAGTGATTCGGGAAAGCCTACATTGTCTACCCAGCGAAGTGTACTTAACAATTATAGGCATTTAACTAACAATAGCATTTAACCGGATACCCACGTTGTCACAAGTTCTGAAGTCCCACCGTCCAATTGACTAGTTAGAGTTGCATTCTATATACTCAGTCACTTGAATTGATAAAATAGACGATCTGACCTAGCTGTGCCATCACATAAAATTGGAAATTGGTGCCGTGACCAGGAGCGAAATCCTCTGAGTCACGGAAATTGTTGCCGCTACATGACCAGGAATCCATTGTACGTGTTGAAGTTACAATACGACTGGATTTAATATTAGAAAAAAAAATAATATATAAAAAAAAAAAACACAACGTAGAAATCGTGACAAGAGTATAATAGAAATTTCAGGAGATTGGACGGGAAACACACACAGTGCATGGTATTTCTTAGAAAGGAAAATTTTGTTGTTGCATGATATTGTAAAGAATTGTTTTACTTCTATCGATACACAAATTAAATATATCTATGATATTGTATACTTATAAATGTGGTATTTACAGGACTTAAATACAACGACTGCGGCCGATGCAATACCACTACTTGTTACTCTATAAATTAATTTTCAAATAACATCTGGGGAACTATCGGAACTAGGCTACGTATAGACGTTTAAACTCTAGTATAGATACCACTTGTTGCCACGACTTTAGACTCTATTATTAGGAGAGGATTGTGCAAAAAACTGACTGGCTTGTGACGGCTCACGGGTGAATGTAAATAGGAGCGTACAAAAAAAAAAAAAAAAACAAACAAAAAAAAAAAATATCAATACAATATGCCTTTGGAAAAGGGTAAGGGTAAACGTTCTATGAGACGGGTTGGAGCCGCCGAGGCTGGCGCAGGTAGTTCAACTGCGGGGGAGCGCCCGGACCATGCGATAACTGTTGGAAACGAGACCTTAGAGTTGATATTGAAAAAGATAAATGAATTCGAGGGAAAGTTGAAGGAGTTAACCGCAATAACTAACGTTAGACAGAACGGTAACGAGTCAAATTCTACACGCGCTACTATGGAGGTAGATAGGGACGGTAGCGAAACACAGGGGTCTACTAGTTCTGCGTGCGCCACTTCGATTCTAGCGCCGTCGGAAACGCGAAACTTGTACGTTGTACAACCCTCGGTTAGTAAACCGAGTTTTGATGGAAAACCATTTACAAATCCCATTACATTTTTAAAACGATTAAAAAAGTATATTAGGGCAGTAAACGGATCGGATCGCGAGCTAGATATAGCGCTGGGGTGCATTACAGGTAACGCTCGAAAGGTTATGGATTTGTACTCGAAAGGGTGGATTACTTTCGCCGATTTCGAAACGGATTTTAGACGTACGTATTGGACTGAGCAAATACAAGAGTCCGTTAGGTATAGACTAATCCATTCAATGTATTCGAAGGATTCGGGGATGACAATGTCGGAACATTTCGCGGAGCAGGCCGAGTCAATGCAGTCGTTGACCATCGCGTTTAGTGAGCGAGATTTAGTGAATTCTATTATGCGACATTATGCGATAGATATACAGAGACTATGGTTTACTAGGACCGATGAAGTTAGTATCACGAGCGGGGCTAATTTTCTGAGGAGTCTGGAGCAAAACATTATCGAGAAACCCATGGGAGTCCCTTTTGGCGTAGTTGGTAGACATAATAGAGGAGGCAGGTACAACAGGTCGGACTCGGCTCGACCCATTACAGCGACGATGTCAGCTAACGCGTGGCTAGGCAGGGGAGGCGCGAGCAGAGGACGAGGTTACCGTCGGGGTCGTTTAGGCTATGGGACGAATTATAATAGGACGGCGACACCTAGAATTGAGCAAGTGAGGGCTAACGCTAGGCCGGCTATTACTTTTGAAAAAGAGGGTGAGGATTCTTCTATGTCAAAGACTGTGGGGGAGAGCCAGACAAAAAACTAATATCCCCTACACCATCGAGGTCCGTTAGGTTATCAGCGTGTAAAATAGGGGAAGAGATGACCTCGAATGTTGGAAAGATGGAAGTGGCTTACAGGGTTCTTATTAAAAACGGTTGGCAACCAGGGAAGGGGTTAGGAGCTAGCAAAGGAGGGGCTAGACAAGTATTGAAAGTCGGCACACACTATGATGAATATGATTTTCGACCGGAAATTAGGAGCATAGGGATTTTATTGGAGAGTCAATTTGACAACATTGTAGAATGCAACGAAATAGGCAGTGCGTGTGGGGGTTGTGTAAAGAGAAGTTCGAGTATGTATACGATGATTCATGAACTCGACGAACCGACTGACGTGGGTGTTGACTATTCCTTACCTAGATTACCTGAAGTGTGCGTGTGGTTATATGGGAGAAACATAAAAGCTCTTATTGATACGGGGAGCCAGATTAGTGGGGTAACTAGAGAATTATACGATTCTGTTCTTAGCGAAAGAGGTGATTTGCCCGAAGTCGCTATTCCCACGATACAGGTACAGGGGGCGTTTGGTTCGCGTAGTGAGAGCACAAACCGGTTGGTGTTAATAGAATTCAAGTTGGGTAGTTCAATTGTAGAGGCACCGGTACTCGTTATGCGACGGTTACCTAGGTCTTTGATATTGGGATACGATTGGTTGGAACGAGTAAAAGGAATAATAAACTGTGGGCAGGAACGAACATTAACAATAGAGCATCTGGGGGTCAAGACTTGTGTTAGACTGAACTCGGAGTGTCGAATTGATCGGTTGGGGGGGGCTTCTAATGCCTCAGTTATCAATTCAATATTAAATCAAAATAATGAACCCGAGCAGATTAGTGTGTCAAAGGGAGGGACGGACGGTTGTAAGAGTAAAGAGTTCCAATTAGACGATTCGAACTTAACCATTGAGCAAAAGGAGCTTTTACTACCTGTCCTAGACAAACGTTGTAAAGTGTTTACGGGCAGGTTAGGTTTAACCGACAGATACGAACATGCCATTGAGTTACTAGACGAAACCCCTTTTGTGAAACACAGTTATCCAATACCTCTGGCATATAGGGATCAGGTTAGAGGGGAGTTGGAGGAACTAGAGAAGCTAGGCGTTATTAAACAAGCGGCGACACCGTATTGTAGCCCATTAACATTCACAAAGAAACGGGATGGTTCAATAAGACTCTTATTGGATGCGCGCGAACTAAACAAAAAAATGATAGGAGATGCAGGCTCACCGCCGCTTACATCTGAGATTTTACAATCTTTTCATGGGGTGAATTACATCAGTTTAATCGATTTAAACAATGCTTATTTTCATATACCACTGCACCCGGATTCAAGAAAATACACGGGTTTCTCTTTTATGGGGAGAACATACACGTATTGTGTACTACCTCAAGGATTAAAAACGTCTGTAGCGGGGTTTTCGAGAGCGATGGATATCGTATTAGAAGGGTTACGAGAATTTTGCGTGAACTACTTAGATGACATCGTCATATTTACCACAGGAGACGTAAGATTACACTTAGAACATTTAGACCAAGTGTTGGAAAGACTAGAGGGCGCTGGACTAACGGGAAGACTAGGGAAGTGTAGGTTCTTGTGTGTAGAGGTGAAGTTATTAGGACACATAGTAAATACGAATGGGGTACGAATGGACCCTGAGCGAGTAGAGGCAATATTAAACTTCCCCATACCTAGGACAATTAAACAATTACGGGGATTTTTGGGGTTGATAAACTATTTTCGGAAGTTCATATCAAAGTATAGTGAGGAGGTTAGGCCATTGTGTGACCTATTAAAACAAAACTCAAAATGGTCATGGACACTAGAAATAAACGATTGTTTTGAAAGGGTTAAGAGATTATTTTTAGATACTATACTCCTTACGCACCCGGATCCGAAAAAGACTTATTATTTGCAAACGGATAGTAGCAACTTGGGGATTTCTGGGTATGTTTATCAACTGAACGAGGCGGGAGAAGAGATGGTGATAGGATTTTGTAGTAAATCATTATCAGAAACGGAACAAAGGTGGACAGTTACTGAACAGGAATTATGGGCGATAATATTTAGTCTGTCGAAATTCGAGACGTACTTAAGAGGAGCTAAATTAGTCATTAGGACCGATCATAAAAGTCTGATATTTTTGCAATCGTGTAAACTGCTGAGTGCGCGAATGATACGTTGGGTGCACTACATAGGACAGTTCGACTATACAGTTGAGCACGTGAAAGGCCGATTAAATACAGTAGCAGACGTGCTATCTCGCCATATAAAGGGCACAACTGACGTATTAACTAACAAAGCTACGGGACCTGAAATGAATTTGTTCAAAGTACCTCTAGGGCGAGTGGTACGAGACAAATGGCGGGAAATAGTTGATTATCAAGGACGCGATGAGGTAGCAAGCGAGATAATTAAACGGATGGAGACCACGGGAACATCCGAATCAAAATATTACACACTAAAAGAAGGGATTCTTTATCGGACAGATATACATAAATCTACTGTGAGATTATATGTACCTAAGGAATTACAACGAGATTTGATTATAAGCGTACATGAGGAGATAGGCCATTTCGGACGTTACAAGGTTTACGCGTTAATGAAGCGACGTTACTATTTTACTAATATGTCACGCATAATAGGCAAGGTTGTGAGAGCGTGTGAGATATGTCAGAAATCTAAGCACGTGAGAGAGACACACACGGGGCCGATTAAAACGGTGTTAGCAAGAGAGATAGGAGAGAGAGTTTTTTGTGACATTTACGGGCCATTACCGGCAGGAAAATTCGGTTTCAAATATATATTCGTGATGCAGGATGCTTATAGTAAGCTAATCAGATTATATCCATTACGTCAAGCGAGTAGTAAGGCGACACTCACTTGTGTAAAGAAGTTTCACAAGCAAATCAAGATCAAGGCATTGTGTTCTGATAATGGGTCAAACTTTACTTCGGCTGTTTTTGAGACGGGAGTCCAACAGTTAGGTATAAAACTAACACATACATCCATCAGAAATCCGCGACCGAACTCAACGGAAAGGGTAAACAAAGAACTAGGTAGGCTATTTCGTACTTATTGCAACAAATCGCATCGATCATGGGTAGACCTGTTGCCAGACATAGAGGATTGTTATAATCAAGTGATACACACCACTACAGGGTATTCACCTAACGAGATAGTCTGGGGAAATAGGACCCTTTTGTCGACCGACATGTTTGATAACACAACAAATAGGTCTAGTTTACAACAGGATGAGTTAGAGCATATAAGACAGAAAGCTAGAGAAAACATAGTGAAGGCAGCCGAGAGTAGGGAGATCCATTATAACAAAAATCATAAGTTAGTTCAGTTCGAGATAGGTGATTTAGTAAAACTAAAGACTTTTGCGAGATCCGACGCGGACAAAAAGATAACAAGAAAATTCATGCGTCTTTTTGAAGGACCCTTTATAGTAGGAGCTGTACCATATAATAATGTGTACACTCTGATTGAACCACACACGAACAAAATAAGAGGGAATTATAACGCCATCCACCTGTTCCGCTATTATAAAAACGACTAATAATATAGGGCCTTAGTAGGCATTGAAGCGAACAATGGGGAACCCAGGGGTGTTGGCGCCACTCTCATAAAACAATTGGCGCAATTCGTACAAACAAAGAAAGGCTTGGGTTGCGTATTGTTGTCGAAGACTTTGAAAATAGATAAGAGGCGTGGATGAGAACAGAAAGGAGATAACGGAAATGAACAGATAGCGGTTTGACTTTATTTAATAAATGGGAAAATATATTTTAAAACTCGCCTAGTATTAACGATAGGAATCCTAGATAGGTAAGGCGTTTTCAAAATCTATTTTGGGGGAGTATGAGATGGCCGTTCCATATACCGTGCCAAGACACATTAACTCTTGTTTGAAGTCGGTAAAATAGAAAAATAAACATGGGTAAGTGCCTACATTTCGAAATACGACAAGGGCCTGTAGCTAATAAATTTATTCGAAACAAAGTTGAAGGGCTTTTAAAATGGATTTCTAGGCTATAAATTTGAAGTTATCGTGACAGTAACTTAAAACTAAAGCTGAATTTATTGCCGTATTTCGAAGCATTGAGACACTTAAACCCCAGAAAGCTGGCACCACTTCAGTTAGATTTTTTGCATCATCCTCGCTGTTTGTTTACTTATTCGTGGGAATCGAAGTTGCTATTAAGGAAGAAATTTCGCCAGCAAAATTGTATAGACTGCGCCTACGCATGGTAGAGTTTGCGTGTGACCAATTAGGAAGAAACAATACTTTGGCTCAGCCAATAGGCATAGAACAGATGATTTTGTGGTAAATCTTTACAGAAAAAGGCGTGGCCTGGGACCCTGGAGGCGGAGTCCAGCAAAAGCTGGGAGACCAAGGGATGAGAGGGAACAGGCGACGGCTCCAGGGACAGACAAGTTTCGGTGCTCGAGAAATGTAGACGCGTTTTACTAATTAGGAAATAGTAAAGAATTTTCTCTTGTAAAAATTTGTGACTTCATTAGTATTAATAGAAATTAAAATCTAATAATTAAAATTCTATAAAGCTTAACCGTGATTGTAATTAAATATTAGTATAGTAGAGTGTGGTATTTGCGAGCTACTGGGAAGCTGACGGTCAACTGGACGGAGTTTTTCGGTGACGTATTAACTCTGTTTATTTAATTATCGCTACCTAAATTCGTACCTAGATTTCCTAACAATAATCTAGACTTTGAGATAATATTTCCGAGCAGAAGATATTGTCAGAAATGAATCCAGGAACAGCCATCGGCAATATTTATGACGCAAATAAAAAGGGTCAATCGTGGAAACCGTATGATACTTTTGATCGTAATGAATAAATGGAATGGTGCGAATTCAGGTCTTGCGCTGTACATTAAATGCTTTTAGATAACTAATGTAATTGTGTGTGTTTTCGTCTATTCTTATAGGGTTACAGGTAGAAATAAGTTCTGTCAGGTGTAAATATTTTAAGCATGAACTAGTAGTAATAATGTAGTAGTTTTTAAGATGTGGTCGGGGAGTTTTTGACTTAGGCAAACCGTTTTCTCCCCTAATTAGCATGACCTAGGAACGGGATTGCCTGGCTAAATAGTTGACCGCCAGGTCGATATTTAGTCTAAATAATATTTCAGTTTCGTTTTTTTTTCTATTGTACTTGATGTTGAAATAAGTGACCTAAGAAATTTGCTCAGAATAAAATTTAACTTCTAGCATTTACTGCCTTTTCTTTTATTATTATAGTCTACCTTACCTCAAAATTCTAGTTAGGGAAGTTGAAATAAAAGGTGATTTTCTCAGAATACAATAAGACATATAACTTTACTATTTCTATTGTGCTATTCAAACTTATATACTAGCGCTACGAGTTACAGTAAATTCTCAGCAAACAAACTTCAACTAAGTATAGCCAGCTGCATTCATGATGTTAAATTACTCGATAGGAAGTGAATAAAGTAAATAAAGATTTATTACGTTTAAAGCCTGAATCCATACTTGAAGCCTAGCTTAAGGTCTAAGTTATTCATCTTGACACAGTCTAAGTAAATTAGCTAAAATTTTTTAAATCACTGAGGCTAAATGAATCAAAAGTACGTAAGTCGAATAAAACGCTGTGTAAGGAAATTAGACCGTAATTGCTGTGCATAAGAGTCAAAAGAGAATTAACCGTAAGAGACTTGTGTCTTATGTAACTGTAGCGACAGGTTTTTTTTGAAATAATTTCTTAACGACGGAACGAGTCGACGAGCTGCGTTGGCGTAAACAAAGGATGGGGTGAGCGAGATTACAAAAACAATCAGGTAAGAAATGTATCTTAAATAGGGAACTTTGAAACTGTAGGAAGGACAAAGGGGATCGTAGAACTAGTGACATCCGAGGTTGAGTGGGTAAATAGTTTTTCATGCATTGATTCAATTTAATCTAACATTGTACATGGCTGATTGGTGGCGTGCTAGCGGCGTAATCTCGACACAACAATTACACGTCCTCTCATTGCAGTCGGCTCCGATCGATTCTGGCCAGAATCAAACATATATATATCAAATTTATACTAAAATCAAAACCATGGTTTCGGGGCGAGCCTAGAGCTCAAAGAAAAGTACCCCCTTTTCTGAAAGGATGTGGGAAGTTTAATTTAGCGCTTCGCAGCGAAAAAGGAGCCGATTTCTGCAGCCCCAACAACCTGACTTTTCCAGGGCCGTTTTCACGGCGTAGGGTTTTCCCAAGTGTCCGCTGGATTACGGTTAGTTCACGATGGCCAAAATTGGCAAATACAATGTATCAGCTGACCTATCAATCTGCTCTGAAATTGCACATAGGACTAGTCTAAACTCTCAAGTCAACCACTTTGTTGAAACACAAGATAACTAGCTGTAATTAGAATCTATAATGGATCAGGCAGAGTGATTCGGGAAAGCCTACATTGTCTACCCAGCGAAGTGTACTTAACAATTATAGGCATTTAACTAACAATAGCATTTAACCGGATACCCACGTTGTCACAAGTTCTGAAGTCCCACCGTCCAATTGACTAGTTAGAGTTGCATTCTATATACTCAGTCACTTGAATTGATAAAATAGACGATCTGACCTAGCTGTGCCATCACAACGTATGAATATGATCATCCAAACTACGATATTAATTGCGTCAATATTTGAGATGGCGCGATTTTATTCGTGCGGTCCGCCGGATCCTGTCTACGTCTAGTTGTAGCATTATTGGTACGACAACTCACCGGCAAAGCTTCAATACACCTCCTGTCCAGCTCCTTGTCATCGCATACGCCGCTCTCTCTCCACACGTGCAGATACGTGTTCATCTGCGTCACGACACGAGGGTCTGGGAGACCATCACAGCGCAGGTATTGTTGCCACTGGAACATCGAAAATGAATCGTCCTTTTCCATTGTTAGTCACAAGTGCTCCGACTAATAGAAGAGGCATCATCTCACCAGAGGGACGTTACAAAAATATTATAAAAATTCTTGAAAGGATCTCAAACCTTTGAATCTTCTTCTGTTTTCTGATATCTTATTAGTGTTTGAGACTATTATTGATTGATAATTTTATATATATTTTATGTAATATTTTATAAAATTTATATTATTTGTGTCAATATTTATATCTTTTATGATAGTCTGTGTAGGAGTAGTGCTATCCTTTAAATTGGAATCACCAATACTTACTTCTGCTTCCAATTGTTTTTTCCTTGCAAAATCTAATTTCTGCTTTTCAAATTCTGAAAAAATAAAGTAAAGTATCAATTATTTCCATATTTAAGTAAGATTCACTAGCTACCTACTTCTTGATAAAAATTTTCGGATACTTATACGTATATTACTCACCGTGAAATAGATTGACAGTTTTAGCGAGTATATCTCTTCTTATCTCCTGCTCAGCATTATCCTTCGCCATCAACTCAGACCTTTCGCGCGCCAGGGCTATTCTCTTCTCTTTTGCACCCGCCAGTTTAGCTTGCCTGGTATACCGACAGGGTATTATTGTAAGCTCCTTTTAATCCCATTAAAGCTACCAATTCATTAAGATGAATCGCGTCTCACAAAAAATCAATTTAATAATCTAAAGCGGTATATTTTGGCACAAATATTTATCTCTTATTTCCAACATGAGAACCTACTCACTAACTATAATGATCTATGAAATATTTCAAAACTACAATTTATACCATTTAATTGAAAGTTTTTGACTTTTGTGTCATTAACGAGTACTGCATGATGCAGAAAATGCCCTGTCCTTGAAATTGTTCAAAGACATTATTTGAATAAAGTGTATATGGACTTTGCGAATGGATTCAAGAACCAAAACTGAAAGACTAACTTTTCGGCTTCCTTCTCCGCCCGCCATTCTTCTATTCGCTCCAAGAGCCACGCCTCTCTTTCTTTTTTATTCATTTTTTTCCAATTCTTTGGCTGTTATTCAGTTTTGAAATTAATTATGAATGCTTCGTACAAAATTAGACCCAAATTTAAGTTGAAGTTCAATTAACTGACAAAATAATGCGAAACATTTTTTATTTTTTCCTCACGTTATTAGGGAAAATAATCCTTTACTATACAAAACGATAGCTACTTTGGATTCGTCCTATCTACACAAGATACTAAATACAACTGAAGTTATCATAAAAATGTAAAGTCTTTTATCGATTGAGTGGTAGCTCAAGTTTTCCCATTATCATATTTTTATGTCATGAGCCATGCACATGTGATCACGAACACTTCGATTTTCATCTAATAAATAAAAACTCAACCATGCTATTGCATAGTGTAGGAAGTCGTGAATTACCAGAAAAATATATTACCTTTTCAAAGTCCGGGATCTCTTCTTTTTGCTCTTTTTTCTTCTTCCCTTTTTTCTTCTTCACTACTTTTTCCTCCTCTTCAACCTTTTTCTCTTTTTCTTCCTCTATATTTAATTTTCATTAGAAAATTGAAACTAAACAGTTGAAACGTGCTGCTTGGAAATTATCTAGTACCTATGCACTTTTCTCTTTAAGTCATTTTGTTTGTTTAAGATAAGTCCAGATTAAAAGCTGTGACGCCTTAGTAGAAAAAAAACATAATTCGTAATTTTTTTGTTCTTCTTAATGTAAAATCGTATACTAACCAATTGGTAGAGATTCCTCAGACCACAGGAACAGTTCGCTGCTAGTTTTTCTGACAACCACTTCAACCTGCAACATGTATGATTTTTTAGAGTTTCGTGTAATATAGACATAAACATCAACCCCTTTTTATGTCCATAGCTGGGCACAGCTTTTCTATAAAAAACTTCAAAAATTTGAGAGGTCTTGTCAGAGATTCGAACTCCCGACTATCAATAGGCAATCACTGCCACACCACGGTTCGACTAAAATCACATACGATGGAGCCAAAAGATAGCAGATTTTTAGAGAAGTTTGTACCATCACCAACTCTTAAAACTTTGCCATATTACAAGTATGAACGATGTACCTCTTCGGTTTTCTTCTTTCCTTTTTTCTTTTTCCCTTTCGGTTCTGTAATGTATTAAATATTTTTTCTTTTTAAATAATGCAAAAAACTGCATTTTGAAGATTAAAAATGCATGTTTATGGAAGTAAAAAAGCAGAAAATAAAATAACTGAACAAAACTAAAAAGAAAGAACTCATTTGTTTATATACTATCTGAAAGATGCGAAAGACCTTACCCAGTAAATGTTATGATAAAAAGTATAATTTATATGCAGTTTACGTGTGTATTTTATTTTTATAACCCCAAGAAACAGTAACGGGAATAAGAAAAGTTAGTTGCTATAGAGACCGAGGTATTGATAAAATAAAAAGATACGGGAAACCCGGGTTTTGAAATTTTAAAATGAGATAACAAATACAAAATCTCCGAAGTTAATCTATCGAAAAATCTGAAATAATTTTAATCAATAACGTAAAAATAAAACAGTAGATAACAGGAAAAATAAAATCAACTCTCTAACTAGTATACTTTCTTTGATGTTAACTAAAAACAAAGTTAGGTTTGCGGTTCGTTATCAAAGTACTTGTACATACATTATAGTTTAATGAATGAAAGTGATTCTTTTGAAGTTTCATTTCTTTTGTAGTATGAAATCCTCGGTGCACGAGTTTGACTCGCACCTGACCGTTTTTTTTAATGTCAAGTGGTTTAACCTCTTTCACTTCTTCCAGTCATTCATTAAGCCTTGCACAGTGTCTCCTATATAGCCTTTTCTAATTTTTTGTTATAAAACACGCAAGTACCTTCAGGAACCGGCGGCAGAGACTCGAAAGAGGCGCTGGTATAGGAAGTGTCAGTGTATTGAACCTCCTCGGGCTCTGGTTCCAGGTCGGTGATGACAAGCAGTTCCTCCTCTTGCTGAACATCTGGAGGAAAACCATCAAGCCGTTACGCCAGCCCCCGGGGCATGGGACCCCTTATAATGAGAAGTGGTTGGCCAGTGCTCAATTATGCCTGCCCAATGCTTATGCTAGATGAAGATTGACATTGCATTATAATCAGAAAAAGACATAATTTCTTATGTCTTTTTCGTTCACACGTTTCAGCTACGGATGTCCAAAGCTGGACAAAGGCCTCTTGCAATGATTTTCAGCCCACACGGTCCTGCGTCACTGTATCCAGCGACTTCCCGTGACTCCTTTAATATCGTCAGTCCATCTGATCGGAGGTATGACAACATTGCGCTTTCCCGTGCGGGGTCACCATGCCAGCACTTTGGGTCCCTAACGTCCGTCGGCCCTACAAGCTAAGTGCCCCGCCTATTGCCACTTCAGCTTCGCGATACATTGACGGTGACTCTGGTTCACAGTCCGTGGTCTGTGCTCTGGTTCGTCTACTGATCTCCTCACTTCTGATTACAGTAGAGAAACTCCGAGTATCTCTCCATCTTCCGCTGTATGACTCTTGAGCCTCCTTATGAGACCCGTAGTATATTAGAGGCTCTTTATGACCATATCTCGGATCCATATTACGTCATCACTAGCAACACACAAGTTTCTTTAAGCCCAGTATTTTCGACGGCTACAGTGCCCTTTAAACCAAATTACATTATTGCATAATTCTCTCATATGACTGCAAGAAGAGTCCTAACACCAGTAACAGTAGAGTTTGCATAATGCAGATTGGCAGCCTTTTCACACATTCGATGACAAAACTTTGAGAACTTTAATGAACATCTCAGTTAAGCTGGTATCCAATATCCACCCGTAGCAAAGTAACAATTTAATTTCCCTTATTTAAGGTCTGAATTTTCAAAAACCCTTTTTATATTGGATGGTTGCGTTTTATTGCTAGGTACGCAGGCAGGTGTGTACGAAACATTATACCTACTTACCGAGAGGTTCTTCTTTTTTTTCCTGAAAAAATAATGTTTATGTTACTATGATGGCGTACCATTAAACTCTATAATAATATTGTTTGTTATTTTTTTTATACTATAATATAGGCTAGCGCTTGACTGTGATCACACCTGATGGAAAGTGAGGATCTTCTAGGCAAGCGCGTTTCACCTTAGACTGTAGTCTAAGGTGAAACGCGCTTGCCTAGAAGATGCCTATTCACTCTTGATTTGAAGGCACCCGGGTTGTAAGTGGCAGGGGATTCAGGAAAGACACTGCCTGGGAGTGTATTCCAGGCCTTTGCAGTGCGTATCAGGAACGAGGAATCAAACCGCTTCGTACACGTTTATTTTAGGTAGGTAGTTCTTTAGTTTTCTCGCTTCAACTTCGTAGTACAAAGTGTACGATGCGTTCTCCCTACACGCTGAGTCATGAAACCTTGCCAACTTATGTGCCGATATCCTATTACTGTACCCTGAACTGTACTGTGAACTGTACCCTATTACTGCATAATTATATAGGCTACTTTTCTTCATGGAAAAAAAAAGTTTCCACAGGATTTATATATATATATATATACAGAAGTATACTGCAGAAAGCTAAAATTAATGATTTGCGTTCATCAGGCATCAGCACGCGAAAGTTCATTTTTAGGGACATAGTAACCATGGGACATAGGAAGGTTAGGTGTAGTGATTGTGATAAACCTATAGTAGTTAGAGATACATACTCACCTTCTTTTTGTCTTTCTTAGCCATATTTAAAAAAAATTGTAAAATTTAGTATGTTTTGAAATAAAAAAAATCTAAAAAAATATAATAAAATAATATTGTAAAAAGATTCGTGTTGTCAAAGATGACGTGTTGACATCCATATCGTCAATGACAGAAATTGTCTTTGAAAAAAAAGTTTATTTTTCCATAATGTATGGATCGGATGTTTATTTCTAAATATTCTAAGGGGGACCACGGGCAAAAAAATTACCCGTGGTACCCCAGGGGGACTATCGGGGGGACCACGGGCAATAAACGGATTTTTCAATCGCCAGATAAACATTGACTAAAGAATAAATATGACGTTTTGACAGATTTTGCATGGCATAATTTATTCCTGAGTTAGTTTATCAAACGATTGAAATTTCGGCTGTTACAGGGTGATTCGTTATCAAGTACACTTATGTATCCTTCAATATTATTTGAACTTTTCGTTACAGTAACCAAACTCCTCCGAAACGGCTTGACCGATTTTAATGAAATTTGTCTGCATTCGACAGGTTTCAGAATAGGTTGTAAGCTATTTTTCATATTCCTAGGTATATGGAAAAACAACTTTTGCCGAACCAGCTAGTATTTCTATGGGATTTTCAAATTAGTTGTGCCGGGTATAGAACCCGGGAACTTATGCTTGAATACTCATACTCTTAAGACATACTAATGATGATGTTGAAGTTATATTTTCCTCACATGTAATTTTTGCGTGAATGTAAAAGAAAAGATGTCTCAGCAAGTAATTAAACACCCACTGAGGCATTAAATACTCATTTAAAAGAGGGGAATTAAGCACCAATTGAATCCAAATTTTTAATGTTTTCCGGCTGGTATAAGACCCATTTTAAATATAAAAGCTCTAACCCTGGGTTATTCATAACAAATACAAAAACTTTGATGGTAGGTACTTTAAATAATTTAATTGCTAATCTCCGGAGATAGGTACATTTTCTGACGTTTCTTGTGATTTAATTATCTTAAGTACCACATCAATTTTTCAATTTGTGTCTAGCAACTCAGTTTTAGGGTGTTATTTATTTTATTACATAAAATATCGATTTTTTCCATTTGTCAAATTAACCGTGGATCCATTTACCCTCTAGGTTTGAACAAAGTTGCCAAAATTTCAAATGCAGATGTTTTTGTATCAAGCTCCTTGAGCTTACCGTAAAATTAAATAACGTACCATAAGTTTACTATTGTTGTGCTGGACTTAAATATAACTGATATGAAGTAAGTTTAACTTCAGTAGAGTTTTATATAAAATCGATTTTATCACTATTTAGTGCATAAAATGTGGGTCCAAAATCCAAATATACCCCTGGAGGCTGGACCTCTCTTTGCGTGTCGGTCAAACTGTGGATGACGTGCGGCATTAAAAAAATACTAACTGACACGGCAAACGTTGTTTTGCCATATAAAAATTCCTCACTAATGGGTGTGAAAATATTATCTAGATTAGGTATGCCAGTCAGTTTTGCAGAGAGTTAGGTATTCTCGTGTTTTCTACTTCCATGAGCCGACTACTTAATGCGCTGGGTAATGAAAGCGTATTGTGGTTTGCGCAATAGTGCAGTCTCACTGTTTTATAGAAGCAAGTAGGTATGAGGAGCACAATAAACTACTGTACCGACGCATAATGAACGAGTATTAGGTACTGTCGCATCAATT
This sequence comes from Coenonympha arcania, assembly GCA_036785405.1. NCBI lineage: Eukaryota > Metazoa > Arthropoda > Insecta > Lepidoptera > Nymphalidae > Coenonympha > Coenonympha arcania. Next base: position 16,474,861 of record CM072062.1, read on the forward strand.
CAGTGCGCTTTATACGGCACGATGCGACCACGATCTACCACCTGCCTGTATCTACACGATACCTGTAAAAATAGTCGCTGCCCGCGGGACAGTAAAATGGGAAAATCGGACGATGACTGCTACACAGACCTGCCGTAAAGCCCGTAAGTGCGACAGCGAAGAGGATCTGGTTCTCATTTCATCAACTCATGTGCAATGACTTTTTAACACTAAACATACCTAACTCGGATCACGACTTTTTGTTAAAGTTTTTACAAAACCTGACTGAAATTGTCGTGCCTTTCGTAATGCTCTACTAAATACTCTATGAAGGCATTACCAATGTTATTTCAACCAATCTGACACCTTTTTAAGATGTTCGCAAAATAGTGCACCAAATTTTTCGACGAACTCCCTTGAGCAACTTGAGATAAGATTTCGGCAGATGGCCTGCGGACCCACGCTTTGGTAGGAGGAATAATGAAAGTACATCGGAATATATGTCACATCTCAAATGCTCCTGTCTTTTCTGTCAGCCGCCCTGGTGTCCCAACTCCCATGCCTCAAAGCCATAGAGAAAGATTGTGAAGACCACGGCTTTGGCCAGTTTCTTCTTGGTAAACCTTATCAAATCATGCGTTCATTGATTACCAAATAGACTAGCAAAATAACACTTAGGTACTTCAGAGAAATAATATGTTTGTTAGAATTTTAAATGTAACTTGGGAACAAGAACAACTTTGGGTCGTGGAATGTAAAAGTCTCTTCTAATCGCGTCATTGTATCGACCATTGAGAACGGTTTGAAACGGAATTGCTAAGTGTGACTCCTGACCTTACGGAGTTAGGTCCTATCGATGGAATACATTCCATTATTATTATTCATAACAATTATAAAGTTCCGGTAGCGCCCATTGTTTTGCTCATTAAAGATAATAAGGTAAGTATAATTTTATAATATCAATTCCTTAAACTTTAGAGTTTCTTCAAAGACATTTAGGTACAGTACGAAAATTTTGGGAACGACCGAAAAGATATTTTAAATAAAATGGACAGGGAATAATTTGTCAGATCGGCTATAGAAGATAATGAAAAGGATCAGAAAAATTGGCCGATAGGCACAAGTTGAAAATACGTGTACAATTGTACATACACAAGCATACTTACTTAATAAGATGGCGAGAAAAAAATTACCATCCTTAATAGTTTAGTGTCTAGTGAGCATAGCCATTGGCACTTCGAATGCAACTCGTCAAAATAATTAGTACAGGTTTTAACGGCGTAGACGGCGTATTTAAGCGGTTTTTACTTTTTAATGACCAGCTATTTTAAAACTATAAAGATTAATTTCAATTACTTTCGAAGTTAAACGATATCCAAGATTGGATAAAATTTTCTTGATAGAAAGTTCTACCAAAAGTTGCACCAAAATTTCCGTGTTTCTAATTTTTATCGGAAACTAAATGGATGTAATTGTAATAAATTCAGTAAATTGTCTTGTATCATTTAAGTCTAACACGGTGGAATTCCCACCAACGATATTCAACGTCGTTGCACACGCTTTTGAGAATAAGTAGGTATAATATAATCATTTAGCTATATTATGTACTACGTAGTATATATTGTTAGCTCAATAATTTTAAATAATTGATTACTTATTTTAGAGAAGATTCATTAAAGTTTTCCTGGAAACAAGGGTCCGTTCGTTTTCTGATAAACTTGTGCAATCTCGTTGACTAAAAAATGCTTATTTTGAACTTTTTTGCAACATACTTCTACGTAATTATTACATATTTAGGTATATGCGAGTACAAGTAGTGAAAAGTGGTATAGTCTAATCTATGTTTCAGTTGAAATTCATCTCAAAATGGCTTTCCTAAAAGAGAGAGATCTAAAAAATGTGCCCACCATTCGGGAGTATTATAAAAATAAGACTATATTCATTACTGGCGGTTCAGGTATGTGGTTATATTGTTTACGATTTGATTCTATGTAAATTGATTCGCACAGACTTCAAACTTTTAATTCCTTCGGGAATATTTTCTCTCATACAACACGCCAAACTATTTTAAACCAAGAAAAAGCAGTTATCAAAATCTGTTTTCGATGAATATACCGAGATGTTGTTTGACTTTCGTCCTTTGAAATGTATACCTTATTTCTAAATTGGCTCAGATGCTCTGGGACACTAAGGATTACCACAAGTCAAGCCGATAACTATTTCGGCTGCATCGTCACTAACTTAATACTTAGGTATATCAGGTGAGATCGCAGTCAAATACTGCTCACTTACTTTGTAGAATGTATAAAATAAAATATTCTTTCGTATAACAGCTCTGAAGATTTTCACCAAATTAGGTATACCCAATGAACAGAACTACATGCCATGCATGCTTTCAAAATAAAACAAAGAATAATGGAAATTAGCCTAGAAATGGCGAAGTTATCTTTTACACTTATCTTTCGCTTTATTTTTTTTTCTCATCTCCTTCTTTGGGTTTGGAGGTCAATTAAAAACTATACTAAAATGTGTCGACGTCATTCATCGGAGCTAAGTAGCTTCCAATCGATACATTAAAATTGTACTTAGGTAACACTTTTTTGTTTACCAAAAAGAAATATGTGCCGAATTGTGTCAAAGATCACCTTGCTGCAATTAGCCTTCGCAGTTGTGAATTAATGTACTATTTTGATTGTTCGTTTTCAGGTTTCATGGGCAAAGTCCTTGTTGAGAAACTACTGTACTCTTGCTCCGACTTGGACAGAATCTATTTACTGTTGAGAAATAAGAGAGGTGTTAAAGCTGAAGATAGATTGGCGGCTTTGTATTCTTCTAAAGTAAGTCGGTACCCCAAATTAGTATATTTGCCTCGTATAAGAGATAGAATAACCGAGTTTACAGGTCAAAAGTTAGGAGTTTACTGTAAGAAATTTTTTATTTTTTATTTAGATAGTAATGGTTGTTTGTGTGGAATCTTGCAACTCTATTTTGACACGCGTTGATACTGGTGCCTATTCCAATTTGCAAAATTTATAAACTAAACCACGAATAGTGTGGAGTCGGAATAGTATTATCTCTGTGGTATAATCGCTTTCCATGGGGAGTTCTTTGTAAAGGATTTGCCAAAAGAAATAATGGTAAATTGACACCATTATTTGTTTTGGCAAATGATTAGATCTGATCCTCAGAGATTAGGCCTAGTGCAGAAAATGGTCTTTGAAAAGTGAGCAGTTTTTGTATAATATGGTGGCTTAGTTTAAGCATGCGCCTGCTGCTACTGCAACTATCAAATTTGACGCTATAACTTCTTCTACAGTGTTTTGACCGTCTGAGAAAGGAGAAACCGGATATATTTCAGAAGAAAGTCTTCTTCATAGCTGGTGACTGTAGTGAAATTGGATTAGGTTTGTATCCATAGTAAAGTTGTTACTTGTTCGTAGGTACTATAGACAAAAACATACCGTAATAAGTATTTAATTTCAGGTATCTGTGCAGACGACCGGACGCTTATCGTAAACAGGACGAATATTATTTTCCATGTTGCAGCAAGTGTCAGGTAAAGGTTCGAAAATCAAAATTTCCTCATCAAAAGATTTTTCGACATTATAAAAATGTCTGAAAAAGGGTGATGACATGCGGATCTGAGATATTAAGGTCGTTGACTATAGGTCTCTTAAGAAGGCTCAGGCTCCTTATTTCCGATCACGTAGAGACACGCTGCGAGCGATGGAGCTTAGCTCGGAGTATCTCTACGTGATCAGAAATAAGGAGATTCGTAGACGAACTAAAGTCACCGACGTAGCTCAACAAATCACGAAGCTGAAGTTGCAATGTGTGGGGGACATACCTCGAAGAGCCGACGGGCGTTGGGGACCCAAAGTGGAATAGCAGCCTCGCACGGGCAAGCGCAGTGTTGGCAGACCTTAGACTAGATAGACTGATGAGGGAAGTTTCTGGGTACAAGTGGCGCAGGACTGTGTAGGTTGGAAATTATTGAGGAAAGATTATATTGGAAAATTTTCAATACTTAGGGACGTTTTTTCTAAGCTCGATAGAACTTGGTGCTAAGATTGTAAATTTTTGGTTTCAGATTTGATGATTCCCTTAAAACTGCAGCCAGACTCAACCTTCGAGGGACAAGGGAGATTGTCGAACTGGCAAAGGAGATCTGTAATTTGGAGGTAAGTTATGTTTTTAGATGTATTTTTCCATTTAAAATATAACTATATGAGCCGGTAAACGTAGTTAAAAATTTGTATGGAAATAGTTTACGTCCTTAGAACTACCGAAATTTACTAAAAATTTCATAAAAATCGGTCGAGCGTTTTGTTACAAACTAACGTTCTATATAACTCGTAACATGCTTTACAGATTATAAACGTTCCATGCTAAATCTTTATCACAGATTTTTTTTAACTAAACGCACTTTCCACTTCAATCACCAGCATCATGGACACAGTTTCGCTCGTGTGGCGGTCTCTATTTTTATACCCTAGTCTGTGCTAGTCCTAGCTTTAATTTTCAAAAATCCTTTCTTAGAGCTTGCATGTGTCCGTTATAATGACTTACAAATCCTGATGTATTGAGCTGTGGCTTGATAGATTAGATACTGGTATGAGTAACCAATAGACCCTGGACGCGGTGGACCGCGAGAAAAAGTATCGCCAGTTTACCGGTGCCAATGATGTTTGTTTTGACACCGACAGCGTCAATAGTAAGCCGACCCGACAGCAGTATTGTTTATTGACCGCGGTCTCCGCCACATATTCCTGTCACAGTCAAATAGTCTTTAGCGCGCACGTTTACATAGAGATGGTTTATTGTAGTGTGTCAGTGGAAATACACGGCTAGAGCCGTGTGTCAAAATTTTTACGCATACCTTCTTCATACAAGAAAATAGTAGTATTATCTTGTATGAAGAAGGTATGCGTAAAACGTTCTGATGACCACATCCTCAGGTTCCTTATCAGTGGAGTAACCCCATTCCTTTTCTGAATACAGATGAGCATGATGCTGAAGAGTGGTGACAAATACCTTTAAATTCCAGGCGCTGATCCACGTGTCGACGTCCTATGCCAATACAAACAGACAACGTATCGAGGAGGTTATCTATCCAGCGTTCGCGGACTGGAGGGACACCCTGGAAGTGTGCGAGAACATTGATGATAATACCCTCAATGCTGTTACTCCTAAGTAAGCAGATTCATCGTCCTGATTGTTAACTTCCCAGAGTTGAGCTAAAAGGAGATTAATGGTACAGATAAAAAATGACCGACTCGGTTGACATAAATCAGGGAACCAACAAGCGGGCACAATTTGTAAACGAGTTTATAATTATAAGAATAAGTTTTTCTTACGCAATCTGGGGTCTGATTGCGTAAGGAAAACGTATTCATGGTTATCGTAATCGTTGGCAAATTCTGCCCGACGATTGACTGACGTAAATCAGCGAACCAATAAATGGGCAGAATTTGGTTCCGATTACGATTACGACGAATACGTTTGTCTTACACAATCCAGTGGCAGATCTCAGATCTTGCATCGGTTTACAATGTTTGCATCGGTTGTATAGCGTAGGCACCGATTGGCTGTTGATGTTTGCGTTGCTATGGTTACTGGCGGTGTTTGGGTGTATGTAAATTTTATTCACCCCGGACGTGCAACGATACCTCATTCTCTTCCATACAGACTCTACATAGGGCTATCCGTAATATCTACGTAAAATGTAGAAGTGTATGTGTATGGTTGTGTTGATGATTCTCACAGGTACCTAGGAGAGCTTCCAAATACTTATGTCTTCACCAAGCAGTTGGCTGAGCACGTGATGGCTGAGCAGAGGGGGAAACTGCCCGTCGTCATAATGAGACCGTCTATTGGTACGAACTCTCGTGTTGACTGGTACTGTTTAGAGCATTTTTTAATACAGATGATCAAAAGAAGATCTAGGGCTCAATAGAAGACGACTTTGAAATCAATAGAGAATCAAAAAAATCATTAGAATATCATAGTTACTATCCGCAACTTTTTCCTCGACTCTCGCGTGGTTTAGCTAAACACTTAGCGCTGCAAGTACTCGGTCATTTATAAGGACTAGGTTCGTTTTAGCGTTATGGCCCAGGGTCATCTGACACTAAATAGTCCATGAATTAAAAAAAAATTGAAATTCCATCCATGAAAAATTGGTTCATTAGGCGTCTGGCGGCCCAAGAGGCTAAAACTCATTTTAATATTGTTAGTACAAGAATTTAGAATACTTACATAATTTTTCAGTGATATCAAGTTTCCAGGAGCCAATGGCTGGATGGATCGAAAACCTTAACGGGCCAGTCGGTATGATGATCGCTAGTGGAAAAGGTAAACGGTGGTATAGATATTTCAATCCACGACGACGCGCCCCACTCTGTTCAAATCGTTTATGTTTCATTCCATTCGTATGGAGTTTGACAGAGTGGGGCGTGTCATCGTGGATTGATATATCTAATAATAATCTTTGGTTAATTAATACAAAGTCAAAACTACTCGTAAACAGCAAAATGACTGACTGACACCGATTTTTTCTCTATAGGAATCCTAAGGACAATGTATACGGATCCTGATCTAGAAGCCGATTATATCCCCGTAGATACGTGTATAAAGTCGTTCATAACAGCTGCTTGGGCTAGAGGAACTCATAAGTAAGTCATTCAAAGTTTTAAATTACTGGTAACTATTCTCGGCGCGGCGAACCTTGATCCCTATGACGTTTGTGTTAGTGATGGGTCGTGTCTTTGGTCGTGTCGATAATTTTTTTTTAGAAAACGTCGTGGCTTGCATTCAGTCACGTTGGTATACTTACATGTTTTAAAAATATTATAATGTGCATTTTTAAGGTCCATTATGTTGTTGGTGTATTCATTTAAGATTTTTGGCATAGATTAAGTAGGTAAGTAAAACAAAAGTTTCCAACCTTGTTATTTTGCATAACCATAATATATGAACTAAAACCATAATACAGGGTGTCCAGGGATAAAGTGCAACCCCGAAAGGGGGTGAAACTAGACCATAAATTATCGACAAAAAAAATAGAAAAAAAATTCTAAAAAAATTATTTTACTTTTTATTAGCAAATTAAGATTTTCATTTCATAAGTAGACTCTATGTAAGAAAAAAAACGATTTCTTCGAAATTAGTGGGTCGATTGCTTTCAAATAAAAAAAAATACTATGCCACATACTTGGCGGTAAGGATTAAATAACAATTAGCTCGCAAAAAAGTAGCATCATGACATAAACTTTGCTTTTTATGAAAAAGAAACCCTTTTTTATGACTATTTTTTTCAATGATATCTAAATTTCTCAGAAAAATGCCCCCAATACCAGAAGATTTTACGATTTAAGAGTATTCTCTATCATATTACCTTTTAAATAGAAAAAAAATCTTCGTTGTAACCCAAGAAATGAGCTGGCTATGAAGTGTTGAAAGTCGCCACAACACAAAAAAAGGACGCGTCCTGGCAAACGACGAGTGGTGACGTCATTTTTAGCCAGCTCGTTTCTTGGGTTACAACGAAGATTTTTTTTCTATTTGAAAGGTAATATGATAGAGAATAATCTTAAATCGTAAAATCTTCTGGTATTGGGGGCATTTTTCTGAGAAATTTAGAGATCATTGAAAAAAATAGTCATAAAAAAGGGTTTCTTTTTCATAAAAAGCAAAGTATATGTCATGATGCTACTTTTTTGCGTGCTAATTGTTATTTAATCCTTACCGCCAAGTACGTGGTATAATATTTTTTTTTATTTCAAAGCAATCGACCCACTAATTTTGAAGAAATCGATTTTTTTTCTAACATCACAAATAAAAATCTTAATTCGCTAATAAAAAGTAAAATAATTTTTTAGATTTTTTTTTTCTATTTTTTTTGTCGATAATTTATGGTCTAGTTTCACCCCCTTTCGGGGTTGCACTTTATCCCTGGACACCCTGTATATGAACCATAACCATAATATATGAACTAATATGTGAGTATAAAAAAAAATTGTGCACTCGTTTCCATTACCGACATTTTTTATCGATACTTGCCACCCTAGTCGATAAACGTCACACGACGTAAGTTTTGCAGGACGTAAACATATATTCAGATTAAGATAACTTCTTGTAAATGTTAAGAATTGTTAAAAATATCAACGGAATATCATTACTAATGGTAAAAAGCTACGTAAAATTTATAAATGCCATTTTTAGACGCCCCCAATATGATCCCAATTTAATGGTGACGCCACTACAATGTTATATGGTGACTTTAGCTGTCAGTGTCATAGGGATCAACATTCGCCGCGTCGAGTATAGTACATGTACCTACTAAGCCAAAATATACACCAACAAACTGATCATTTAAGATCTAGATGACGGCAACTAGAAGCTCCGCCCAGAGTTGTAAATTCAGGGGGCGCTGAAGCATAATTTAAAAATAAATAACTTGCTCCACAAACACTTGTAAGAAAACAGCCACCACTCAGTATAGGAGAAGGGCTGAAGAAAGAGGAAGAGGTTCTACTATTAAGTTTCTGCCCCGGTTTATAAATCGTAGATATTTTATCCCCGACGGAAAAACGACGGTGTATTAAAAGTTTCACTCTCAGACTACTGTGGTTTTACTTGACTGTGTGTGTGTCTGTCTGTAGCATCGTAGCTCCCGAACGGGTGGACGGATTTTGATTTTCTTTTAGTTTGAAAGATTAGTCTTGTTCAATTGTTGCAATTATGTTGTTATGTTTAGTGAAAAATCGGTTCAAGATCGGTCGGCGGATTTTATATCTTGTTTACTACTGCCTCACTATGGATATCGAATAAAAGGGCTTGACTAGTAGAATACTATACACTATGACAAATTTCAAATCCAAGATAGCCGCCACCACAAAATGGCGAATGACCTAGAGAGTTAAAGTTAAATTAGGTTAACTGATGTGAAATGGTGGTAAAATATTTCAGGTTGAAGCCGACGGATGAAGTGGAAGTTTACAACTGTTCTACAAGTCACATGAAGACGATGACGATGGGTGAAATCGTGGAGTGTGGCAAGAAAGTGGTCCGGGAGATTCCTCTGGAGGGCATGCTGTGGTTTGCCGGGGGCTCCTTGACCAGGTCTAGGCTCCTCTACAATTTGAAGGTAAGATACATTCAGAAAGAACCAAAAGAACCAAAATGACCGACATAGCTTAACGTGTCGCAAAACGGAATAGGCGATAGGCGGGGCACATAGCTCGTGGAACCGATGGACGTTGGGGACCTAAGGCGCTAGAATCTCGGCCACCACCGGGAGGCGCAGTGTCGGCAGAACCCCCACTAGGTGTACGGAAGTTATATAGAAAGTCGCGGGGAGTCGCTGGCGCCAGGCGGCGCAAGATCGTGGTGTTTGGCGGTAATTTCAGGAGACCAATGTCAGCAGTGGACGTCCATCAGCTGAAAAGATGACGACGACGACGATACTTTCAGAGATAAATTGGTTTAGGCCGATGATTCGTTCGTTCGTTCGTTTCAGCCGACGGACGTCCACTGCTGGACAAAGGCCTCCTGCAATGCTTTCCAGCCCACCCGGTCCTGCGCCATCTGTATCCAGCGCCTTCCCGCGACTCTTTTAATGTCGTCACTCCACCTGGTCAGAGGTCTGCCAACACTGCGCTTTCCCGTGCGGGGTCGCCAGTCCAGCACTTTGGGTCCCCAACGTCCGTCGGTTCTACGAGCTATGTGCCCCGATGATTATAAGTTGAAAAACCATATCTCTAATATCCATTTTAATTTTATTCACAGGTGCTGTTCTGTCATTTGCTGCCGGCAATTCTGGTTGATCTCATGCTGAGGATTACAGGCAACAAACCGATGTAATCAATACTTCCCTTGCTATTTCCGTTTCTTTATTTAAATCTAATTGCTATACAATAAGTTACTATATAAGTAAAAAACTATCGTTGTCTTAGCAGGACACCCTTCTGCATTCTTAAAGTCTCTCCAAGTATCACATAATATAGCGCTGTCTTTGTACTGTGACTTTTTACCAAACTTTCTCAATTATGGTCGCATTCTATCTCCGAATCCATCGTTTTATCTAGGTGCTTCATGCATTACTACTACATTGTTAAATGTTGAATTATGTTACTTTCCGGTTTTTCTACAAATCTCACTTCTGATTTGATTACGTAGAGATACACCTAACATAGCGTTCAAAGCTCTATCACCTACAAAGTGACTCGTATCTACTATCTTTAACGATTCTTAATGTAATCCTCATAGGTTCCATGTGCATATACCATCATGTTTCGGATTTCTCATGACTGGCCACTTGAGTAACGAATAATGATTCTTTTAAAACTTTTAAATTAAATTTTTAAATTTTTTATTAAACTTTTAAATTCTTTCTAAAAGGTCAGCTTCAGGAGACTGCGTATCTTTTATTATACGTATAATTAAAATTTAGCTGTTTGCAGGCTGGTGAAAATCCAACGACGCATCTACATAGCCAATATAGCACTACATTACTACGTGACCCAGCAATGGACTTTCACCAACCAAAACATTATAGAACTCCGAAGTAAACTCAAAGACGAGGACATAGATCACTTCTATTATGAAATGGAGACTATAGACCCTGAGGAATTCTTCAGGAACGCCTGTATTGGAGGGAAGGAGTATATTTTGAACGAGAGGATGGAAAACCTTCCGAAGGCCAAGGCCCATTTTAGGAGGTTGGTTTTTAGTTTTTTACGACTGCCAAATACACCCATACATACTAAACAGGAGTATGTATGGGTGTATTGGCGCTAGTTTCATTATTGTACGATAACTTTTGAACCTCATTTGGATTTTTTAAAATATCCTACTTCAATAAAACTTTTTGTATTTACCTACTAGTGATGAAAATGGATTTTTTTTTAATCTTTTATTTTTGTTTTAAAAGGGAAAACGTTATTTTATTATGCGTCTCCTTCGCACATACCAACGTGTTTATTAAAGTGAAAAGAGGAGAAAAAATCAAGCCTAGATAAAATTTATTAATATTTAATTTATCCTTGTTTCAGAATGGAGCTCTTAGACAGGGTGGTAACTACTGCAATTCAAGGTTACGCCTTGTGGTTTTTCGTCAATATAGGATTCGTTAAGCATTTTCTGCAATCTTTGTTTTAATTGTATTAGTTTGTAGACTAAATTACTGTATTAAATGTTATATAAAGTCATTTTTGGGACAGAACCTTGTGTGGATCATTGTCATTAGTGAGTTTTGGTTTCTACATATCACGTTATAATTAGTCAACCTTAAAATATAGCTATAATATATTGTGGTGTTGCAGACATTTTTGAACTTTTAAAAAAGAACAAGTCCATCGAACTAAATATTCTACATTTTCTTAAATCCTTATTTCTTTTTAAAATAAACTCGGAATTTTACTAAAATTTTACGAACGGCTGGAAAAGGAACACCCGTTACCCACCCAAGGTACCCGTTTTTGCAACATTTTTCATTAAAAAGTTTCTGAAATAAGCGCGTACAAACAAACTCTTCAGCTTTATAATATTAGTAAAGATACTATAAAGATTATTATAATGATACTATAGATAGTAAACATTAATAACGACACAAAGTTATCTAAAGCAATCGATGAATTTGTCAAGGGTTCCCCCTATTCTGAGGTTCCACCAGTAAACAGTGTGATCCTGCAATTGACATCTATCCTGGATAGGGCGGGTGAAAAAATGTCGCTAGTTTAACCAATATTATACTAATAGTAAGGCCACATTATAGTTCGCTCAGCGGCCACCTATAGAATTTTGATAGTTGGCGCTACTGTTTGTTTGTATGAAAACGGTTTACGTAAATCGTTCGGATGCCCATATCCTGAGGTTAATACCTAATTGGTGGATCCAACAAAAAAAAATTTTAATACATTTGCTCAAAAAGTTGACATTTCCAGGTGTGTTTAGCGTGCGCAAAGTTATTCTTTCCCGCACTAGAGCTTTTTGTTTTCCCCCTGCATGATGGATCCAAATCTATGAAGGAGGTTTTCAAGTAAAAAGTTTTCGCTAGAAAATTATTGTAAAAAATGACAGTAATGTAATTATTTTACTTTGTAGGTACTATAAATACGTAAATTAAATTTAATTTAAATTTATTTCAATGATTTCCTTTAGTTTTTTATTTTTTTTGGAAATGTGTGGCTGCGTTTTTATGTTTTATCTGTGCTTTAACTTCCTTTTATTGTCTATGATTCGATGTTATTATTATTGATTTTTAAAATTACATGCAACTTTTCTTTTCAAAACTACAATACAAAACTTTTCTTTTTTGGCATTTTATTTTATTATTCATAGCAATTTATTATTATAATATTTATTCTAATTAATATCTCGTAATTTATTAGCAGTGATGCACATTTTCGTTCGTTGTTCGTGAAGCGCTGAGAATAATGAATTGAATCCATTCATAGATCTGAGGTAAGGCGTGATTTCACTACGATAAGCCATATAAGTAGTATGAATATTTTTTCCGAAATGTATTAAAAAAAGTCCTTCGTTACACGTGCGGAATTGACATTTCTACTCGTCCCTTTAGTTGACCCGCGCCTTTGGCTTGGGTCAACAATCCGGGACTCGTAAAGAAATGACAAACTTTCCGCACTTATATCGAAATGTACTATTATAGTATCTACGAAACTTGGGCACTGATTGGTCAATGCTTACATCGATTATGCGAATAAATTCAAGTCTATAGATTTGCACGTGTTTGATTGCCAAACTAAAATATCCAGACGGTTTTTTCATAGCTACAACAGTTAAGATAGCTGGAGCTCTAGCCATATGACATTGCGATTCTATAGATGAAATGGAAATGGAACGAAATTCACATATTGTATAAGAATGCGCGGAAGTCACATAATCAATTAAGCGATAGTTTTCATACATTTCTGAATTTCGTTCCGTTTCCATTCCATTTATCTTATCGCAATATGGCTAGAGCTAAAACTCCTCCTCCTCCAGAACTTACTAGGCTCTGACAGAAAGACGGTCAACTGAGAATCCATTCAGTAACCACCTTTTTTTCGGTAAATAGATTAATATTTACCCTCTTTTACTGTGACAAAATTCGCGAATTATTTTCTGACTGCCATTATTAAAGTCCATTTCGATTCATTTTAATGGAGGTATTTGACAGTATATTTTTAATTCCATCCGCCACATAATCATATTCATGAAAAACTACACGTGTAATCATATTCAATCGATACATTGTGTTTGATTGAAGCCACATCATACCTAGGTACGGCACAGGTTTACTTCCACCCACGAAGTAAAATAATTATTCGATTTCTTTGATTTTATGTTCAAGGAACGTTCACACTACACCTGCATGAGAAATACGAGTTGATTAATTCATTTACCCTCATGCTAAGTACCTAATGTACAAAATAAGAAAGTGATCTTATTACACACACTTAATATTATAAAGGCGAAAGTTTCAAGAGTGTATGTGTTTTAGAGTGTAAGAGTTCACGCTGCAACTACTGAACCGATTTGGCTGAAATTTAGAATGGAAATAGATTACCTACACCCTGGATTAAAACACTTTTTATGGCGGAAAAATTCATGGTTCCCGTGTGTGTGTTTTAATTTCTTTAAGTATCATATTTATGGAATTCTGGGAAAGTGCCAAAAAAATTCTCGCTTGCAATCTAGATTTTCTTTAGTATAAATGATCCATAGAAGTAATAAGCACTACCTACCTGTTTACCTAGAGTTCATACCGGATACAGGCGATGTTAAATACAAGCCATATAGCTTAGGTGATTTAAATCTTTTAGGCTTGAGAATAAATCAAATAACCCGTGTTAAAAGAATGGTAATGCTAGTACTGACACCAATATCACACTTCACACTATCACACTAATATTATAAAGGCGAAAGTTTGTATGTGTGTGTGTGTGTGTGATAAGTGTGTGGTGTGTGTGTGTGTGTGCGTGTAAGTGTGTACGTTTGTTACTCCTTCACGCCGCAACTACTGAACCGATTCGGCTGAAATTTGGAACATAGATAGCTTGTAACCCGGATTAAAACATAGGCTACTTTTTATCCCGGGAAAATCCATAGATCCCATGGGATATTTAAGAAACCCTAATTTTCAACAGTAATCTTTAGCTACAGCTATAGGTAGATTTTTCGGGATTAGTAAAAAATCGAATTTAACGCGGGCGGAGCCACGGGCAAAAGCTAGTACTACATAATCTCAAAAAGTGGCCTAGAAGTGCGCCGTAATAAGGGGCTAAGAAAATCCTGTATACAATATACTTCCAGGCAGTCCCGTGTGAGCCCACCTTTATCATATTATAATTATTCTAACCAAAGTTCCCTCAATTCCCTTCAGTTCTCGAATTAACCTCGCGTCGAGCTGGCGCGTTTTGCAATTGTGATCCTACTCGGAGAATTATTGACAAGGTAAGCATATGCGCTTATATCAAGAATATATATAGACTCTCATTTTCTCATAACGTTCCAACTACCCCGGGCTACGGCTGAAAATCAGCCCTGGTGTACAAGTGTACACTCGTAGCATCATGCTGAGCCGGGACCATTTAAGTGTTTTGACACACAGGCGCATCTCTAATTTTTGTTCTACTTCTATATTATTTTGTTGTTTGATTGTATCTTAAATGTGTGTGTGTGTGTGTCTTTTCCGACTAAATAAACGTTTTTTCTTTCTTTCTTTCTATTTCTCCAAAAGAGTCGTTAGTAAAACTTAAATTTTGGATCAGTTTCCTGACGAATTGGCGGCTATTTGGTTTAAATTCGGTCAATTAATGTCATGGTCCGATTTCTGAACTCCTTCTTAATTATATCATTGTCATAATTGTTTAGGAGTACAAAAAGATATTTGCGCTTTTTTATATTTCTGGTATTTACTCCTATGTCAATTGGATCTATAAAGAATTGATCCTAAAATGAAATAGCATCGAACGTTATCAAAATTTGTTAGTGGGAAAATGACCCATTTTGTCGATGACTGTACCTATTAATTTTTTAAATTCTCAGAAAGCAAGACAAAATTTATCCAAAGACTAGTTATTTTGCTACTAAAACGGTTAAAGGAGCCCCCGTCTCTAAATTCCACCTTGTTTATTATTATCTTACAAGGGATACAAAAAGCTTTAGTTAGTTATACTAATACCATTAACCGGAAAACACTATATGAGCTAGGTTTACCGACTTCTATGTCTCTTATATTTTGTTCGCGTACTTAATTTCTTTTCACAGAAAATGACTTTCTTGGAAGACAGAGACTTGGAAGATGTCCCAACTATACCTGAATATTACAAAGGGAAGACCATCTTTATGACCGGTGGCACAGGTAACTTATCATCTTTAAACAAGCTAAGCTTAGTTATAGCTTACTAGTGTGTTAGTAGTTAAGACTTTTCTATGATATTATGGAAATTGTGTAAAGCCTGTCAACCCGCACTTTTATTTAACTCTTTCTCCTTCCAGAGACACATGCAGCCCAGTTGCTGGGCAGACCCTGTTTTGCTGTCTAAATTTTATTTTACGGCCTATTCCTAGACCTACCAAATATACCCGAAAAAAAAACAAGGCGTATCGGACGAGTTGTATTACTAACGCACACGAGAATTCTATATATCAAAAATAAATATTTGAAAACTAAAACTTACAAACTAAATGTAATTCTCACCTTTTGAATATTCATATTAAATCATAAATGAGTGTTCCAGTATTCAAAAACATTTAATTCCGGCACAGGTCAAATGTACATTCGCATTTAAATATGGTCGTAGGCTCTTGACTCAAGGCAAAGGTATTGTTCAAAAACCGATTGATTTTACAACAAATGTAGTTCATTTCAATTCAATTCGTTTATTTGGTTCAGCAAATTCACCTAACAAATTAGTTTAGAGAACAATGTTTTTAGGGAACAAAAATTATGTCGCCGAAAATTGCAGTATAATTTACCTTTAGAGATAGGGATAATCCTTCACTACCCTTGACCCAATAACCTCGCGGTTATGTGGGTCGAATCACGGAAATCTGCCCGTTCGGTACTTCCTCTTGGGGTGTCTCCGGGGCGCCTTCTTGACTCCCTACAAATTATTTACGTTTAAAGATGCCGGATTACCGGACTACCGGATCAGATTTTCCCGATTGCAATCCCTACATAATCCCCCTCTTAATAAACTTACACTCAATAGTTGCCCGCGACTTTGTCTGCGTATGTCACTGAGATAGATTGCCTCTAAGCTCCGGTGGTTTCATGAGATTTGACACATATCCACCACATTCTGTTACCACTATTATAAATTAGTTTTCAGGCAAACAATGTTTCCTCATTTACTAGACATTAAAACTACGTTTTGGTGTTAGCACTGAGTAACATTGTATGTGCGGTGCTATAGGTAAGTTTCTGATGTATTTTGTTGTACATGATTACTGTTTTATGTTGCAGGATTTATGGGGAAAGTGTTGTTGGAAAAACTGCTGTATTCGTGCACCGATTTAGACAGAATATATTTGTTGATGAGACCTAAGAAGGGGGTTAAGCCAGAAAAGAGACTGGCTGCCCTCTATTCTTCTCCAGTAAGTAACAGAATTGTGGTAATGGATGATTTTTTTAGGGAATTTCTGTAATACTTATTAGGGCGTTAGTTTGTTTATGTTTTTGATAACTTCGGGGTCATCAATTTGAGAATAAAACACCTGGAAACTTTCACCTAGAATGCTTAGTCTCCACGTTTTACTAGTATGAGTTTCCTGAAGCACTTCTCAAAAAAAATATCTGATTTTTCAGTGCTACGACCGACTGCGTAAGGAAAGACCAGGAGTTTTCGAGTCCAAAGTCTTTTTCGCAGAGGGAGATGTCGGTGAAATTGGACTAGGTACATACGTTATTCCTTATTTTCTCTAATGAGTTTTTTGATCACGAAGTACTTGACTGACCTTTACCTTTTACTGATACTTGCAGGTTTATCAGACGAAGACCGGGCACTGATAGTGAATCGCACCAACATTATTTTCCACGTAGCTGCAAGCGTGAGGTAAGGCTATCTAACGTACCTATATCAAATTATATAACACTAACTGACGCGGCAAACGTTGTTTTGCCACAAAGGAGAATGGGGAAAAAAAGCTTACGACCTATTCTCAGACCTACCCGAACGCAGATCAAAAAATCATAAAACTCGAGCCGTCTCGGAGGAGTTTTGTTATAAGCACGAGAATTATTATATATTAGGCATTGACATATAAATCTATCTAATCTACAAAATTCACGAAAAAAGTGTCCCGAGGAAACCTATAAACGTGTATACATGTGTATTTTTATAAACAAAATAAAACATTGTAATTTATGTCTTAAACCATTATTATACAGCCTAATTTGACTTGCAACAAGCTATTACCTTACGTAGCGTAGATAACGCGTGTTCTCTCTGATGAATCAACCACGAGAATGAAGTGCGATTGGAAACCTTTTTGAGTTTTGGCTCTCTTTCGGTTCGGACACTTTTTAGCGCTGACCCGAAATCCATAGTATTTTACATCTTACATTAAGTTTATATGTCGCCTATGTATTCGCTTCAGTTTTTTTTTCTTTATTTTCCTTTTGTATGTACGATCGATTGTTAAATTGATGATAACAATGACACTGATCTTATCAAGGCGTAAGAAATTCAGATTTATTCAGATTTAATTCAGATTTCCAGCATAAACTTACTTCTCTGATCTGTCTGTGACCCCTAATTCAATATTGATCTGCTGTTTCCCATTCTAATGTTCAATTTTTTTTTCAGATTCGATGACCCATTAAAAGCGTCCGCTAATCTTAACCTCCGAGGTACGCTTCAAATGATAGAACTAGCTAAAGACGTGCGAAATTTAGAAGTGAGTGATTGTTTCAGTAGGTATATACAATTTATATTATGTGTCTACTCGTATTAGTTGAGCCTCACCCTACCTTACCTAAACCACAGAACACTAAATAGGTACAGAAGGCCCACTCCGCACGATGATTTAAAGAAAAAGCTACTCTAGCGCTGACACAAAAAGTGCAATTCAGTTCACAATAGCGCCTGGCTCCACCCTCAAAATTCACACGCAACAAACGCAATGTTGTGGTCTCTTTCTATCGCCTAACTTTATCTCTTACGACGTACCTACTAGGGCTGCCGTAGTCAGACGGCGCGTAAAATAGACCGTACAGAACTAGCGCGTGCAACTCGGCCCGCGACCCGCGAGCGGCAACCATCTGAAATATTGAGGTCCGGACCCCTACTTGTAGCCGGGACGGTCACGTGATAAGTGAGACTGGCCTGCCTAAACGTTGAGCTCTCTTTCTGACGCGTTACTTTATTTCCTCTCTATCCGCTCCTCCTTCCTTCCTTATAAAACCGCTGGGCGGTTGGCGCTATGTATAGTCACGGAATGAAAAGGTTCGTCATCTTAGTGTCGGGTTTCGCTTGCACTAGTACTGCAAGAGTCCATTCCCTATGCCAACATAAATAAGTTTAACATAGTTTCAGAAAGTAATATGTGCTCGCGATGCGTTGAACAAATAAATTTGAAAATCGACGAACCTTTGCATTCCGTGACTGTACCTATTACAGTGCCAGTAACCACCTTGCGTAATTTTAAGAAGTTATCCTTTGCTTCTCGTGGGGTCGGGGGTTCGAATCCCAGGCGCACACCACTTTGAAATTATTGAGTTTATCACACTTCACACTAATATTATAAAGGCGAAGTATATATATCTTTAGGAGCAGAAGTGGAAACAACATAAAAAAATAACAATTTATTAAACATAAAAATAATTCGGTTACAATTATCAAATTAAATCACGAAAATAAACGATTGGAACAAAATTACAATAAAAAGGAAAGATCGAACCAAGCCCGATGTGCACGCTACGAGAGTCGCCGACAGAAAAGCCACGCTCTCATAACGATTCGCCTTATATAGTCTGTTTAAGAAAGATGGCGGGTATAGTCTAAATCGGCTTCTCCTGACTATGCGGCGTCCTCGCCCGCAGCCATAGCCAGAAGATTCGCAAGATCTTCTCCGCTGGCACTTGCAGTTGGTGTCACGATGCTGTCAGCACGAGGCGAGGTTGCCTCTGGTGATGTCGGGTGCAGGCCCAGGTATAGATGAGGGACCAGCACCTGGATCAGCTGATTCTTCGTCGTTACCTGAAACGAGACTCGATATAGTGTTACCCCATAACCGTAACAACGCATTTATGTTGGTGGGCTGAAGTATAGAAATAGTAAGTACTACTTGAGGGACAAGTAAATGCTTTAATTAAATGGAGTGTCCCTCTCGCCTAGAAGAGGCGACAATACCTAAAACCTATGAGACGTCTCGAAACCTAGTGCGCACACCCATGGACCGCCATACGGCCTGCATCCATGCTAGAAGTGAAGTATGGTTGTATGTTGTTGGTAAGTATGCAATGTTTTCTCACGTTTTATTGGTGTACAATAAAGAATTTTCTATCTTTTTCTATCTATGGTTCTCAATGGACCGCCATACGGCCTGCATCCATGGCAAAGGTGAAATATGGTTCTCATGGACCGCCATACGGCCTGCATCCATGGCAAAGGTGAAATATGGTTCTCATGGACCGCCATACGGCCTGCATCCATGGCAAAGGTGAAATATGGTTCTCATGGACCGCCATACGGCCAGCATCCATGGAGAACAAAACCAGACCGCCAGACTCGGGCAACGGTCACTGGAGCGAAGATGGTTCTCATGGACCGCCATACGGCCAGCATCCATGGAGAACAAAACCAGACCGCCAGACTCGGGCAACGGTCACTGGAGCGAAGATGGTTCTCATGGACCGCCATACGGCCAGCATCCATGGAGAACAAAACCAGACCGCCAGACTCGGGCAACAGTCACTGGTCCAGACATACACAGACAACTGTTGGGTTTCCCTTGAGGAGTGAAGCATTACCGTGATTTGTTTAACCATAGCATGAGAGTAGTGCAATATGGATGTCGTATGTCAGTCAGTTAGTAGTACGTTAATCGGCTAAGGCCTTATTAGAGAATTTACGGGTTGTAGGGACTATAGCTAACAAAACCACGACTCTAGCTCCACCACATCAAAGTAACCAACAGGTGGAACTCATATTCGAAGAAAGCAGCGCAAGCGTCCGGGCACCATTCCCCTCGCCACGAGCAGCGGCCAGGCGCGCAGCACGAGAGGTGCAGCGCGGGCAGGCACGCAGCACAGAGGTGCGGCGCGGCCTCACGCCACGAGCAGCGGCCAGGCGCGCAGCACGAGAGGTGCAGCGCGGGCAGGCGCGCAGCACAGAGGTGCGGCGCGGCCTCACGCCACGAGCAGTGGCCAGGCGCGCAGCACGAGAGGTGCAGCGCGGGCAGGCGCGCAGCACAGAGGTGCGGCGCGGCCTCACGCCACGAGCAGTGGCCAGGCGCGCAGCACGAGAGGTGCAGCGCGGGCAGACGCGCAGCACAGAGGTGCGGCGCGGCCTCACGCCACGAGCAGTGGCCAGGCGCGCAGCACGAGAGGTGCAGCGCGGGCAGGCGCGCAGCACAGAGGTGCGGCGCGGCCTCACGCCACGAGCAGTGGCCAGGCGCGCAGCACGAGAGGTGCAGCGTGGGCAGGCGCGCAGCACAGAGGTGCGGCGCGGCCTCACGCCACGAGCAGTGGCCAGGCGCGCAGCACGAGAGGTGCAGCGCGGGCAGGAACGCAGCACAGAGGTGCGGCGCGGCCTCACGCCACGAGCAGTGGCCAGGCGCGCAGCACGAGAGGTGCAGCGCGGGCAGGCGCGCAGCACAGAGGTGCGGCGCGGCCTCACGCCACGAGCAGTGGCCAGGCGCGCAGCACGAGAGGTGCAGCGCGGGCAGGCGCGCAGCACAGAGGTGCGGCGCGGCCTCACGCCACGAGAAGTGGCCAGGCGCGCAGCACAGAGGTGCAGCGCGGGCAGGCGCGCAGCACAGAGGTGCGGCGCGGCCTCACGCCACGAGCAGTAGCCAGGCGCGCAGCACGAGAGGTGCAGCGCGGGCAGGCGCGCAGCACAGAGGTGCGGCGCGGCCTCACGCCACGAGCAGTGGCCAGGCGCGCAGCACGAGAGGTGCAGCGCGGGCAGGCGCGCAGCACAGAGGTGCGGCGCGGCCTCACGCCACGAGCAGTGGCCAGGCGCGCAGCACGAGAGGTGCAGCGCGGGCAGGCACGCAGCACAGAGGTGCGGCGCGGCCTCACGCCACGAGCAGTGGCCAGGCGCGCAGCACGAGAGGTGCAGCGAGGGCAGGCGCGCAGCACGAGAGGTGCGGCGCGGGCTCAGACCACCAGCAGTGGCCAGCGCCAGCCCACGGGCCACGTCAGTAGCACGCAGTACTTCTCGCACTCACGATATTATGTGAACAAAATTAAAAACATTAGTTAGCAAACTTACAAGTTAGTCACTCAATTTATTAAGAGGTTTTGCGTCGCCCTTAAGACAGTTCAAAACACGTGACAGACATTCATGATCATTCCAACCGTTAGTCAACTTCGCCCGTTCCACCTCGCCTCACACCAATTATCGAAATTATGTTATGATGGATCAAAATTGGAAACAATAATCGTGCGAGTTAGATCTTAACGATTTAATGGCTTGAACCAAATCTTGTACAGAGGTAGACGCAGAAACGGTGGTTTCGTGTTGCGGTGAAACGATCATGACGTCATCCGCACGGTTCACTCTCGCGGCACTGTTGCTATCCGCACTGTTGCGGGTAGGCACAGAAAAAGGAGTATCGCGTTCCGGTTGAGCTATCACAACGTTATCGGCGCGGTTTACACTCGCGACATTATTATTTGCATTGGTACACACAGAAATCTCACTACTCGTATCTTTAACGACGGTGTTATTTTCACCCGATTTTGACATACTGTTTTCGATCGCGGAAATACGATTTAGCAATGAATTAAATGCTTGGGTGAAATCGCGGTCGTCTCGAATATTTCGCGGTTCAGACGGAGTACGCTCAAAATCCCGTGCCCTACGGCTTCGCCCTTCTGTCTCACATCGACGTGACCTGTTTCTCGAAGTTCGATGTCGATCACGGTCACGGTGCACGCGGTCCGACATCGCGACAACACAATAACACGAAAATATAACAGTAAAAAGTTAAAGCAGTGATTCTGTTCCAATCGAAATGAAAGGATTTTCAGGAAACCGTCTCTAGTTCTTAGTGGGTCGTTTGAATACGCATCCCACTTCTGACTTTAGGAGCAGAAGTGGAAACAACATAAAAAAATAACAATTTATTAAACATAAAAATAATTCGGTTACAATTATCAAATTAAATCACGAAAATAAACGATTGGAACAAAATTACAATAAAAAGGAAAGATCGAACCAAGCCCGATGTGCACGCTACGAGAGTCGCCGACAGAAAAGCCACGCTCTCATAACGATTCGCCTTATATAGTCTGTTTAAGAAAGATGGCGGGTATAGTCTAAATATATATATATAATGTTAGTGTGCAAGTGTGTGCGTGTGTGTGTGTGTGTGTGTATAAGTGTGTATGTTTGTTACTCCTTCATGCCGCAATTACTGAACCGATTTGGCTATTTAAAAATTATTTTTATTATTATTTCCACATTAAATTTAACTCTCACACCCGGCACATCATAAATATATATAAAAACCAAAGACATAATATAATAAACTTACTTAAATACGCAAAAAACTTTATAAACTTACATAAACGTTACACACATACATATATATGTACCGGGCGGAGGACTACACCCCGGCAGGGGAGACCAAACGGCCGGGGGTCAGGGCGACAGGCTCAGAAACCGACGGACTATCCTAGCCGAGTCGAGCACCACCGCCTTCTGCATCTTGGCCGCAAGTGAACTGCCACGGAAACCCAGTCGCCGCAGATGGTGAGCAAGGCTGACTGGGATTAAGCCGTTGGCAGAAATCACGATAGGGATGGTTTCAGTGGATTCCACGTGCCACATGGCGGAAACCTCGTGAGACAGATCCAGATACTTTCGTTTTTTCTCCGTCTCAGCTCTCGCGAGGTTCTCGTCATACGGGATTGTGATGTCCACTAAAAACACCCGCGACTGTGCCCGGTCCATCACCACAATATCAG
Source organism: Coenonympha arcania (assembly GCA_036785405.1). Taxonomy (NCBI): domain Eukaryota; kingdom Metazoa; phylum Arthropoda; class Insecta; order Lepidoptera; family Nymphalidae; genus Coenonympha; species Coenonympha arcania. The sequence goes on from CM072062.1 coordinate 16,497,989, forward strand.
GCTTGTTAGCCAAGATGGTCCTGTCCGTGATGATTGACCGGTCCCAATAGAGCCGAACGCCGCCGCGCTCGAGGACAGGAACCGGCGTGTACCTATAATAGGGTACCCTGTCATCCAGGAGCCCGTACTTGAGAGCAAGCTCTTGATGGAGGATTTTGGCTGCTTGGTTGTGCCTGTGCAGATACTCAGTATTGGCAAGCGCCGAACACCCCGAAAGCACATGTCTGAGTGACTCACCGGGATGGCGACAAGCTCGACAAATGTCTTGAGTGCCATCCTTCAGAATGTACTTTCGGTAGTTCCGCGTCTTAACCACCTGATCCTGTATTGCACAGACAAAACCCTCGGTTTCCCCAAAGAGGTCACCGAAACGCAGCCACTGCACGGACGCTTTTTTATCCACGTGGGGCTCATGAAGAGCCCCACGTGGATAAAAAAGAGCTCCACGTTATTATTATTATTATTATTTTATATTTGGGACATTTAAAAAACCCTAATTTTCAACAGAAATCTATAGCTACACCTATAGGTAGATTACTTTGCCAATCTTTCCTGAAAGTAGGCGTAAAGGTCATTGAAAAGGAAATTCAATCTATTCTCGGGATTAGTAAAAAATCGAATTTAACGCGGGCGAAGCCGCGGGCAAAAGCTAGTAAAAACTAAATCTACATCTACACTAATATTATAAAGAGGAAAGATTTGTATTTTTGTATGTAACGAATAAACTCAAAAAGTACTGGACCGATTTTAATAATTCTTTTTTCATTAGAAAGCTACATTATCACTGAGTAACATAGGCTATATTTAGTACTAGATTACTATAGAAATTCCTATTAAAACCAACCGAAGGTGTAAAAAAATTAGCCATAAAATGTCTTTCATCGCATACGCTGCGAAGAGTATTAATGATAGGACAAAAAAATGTTCGACAATATTATAGAATATACCAATATCTACAAAAAACTTCGCGAGACCATGTGTCTAACTATTACGTAGTTACGTCACTATAACTACTTTTTTACATTTAACAAATTGATAGAAATGCCGATCAAAATCAGACCGTGTTATCCATACCATTTATAAATTTTTATCCAAATAAATAATTTAATATTCAAGACTGTCTCAATACCTGATGATTACTTTTTGAATTATTGAAATCGGACATTCCATTCAAAAGATATGAAATAAAAATAAAAATACGGGTTCCGCGGCCGGTCAGCTCGCACGTGTTCCGCGGATCCCGATGATACCAACTGATTTGCCCATATCTTTTAAAAGGTTACAGTTCCCTTTAAAAATATCCTTTGCCCTAACAATAAATAAATCCCAGGGACAAACATTTTCCATAGTTGGTATCGACTTAAGGAAAGAGTGCTTTTCCCACGGGCAATTGTATGTGGCACTTTCTCGAGTAGGATCTCCTGAAAATCAATACGTTTTGTTGCCACCTACAAATACCACAGCCAACGTTGTGTACAGGGAGGCTTTAAAATAAGCATAATTTTTTTTTCTAATTTAGTGATTCATGGTCGTTTTAATTAGCATGCTTATAACTTAAATATCTGTACCTATTTATGTCTACCCGTGCGAAGCCAGGACGGGCCGCTAGTATCTCATACTTAACTGAGAATGAAAACATGTTTAGGAAATCAGAACGCCCGAAAGTTCGTCATAATGTTCTCAAAGGTGTATGAAGCCCTTTCATTCTGAGAGGAGAGTCGTGCCCGCAGCCATGCCTAGCCGTGGCCCATAACAAGGGTTTGATGATAAATAAAAAAAAAACAAAAAAAAATGATGATGGTGATATTTTTCAGTGTTTCGTCCATGTGTCGACTTCATACTCAAACACCAACCGAGATCCCATAGAAGAGACCATGTACCCCCCTCTAGCAGACTGGAGGGACACGTTGGAGATTTGCGAAAACATAGATGACCGTACCGTGAACATTTTGACGCCCAAGTGAGACATTTTCTATATTTTATCTCTCAAGATGATCCAATAAATAAATTGATCACGTGACTTATCGCAGACAACTGTCATTGTCATAGTCATAGAACGATCTGTGATGTTAAACAGGCGTCTGTGACGAACGTAGATAATTAGTAAAATTTGAACTCACAAGTCACAATCTAACTTTTTATTACAATTTCAATGAACACTCATGAACAACTTTAAAATTATTTTACTGCTCTTTGTGCTTCTTTATACTAACCTATAATTTACACTTCCAACTCGCTTTTCAACTGACTTCCAAAAAGGAGGAGGTTCTCAATTCAACTGTATGTTTTTTAGTTTTTTTTTTTTAATGTTTGTTACCTCAGATATTTCAATTGGGTCAACTGATTTGGATGATTATTAATTTTTCTTCGAAAGCTGGTACTTCCCAATATGTAATCCCGTTTCAATTAGGTCCAATTCTGACAATGGCATCCATGAAAAATATATATGTCTTGCATTACATAAATGTGTGCGACAAATGGATTGCCTTATAGTATACTTATTGTATTTAATTTAGAAGTAATTTGAAGCATTTGGAGGTGAAATTTGCCTTTATGTAGACTGGTAAAGTCGATACATGATTTTGGACTGTAGTCTGTAGCACATGTTAAACTATAAATATAAATTCTAGATATCTAGGCGAGATGCCCAACACGTACGTTTTCACGAAGCAGCTAGCTGAGCACGTGGTCTACGAGCAGAGGGGACAGCTACCCATTGTCATCATCAGACCATCTATAGGTAAGTTGCGATAAATGTCTTGTCTCTCTCTTAATATAAAATTGTCGTGCAAATTTTTGTTACCAAACTCCTCCTAAAGGGCTCGACCGATTGTTATGAAATTTTCTCTGTATGTTCAATAGATTTCTCAGAGTCAGTTATCGTAAGCTTTTTTTCCTCCTAATAGCAAAACAACGTTTGCCGGGTCAGCTAGTCTTTCTAACATATAAAAATTCTCGTGCCAATATTTGTTGCCAAACTCCTCCGAAACGGCTTGACCGATTGGTATATTTTTTTTGCGAATACTTGGTAGGTCTGAGGAATGGACATACACTATTTTTCATACCCCTCACCTCTTCATACATAGGTTTTATTCCGTAAAAATAACGGTTCACGCAAGTTTTTTTATAATAGATAAAATCGCACCATAAAGGTTTCCATTTTTATCAATTTGGGTCGGCATTTGAAATACGCATCTGGATTTATGGGGTGGGGATGGAGGGGCGCGTGAGGGGGGAGGGTAGGAACCCTCCCCACCATCCCCCGCGGCGCGGAAACCTATAGTTTTTTTTTTTATTATTTTTTTTATTTCGACTATAGCCTAAGAAAAACTGGGGGACCTAGGAAATTAATTAAATATTTGTTGTATTATTTTACTATCTCAGAACCAACCAACAATGTGCACCTATAGGTAATTAGGTTAAGGTTATTTTCCTTTTTTGACCACCCAGAAATAGGAGCCCCGCGAAGCGGGGCTCCGTCGACATGCTCTTGGAGGGGAAGAGGGTGACGGCTAAGGAGTTTTCCTAGGTCCCCCACGTTTTCTTAGGCTATAGTCGTAAATTCTTATATAAAGTTAACACATAACCTCAAAAAATAAAAAAAAAATAAAAGAAAAATATAATTAATTAAATATTTGTTGTATTATTTTACTATCTCAGAACCAACCAACAATGTGCACCTATAGGTAATTAGGTTAAGGTTATTTTCCTTTTTTGAACACCCAGAAATAGGAGCCCCACGAAGCGGGGCTCCGTCGACATGCTCTTGGAGGGGAAGAGGTTGACGGCTAAGGAGTTTTCCTAGGTCCCCCACGTTTTCTTAGGCTATAGTCGTAAATTCTTATATAAAGTTAACACATAACCTCAAAAAAAAAAAATAAAAAAAAAAAATTATTATTAATTAAATATTTGTTGTATTATTTTACTATCTCAGAACCAACCAACAATGTGCACCTATAGGTAATTAGGTTAAGGTTATTTTCCTTTTTTGACCACCCAGAAATAGGAGCCCCGCGAAGCGGGGCTCCGTCGACATGCTCTTGAAGGGGAAGAGGGTGACGGCTAAGGAGTTTTCCTAGGTCCCCCACTTTTTCTTAGGCTATAGTCGTAAATTCTTATATAAAGTTAACACATAACCTCAAAAAATAAAAAAAATAATAAAAAAAAATTATAATTAATTAAATATTTGTTGTATTATTTTACTATCTCAGAACCAACCAACAATGTGCACCTATAGGTAATTAGGTTAAGGTTATTTTCCTTTTTTGACCACCCAGAAATAGGAGCCCCGCGAAGCGGGGCTCCGTCGACATGCTCTTGGAGGGGAAGAGGGTGACGGCTAAGGAGTTTTCCTAGGTCCCCCACGTTTTCTTAGGCTATAGTCGTAAATTCTTATATAAAGTTAACACATAACCTCAAAAAATAAAAAAATAATAAAAAAAAAATTATAGGTTTCCGCGCCGCGGGGGATGGTGGGGAGGGTTCCTACCTTCCCCCCTCACCCCCCCCCCTCCACCCCCACCCCATAAATCCAGATGCGTATTTCAAATGCAATCCCATCAATTTGGTATATGGAACCCGAAAAAGACAAACTAGATAAATAGCGAGATTTCCAATTAAAATTAACCTACCTACTAAAGTCCTTTAAATATTTTTTTTGTATGAAACTTCTTTTTTTCAGTAATTTCAAGCTATAGGGAGCCGACGCCTGGGTGGATTGAAAACTTCAATGGTCCTATAGGCCTTATAGTTGCTAGTGGAAAAGGTAGGATTCCTCTTGGTTTGAATGTAATTTGTTAAAAAAACTACACTGTACACAAAATATGCTATTGATTTTAAAGCTGCTTTCCACCAGGTATAAATAATGCGGCTAAGAGTGAACGAGGTTTAGGGTACTTGTCCAGTAAAGATGTGCTATTTACTTTTCTACGTCAAATCAAGCGTTTCTATTGGATGTGACACAAATGTCACATCCAATAGAAACGCTTGATTTAACCGCACCATAGCTCGAATCCTTAGCTCGCGTTCTTAGCTTGCATCTTTAGAAAACTAAGATACGAAAACCATTTCAGTGAAGGGTGATAATGTAGTTATAGTGGATTTGGCACACGTAGAGACTGAAGTATATTTTAAGGAAAGAGAATTTATACTTTTCAACCGACTTAAAAAAGAGGAGATTTTAATTTGACTGTATTTATGTTTGCCACCTCAGAACTTTTGACTGGGTGAACCAATTTAGATCATTCTTCTTTTATTTGAAAACTGATGTTTCCAATTTGGTCCAGTTCTGAGAATGGCATCTAAGAGAAAATCATATACTAGGTCTTGCAAGTTGCATTACGTATTTGCGCTACAAATGGAACATTAAGAATGTGCGCGACAAATGGACGAGTAACTCAATATCGCGCTAACCGATTTCGATGATTCTTTGTATATTAGAAAGGATGTACTTAAAGAGTAGTTAAATGGGAGTGTAAGTCGATTGTTTGTTAAAATATTGTATTATTTAAGGTATTCTTCGCACACTGTACGGCGATCCAGAAGTGACGGCAGACTACATACCTGTAGACGTAGCCATCAGGGGGATCATAGCTGCATCGTGGATAAGAGGGACCAAGAAGTAAGAGTCCTTTCCACCTTTTTTCTATAATTCTATAGAACTGCAGAAATATTTTAAACAAATTATTCAATATTGTGGTGAAAAAATGTAAAAAAAATTGGATTTTTAAGCAATTAAAAATATTTATTTAAATTTAATTAGTTACAAATGTGGGAATAAAAAAACAAGGAAAAACAATAGCTAGGTACACTCTAAAACTTAAAAATCTACATGTCTGTCGTGTAATTTAAAAATTGAACGATCTTCTACTCTGAAATATCGCAAACAAGTACCTAGGTAAATTTTATCAAAATTTCGAACTGGTTTGAAACAGATGAACAAATATTATGTATGCAATAGTTCTAAAAAAAACTTTAAGACGGAGAATAAATATTGTTATTTTTCGTTTCGGCAGTGATTTTGAAAATTAATTGTATTTATTCATTTCTTTTTCTGTCTGTTTCGACTTCGCTTTAGCCACCATTTGCACGTTTGTCCATCAATACCTCCTTTGCTGGCCGCGGCGTAATGTACCGTAATTTGTTATTTCCAGGCTGGAACCATCTGACGATATCCCCATATACCACTGCTGCGCCAGCTCCCTGAACCCAGTGACTTCGCAAGATATATTCGACATTGGCCATGAAATTGTCGCTGAGTATCCCTTAGACAGCATGATCTGGATGGCCGGTGGATCGCTCACTAATTCTAAATTCTGGCATTTTATTCAAGTGAGTGATAATTGAACTTGAATGGAAGCAGGCGTTATTTTGCGGAAATTCATTTATTTATTTATTTAATTTTTATTGCACACAATATTCATGGTACAAAAGCAGCGCTTAATCCAAATGGATTTTCTTCCAGCACGGCTTTAGATTAAGAAAATATTAGGGCATGCGCATGGATAGGGCGTAGGAAAGATTAGGGGGAGAAAAAAAACAAAATAAATAAAACAATTTAGTAGATACAAGTTATTGAATAAATAAATATGGCTTAATATAATAATAGATACAGATAATTTATAAAATTAAAATTAATTTAAATATATCAAACATAATATACATATATATTTGGATTGATATATAGAAATAGGCGTATTTTATCAGTAGTACAAACAGTTTAGTAAAAAGCGGGTTCGTAATTAGCAGGACATATTAATTTGTTTTGCTAGAAATTAGAATCAACTAATTGAAAAGAATATATATGGCCCAATAGGTACGCAGGAACACCGCCAACATGAAACACGATTTCGCATTGTGAAGTCAACATCTCCTGAGGATGTGCCGGCGTTGTCGGGACGAAACGTGCGTCGGAGAAATTGTGGTCAATTCTGTTGTGCAAAATTTCTAAACTTATTTAAAAATAGTGCTATCCCTTTCCATACGGAGCAGTTTGAAAAGGATATAGCACTACTTTAAGTTAGTTTAGTTTAGAGATTTTGCACAACAGAATCAGCACCATTGTCGGAAGAATTGTGTGTGATCTTTTACGTGGGCGGTATTCCTGTACATTGGACCGTTCAGATTCTTTTCAAGTAGCGGATTATATCAAAACAAATTAATCTCTCCTGATAATTAATAATTCCCTATTCTATGACAGTCAAATAAAGGATTAAAAAATTCGTTACACGCACCATTTTTTGACTATTGACTGGCTAAAACTTACATTAATGTTGTATTTGTATTTTTAGGTTATAATCCTACAAGTTCTACCGGCCATTTTTATCGATTCTTTACTAAGGATATTTGGAAAGAAATCAATGTGAGTCAATTTATTTTTTTAATAAATTTAAATTACTCTCTTTAATGATGTTGAATTGTTTTTAAGGTGCATGCAGTAAGCTAGCCCATTGCATTTCTTAAAATTTTGCAACTACTGTGTACGTAGATGATGTGATAGTAATAATATCCAATTCACTTATTTCTAATAATCATAACCAATTTTGATAGCACTGAATTAGGCCCAGTTGCTTGACTTAACTTTAAACGAAATGTTATAGTTTAACGTGGTCAGTCTGACCCTTATTCTAAAAGACATAAGAGTCAGGCCGCCATCTTTAACTATAACGTTTCGGTTAAAGTCAAGTCAAGCAACCGGGCATTAGTAGGATAGCTATTTCAAGCAATACTTTAATTAAAACTTGTGAATGTGATACTATAATTGCCGTATTTTTATTGCCATGCAAACATTTATATGTGTACTATTTATAAAAAAACTGTTCTTTAAGACATCACTAAAACTCTGTTTTAATTTTAGGGTTGTCAAAATCCAACGCCGCATATATTCAGCGAACTGTGCTTTAGAGTATTACCTCACCAAACAATGGACGTTCGCCAATAAGAACTTCATCTATCTCCGCTCTAAGCTAAAGAGTGAAGACGAAAAGCAGTTCTACTTTGAAATTGAGGGTATTGACAGATACGAATTCTATAGAACTTCCTGTATTGGTGCTAGAAGATATTTGTTGAAGGAAAAGGACGAAGACTTGCCCAAAGCCAGAGCTCATTACCAGAGGTATTGACTTGTTAACAAAATTTTTTTTACACTCTACAAATAATTACTAGACTGCGATCTCACCTGATAATAAGTGATGATACAGACTGAGATGTTACTCTTAGGTGATGTGTTGTTGTATTGATGTTATGTACGAACGTTTAAAGGATAAGTAAACTAACCCCTAACGGATTCTGTACAGCACCGTGCGTGCGTCTTTCCTATACTCTATCCACGAAGACTAGTTAATATAGCGCTCTCTCTGTCATGTAATCCCATACAAATGACAAAGACAAAAAAAGTCAGTGGGCGTAAACTGTTCGGAATGTATGTACACACTGAGCTACTATTAAATTAAACTAGAGTTCTTCCCACGACTACACTTGCTTTTGTAATATATTAAGTAGGTGAAAAATTTGGCAAGTAGGAGTTTCTTAAAAAAAATTAAAAAAGCTTATATTATTATATGAATATATTTAATGAAAAAGAAAAATAACCGGAGTGATATAAAATATTTACATCATTTAATTTGATTATAATTTACACAGTTATTGTAATTCAAAATATATTAATCACTATCAGCCACGCCAGGTCACGAAACAATAACGCTGGATAAGGTTAAAAGATATCAGCACATCTGCACAGTACGGGTACCACGATCATACTAAAATACACACGTAGTCTGTACACCGCAATAAAGGTTATTGCTGACCAATCACAAACGAGTCTATGTTTACCCTATTAACTTGTCTCCGTGGATAGAGTAAGGTAACTAGCCACGGCCGAAGCAGACCATACCTGAGCCATTTCAGAAATCATAAAATCCGAAAGAGGACCGTAGCGGGAATAGAAACCACGACCTCCCATGCGGATCCGAGAGCGCGACTGCACCAAGAAGGTCGCAGGTCGTGTGGTATAGTGTAATACGTCAGTATACCAAATTACCAACAGTTGATAAACTTACCGACTACAAACACGTACACTAAATCATGATAGCTGTCCATATCTTGAAATTATTGAACTTGAATTGAATTTTTATGAAAATTTCAGTTTTTGGGACAGAAATGAAACTGAAATTTATGGGGACAAAGCCGCGTGCAACAGCTTAAAGTTAAACATATTTTATCTATATGTCAATAAATAACTATTTTAAAATTTACGGGTACATAACTACCACGATTAAATATGATGTTTTTTGCCGATTTCAAATCATTAATCAATAGCTAACTTTTAACCAATTAATATGGGTACACCTTTCTTTATACTGTATAGGCTAGCGCTGGACTGTGATCACACCTGATGGAAAGTGATGATACAGTCTACGGTAGAACGCGCTTGCCTAGAATATGCCTATTCACTCTTGATTTGAAGGCACCCGGGTTGTACCTAAGTGGCAGGAAAGACACTGCCTGGGAGTGTATTCCAGGCCTTTGCAGTGCGTATCAGGAACGTATTTAATATTTGTGTTTCATTTCAGAATCTTGTTCTTAGACAGGCTGCTCAAATTCGTACTCGGCGGTAGCGTGCTGTGGTGGCTCCTACACAGTGAATTTGTACATAATTTAATTGTTAAAATATTCTTTTAAAATAATAAAATTTACTTACGTATAACTCTCAAAGGACCTACTGATAATACTAGATAACATCAATATATTAAATGCTAAATTATTACCATTTGTTTCCCATACCCTGTACCTGTTCCTTTTTCCAACCTAATTTTTAAAAGTTTGCCATAGTAATGGACTTCTATAGCTATAGAAGTATTCTGTTTCTTCAAAATCCCGTGGGAATCGTGAATTTTTCCGGGATAAACAGTAGCAGCCAATTCCCCAGGTTGTCGTAGTGTCTGTACATACTGTCAACACTTTAAATTTCCACAAAATCGGTTCAGTAGTTGTTGTGAGTGATTGAGTAACAAAGATTCGAACATACTTACAAACTTTCACATTTATAATATTACTAGCTCATCCGTTGAGAACGTTGTTTTGCCATCTCTACTATATAAAAATAAGTCGGGTTTTCCTTCCTGACGCTATAACTCCAGAACGCACGAACCGATTTCCACGGTTTTGCATTCGTTGGAAAGGTCTCGGGCTCCGTGAGGTTTATAGCAAAGAAAATTCAGGAAAAATTTCAACAGAAAAGCGGGAAATTTTTTTTTCACATACAGCGCCATCTCTGCTGAAGGCGAAACGGAGTTCGCCGGGTTTGCTAGTTAGGGATATAAAAAACATAGTTTACGACCTACTCTCAGACCTACCGAACATACACAGAAAACTTCATAACAATCGGTCTGAGGAATTTGGTAACAAAAATTGGCACGAGAATTTTATATATTATATCGGACTAGCTGAAGCCGGCAAACGTTGTTTTGCTTTTAGGGATATAAAAAATAGATAACAACATACTTTCAGACTTAGTGATCATACACTTAAAATTTCATAACAATCGGTCGAGCCGTTTCGGAGGAGATGGTAATGGCACGAGAATTTTATATATTATAGAGACTAGTTGACATGATATGATACACACCAACCTAGGTTGGTAACTTGTGCGAAAAGAATGGAAAATAGGATTTTTGCCTTTGATTTCTTAGTTAATAACCCAGTGAGGGCTATAGTAGGTAATTAACAAACTGAACGATACAGAATCAGTTCACTGTTGAACATCCAACGACGGAACGGTTGAAATTAAAATTATCTTAAATATCCAGATTTGACCTATAAGAGATAGCAATTTTATAAGAGATAGCAATTTTATATAACATAGCAGACATACATTCATTCTGTGGTATGGGATAGATCATTACCTAATTAACAACTAAATTCCGGTCGCGGAATAGGAAGAATTTCGTACATTAACCTGTTACTACCTGTCTCTGTCACTCCCGCGTCAAAATAATGCGATCACGCTCGCACAGATGCAATGACCCCGTCCTGTGCGAGCGTGACCGCATTATTTTGACGCGGGAGTGACAGAGACAGGTAGTAACAGGTTAACGGCCTACAAGCCGTATTTAGGTGATTTTGAATGAAGTTTTATGCAAAAACTATAAAGAAAATTACTTTCAAATTTACACTTCATGTATTTTGGGTCTTTAATTTAAAATCGCTAAGAAGCAGAAACACGATTGGATAAAATTTTCTCGATAGAAAGTTCTCCCAAAAGTTGCTCCAAAATCTCAGATTTTCTATATTTTATCGGAAACTACAATGGATGTAATTGTAATTTTTGTTGTAATGTATCGGTAATAATAATATCCTAAAACGCTTAGAACGGATTTTTGATAACCAGCTTTGTTTTTGAGTAATTAGGTAAAACGTAGTTTTTCTGCTATATTCTTCCGCGACGCTGCATGTCGCACCTACCAAATCTCCGTGAGAGTGAGAAAGACAAAAATAAATTCAATCAATCCCCTTAATGTACGAAATTCTTCGTGCTCCGCGACCGTGCTTTAGTAGGGTGCGTGGGTGTGCTGTCCTCCCGAGTCCCGCAATAGACCCTGGACACGGTGGACGGGGCGAAAAAATGCCGCCAGTTTATCGGTACTAAAACGCTTCTTTTCCAGTAAGGCCACGCCGTATTACGCTCAGCTACCACAACAAACAGTAGCACCATCTGTTTGCTTGTACGAAAAAGGTTTATGTAAATCGTGCGGATGCCCGTATCCGAGGTTTTTTATCGGTGCCTCCCGCCTAATAAGTATCGCCACTATTTCCAATCCGCCATTTTGAGTAGGTAATATTAGGTAATACCCTGCCCGTGCTCCTCGACTAATCGACACCTTCAATCCATTAGTTCTCTCCGTATATTTCTCTGGGAGTTCTCCAAAGAAACGCATCATAGCGTTGCATAGTGCCCAACTTGTATGCTTTCGATATTCGCCATATATTTTCTATGGAAAAAAAATCTACCATTTTGAATATTTTTCATCGAGTAGACATTTGGGCACTGAATCCTCATCACCACTTGTCAAGAAAACACTCTTCCATCTTTTATACTTTCCAAGATAGACAACGACGAAATGTTAATGACGGCCATCTTTTTTTCGCCATTTCGATTCTTTTCTTTCGGTTCACTACAAATTAGATGAGGTCCCGAGTATTTTTTTAAGAGCCCCCACCTATCTATAATACCCTGCCCGTGGTCCTCTACCGTCTCCCAAATCGTCATCTTTTCCCATATTTTTCTCTAAGAGTTCTCCGAAGAACCGCATCAAAGCCTTGCATAGTTCTCTACTTGTAGTCTCTTCAATTCGTCAATACATTTTCCATGAAAAAATAAATTCCGCCATTTTGATTTTTTTTTTCATTCATCAAGCAAGCCTTTGATTTCACCACTGTTATCCGTCTCAGAATTTTTTTCTACGCCAGACCCTTTCATCTTTATTCATTAGCACAGCATTGTTTTCGATTTTAAAAAATTCAGTCGTCTATTCGATCATGTAGTTAAAAATAGTAATTAGGGTTCCACAACTCAAAAGCAAAAAACCGTAAATCAAAATTGTGTTTTCCATGTATCTCTATCTGCCAGAGACGTATATAATTTCTGAATGTACTTCTTCATGATGAATAATTTTTGCAAACAGCTCGTTTGCAAAAACCTACTTACCACCCATGTATCACAATCTACTATTACATATTATAGTAATTATAATATACATAGCACTGAGGTAATTATACATAATACATATTATGGTGTATTCGAGATCTGATAAAGTTTGAAAAAGGGTAAGCGAAATCAATATAACACTTATATTATGAAGGCGTAAGTATGTATGTATATGTGTGTCCTCACCCTAAACGCATGTACCCGTACTCCGTTCGGTCGTGGGTAAAAAGGCTCCAACTCAGCATTATCGGGCAAAATGTCGAAAATAATAAGTAACACGTCCTTCTTATCAGAAATTATGTTCAATGGCGTTTTATCATTTATGTATATATTTTACACGAAACAACTTACTCGAACTAGTATAAACATCTACACAGTTAGTTAACAAATGTTAGTATGGAACCCGCGGTGTGCAGGTTTGACTCGCACTTGGCTGGTTTCTTTAATATCTATCTACGCAAGTGGACGTACATAATGAGCATGACACATTGTTAAATTATAAATACCCCATCAGTATAATTGCGAATTCAGTTTATTTCCACGACTCTATTTGATATCTAGCCTGTAAGTTATACCGGGTAAGTTAATGGGCTAAACGGTTACGGGTTAAGCGGGTTTTTAGTGACCTGCGGGTTAAAAACCATAAAGACAATTTACTTAAAATTACATTACATAAAGACAATTTATTTAAAGAAGAATGAACAAAGGTGGTATCAAGTTTTCTCATTCAGAATCAAAGCCAAAATATTGTAGGAAAATAAAATAGTGTTTTTTTAAGAACACAAGGCACTAAGAGTTTGTTTGTCATATCTGAAATTTAATTTTGTATTGAAAAAGTTATTCCAAATCCCTATTATTTTCAAATTAACCTCTGCCATAGTTTTTACCGACAAAAAAGAACCTAACTAATCCTAGAACCTACCGAAGAAGTCAGGGGCCGTACCATCATCTCTTATAGCAGTGTTATTTGTAATATTGTTTCAATATTTTCATACTGACATTGTATGAAAATGTCAAAAATAAATTGGGATTTGGAATTACTTTTTCAATAAAAAATTAAATTCCAGATATGAAAAAGAATTTTCTAAATTAGTCCACGCAACTTCGAGAAATCGGGGAACATACTCGAACATAAAAAGAAAGATTCCGAAGAATTGAGAACCTCCCTCTTTTTTTGAAGTCGGTTAAAAACGAATTCCTACTGCCAATGGTTCATAAAAAACACTATTTTATTTTCCTAAAATATTTCGACCTTGATTCATGAGAAAACTTTATACCACCTTTGGTCATTATGGTGGCGTGGGCGGCGCGTTGTTACTTTCACGATGATCCACCATGGGATCATGGTGAAAGTTACAACTAATAACGTCAATAGGGTTGTAATTAGCAGATTTATAAAATCTTTTCAATCAGTTCGTATGGAAAAATTCGAAATAAACTTGCTTATTTTTATTTCATACTAGCTTTTGCCTGCGGCTTCGCCCGCGTGAATTTCGGTGAAAATTAGGGTTCTTTAAATATCCCATGGGAACTATGGATATTTTCGGGATAAAAAGTAGCTTATGTTTTAATGTAGTTTATAAGCTATCTAAGTTCCAAATTTCAGCCAAATCGGTTCAGTAGTTGTGGCGTGAAGGAGTAACAAACACACACACACACACATACACACACACACACACACACACACATACACACTTACACACAAACTTTCGCCTTTATAATATTAGTGTGAAGTGTGATGTGATAGTGTGATATAGTATTAAAAGGGTGGTTCCCTATCAAATACGCTCATGAACACTTCAATATTATTTCCAAATTCCTGTACAAGTTGTTATTATTTGAAACTGTAAAATCTTCAAAGTGCTCAATATTAATTGCAGATGTTCATTACTTTTCAAAAAAGCTATTAAGAACTGCTACTATTAATTAAGGGCTGTGATAACATGACTTTCCTGGAAGAGAGGAGTTTCGAAGATGTTCCAAGTATACCGGAGTATTATAAAGGAAAAACTGTTTTTGTAACAGGTGGTTCAGGTAAGTCTAATTTGTGCAATAAAAGTTGAAAAAATATTCGAGTAGCTTTAAATACCTTATTTAGAAGAATTTTAACATTTCGGGAGATTCAATAAAATTACATACATGGCAAATGTTAGCTTGTGTTATGGGTACTAGAGAAATGATAAATATATTTATGTAAAATACATAAATAGTTACAAAACATTTACAAAATTCGCGTGTCAACAATGTTACTAAAAAACCTCCTCCGAAACGGCTTGACCGATTTTCATGATTTTTTTTGTGTATATTTGGGAGGTCTGAGACTATAGGACGTAAGTGAGCTATTTATTTTTCATACCCATAAGTGACAAATAAATAATTTATATGGCAAAACAACGTTTGTACAATTTTTTTTGAATTATTTTTGTATTATCGCTTCTGTTCAAGGTTTCATGGGCAAAGCTTTGGTAGAAAAGCTTCTTTACTCGTGCCCAGATCTTGACAGAATATATCTATTGCTGAGACCAAAAAAGGGAGTAAAGCCTGAAGCGAGACTGACAGCTATTTATTCTTCTGATGTAAGTTCAATTTCATGCTGCAACAGCTTTTCTAATATTATTGTTACTTTGCGAAAGTCAATGGTGATCAATGGGCGCTTTGGTTCATGACCCTAGGGGACACCATCTGCGCCACTTGACAGATTAAAAATTGTTACGTTAATTTTGTAGACCGGGCCTGTCCATATTAGTTTCCTAGTCTATGGCCGGGTGTCATGTCAATTGCTTAGTAATTTTATAGCGCCATCTCTTAAATTTATGTGGTACTTGAATGTTAATTTTTGTCCTATAAACTTGGAGTCACAACTAATACTTTTTAACTAATGTTTTCTTACATTTTTTCAGTGTTTTATACGGCTCCGCAAAGAAAGGCCAGGACTTTTTGAGTCAAAAGTATTTTTCATAGAAGGAGACTGCGAGGACTTAGGACTAGGTATTTTCTTTTTAAATATTTATATTGTAATTATCATACGAGTTCGAAAGCACTTCGAAAGACGCTGCCGTTGGAGACTCAATGAGCTGTTCGGCTCACTGTTTGTGGTTGGCACACGCAAAACGGGCGCTTTAAATATATATTTTTAATACATTTGCTCAAAAGGTAGACAATTTCATATTGTGTGTTTTGCGTGCGGAAAGTTAGTCTTTTCCGCACTAGTGCTTTTTTGTTTTCCTCCTGCGCGGCACCGGAGTGGGCGCACCAGGACATACTACTGCAGCCGGCACCGGATCACGGCATGCAAACCCGGAGCACAACACGTAAAACCCATATCTTTTTTCGCAAATGTATTAAAAACGTCGTATACAATGCACGTGCGGAATTGTCATTTCTCCTCGTCCTTATAGTTGACCCGCGCCTTCAGCTTGGGTAACCGGGACTCGTAAATAAATGACAAACTTTCCGCACTTATATCGAAATGTGCTATTACGGTCACGATGTCGGCACGGCATATTATAGTTACCGTCAACGGTAATTTGAAAAGGCCTTCATATAATCCCATACTGACTCCCTTGACTTGACGGTGTGCCGTGGCCATCCACGGTAATGACGGTAAAAATTATAAAAGCGGCCAATCTCGTGGACTGACATTAAGAGATGTTAATGTTCTGAATCGAGCTTGCAGCAAAACTATGTATAAGTTGTTTCAGGAGGAATATTTAAAGTTATTCACATCCATACGAACGAACGACTGTCTTTACTGAAACTGTTATTAGTAATTTTCATTGTAAAGTGTAAATCACCGATTAAGATTTTTAAATCTAATTTTATAAACTTTGGGAAGGAGCAATATTGGTTGTTTCGGAATAATATTGTTTCCCTTTCGCCTATAACTTACATGACCGCAGAAACAAACATGGGGTTATTCAAGGAGCGGATAAACAAATTTCTTAAGAGCCGGCAATGCATTTCCAGTTCCTCTGGTGCTGCAAATGTCCGTGGGCGGCGGTGATTGCTTACCATCAGGTGACCCACCCGCTCGTTTGCTCTCGTTGAGTATAAAAAAAAGAAAAATATATACATCGGCTTCCATTCCTTTTCCCAGGTTTGTCCGAGGAAGACAGAACACTGCTGGTGAATAAGACGAATATAATTTTTCACGCTGCTGCCAGCATAAGGTAAGATTCTAAGTTTCTATCATTATAATGAAAGGTGACATAGATTTTATTGAATAATAAATTGACCTCTACGTTTTTAGATTCGATGACTTTTTAAAGAAGGCTGTGAATCTTAATCTACGAGGCACCAAATATGTCGTAGAATTAGCTAAAGAAGTTCACCATTTGGAAGTAAGAGACTTCATTTGTTCAGTTTGATACTAAGAACTTACAAAAATACCATTTTTTCTTTATGTAGGTGTCTACAGATATTTCAATCCACGATGACGCGCCCCACTCTAACAAACTCCATACGAATCGAATGAAACATACCTAGGCGATTTCGACAGAGTGGGGTGCGTCTTCGTGGATTGAAATGCCTATATTATATTTTTTTTATTTATTTATAAAAGTTAGTACTTGACTGCGATCTCACCTGATGGTAAGTGATGATGCAGCCTAAGATGTTATCGTACTAACTTACTTGGGGTAAGTAAATTTACCCCAACGGTTTCTACAAGCATCGCACCGGAACGCTAAATCGCTTATCGGTGCATCTTTGCATGGTAGGGCGGTAACTAGCCAGGGCCCAAGCCTCCCACCATACCAGACCTGAGCCAATTTAGAAATTACAAAATTCCAAAGTGGCCCGTGACGGGAATCGAACCCACCACCCTCGAATCCGAATCCGAGCGAGCCGCCACTGCGCCAGGGAGGTCGAGATTCTTTTTGTATATTTTATGATTGATGGCCGTAAGTGTTATACGGAAGCGATTCTATCAATGATGATGATGACCTATCAATGTATACTAATATTATAAAGCTGAAGAGTTTGTTTGTTTGCTTGTTTAAACGCTCTGATCTCAGAAACTACTGGTCCGAAATGATTTGTTAACCTTATTCTGTCCCTTGTATATTTTATAGAGCTTCGTACACTTGTCGACGGCGTATTGTAACACTAACCGAAACCCCATGGAGGAGGTCATGTACCCCCCTCACGCTGACTGGAGGGAGCTCCTGGAGATCTGTGACAACTTAGATGACCATACTGTAAATGTCATGACACCTAAGTAAGTTTGACTACTTTCTTTTCTTCACTCAGCTTGCAAAATTTTTAAATCTGTTCCACCGATCAGGTGTAAGGGGATAAATTACGTCACACGTAATGGGGGTGGGAGGGATTCAACGAAGTGTGACATTGTGTGACAAGGGGGTAAATTTCGTGACGTCACCTTTTAAAATCTATTATAATTTAAGTGTTAAAACACGAACTTTAAACAATTGCTTTACGAAAACCTCAAAAACATACATACAAATCCACATAGGTACCTACTATGTATTTCGGAACCGTTGTTTTTATTCAATAATTTCTAAATGTAAATTTGTAAAATATGTGACGTCACTACAATTACCACATACACACCCTAGAGCTAATCATAGAGAAATACCAAGAGCAGCAGAGACCCCTATATCTCGCATTTGTCGACTACCAGAAAGCCTTTGACAAGGTGACACGCGCAAGCATTTGGGAAAGCTTGGAAGACCAAGGAGTAAACGAAAAATACATAGAGGTTATTAAAAGTATTTACAAGGAAAATATAGGTAGAATAAAGCTAGAAAACATGGGCCCAAACTTTCCAATAGAGAGAGGTTTAAGGCAGGGCGATCCGCTCTCATCTACAATTTTTATAGCCATTCTTGAAACAGTAATTAGCAAACTAGACTGGAAAAAATTAGGACTCTACATAAAAGGTTCCTACCTAAATCACCTGAGATTCGCAGATGACATATATTATCTGAGAGAAGTTCGCAGTTACAACATATGATCGAATCATTACAGGCAGCCAGTGCAGATGTAGGTCTAGAAATCAACCTGTCTAAGACTATGACGATATCAAATAGTTGCAAAACACCTATATTAGTAAACGGAAGCCCATTAAAGTACGCAGAAGAATACATATACTTGGGAAAAACTATAAGTTTTAACCGAAACAATAATGATACAGAAATAGAAAGAAGAATACAAAGAACGTGGAACAAATATTGGAGTCTCAAAGAAATCTTTAAAAGCGACTTGCCTATAAAAATAAAAACAAAAATCTTGAACTCTAGCCTCCTACCGTGCTTGACATATGGATGGCAGACGTGGAAATTTACATCCAAAGCAAAACAAAAAATTATTACATGCCAGCGCGGAATTGAACGAAGCATGCTCAATATAAAAAAGATGCAGAAAATACGCCATTCAAAAATAAGATCAGTAACAAAAGCAACTAATGCCCTGGCCTACGCTCAAAAATTAAAATGGAAGTGGGCAGGGCACGTAGCTCGACTTAATGACCACAGATGGACGCTGAAAATTACTTTATTTAGAGGCCCACAAGGGAAAAGAAGTAGAGGAAGACCTGTAAGTCGCTGGGAGGACGAGATTAGGAAAGTAGCCGGCCCAAATTGGATCATGACAGCAGCTGACAGAGGCAAATGGTCATCTTTGGAGGAGGCCTTCACCCATTAGGGGTTCTTGCGTAAATGAACTAACTAACACAACTAACAATACATTTAACTAATGCAAATTAACCAACTAACACATTAAAATAAACTAGGATGTATTACTTTAATTTATGCAAGATATAAAAGGCTTTTTTTATTTTTATTTTATTTTATTTTATGTGACGTAACACTAGGAAGGGGGAGGAGTCTTACAAATGTGACCAGCTGTGACAAGGACGGGGGGATGGGCATCATAAAATTCGTCTAACGTAGTTTGTGAATGACTCCTAAGAAAATTTCCTTGAAATTTTTCTCCGCTCCCGGTCCCCACGGTCCCATGATTTCGACCCCGAAAGCCTCATCAAGTCAGACATATTTGCGTCTGTTGAGGTTTTCTGTGAATTCAGCCGTTTAAAGATTTGCATGAGAAAAATACGTGGAGTTAGGCTTTGTTGTAGAGTGAGGAATATATTATTATGTACTTATGTCTTGAACTAAGACGACAAAAGTGACGGGCATATACTTTATCTACGCTCATTGCTTAAAGTTCGAATTATGAAATCAAAATGTGTCACATAATGACCTACTTTATTCACAGACTTCTATAATTATTAAAAAGTTATTCATTATAACATCGATCTAATATTTGAAGAAAGTTATATAATTTCCATTACGATACACGGCTCAGGGTTCCTTTTTTTATCTGGGGTAATATTTTTTACATGTAATATTTTTTTAAGTGAATCCACAGACAACATAGAGTTGGTAGTCATTGCCGAGAGTATGGATGGGCCATAGAAAACAACAACAATGTCTATTGTCTATAGTTCTGCACCACATTTGCAGAATTTTGGCGCCATGTATGGCGACAAATTTTTAACATTTTAATGTGTTATTTTTGTTACTTAGTCAAAATTTTGCGCTGAAAAATATCTAGCAGTGAAACCTACTAAAGAAAATTTAACTCCACCTGACATTTTAGTAGTTGCAACAAAAATGAAACAACGTGAATGATTTACGACAAACGTAAGCAAGATTTTATGGTTTGGATTTATGATAGTAATATGAGCGTAGATAAAGTAGTGTATGAAACTCTACATAATTAGGTATTAAAACACTCGTGTGATACTATTAAAAAACGAGCCGCAGGCGAGAACTCACACTCATGTTTTAATGCCCCACATTATGTAACCGTTACTTATACTACTATTAGTTTCGATTAAAATCCTTTTCCAGGTTTATCGGTGAGATGCCTAATACGTATGTATTCACCAAACAGTTAGCGGAGCATATGGTTTATGAGCAGAGGGGGAAGATACCTATTGTAATCATGAGACCATCGATAGGTAAGTTTGAGTTTCTCTATAAGAATGTTCAGGTTTAGGAAATTATAGAAACAAATGTTAGTATCCCAAAAACTTTAATCCAAACCTTGTTTTCAGTGTTATCAAGCGTCAGCGAGCCTATGCCGGGATTTATTGATAACTTTAATGGACCTGTTGGCATTATAGTGGCTAGTGGAAAAGGTAATATGTATATTCTCAATCTAACTTCATAATATTATTTTTTCAACAAGAGTTAATTGAATTGTTGTTAATTGTTTATGTAGCATTACAAAGGCAAACAATTCAATCGTTAATAATGCAGTCAAAGTTTAATATCCAACTTAGAAGAGGTTATTGAAAAATCCAGCTTGTTGGGAAGGTGAAATCGTGAGAAGCTCAAGGAAAAAAAAGGCTCAAGGGATTCAAGAAAATCTGATCAGATGTTCGAGGATGAGCAATATGTTTAATTTGGTGAATAGATCGACTTCTCTGTCTGATCGATTCGAAATTCGGAATCTAGTCATACTTTATTATACATATACTAAACTAGAAGGGCTTACATACTTTATTATAAATGGTTGACTAAGTGGAGAATTAAAGCAAGTGCAAATAAGTCTGTCCATGTAACATTCACCTTGCGCAAAGGGAATTGTCCTTCTGTCTCTTTGCGAAACAACCAACTTCCACAAAGTGACAATGTCAAATACTTGGGCATGTATTTGGACCGTAGACTTACATGGAAAAAGCACATTGAAACAAAAAGACATGAAATCAACCATCGGTTTAGAGGACTGTATTGGATGCTTGGGAGAAATGCCAGACTATCCCTGGATAACAAACTACTCATTTATACAACCATAATAAAGCCAATATGGACCTATGGAATCCAATTATGGGGCTCAGCATGTGATTCCAATGTAGAAATTATACAACGGGCACAAAACTACATATTGAAGCAAATTGCCAACACACCATGGTATTTACGTATAAGTGAGATCCATGAGCAGCTCAACATTAAAACTGTCAGGGAGGAAATAAACAACTACATTTCCAACTACAAGTGTAGGCTAACCAGCCATCCAAACCACCTAGCTGTACAGCTTACAATGCCAGAAGTGATTCGAAGACTGAAAAGACGGCATATATTAGATAGCCGAAAGTGACACAAAGGGGATCTTCCTGATGGGGAAGTCATCTTGCCGTACCGCCAATCTCATGCAACACATCTGCTCATAGTCTACAGACTGATTGCAAGATTTCCACAACACAAAAAAAAAAAAAAAAAAACTAGAAGGGCGCGTGGGAGCGCGGGCCACATGTGGCCCGCGGGCTGTCTTCCCCCTATTCGCCTTCCAACTTTTAGTCTCTTCGATATTCACTATTTCTATGGAAAAATAAATTCCGCCATTTTGAATTTTTTTTCTTTCCATCGAATAGACCTTAAAATCCTGATCACTTCTTGTCAAGGAACCGTTCTTTCATCTTTTATACTTTCCGAGATATCGACGAAATTCGAATGGCGGCCATTTTGAATCCGCCATTTTGAATTTTTTTTCAGCTCACTGCCAATTGGATGACGTTTTGAATGACATTTGGTCGAGCACCCCCCACCTATCTGCGATACCCTGGCTGTGCTCTTCACCCGTCTTCGAAATCCTCAATCATCAGCTCTCTCCATATTTTTGTTCTTAATGAATTTTTCCCTTCTATACGGAATGGCCATTAAAAAAAAAATTTTTCATACAAAATTGTTCAGGAGAGGTGATCAATCAGTCAGTGGCCAATCAGCACGAGCAGCTATATATATATTAACTAGAAGGGCGCGTGGCGGCGCGGGCCACATGTGGCCCGCATGCTTTCTTCCCGCCCTTAAAAACCCTTCAAGATTCCCCATAAATTTACTCTGAAAAAATGAAATCCGCCATTTTGATTTTTTTTCTATCCATCAGATAGACCTCCGGGTCCTGATCACTTCATTGTGGCATGTACATTTTCCATCGAAAAATAAATTCTGCCACTTTGAATTTTTTTCCATTCATCCCGTAAACCTTGAGATCCTAGATCCTGATCACCTCTTGCTAAAAAACCACTCTCTTATCTTTTATACTTTCCGAGATATATATATATTCCGAGAGGATGTTTTTTTCAGCTCACTACCAATTGCATGAGGTCCCGAGTATTTTTTGTTTGAGCAGTCCCCACCTAACTACAATACCTTGCCCGTGCTCCTCGACAGTCTTCGAAACCCTCAATCATCATCTCATTCCATAATTTTCTCTGAGAGTCCTCCAAAAAACCGCATCAAAGTACTACATGTTTCACAACTTTTAGTCTCTTCAATATTCCCCATACATTTTCTATGGAAAAATAAATTCCGCCATTTTGAATTTTTTTTCTATCAATCGAATAGACCTTCGGACCTTGATCACCTCTTGTCAAGAAACCGTTCTTTCATCTTTTATACTTTCCGAGATACCGAGGAAATTAAATATTAATTAGCACAGGCAAGGGTATTGCAGATAGGTGATAGATAGGGGGTGCTCGACCAAATATCCAACGACCAAATAAAAAAAATTCAAAATGGCGGATTCAAAATGGCTGCCAACTACGAATTTCGTCGATATCTCGCAAAGTATAAAAGATGGAAGAACGGTTTCTTGATAAGAAGTGATCAGGCCCCGAAGATCTATTCGATGGACAGAAAAAAAATTCAAAATGGCGGAATTTATTTCTTCATAATTTATTTTAAAGGGATTTTTTATGGGCGGGAAGACAGCACGCGCCCTACTAGTTAATAATATGATTCATCTTTTGTAGGCATACTTCGCTCCCTTTATGCAGACCCTAACGTATTGGGAGACTTCATTCCACTAGACATTGCGATCAAAGGCTTGATAATAGCATCATGGACTAGGGGCACAAAAAAGTAAAGTACCTACCTGTTAAATTTTCTCGTTGTATTTTTTACGACTTGCGACTAATGTTATGATGGAATTACTTGGAATATAGACGCTTATTCAGGATAGCGGCTATCTATCCCCGTTTCATGTAATTTACCGAGAAGGAATAAAAAACGACCGAACAGTCTTAATATTCATAAATTAATTGGACTATTCAAACTTTATAATATTTTCTTTAACTATACTTGGATTCTAGGTCTCTCTTGTTCTGAGATGAGACCAAGATAATTTATTTTTAAAAACGAGCAATTATGGGGCTCAGCATGTGATTCCAATGTAGACAGTATACAACGGGCACAAAACTACATATTGAAGCAAATTGCCAACACCCCATGGTATCTACGTTTAAGTGAGATCCATGAGCAGCTCAACATTAAAACTGTCAGAGAGGAAATAAACAGCTACATTTCCAACTACAAGTGTAGGCTAACCAGCCATCCGAACCACCTAGCTGTACAGCTTACAATGCCAGTAGTGATTCGAAGACTGAAAAGACGGCATATATTAGATAGCCGAAAGTGACACAAGAGGGATCTTCCTGATGGGGAAGTCATCTTGCCGTACCGCCAATTTCAAGCAACACATCTGCTCATAGTCTACAGACTGATTGCAAGATATCCACAACACTAAAAAAAAAAAAAAAAAACAAGCATTTATACGTTTTATCCATAGAGGTCCAAGACGGAGCCATCTATTTTAAAAGTGCGGCAAAAAATACTTTGCCCAAATTGGCAGACCCGAGCCGTCGCTACGGAATTTTACACGCACACTAGCATCCGCACACCTTACTTTCAAATACACACACACACTACGAAAAAAATGCCGCACTGACGGAGCTGTCGTTGTTAGGTAGGGCTCTATCTAGTCGGAGCGCGAGTGACGACCTATTATAAATCTATGGGTTTATCCGTATTCTTCTCAGCACCAGACACAGGTAACGATCTAGCACCAAAGTACTCGGCAAAGCGTATCAGACGAGCCCAAACTCAATGGGGTTATGTCGTTTGATTACTGAGTTCCTATGGCCATCTTCAGGATGAACCAGGCGAGCCCAAACTTGATAGGATTTTGTCGTTTAACAATCGAGCTTGGGGCCAATTTTGCAATGTCATCCTATTTATACATGCATGCAAAATTTCAGCTCTATCGGTAACTCAACCGGGAAGAGGATCAAATTTTACTTGCAAGATTTGATTCAAGACAAACTAAGTAAACATCGGGACAGGTGAAATTAAATAAAAACTTAAAAATAAAAGGGGATAGCTTTGACGATGAGGTTGTTACATTTTCTTTTTGTAAGGCTAGAGCACTACTATTTATTTTATTTATTTATTTATTTATTCTGTACATATAACATAGATACAAAAAAAAAACACAAACATAGAGAAGACATGCACAAGGACATCTTATCACTACAAATGAGGATCTCTTCCAGATGCCCCGGGTGTGGAAACAATTATACAAGATATGCGAAGTAGGTACAGAACACGAGAAAGATACAAAAAGAACTAAATATTATGCATAAATATTATAAAAATATATAATATATATACAAAACATAATATATATATATATATACTTAAACTACAAAAATATATATCTATATAAATAATAAATAACTAAAATACATATATACAAAAAAATAAAATAAAAACAGAAATGTACGAATGATAAAATATATAAATGAAGAATTAAGAAGAAAGATAGTGCTGTTTCAGCCGAGATCTAAAAACTCCCAGTGAAGGGTTGTCCCGAAGAATACTCTCCGGGAGAGAGTTCCAGAGCCGCGTAGCTTGGACAGCAAATGATTTTGCAGCGAAGATCGTGTTATAATGTGGTACATCGAGAGCCCTCTGTACCACACAGGAACGTAGGGGTCTGCCTCTGGGAGGAGCGATCTGAAAGCGTTCCCGTATGTACAGTGGGGTAGAAGACTTAAAAATTTTAAAGAGAAGAGTGAGTAAGTGAACATTCCGGCGAAAGCGAATTGGGAGCCACTTCAGTTGACGTCGGAAAACGGAAATATGGTCGAATTTGCGCAATCCGAAAATAAAGCGGATGCACAAATTCTGAAGTCGTTCAAGTTTGTCGAGTAGCTCCTCTGTGGCATCTAAGTAGCAAACATCAGCATAGTCGATGAGAGGAAGGAGAAGAGACTGAGCGAGCATTATCTTAGTAGGCAGAGGCAAGAAGTTCTGGAGCCTTTTAAGGAAATGGAGCGAATAGTGTAATTTTCTACTGATGTCATTGATGTGAGCTGACCACGACATGTTACAGTCGATTATCAAGCCCAAATTTTTTGCCTTGTCGGTTAGTGGTATGGGAACACTATCATAGATTATAGGAGGCAAGAGATTGAAATTAACTTTGTTGCGCATCCTACTGCTGCCAATTATGATAGCCTTAGATTTTTTTGGATTGACGAGCAGACCAAAAGAATCTGCCCAGGACTTTATTTCATCTAGGTCAGTATTAATTACTTCTATAGCGGAGGCAAGGTCATTTAATGCTGCGTGCCTGTACAGCTGCAAGTCGTCTGCATAAAGATGGTAGCGAGAAGCAATTACTTTTGTGATTTCATTTATAAAAATAGAAAATAACAATGGGGAGAGTACGCCGCCTTGAGGAACACCAGCAGTAAGATCAGCCCAGTCTGAAGAAACTTCATCAGTGCAGATTCTCTGCTGGCGACCACGAAGATATGACATGAACCAATCTATCACGGGAGGAGAGACGTTAATCGAGCGGAGGATAGCGAGCATTACATCGAAGTCTACTGAGTTAAAAGCATTACTGAAATCAAGAAGTACGAGTACAGTAAGCTCCTTGTTATCCATAGCAAACCGGATATCATCAGTAACTTTGAGCAAAGCAGTTACGGTACTATGTGAAGGACGGAAACCAGACTGAAGAGGACTGAGAAGATTATTGTGAGAGAAATAGAAGGACATTTGCTTAAAAACTATGTTTTCCAGCACTTTAGAAAGGATAGGTAAGATAGAGATCGGGCGGTATTGCGAAAAAGTAGACGGGTTACTGGTTTTTGGTAAAGGGATAACGTTGGCCATTTTCCACATGCTAGGAAATGTGTTGGAAGATAAGGAGAAATTAAAAATGTGGGCAATAATTGGCACTATATAGTCAATAATAAGTAAAAGCATGTCACGACTAATACCATCGACACCCACAGCTTTAGAAGATATGGATAGGATACCTTTCTTAACGTCACCCTCAGAGATAAGATCGAAGACAAAGGATTCGCTAGTAGGTGGGGCTACCTGGGACAATTTGAGAAGCAGAGAGTTTTTATTACCGTCAGCAATAGTGACCGGAGGCGTAGAGAAATGTTTGTTAAGAGAGTTCAAGTCAACCGACTGACTTAGAGATTGTGATGGTTTACCCACACCCAGCGATTTAAGAAAACCCCACACGTTCTGACGTCGTGAAGTGAAGTGCTCAATAGAGGAATGTATATATCGGCGTTTCGCATCCCTACACATCTTATTGCAGCGGTTCCGCAGACTTTTAAAAGCAGCAATATTAATTTCGCTAGGGTCCTTTTTACATATTCTTTTGGCTTTGTTACGTTTTGACATTACTGATTTTATCTCCGCTGTCAACCACGGTGCAGGTAAATGCTTGACCCTTACAGGACGAGCAGGAGCGTGTGAGTCAAATAATCGAGTAAGGGTCGTATTTAAAATTCCTACCTTGTCGTCAACTGAGGATGCTCCGAAAAGTGGGGACCAATCGATCAAAGATACGTCTGTGTGGAGAGCTTGCACATCAATGCCCTTTAGGTTACGTCGCAAAACGGTCTTGCCTTTGCGTCTAGGAACAGCGAAATTGTATTGTAAAAAGACAAGATCGTGATAAGAAAAAGGAGCATTTAGTTGACCATGGCTCATAACTTTCTCCGTTTTTGAAACCATAATAAGGTCCAAAAGGGAAGGCTCAGAGTTAGGAGCGAAGTGTGTAGCAGACAAAGGGAGAAGGGAGAGATTAAAAGAAGAAACTAAGGATTCTAATTTATTGGATCTTGAATTATTCTTGATGAGGCAGTTATTAAAATCCCCCATAACAACTACATGTTCATAGGTAGGGCATAGATCTTCAAGGAGAGATTCAAAGGTGTCAAAATAATTTATATTGAGAGAAGGGCTATACGCAACACCGAGAAGTAATTTACAATGGTGAAAAGTAATTTCAACAAAGAGGTATTCAAGGTCACCGGAATACATATTGGGAGACTGTCTAGTTATCCCTTAGAAAAATGCACACACCACCACCAGTACCGGTACGGTCGTTGCGTATTAGCGTGAATCCAGGAAGATCATAGAGAGACGAAGGAAGGGAGGGTTTTAGCCAGGATTCTGATACCAGGATGCCATCGACTAGGACGTTGCTAAAAGATGCAAGAAGATCGGAGTGGTGAGCCGGAATGCTCTGTGCGTTTATATGTACCAAATTAAGACAAAGAGAGTTCTTCACAAATACAGATCTAAGCTCAGCATCTAGGGATTTGTTGCTGTCCAGAGAAACACTGCTACAAGCACTGTGAAAGTCATCGTCTGAAGAGCAGGAGAAATATTCTTCATTTATGTTATCATCGAACAATAAATCAAACATAAAAATAAATAAAATAAAATAATAAATAAATAAAAAATAACAATAATAAAAAAAAAATTAAAACAAATAACTAGGTACTCCTGTATAACTCGATCCCTCCCATATCACCTGGCCGAGATCCACAAACACGAAACAAATCACGGCTAACATTAATTAATTACTACTTGAGTACTTTAACATTAATTAACATTATTTAATTACTACTATGAGGTGTCAACAGTGTTGTCTAGTTTCTAGTAACGATCTTGAAATGGAAATACTTTATTGAGGGAAACTGTTCGATGTTCATCAATAATAACAAATTAACATGTAAGTTATAACATAAATTTTAGTGATATATTAATTTCCAGACTTGCTCCTAACGATGATATTCCAATCTACAATACTTGTACCGGTCTAAACGGTTTCAAAATCTCTGCGGCAGAAATCTTAGAATACGGCCACCGTATAATCTCCGATGTCCCATTAGAAGGCATGGTCTGGAGTGTTGGTGGTTCCATATCCTTCAACAGATTGGCACATTTTATAAAGGTAACTAATTTAACTTGTGTTTTATATTCATCATTTAAATATCACTACACTATCATCATACATTAGTATCATTCATGTAAGTGTGTAAACTATCCCGAAAAAATTCACGGTTCAAACAGGATTAGGGAAAACCCGTACTTGCTAGTTATTGATTACTAGAACGTGCTATCGAATCGCTCTGACGACCGAATGGCGTAGTGGTAGGGAACCTGCCGTCTGCGTCGGAGGTCGTGGGTTCGATTCCCACTACTGGTAAATGTTTGTGTGATGAGCATGAATGTTTTCCAGTGCCTGAGTGTTTTTCAATATAGTATATTTATGTATGTATGTATATTTATCAGTTATCTAGTACCCATAACACAAGCTATCGCTTACTTTGGGACTAGATTGCGATGTGTGTAATGTTCAAAAGAAAAAAATCTTACTTTCTCAGCGTAAGTCCACGTCATAATATCTTCATACCAAACAGCTGAATTCACCCAGTTTCTGACAGTAAAAACTGTTTTACTTACATCAATGTGAACTGTATCTAAACTTACTAATTTTAAAAATTGAGAAAAAGGATCATTATCATAAACAACTAGCAAACCCGGCGAACTCCGTTTCGCCACCAGTTGGCTTTCCCGCTAAAAAGATTTTGCCGCTTTTCTGTTGAAATTTTTCCTGAATTTTCTTTGCTATAAACCTCACGGAGCCCGAGACCTTTCCAACGAATGCAAAATCGTGGAAATCGGTTCGTGCGTTCTGGGGTTATAACGTCAGGGAGAAAAACCCGACTTATTTTTATATAGTAGATTTTATAGTTATAGATGACTCTGAAGAAATTTTGCCTATAATCATTGCCTTACTATATAAGGACAACGGGTGTTATACAAAATTCATGAAAAAAGTGTCTCGAGAAAACCTATATACACTGTGCATAATGTGCACATATTGAAATGAGGGAAACTATGCTTAATTTTATCGACGGAAAACGTATTTAAAAAATCTATTTTTTTTTAAATATTTTTTTGGAATTTTTAAAATTTTTGTTCGCTACTATGACCCTTGTGTAAACAAAACGGTGTAACTTTTAAACTAAATGATCTATCACGATGAATCAAACTTATAAATGATTGGAAGTAATGGGCTATCCTCATGAAATGAAAATTCTGGAAAAAAACTACCCTCAATAGAAAA
The DNA here is from genome assembly GCA_036785405.1 of Coenonympha arcania. NCBI lineage: Eukaryota > Metazoa > Arthropoda > Insecta > Lepidoptera > Nymphalidae > Coenonympha > Coenonympha arcania. Next base: position 16,527,954 of record CM072062.1, read on the forward strand.
TAAACATGTTTTTAGCAAAACTTCTGTTTTTTTTTCACCAATTTTTAATATAATTGTAAAATTTCTCAATTATACAACCATATTGTATGCCTTTTTTATTACTTTAAATTATTCCTCGTCGTATTAGTTACAAATTCGTCGTAATTGCATGTTTGTAACTTAATCCCACCAACATTTCTTTTTAACTGTTCAAAACAAGCACTAAAACGCGCAAATTATTGTTTTCCTAAGGAGGGTTCTACGTGATATCTATAGTTACAATCTCAATAATTAGTACGTAGCCGTGTGCTAGGCTTTTCTTTAACACTTGATAAGAAATGTTAGAATTGAGTTATAAGCATGCAATTTTTACCATTAGGTAGCTAAAACGATGGGGAATAATTTAAAGTAATAAAAAAGGCACACAATGGGGGCATTATATTGAGAAAGTTTACGATTATTGTAAAAATTAGTGAAAAAAAAAAACAGAAATTTTATTAAAAACACGTGTATTTTCCGTTAAATTTTTTCCACAATTTTCATTTCATGAGGACGGACCATTATGTTCTTATGTTTAAGGGGATGTTATTATGTTTAAGGGTCACTCAGTTCAGGTACTTGGGGCACATCCTGACTGAGGAATTACGCGATGATCTGGATGTAGAACGTGAACGAAGGGCTCTGGCTGTCCGATGCAACATGCTCGCTCGCCGATTTGCGCGGTGCAGTCCTGAAGCGAAGCTGACACTGTTTAGGGCATATTGTCAATGCTTTTACACTTGTCAGCTTTGGGTCAACTGCACAAAAAGTGCACGAAGCAGCATAAGAGTGCAGTATAATAATGCATTCCGCATTCTGATGCGATTGCCTAAATACTGTAGTGCGTCGAGCATGTTTGCTGACGCCAGAGTCCCGGACTACTTTGCGATTATTAGATCTCGAATGGCGGCGTTCTGGTTGCGTATTCGCAACTCGAGCAACGAGATCCTCAAGGTGTGCTCTGAGTATCCTGACAACCCTGTACTGAAGTACTGGCTTGCCGTACATCGCGACAGCAACTGAAAATAGAACAAACCCCGTTGGGGGGCAATTTCTAGCAATTATTTTAGCGTAAGTCATTTACGTTATTATTATTTTATTATATTTAGCATAGATACCTATTTATTGTAGGTTAATTTTATTTAATTTTTCATTTTTGTATTTTGATGGGTTTTTATCACCTGAAATAAATCATTATTTATTTATTTATTATTTATTTATTTATTACTTCCAATCATTAATAAGTTTGATTAATCGTGATAGATCATTAAGTTTAAAAGTTACACCGTTTTGTTTACACAAGGGTCATAGTAGCGAACAAAAATTTTAATAATTAAAAAAAAATTAGATTTTTTTAATACATTTTCCGTCGATAAAATTAAGCATAATTTCCCTCATTTCAAAATGTGCACATTATGAAGACTCACACTGTGTACACTGTATTTTTATAAACAAACTAAAACATTGTAATTTATGTCTCAAATCACACAGCCTAAATTTACTTGCAACTAGCTATAGTGCGATTCTCTCCCTTTTCGCGTTTTATCTTCGGACACTTTTTAGTGCTGACCCGTCATCCTTAGTATTATATAATTAATATAATAAATTTTAAATACACTGGTTGCAGGTAATTTTTCTACATGTGCTGCCCGCCATTTTCCTCGACACGTTACTATGGATATTTGGAAAAAGAACAATGTAAGTTAATTTATTATAAATACAGAAATAACGGATCTAATAAGTTTATAAATTTAAGATCCACGTACGTAGCTATACCTACAGCTGCTGATAAAAGTCCAATCATATAGAACTCTACAATATTAGATTCAGGGGATGATTCACGTAACGTTTTCATATAGTGATGTTAATCAAAAAATGAAATCAAAATGTAACACTAAAAAATTAACTTTGCGTCTACTAGTTTTGAGTGTAAAATTGAATGTAGGTATTTCAACATAGGAAATACAATCAAAATTAACGGTTCTCGACCACGTTGCGTTTCGCGCGCCGCCGCCGCGCCGTTGCCATTTGCCGATGTTACATTATAAAGTAGTAACAATTAAAGTATCCCTGCTAAATATTGAATATTTGATATTTCTCAAAATATCGAGTCAAAAAAGTCGTAGAACAAAAATTATTATTTTTAATGTAAACAACTACAGGCCGAGAGCGATACGGTATTTTTTTATAATATAATATAATACATTATGTTTCCGTGAATTTTAGTAACAAACACTTCAACAAGAGAATTTAAAATATTAGGTGTAGGTGTGTGGAAAAGTTATTGCCACACTGTATAATTTTAATGTACTTTTATAGGGTGCTTAAAGTTCAGCGTCGGATTTATACGGCAAATAACGCTTTGGCATACTTTCTGACACATGTATGGACTTTCTGCAACAAAAACTTCATGAATCTCCGGTCAACTTTAAAGGAGGAAGACAAGCCCCACTTTTACTTTGTAATGGAAAATGTTGACGTGTATGAACATTACAAAAATTGTATTCATGGCGCAAGAAGATATTTGTTAAAATATAACGAAGCTAATTTGCCAAAAGCAAAAAAACAATTTAAGAGGTAAACATGTGTTTTGTATTATTTATATTAAGAGGTGTAACAGTAACGAAAAATCGCGTATGTGTATGCATTCGTTACTGAAACGGTTCTCGTTACTATAGTATCGTTACGTTACTCGCTACTTTTAATACCCGATAACATAAAGTATGGCAGGTCGTCTTTCATATTACGTACGGTCACTGAAAAATCTTTATTTTTTACATAGGCCCACTTAATAGACTCTTATGAAAAGTCAAAACTCTACCGCCAGGTTCGGAAAGCAGGTTTGCACCGAGAAGAACTGGCAAGAAACTCGGCACTTGCTCTTTTCAAAAATGTCATCATATATACAATTTCTTAAATAATAAATGATAAGAAAACTTAGGATACGAGCTTCCGAACGATTTACGTAAACCTTTTTCGTACAAGCAAACAGTAGCGCCATCTGTCAAAATTACAGCGTGGTCTTACTGTTGGTGACAAAACAAGCACTTTTGGCACCGATAAACAGGCGACATTTTTTCGCGCCGTCCGCCCTGTCCAGGGTATATGTCTATTCATACGGTATAACGTTGACGTCGTGTCGTTTGTACTTTAGAAACGTTGTGTTTTGAAAGTTCCTACTTTGTGTTTTAAAACTAAAAAATAAATAAAAAGTAGGTGATTTCGAAAAGAGTAAGTAACATCACCTAAAGCGAGGTTTAGATTAGTAACAAAACTTACAGAAATTGATTTTTCCAAGCTATTCCTTCTTTGTTTAGTAGCTTGCGTGACTGTTGACATGGCTTTCAGAAGTGAACTTCTGCAAGTTTTGTTGCTAATCTAAGCCTCGCTTAACGTCCGTGTAAAGAAATGCATTTCTGTAACGTTTCGGTACTCGTTACCGATATCTAGTAAGATATCGTAACCGTTACTCAGTACCGAATACATACGGTTTGCTACAACCCTATTTATATTTATTATGAATAATTTTTTTCATATTTTAGGATTCATTTTATGTTCTGCTTATTTTCAGATTGACGATACTAGATAAAGTGGTCAAATATTTGTTGTACGGCTACATATTTTGGAGGATTATAAACAGTGACTATACGCGAAATCTTTTCTATAAATTGTTCTAAAAATCGTAAACTTAATATTATACTTTGAGTATTAGCTAGTTTTATTGTTACTAATGATCAATCGTTAATATTAAACTTGTGGGATATGTATGTTATTCTATAAATTCTTTTCTTAATACCTATTATACTTTCAGCATTAGCTAGTTTTATTGTTACTAATGATCAATCGTTAATATTAAACTTGTGGTATATGTATGTTATTCTATAAATTCTTTTCTTAATACCTATTATACTTTCAGCATTAGCTAGTTTTATTGTTACTAATGATCAATCGTTAATATTAAACTTGTGGGATATTTACCTATGTTATTATGCTGAAATGAAGTTTTAAGCGCAACACAAATTGGTTTTAATTGTAATGAAAAAAAAAAATACGATTATGCTCCAAACTTCCCAAAGTGTTTATTTTTGCACGGGGCTTCATAGGAACCATTGTTAAATAAAATCATCCAAAAAAATAAAGTGTCTATGTATATATATAAATGAATGGACTGAATCAGTTTTGTATTCATATAATCGTAGTCATTATGCTTTGAATTTACCACTCTACAAAATTAGATTTAAATTTAAGGATGTCGTCGTTTGAAATAAAAATTGAACAGCACTCTATAAAAACAGTTTTTTTAACGGTAATATAAATTATCGTTACTTTACATAATTATTTTAGACAACAACAACTGCCAACGTACTTATAGGAATTTTTTTGAATAAATTTTCCTGATGCATTCATTATAATATTTTATCAGCGTTTTATTAATGAATAATTTTTCAGTAATGTTCTTTATATAATTCCAAATGTGAATTCGCTACTGCATTTATTTGATGCGCTTGTGTTGAACCCCTGAATTTAAATAAAAAAAAGTTTTTAAAAAATATATCATAAAGTAAGTTTTTGTTAATTTATTATTTATCAAAATTATATATTTTCGTACTAATAATATCGTCCCTGTCTCATGTAAATACAAAATAATAGTAGTGAATTACAAAATAATATATTTTATTTAAATTCGTTAAATTAAAAAATGAATAAAGTAAAATTATTAAGTTAACTAAATTTTTCACAATCCTTGTCAATGTATAGTCGTATTATTTTTATTATTATTTCATGTTCATCAATTATTGTCACGTGAAAAAGTAACAATTGTATACAAATAAACTAATTTTTTTTTCTTTACTAAAATTACAGTTTATTTTATTAAAATTAAAGCACAATCACATTACATTTAATAAACTTATTTAATTTATATAATATGTCATTTGAGGCTGGGACATGAGTTTTCTACAATACCAACCTTTGGAAGATAGGCCGAGTATTCCGGAGTATTATAGAGGGAAGACCATCTTTATAACTGGAGGATCCGGTAAGTTTCTAATCTAAAGCGTCAAAATATAGACGACAATCTCTTTCACTATGAATAGTTTGTTTGTTTGTTTGAATGCGATAATCTCAGAAACTACTGATCTGAATTGAAAAATTATTTTTGGGTCGGATAGTCCATTTATTGAGAAAGGCTTAAAGGTATAAACATCACGCTATGGCCAATAGAAGCGGAGTATCAATGAAAAACGTTGCAAAAGAGGGAAATGCATGCGCTGCGTAAAGGGTAAAAGTTACGCAAAAATCTTGTATGCAGTAATAATTTTTCTTCTTTAAAAGTTTTAAAAAGGCCCACGTCACCTCGTTCCTATCTTTGAAGGTTTACTCATTATAACGGGATATCTAAAAATTGGTCAAGTGCGAGTCGGGCTCGCGCACTGAGGGTTTCGTTCTATCATGACCAGTTCTAATTAAAGTAAACTAAACACCTCTGCCCACCAAATTCAAAAACAAGCAAACAATCACGTTTGTTATATGGAAGCCCTTAACTATTTTTGTTATTTTTTTATTTATTTAACTATTTATTTTAAACTGAATATATAATTAAACATTCTGTGATTCTTTCCGTTATTAATATCGTACTAAAACAAGCAAAAAAATCACGTTCGTTGTATGGGAGTCCTTAAATATTTATTTTATTCTATTTTTTAGTATTTTTTGTTATAGCTGCAATAGAAATACATCATCTGTGATAATTTCAGGTCTGTAGCTATCACGATTCAAAAGATACAGCCTGGTGACAGACGGACGGACAGCGAAGTCTTAGTAATAGGGTTCCGTTTTACCCTTTGGGTAGGAATACACGCGGGTGGAGCCGCTGGTAACACCTAGTAAATAAAAAATAAATAAAGTACCTACGAGTAGAAATCATCAATTAAAACAAAACTCAAAACTTTGCATACGCCAAGGACGTTTGAATTAAAATAAAAAAAATAAGTATGGACAGTATGGGTCAATGGTTAATTTTTAATGTGTTGTATGTAATTAGTTATTTTTCCATTAAAATATATTAACAGTAAAGTATTTTTTTATTTTTCGTTTGCCTTAACAATTTGCAATACTTCATACCTACTTGGTCAAGCAATAATGCCTTCATGTTTCAGGATTTTTGGGGAAGCTTTTAGTGGAAAAACTCCTCTACTCGTGCCAAGATCTAGACCGAATATATTTGTTATTGAGACCCAAAAAGGGGGTCACACCTGAAGATAGACTGTCTGACATTTATGATTTGAAAGTAAGGTTCTTTGAAAGCATTCATGTTGTTAAGGGGATTTATTGAATTTATTTTTGTCTTGCTCACTCTCACGGAGATTTAGTAGGTCGTTGCAGCGTCGCGGAAGAATATAACAGAAAAACGACCTTTTACCTAATTACTCAAAAACTAAGCTGGTTATCAAAAATCTGTTTCTTAGCGTTTTTGCATATTATTATTACCGACACTTTCAACGCAAAGGTGGGAGTACAAGAACGCGATGAGTCGAAAATAGGGCCACATGGATTCGGTGATAGGAACCACAGGGGACAAATGCTAGTCAACTTCTTAGAAAAACAAGGGTTGTTCTTGATGAATTCATTCTTCAAGAAGAGCGCCCACAGGAAGTGGACTTGGCAGAGCCCCGACAACATCACCAGGAATGAAATAGACTTCATCATGAGTGATCGTAAGGACATGTTCAGAGATGTCTCTGTGATCAACAGGTTTAATACTGGGAGCGATCACCGTCTTGTAAGGGGCTCTCTGAATATAAACCTTCAGTTATATAGACGGCGCATGATGGGGTCTTATCTTCGTCCTCAATTCTACCAATCCATGGCAACACTAAGGAAGTTCCAACTAGAACTTAAGAACCGATTCGATCTGCTGGAAACCACCGACGAAGTTGAACAGAAATACGGCGATTTGGTGAAGGTCATTCGTGAAGTGGGAGGTAAATATTGCAGAAAAGACGGGAGAAGTTCAACGTCCAAAATCTCTAGCGAGACCCTGGATTTAATGAGGCAAAGACGGGAGAATTCCGCAGCTGTTGTAGATCGGCATACTCTGAACAAGCTCATCAAAAAGCGGATACGCTCCGACTTGCGAGACGCGAGTACGCGAAAAATCAAAGAAGCGATTGAACGCAACAAGGGGACCAAAGTATTCGCTAAAAGTCTTGGGAGAAGCCATCTTACAAAGCTGAGGACTTCAGACGGTAGAACCGTTACCTCGATTCCAGAGGTGTTAGCTGAGATCGAGAACTTCTATGGGCAACTATACTCTTCGCATGCCCCTAAACCCGTCCCTCACCAAATCACGAATGACAAGCGAGCGAGACTTGCTCGCCACTACACCGATGACCTCCCGGATATCGACGTTGGCGAGATTCGTATAGCCCTGGAACAGCTTCGTAATAATAAAGCACCGGGTGATGACGGTATTACAGCGGAGCTTCTGAAAGCAGGAGGAATACCAATCCTGAATGAACTGAAGTGTCTCTTTAATGCCGTCATCACGACCGGAATAACGCCAAAAGAATGGAGCAAAAGTGTTACCGTACTCTTCTTCAAAAAAGGCGACAAGAACTTGTTAAAGAATTATAGGCCCATCTCACTTCTGAGCCATATTTACAAGCTGTTCTCCAGGGTTATTACGAACCGACTTGCCCGAAGACTTGACGAGTTCCAACCTCCGGAACAAGCCGGGTTTCGAAAAGGCTACAGCACCGTAGACCACATCCACACTTTGAGGCAGATTATGCAGAAGACCCAGGAGTATAATCTGCCTCTGTGTCTTGCATTTGTGGACTACGAGAAAGCCTTCGACTCCATCGAAACCTGGGCGGTTTTGGACTCACTGCAGCGATGCCAAGTCGATTGGCGATACATCGAAGTGTTGAGATGTCTCTACGACGCCGCCACAATGACCGTTCAGGTGCAGAACCATGCAACACATCCGATACCAATTCGAAGGGGAGTAAGGCAGGGAGACGTCATTTCTCCGAAACTGTTTACTTCCGCTCTCGAGGATGTGTTCAAGGTTTTGGACTGGAAAGGTTTTGGCATAAACGTAAATGGCGAATACATCTCACACTTACGGTTTGCAGACGACATAGTAATATTGGCAGAAACGCCGCAGGATCTTGAGCAAATGCTGACCGATCTTAGCACTTCTTCCAGACGAGTGGGTCTTAAGATGAACGTGGACAAAACAAAGATCATGTTCAATGAATACGTCATCACAAGGCCCATCATTGTCGAGAATGCCAGCATCGAGGTTGTTCAAGAATATAACTACCTAGGACAGACTATACAGTTAGGTAGAAACAACTTCGACAAGGAAGCTGACAGAAGAATTCAGCTGGGATGGGCAGCATTTGGAAAACTGCGTCAAGTCTTCAACTCGCCGATACCCCAATGCCTAAAGACAAAAGTCTTCAACGCCTGCGTCTTGCCGGTCATGACATACGGAGCAGAAACGTGGACACTCACAGTAGGCCTTGTCCACAAGTTCAAAGTCGCTCAGCGTGCTATGGAGAGGGCTATGCTGGGTGTTTCTCTGAAGGATAGAATCCGCAACGAGGACATCCGTAGGAGAACCAAGGTTACCGACATAGCCCAACGGATTAGCAAGCTGAAGTGGCAGTGGGCGGGCCATATCTGTCGCAGAACCGACGGCCGTTGGGGCAGACGTGTTCTCGAGTGGAGACCACGTACCGGCAAGCGCAGCGTAGGACGACCTCCTGCCCGCTGGACCGATGACCTAAAGAGGGTCGCTGGTAGCGGGTGGATGAGGAAGGCGGAGGACCGTGTGTGCTGGCGCGCTCTCGGAAAGGCCTATGTCCAGCAGTGGATATCTATAGGCTGATTAGTATTACCGACACTTTAAAACAAAAATTACGATTACATCCAATGTAGTGTCCGATAAAAACTTGAAAAACTGAGATTTTGGAGCAACTTTTGGGAGAACTTTCTATCGAGAAAATTTTATTTAATCGTGTTTCTGCTTCTTAGCGATTTTAGATTAAAGACCCAAAATACATGACGTGTAAATGTGAAAGATATTGTCTTTATAGTTTTTGCATAAAACTTCATTCAAAATCACCTAAATACGGCTTGTAGGCCGTTAATATCGGTCCAATACTTGTTCCAATACCGAGTTATAAGAAAGAGTTAGCAATAAGTTTTACTGTAACATCTTAGTTAAAAAATATATATTTCGTGTTGCATTTCAGTTATTTGATCGTCTACGCAAAGAACGGCCAGGATCTTTTAAATCTAAAGTACGCGTCTTACAAGGGGATTGCAGTGAACTTGGACTCGGTATTTTTTTTGTTTTCACATACCTAGGCCTAATTTAATTCCCATTAATAAAGGTGCAAGTTGGTAGCCGACTGCAGACAGCAGCAGCAGACGACGTGTCGTCGCTTCATGTCGTCGCGACACGTCGCGTCATGTCGCTGCAGTCATGATTTCGAACCCGACTGCAGACGGCAACAGCAGATGGCATCCAGTTGATTGGATTGGCTCGAACGCGGTCGTTGCTCCAGCGTCAGCGGCACTACTGATCTTGGATTGGCTCGAACGCGGTCGTTGCTCCAGCGTCAGCGGCACTACTGATCTTGGATTGGCTCGAACGCGGTCGTTGCTCCAGCGTCAGCGGCACTACTGATCTGCGGTCGGACGACACTGCCGTCTGCCGCTCGACGACGCGTCGCTGGCTTCATGTCGCTCACTACGGAGGGAATTTCATAGAAATACATAGAAACCAGTAGTGTCGCCGCGACACGTCGTCTGCTGCTGCTGCGTGCAGTCGGCTACCAACTTGTACCTAAAAGTCAAAATTCAAAACTTAAATTCGGAAAGCAAGGAACTCGGTACTTTATTGTCTTTTGTAAAATATTTTCTTTAATATAGATTTTATTACTATGTATGTAAGAGATAAAATGTTTGAGTATTATAGCAAAACTGGTAGTAAGTTTTTCTTGTAATTTTTAAGGTTTATCTGAAGAAGATAGAGCACTAGTCATAGATACGACGCATATCATTTACCATGCAGCTGCTAGTGTGAGGTAAGTTTTATTGAAATAACTTTATAGTGCCCGCGGCTTCGCCCGCGTGAATTTCGATTTTTCACAAATCCCGCGGGAACCGTGAGTGTTTCCAGGATAGATGCCTATGTTAGCTTTAATCCAGGCCATAATCTATCTCCATTCCAAATTTCAGCCAAATCAGTTCAGTAGTTGCGGCGTGAAGAAGTAACAAACATAATAACGTATACTACCTGATACTCCTAATAAATAAAAACTAATCTAATTGTAATAACCATGTTATGTGTTTCAGGTTTGACGATTCTCTCAAAGAGTCTGTGAAACTAAATCTTCGAGGCACTAGAGAAATCATAGAATTAGCTAAAAATGTGAAAAAATTGGAAGTAAGTTGTTTCTTTGCACTAGATATTGTTATTATTGCTCAGTTTGAAAAGATTATGTTGATTTATTTAAATTATGGGTAACGCTCCGAGAGACGGACAGACAGACATACGGAATTATTAGTATCTACATATTCGCAGAGACGACAATTTTGACAAGTATCATAATATTCAGTCCTGGCACTTAGTATTCAAAACTTATAGGTATAATAGTACATTGGGATACACGAGCTGTCATTAACAAGCCCGAGCCGAAGGCGAGGGTTTTTAATGTCACGAATTTGCAATAACCTACACAGTACACACCCGTGTATCACACGACGTTTTCAGTTCAGTTGTGGGAATTAGTAAAAAACAAATCAAAGTTTTCTCGATTAAAAAAATATAAACAAAATTAAAATCGATAACAATCGAAATCGAAAAAATTGTCTCAGATATACCACGACAGGCCTGTATTGCCGGCTATAGAACTAATTTACTAGGTGGAGCATGTTGTGAAGGCGAAGGGATCACCGCATCTGCGCCATGATTAATAAGTGAATTGAAAACAAATGTTGTATTTTTAGTGTTTTGTCCACGTTTCCACATCGTACGCGAATGCCAACAGAGACCTTATCGAGGAAGTCATGTATCCCCCATATGCTGACTGGAGGGAAACTCTGGAGATTTGTGAGAGCATGGATGACCACACGTTGAATGTTTTAACACCCAAGTGAGTTACTTCTGAAGATATAAGCATTTAACACAATCATCAGATATTGAGGTTCCGTAACAAAATTTAAGAATCAAAACCGTTATTGTGGATTTTTCTTACTCTATCTTTCACAGCTCATAATTTCAGTAAAGCCATTATTACATATTTGGAATAGTTGTTTAAAAAAAAGGGCACAAAAAATGAACTGTCAATTGTATAGAATGTTTGATCCAGAAGACAGAGATAAGTGTTCTATCCTCTGCGACATCGTTTCTCTACTCTAATATACTGCACGAATGAATGTTAAAAAGTCGGAATATAATTTTGCAGGTATTTGGGCGATGTGGTTAATACGTACGTCTTTGCTAAGCAGTTAGCTGAACACGTGGTTTATGAGCAGAGAGGAAAGCTGCCTGTTGTCATCTTGAGACCATCTATTGGTATGTTTGTCATATTCCACAACTTATTATTAGGTGTGAGGTAATGTAGGTAGTTAAATAATAATAGATTGACATAGAAAATGAGAAACCAATAAACGTCAGTGCATGCCCGACCACCAGTGTTTCATTAATCTTTACATGGCGCAGCCGGTAGGATCCGAACCTACGCTCCCATAGGAATCTGATTTCGAACCGGATTACCTTTTATCAAGAACATAATCACCACATCGCGATATTTTTCAGTTATATCAACCCACTATGAGCCGCTACCAGGGTGGATAGAAAACTTTAATGGCCCAATTGGACTTATGGTTGCGACTGGAAAGGGTATGGATTTTTAAACAATACGTATAATCCTTTTTGATTTTTAGGGTTCCTTACCCAAACGGTAAAAACGGAACCGTATTAATATGACTTCGCCGTCCGTCCGTCTGTCACTAGGCTGTATCTCTTGAACCGTGATAGTTAGACAGGTGAGGACAGTTTCACAGGTGTTGTATTTCTGTCCCCGCTGTAATATTAAATACTAAAAAATAGCTTAAAATAAATATTTAGGAGGACTCCCATACGACAAACGTGATTTTTTGCTTGTTTATTAACTTGATTCCGTTTTTGTTTGAGGTACGGAACCCTAAAGAATTCTTGAAGAATTTGTAAAAATAAATAAACGGTTACCCATTTTCAGGTTTCCTCCGCATCGTATACGCGGATCGGGATGTTGCCGCGGATTTCATTCCAGCAGATCTGGTTATCAAAGGTTTCATAATTGCATCGTGGATTAGAGGAACCAAAAAGTAATAATATCAATACTTAATATTTGAAACCTTTTCAAAAGTTTAAACGTACCTAATACCAAAATTATATTTTGTATTTTTTGACGTGATAACGTTTAATAAATTGATGAACACCAGCAACGCACATGAAAAATAGTAACGTTCCGCGTAACGTTCCACCTGAGCCTGTGCGTGCAAGCGAGAGCGCGCAACAAGCGATAGAGAGGCACGATAAAACAAACGATAGAGACGCCAATTATGACGTTATCACGTAAATCTGTCGTCCGTAAACCGACTTTACAGACAACCAATTTCTAAGTCAGGATCTGATGATGGGATCCTGGAAAAATCGAGGGAAATCTTCAAATTTTATAAGCACACTTGAAGTGATTTGGGTATTGTTTGAAAGAGTAATTTTTTCCAGGTTGTCTTATGGTCATCAGGTCGGGATTTGATGATGGGATCTTGGTAAAATCGAGGCAAATCTTCAAATTTTACTAGTATGCTTGAAGCGTTTTTATAGTAACTATTGCATTTCCTTGCAGTCATTAAGTAATCACCGTATTCATCAAGTCAGGATCTGATGATGGGATCTTGGAGAAATTGAGGGAACTCTTCAGATTTTAGAAGCATACTTCAAGCGATTTGGGCATCTTTTCCAATGCCTTACGCATTAGTTGTTTTACAATAAAAATTAAAAAATAAAATGGAAATTTTTTCCCAAAAAGCAACTTCAAATGCCATTACAAAGAGTGAAATAATTTTTAATGTACACCAATTCGAAGTCGGGCAGTGTTTCGTTCAATCACTAATAGTACATTAAAAATTATTTCTCTCTTTGTAGTGGCATTTGAAATTGATTTTTTGTAATAAAATGGTATAAAATGGAATAATAAATTGTATGCGCACTCTAGAAAACGTCTTTGTACAAAAAAACTAAAAACAAGCTTGTTGGTTTTATGTAGTTTTTGTTAAGTAGGTACCTATAAATAAGTCTTAGTATAGACCCTATACCCAATTTGAAAACTTTACAGACTGGAATCAAACGAAGATATCCCCATTTATAATACTTGTAACGGAGAAATGGGCTATAGAAAAACTTACGGTGAAGTGTGCTTTATTGGTAACAAAATTCTAAAATTATTACCATTGGATAATATGATTTGGAGTGTTGGAGACAAGATCACTAAAGTTAAATCTCTTTATTATATTCAGGTATCAATTTAATTACTACGTTAACGTTGATAAAAGTACTAACTTTACATTTATATGCTAAAAAAAATCTTTATCTAGGGATCATATTTTTATGTTTTAACAAAAAAAGTAAAATAAAAAAAAACAATATTATATGGTATCAACATAAGTACCTATATTTAATCATAAATTAAATTAATTTCAGATATTATTACTTCATGTTTTGCCAGCTATTCTACTAGATACTTTACTGTGGGCATGTGGTAAAAATAGAATGTAAGTAAAAATATGTAAATAAAAGTGTCCCCCTTTTTAACCCTATCAACTAGCGTAAACTCAATTTTACCCTTTCAACTAGCGTGACCTATATTTTACCTTATCATCTAGCGTGACGTCTATTTTCCCCTTTAATCTAGATTCTAGCGTGACCTCTATTTTTCTCTATTAAATAGCAAAATCTCGATTTCACCCCATTAATATATAACATTTAAATCATATCTTAGAAAATACACTTACCTCCTGAAAATAAGCCTCCTGAAAATTTATAATTTAATTTTTCAGAATGCTTAAAATCCAACGCCGCATATTCTCAGCAACGATTGCGCTTCAAACATTCCTCACGAAGGTGTTTACTTTCACCAACAACAACTTTCTCTCGCTACGGTCAAAACTAAAGAAAGAAGACAAAGAGAACTTTTATTATGACATGGAAAATATAGACGCGGAAGAATATTTGAAAAATGGTATACTTGGAGCAAGAAGATATTTGCTAAACGAACCGGACGAGAATTTGCCTAAAGCTCAAATCCACCGGAGGAGGTATGCTGCTTTAGATTAAACACATAATTAACGGAAACTGATCAAAATAGTTGTAGTGTGGCAAAAAGAGAAAATGTAGGCACTACTGTTTATACAAAGTAGATTCAAATTCAAGTCATTTGGACAACATCCAAAGACACGGAAATAACAAAATATTCAAATTACGCAATTACGCAATACGGCGACGATTTTTTTTCATTTAGCACCCAGATACCTTATGACATCAATTCGCACTGTAGGATTTTGACAGTTTTTGGTTCTTTAATGTATTTTTATAAATGCTTGGATATTTGAGCATTAATTGACAACTTTCTTCGAGATAAATCGAAATTGCAAAATCTCACTCACCTATCACGAATACGAGCCTTGGCTCCGCCTCGGCCCACATTTACACGTTCATCTATCAATGCCTCTTTTCCTGGTCACTGCAGTAATGTATTATAATTTATTTTCAGAATTGGTTTATTGGACAAGATCGTCAAGTGTGTGTTTTTCGGATTCATAGTTTGGAGAATTATGCAGACAGATTTTATTCGAAATGTTTTCGTTAATTTGTAATTAAATCTACTAAAATAACCCAGGTATTATTGTTATCAACAAAGAACTAACTATCAAAATACATAAATATAATTTTATAAATAATACCTTTTAGCTTTCATTTATAATATTGTCTCTCCTGGAGGTATTTTGTCTGGTATTTACTTTTCCTATACGGGCACAGAATACAGATACTACACTTTGTTTTTAAAGGCATAGTAGGCTCATGATAAATAAATTGCGTGAAGGGTAATAAAATGTTCATACATTGATATTAAAATCTTTGCTTTTTTTAAGTGTCCATTTAAAAAAAAAATTGGGTATCTAGTTTGACGTCAATAACTTTCCGGAATAATTTCCTAATCTGAATAATTTTAAATGTAGATTTTTATATGTGAAGACGATACTGCCATTTCCGCAATCTAGCTCTTATATTAAGCGCGTCATTGCCTTACAAAACCTGAAAAAATTAAATTTGACGGTCAGACCGTTGTACTGAGCCTTTTCTTTCAAGGAAACGTGAACGTTTTGGAGAAACGGAAAAAAATACACATTTTAATTTTCTAATAAATTTTTATTATAATATTTTCAACAATTACCAGTAAGTAGCTACTTGATCATAATCATTGTAGTAACAAGATATAAAATTTATTGAAAATATTTTATATAAAAATATAAATTACGTTCAGACATTAAAACCATTTTTTATTTTATATCACAATTCGAGTTGAGCTTTAATTCGTTTTTTATAAGTTTAATTCAATTTATTTAAAAATCTAGGTCGATAAAATTACTGTCATTTTCAATGACCATATTTTTTTTTATTCATTGTATTTTTTAATAAATTACTCTTTGCTTTAAAACATGATGGACGAGATATAAATATCATTTTTTGACCCGGTTGCTTTAAAAATCACCAGATGGCGCAACTACATAATAGTTACATTCGGTTTTAAAGTTTTTCATAGCAATCGGGTTAACTACACGGTGGATAAAAAAAGCAACGTACCTACATTTTTATTCACCATATAACTTAAGTCATGAAATGAATAAACTAATGTTCGTTATAATGTTATATCTTGGACAGAGCGTAATTTATTAAAAGTTGAATAAAAAACTGTTAAGATCCAAATTTTATTTGGTTGTACTTTCTTTCAAGAAAACGATCCCTGCATATTGCATAATTATAATACAGTGTGTATACAAAACCTCGTTAGATGCAAAAATATGAATAAAATAAAATGATTTCCCCTAGGAAGTTTTCATAATCTGACCACACCAATTTTTTTTTAATTTCTGACTGATAATTTTAAAAGTAACAAAATAAAAAAGCCTACATCTTTTATGTTACTATTTATTTTAATTTTATTTTTTTTGGAAGTTTTCATAATCTGACCACACCAATTTTTTTTTAAATCTGACTGATAATTTTAAAAGTAACAAAGTAAAAAAAGCCTGTATCTTTTATGTTACTATTTATTAATATATTTTTTTTAATAGCTAATAATGTAAAGCAAAATTTAAATGTTATTATTAAAATTTTCCGGTCAGATTTTTTCCTCTTTACCAAAATTCACAAAATAAATAAACATAAAAATATTTTTGTGTTCTATAATAGCGATAAAATCTAACGAGAGTTTTTATACACGATATATTATAATATATATTTTAACAATAATAAAAGCGTTAATTGAGCATTTTACGTTAAAATAATTATATTTACAATTAATTTAATTTCAAATTCTAATTCGAACTTATCCATATAAATTAATTTACAGGTAGATATTGGTATATTAATATTAATTCAGATTGTCATTTTAATAAAATCGCTGGTTTCCATTAGATATAATATCACCTATTAACTATTTATGCTATAAACCCCACTTATTCCTAGTTCTAAGAATGCATTACAAAATTAACTCTCATTATGTTATAAATAAATATTCATATTTTAATTTAATGGTTTGCTTAACAAAACAGAGCAATACGTTCAGGAAATTATTAATATTGCATAAATGCAAATTTTATTTCATTGTTCCTTATTCGCCCATCTTACGTTATTAATAATAAATTATTACATTGAATTTATATTAAAAGTCTCATTGATGCTAAATATTAATAACTTCGATTTGTCATTTGAATTCATTTCGTACGAATAGTAAATATCAAAAATTATATGGTCGTAATATGCTGATATTATTAAATGAAAAAGAAGCTGTAGGAAAGCTTGTAATTTATGATAATAATATGTAGATGAAATAAATCATATTTTTTTTATCAATGTTTGATTTTTAACCGAAATTATTAATATTAAAGCATAACACACATTATTCGTAAACTTATGAGTCATTTTACCCATAATTGCACACATCGAATTGCACATTCATAACGTACCAAGGAAACATTAAGTTTTAAATTAACTATCGAACAACCCTTGGCACTAACACCAGTCTCAATAAAAGCAGTTTATCACTGAACTTACGAGTCCTAATATATCGGCAAGTCCAACACGGCAAGATGCTCGACATCATCGAATGAATCACTCTATTCTTATCCGTAAATCTTTTTTACTGTTGTCCCTTCGACAATCGTAATCGTCGAATTCGCTGCCATCATCTAAGACTTCTAAATATTTGTAGTCTTCCTCGCTATCGGTTTGTTTCACTTCCCGATATTTGGTAGCAACCTCGGTGTCACTTTCACTCGTATCACTCTTGAACGCCTCATTTGTTTCATCTTGTGATTCTTCAGGATTTATCAGTGAGTTCTTTCTGTCGTTGGCTTTTGAATGTTTTGAGTGAGTCAGTTCAAACTTTCCTCTGACATCGTGAACTTTGCCACTCAACCTGTGTCCTAATTCTTTGAGTCTCTCACTCTGAGATTTGACGAACATCGGTTTGGTATCGAAAGCTTGATCCGAATCTGTATCTGAGAGAGGCACTTCACAGGGGGCGTATATGTCTTCTTTGTTCATTTTGTTCCTCTTCTCTCTTTCGATCCAGATGTTTGTTCTGAAATTGACATTATGGTTCTTCTTGTTGTAAGACTTGAACATGATCTTGAATGTTAAGATATAGGTGGTGATCAGTATCAAGATTGTGCCCACGATGAAACCGATGTACATCATACATTGCTCCATAACAGGTAGTATGTTCAGGTAGAATTTAAATTTGAGCTCCATTGATGGTGGGAGGGAATACATTGTCTGTAACAGAAAATCATAAAGTCTTAATAATAAAATAATAGATTTGAATAAATGTACCGAATATCTCAATTACAATATAAATTAATTTTGACAACCCTTATCCTTGCGTGCAGGGACAAAGTTATTTGGATTTCGTTAAAGAGGAGTGTCCTGACGCAGATGGTGGATTTTCGATAAAAGCGATATTAATGATAATAAATATAAATATGTTTGTATAAAATTAATAAGGGATATACTTACAATATCAAACCACAATAGTGGAAGGTGCATGTTGGAGAATTTTTCTGTGTTCCTGATGTTGCTAATATCGCCGAGAGCCATGTTGATTTGAAACTTGGAGCTGACGTCGAGAGGCAGCCCTGCATCCGGCTGCACCCAGAACCTGAAAAAAAAATCAGTTTTAGACTGTTTCTCCAGAAGCTAACTGTGATGAGAGGAATGAATAAGAGAAAGAGTCTTACTAATAAGTCTATTAGGAAAGAAAATTCCTTTATAGTGTAATTAAACTGCAATATGTGCAATAAATATAACAACAGTGGCTGAACTAGGTAATATTGGTTTTACTGTTACCAGGTAACTCAAGTACTTCATGGATTAATGTGACCAATGTAACTTTTCTATAGAAAGCATTTTATTTATCGAAATATGCATTTTTTTTATTAATAAAATTATGATGAAGAAACTAAATGTCTCTTCTCTAAAATTAAAAAAGGTTAAAGAAAAAGTTGAGTTGTACAATTAAACCTTCCTTACCTAGTCTCATGCTGTTCTTTATTGGGAGTCAGGCCTTCAACTTTGCTGAACAGGATCTCGTCTCCTTTGTAGTAGTGTGGGTAGGAGAGCGCGATCGGGAAGCCGTAGTAGCAGTCCGTGACGTCGATGAGTCCTTCAGGAAGACATTTACCTGAAAATGGAGTAAGATTAACTTTCGTTAAGGAACCTAGAGCCGATTGCAAAAAATGAATTGACTTGTAGCGGAGTTCACCATGACTTTGATCGCCTTTAGCCTAACATTGTAATGATGACCCTTTTTGGCAGATACCATTTCGGGGTTTCAAAAAGGAGAGATGAGAACTAAATAATTCTTTCGAACATTAATAGCAGATAGGTAAATAGGGCTGATCTTTTCGTTTGGAAAAGCTGGGATGAAGTGATTGATTGAGAATTTCTAGAAAGTCTACATTATGAACGAGATCACTGCGTAAAACTTCAGTTAAAAAGTTCACGCCTGATGGAAAATTGTGATACAGTTTTTGGTGAAGCGCGCTTGCCTAAATTGTAGGAGGTGAGGTAGACTAAGCCTGGGAGAGTATTTCAGAAGGATCGTTGCGTATCTAAGGCGAGGAATGAAAGCGCTTTGTACGCGCTGGGTGTGACTTATAAGGGAAACTTTTTGAATATTTTCATAAAAACTCACCATGCCTACAGAAGCACTTGTTCTCCTCGTTGTACTTGCCGTTGTCCAGCATGTGTTCCGGGAACACGTACTTGTATGCCTTCATGCCGTTCTTAGTACCTTCTTCTACCGGAATCTATAAAAATACACAAATGCCTTTAAATCTTCCGAGCTGAAAACAATACTAAATTCTTTAATGCGCATGCCAACGAATATGCACTTCTCAATTTCTTAAATCTTATCACTCTAGTTTTTAGATTTCTCAAGTTGCCAAATGTAATAAACTATTCCGCCACATTTTGTTATTGCTGCCAAGCATAACTTAAGCTTCCAAGAGTGCTTGTGTAGATACAAATTTTCTGATGGAAAGTTTTAGTTCAGCATAAAATGGACTACGCTTGAAAATAAGAAAACCTCTATTTACTCTTAATTTGAAAAGGTCGCCACACCTTAGTGTCGGTTTTCGCTTGTACTAGTACTGCAAGAGTCCATTATGCCAACACGTATGTAACATAGTTTCAAAGAGTAATATGTGCTTTCGTATTATAATTGGAAAATCGACGAACCTTTTCATTCCGTGACTTTACATTACATTGTTCGTACATACCTATTTAGTAAAGAAGACGTAGGCCGGGAGGGTACTCCAGACCTTGGCATAAAGTACGAAATAGAACTTACCAAGGGTGCAGCTCGGCATAAGCTCTTCCTATAGAACAGCACAGATTGGTTTCTTCCAACAGCCCCCTGGAACTTGGTTCCATCGGAAGCGTTCTGGACGTTGGAGCAGTATTTGCCGTCCCATTGTGGCAGATCGGTAGACCCTCGGTAGGTGTCGATGAGACCGGATAGAGCGATGTCATGCTCTCCAGTAAACACGGTCTCGTAGTCTCCGGTGAAGTCGTACATCTGTTGATTTTATTAAAGGTTAAAATACTATCATTACTTAACAAGCAAATCTTGAAAAGTGAAAAATTTTATCATACTCCAGTATTAGCGCAAAACGTAAGGAGAAAGTTTTTTTAAGAATTCTGCAGGGTCATACAGATTTATCTGATCGCAGACTACAACAAAAGAATTGTATGGTTCTGTATTATTATCTTTCACATAGGCCTAACTTACACGTCAAATCACTACCAAGGTTTGCACTGATACGAACTGGCAAGAAACTCGGTACCTACATTCTCTGAATAAATGTCACGATTCACGATTATTCTTCCGTAAATAACTTGAATTTTACGAGGCGTCTCCTTGAGCAGCTAATATACCTACTTTCAAAAATTTTTTTCGTTTTGCATTTTTGTCAATTTCATAGTAACCTCGATATCTCACAGCCTCCACTTAATACATCTTTTTTGACAGATCTTATAATCTTATGCAAAGGTTTAAAAGATCTGTCAAAGAATAACAAACGAATACTGGTAACTCACCCTATCAATCAGGCCGAGTTTATCGAAGTAGATCCAGCCGGGCATGAAGGTGTTGCCGAGGGTCATCAGCTCGGACTTGTAGCCCATCATGAACTCCTTGGCGGTCATCTTCATGAGGGGCTGGCTGTTGGTCAGACCAATCAGGTTGTTCAGCCCGAAGCGGGTCACGAAACTTTGCTGGGAGACCACGTTGGCGATCGACTGAAACAAACAAGTAAATTGATTAATTATAGGTACCGGTATGGAAAACATGAACGTTCTAGAAAAAAAGGTAAGGTTTATGCATACAATTTTTCATTTTAATAAATAAATAATTTCTCATTGGCTTAGGCACTGCAACATGTCTACTGCAGCAGTGCCTAATGTACGGGCAGTCTAGCCTGGCCGCTATAATAATGTTGTTGGAGCTGCTCCTAACTCTGCGCACCAACGATGCACACCTCTTTGTCATTACAGTATTAAAGCAGTCTGTTCGCGCATCTGCGAACATACCAGAGGCGCTGCATGAACCGGGACAGCCCCAACAACACTCTAAAAGTATTGTTGTATAGGATCCGGAGATCACTATACTTTTTATTGGTGTAATTAGCTTATAGGCTGTAGGTACGTGTAAAAGGTAACGTTTAAGTACAAATTTGATATGTCTGAAATCTAAGTAACTAAAAGTCAAGAAAGTTGTCTTCATAAAGATTAGAAAACTAGCCGGCATAATAAATAACATAGCGGATGTTTGCTATGATCAACATAGCCAGGAGGACGATTGACAATCCAGAACTGTTGAAGCTGCACATAATTATGTTTTCACGGTTATCCTCACGTATGCCCAGAAAGAAAAAGATTTTACGCATCCCCACTAACTATAAAACGAACTTTAAAAAGAAGCACTATTACATCTTTCGTGCTTCAAATGTTATTAATACATTCTATAGGGAACCTACTACAGATCTTTTTCACGGCGACAAGAATAGTGTATCTACCTACGCCAATGTATGGCAAAAAACTCTTTGGCACTATTTCTGTTGTCCCTTCTTGACACTCATTACTTAAACAGACTTCTTCTTCCTATCTTTTATAGGTACCTTTCTATGAAAACTTATTATTAGCTTTAAGATAATATAGATGTAAGACTAATCAGCAAGAATTAGGTTTAAGTTTTCCTTTCAAAAATAAAATAAAATAATATGTTGTTTCAAGTAATAAGTATACCTAGTTTGCCAGGCACCGAGCTGAGTCAGTGCTGCTTCCTATTAGGTCTGTCTGTATACCTAGGACTGGTATAACTCAACTGTAATAAAATATTACTTATCATATATTTTTTACGTGTTTACATCAAAATGTCTCGAGCAATAATTATAGAACAATAAGGAAAA
Source organism: Coenonympha arcania (assembly GCA_036785405.1). Lineage (NCBI taxonomy): Eukaryota > Metazoa > Arthropoda > Insecta > Lepidoptera > Nymphalidae > Coenonympha > Coenonympha arcania. The sequence goes on from CM072062.1 coordinate 16,550,289, forward strand.
TAATGAAAATAAGTATACCATAAAACCTAAAGTGACCATTAATAAGTTATTGCTTATTAAAGGCGCAGGCGCAAATCTATTTGCAGTGATTAAATTAGAAAAAAATATTTAAGGGGGCTCCCATACAACAAGCGTGATTTTTCGCTCGTTTTTAAATTTAGTTGGAACAGCTCCTGGATTTTGTTAGAAAAAACGTACCTATTCATCGTTATCGTAATCGTTACCGAACCCTGCCTCGCGATTGGCTGACATAAATCAGGGAACCAATCAACAGACAGAATTTGTAAACGATTACGACAATGATGAATACGTTTTTCTTACGCAATCAGGCCCTTGGTCATGAGTGGACTTAGTACGAAACCCTCAGTGCGCGAGCCCGCCACGCACTTGACCAATTATTCCTTCTTTCACGAGATTATTTTCATGTGGAATGGTGATGTTCACAATTATTGCACGGTGTGCCGATCGGGAGAGTAATTAATTATTTATTATTATTATTTTTTTAATAAATATGTATGAGGACATTACACACATCGCAATCTAGCCCCAAAGTAAGCGATAGCTTGTGTAATGATATTAGATAACTGATAAATATATATAAATACTAATATACTTAATATCTAAATATAATAGATTGAAAAACACCCAGACACTGGAAAACATTCATGCTCATCACACATTTACCAGTAGTGGGAATCGAACCCACGACCTCCGACGCAGACGGCAGGTTCGCTGCCGCTACGCCATTCGGTCGTCAAATAATATTATAAGGGATACTTATACAGGGATTTAGTAGGATCGCGAGCAGTAGTAGGTACCTAAATGTACAATATAAAAGAGGTCAGTTTTGGGTTAAGGTTAATGTAATATCTAATGTTATTATTTCCTCATATGAGACAAGTGCGATATGAGTTTATTATGATACCTTGTAATACTAACGTAGAGTATAAAATTTAATTGTATCTCAACATAGTAAATACAATGGTCGACTTTATCCCCATGTGTTAATTTAATTTCACAATTATTCTCGACCGTAGTTGCTTTTTGAAGCATATTCAGTTTCACGCTCTATTTCAATAGTCGTACATTTATTGTTTTAGTTTTCTCAAAAAATGTTTTGGTTTTACTCTAGTCTGTTTATATTTTACATACCTAAATGCTGCATGACGTTTTTAAACATTTCACTTCACGGAATGTAGCGACGGGTTAGCTGTGAATCGCCAAGCTGTGCTTATTTAATGCAACAGCACAATTACTGTCACAACATCAAAGCCACTTCACGCATCTGAATATTTTGTCTCGAAGAGTTTCAGTAATTAAATATTTAACGTCTTAAAACGAATGTTGCAATTCCAGTAAATGTTCAAAAAGGTCTAGAATTTAGCAATGCTTAGTTCTAAGTACATTATGTGCCTGGGGGGCTCGCCAAGCAACCTCCACGAGTGCCCGAGTGCTACGGTGCCTCTCTGTAGCGCACGGGCCGGTGCTCCCTGGTAACGTCGGTTGATAACCGACGGCGAATAGCTTGGCCCGGTGGATAGGTGACGTTTCTTCGCGTGTCCCTCTGGGCCCCAGCAGAGGGCACAGTGTCGAAACGTCTACACCAACCCCGGAGGAGGAAGAAAACCTCATTAAAAAATTACAGGCGGGGGTGGAAACGCCCACAAGTCCCTTCGGGGCACTACGAGGAAGACAACCTCGTAAAAAATTCACCGAAGTGGGCGGGAACGCTCGTCGAGAGGGACAATTACTGTGGCACATCCCTCTCGCAGGAGACGCACCGGTTGCTGGAGGACGAACACCTTTCTTCGGCTTCCGGGTGCGCCGGCCTGCGGGTGACGGACGTAAGGGGCTATGGCGTCCGTTACCCGAACTACATCAACAGGCCGAGGAGGTGGCGCGCCCTGTTCAGGACGCGCCTCCCAGGAGGAGCCGGCGGCTCAGCGTGCCGGCAGCAGCGACGGGACCTGCCGCTCAGGTGGCGGGTCGGGGCCTGGCGGGAGCGCGGTGAATACGCAAGTGAATCCCGTACTCCCGCCAACGAGGTCCGTCGTGGCAAGGGACAGGTTTTAGTGGGTGCAAGCCCCACATAACCCCTCCGTTTCCCCTGACGGAGGGGTATGCGTTAGGCATTTCCTGTCGATAAAAAAAAAAAAAAAGTACATTATGTGCCTACTACCAAGATAGATAAATATTTTGTTAAGTACCTACCTACATTTGCAATATTTGACTTAACTGTACCGTACCTACGTAGTACCTACTGATTTGTTAATTATTTAATTATTATTACTACCAATTCCTAAAAACAGAAGTAAGAATAAGCAAACTAGTTTGCTAAATGCATTAGGCATTTTTAAAAGTTCTATAGGTATCTATTCCTTCATTTGGACGTTACTTAGATGTTTAATTTTGATTTGAAAGAATAACGAGACGCTAGATGTTCACCAGATGGTGATACACCTGCTCATGTCAGATGAAGTGCTTCCCAGGACTTTGGATTTCAATCTCAGCCCATATATAATCTGGATGCCTTCAAAAGAAGACTCAGTGAATAGGCAAGCGCGCTCCACCCTAGACCTCATCATTGCTTTCAGTAATAAAAAACTGGCCAAGTGCGAGTCAAACTTGCGCAACGTAAGTTCCTGACGACCGAATGGCGTAGTGGTAGCGAACCTGCTGTCTGCGCCGGAGGTCGTGGGTTCGATTCCCACTACTGGTAAATGTTTGTGTGATGAGCATGGATGTTTTCCAGTGTCTGGGTGTTTTTCAATATATATTGTATTGTATAGGTATTAGTATATATGTATATGTTATCTAGTGCCCATAACACAATCTATCGCTTACTGTGGGGCTAGATTGCGATGTGTAAAATGTCCCGTATATAATATTTTAATAATATAATAATACACTACAAAACTACAAAAGACGTGAAACATTTCTAAATTGAATAATACGTACAAGTAAGTACTTTTGATAAAGAACCGCAAACCTAACTTTGTTTTTAGAGGTAATTGTTAATATTAACAAAAAACTAGCTGACCCGGCAGACGTTATTTTGCCACTAGGGATATAAAACAGACGGACAGACAGACATGACGAATTTATAAGGGTTCCGTTTTTTGCCATTCGGCTACGGCACCCTAAAAATAGATAACAACCACCTCTTTCCCTGATCTGTGATAACAACCTACTCTCAGATCTAGTGATCATACACTGAAAATTTCATAACAATCGATTGAGCCGTTTCGGAGGAGTTTGGTAATAAAGAAATATGAGATATTCTAGTAGTTGGAGAATTGAACTCAAAGACCCCCACGAGCCTAGATTTTTGATGCTCAGACATCTAGGAAATTATAGTGTATAGGAAGACGCGATCTACTAAAACTAACTTCCGTAATTTAAGTATTCAAAATTTATTTGAATTTAAATAATATTTTATGTTGCAAGCGCATCAAAAAGGCAAATTAAGCTTTTGGATATATGATTTTGGCACGTATCAAATAAATCCGGCTAGGTATTAACATATTTTTATTTTGACTGACATGAACCATTGGTCTCAGATATAATATCAAAATGCTGGTTATCGGCGTAGAAGCCGTATTTAAGCGATTTTGAATGTAGTTTTAATTTTATTAACTTTAAAATTTAAACGTCATGTATTTTTTAATCTAAAATCGCTTAGAAGCAGAAACACAATTGGATAAAATTTTCTCAATAGAAAGTTCTCCCAAAAGTTGCTCAAAAATCTCAGTTTTTGTAATTTTTATCGGAAAGTACAATGGCTGTAATTGTAATTTTTGTTTTAATGTGTCGGTAATAATAATATCCAAAAACGCTTGGAAACAGATTTTTGATAATTGGCTTAGTTTTTGAGTAGTTAGGTAAAAGGTCGTTTGTCTGTTATATTCTTCCGCGACGCTGCATTCAATAAATCCCCTCAGCCTTCACACAACTTTGTGAACGTTATGTGAATTTTATGGCAATGCAAGTTTCCTCAGGATATTTTTCTCCTCTCCTTACAATTCTTAACTATATTCTGCTCTATTTCCTTTAGCTTTAAAAATAAACGTTGAAAGGTGGAATAGTTATACCTATTATGCATTGCTTTTTTACCTTCTAATTTTAAAGTGATGATAGAGAATGAGAAAACAGGCAACACCAAACTATTCTAAGTTTAATTGCAAGGCGGTTTAATTATTTTACCGATCTTTTAAAAGTATTAAAGGGAAGTTTCTCTTTAGTTGATTCTCTTTACATGATTGTTATCATTTATCTCTAAAGCTTCGTGGGAAAGAAGTGACCTATACAGTATACCTAATAGACTCTTAAAGAGAATATATTTTTTAATACATTTGCTTAAAAAGTAGACATTTCCATGTGTGTTTTGCGTGCGGAAAGTTATTCTTTTCCGCACTAGTGCTTTTTTATTTTCCTCCTGCGCGGCACCGAAGCGGGCGCACATGGACGCGCCACCGGAGCCAATACCGCAGCCGGCACCGGAGCACGGCAAGCAAACACGGAGCAGGCAAACGTGTAAAACCAATTTTTTTTTCGCAAATGTATTAAAAAACGTTGTTCAATGCACGTGCAGAATTGTCATTTCTACTAGTCTCTATAGTCCAAACAAACCATGACAAACTTTCCGCACTTCCTCGTATATTGAAATGTACTTTTTTTATAATCGCCCAATAACACTAAAAACGAGATGCATGCAGAGGTGCCTGCAGCGATTCGAATTTTGAATCATCATGAACGAAAGCACTGGTTCTTTATTCAACTAGATCTATTTGAATGAAGGGCAAGGGCTTTAATTCTTTATTTTCGTTCGTTCTTTATTCGAATAGATCTATTTGAACAAGTGCTATCAAATTATTCAGCTAATTCCGCTAGTGTTAATGGTTAGTATAATTTTATGCTAATATCGTCTGCAGCTGTGTCATGCAGGCAAATGGCAAGATGTGGAAATCTCAAGTGCATATCCGATTTCTATTGAACGTTTCCATACAAACGCATTGGCATCTCGTATTGGCGTACAAGGTGTTACGAAAGATTGCAAAATACCTATTTTAATACCTATTAGTAAATATAAAGGGTTCTGGAAATCCTTGGCGATATTATTTACAACAAGCGGACGCTTTCGGCTTTCCACAAGTAACCTCCTATTATTAATTTTACCGCAGAAACCGTAGCCTATGTCCTAACCCTATAACAGTTCGATTCGCTAAAATGAAAAAAGAAATTCATAAATTCAAGCCCAGTTCCAGACAAAACACTTTTGCCCACCAAATTAAAAAATGAGCAAAATATCATTTATTGTGCCCTCCTTAAAATATCCACTCCTTAAAATATTTATTTTATTTTAATAGTACATTTTTTAAGTGAATATATAACTAAATATTTTGTGAATAATTTAAGCGTCTACCTGTTGCCGTTATCAATATCGAGTAAAAACAAGCAAATAAATCACGTTTGTTGTCTCATTATAAAATTTCAACAATCTGGGTGTCCCCCCTTTTTAAATTAAAAAAAAAAACTAATTTCCATTTTTAATGACGTTGGGACACTATTATCTATAACTATTCCAAATTTCAGGTCGATAACTTTATTAGTTACTGAAATAATCGAGTGTGACAGACAGACGGACGGAGAATATCATACCATAAGAATGACAGATCCGATCGAAAAATTGATCACTTTAATTATCGAGGATAAATGTCATTCTCATTAAATAACCTTATTACTATAAGTATAGGAAATAGCATAATGATAAAGTTAATTAAACTAGGTTAGTAATAATTCAATCATTGTGTCGAAGTCAACTTAATTATAAATCTTCAACGACTTTATTTTTATGCATTGCTTTTTAATACTAGTTAGTGATATTTTAAATGTTAAATATTAGTCTTCCTCATTCGATTAATGTTCGTTAAATATTTATAAAAACCAACACACTTTCTGTAAATCTGTAGGTATTTCAAATTTATTTAGATACTAGCTGACCCGGCCACGCGTTGCTGTGGCTAAAGTTTTTGTTATATTACATTATAGTAAACAATCTAAGAGGAACAATAAGAGATTTACCATAGCAGCGCCATCTATTGATTACTTACTCAACCCAGTCGAAAGGTATCGACATCTGTTAGAATCATTTGGAGTTAACAGATAATTGTGACTGTCAAATAATAACAGACAAATAATTAGCAATAAATTAAAATTGCGACTATAATTTGAGATTTAAACTATCCTATCTCTCAAGTTGGATCGAACTGCACATGGTGTGCGAATTTTATTATAATCGGTTCAGTAGTTTAGGAGTCCATCGCGGACAAACATCGTGACACGAGATTTATATATATTACTAGCTGACCCGGCAAACTTCGTTTTGCCTGTTATTTTTTGTCAACATTTAATTGAACGCGGCCGAAGCCTCTCGCTGGATCAAATATAGTTAATTGAATTTCATCTCAACCCCACAATAGCTGGGTTAGGGTTTCCTCTCAGAATAAATGAGGTTTGTTTAGTAAGTACTTAGATGAAGACCAAAAAAGAAATGGATGGATCGTATGGAAGAGTATTGCACGTTGACAGCAGAAGAAGAAATTGGAAGAAGACTCCATGGTAAAAATTTACAATCGTTTGGCAGGAGTAGGGGGACGGGAAAGGGGAAGGGGGGGAGAGGGGGTGTCCCCTAACCCCCGATACCACTCCCTGAAAAGGTATTGCACCATTCTTGAACAAATTTAAAAAGATGAAAATAATTAAAATGACGATGATGGAGTCGCTTCGTCGCGGAGAGAAGCGAAAGGGGAAGGGGTGGGAAGAAAAAAAATGGGATTTTTCCCCCCTCCCAAGCTAAAACTTTCGACACGTAGTAGTTTTTAAGAAATATTTTTTTTTAATTATGAAGTTTTGAATTCGATTTTGCTGTTATAATTACTGAAATACATGTTTTGAAATGGGAATTCTAGCCTCAAGAAGAAGTAAAGGAGCTAGGAAAACCCTTTATCCATCACCATCTACCCCTCACCCCCCCTAAGGGTCAGTCGACAGAGCTTTATAATCTTGAGGTTAAGACTCTTTTAGCCTTCAGTCTTTCCCTTACCCTTTTTTGGCTCGGTCTATTTCTGGGTGGTCATAAAAGAAAATAACCACTCAGAAGGATGGTGGGGCCTTGCAGGCCCCGCCATCCTCTTCGTCACCTATCCGTTATCCGAGTCGAGGTGCCCCAAGTCCCGAGCTCGCTTCGCTCGCTCTACATCCTAAGTCTTCAGTCTTTCCCTTACCCTTTTTAAGGCTCGGAGAAGAAGTAAAGGAGCTAGGAAAACTCTTTATCCATCACCATCTACCCCTCACCCCCCCTAAGGGTCAGTCGACAGAGCTTTAAAATCTTGAGGTTAAGACTCTTTTAGCCTTCTGTCTTTCCCTTACCCTTTTTTGGCTCGGTCGAAGGAGCTCCTATTTCTGGGTGGTCATAAAAGAAAATAACCACTCAGAAGGATGGTGGGGCCTGCAAGGCCAATGCGATCCTCTTCGTCACCTATCCGTTAACCGAGTCGGGGTGCCCCAAGTCCCGAGCTCGCTTCGCTCGCTCAAGATCCTAAGTGGTTTGTGTCAAAAATTTAATTTTTTGAAAAGCTCGAAAACACTGCGTTACCTCGTAATGCGAATAGTATTGTTGTAATCAGGGACCAAACCTCTACCAAATACAACACCTTTCTCCCCCGAACTCCTGCCAAAGGAAAGTAAATCCAACCGCGATTTACCAAGTTTCATCAGTACTAACAAATATCTGTAAGAAGTTTGGTGAATCGGCTTTAAACAACTCCAAACAATTGCGCTAAATCGTTAGTCGGTTGCATTTATGTTCAGCTGAAAGAAGCCTCGGTACCCATCTCGCAGAAAGCTTCGAAGCCACAATTCATTATGAATTAGGTATATTTCAAGTTCGTTCATAGGATACACCTATGATTTCAGCTATTTATCTGATTTTCGATCAACGGCCCCGAGTATGAAATCCCAAATATTTACGACGTTATTCTCAGTACTCGAAGCTGATGGCCGTCCAGCTCGTGGGTCATCAATTCTTCTGACCATTTTTTAACGATTGTATACGATGGAGCAGATCCTACTTCTTTGTCATTCTGTTTCAGCGTTAATCCTTTCTTGAACAAATACTTGGCATCGACGTAATTCGACGATTTTCTCCCAAACTAACAATCGGTATTATAACGTTATTTGCATATCAAATAAATTAAATAGACCAAAAAGGTCGGACATCATACTCCGGCTACAAATTTCGAAACAAACTTGTCAGAGGTGCTGACGTGACAGCAATGAAATGTTTACATAGCAACGCCATTAAATCAATTTATTAATTTTATTTTCAATTAGAAAATACTCGATAATCCTAAGTCTCCACGTATAAGTCCTCGACTCGGATCGATTATTTTTTTACGCTCTTTCATTTGATGTGCGATTCGTTCGATTCCACCATACACCGGTACCGCCCTTGGTTTTTGTATGGGAAAATTAAATCGGCCAGGGCCAGGGTTCTTCAGCATTTTGGGAGATCAAATATAGATAACAACCCGCTCCCCGACCCAGAGATCACACCCCGAAAGTTTCACAACGATCGATCCAGCCGTTTAGGAGGAGTTTGGCTACAAAGAAAATCGAGAGAATTTAACTTTTATTCCCTCTCCTAAGGGAACCATGCTGAATTTCAGGATAAAAAGTATCCTATGGCCTTCCTCGTAGTATGAACTCAAGTCATACCAAGTTTCATTGGAATTCATTCAGTAGTTTCGGCGTGATGCGCGGCCGTGATACAGAAAGACAGACAGACAGACAGACAGACAGACAGACAAAAATGAAAAAAAGTACAGTTTTGGGTTCAGAACCGATTTTAGAGTGCCCTCGAAAAAAAATTTTCAAAATATCTTTAATGTACAGAATTTGACCTGTTACAGATTTATTATAAGTATAGATTATTTATTATGATAAGATAAAAGAAGTTTATTTTGTGGAAGTATTATAACAAATTAATACTTTAACAGTTATTTGAGTATTATAATACATGAGTATTATTAAACGTATTCTCAAATAATGAAATAGGCTACTTTTAGCTTGAGATTTTTTTCTTTTTTGTAATTAAATGAAAAAAAATTACTTGTAGTCTGAAAATTTTATGATACCCGCTATTTTTTGATACGTAAGAAATAACCTTATATAAGTATAGGTACATCATTGCTTGAAACTAGGAAGGGTTTTTTAGTCGGTAAGAGCCTAGAACAGTTTCTATGAGAAACCCCTTTAACGAAAAAAAAAGTCTTTAAGAAGTCACAGGCAAAACATTAGTAATTCATAAACTACTGATAAGGATGACTATAATACGATGTACCTACAACGTTTTCTGGGACGCGGTCATTGACCCTTTATTGCAAATACTGCAATCATTTTAGCGATTGATAAACTACAAACGTATGGGCATATTTTACAGTCAATATTAGATCACAACACGTAAGCAATAAGAGCGATTGTCTAGTGATTTATAGGGTATTGGATTTTGCCCGTTTGTAGGCGAATTTTCTAGACGAAATCATAGACGATAGCATAATTTTCTGGCTTGCAATTTTAGTGCGGTAAGTTTTAAATTATGGTCGATGCAAAGATATAATACTAGAAACATTTTTAGAAGGTTCTAAAAGTTCTAAGGTAAAAAGTTATTTATTATGTAGGAATTCTGCCTTATGTTTTTTCAGAGGTTTCTTCCTTTCAGTTTCGTCGATTCTTCTATTTTTTATTGAAAATGCGATAGTAAAACGTATGGCTAACTAATTCTAAAAAGTCTTGCCCGCGTGGAACTGTGCCACGAATACAGACTGTACTTCCTCTGAACAGCTAGGCTGTTTCGTTGCGCAAAAATGAGCTAGTCCTTCTGTCACCGTACAAGGCTAGTGTACCGCTGCGCGTTGGGAAAAATCTTGAAGGATTTTTTAACACTACGACTCCATGACTCCATGACTCCATGGCTCCACGGCAAACGGGACAAATTAGTGTTGCCCAAATGCAAGAACAAGACGAGACTCAGCCAGTCTTGGTCTTGGTCTTGCGCCAGTACATCTGGTCTTGGTCTTGGTATTGGTCTTGCACTCGCAGTCTTGGTCTTGGTCTTGGTCTTGCAGCAAGAGTCTCGCAAGTCTCTCAATTACCTATTAGCCTATTGCTATTTATTAAACGATAATTTAGATGTGAGAACAATGTAACATTTTGAGTAAGAAGTATACATTTTTTTTGTCTCACTAAATGTTAGTACTTGACTGCGATCTCACCTGATGGTAAGTGACGATGCAGCCGAAGATGTTATCGTACTAACTTGGACGGGGTAAGCAAACCCGAACGGATTCTACATCGCGCCGGAACGCTAAATCGCTTGTCGGTGCGTCTTTGCTGGTAGGGTGGTAACTAGCCACGGCCGAAGCCTCCCAGACCAGACCTGAGCCAAATTAGAAATTATAGGTACAATTCTAAAGTGGCCTGTGGCGGGAATCGAACCCGCGAACTCCCTCTCTAATCCGAGCGCGTGCCACTGTGCCAGGGAGTTCGTCTAAAAGCTACCTATAGTAAAGAGCCAAATTAATTTAATGTTGACAAATTCAAAAAATCAATTTACACCGGTGGGGTTTAACCCATGACCTTTGCGATCCGTGCCTATGCTCTAACCTACTGAGCTATCTACGGTGTCCTACGGTAGCAACTTAGCAAACCTGCATTAACTTGACTGTATTTTAAAGATATAGAGAGAGATTGATAGACCCTCACCTTATAAGTAATACGATACTTACATGAAGGTAGTATGATAACCATCTTCGGCTGCATCGTCACTTACCATCAGGTGAGATCACAGTCAAGTACTTACTTGTAGTGTGTAAAAGGAGGTCGGCCCGCGAAATTCAAATTTTATTTTGTTTTTCGCAAATATTTAACTAGTAGGTAAAAGGAATTAGGCTCATGGCATTCATTTTGTGAAAATAGCAATATCATCTTCACAGGTTTATATAAAAATCTTTACTTGAAAGTGTCCAGTTTAGGAATGTACTTCGAATGCCGAGTTTGGTGTGAGTGACTCACAATTCACAAATTGGTCGATAATCGAACTACATTTCTAAACTGGACACTTTCAAGTAAACATTTTTATATAAAACTGTGAAGATGATACTCTTATTTCCGCAAAATGAATTCCATAAGCCTACTTCGTTGGATTTGTTAAATAATTGCGACAAACAAAATAAAATTTGAATTTCGCGGGCAGAGGGTGCGATTTCACGTTAACTGCAAGACGCAAGAGTCTCGCAGGCTTAGTCTTGTTCTTGCTCAAATCTTGCACTGCCAGTCTTGTTCTTGGTCTTGCTAAAATTAGGCAGTCTTGGTCTTGGTCTTGGTCTTGCAAAAATGCAAGAACAAGACCAAGACTGCAAGACCAAGACTGATTTTGGGCAACACTAGGACAAATATGTAAGTCTCTGATAAAAAGGCATACTTGCTGCGACGTTTATCGTCTTCAGCAGTCCATTTTTCATCCAAACTCAACTTCGGCCTATGCATTATATCTAAAGCAAAGTCAAACTTCTAGTCTTTCCCACGGTCTTACCCACCCACCTACAACTTGGACGCCTTCAAATCAAGAGTGAATAGGCATCTCCTAGAGCGCGTTCCACCTTAAACTGTATCATCACTTTTCATTAGGTGTGATCACAGTCAAGCGCTAGCCTATATAGTTAAAAAAAAAAAACATTTTGCGGAGTGAATCTTCTGTACCGAATGATACTATTAGTGTATTCTTTGTCTATGGTAGGTATAATGCTAATTCAATCTTATTTATTTTTATTTGTGCTCAAGTTATGCATAATATTTAGCTCTTATTTTTTTTTTGTTTTCTGTAGGTACCTACTTCGCTTTTCTTGTTATAATTGAAACAAATGAAACATGAAACATGAAATGTCAAAACATGCTGTCCTTGATCATGTTCTCTCTATGTTTGTGTTTTTTATGTCTTTATACATATACCTACTTTTTTTTAAATACTATATAGGCTAGCGCTTGACTGTGATCACACCTGATGGAAAGTGATGATACAGTCTTAGGTGGAACGCGCTTGCCTAGAAGATGCATATTCACTCTTGATTTGAAGGCACCCGGGTTGTAAGTGGCAGGAAAGACACTGCCTCGGAGGGTATTCCAGGCCTTTGCAGTGCGTATCAGGAACGAGGAGTCAAACCGCTTCGTACGCGTCATTGGTACGTCGACTATGTATGGGTGGAAGCCTTTACGATGCCTTGCCGTTACGTACAGAATAAATAAATAAATAAATGCTGAGATAAGGTTTAAGACTCACCAGCAGAGCGATATGAGGCATGTACAACATATCGTCCTCCTTGTTTCCCTCTGAGAGCTCCTCCTCCCAGACGAGCGGGTGCAGCGGCACGGCGGAGAGGGTCCCGTTGTCGTTGAAAGTGATGTTGCTGTGCTCTAACGCCTCTCTGAAAACAAACATAAAGTAAGAATAGTTCTTTGTGGCCTTGTATTCACATTTTATGCGCTGGTGGTAGGACTCTTCTAATGGGGTTCATCCGGAGCAGGCCAGTTTCACTTATCACGTGACCGTCCCGGCTACAAGTAGGGGTCCGGACCTCAATATTACAGATGGTTGCCGCTCGCTGGCCGAGTTGCACGCGCTAGTTCTGTACGGTCTATTTTACGCGCCGTCTGACTACGGCAGCCCTAGTACGTCGTAAGGGATAAAGTTAGGCGATAGAAAGAGACCACAACATTGCGTTTGTTGCGTGTCGATTTTGAGGGCGGGGCCAGGCGCTATTGCGAACTGAATTGCATATTTTCTGTCAGCGCTAGAGTCGCTATTTCTTTAAATCATCGTGCGGAGTGGACTTTCTGTACCTATTTAGTGTTCCGTGTCCGGGGTAGAAACCACTGCAATGTTAGTTTTTCTACCATGAAACAGCATTATTGCGTTTCGGTTTGAAGGTAACTGTAAGCCGACGGGGTTCCTGGGAAAAATGAGAATTAATAATTGGTCAAGTGCAAGTCGGGCTCGCGCACTGAGGGTTCCGTACTATCAAGACCAATTCTCAATAGTATTAAAGTTAACTTTTTAACGTATTACTAAGCTTTGCTCATCAAATTCAAAAACGAGTAAAAAATAACGTTTGTATCACTTATATGGGAGCTAACTTTAAATATTTATTCTATGTTTTAATATTTTTTGTTATACTAAAGGAGCATTAGAAATATATAATCTGTGAAAATTTTGAGTTTCTAACTATCACGGTTCAAGAGATACACAGATGGACAGACGGACGGCGGAGTCTTAGTAATAGGGTCTCGTTTTTATCTTTGGGTACTAAACCCTAAAAACTGTTCTCTCAAGGTGATGAGCTGCACAAATCTTTGAGAACATTTTGATGAACTCCCATAATCGATGTGGTTAAACTAACACACACATCCAATAATAGAGATGCTCGCACTGGATTCTAACCCCCGAACCCCTGATGAAAAGCAGCGATGGGGGACCAATGGCTTTTTCATCTAGGTAATAATCAATGGCCTACCGATATACGAAGGGTCCGACTTCCTTCAACTTGAGCTTGTCGTGCTCTCCGGCTAGATACTCCTCCGCGTTGGTGACGTTAAACAGGTACACCTTACAGTACAGCTTCACCTCCGGCTTCCTCCACGACTCGAAGATTTCCCCTCCCTCCGAGAACACCACTTTCTGTAAAGTCAGTAAACGTTATCAACTAAAAAACAAAATTTAACAGAGCCCCACTCTGTCAAACTCCATAAGAATCGAATGAAACATAAGCGATTTCGACAGAGTTCGGCGCATCTTGGTAAATTGAATTATCTATAAGGTCCGGTCGCATCAACAAAATTCAATAAACACACGCTACAGAGAGCTGCCTTTGAAACAATAGCCAACGCTTTGAAATAATCAGTAGGGTTAGGTTAGGTTAGTACAGGTCTACGAATTTCTATTGACAGCCGCATGTCAACAACTGCCCATAGATGGCGCTGGCTGTAAATGTACGGAGGAATTCGATCCGTTTGTGCGATGTGAGTCGACTCGAAATTCGCACAAAAACCTGTACTAACCCTACAGGCCTTTGAATACAGCAAAGCTAGGTATAAAACCTACCTACTATAGGTAGGATTCAACAGAATAACCTCATTGAGTTTATGAAGAGTGAAAATAAGAGATTTGATTTATTCAGTTTTTCGGAGCACGAAGTCCTAATTTTTTTTTTTGCTTCCTACTAGTTACCAGGCAAACGTTGTTTTGCCATTTACGGGTATTAAAAATAGCTTACCTACGACCTATTCTCGAACCTACCGAAAGTAGACAAGAAAAATTATAAAAATCGGTCAAGCCGTTTCGGAGGAGTTTGATTGCAAACACTGTGACACGAGAATTTTATGTATTAGATTAGAAAGATAATAACTCTAGAGCCAACAAAGATATTAAAGAAGAAGAAATCTTACCCATCGAAATAGTGCGTCGTAAGGGTGTACGAACACTATAACAAAACCTAATCCCAGGAGGATAAATCCCAGCAGAAACAGCACGAATAAACCTGAAACAAAGGAAAACATTCCTTATTATTATGTTTTTTGTACCTATACCTCATGGAAATATTTTTTCCTACCTACTTATAATTACACGGCCTTAGCAAAACCACAGCATATCTAATAGTACCTACCTTGCCAACAAAACCACAGAATATATAATTTTGGATTATTTTTTACTTAAAAATGTAGGTACCTAAATTCCCAGCTGATGTGCGAAAACATTTTTAATGTCCGTAGAAATGCTCTACTGAGGAAAAGCCAATAAGTAATGATATTAAACTTATTGTGTTTGTGTACTATTTTTGATAACATAATAATATTATCATGTGGGCCTAAAGTAAAATAAAAAAAACTGTTCCTTATAATGATTAATTGTCGGTCTTACGTGAATGTATTCTAATTAAATTTCCATAGAACAAACTGGAATATTAAGAGCAAAAAAATTGTCAGTAGAATAAATAGCTTGAAGGTCATATTATTATGGCATTAACGATTTATTGTCACCATAATTTAATATAGGATTGTCATACTGGCAAAAATGTCAACCGAGTCGGTCTCATACTATTACTTGAATATTAATTTGTTTATATATCAAAATCCAGTAATGCAATATAATGTTATATTTAGGTACTGTTTTAGCACATTTGTACTAGTTTTTATTCAACTTGGTTTTAGCTATAGTTTTCGTGGCGTAACTTTAACTGGCGTGGCGTAACTGCTTAGAACGGTTTACTGAAAATTCAACCCCAGAGTAAAAATCCATTGTAGGAGATACATATGGGTGTGTATACATAAGCGTAAGCCGTCCGCTAGACTTTTTGTCAAAATATATATTTATCGCAGTTAGTTTATATAAATAAATATTATTATATAAGGATATAACGATGTAGATCGAAATATAGTTAGGTATGATACAAGCACAAATCCATACAATAATTATTATACCTATGACTTATGAGTATACCTAATTATATTTTCTTCTCTACTGGCATGCCTGAAAACTCATATTTTAAGAATATTAGATGTGTAAATGTCCCGTATTAGGTTCTTAAAAGTTTAACAACTTGTTAAACTTTAATTTCCTTTAATTTATTTACCATCGAGTTACTCGATTTTTAAATGTGTTTATAATGTTACAGATCTTTAAACACGATAATATTATAACAAAAAACTGAAATACTGTAAAGGTGAACATTAAAAACGACGTTGAAATAGGTATAACCAAGATAGTTTTATGTAAATAAAAAAAATAAGACAGATATTAACAGACAGATTGAATTATAAATAGGTGAATCGAGTTCGGTCTCACGTGGTATACCTCGTGTGGTATGTAAAAAATAAAAACCGGCCAAATGCGTGTCCATAAAACAATGTAGTTGTGGAGTTGGTTTTATTTTCCTTGTAAACATAAAACTCTATCAGTACTCATTATTTTAGATTTTTCGATTTGTAATTTTCGGAGATAAGAGTGGAATGGTACTTTTTGACACTGCACGATAAATAAAAAACCTGACAAGAGCGTAACGAAAGAGATGATGAATATACTAAGGTTATTGCAAATTACATGCCCGATAACTTTAATAATAGTTACTCATTCGGCTGGTACTAACTTAGGCACTTCCAAGAAGGCAAAATCACCATAAGACTCATATTTTTTACCAATTTGGAACAGAACCCTACAAAGACGAACCTTTTTTCGTGGTTATGTTGTCAAGCCTTTTTTAGTAGTCATGTTTATCTTTTTTGTTTGGGTCATTAATTATTATTTACACCTATGATCTTAAGATTAAATAAATTTCGCAATATTCAATAAGGTAAGGCATGACTTCTGCCAATATAGTGAAATCGATCGAGGGGACTCTTCAAATTTGCTAGTATACTTGAAGCGATTTGGGTAATTTTTATAGTTACTATAGTGCATTTTCTTGTAGATGCTGACTTAATGACTATATTCATTAATTCAGCATTTGCATTTGCAAAGTTTTTGCATGGCAGGATTTGATGATGGGATCTTTTTTGTTTATCAAGTTTATCTTTTTTGTTTGGGTCATTAATTATTATTTATACCTATGATCTCAAGGCTAAATAAATTTCACAATATTCAATAAGGTAAGGCATTACTTCTGCCAATATAGTTTTCATATTATTTGAGTTGGCCAATAAAGTTATATAGACGACCCAGGCTAAATAAATATTGACGGATATAAAAATGCACACCGTAAAGTTTAAAAGGTTAATAACTCTAGCAACTTCTGTAACTCGGATCAACCTTCAGATCAGGTTATTATAAAGTTGATTTACGTGTTATTTGCTCTGATAAAAAAATACGAAGCAAAGTTCATCAATACATACTACATAATTATATCCAAGATTTGCCTGTGCATATTTACATCCACTAAGTAATTTCATGTAGGTACCTAATACTATATGTAGATAGGCTCGCGCTTGACGACAATCATGTCTGAGGGAAAACAATGATGAGGTCTAGGTTGGCTTGCCTAGGAAATGCCAATTCAATATTCACTCATCTCTTGAAAGCACCCAAATCGTAGCTTGGCTGGGAACACGGAGGTTGGAAGGGTGTTCCACACCTTAGCGGATCGTATCAGAAACGTGGAAGAAAAACATTTCGTGTTATTTTTTTTTTATTTTCTTATTCCTTACAGGCTACAAGTTTGTAGAATATAGTTCGTTCACTTTCACATTTTGTCGCGCGACCAGTTGCGCCTTGCGGCGTCGAAATTCTCAAAGGACATCAAACGACGCCGATTGTGCGCATGCACTTGTAACGAGAAATTCTAAGCGAAATGACTATACTTGATTGCAAACTAGCCTCATGGCAAGAGAAGATGCAAGCCAAAATATTGTAATAGCACTATGTTAGATATAACTATCAAATTGACCCAAACCTACCGTAACAACTAGATATAATATAAGTACCTATTTACATATCTAACTTTAGGTAAGTTCTAACCATCAGCACTTGATGGCAATAATTGCAGCAGGACTAATAATAAAGGCACTTTTTGATAATAGGTCATGATTATTCATTGAACAAATGAACCCGACGATAAATCAGTAGTAATAATGGGCACTTATATAATATGGGCAATTATAATATATGCTTAGTTTTATTATAATATATGCTAAGTTTAATATTGATATCTGCGCGCGTGTGCTCAAAGTATACAAGTTATATACGCAAACACACACATTTCGCGGCGTTAACGGCTTAGGCGGTCGTTTTAAGCGATTTTTAGTGACTAAAAAGTGATCTAAAAACTATTAAGACAATAATTACTTTAAAATATAAACATCATGTATTTTGGGTCCATAATCTAAATTCGCTGTGAAGAAGAAACACGATTGGATAAAATTTACTCGTTCGTAATAATAATATCCAAAAACGCTCAGAACGTATAATCTGGTATATTCTTTTGTAACGCTGCATACCTATCGCATCGCACCCACCAACGTTTTCGTAACAGTGAGAAGGACAAAAACTAATTCAGTATATCCTCTTAATTACTGTTTCTCTACACACCAACGAAAGCTTTACAATCAAGCCCTCATACACTCACACACAAAGCCATGGGTATACATAATATTATGAGTAACAGAGTATGTAAGTATATTTTATAGTAATTTGTTATGATTCAATCTTATAATTAAACCGGTCTACACGTATCATGGATCTTTGTTCCTCATCGTGTGGTTACTTATGTAATACCACAGAAAAGAGCAAGGAATGACTTTAATACTGTGGTAAAAATGACAAATCCGATCAACAAATTGATCACGAGAGCTATCGATGACAATACGGAACTTTAATTATTTTTTTATTGCAATATTGTAAACTAGGTTAGAAATAATCACATCGAAAATAAAAATTTTATCCGTCAAAGATATTAACAAAAATTACAAGTGTTCGAATTTTTGGAGTGGGAGGGTTCTTTTCGCAAAACGAAACTTCTTCATTTCTCTTCAACTTCAACTTTCTTTCTTCATTTCTCGCAAAACGAAAACTTATATAGAGCTACTATGACATTTCAGATAGTGACGTCAATGTCCGATATAGCTATCTCTGTCTAATCAGAAATATTAAATTGCTTAAGTAGGTAGGTATATATTTTACCCACAGGAAATGCTTGACGCATACCAATCCGTCAGGGGACACGGAGGGGTTATGTGGGGCTTGCACCCACTAAAACCTGTGCTTTGCCACAACGGACCACGTTGGCGGGAGTGCGGGATTCACTTGCGTATTCACCGCGCTCCCGCCAGGCCGGAAGTTTCACGTTGATCGCAGGGCTATTCACGGAAATGCTTTCTCGCGTCCATTATATCCATTTACTAGTGATATCGAAACAAATCGTTATAATATTTTAACTTACTTTAAGTATTTGCTCTTGGAAGTTCGGAAGTTGACCTCGAGGGTGTTACAAAAAAGGTCATTGGCCAAAAAAATTGCAGGAAGTGCGAATACGAAACTGACAACACTACTCACGAGCTTATATTACTGTCTAGCTTTTACCTGCTGCTTCGCTCGTGTGAGATTAGGTTTTTAAAATTTCTATGGGTACATTTTTTACCTCAAAGGTGTAATTTATATTATTACGACAATTAGAACTTACAAAAAATTAGGCTTTACGAGAACCGTACACTCCAAAGAAATTAAATTTTCCCGAGAACCGTACACTCAATAGAAATTTAATTTTCCCGAGAACCGTACACTCAATAGAAAATTAAATTTTCCCAAGAACCATATAAGTACTCAATAGAAATTAAATTTTCTCGAGAATTGTATAGGTACTTACTTAATAGAAATTTATTTTTTTAATTTTCCCGAGAACCGTATTCTCAATAGTAATTTCATTTTCTCGTATAAAATATCCTCACATATTGGTATACCTACTCTATCCGCCCTTGACTCTCTTCAAAATCGTTTCAGCCGCCCTACAGATTTGTAGATCCATTTTTTAGACACACAATTAAAAATTTAAAGATGTGGTTACTTCTTAGCTACAGACAGACATTTCAATTATATTTATATGTTTAGAATTAGGCAGTAGTTATATTGATAAAGAAATGACTAAAATAGTCAAGCCGCAAGGTCTAATTTGGTTTTCGAAGGTTGCTATATTGAAGCATTACATAGATATAACTAAAGGTTATAAGCTGTGGTTAATCTAAAAATTTGAGAAGCATGTTTTTATTCGGATACTGGGGTTTTTCGTACACTATAATCTCAACTGATGGTAATTGACCATACAGTCGAAGATAATTATCATACTAAATTGGGAGGGGGTAAGCATCTTCAAATAATTTTTGCACAGCATTGCGCTTGCTCCCTAAAATATTTCTTCGCAGTGCGTCTTTGTTGGTATGGTGGTAACTAACAACGGCAGAAGCCTACCAGACCAGACTTGAGGCAATTTAGAAATTATAAAGTTCTAAACTGGCCCTTGGTAATTTATAATCTAGAATGTTTGCTACTCCAGGGGTGCACACCCTGAGTCTTGATATTCTACATGGTTAGCTGAAGAGGGATCTTAATTAAACAGTTTTTGGACAAGCTTTCCGAAATATATATTGTAGAATAACAAGTTAACGATGTTCTGAATTTTGAAGATTTTTGTTAAGTGTAATTTGAGTCTATATACCTACAACACCTAACCATTTTTTGCCCAGCTGACTCGCTTTGCCCAATCAAATCTTGTGACGCGCAGTAAAACTTGCAGACCAACGAGGCAACTATATATATCGTATTAACTTATAGTTTAACCGGTCGGAATGACTTCGCAAATGTTCTGATTTTATTGTTCTGAACCTACGAATCCAAAACAGAAATTTATCTCATAACGTTGGATATGGACGTCTCATAGATGAATGCTTGCAGAACTGCATGCTGATTTTTCGTATAAATTTAACGCGCTTGGATATTGGCTTTAGAATTCAATTCTCAAAGGATTCACTAGCCCATTTCTGGATGACTGCCCCTCGCACTTCCATATGACCGCGGCCTGCACTCGTCTTTAATCAGACGAGCGCGGGTCACGCGTGGCTTCTAGATATTGGTTTGGTTGGATAAGGTTAGATAGAGCTAGTAAGGGTAGATGGCACTGTATAGTGTTTGAGCACTCAATAAAAAAAACTCTAATACACAGCTACGTTATTGTCTGACATATATAGAAATGGTCTACACTTTTCCAAAAAGCCAAAATAAGTTAATTATTTGTAGTTTGCTGTTATGCCAAGATCTTGGTAAGTATAATTGCATTATTTTACATTGATTTGTTTGTTATTATTTTGTTTGTTATTTTATTTCAAAATGAGGTCGGTTTATTTCAACATAATATAATATTTATATAAATCGGCCTATTAACTTAACATGTGATAAGAATTAACTTAATTGGTGGTGTATTTGTTTATTAGTAATAACAATTTTTTCTCTGTATTTAGATAAATCATTTGACCTAATTTTTTTAATTTGTTTGTAAATGTAAACCAGTAAGTTATCAGCGTACAATTGATATATTAAACTCATCACAAAAAAGGAAATAATAAAATGACTGTATGAACTGCAAACATGATTTTTGTGAGATTTTCCTTGCACCCTGTAGAAAGTATTAATAATATCTAACTCAAACTAGATATAATAATTAGATCTTACTAATTATACCTATAACTCCATCCATTTGTTTATTTCCTTTTTGACACAGGAGACTATCCTACTTATGTTATAAACGCGAAACTTTATAAGTATGGATGGATCATTGTTACTCTTTCACGCCGCAACTACATAACCGATTTGGCTGAAATTTGTAACATAGTAAGTAAGTAAGTAATTCTTTATTTGCTGAAAAACATGGTTAAAATAGATGGAAGAGTACAAAATTGGAAACCGAATGTTTTTACCCACATACAGGTATGCAAATGTTACAATTTAATTACTTAATTATATTATTAAAGTTTTAACTATTAATTATTAATGTTAAAATAAATAAATTATTATTATAATGTCAAAACAGAATAGTATCAGCTAACGTTGCTCTCTATACTCTAAGAACTCCTTTACAGAATAAAACGCTTTCGAACTAAGCCATTCATACAATTTATGTCCAAATGATTTCAATTGTAAAACCCATATGTTTCTTGGCACCTTATTAAAGATTTTTATGCTCATGCCAATGCAATTTTTCATAAAATGCTTAGTTTTAGGGTTATGAGTAGCTCATAGATCTAACTTATTTGGATTTCTTGTATTGACACTGCTCAATGCTCATATGAGCGAAAATGTCATCATTCTTTTTAGGGTTCCGTACCAAAATGGTAAAATGGAACCCTTATGGTGCGACTTTCTCCGTCTGTCTGTCCGTCTGTCCGTCTGTCTGTCCGTCACACTCGATTATTTTAGTAACTACCGGAGCTATCGATATGAAATTTGGAATAGTTGTGTATATTAGTAGCCCAATGACACTGGAATAAAAAAAAAATGTAAATTATTTTTGTTCTTATTTAAAAAAAGGGGGAAAATCGGAGGGTTGAAATTTAAAAGTGAGATAACTGTACTGTGTGGGGTATCATATGAAAGGGTTTACTTTGTACATTCTAAAACCGATTTTTAATTATTTTTAGTAATGATAGTTTTTGATTTATCGGGGAAAATGTCTAAAAAAATACCGGTTTTTGCCTGATTGTTTTGCTTCAGTACTTCTTGAAAACGGAACCCTCGGTGCGCGAGTCCGACTCGCACTTGGCCGGTTTTTTTTTTAAAGATACAAATACTATGAATATATAAGCAAGGAAGAGTTAGCAGATTTAATCTTTTAAATAACGGTTTACAAGTATCTAGTGGCGCGGCACCACACATCGCTCGGACACACTTCTTTTGGGCAATAAATGCTCTGTTTATATTTGTCCCATTACCGCAAAATATCACCCCGTAGCGCAGAACAGAAGCTACGTAGGCATGATAAACCTGTAAGCTAGTTTCTGGATCGACTATATTTTTAAGTCGTCTCTCAAAGCAAAATTTATTGATGCTTTCTAAAACTTTGTTAATATGGTCTTCCCATGATAGTTTTTTATCTAGGTATACACGTAAAAATTTAATATTGTTGATGGATTCTATTTTTGTGTCATTGAAATTGATGTTCATGGATGAGGTTAGGACTATTGAATTGTATATATTTTGTATTCGTCAAATTAATTTGAAGGTTATTTGTGTCAAGCCAATTAATAATTGAACGAATTGTACGATTACCGTCTTTTTCCAATGACTTCTAATTGTCTTTTTCGTGCGAAGCAATGTCAGAATTTTTATTTGAAGATACTATTATTGCTATGTCATCGGCGAATAATACAGTTATAAATCTAGAACCAATTATCTTTTTGATTAGTGTTTTCCACACTTAGGAAATAATTCCTATAAATTTAAATACGAATCAAAATTTATATAATAATTGGTTAAAAACGGCAATGTGTCATCTCTCGTTCGAAGCTTGCTTCATATGAAATTATGAGCCTTCGAAATTAGGTTGAAACTGTTACGTTTCACTAATAGATGACGCTAGTCCTGCCTAAAGGACCTAATAATACGAATCGAAATTTCACCGCAGTTGGATATGCTCGTATAGCTCAGTGGTAAGAGCACCCAGCCGCGAGAGATGGGAAGACGCGGGTTCAAATCCCGCTGCGAGTGAAAAATTTTGATTCGTATTTAAATTTATAGGAATAAATCTAGAAATTTAATAATACAGTTTTAACTTAGAAAATTTAATAGATAGCTTATATCCCGAATTAATACATAGGCTACCTTTTTTCCCGGAAAAATCCATCGTACCCACGGGATTAGCGGAAAACCGAAATTCACGCGGGCGGAGTCGCAGGCAACAGCTATGCGAGTAGTAAAGTTTGAGACTCAGACATACAATTTCAAACGAAATTTAGTATCTGTAGGTACTGTTGTTTTTCTTAGGCTATGTAATTGGTGCTGATAAATATTCATCGACTTAATTTCATTCCGCACCCTCAGTACCTAGTACCAGCCACCATGACGCACTTGGTTATAATGATTTTGTTTACGACGGCCGAAATGTCTGATTTCAGTGCAAAAAATGGGACTGTCCCGTCCGCCTTGCGCCGGTTTATGTACGTTTATTTTTACGTACATTTTTTACCATTCGTTTTATTAATCGATACTTCAAAAAGCTCTAGATTTTTATCAGCACTTTGAAAAATCACTTTGGGCAATAAATAGAGACATAAGAGTACCTACCTATTTCACAATCATACTAGACTGTGTATGTAAGTTTGTATGTTCGAAGCTTCGGATCAATTTAGATTTTTTGCATGTTAAATTTTCTTGTCGATATGTTCCATGATCCATCCATGCGTTTTTTAATATCTTTCGAAAGACATTCAAAAAAGGTATAAGAATACGCGGAGTCACGTGACCGATATAGCGATCATATTTTAGTGATGATTGTCATTTGTCATACATTTTTGAATTTCGTTCCATTTTCCATAGATGACTATAGATACTGGAGTCTAAAATCAAACTTCGGATATGAGATCCCGGTTGAACGCTCAAGACCTACTTACTAAAGCACCACTGAAGGTGGCAATGAAAGAGTACATGGAACGCAGGATGGCAAACGATGGACTTTGGGGATCTAGTGCTACGAAGGGCCACCTCGCATTAGAAAGCACGTTGTTGGCAGCACTCTAACCAGATGGACTGATGAGAGTCGCGAGGCTGTCAAACAGTAGGCGCCCATCGACTGAAAGGAATGGAATAAGAACTTGTAGATCTTATGTGTTCGTACAGCGAGCTATGTAGACAATATTTATTTTATATACAATAATTTTCAACACGGAATCTGGAGTATAAACGATTATTTTTATAACAACGCAGTCTTTAATCGATTAATCGACACTCCAGTCAGTAATTTTCCACAACAAAGCGTTCAAAGCAAAGGTCGAAACAGAGCAATTTTGCACTCTAAGGACCGGTTGCTTGAAATAACTTTAGCGGAGAAGTTATCGTCGAATATGTCGGTTTGACCCTTATTTCGAAAGACGTACTGCCATATTTAACGATAACGTTTCTGTTAAAATTACTGCGCCTTAGATTGTGAGTCAGAAGCAAACCAGATGCCGGTGAGTTTTTCAGAGGGTCCTAATAACGGTAGATATTTTATATGCGTATATATACTTACGTCAGGATGCCTTTGCAGATTGTTAACTTTTACGTCGCACGTGGTTTATTATTTAATTGGTCACATTTGGTGTAGATGGAATGACCCCACTTTAGAGATTGAGGGGTAGGTATAACTCATTTACTCCGAAAAATTACTGATGGTCCATTGTTTGCATTTATTACTTAATTATAAGTGCTAATTCAGGTAAAAATATAAAAACAGTTTCTTTGAGCGACTCTCCTAATGTCGGCTAAAATTATAATTACAAAAATGATAATATGAAACTACTGACATTATTTACTTAATTTCTTTTTATATTCATACGCCATAAGGCAGAATGTACAAGGATATTAATTGTTATTGTGACCACCTAATGTACCTACATTATCTTGAATAAACGACATTTATTTATTTATTTTAAGGCATGCCAACTGCAGTTCCTGCGAGCGACTGACGTCAATCCATCTGGTCGAAGGTTTGCCAATGTGCTTTCTTGTGCGGGGTCGACCTTCATAGCCCCTTGGCCCCCAACGTCCATCAGTTCTGCCGTCCTGCGTTCCATGTGCCCTTTCATTACCACTTCAGTGGTGCTACTTCAGCTTCGCGATACGTTGAGCGTCGGTAACTCTGGCTTTCTGATTTGGTCAAGTAGAAGATACTCTCAAGTCTCAGCATAGTTCTCTTCATTGCCTGGTGAGTCGCTGAGCCTTCTCATCGGATCCGTATGTTATCAATTTCACGCACTGTCTGAAGACTAGTATGTAGGTACTGAGGGGTATACAGATATTGGATGAGGAGAGAGAAAAAAGTGAGTAAAGCCTGCTAGATGCTGGTGATGATTATTAAAATCTCTTACGAGTTAAAGAGAAAGCAATATATCATATCATTATTGAACATGAAGGTCAATGTACTGAACTTGCGAGTAACTGTAGTGCAAATCTTAAACTCATTGTCAGTTCATATTGGGTTTCTTCCGTATTAAGAAAAACCGTTCTACTCAATTAAGACGCTTGATGTTTCTGGCTGACAAGAGTAATATTTCGTAAGATTTCTAAATTAAAAATATGTAAAAAATGTTGAAGAAAATTGTGGAGTCCCTATAAATTGATTTTCATGAATTTTATATTGACTGAAAACTTCCCTTGGAGCGTTGGGTACTTTTTTTATGAGAAAAAAACCATTAAGCTCGCGTCCATGTTACCGACACCTCTGTATGTAAGTAACTGGAGTGTCAAGGTTTTTTTGGTTCATACAGGTCAAAATTTACAAATCAAAGGGACCTAGAGGTATTATGCAGTTACCTATTTGTAGTGTCAGCCAAGTGCAAAATTGAGGTATCGGTGCAACAAAAGAACTGCACCTAAACGGCAATTTCACAGTTGGGTTGCGACTTGCGGGTGCAATACGCTATAACTACTGTTACTTCATGGACTGACTCTTCCTCAAGAAATTTAGCAATACTTTGCCATCAGTTTAAGGAACTACCAAATGTCCCGATATGGCAGCTGGTGCACGAGACACTGAAATCTCCATTATACCATAGAACACTAAATAGTACACGTACAGAAGGTCCACTCAGCACGATGATTTAAAGAAATAGCGACTCTAGCGCTGACAAAAAAAGTGCAATTCAGTTCGCAATAGCGCCTGGCCCCGCCTCCAAAATCGACACGCAACAAACGCAATGTTGTGGTCTCTTTCTATCGCCTAACTTTATCTCTTACGACGTAAGGGCTGCCGTAGTCAGACGGCGCGTAAAATAGACCGTACAGAACTAGCGCGTACAACTCGGCCCGCGAGCGGCAACCATCTGAAATATTGAGGTCCGAAACCCTATTTGAAGCCGGGACGGTCACGTGATAAGTGAGACTGGCCTGATTATACTAGTGCGAAGAGAAATATGAAACTACCGCTACTAGTAAATCCTAAGACAATCCCCTATGAACAGTAAAATAGAATTAAAGGTGAAAATGAAAATGAAAATATTTATTTTCACATAGGCCTAAATGTGACGTCATGGCTCACATCTGGAGAAATCCAGGTTCCATTAATTAATTAGCTAATGGTTGATTGTTTAAAAAGGTGAATCAATTCAATGAAAAGTTAACACTCTGCTGGCAAAGGCGCACTGTCAAGCAATTTAGCGGTACGGAGCCATTCTGTGTAGCAAGCATTACGGGTTACTTGCAAGTTAGTACGATAATGTCATCTTTGGCTGCATTGTCACTTACCATCAGGTGACATTACATTCAAGTACCTACATATGTAGTGTGTAAAAAATATGCTATAGTTTTGAGAACTAGAAAACAACACGGACTATTTTCTATTCCGTAATAACAAGCAGTTTGTTTGATATTTTTGACATCCCAGTAAAGTTATAAAAGCTTCCAATATAATATGAAAGCTTCGTATTATAAAACTTTTCTTTCGCAGCATGGAAAGTTCAGACGGACTCAAAATCTTAATACGCTAACACAATAAATTAATCATCTATTCGTATGCTAATATTGGTCCCATTGCGGTGAAAAGGTGTCAATTTTAAAATAGCAATTAATTTTAATCGTTTCGCCAAATATATGTGCCGTTTTCTTCCCACACTAGGTCTAATTACATAGGTATACCAATTATGCTATGAAATGCTAAACTGGAAATGTTTAATAGGTAATCGCAAGCTTTCATTGTTTAGTTTTCTTTTTTATCATTGATAGGCTTGCGCTTGACTACAATCACGTCTGATGGACAAAACAACCCTCCACCAGCCATGGCCCAATCAACCTCGCGGTTATGGGGGCCGAAACGCGGGAGGGCGCCCGTTCGGTACTTGCTCTTGGCGTGTTCCCGGGGCGCCTTCTTGACTCCCTACAAGTTGTTTCCTCTCGCTCCTTGTCCCTATGACCTCACTCTCCCCATTCTGGGGCAGGACGACGTCTGATGGACAGAAATTATGAGATCTATAGGATGGAGCGCGCTTGCCTAGAAAATGCCTATTCACTCTTCTCTTGAAGGCCCCCAGATTATACTTAGCTGGGAACACAGAAGCTGGAAGGTTGTTCCACACCTTAGTGGTACCAACAAACGTTTCATTCGATTTCGCTGGACATCAACCACATAAGGATGCCACTTCTCTCGGCGTCTTGCATTTCTGTGGTAGAAAAGTAAAGGAGATTGGAGTTCCAGCGGGGCTAGACAAAGTAACAGTCGTTTGGCGTTAACGACAGTAGACAAAAATGTATTTTATATGATTATATATTTATATGAATTTCAGCGCACTTAAGCATCCTAGAGGCCTTGGAGTGAACCCTGCATGATAACCCAGTGAGTGAATGAATGAGTGAGTGACATTTCTTTTTATAGATATTATACATACCTTACAAGATAAGCGTATTGTTTTTGCAACCTAAACGTTGTTTTTCACTTAACATTTTTGACCAATAATAATTCACTTTCCGGATTAAAATTAAGTATTATACCTCGGCTTCGCAAATAAATCTGATTTAAAATCGTACTCATAACAGGTAATAATTTATAAAGGATCATCAAAGCTTATCTCATAAAATGAGCCTATGTTAAGCCCATAATTTAATATCAATAAATAAAAAAAAATGCGGATTTACATAGATAATATCAGCCATATTTTCCGACAGTTGAATTTATATTTTAAAAGGCAGTAATGCCTTTTTCATCAAGCTATAATTTTTAGAGGCACTATCTTTTCATACTTGAACTACAGTTTAAGGCATATAACGATCCATCTTATTTGTGATTAAATCTAACGTGACACAATATTAATTGAACCTACAGTTAAGGTTATCAGATTACTATAGAATGAATGAAAACAAAGTCGTGTTCTTCTTGTTAATAAAAGAAAACTAGCACTTTATCACCAAAGTGAAGGTGTTTACCTATGTATGTAGGTATGTTTGTTACTCCTTCACACCACAAGGTATTCATAACATAATATAACCGAAGGTTTAGAATAGAAATAAATTAGGTATACCCTGGACTGACATACACTACTTTTTATCCCGGAAAAAATCCCCGGAACTTAAAGAAACTGTAATAGAAGAGTTATAAAGAAAACGCTACTTATTAAAAAGCACCTAGTTAATATCAATTAGTTACTACTAAATAATTTTAATGTTTAATGATTTAAGTTTTTTCATGATTAGGCAGTAAAACTGAGTTTATTATGTGTAAATAAGTACCTAATAGTAATAAAAAAATAATTAAAGCATACAAACATGTCATTTAATACATCTATACAGTATACATGTTATGGCAATAACGCTCATTTCTGAAAATATTCTTTCAGTCTACCCGTATTTATATTCATGCCAACTTATATTATGATAGGCATAAATTTAAAAACTTAATTAAGTGGCACTTAATGCCGAGCAAGCAAAAAATAACTAAAAAGTCATATGAATTAAAATATTTAATAACAATATTATGCCCTGCGACTGAAAAAAATCTCATTATAAATTAACAATCGAACTTTTTTTTCAACTGCACACCTTACCTTACCTTACTCAAGTATGTTTATTTACTGATTTCTATATTCAAATATCGAGTACTTACTAACAATACACGTTATTGACAGATTCTCGAAATTTCGTTCGTCTGATTGATATTATTTGAAACAGCATTTTTTTGCAGCAGCTTAGATTAAAATTATACATAATCATCGTATATTGTAATATTGAAGACCCACAGAATTCTTTGAACTAATCTTTTCATGCGGAGATAACGCTCAAGTTTGAAGCATCATTAGTTATAATAATGAATACCAAACTAATATTATATTAGTTATACAAATTGCGTACGTTGACCTTTGTTTTATTTTCGTGGGTTTTTACAAGTTTCATTTTTTAATCTAAGACAACAGAACTAATTAAAGGCACTAAGGCACTCCTTGATCTACTGAATAGAGGTTAATTATTATAATATTTGATTCAATATATTTATTAGAGTGAAATTAAGTAATTAAAGGTACTTATTCTACTACTGGGATTCATGGCACTTCATATAAAATACTTAAAAATAAATGCCAAAAATCAGAGAGTGCCAAATAATATTATCATTGGAAAAAATTTGTTGCCACATTCATTTTTTTTGTAAGACTTTTAATGTGATTATTTGTACATTTGATTCCAAAATCCAAAGCGAAATGGCAAACGCAAAATTACTGAATCATAATAATTATTTCCTACGAATACGAACATCTACGGTTTGCTTCGCCAATTTTATTTTATGATTGTACAAAAGTGTAGTAGGTACATATATTACAGGATAGGATATTATCCTCAAAGCATTTAACCAAGATGTTATTAATGTTTTAATTTATTATACATAATAACTTAAAGTTATTATAGCTGTCATTAATAAAATATCCGTCACAAATGCTAAATAAGAGTCACATGTAGCCCACGCGATTTTATAAGATTTACTAGCAAACGCCCGCGGCTTCGCTCACGTTAACTTCTGAGTTACGCTTTACTATGGTGGTTTAATTTCCAAAATTCCTGCATTACACACCATTTTGCCCACAAAATTATCTCTTGCTTCCTGGTAATAGTCACATATTGATTTTGAAAAATTCGATCGTCACAAAAAAGTTAAATATGGTGGCCATTTTTAGGGTTCCGTACCCAAAGGGTAAAAGCTCTTACTAAGACCACCGTCCGTTCGTCCATCCGGCCGTGGTTGCTTGCTACCATGGTAAGACATATAAGTTCAAAATTGTGGCCAATTCTTTTAAATTGTTACCAAAAATTCCTTTTCTATGCTCGCTGCGATAATCAGATATCAATTTTGAAAACAATCGGCCCAGTAACAAAAAAGTTCAAAATAGCGGCCACTTTTTAAAATGTTGACTACAAATTCTTTCTCTATGCTTGCTGCCATTGTCAAATATCGATTTTCAAAGCAATCGGCCCAGTAACAAAAAAGTTCAAAATGGCGGCCACTTTTTTAAATTTTGACCACAAATTCCTTCTTTATGCTTGCTGCCATAGTCAAATATCGATTTTCAAAGCAATCGGCCCAGTAACAAAAAAGTTCAAAATGGCGGCCTATTTTTTAAATTTTGACCACAAAATCTTTCTCTATGCTTGCTGCCACTGTAAAATATCGATTTTCAAAGCAATCGGCCCAGTAACAAAAAAGTTCAAAATGGCGGCCCCTTTTTTAAATTTTGACCACAAATTCCTTCTCTATGCTTGCTGCCATAGTCAAATATCGATTTTTAAAGCAATCGGCCCAGTAACAAAAAAGTTCAAAATGGCGGCCACTTTTTTAAATTTTGACCACAAATTTCTTCTTTATGCTTGCTGCCATAGTCAAATATCGATTTTCAAAGCAATCGGCCCAGTAACTAAAAAGTTCAAAATGGCGGTCTATTTTTTAAATTTTGACCACAAACTCTTTCTCTATGCTTGCTGCCACTGTAAAATATCGATTTTCAAAGCAATCGGCCCCGTAACAAAAAAGTTCAAAATGGCGGCCTATTTTTTAAATTTTGACCACAAATTCCGTCTCTATGCTTGCTGCCATAGTCGAATATCGATTTTCAAAGCAATCGGCCCAGTAACAAAAAAGTTCAAAATGGCGGCCAAAAAATTCAAAATTTTTCCTCCTCAAAATTTGAATCTCGAAAATCCCTTTCTGAATACGAATTCATGATATACCTAATACCAACCTAGGTACCAAATTTTACGACTTTTAATTTCGCTGGAATCCCTGGAACAACGCAAAAATTACACTTTTGTATGGGAAAATCCCTTAAAAGTAGGATTTTTATCCCTTCCAATTTGAATTTCTGGAATCCCCGTCTTAGTACGAATTCATGACCTAATGTCAATGTAGGTACCAAATTTCAGATCTCTACGACTTGTAGTTTTTCGGGAATTCCTGGAACAACAAAAAAAATTACAATTTTGTATGGAGAAATCCCTTTAATGTACTATTTCTACCGCTTAAACATGGAATTTCTGGAATCCCCGTCTTAGTACGAATTCATGACCTAATATCTACCTAGATACCAAATTTCAGATCTCTACGAGTTTTAGTTTTTCTGGAATGCCTGGAACAACGAAAAAATTACAATTTTGTATGGAGAAATCCCTTTAATGTACTATTTCTACCCCTTAAACATGGAATTTCTGGAATCCCCGTCTTAGTACGAATTCATGACCTAATATCTTCCTAGGTACCAAATTTGAGATCTCTACGACTTTTAGTTTTTCGGGAATTCCTGGAACAACGAAAAAATTTCACTTTTGTATGGGAAATACCCTTAAATGTATGATTTTTACCCCTTAAACATAGAATTTCTGGAATCCCCGTCTTAGTACGAATTCATGACCTAATATCTACCTAAGTACCAAATTTCAGATCTCTACGACCTATAGTTTTGGCGGAATCCGTGGAACAACCCAAATACCTCATTCTTTTATATATATAGATTATATATTATATTATTGTAGTTCACTTTAGGATATTACAATATTCTATAAGTATTTGTGTAAAAAGAAGAATATCCAACTAACATATTTATAACTGCGCTTCCCCGTTTCATTTTTCGGAGAGCTATTTTGCGCTAGTAAAGTCAAGGATAGGTAGGTGATAATATTAATTCCTGGAGCGTAGATAGGTAGTTTTTGTCTATGGGGATTATTTATAGACTTATTACTACTATTAAGGAGAACCAAAGTGATAAGTGAAAGTCAAAATATCCTTCACATAGGCCTAACCTACAGGCTCTTGTAAAACGTCGATATACACGTCGACTTAAAACTACGAGGGTTCGAATGCGCCCTGCACTAAGATGAAGCCCACAACAAACTCAGCCGGGTTTTGTTTTCTTTTATCACCACTTCACAAAGGCTCTAAAAAACTAAAGATTTGAATCTTGAATATAATCCTTAATACTACCTATATATAAGCTTTATTTACTACCTATTTTATTCTTTTATAACAAACCTTAGATGAAAAATGGATATAATATTATATTTTCCATTTGCCATAACATGTTAACTTCCCGGAAAAGTTGATAAAAATTGTAAACTATCTACATTAACGTGCCTTTCTTCTAATATCGGCATATAAAAATAAAAACGTGTGTGTAATAGACAAGATTGGCATGTTTTATGATTTTCGGTAAAAAATTATAATTATGGCAGAACCGAACCGGATTTACCTTAAGTTTGTTCACATAGATTTAATATCTCCAAGTAAATAATGGCATAGGTGTAATTAGTAAAATTCTTGTTAACTGATGATAAGTCCTAATTACGCATCTACACGTGTGCACATAATAATATATGCTCGACGTTATTACGTCCATTCAATAAATTTTGAATATATTATGTACAGCAATAAAGAATTTAATAAAACCCTCTTGTAGGTTACAGAGAAGTTAATTTTGAATCTGCCTTTTCTAAGGTAATAATTATATAGATTATTGGCAACCAAAACCTTGAATACAGGTATAAATTAATAGCTAAAAGTAACAAAGTGATTTCACGAAGTCTCAGAAAACAAGTTAAAAAAAAAATCCTTTTGTTTACCGCCTTCAGCCATGATAGAACCGAGAGATAGAGTGGTACGTAACTAATTTCGTAAAAAGAATATTTTGTAGTACTTCGAAACCAGTTACTAATACTTTTTGTTCTTTGTACGAAACCAATCAACATGTGATAATAATCGGAACTAGTATTCGAGCTTGCTCGGCGAGCATGTATCTGCGTGTAAACGCTGCTTTATCACAAGATACCAATTATAGCAAATATTGAAAGTAATCCAGCAAATCGTGAATTCCATTATTAATATATTTTAAGTGCTCTAGTTCAAATAAGTTTTGTTTTCTTTGCGATTTCACAGCCCACTATCGAATCAAATTAATAGAGTTCTAAAAAAGAAGAAAATTTTGATAATTTTTGCTCAATCTTTTTAATCAATTTATTAAAATATTATATATTTTAATTTTTTAATTTATTTATTTAATAATATATTTAGAAATTGTTTTTGATGAATTTCTCAGGCTTTGCTTTATTTTATGTAATTGTATAAAAAAATTAAAAACAAATAAAAAAATTAAATTAACTAAATAACTATTTATTGAGCTTTATTTATAAAATGTTATTTTAAAATTGTGAAATTAAATAATTAATAATTTTGCAAGATACTTAATTACCTACTCGCTATTTTTCATTAAACTTGCCATGACATATTTCACTAACTTTATCGAGAATTTATTTCGTTACGAGAAAAATAACTGGCTTTTATTTAAAATGGAAAGTTGTTATGCTTATGTGTATCGGATTTTTGAATTTAGAAACAAGTGGATAATCATAATAATTTAAGCTTGAGGTCACGAGATTTCTATTTTTGTTTTTTTTCATATTTAGGAAAATAATTACTATAGCTAATTGGCCATGTGATTGGTTGCGGTTGGTTTTTGAGAATTCCAGTATCCATTTATTTCTATTATTAGATACTTTTTTAGTTCCCAAATAAGAAAAAAACATTTGTTCGAAGGATTTATCTTAAGCATGTTTCACTTGAAATAGACTTATTTTACTGCAAATATTTTAGTGAGCTATTTTTAATTGAATTAAAATATTTTAATAGGCTTGTATAATTTCAATTAGTTTGCATGTAAGATTCCCAATCAGCTTATCTAACAAAATAAGGAAACATGATTAATTTTAACCAATTATTATTTAGATATTAAGTTAAGAAATGTTATCAATCTCATTCAATCTCAAGTAATTGATAAGCGTGGAATTATTTATAGTTCGCAGTCCCAGTATAACATTAATGAGTTGAGTCAAGTGATGTTTGTGTCGTAAATCGTCATTAGCCTAGTATCCGTGTAATTATTAACTTTAATTAGTATTTTGATAACGTCCATCGGCCACGTTTCGTTGCGTCAGTGCATTTGTGAAGACACAAATATTTATTTTCCTCTATGGTCATTATAATACGATTATTTAACGCACCTAGTTTTACAAATCTTTATGGGTGCGATGGAAATAATAATCTTATCATCCGTAGAAGCAATATAATTATTGAGTCAATAAAACATTTTTTTTGTATTTTATTTGCAAGTCATTTAAAGGAATTTTCAAAATAATACAGAATTACTATTATACTTTCCTATATTATTCAATATAGGTACATTCAAAACTTATTTTAATTAGTTTTTAATTTACCGTCTTCATCTGTCAGAAAATACATACGTAATCGGATATTCTAAGATGTCGATTTTAATGTCAATTGTCTTCCTAGCGAATAGCGATAGACAAGTTTGATAAAAATATAACATCATGAGCTGTACTAAAAATAAACACAAAAACTAGTTCAGTAAGTGCCTATTTCAAACAACGTCATTTTATGGAAGGAAAAAAAATACAAGCAAAACCGACGCGTCAATGGAACACGTTAAATTTTTTTTTTCATTTACTAAAAATAAGATTTGATCTAACATATTAACAAAAAAAAAATAAACTGGTCAGTTAAAATATTGTGTTATTCTTTTAATTACATAAGTAGATATTATTATGTTAATTCATCGAACTTGGAAAATTACAGCAGGTATTTACTGCCTATCTTATTGATTTTAAGAATTGTTAAAGTTTGACTTCCAAAATACATATAATAAAAGTTACAATTATTTGATAAGAGTTCGTGAACTTTTAGTGCGAATCACCTACAAATATCTACTGTGTTTTTAAAAACCTTATCTCAACTTGTTTGTTATTTCTGTCTAGTTTCACGACATCATAATAATAAACATAACAATTGTCATAAAATTAACATTTTATTTTAATTTTAATATTTCGGACCGGTTCAGAGAGATTAATTATATTCACGTGCGCATGTCTGCGTCTTAAAAAAAAATCCGACGAATTGAGAACCTCCTCCAGTCGGTTAAATATCGAAATAGAAATGTAGTGTACGTAGCCTACGTGTTGTTGGTTATTGGTCTCAAAATATATTATTTAACGCGACTTAACTAGCATTACCCTTATTTTGCTCCCTTACAAGTACCTATATATTAAAAAAAAACATAAAATAACATATTAACCACATGACCATCATAACTAAGCTCCATGCTATGCCAAAATGAAAAGTTAATCTCAGATTACTACATACATTTTTTAAATTCGTAAACCAAAAGTGTTTTGAGAAAAATTTAAAAAAAAAAATATTCTGAGATCAGTATTTACAAGAAATGAGAAAATAAATCATTTCGAACTCTCTTCCGATAATAAACTACGAAAGTACCCTTCAGATGCCAAACGGCTCCATAGGTGTCTTAATAATAATAATTTGCTATAATAGACCAGGGCCGATAATTTTTAAAACATAAAAAAATAATAGTAGGATGAAACCCATTACAAAAGGAGGAGAATATTATAAAAATTAAAGGAAAAATAATTTACGGGCGATCTGAGGTCGGGAAGGGGGTGGGGGTGAGTTTTTAAGGGTAAAAAACGGTTTTTCTCGATTTCCAGCAAAACTAAAAGTCCTATGGAAAAAGTCAAATTACAAAGTTGTAGGTAATAAAAAGATCTAAAACTTTTGAATTTACACTTTTTTCACATAACCTCAAAATTTATGTGAAAAATTCAAAAAACCAAGTTTTTGGTTTTTTATTTTTATCTTTTACAAAAAAAAAAATTTTTTTTCACGAAATTTGGTGAAAACTTACCTTTTTATATCCCGAATACGCTGCAATTTATTTGACTAAAAATATTTTTTTTTTCACCTTATTTTGAATTAATATCGAAAAAGCACCCTCATTTTCAATCGAAAATTCACCCGTCAAAATATCAGCTTTTTTCAAAAAGTTGGTATGTTTTTTATTTGTTGAAATCTCTTCTTTCCGATGGTGAAAAAAAATATATAATGTAATAATACATTACATTATATACGGAATTTTATTGACATATAGACAAAATAATTAGTTACCTATAAAGTTTTTCGGACCGGTTTTTTTCAATGACAGCTCAGATGTCGCGATGTTGCGAAATTTCGCAGTATAATTATAATAATTTAAGTATTATGAATAAATCTATTATTACAACTGAATCGCATGATTATGTGTGTGGTCACTTTTATTAGATATCTGCTTAAAGTAAGGATTATAAGTAACTAACGATCGTTTATGACTTTGTTTAGATTTTTTGTATTCCAACGACTAACTATATCTCTAGTCATAGGGACCTGTTAAGTCTGTGTTATTTTTTAAATTAATTCCAAAACAGCAAAATGGTGCTTTCTCAAAGGAATGGCAATCAAATATTTTCTTTTTATAGCACCAAATATATAAAGACTGGAAATCGTCAATTTGGAACAATTTTTTTGAACAATATCTCATTCTCAAACTAAAAATAGTTTTATGAACCGTAAATTATTGTACAGATTTTTCTTGATTTTTACAAAAAAAATCTAATCAATATATATTTAATAGGCAATTTGTAATAGGCAATGCATTCCAGTAAATTTATATGCACAACAGAATTGCCACCATTATAACACAGTCAGTTCTGTCTTTTAATATTACATACAAAAATACACTAATAATAATAATATAATATAGGTATTATACTACTGTAGGCAGTAGTTATAGGTGGAAAAACCTATTTACAAGACCATTACATTATCACGTGGTTTGTACAAAAAAACCTAATTATTTTATAAAGAATACTAATACGTCTTAATAATTTCTGACAGTCATTATAAAAAATCGTTCACGTTTAAAAAAATATATAAAATTGACGTAGTTTTACCAATTTGGTAAACGTCAAATAATAAATATTGCTCGTAATTTATTTAGACTACTACTTTATTCAGTTACAAGCGATTGTATATTTTCGTATAAGTTTACATTCTATAATTAAGTGCTTTATTAATACTTTAAAATTATTTTAGATGAATACCTAATCTGTTTTCCCAAAAGTAACTGGTATTTTAAGATATAGTCTACCCGTGAATTTACAGGAGCAAAAAAATACATTACTACAATTTACAAGATCTTATCAATCAAATTATCTTATTGTTAATTCAACTAAATTGGTATGTTACACGTACTAATGTAGTCGTAAAAGATTTTATCTGGTAATTTTAATAAATTTGGATTGTTTGTACAGGCTACAAACTATTTTAGATATTGTTTCGAGGCAATAAAATCTTACAAGAAGTTTTGAGTTCAAAGACAAACTCGCTCAGTTTTAAAGATACCTACTATGGAGACAAACTATGTAGGTAAATTGCGGGCATTATTATTGAATAGCTCACCATTTCTAGAAATAATGTTTTATTGGCATAATTACTATTGGGTGACTTTACTAAAATTCCGACGAGTTCAAATGGTGCCCATTATTATATTCTGAAATTATTTAAACAAACTTTTTTATCAATTTGCAAGTAATCTCCACTAATTTTAGAATTAACATTGTATGACGTGTATAGAATTCATAATATAATTTGCAATGTACTCAATACTCAGTTGAATTTAAGTAAGCAACTTTTCGTCTGTACATGAGGAACTATTGTATTTTTTTATCGGATTCATTCCGAATTAGTCTGAATTAGCTGGCCAAATAATGATAAATAGGTACATCATCGTAAAAAGCCAGTTAGTACAATTATTCTCCAATAAAAATAATAGCAATGAAAGTATGTTTATTCTCCGATTTAAAGCAATAAAACAAACAACATACTCGTATTGTATGTATTGTCCTTATTTTTTGCAATAATACGATAAAGAATTAATTATCAAAAGCCTAAGTGAAGTACTAAGTAGTATAAATAAAGACTTTTTGCCTCCGAAGACAAACTGATATTTATTTATCAGTCAGAATTTACTATTTCTAGATTTTTTTAATTATAGTAATCTGAGAGATGATTTCGACATTGAAGAATAGTATTTTTTCCTTGTTAGATTATTTTCCTCATGGAGGATGTATCTATTAAAGATCTAAGGAATTAAGAATAATTTAAATTTACTTAATAATTTCATATGTTATTCTTAGTAGTGTAATTAAAGTATGATCGTTATTAAACATATTTGGTACGATTAAATGCAAATCAAATATAATTATTTATTAGTAAAACCATTTTAGTAAAAATGTTTCATGTAAATCCCTTTTTACATCCGACTCTGATGAAAATATATCTTCACAAGGTATTTAACAAGCGATAAGTATAACGTGATGTTTATGCAAAACAAAATACAGTTAATTATTGTCTGACAAGCCATCTTCATGAGAAATTGCAAACACATTGTAAAAATCCTCACGTGCCGAATCATTTAAGGGAACTAATGCTGACTAAATGGCTTCTAAAAATGCAAATCATTCATACATGCAAGTATTTGAACAGTTAGTTATGACGTGACGGTAGTTGTAACCTATAGAGTGCCATATTGGGTTTCAGTTTCAACCTCTTAGCAAGAAGGTCTTAGAGGATTTATTGAATTATTTAATTTATTTTTGTCTTTCTCACTGTCACGGATACGTTGGTAGGTGCGACATGCAGCGTCGTGGAAGAATATAACAGAAAAAACGTCCTTTTACCTAATTACTCAAAAGCTAAGCCGGTTATAAAAAAATCTGTTTCTTAGCGTTTTTGGATATTATTATTACTTACAAATAAAAATTCCAATCACATCTATTTTAGTTTCCGATAAAAATGAGAAAAACTGAGGTTTTGGAGCAACTTTTGGGAGAACTTTGTATCGAGAAAATTGTATAAAATCGTGTTTCTGCTTCTAAGATTTTAAATTAAAGACCCAAAATATATGAAGTTTAAATTCGTGCGCTTCAAGGAAATTGAATGTGAAAAAAAACATCGTACATTTCTAACCACACAAATTGTTATTATTTTGGTAGGTGCTCATTTTTACCAAAACAATACTTATAATATCGAGAAATATAAAGCAAAATGTAATGTCACAAATCACTAGGCTAGTGGCATTGAATACTAACTAGTTGCTAGCGGTTAACTATCTAATATCCAAGAAATATTTAAGACTTTAGACTGTCGCTAGTAGAATTTACGTAGAAAAAATAAGAGAATATGTTTTTCCTTGCACCTTTTTTAACGTTCTTCAATTTTATATTTAGACGTACTACGAATGTTGTCATAGGAAAAATATAAATAAAAAAATAATGGACGATTGTTTCAGACCGAACCCTAAAATAGACATGATGATAAAGAATTAATTGCAAAAAAATCTTTGGTTAAACTGATGTCTATAACGTCATCGTAAGTATCGATACCTCATGTTTTACATGTGCGTTCTCCAATTTTATTTATCGATACCATGAAGTCATAAATCAAAAAATAATGGGTGATTGTTACGATGACAAATGATGAATTGCAAAATATATATTTGACTGATACCCAGAACTAAAGTACCTACATTATGAAAATATTCAAACATTCGTGCCAGACTTATTAAGATATGGAGGAGTTCCCTCGAGCAGAGATGATCCTAGTGACATTATAAGTTCATAT
Organism: Coenonympha arcania; assembly: GCA_036785405.1. NCBI lineage: Eukaryota > Metazoa > Arthropoda > Insecta > Lepidoptera > Nymphalidae > Coenonympha > Coenonympha arcania. The sequence continues at coordinate 16,590,665 of CM072062.1, forward strand.
CTCTCGTATAAATACTTACTTACATTGTCATTGAAACTGAGACAAATATGTCACAAAAGTGGATCTTTCCCTTTCAAGAATCAGTCTTCCGTATTTAACATCCCAGCGAAGCTGAATAAGTGCGGAAAGTTTGTCATTTCTTTACGGGTCCCAGGTTGATGACCCAAGCCGAAATGTCAACTAGAGCAAATGTGTTAAAAATTCATATATTTATTCATATATTACCATCGTGGTATTTTTCAAATCCTTCATGTTATTATGGCTAACTAGGAATTGTCAATCGACACAGAAGCATTTGCAGAACTGCATTTTTAATCAGTAATAAAGCCCTATTACTTAGATAAAACAACGTATTTACAAGTACATAAGATGAGAACTGGAATTCTCATTAGCATAAAGTACAGATTAAAATTGTAATATGGTACAACCAGCTATATATCCATGATAATTAATTATAGGTATTATGTCGTACTTAGCATGAGATATAACGTTTTTACACAAAGACGTAAACAATCGTTAGGCTTAACTACTGAAATAAATTGATTTAACGACTAGATTTTATAACATTAACATTTTCATAATAAAATCACCTTCTGATAATAATAATTTTCCACTAAAAGCCTTTTAAATTACTTACTTAAAAATTAAATAGATTTTCAATTAACAACAATTTTTTCATCCCTTATTTCACCAAGGGATGAATAATAAAAAAAAACGTAACATTATAATAAAAAAATATTGTGCAGTGTGCGTGATTAAGACCCTATACATTGTCTTTGTAATACATTTTATTAATAATATTATCACTTTAATGAGTCGAAAGAAGAAGCTAAATAAAAAAGAAGGGCTAAATATTTTCATCCTTCAAATTAGTTTTTTTAGATATGATGAAAAACTACGCTACATATATTTTTTTTAAATATGACGTGATTGACTGAATAACTGACTGATCCAACAACCCACAGCTCAAACCAATTGACGATTCGAGCTGAAAATAGTAGTACAAATGATGTAACCATCCGTAATAAAAAGGGGGTGAATTTTTGCACTACTTACTACCAAGGGGGTTAAACAGTAGATGTCACGTCACGCCCGTGAAGCTGAGGGCGATCACTCGTTTATTCAAAAAACTGTTTTATTAATATTATTTCTAGGTCGAAAGTGATTTGCTGACGCGCCATACTTAATAGTTGCGACCGTCACCTTGACAGTGATAGTGCAAAATTATCATTTGTTTTATCTTACACGTAATCACTAACATGAGAAGTTGTAACACTTCCTGCTTTTTTAGATAAAATTACATAAAACATTGCAACTAATTATTTTAAACTGTACTATTAATACAGCTTTGAAAAGATAGTATAAAGTTTCATTTTATAAATAGTACAAACTTTTAAAAAAAATTTATATCAGGATATTATTCACATCGCAATTTAGCCCCAAAGTAAGCGATAGTTTGTGTTACGGGTACGTAATAACTGATGAATATAGAAAATATTTAATAGACATAAATTGCTCATCATATAAACGTTTTCCAGCTGTGGGAATCGAACCCACGACATCCGATGAAGATGACAGAACCACTGCCTCTGCGCAATTTGGTCGTCCCCACCCACTGTTTTAGTAGGGGAGCCCAAGAAGGGATTTTGGTAGCGTCGTGGGGACCTACAAATTTAGCATCGTGGGCTCCGCTACTATTTCTCACATGCGTCTTTCACTATCTTCTTCAGTAATTCGCGTTTATTCTGTACAATACTTACGTATTCGATTTCATACAAAATCCTCAAACCCAAAGTAAATGTATTTTAATTTTACAATTTTATTATTGTGAATCAATAGAAGGCGTTTTTTTTAATTATCGTATAAAAATATTTTGAATATATATTTTGTCTGATCGAAGGTGGTTAAAAAGAAATTGCGCAAGCGAATATTAAAACGGCATTGCCATTATATCCTTTTACCCTTGAACCAAATACTTAGTCTGTCTGTTTATCATACTTTCGCAATCCGTAAATTAAATCCGATGTTTTTATCTAATCGTAATTTTGCATAATTGGTATGCATGATAAAATTCGCATAATCGATAAATCTTTGGTTATGCATGGTAATAATTACAATACGCGTGTAATCAAATATCATGAAACGCTTAATGTAAGTAATAACACGTAGAAAAGTACTTTGAAGGATTTTTGAAGTTCATCCCCTGAGGGACTTCAATAGGGATTGAAAATTAACCTAACTTTTAACTTACCTAACTACTGTAATTATGAGTTTCGTCTGCAACTAGATAATTCCAATACAAGAATAATTCCATAAAATAATAATTAATAAATAATTCAAGTTATCTATATCCCAATGGAAGTTGGCCCCAACCATATCCAATTACCTATATGTATAATTGTTTTCCAGGAAAAACTAAATGGTTTGGAATTTTTGTGCAAAAAATTAAGATATAATCGTGTTTTCGCGTGACAAATGAGTTGGGTTATTTTTTACGCTAAGAATCTTAATAGTAGCAGCATCCTTTGTATATGGTGATTTATATTTGAATGAAGTATACTTTTATACAGTAGGATAGAATATTTTTATTATCTTCTACAAATATACTTTATTTTTTGAGTTTGTATTTTTTATATAATACTATCTGACCCGGCAAACGATTTTTTGCTATTAGGGATGTAAAAATAGCTCATGTTTTTCGTGCGTCTCATGTTATGAAATTTTCTGTACTATGTTGGGCAGGTCTGAAAATACCCACCATTTTCAGACCTGCCCAACATAGTACAGAAAATTTCATAACAATTGGTTGAGCCGTTTCGGAGGAGTATGGTAACAAAAATTGGCACGAGAATTTTATGTATTAGAAAAGAAAGAAGAAGATTAGATAGGCTTGCGCTTGACGACAATCATTCCTGATGGAAAGCAATGATGAGGTCTAGGATGAAAATACCTATTCACATTTTCTTGAAGGCAAACAAATTGGCTGGGAACACGAAGGCTGGAAGGGCGTTTCACACCTTAGCGGTTTGTATCGAAAACGTGGAAGAAAATTTTTTCGTGCGAATGTAACAAATAAATCGTTTAAAAGCACTGAATTTTTATTAAGTATAATGGCCGACTTTGCGGCGCTCTCGAAAAGTTCAGACATTTTGCGCATCAATTTATTACATTCCAGATTACATTAAGATGCAGGCTCCGACGTAGCAAGCGTAAACCCCGCACAGACTTAAATTGTATCCGCCTCAAACCTGATCGTAAAGGAGTTTTAAAATTTTCCACTGACCGGTGTCCGAGTTAGAATTAAGTTGTTATTCGTTGCGGTCTAACAATTTAATTGTTTGTTTTAATTAGTCCAGTACTTTGTTTTCAAGTTCGAAAGTCCAAACTAGAGCGAATTCGTTAAAAGAACCTGCTAGTTTTATTTTTGAAATTTAACCGCTGTTAGTCCATCCATCTATTTGTCTGTCCGTCAGAGGGTTGTCTCATGAAGCGGAATAGCTTCATATATCGTAATACAGTTAATGTTTTCAAATAATAAATAGATAAACATTTCATAGCACGCTACAGAATAAAAATATAAAAAAGAATATAGTTAAATTGCTGCAGACACAAATAAAGTTAAAAATTAAATTTGGCCTTCATACGAGAAACGTGTTTGTACGGCATATTTTCCTATACGTTTACAATCGACGAATCTCAACGACTGCCCGGAACCCTTTGCGTGCAATTCTGACTCGCAGTTGGCCGTTTTTAAACATATTGCGTGCACGATGCAAGATGTGCAGTAAACTAAAATTAATAAGCAGCAATCGAATTCTGGCTAGCAACCACTTTTTTGAAAATTATAACAATATTTTTTACATGTGAATGATATTTTTATATCGCGGAATTCAATCCTTAGATACCCTGAAATTTCGGAAGACAAAGAAAACTTAACAAGTTCTTATTCAATGGAGCTTTTCAGCTGAAAATTTACACGCGTCTCATGAGACGCACACGTCTATAGACAAGTGCAAATAATAATTTCAGTTATCTTTAACTGAAATTATTATTTGCACGTGTCTATATCCTCTGTTCGTATTTGTTGTTCGTGTTTTATTCTCTGGATCTCTTAATCCAGAGAATAAAAACTTATTAAGTGTTTTATATCTCCTAAAAAGCAGCAGTAATTGCTTATACGCCCCTCTGGCTTGAAGCTGGCGCTATCAAGTTTAAACAATCACCACTGGAAAATTTTGGGAGTCTGTAAGCGCGTTGAACTCTTTTCTTCACCCTAAAAACTTCACCAAATATAGTACTTGTAATTTTATTTTGTCTTGTTAATGTTATGGTAAGTATATTGAAATATACTGAAAAGTGATGACCGCGACCGCTCTGACAAGAGCGTTACGAAAGAGATGATGATGAAGTATATTGATGCAAAAGGGTTTTAGTGGAATTGAATTACTAGATTTTAATTCCACACAAAACCCTCTTGCATAAATATATCGTCTAGAATTACTAGTAGTAATTGCAAACAGTGTGGACTTCTATAAACAACCAAATGCAGGTAACATTTGGTTTTTAATGTTACGGCCCTCTTCGGTGTTACCTCAGGTGTTACAGTAACGTTTATAGTTTGATCAAAATTAATTATTATTATTTGTTTTGCTGTTCTCAAAAATTCGAGAAACTGATATCGATTTGTAATACTTCTAGATACAAAGACACCGGCCGTCGCCCGATAATTTGATGGATCGTTTGTTATTGTTGATATAATTTAGCCCGGTTACAATTAATTGAATTTAAAACGGATTAAAATTGGTGGACTCATCAAATTACAATTAATGTAATGCATTGTTTCCAATGTTTTAGCAGGTTATCGCTGTACTTTTCTCACATGCGTATTTATGTTTTTGGGTTATACTTCAAGGTACTTTCAGTAAGTAAATAATATTGATTTGGCCTTCTATAGACATCCACAGATAGATTATGAGGGCTCGCTGTTATCGTAGGGTCCTCTGCCTTCGTTGATATACGACCTTTATCTATAAAGGTTCTGGATCCCTTACAAATCAATATTCACGCGGCTGAAAGCGCGGAAAAAAGGACATTTTGAATAGTACTAAATGTGGAAACTAACGACAGCCTGAAAATTAACAGCTTAAATCTCCTTTAAATGGAGATGTTCATCACAAAATACCATAGTCATGTTGGTTTGTTTTTGACTTCTAAGCCAGACTCATCGGGAAACGGAAAGGCTTTCTAAATTTCATGATTCATGATTTCAGAATTTGTAAACGTTATAACTTTAATAATTTAGGGTATGATACTTTGCATTTGCACCTTTATCGCGAATTATGTGTTTTAAAAAGATAACTGGTTGAAATTTTTCTAGATTATAATTTATTTAACAAATACATGTTTTGCACACATTTTCCTTAATATCTCAGAAAGAGCACACTATTTTTGTTAGGTTAGGTTAGGTTTTATCAAGAAGTCTTTAAATATATCTTCAGTACGTCTTTTAATTTTTCGATTGGTTGCTTAATTAACTTGTACTTAAATAGAAAAAAATCCGTTTTTTTAAATATTGGCTCTCAACGCATCCCGTTCGCACCTACATACTTCAGGCAATTTCTCTACTCACTCTTATACTAATTTGCCTGGGGTGCTTATTACCCCAGGCAGTTTAGTTGGAAGGATAAAATTTGACGTCCAAATTTTTTTTTTTTTGCAAATTGCTAGTTTATGTGTTAAGTTTATGGAATAATCGCGAAACACATCCATATGTTTTTAACCAAACTTTGCTCAAAAGTCCTTAGCTATCCTAGTCTGAAAGTTTTTCTCTTCTTCTATATAATATTAATATAAGTCCTTATTATGAACTAGGTGCCTAAATGTTGATTAACATTAGTACTCACATTTCGGTTTCCGCGTGGTCTGTCCTTGCCGCCTTTTTGCGAACAATCGGTTTATGATCTGATCTTTTCTATCATTAAAGTCCAAATCGTCACTGAATTTACTGTTAAGTCCTTCGCACTCAGATAGATTCGCTTCAAAAGTTGACGTATCGATGTCCCTTCTCAATCGATTATTCGATAAGTCCCTCAGTTCCTTATCATTCGAATTCACAGATGAGTACTGCTTACCCGTCACTCGGTTCCAAATTTGAACAATTTCTTTCATTTTTTATTCAATGAAAAAATTAAAACATTAACCACAACGATTGAATAGAGTTCTTCACAAAATTTTTCTCAGCTGATAAGTGTTTTAACACAATATTTTAATTAAACACTAATAATACTGTGCTATAAATCACAAAGGCGAAAAATAAAACAAAAGTTTTTCCAACGTTTTTTTCAAAGTTCACTGACAGATTCGGTCCAAGAAATTGCTTTTATCAACGACAACACAAAGCTCTAATTAAAAAAAAAAAGTTATTTGTTGTCTTCAATTCGAATTTCCCGCGCTCGCAAACGTCATTTACATGCCACAGATGAACAATTCACCGTAGGTGTGCATCGAACCGCCGCCAAGACATCAAGTGAGATAAAACCTCCTTTCGCTTATATTAAATCGCTCACCTCGCGTAGGTGTGTGTGTTAAGGTGTGTTATAACGTCAGAAATGGTCGCAACCAGTTTCGTGCGAAAATCGATTTTATAAAACGGTCACTGTCAAGTTCTCGGGGTATCGTGTAGTGTAGTATCGTAGTGCGTCATCATGGGGTTCGGAATTTAAAAATTCCACAATCGGCCTTCAGTTTCTTATAAAATTTTTTATTATTTTAAGACGTATTTCTAAAGATCATATTTTTAACGTTGTTTTAATAAATAATTATAAAAAAAATAATAATCGGCGGTTTCTCAGGTGAGTATTTTATATCAAAGCTTATCGATGAGTTTCCGATTAAACAGACATTTATCAAGATTATTTTATGGAACGGAACTTTTACTATTTTTGGATTCTATATTTCTGTACAAAAATATATTTGAAATCTTATCTAATACACCTACCTAAAGTACAGATATCTAAAGTCTATATATCTTCAATTGCTATTCAGCGCGGGAATGCTGCCTGCATAATGGGCACCCTTTTTTTTACCCACAGGAAATGCCTGACGCATACCCCTCCGTCAGGGGAAACGGAGGGGTTATGTGGGGCTTGCACCCACTAAAACCTGTGCTTTGCCACGACGGACCACGTTATCGGGAGTACGGGCTTCACTTGCGCATTCACCGCGTTCCCGCCAGGCCTCGACCCGCCACCAAAGCGGCAGGTCCCGTCACTGCTGCAGCGACGAACGCGAGGCGCGTCCCCGAACAGGTCGCGCCACCACCTCGGCCTGTCGGTGGAATTCGGGTGACGGACGCCAGAACCCCTTATGTCCGTCACCCGCAGGCCGGCAACGGTCGCCGAAGGAAGGTGTACGCACCCCAGAAACCGGTGCGTCTCCTGCGAGAGGGATATACCGCCGTAATTATCTTTCTCGACGAGCGTTCCCGCCCACGTCGGTGATTTTTTACGAGGTTGTCTTCCTCGTAGTACCCCGAAGGGACTTGTGGGCGTTTCTGCCCCCGCCTGTAATTTTTTAATGAGGTTTTCTTCCTCCTCGGATGTAGGTTTGGACGCTTCGACCCTGTGCCCTCTGCTGGGATCCAGAAGGACACGCGAATAAACGTCACCTATCCATCGGGCCAAGCTATTAGCCGTCGGTTATTAACCGACGTTACCAGGGAGCACCGGCCCGTGCGCTACAGAGAAACACATCTTAAGACCCGAATCTTGAGACCCGTGCCCAGCAGTGGGACGTAAAAAAGAGATTGATCTTAAAGGTCTTTATTATGAAAAAATAGTTATTTGTTATGCAAGGCCGCAAAATGGATTTTTGGGCCGAGTGTCAAAGGACACGAGACCCAAAAAAAATTGCGGCCGTAATTAACACAAAATTTTTCATCTCACCACAGCGAGGAAAATTATTAGAAGAACACTTGGATCGGCATTACCATTATGTTAGATGTTGTCTTTAGTAATACTCTGCAATAACTTCACTCACTTAATTAAATCCTCCACCTTAAATCATCACTCATCTTATTACAAAACAGTTATGAATAAAAACAAGATATTATTATTATTATATAACACGATTAGAAAAAAAAATTGAAAAGCCTTTTTTTCTACTTTTATTTTGGATGCGTTCAGAAATGTCAATGTCTACAAACTAACAATAATAGAAAATTAAAAAAAATAACAATAATTAGATAAACTATAAGTAAATATCATGGATTTATTTAGATTTCCGTTATTATTTTTATTGATATTTTAAGAAAATGTAAAAACAAAAAAGTAATGTACCTATACAGACTCTAAGGTCGAACTTCGTTACTGACCGTTTGCGTTATTAATAAAAAAGTCTTCAGCTTTAGACATTATAGACGCAATACGAGATTACGTCATGTTCAAATTTAGAGATGCTTTGCAGTCCTAGGGCAAGAAAGGATTTTCATACTGCTTTCTCGCCCTAGGGAGAAATGAAAATTCTTTTGGGGGCTCGGGAATATAATAGCATTTCCCGCTCGCATTTGGGGCATTAAAGATCTCTTTTCCGAGTAGGTGTGATGAAAAATTACAATATGTTAAGCAATAGTTAATAAACGCGTAGTGCCAACGACTATATTAAACTAATGTGGCCCACGCTTACTCGCCTTTATAAACATAATAATATATAAAATAAAAAAGGATTAAAAGATATAGGATTAAAAGTCTATAAGTACGTACCTAATTCTATTGAAAATTTTCCTGTTGTTAGTAAGTTACTAGAAGATTAGACTTTTTAATTCACATGATCTTAGATGGCAAAATGTTTTATTCTTATTTTGATGGCGATGTTTAGGGTTGCGCAGTAAAGCATAGAAATTTCGAGAACAGCTCAATCGCAAATCATCAAATCAGCGTAAAATCCACAGTGACATTTAGATAATCTGTTTTTTTTTGGAAAAATTTCCTCAGGCTGAAACAGGCTCAGATTTACGTTCATAGTATCAAGTTTAATCATAGTATCAAGTATAATCATTTCAATAGCTAATAATTATAAGTTTTTACTTTATAATCTAGGAAATACGTCACTATTCGAATATCTATTACGATCTAACGAATAGTTTATCATTTCAATAAACGTCACTTAACTGTGACACATTCATGAATAAAACATGCGTAAAGATCAGCGCGCACTGCAGAAGAGACTTTTTGAAGTTATTCATATTTTTACCATAGAGGTCCAAGAGGGAGCCTTCAAAAGTGCGGCAAAAAATACTTTGTCTAAATTGGCAAACCCAAGCCGTCGCTACACAATTTTTCACGCACACTAGCATCCGCGCACCATACAAATTGCAAATTGACACACTCACACTACAAGGAAAAATTTCCGCACTCACGGAGCTGTTGTTGTTAGGTAGCTCTATCTTGTCGGACCTAATATATCTATTAATGATTTTTACTTATAAAAAATTCATTGGTTAAAATTCTACGAAGATTTTAAAGATAGTAGATTGGGTCAATAGATTAAAAAATATATATTATGAGCCTCAATAGTATTCAATATTTACCTACTTTGATAAATTTAATCTAATAAATAAAAGATAAAGAAATTATTGCGCAAAAAAAAGAAAAAAAAAACATAAATACAACAGATACTTGCACTACTATGAACTACCACACGTGTAAATATCTTCACAGAAACGTGCAGGAACCTATTACGTGATGTAGTTCCAGGTGTATTTTGTTTATTTTGTAACATTAACGTGATGAATCTTTTTAAAATACAAACTTTATTATTAGTACTGATAAAATCTTTTTGACTTTTGTTATTTACGTTTCGGAAAAACACAAAAAAAAATTCAACCATTTAAAAAAAAGTCAATCAAATTTTACTTTGTTATCAATAACTTTCACAGCAAAAGCGAAATGCATTTTACAAAAAACATATTAGACTAAAAATACTATAATTGTGCTCGTTGGGATATATGAAATCCAAACTAATTAGATGTCAAAAAAGTGACATTTGTAAAAAGTACGCTTCTGTAAAACATTAACAGTATCCAAGCATTATTAAAATACTACACTTATTTTATTTTAGTCCTTCCCACACTTAAGAAATAAGAATACGTTGATAGATACGACAGGCAGCGTTGCGGAAGAATATAAGCGAAAAACGACATTTCACCTAATTACTAAAAAACTAATCCAGTTATTAAAAATCCGAGTGTTTTTTAACACAATTATTACCAACACTTTAAAACAAAAATTACCATTAACATCCATTGTAGTTTCCGATTAAAATTAGAAAAATGGATGGAGCAAGCTTAAGGAAAACTTTATATCGAGGAAATTTTATCCAATCTTGTTACTGCTTCGAAGCTTATATATACCCAAAATACATTACGTTTAAACTTTTTAAGTATTTGTCTTTATAATTTTCAACCTGCAGGGGGACAATTCACGTTACGTGTCGGCACAGAACATGGTGTCGGCTACAGTTCGTGATGTGCAATGTTTAAAAAGGTGATGACATTTACGTATATAAGCAGACGATATTGAATTCAAAACATTTTTTGCGAACACTGAAAAATGAATTTAATTCAATTGACATAGAGCGTAAAATTGAATGTAGTTCAAAACGCCATGTTGGTCGACAGTTCTAAGATTGAAATTACATAAGTGCGTCAAAGTCAAGCATTGTATTTCCTATGATTAAATACATTCAATTTTACACTCAAAGCCAATAGTGTGTAAGGTTCATTTTTCAGTGTTAATATTTTTTTCTTTTTCTTGTTTCACATCACTGAGTGTGTGAAAACGTTACGAGAATGTCATATCTGGTCACTAAAAATGTATGCAATTAACCCTATGAGCTACATGATAATATTTTCTACTCATATATTCATAATGCGCGCTAACCTTAATCACCGAGTTTTTCCTGCTGCCGCCTCGAGTCATAAAAATGTCACAATATACGAAAGCGTCGTGGCTTTCGTACCTATATAGTGACGTTTTTATTGGTTATTAGAACCACATTACGCGATATAATAATTAAATTAAAACCTGGGAAACGATAATCGGGATAACTATAATGAAAACCTTTTCGTTTGTGACGTTTTTCAGCATACGAGTAATTAAATCGAAGGAGGAAAACCCTAAGTCGGATGTACGGCTGCCTTAATTTTTATGTATGACATCACACCAACTACGTCACTTCTGTAAAATACTGTTTAGCATTCACAAAACTCGATTGGAATCCCGTGCCGACTAATTTCACAAACACATAATATGTTTAATCGTTTATACATAGATAACATTCTCGCGTCAGTGTTTGTAACAAAACTTTTTTTTTTGTCAAAATTACGTTTGCCAGGTCAGCTAGTTTTTCTAATAGGACAAAATTCTCGAGTTACGGTGTTTGTAGCAAAATTCCTCCGAAACGGGTTCATCAATTTTTATGAAATTTTTTGTGTATATTTGGTATGTCTGAGACAAGGACGTAAACTATTTTTCATAGCCCTAAGTGCGTATTATAGTGACTATAGTGCTGATTCACTGACTCACTGATTGATCACCTCTCCTGAACAATTTTGTATGAAAAATTTTTTTTTCAAGTATGGTGTCGTATAAAAGTAAAAAATTCATTCGGAGGAAAAATACGGAGAGAGCTGATGATTGAGGGTTTCTGAGACGGGTGAAGAGCACAGCTAATTATTATTGGGGATAGGTGGGGGGTGTTCGAACAAATGTCATTCGAAATGTCATCTAATTGGCAATGAGCCAAAAAAATTTCAAAATGGCGGATTCAAAATGGCCGCCAAAAGAATTTCGCCGATATCTCGGAAAGTATAAAAGATGGAAGAACGGTTTCTTGATAAGAGTTTATCAGGACCTTAAGGTCTACGCGATGAATAGAAAAAAAATCCAATATGGTGGATTTTTTTTTTACTACAGAAAATGTATGGGGAAATTTGAAGGGATTCTTATGGGCGGGAAGACAGAACGCGGGCCACATGTGGCCCGCGCCCCCAAGCACCCTACTAGTTCATTTATATAGCTAAACAACGTTTACCGCGTTAGAAATTATAAAATAATAAAGGTGAAAGTTTGTATAGGTGAAGGTGCAAGTTTGTTACTCCTTCACACCGCAACTACTGAAGTGAAAAGATTAGATTATTTGTACCCTAGATTAACACATAGGCTCCTTTTTAGGGTTTTATTTATTTATTTTAGAGTTCGTTCCGTATTCAAGGGGTAGAAACAAGACCCTATTACTTAGATTTCACTGTCTGTGAAGTTTAAATAAAAATAAGGGGGCTTACATGCAACAAACGAGTTTTTCTGCTCGTTTTTTTAATTTGAGTGTTTTTGGTTGAGGTGGTCTTGATGGTACGGAGCCCTAAGTGCGCGAGCCCGACTCGCACTTGACCAATTATTATTTAGGTAAAATCCAGGTTGCCGTGGGGTTGAAACTCGACAACTTGAGTAGAATTGGTCTAAACTCGAAATACGCAGTTGCTATATTTGAGCCATACCCAACCCATTACGCACTCAGTCTGAAATAAATCTTCTAAGTTGGACGCTCACGTGCGAGCCGGTGAATCACAAAGGTTTGAGATTAACATTAAGCAGAGCAACCGAGAATACCCAGTTAGGACTTTCCCTGAACGTGATACAATTTCTTTTTTCTATACAAATAGATTTAAAAAAGCAGAGCTGCCTCATTGGTTCAAACTTCTCATCAGAGAGTTTGAGGGTTCAAATCTCGGCCACGCACTTGAAAATTTTCCGAGCTATGTGTGTCTAGCAACTAAATAAAACTAGGTTAGGGTGAAAGAAAATATCATGAGGAAATCTGCTTCAGAGAGTTTACTTGTAATAAACTGTTTACCTACTACAAGTTCTCGAAGGTCTACAAAGCCTGCGAACCCGCACTTGGCTGGCATGATGGGCTATAACCATACCCCTTTAATTCTGAAAGGAGACCCGTGAATAAATGTGCACAGTCTGAATTTTAATTAGCGACGAACGACAGACATTAGTTTGGTATAATCCGCCAAAATATGGAAATGTGTACAAAACATACAAATGAAATCAAAATATACTTCATTTCATATAGGCCTAGCTCATAGGCACTTATGACGAATCATATTATACGCTGTGATTATACGATATCTCTTTAATGGTGATAAAATTGAATTTGCTATTGCAGTTTCGGTTTCCGTAGCTTATAAAAAATAAAAATATTTATTATTTATTAACCGTGATTATGGTTTTATAGGGATTATGAATTTACTTTGCATGCTTTTCAATGTACATACTACATAACACTTCGACATAAAAATTTTATTTACATACTTAATTATTAATAATGTCTAAGAGATATTTTTTCTGCATACGCAATTATAAGTGATGATAATTCATTAATGTATTTGCTTAGAACGTATTATAATTAAATTATTAATTATTATGATAATTTGACTAAACGGTCAGTTAAGTAAATCCATGTTAGCATTCATAAATATTGTTATAAAATAAGTAAGTATTAACATTTTTAATAGCTTGGTCATGATACCATGATTGTATAATAATAATAATTTATTTATTTCAGGTAACTCTTAAATATGCATCTTCTTTAAATATACAAATTATTAAATAATAATAATTATTAAATATATTAATTATATAATTAAATATATTAATTTATACTAATAATTGTTTCAACTAAAATTGTTATTAGTAAATAATTATAATTAATAATGTAATAATTATTTATATTAATTAAAAACATTATTTATTAACATTAATTACAAAACAAGTAAAAATCCGAGAAGAAATTGACAATATTATCAATAAAATAAAAATGTAGAACATGAATGAAGCCCAAAATCTTAATGTTTGTTAGTCATAGTCGGAGTAATAGCCAAAAAAAAGTTCTTTACAGACTCAGATCGTGAAATTACTACATATTTACTAATGTTCTGAATATAATAAATTATATAGAGTCGCGCAGAAAGCACGAAAAATCTCCATTACTTAGGTCATTATAATTACTGATATTACACTTAATTTACTACACACGTAAACAAATCTACATGAAATAATATTTAATTACATAAAAAATATGTACTTTGATGATATAACAATACATTAAAAGTGACGTTAATCATGACCACGGGCAACCAACGCTGTCGTTACAATTTGAACTTTATACTAATTTTAATAAAGATTACAGTTCCACAAGTGGGTGGTAATGACCATGTCAATGCTTCTATAAGAATCTAGAAATTAATAATTAATTTAAGGTTGCGGAAAACAAACAAATGACTTGCAAAGGGGCAGTCCGCGCAGATAATATAATATTTGATTGCTTTATTTTACTTATGTTTAAAAAATTGGTCAAGTGCGAGTTGGGCTCGCGCACTGAGTGTTCCGTACTACCCGAACAAATTCAAATCGAACAAAAATCACGTTGTATGGGAGTTCATGTGTCTGATAAACATATAGGTATATAATATGAGTCATATGTTTCAGTGCTTGTAACTTGAGTTGAGATTTATGCAGTAAATAGTTTTTTTTCACGCTAAGGAGAATTCTCAGGCATTCAGACGTTCTTCATAAGTATTGGGAGAAAAATGTCAAGAAATTCGTCCTCAAAAGTTTTGTATAAATGAAAGTCAGTCTCAGTCAATTAAAAGTTAGTACTATTTTAACCATAAACGGTCCTTGTAAATTTTAATGTACTGTTTTTTTCTTTTTGATAAATTTAAAACTCATAACAATAATATTATGATTTATGAGGCGGTATTATATTATTATTAGCTATGCCTTATTCAATTTAATACTATAATTGGTGACTTGCAAAAGGCAATCGCACCTTTGTTAGAATGCGTTTTTTTCAACACAATCTAATCGAAGTGATTTAATTAAAAACAACACGATGAGTGACATGATGGAAAGCGTTGCTGTGTGTGTTCAGTCTACCACAAAGGATTTGCCAGAAAATTCAACAAAATTATGCTGCCATTCTTGTACATGACATTAAATAGGTACAGTCGCGGAATGAAAAGGTTTGCCACCTTAGTGTCGATTTTCCCTTGCACTAGTACTGCAAGAGTCCATAATATCAACATGCTAAAACAATCGATTAGTGCAAACGAATCACTTTGAAAATTGACGAACCTTTTCATTCCGTGACTTTACATATATATATTTTTATAATCAGCAGCGTAAATGACATTGTTATACAGTTATATCTCAGTGCTAAAATAAAGCCACATAAATTTTAGCTTAGCACAGGCGAACGATGTGAAGCAAATTGAATTTAATTTACGTGTCTGTTTGAGAACTGACCAGTTGAGGGCGATGAATACGAAAGTGAATCCCGTACTCCCGCCAGCGGGTTCATTGTAGATGCAGACAGTTTTTAATAAGTCCTAGTCCTACATAACCCCCTTCCCCTCACGGAGGAGGTATGTGTTAGGCATTTTCTGCCTATAAAAATGGATTCGTTCATGGTTATTCATTTCCTAAGCGAGCACGACATCTTAAACCGCATCATCGCTTAGTTAGTAACTTACAGTACTAAGTACCATAGGCAAGAGCTGATCGTATTAGCCGTAGACAAATTCCTCTGTAATGAGTAAGTTACATTGCATTACAAGTAAGTGCAAGGTTATAAATAAGATCAGTTTAATTATTTCTGTTACTGTCCAAGTTAATTTATGAAGTGCGGTAAATTATAAGTTTTCCCGGTTTTGGATAGACGCTTGTGCCACAGAATACTAAATAGGTAACTGCTTCGTAAGGAGTGGGACGCGTCTTCGTGGATTGAACTATCTGCATTCAAATTCTATTTATCTAGCTTGTTACGAATATTTGATTGAACTTTAAGATTGATTTCACCTTTGCTTAAGGATACGATTATTTTGCCCTTATGGGAAATAGAAAAATGATCTCTATGTTAAAGTTATTAATTTTAGTAAGGTAAAGGGTTTTATTTCCCGTAGTTTTCTTTACTTCATCGTGAGACCAACTCACGATGAAGTAAAGAAAACTACGGGAAATATCAAAATTTACTTCAAAACAGTTAATATTGGTACACAACTTGATTCAACAGAATTGCGTATAGTTTTGTAGGTACGTACTAAGATACTCTTGCGCCCAAAAAAATTATGATTTTTACATAAGTACTAAAATTTCTAGCAGTTAGGACTGTGAGGTTTGAATGGAAAATTTGAGATTTAACGCTCTCCTAATTTTCACAGTAACATACCTATCAACAACTCCTTTCTAAAAAAAAAAGAAACGTCTTGGTAGTTAAAATAACAACTTTATTCATTATCTCCTTTACTCATATTGGAAAAGACAAGGACAGACTCTGAGAAACCCGAAGGCTGCGGTTAAGTCGATTTATGGAAAATCACTTCGGATGCAAATTTATTGGCAAATGCATAGACAAGGCGAAATCCCACTCATTCCTTTTTTATTCTAATAACACTTCCTTTTTGCACCGGAAGTAAATAAATCTTTGTTTACATACTTTGACTAACCTAAATAATATTTAAAAACTATTTCATTAAGTACACATTGTATATTCTGTTCTTAAACGAATTTCGATGCTTGTTAGGAAGATTCCTTGCTAACTGTGAGGATGTTTAAAGGAGAGCAGAGCCCAGAGGATTTTCCACGATTAAATTCAGTTTTTCATCAAGATTATAATATTTGGATGCCTGCTGTTTACCCATATTTGTAATTTAGTACCTACTATGAAAATCATCCAGCCACTCTGTGATTCAAAATAGTTTAGTTTGAACCTACAGTCTACACCCACCGATATGAACCTAAGGATGAGCCCATCTGAACATTTTATGTAAAGTTTCTTCATACAAGAAAAAAATTACGATGTTACAAAAAAATTCCCGCTTGATTGATTGATTGATTGATTAAAGAAGGTAATGAAAAGGAAGAATATAGGTATATAGGCCCCTTCCGCTTTCTTTAATCTTTACCCTATAATATATCCTCTACCCTAAGGTTGCCTGGAAGAGATCGCTATTTTAGCGATAAGGCCGCCTATTGTACATGCTGTATTTGCTATATGTCTATTGTTTTTGTTTTGGTGTACAATAAAGCATATTTTACTTTTACTTTACTTTTATATATAGTGATTTTTGTCGTGGACCGCGATCCATAAATATTACTGCGGTCTTCTTACTACTGACGCCAAAACAGACACTTTTGACACCAGTAAACTGGCTTCGGCGGATCATATTCTATATACCTATATATACGAGTATGTCTATTCCTGCGCCGTGTTGTGACATGGGCTTTAAAATTATATATATATATATTTTTTTTTTTATTGTAGATAGGCTTGACGACAATCATGCCTGATGGAAAGCAATGATGAGGTCTAGGATGGAGCGCGCTTGCCTAGAAAATGCCTATTCACTCTTCTCTTGAAGGCACCTAGATTGTACTTGGCTGGAAACACGGAGGCTGGAAGGGCGTTCCACACCTTAGCGGTTCGTATCAGAAACGTGGAAGAAAAACGTTTCGTGCGAGTTTATATTATGACAAAAGCCATAGACGTAAAAATATGTCGCAGGTTCAAACCAAACTATTTTAAACTGCATAGTAAATTGACTGTGACCCGCCGCGTTATACTCGGGGTCGGTGGAATTTCCTTACCAAGGGCATTGATCTTGGCATAGTTGAGTTTAGTCTAGAAACATTTTCTAAATTTCCTTACTGGATATTTCCTTAGTCATTTATAAATAGTTCCAGTCATTGCGCGCACTGCTCTGTGCGCGTGATGTAAATATGCAGCAGGGTTAGTACAATGATACAATAATGCTAAGAATTTGATAGATTTAAGCCTCCCCCACACAGGTGCGTTATTATCGGTCGATAATATCGCAAGCGTTATTGCAGCGATATCTGTTTTCAGTACATTTTGTATTAGGATGGTCATGTAGTTACACACTGCTGCAATAATAACGCCGCAATGGAAGTGTATCGGTCGATATTATCGCAAGGGTTATTGCGATATCTGTTTTCAGTACATTTTGTATTAGGATGGTCATGTAGTTACAAACTGCTGCGATAATAACGACCGATAATAACGCGGGACGCTGCGTCCGTCTGCGCGTTATTGTGTGTTAGTGTGTGCAAGGAATCGGGACGCATTATCGCAATAACGCTTGCGATATTATCGCGCGATAATAACGCGCCTGTGTGGGGGAGGCTTAACGCTTGCGATATTATCGCGCGATAATAACGCGCCTGTGTGGGGGGGAGGCTTCAGACTTTTTTTAGGGTTCCGTACCCAAAGGGTAAAAACATGACCTTTATGGTGAGACTTTGTCGGTCCGTCCCTCTGTCACACTCAATTATTTCAGGAACTTTTGAAGCTATTGACTTGAAATTTGGGATAGATATAGGTAATAGTGGCCCAACGTCATTTTAATCATAAAAATTAAAAATCTTTTCTATTTTTATTTAAAAACAGCCAGGGTGTTGAAATTTCAAAATGTGATAACAATATTGAGTAGTATATTTACCTATCATATGAAAAGCCGTTACAGGTGTATTCTAAAACCGTTTTTTTATTATTTTTATGCTTGATTGTTTTTGATTTATTGGGCAATATGTCGAAAAGAATACAGTTCTCCCCGCTTATCTCCGAAAATTTACCAATTGAAGAATTTGAAATAATTAGGGATTAATACATTATATTTTACGAGAAAAATAAAATCAACTATGTATCTATTATAATTATCGTTTCAAATGAAATCAAAATATATTTATTTCACAAAAGTTATGATAGTATTTGTGACTTATGTATGATGATAACTACAAGACGACTTAAAACTAAGTTTACTAGGGTTCAAACGCGCCCTGCACTGAGAAGAAGCCCACCAAAAACTCAGCCAGGTTTTCTATAACCATTTCACGAAGCTCTTAAAAACTAATTGGGCTAGCATAATTACAGCAGTTTATTATCACTCCCAGGGATTTGAAGTTCGCATTAGAAAAGTGGAAGAAAAACGTATCGATCGAACTCGCTTGATACACATATACTTTAACACATAATATTTTAAGTTACTCTCCGCCTCTCCGCATGACGTTGACTATATGGCGAATTACTAGGTGCCTATTTCTGTGTACCAAAGCGAGATTTTAACCGAATTTTATAAATTGATGAACACCAGCAACCAACATGAAAAATAGTAACGTCCCGCGTAACGTTCCACCTGAGCCTGTGCGTGCAAGCGAGAGCGCGCAACAAGCGATAGAGAGGCACGATAAAGACGTTATCACGTAAATCTATCGTCCGTAAACCGACTTTACAGACAACCAATTTTTTTTTCAACAATTTGTACCACAGCTTTGGTTTATATGGCAGTCGACACTCTCAGTAACACATACCTAATAGATATGTGTGCGTATGTGCATATGTATGTTATGTGTAAAACACCTTACGCACATTTAGAGCTGCGCGCAAAAATGAGTTGTCAGTTAAAATATCCATTGAATGAAGGCAAACAGGTTAATAATGGCGTGCGTTAGCTACTCAGTTGTGTGCCACGGTTTAATTATTCCATACAGTGGGGTTTTCACGTTTTTTTTTCACTCTATACAAGTTAGTACTTGACTGCGATCTCACCTGATGGTAAGTGATGATGCAGCCTAAGATGTTATCGTACTAACTTGGAAGGGTTAGTAAATTTACCCCAACAGTTCCTACAAGCATAGCACCGGAACGCTAAATCGCTTGGCGGTGCGTCTTTGCTGGTAGGGTGGTAACTAGCCACGGCCAAAGCCTCCCACCAGACCAGACCTGAGCCAATTTAGAAATTATGAAATTCCAAAGTGGCCCGTGGCGGGAATCGAACCCGCGACCTCCCACTCGAATCCGAGCGCGCCGGCCGCCGCCACTGCGCCAGGGATATCGTCGAAATACCCATTACCTACTACGAACGAAAAATTAAGGGAATAGCACTGCCCGTATAATTTTCTCGATATACATCTAAAATGAATGAATACAATACATGAATACAATTCATAGCGCTCATTTGGTGATTGCAGGGTTAGCTCAATTTTTTGTGCTACGAATCAGTCTAGCTGTTCAACGCAGAAATGCTATGCAGAACTTGTGTCTTGTACATAATAAGTATTAAATACCTATCTAGTAGGCGATAAGTTTTATTGTAATATTTTCAATTAAAAAAACTATACAATATGTTTTTAACGTTCTGCTCGTATGTGGTTTATGACGTGTCACATTTAAATCCAACCAAGATGCAAAATAATTTATCACGGTACCTATTCGAAAACCTTAAGTAGGTAACCCTAGGTAGGTTGAAAGGAGAGCGGCAGCAAAATTTAATTTGGCCTTATCGGAGTTTGCGCTTTCTCACTTCTGATTGGTTTGCGTTCGTGTCCTTCATCTTTCTTTCATTTGTTTTGACTTCATTTTCATATGAATTTTGAGTACTTAGTTAGGTACTTCTAGTTCTTTTACATCATTACCTATTATATAATAATAGGTAAGGCTGAAAATAGTGTACTTCATTCGCTGCGGATTCTTCTTAAGAATACTTTGCTTTGCTCTGACGAAGCAAAGGATTCTAAAGTCGTCCTGAGCGTATTGTGGTTATTTGAAATAACAAAACTTCACTTCGCCCGTTTACTAAGACAAATTACTATGTGATTCATGTTCAACTGTAAGATTGCTAAACCATATTGTAACTCCTAATGATGGAAATATTAATCGATTAATCCCAAAAAAAGTTAGCGTTCTCGCGAACTTATTTAGACGTATCAGCAGTTATTTATAGCACCCACATAAAACATAGTTCCGGGACCAAGTCGAAGTCAATTTATTTTTTATGAATATTAGATGGTTTTGACCCGCGGCTTAATTTGAAGTTAATTATTACCATAGAGTAAAATATAATAAAGTAGTATTTACGTACTTCTTTTTTACGTAAAAGAGGATGTCTGCCATTATATTTGTTACTAGCTGACCCGGCAATCGTTGTTTTGCCTTATTAAATAGACTAAAGACGTCGAACCTTAAGCCTCCGCCACACACTGCTCCTCGCGCTGCCGCGTAGCACGTCCTCGCTCTGCCGCGTAGTTGCCCTCTGTGGCCACACACTACTCTACTCGCGCGATTAATAGCGACGCTCCGCACTAGGTCATTCGCCCTTGCTACGCGCGAGCTATGCGCGAGGACGTAGCGCGAGGCGTAGTTGGCTGCCACACGACGTCTCTGCCTACTTCCTACGCTACTTGCTATGCCTCTCGGGCAGTGTGTGGCAGGGGGGTTACACTACAGTAAATCTATGGAAAAACCTGACGTATAATTGAACGTGAAAAAAATTTGACAGCAATCAAAATATGTTTACTTAGCAACGCCATTAAATTTTTATTTTTATTTTGAAAATACTCGATAATCCTAATTCTCCACATATAAGTCGTCGACTCGGATCGAGTATTTTTTACGCTCTTTCATTTTATGTGCGATTCGTTTGATTCCACCATACAGCGGTACGACCTTAGGTATTTGTATGGGAAAATTAAATCGGCCAGGGCAATCGTTCCTCTGCTTTTAGGGACATCAAATGTATCCTATAGCCGTTTCCTGGCTCTAAGCTACCTCCTCACCAATTTTCAAGCCATATCGGTAAAGCCGTTCTTGAGTTATAAATGGTGTAACTAACACGACTTTCTTTTATATATATAGATTAAATGTAACTTACATACAACGGTTACAAAGTAACTTCAATGATTCTGGGCCCCAAGTCTGCTATGACAATTGTATCTCGATTGTACAATAATTACACAATTATTACCGATTTTAGCGATTTTGGTAGTCTGCTAGGTCGATCGTTTATCAATTGCGTAAAAATTACACGACTGACCTACAATTTACAATCAATGGAACTTTTGGTAGTCTGTTACTTAATGACATCTCAATTGTCGATTATTTTCGTAGTCTGCTAATATTTTGACAGTTCGAAATGACAATCGAGCTGCAATTTTAGATAATCGAACAGTAATAGCTAATTCAGTGAATTTCGATCATTGCATGTGGATTATTAGTGATTTTTTTTCAAATATAATGATGATTAGAGCAAGGTGGAACATTCTCCAGCTTGCTAACGCGGTTGACATTCAACGAAATAAGCGGTTGCAGTACAGAAAACGTCGTCGAACCCGCGCTCTAATGAGGAACAGCATAGAGGGACCCCTTTAAGGATATTTCCGTGGCTGAATTTATAAAAAACATTTCGCCTCGGAAAAGAAACTGTTAGGGGTCTAGTTCAGGAGCTCACACCGTTCGTTCCCAGACGATGTCGAAGAGACGGAATATCGCCGGAGTTGAAGGTAAACTCTTGCTGTATTACCTACTAATCATGAATAATTCATGATGATGGTTAGACCGTGCCTAATGCCATCATTTCTGTTGCAGATTCTGATAGCGTTAGCATTCTACGCATCAGGATCCTACCAAACGTTGGTTGGGCAGAGTGCCCTCCACAAAGTCTCACAGAAGACTGTTTAGAGACCTGTGAAGCAAGAAACAGAGGCACTCAACCGAATATACGATAACTATGTGAACTAACTTCATGGCCGGAATGCTATAAAAGCCAAGTGAGAAATGTTATTATCCTGATTTTAGGTTGCAGGCTATGACACTAAGTACTTTATTAATAAAAATGTTTTTACAGGTTCCATCAAAAATTTGGTATACCAAGTCTTGGGTTGCATAGATGGCACACATGCAGCAATAATTAAGCCAAACTGCCATGAAGAGCGTTTCATCAACAGAAAGGGATTCCATTCTCTGAATGTTATGATCGTATGTTTATTATTTTAATTAATCTTTCATTTAGGTAACATGATATACCAAGCTACCAAATAATATTTTACTAATTCTGTTCAATTTTCAGATATGCGACTCTGACCTAAATATTCTATGTGTTGATGCCAGCAACCCAGGGTCCGCTCACGACTCCAGTGTGTGGCAGAATCACCCACTCTGTCAGCACTTGACAGAGCATACAGAACATGGTTTATTATTAGGTATTACTGTTAACTATTGAAAGTGATTTCATACTTATGGACTGGATATCCAAATATTTACTATGATAATATGTTATCTGGATTTTCTGGTGACAGTGGCTATCCACTCAGGAGGACAATGATGAACCCTATCTTAAATACCTCAGAGGGGACACTGCAGCACTTCTATTATTTGAGGCATGTGACTGTACCTTCCTTTTCCTGAAACATTACTTTTGAAAATAAAGTAAAAGTATGATTTATTTATGTGTTAAAATCTACATACATACTATTTGCTTTTTGGCATATAAATAGAGATATTATATCGAACAACTAAGCTGACCTCAAAAATGTACAAACATAGTAACAAAAGGACTCAAATACATCTCAACACTAGGCCAAGCATTGAAATGTAGTGGTTTATTTAAATTTTATTTATTTTTTGCGATTTTAGGATGAACACAATTTGAGGACCGAGTTTGAAGATGTTATAGATGGGAATCTATCACAACGTCATCGAGGGAATCAGGCTTTACTTGATGGTACAGCACTGCAGCAGGCTCTCGTCAACAGGCTGAAGGAAAACAATAGAAGCATAAATAATTAACAAATAAATATGTAAAATATCCACAGAAAAAGTGTGATTTTCACTAATTATGTATAATAATCATTATCCAGTACTATATTATTAGATGATCATTATCAACTAGTAGATCTATAGTATACTATTTTTTACAACTACTATTTTGTGTGATAGCTATACTAGATAGTTTGATTGATTGATTGATTGATTGACTATTTTGTGTGGTAGCTATACTATAGATCTAGTACATAGATGCAACCATATTCCTAGGTATAATGTAAAGATGCAAAACTTTGATGGGGCCCTCATATTGTGTATTTGTCAAACAGACTTAGTTCTGCTGCATACATGGTGAAAAAACACACGGCATCTGACCAAAATTTAAACTTTAGCTAGGACAGTCAGTTTTTAGATATAATCATTTAAAATTGCTTACCCTTTGTATTTCAAAAGAATAATAATTATAATTTTAAATTAAAAACTTGTATACTTGGCAAACGTTGTTTTGCCATTAGGGATAGGTATAAAAAATTGATAAATTGAGGATTTAAGCTATCCTATCTTTTAAGTTACATCAAACTGCACACAGCATGCAAATTTGAATAAAAATCGGTTTGGTAGTTAAGGAGTCAATCAACGTGACACTTAATGTATATTATGATATAGGACACAAGTAAGTTGTAGTGTCACACAATTTGGGTAAGGAACAGAAGTCCATTGTGGAGTTGAGTATACGCTTCTACAATATGATCTCTGTCTGTTTTGGACTTACCTTTACACAGTTTTAAAATCGCTGTCAAAAAACATCTAATAAATCAGGGTTAGGTACTTTACTATTGAGAAATTTTTCAAAGACAATTCTTGGAATGATATTCCCATCTCCTCACGAGATATCTTAACAATTATGTAATAATTTTTCATATTATGTAAGAAAAATTGTATATAATGACATTTTTGAAAAGAGTAAGTGTAGTTTCTTGCCAGTTCTTCTCGGTGAAAACCTGCTTTCTGAACCTGGCGGTAGTCTTTTGACTTTTCATAAGAGCTTATTGAACTGAAAATGAAAATCTTTATTTTTCACATAGGCCTAAATAGGCCTATGTGAAAAATAAAGATTTTCATTTTCAGTTCTTGATTTTGCTACTAAGTAATTTTATTAAGTTCTTAAAATATGCACCTGTATTATAAACATTGTTTTTATGTAAAATATTGTTATACTCGTATATATAAGACTAATTGATAAAGAAAAATAAACGATTTATTTAATTAATTATTTATTTATTATGTTGATAGAATCATACATAAATGTCCTATTATAATATTATGTACTCAGAATACAGAAAAATGTTTATCGTTGTTGTTGTTGTTGTTGTTGTTTTCGTTTATGGCTTTTGTTTGTGCCAAAGCAGCACTGAGCACTTCGCCAATGTCACGTGGGATGGAATAGCCATGGGGATTTGATTGAAATATTAAAATGTTTCGAGCTTCAAAGTTCCAATAGCCAGGGTTACGATGTTAGACGTTAGTATACCTAAAACAACACAGCACACAAACTTTATTGATAAATATCTACGGATAAATATATAGGAATATATATTTACAGTTTAATTTTGTTAGAATAAATATATTTACATACAAATTTTACATAAGGGCTAAAAACTAACATAAGGAAAAGTTCAACATTTATGGGACGGGGGATATCAGGAGGAAGGACATCGTAGAGCTTATGAAGAAGTTTAGGACAGGAGAATAGGATGTGTGTGACCGATCCCTCTTCTAGTCCACATTCACATATAGAGTGGTCTCATATTCTTAATTGATTGAGGTGGACTGTAGTACAGGCGTGGCCAATTCTTAAACGGCATATGGTAGATGTCACCCAGCGACCTGAACCTCTGAATAAGAAGAACCATGGGCGAAGTGGGATATCTGGTTGAATAGATCCGTAAAACTTGCCTTTAATTAATTTAGACTCATTCCACATCGCGTTCCAAGAGTCATTGAGGTGGGATTTCACGAGGGAGCGTATATCCTGGGGAAGGTTCTTAGAATGTTCTGAAGTACCCATTTCAGTAGCAAGTTTCGCACACGTATCCGCAGTCTCATTACCATTTATACCAGTGTGTCCTGGGATCCAAGCCAACGTGGCAGATAAGCCTTTTTGTTCACAAGAATTGAGGACTTCTCTAATTTGAAAAATGACGAAAATAAGAGCTTTATTACGGAACGGGTTTGACTTAAGAGCTTGAAGGCAACTTAAGGAGTCAGTCAGTATGATACTTTGTCTAATGTTATGGACTTCAATAATAAAAGAGACAGCTTCTAATATAGCAATGGACTCCCCAGTATAAACTGAGGATTCCGGGGGACATTTACACTGTAAAGATATGTTAAATTTAGGAATCCAACAGGCAGCACCAACACAGTCATTTACAGAAAGTTTAGACGCATCTGTATATACTGCCAGGCAATCGGAGAAATTCTCATCCAAGATTTCAAGCAGGGACAACCCTCCACCACCCATGGCCCAATCAACCTCTCGGTTATGGGGGCCGAAACGCGGGAGGGCGCCCGTTCGGTACTTGCTCTTGGCGTGTTCCCGGGGCGCCTTCTTGACTCCCTACAAGTTGTTTGCTCTCGCTCCTTGTCCCTATGTGCTCACTCTCCCCATTCTGGGGCAGGACGAAACAAATAACGGACTCGCCGCGCCGTCGCAGTCCGCAGCATATAAATTCTCTGTGTCACTCCAAGCCGCTTCGCCTCTTATGCCACGCGTGCGCGAACTCCCGTAGCTTTCCGAAGTCCTCCATCCAAGATTTGTTTTAATTTAGGATGAGACGTTGTTGAGCTGAGTTGAGCAGAGTGGCGCACTCAGCCCAACGCTGATTCCCCTCCTTCCGCCCTTTTATGGATCGGCTTCTTTGCCCCAGCGCCAACTGAGGATGACTTTCCATGAAGTCAATTAACGCTGATATTTGCTCTTTAAGCACCATTTTAACTTATCACAATAAAAAATAAAGGCGCAATCTTTCAATGACATAAACAAGAGAAGATGTCAAATGTCAATTTCACTGTTATGTACAGATGAAATATATTTTATTTGACGCTTATTTGACGTTGGTTGTGCCAACTCGTCATAAGTTGGACGTATAATTTTATTTCGGGAAACGCATTTTATGCTAATGGCAATACGGATTACGACCCAACTATAATTCAATAAGTTTCAATTGAGATCCAATTTTAAGTTTAGTGGACTAGGTTATTTCGGAACTATTAAAATTGCATTACAGTTGAATCGTAGCTTATGTTAAATTAGCAGACTTGGGTTACATATGTAATTTTATTATTAAATAAAAATAACTTGGGGCTGCAGGTGGATAAAATCAGAGAGCTCTATCGTCCCGTAAATATATGAAAGAAATAATTTTTGATTGAATTCATGTATGTCAGTAGACAAACGGATCGATTTAAAAGAGTGCAGATGAAAAGGTACAAAATTAATGGTTTATTGTTTCTTTAACATTTTTGCATATTCGCAAAATGTATCAGAAATACAAAAAAAAATATATTTTTAGTCAATTGTTATGAAAACTAAAACATGAATGCTGAACGGATGTCTTTACATAAATTGTCTGGTATTGAACTGTAAAAGAAAGGATTATCCTTTCTTCTTTGTTTGGCTAAAAATCCTACTAGTAACTGTCAATATTGAAAATATCTAACAAAAAATAACAAATCAATACGCCATTCTTACATTTTATTATAAACAAAAAGGATGCTGATACAGCACAGATTAGTATAACAGTTACTAGCGTCATAAAGAATTTATACCTAATGGATTCGTCAAAAAAACACTATTACTAGAACCGCAGTCAAGTCATTCGGATTTTTCCATGCTTTTTTACCGCGAGGATGGACTCCTAAGCGCAGTTGGCAGCATCGGATTCAAACGAGAGGTGGCGGGTTTGAAACCCGAAACGGATTTGTTTTGAATTTTATAATTTCTCTTGCTCAGGTCATTCGCAGACACTTGTCGTGACCGATCGAACAAAATCACTGACCAAAGAATGTGGAAATAGTTATTTGTTATGCAAGGCCGCAAAATGGATTTCATGGAAAATTTTCTAGAATAACTTTTCGCACACTAAACATGGAAAAAAGGAAAAGTCAGCCTACTAAGCAAATGTACCTATAATATTTTTATTTTTTGGCACTTGTGCAAAACAGGGCGTGTTAACTACAGTGCGACAAGGCTATCTTGGCTAGTGGCCAAAATCGGAACTATCGCTGCTATCTTGTGACACTGTTTGACAATTCGCTCTATTAGCACATCTGTCGGTATGTTGCAAGTATTTTGGTCTGTTCTGGATTATTATTAGCTGAAATTTAAGGAGATTTTATTCGCTGACTGCCTTTGTTCTACAATTACGTCCTCCTGTCAATGTCATTCAAGTGCCAAGAGAGCCTTGTTGGACTGTATTTAGATTGAAAAGAATTTTCACATTGTACTTACGATTTACGGCATACATTTTCTTCTTCTCGATATCTGCACACTCACTTTTAAAGATAAATAATATTATTAAATATAAGAATTAATCATAATATATATTAGCATAAACGATACGTACAAATACATTTAAATGTCTTTACTTTATAACGTACTATAATAAAATAAATAAAGGATACACGTACGTATAAATATAGTAATTTATTAATTTTATTGATGGCTCATAAAGTGTCAAATTGAATAATATATTAAGTCATAGATATTAAGGATATTATATTGTTATTTTATAGTTTATGCTTAAATATTGTTTATTGTTAAAAAAGTTCCACTTTTGTTAGGGTTATACGTAATTCCACTGCTATACTCAAAATATCTGAAACAAAAAAAAAACTAAGCTTAGTTGTTTGTTGACGTCTAGACTAACAGACAGACTGACAGACAAAATTTCAAAATGTGGCCCGTGGCGGGAATCGAACCCGCGAACTCCGACTCGAATCCGAGCGTTGCGCCAGGGAGGTCAATAATTGGTCAAGTGCGATTCGGGCTTGCACACTGAGGGCTCCGTACCATCAAGACCAATTCCAAGCAAAACACATCTCACTCTTAGATAAGTA
The DNA here is from genome assembly GCA_036785405.1 of Coenonympha arcania. NCBI lineage: Eukaryota > Metazoa > Arthropoda > Insecta > Lepidoptera > Nymphalidae > Coenonympha > Coenonympha arcania. The sequence continues at coordinate 16,619,465 of CM072062.1, forward strand.
TTATATTTTTTTTCAAATTAAATATTTATTTACTTTCAAAGTGAATACTTAAGTAAACAATACGTGTATATTTTGAGTATCTACCGGTTTCTGTTATCAATGTCGAGCAAAAAACAAGTAAAAAAATCATGTTTTTTGTATTTATTCTACTTTTCTTGTTACAGCAGCGGCAACAGAAGTACATCGTCTGTGAAAATGTCAAGTGTCTAACTATCACGGTTCAAGAGATACACCCTGGTGACGGACGACGGAAAGTCTTTATTATCCTTTGGCTATACCATATACCTATTTTAGTTCATAAAACCTACGTCTACAGTAGGTATGTATTAATTATATGCTAAAATTATTTCGAAGCGCCTTTTAAAAACGAACACAATATATATTTAAGACGAAATTGCTGTTAAGTAGCATCTCAGTAGAATATTATTATTATTATTACAGTCTACTCCAAATTTTTAAATAATAAAATGTCCAAATTGAATAGGTACCTTTAATAACTCTTCTATTTCCATTTCCGAAAACTGTTTAAAGCGCAAAAAAAAACTGAAAATCTTTAAAACAACTTCTGGCCTTATTTTGATTCACTCAAAATCTACTTGTACTTACACTAACTTAATTTACTTAAAAACACAAAAACTTGTCACATGTCTCTTAAATAAGTAAATGGAAACTAACACGTTATTATGGAAAACAAACAGCGTCATTGGAGTATTTTACGATTTTTTTCTCCAAATACCCACATTTTGTAATATTATACTAGTAAGTACATGTTGGCACCATTGAAAATCACAAGATATTAAACCTTAATCTCTAAGGAATAAAGCAAACAAAGCATAATTGCCAACATGAGCGCAGTGGTCACTTTATGTCAGTTTTAACCACAGACTATCGAAAAATTTGGAAGGTGCGCTGTCATATTATAACAAAGTGAAGCCGATTTTTGTAACATAAATTATTATTATTCCAAAATTGAAATGAAGCAACAAGTCATTTGGAGTTATCATTAAAATTAACGTTAAAAAACGTTTTAGTAATTAGTACATACAAAATTATATGGAAATCATTAATGAGGCAGATAAATGTTGTTGAGACTGGAAGTCACGCGCTAAATATGAGATTAGGTATGCATATTATATTTGAACTCTGTGTTAGCACCCTGGTTCAATGAAACTCAAAAAGATAATAGTGGTACCAATTGTGATGTTGTGCAAAATGTCTAAACTAAACTTATTTGACGCATCTATAAATTGACAAAAAAAATTGTCCAACTGTCAATTTGACAATAATCTAATTCCGCAAACTTGATTTATTTAAAACGACCATGTTTTGGAAAATAATGAATTTGTAAATGATTTTTCATCACACTCAACGTACAGTGGGCTCTAATTATATCTTTTTAGGGCACACAATTTAAGAAATTAACTGTCTGTCTGTGAATATCTACTGGTGAAGAAGTCCGTCAGTGTCAGTTTTTTTTTTCAAATGATAATTGATGATGAATAATTTGTTTCTTATAAAAAACTAAAATATGTGTTTAACCGAGTACTTTGTATAAGTTTTAAAGTGGCTCATTTTGTCCAACGTTTGTAAAAGTTTTTTTTTTATTTTATTTTTTGTCGAATGTCAATGAACCCAATATTATTGACGCACTTAGATATCTGTATTAACATTGACTTCCTATCTTTTTAGAGGTTAATGAGTATAATGCAGTAATAATTGACCTTGGAATTATCGAATCAGAAAAAAAATCAGCGATTAGGTCGTGCATCATGCATGGGTGACAAGGCAACAAACAAACAAATATATATTAAGTACCTATAATGTATACAAACAGATACGCCGCACACTTTAGTAATTAGAGACTTTATTAATTTGATAAAGTCAATAAGATTAGGCAGTACTTTTCAATGCTTAATGATTTAAGTGAATTTGGATCATCATAATTTTAGCTACACTTTAATTACGCCAATAGAAAGATTAGAGAGGATTAAAATATATCCACACAAGGAAAAGAATAAATCAAAATATTGGTATTATTATTCAACGAATCTAAGATACTGATTGTAGTTTAGTCGTGATGCGATAAACGGAAAAAGTAACTGACTTACAGACTGACTAACTTCATCGATCTATTCACGTATAATCTAATTTAAATTGGACTAAAATTATCCATACAGATAGTATAGTAATTATTAATAATTATGAAAGCACGAAGCATCATCTAAGAAAAGTTTTTTCAAATTCAACCCCTAAGAGGTATTTTGGGTAACAACAGGTTTAAGTAACATGTCTCAATTATTAGGAAATTAATATAATATGCTGAATGGGAATACGTGTAATCTATATATATAAAAGAGAGTTACCACTCACTCACTCACTCATCACGATATCTCAGGAAGTATAAAGCCTACAAACTTGAAATTTGAAAGGTAGGTTCTTTGTAATGGGTAGGTGTCAGCTAAGAAACGATTTTGAGAAACTACCCCTCTAAGGGGGTGAAATAGGGGTTGGAAGTTTATATGAAAGTCCCGTGTTTTTGAAGTTAGAGACGTGAAAAACGTCATTTAGGTTATCAGCTTCAGATATTAAAAATTTGTATAAGTCGTTTTGGAAAATTCCCCTTTAAGGGTGGTAAAATAGGGGATGAAAGTTTTTATGTGAAAATTTTAATATTGTTACTGTTGACTTGAAATTTGAAAAGTAGGTTCTTTGTAATGGGTAGGTGTCAGCTAAGAAACGATTTTGAGAAACTACCCCTCTAAGGGGGTGAAATAGGGGTTGGAAGTTTTTATGAAAGTCCCGTGTTTTTGAAGTTAGAGACGTGAAAATCGTCATTTAGGTTATCAGCTTCAGATATTAAAAATTTGTATAAGTCGTTTTGCAAAATTCCCCTTTAAGGGTGGTAAAATAGGGGATGAAAGTTTTTATGTGAAAATTTTAATATTGTTACTGTTGACTTGAAATTTGGAAAGTAGGTTCATTCTAATAGGTAGTTGTCAGTTAAGAAACGGTTTTGAGAAAATCCTTCCCTAAGGGGGTGAAATAGGGGTTGGGAGTTTGTATGAAAGTCCCGTGTTTTTGAAGTTTAAAGAGTCGTGAAACTCGGCATTAGCACTGAACCTATTTTATGAGCGGCGTATTTAAAGTACGAAAGTTTATATGTGCACATTACACTATAATATAATAAAGGTGAAAGTTTGTATATATGTGTGTGTTTGTCTGTTACTCCTTCACGCTGCAACTACGAATCCGATTTAGCTGAAATTTGGAATGGAGATGAATTATTACCTGGATTAACACATTATGGTACTTTTTATCCCGGAAAAAGCGATGGTTCCCGCAGAAGTAGTGAAAAACCTAAATTCACGCGAGCGGAGCCGCGGGCAACAGCTAGTTATCTATATTTTTATGCAATTTACACTTACTTGGAAAAAAATCCAACAAAAGCTAGCGTTGCGGTCATCCTTTAGTAAACTATCAAACACTGTTGTCTGCTTTATTAACGAACACTATTAATAAAATAATTATTATTGGTGCACTATTAGAAAACAATAAAATATTATTACCCAATTGATTAGTAAAAGAGTTAGTAATTCACACGTCCACTCGCGTCGGGATAAATGGGGTAAATAATATTTGCGTAGATAAATATTAATAATTAATAGGTTATCGTCACCACATGTTTCTAAATATTATTTATATAAAATTGAACTGTAGGTATGTCTGTGATTTTTTTAATTTAAATAGCTTCACGAAAATCATGCCTGATATAGAACAATGATGAGGTCTAAGTCGGAGAAAGAAAGTGCCTATTCACTCTTCTTTTCCAGGCACCCAGATTGTACTTAGCTTAGAACACGGAGACTGGAAGACGGTTCCTTAGTCCATACCTTAGTGTTACGTAGGTATCAGAAACGTGGAAGAAAAACGTTTATTTTTATTTTATTTTTTTATTTTATTTTATTGTTTCGTTCGAGTTCACTGGTTCGCTACCGTCACCACGGTTATATTAGAACGTAAATATCTAAGCATGCAAAGTCAGGGGCAAAACTAGGAACCTAATAAAAAAAATGTATAATCGGGTTTTTTAAAAATAAAAACCTCGGTAATTAACATTTTACCAACTAAATATAACTTTGCTTGCCTCTTCCTTAAACTATAACCAGTCGAAAATCATAATAATCACGTTGAAAGCGAAAGTTTGTATGTGTATGTTTGTCACTGCTCCTCTACTCCACAGCTAATGAACTGATTTAGCTGAAACTCGAAATATTTTTTCCGTGAATACCTAATCCCATTAGATCCCGCGGGATTCGTGAAAAACCTGAAGTAAAAACTTCAGGCACGTTGCGCATTTTTTGAGATGGGAAAAAACCATTGAACTTGCGACACCGTTGCCGACACCTCTCTCTGTTACTATAACGACATCTCACATACCTAATTGTTCAAGTTTTCATTTCTGTCGGCATTCCCGGAGTATCACGTCATTTTTAGGGTTCCGTACCCAAAGGGTAAAATACAGAACCCTGTCACTGAGACTTCGCCGTCCGTCCGTCCGTCTGTCCGTCCGTCTGTCACCAGGCTGTATGTATCTCTTGAATCGTAAAAGTTACACAATTGAAATTTTCACAGATGTTGTTGCCGCTAAAAAATAGAATAAAATGAAGAATAAAGGGGGCTCTAATACAACAAACGTGATTTTCGCTCTTTTGATCCAGTAGATACATGTCTGGAAGAGATTGCTAATTAGCGATAAGTCCGCCTCATTGTTACCTGTATCTTCTTTTTATTTCTACTTTAATTTTTGTTAATTGTTTCTTGGGTGCACAATAAAAGTATATACCTACATACATACCTACATTATTACTCTACTTGTATAGTGGTAGTAGTAGTTAAATTGGCCTTCTGGCTTCTGCATCATCATTTCCTAATGGTGAGACTTTCTCCGTCCATCTGTCTGTCTGTCTGTCTGTCACACTCGATAATTTTATACCACTTGAAACATGAGATGATGTTGCCGCTAAGATCTCTTCAACAGTTCATAGCTTGCAAACCGCTGTGTACCTACTCTAAAATCATTTCCGTACTTTCCTGACCTCTACTAAGATTGGCTAGTGCAAGCGATCTGCAAGCAATATATTGCCAACTATATGATAAGCGAAGTACGAAAGTGGCCTTTTAACCCATTTATCGCCCGTTGGTCACGTGTTTGTGTTATAGATACCACTGCAATTTTATAGCATGCTGCAAATCATAATACTAATAACAACAACGCATGATGTTAATTTATTTGTACTGGATGTGAAAACATGCAGTTATTCAGATAACTCCAAGAATATAGAGAAAATATCAACAAATTACGCGCACTAATTATAATAAAAATTTGTATAAATAATTTTATAATTTATTTGTACTGGATGTGAAAACATGCAGTTATTCCGATAACTTCAAGAATAATTAATAGAGAAAATATCAACAAATTACGCACAATACTTATAATAAAAATTTGTATAAATAAATTTATCTTACACGTTGGATAGATGTAGGTAACTCGTAAACACCTATTTTATAGCTGTATCTATTTATTTATTAGGTTTTCGTTTGGGTTTTTCCTTAGGATTTTCTAAGTTTACCAAATACGCATTCTTAAATCGCAATTTGTGGTTTATAGAGTGCCTACCATGTATGGGCTTCCGCAATTAATAACACCTTCTTTGATACAATAATATTGTTAATTTATCACATTTTACTTTATTTTTGTAGTGAGTCTGACTGAACTTATGAGTAAATAAGTCTCAATATCAGGAAATAATATCAAAATGAGAAAATTGTTGATTTTACCCCTTTCTCCTTGACCCGTTTGTTACCTGAAACTCGGACAGTTTTCATTCGTTTCAGCTTTCAGCCGACGTCCACTGCATGGCCATTGGCCATGGCCTCCTCGGGCCGTACTACCATCTCTTAAAGTAGTAAATTTGCAGCATTGTTTTGGCATTTTCATACTATGTTTGTATTAAAATATCAAAACAGTACTCCAGCATTACTGCTTTAAGACATGGTGGTATAGCCCCTGCTAAGATTTCCAACCTGTTTCGCTTCACCTGCTTTTCATCGATCTATCTGATATAGGACCCCAGACCTGGAGTAAACCTGCGTTTTGGCATTACCTGGCATTGGCCATACCTGGTGGTCATTTTAGTACGTAAGTGTGTACATTGTTTTATGTATGGCATAATGTTGTGAAATAAATATATTTTTCTCTTTCTTTCTTTTTTCTTTCTTTCCATACCAGCACTTTAAAGTCCCCCTATGTCCTTCAGTTCTACGAGCTATGTGCTCCGCCCATTACAACTTCAGTTTCGCGACACGCTGAGCTATATCTGTGACTCTACGGATGTCCTCATAATATCTGAGTTGATTACCTAAAGATACTCCAAGCATAACTCTCTCCATCGCCTGCTGAGGCAATTTGAAACTCAGTCGCTTTAAAAGAAGTAAAGACTTACCTACTGAATAAATGACCTGAAGATTTAAACCAATCCCGCGGGATTGGAAAGAAGAAACCGGGATGGGTACTGCACTTAAAACCTTACGATAGTTCACCTACTAATAGGGTACCTATAACTTTCAATATGTTTGTTGGTAATGTTTCATACGTTTGTATGTAATGTTTGTTACTATTTTTCAATCTTCTTCAGTTCTTCTCGATGCAGACCTGCGATCCGAAACTAGTGGTAGGGACTTCTCATCGAATTAAGAGTCAATTATTTAGTCCTATGTGAAAAATTAAGATTTTCACTTTTTTACCGGTAAAGACGCGCTTAAGAGTTCCGATGTGATGCTGTGTAGCAACTGAAAGTGCTGTGTAACGTGGAACGGAAATGTAAGGAGGTAGGATGAATACCATGTTACTAAAACAATCATGTGTATCTTTGCATGTGGAGGACGAAGAAGCAAAGGTGGATGGAAGAGCCAATAAAGATATGGATGAATTGTGTGACCGAGGATTTAGTGTGAAAAAGTCACGATTGTACGTTGACAGGTGATAGGAGTGAACTCGATTTGAATGCAACAAGACATGTGCCGACCTTGTAGGCACGGAAAGGGCGGAGAAGAAGGGTACAATATACATTATAGACGCAATACGAGAGTACGTCATGTTCGAATTTGGAAATGCTTTGCAGCCCTAGGGCGAGAAAGGATTTTCATACTACTTTCTCGACCAAGGGAGAAATGACTGGGCCCCAAGGAATATAAAAGCATTTTCCGCCCGCATTTTGGGCATTAAAAATCCCTTTTCCGAGCGGGTGAGATGAAAACAATCTTCATGCGCATCCTCCACCTAATGATGATGATGATTACATAATAATTGATTTAACATGTGCTTAATTCACCAACGATTAAGTAACACTTAAATAGATCATTTATGAAACCCCAGTCACGTGTATGTACTGGCATACTTAGATAAAGGGTGTTGTGAAAGAGGATGACACACTTAATATTATTAAAGTGAGATAATATTTAATATAAACTCGTTACTCATAATAATATATTCATCATTGTCCTAGATTAGGTGTCTATACCTACCACCAGATTGTCCTAGTCCTACTAGATTCTTAGGCTGCTGGCAGCAGCGACGGGACCTGCCGCTCAGGTGGCGGGTCGGGGCCTGGCGGGAGCGTGGTGAATACGCAAGTGAATCCCGTACTCCCGCCAACGAGGTCCGTCGTGGCAAGGGACAGGTTTTAGTGGGTGCAAGCCCCACATAACCCCTCCGTTTCCCCTGATGGAGGGGTATGCGTTAGGCATTTCCTGGCGATAAAAAAAAAAGTCCTACTAGATTCTTGCCATTTGAATCTCTATAAATATAACCTTATTAGTAAGTTTTGAGTAATTTATAATACCTACGGAACTTATCTATGTTCTCCTTCCTGATACGCACTGCAAAGGTCTGGAATACACTCCCAGGCACTGTCTTTCCCAACTGCCACAAATTGGGCTCCTTCAAAGTGGGAGTGAATAGGCATATTTCCTAGGCAAGCGCGTTCCACCTTAGAATGTATCATCACTTTGCATCAGGTGTAATCATAGTCAAGCGCTATCCAATATTGTTAAAAAAAAAACTTATCTCTGTTGTTTTTGACGACCTACTTGGCCAGGTCTTGTGGGAGGCTTCAGCCGTGGCTAGTTACTACCCTATCAGCAAAAGACCGTCGCGGTGCGATGCTGTGTAAAAACCGTTAGGGGTTTACTTACAACTTCCAAGCCAGGATACATCTTAGGCTGCTTCGACACTTACCATTAGTTAAACCCCAGTCAAGTTGGTACTTACAGTTTGAAAAAAGCAAACAAATTTTGTAAAAACAAATAAATGTGAAACTAAACGTATAAACATCGAAAAAATGTGTCACTGCTCTTGACCTTTGTTATTATTTAGCTTGAAATATGATATCACTACAGTTTAAAGATATTCTATATCACTTTAATGTTACAAAGTTAAACGTTTGTCTGTGTGTGTGTATGTGTGTGTGTTTATCTGTGTGTAAATTTGTATGTTTGTTACTCCTTTACGCCCCAACTACTGAACCGATTTGCCTAAAATTTGGAATGGTTACGGGATAGAGGAAGACCAAACTTCACAGATTTGCGGGCCTTCACTTGGTAACTTATAATTTAGAAGGAATTCCTTAGTATTTTTTTATTGTAGATAGGCTTGCGCATTTTATTCCTGATGAAAATTGCAATCAAGCCTGACAGAAAGCCATAATGAGGTCTAGGTTAGATCACGCTTGCTTAGAAAATGCCAATTAACTTTTAATGTCTCAGTACTTTTTTATGTATCCTAAGATTTTGGCCATAATATCCTATACCTAATAATAAATATTATATTAGCTGACACGGCAAACGTTGTTTTGCCACAAAAATATTTCTCACTGAAAAATAGTTTGCGTTCTAATTCTTGGACCTACCTCAAAAAAAATCATAAAAAAATTCGTAATTGTGTCACAAACACTGTGACAAGAGAATTTTATGTTTGATTTTTGTGATAGGTAGGTACTCTCTAGGCACATGGAATTGGTTCTAGACAAATAAAACAACAGTCTTCTCAGAAGTATTTTTATTTTCCAAAATGCAGTAGAATAACGTTTATTTTAGAGGAATAAAAATAAACAGTAAAATAAATTAGTTTTAAAATATTTATAATTTAATGGTAACGAGGGCTAGTCTTTGGCGTTAAATCTACATTTTTAAATTAAAATACTGTTTAATAGAAATTATTATTACTTAGGTAATTAATGTACTAGTATCACTATATAGGTAACATTAATACATTAAGGTATAATATATAGGTAACATTAATGGCTTGATGAGTAATGAAACTGGTAAAAAACGCTACTTACTTACTTTTTACCTCTATGGTAAAAAGTGAGGCACTTAATACTAAAAACATTCCTATTTATATATATACAACCAACTTTCTGAAAAATATTACAAACTAGTATAAATATCTACTAATACAAGGAAGTATATTGGTAGTAAGAGTCATGAGACCCGTGGTATATTTTATAGGCAAATTTTCACCCGTATAGAACATTTAACGGGTAAACGGGTTTAAAACCTCAAAATTTGGTTTAAAGCGTTTTAAATCGGTTGATGTACATCTATAGGTAGGATTCTTCTTGCGGAGTTCATCCGCATTGGTATATTTTAAGCAGTAATGTATAATTTATTGCATTTCGCCGGTTTGAAAGGCACTGCACGTGTACGCCGACGTGATTAGGTACTGATCAAAATGAGACCTAGAACATGATCTCTGAGGATGATTAGCGCATTGCAGTGTGTCGTATGTTATTGCAATGCAAAATTCTGGGACACACTGCATCTGACATGGGCATTTGTATTGTGTATCCATGAATATAGAGATTATTTTTGTCTTTATCCCTCAATATTCCTTGTTATAAAAAAGTATCACTTTAATAATAGAATAGCAATCTGTAGCAATTTAAACGTTGCTCGTTGAGAAACAAAATCGGTATAGATACTTATTACTTATTTATACTCTCTATAAGTATTTCAATCCACGAAGACGAGCCTACTTCGTCCTTACTCTTTACGAATCGCATAAAACGTAAGCGATTTCTCGAAGGACCGGGGCGCGTCTTTGTAGATGCATGTCACAGTGATGCACTGAAATGCGCTCATCCTGAGACATCGCTTCTATAGTCACAATCTTCAAAATTTGTTCTATAACATAATAACTAGCACTGCGGTAGGTACTCCTTATCCGGATAGACTTTGCAATAAGAATTCTGCCACCAGTTTTCTTACTTGGTGGCTTGGTTTGCTAGCATGTCTGGGAGATGGATATAACATTACTTGTACAGTGTACTGCTGCACCGTGCACGTTGTACTATACAATTTCTTCTGTGTTACTGGATTGTACCTATAGGTAGTTCAATCCACAAAGATACGCCCCAACTTCTCTATCTTAGATAAACCCATAGTGGTAGGCAAGGTGGAGGGGAAAAGGCTACGCGGCCGATCACCTAGCCGCTGGTCTGATCAAGTGAAGTCACTCACGGGCACCGATAAGGAACCTGAGGTCATTGAAACATTTAAAACAAACCTTCTTCATAAGGGAATAGTACTCAGCACCGTCTGTCAAAATTTTCCACTAACACCCCACAATATGGCGGAAACCGTCTCCATGCAAACGTGCGTGCAGACTATGTACAAGGTAGTGGTCTGTGGCGGGGACCGCGGTCTACAGACAATACTGCTGTGCTATTCCGCAAAAATACTTATAGCAGCGACGAGCTAACAGCTATGCGCTGATTGGTTAATGCTTCCGTCAGTTATGCAGCCAAGGCGACAATTGGCTGCTGATGGCTGCGTTGCTATGGTTACCGTCGATGGTTGGCCATTGGTTAATGCTTCCGTCAGTTAAGCAGCCAAGGCGACAATTGGCTGCTGATGGCTGCGTTGCTATGGTTACCGTCGATGGTTGGCCGCTGTACAATTTTATTTTTTCGAGAATAACACCGCTGCTGTCGGCTTCAAGCAACAGCTATCAGGAAAGTTGAAGACTGAACTATATGGAGCGAAAGTGCGGACATGAACTTCAGTAACTTCAGATGAATGACGACAGAGGAGCATCCAGTGAGAGAAGAAAGTCTAGTATGAAATCCGTTGCCCCAGCGAAGCGGCGGTACTTCTGATCCAGTCCACATAGGAGACCACTCTAGTGTAGACCCCCGGGCGCGCTCGCCTGGCGCACCCCGACCCCCAGGAGACCACGCCATGGAGCTGCCATCGATTGGTTCCATAGCAAGCAAGGGGCCCGCCGGAGTCACCCTTACAAGCGTCCACACCGCCAGAAAGAATTCCTGGCAAAGAACATTTTAATATTAATGTATGTCAGATGAAAGAATATTAGCTAGATAGATAGATGGAAAATTCTTAAACACCAAAAGAACATGAAAAAAACATAAATAAAATAAAACAGCTAGACAAATTTTCTAATAATATAGCGGCTACAAAATATGAGGTAGGTGATACATTAAAACATAATATTATAGGGTAAAACATAGGGTATATGTATAAGTTAGAGCAGAATATTTTTCATAGCTATTTCTCAAGGCCTTGAATTATTCGAAATTTATTCGTAGCCTTTGTGTTTTTATTCCAAAATATAGTTCAGCCACTTTCCACAGCCAAATCGGTTAAGGTGTCAGGCGTGTCAGGTGGATATAGATATTTAATCAACGTCCACATTTAATGCTTTTGTTTTCCCCAAAAATTAATGATGATTTTCAATAGTGTTTTCCCATCCCAAAAATGCCCAGCGCCTAAAAAAGTTTTCACTTAAACTCACCAGCACACAACATTGAGTCCAGTATCGTCTGTTGGCATCCACCGAGCACCTTCTCTTTCCTGCAGGTTGACTGGTCCAACACTGGCACCGCTGCCGCCCTCAGGACTGGCGCAAAATCTTCTGTTCCTTCTGCAATAGGTACATCAAAATGCTTTAATGGGACTAAAATTATTTCACGGGCTTTATATAAACCAATAATGCTTTCATCCCGTGGTTTCTGTCAACTATAACAGCTTTTGTTCTATGACTTTTCAAAATACAGTACTAGTATTTCCATCCATGCATATTGACTCTTCTCATCAAAGCACCCAGATTGTATTTGGCTGGGAACATGGAGGCTAGAAGAGCGTTCCACATCTTAGCTGTTCGTATCTAAAACGCGGAAGAAAAATGCTGTTCAAGTACGTTTAACGTCTACCCAAGATAACTAAGTCATCAAATCCGGTACCTGCCTGATAGCCCCAGCCGCCCAGTGCCCAGTGGAATAGGCCCTGTCCGTCAAGCAGATCGGCCGCATGTGCGAGTTGAACTGGACCCCGTAGCGGTTAACATCTACCCATAGTGTAAGTAACTCATCAGATCCGGTACCTGCCTGGTAGCCCCAGCCGCTGACCGCGCACCATCGCCCAGTGGAATTGGCCCTGTCCAGCAAGGAGATTGACCCCACGTGCGAGTTGAACTGGACTCCTGAGCGGTTATCATCTACCCATTGTAAGCACTAAGCATGTCATCTAATTCGGTACTTGCCTGGTAGCCCCAGCCGCTGACCGCGCACCTTCGCCCAGTGGAATCGGCCCTGTCCAGCAAGGAGATTGACCCCACGTGCGAGTTGAACTGGACTCCTGAATGGTTAACATCTACCCAGTGTAAGTAACTCATCAGATCCGGTACCTGCCTGGTAGCCCCAGCCGCTGACCGCGCACCATCGCCCAGTGGAATCTGCCCTGTCCGGCAAGCAGATCGGCCGCACGTGCGAGTTGAACTGGACCCCTGAGCGGGACACCAGGACTACTGCTATGTCGTTGCTGTGGGGGCCGTCTGAAAAACACAAACAGCAGTTGTAGCTGATGGGCTTCGGACAAACCCTTCTCGCTCTGAGAGTCCTCTCAGCCGTGCCCACTGCCCAACAGTGGTACGTAAGAGATAGATCTGCAAGATGGTCATTAACTATGGGCCTCATAAGAAGACTTAGAATCAAATAAGGGCGATGAAGAGAACTATGAAACCAAAAATGAATCTCGACACGGGCCAGTTTTTTGGACAGGTATTTTATAATTTCTAAATTGGCTAAGGTTTGTCTCTGGTCAGAAAGCTTCAAGCGCGGCTGGTTACTAGAGGATTCTGCAATGATTTCTAACCAACATGGACCTACCCGTCTGCCCAGCATGGTCGGATATTGCAGGGTAAAGCCCTACAATTATTTGTAACTTATTACAATAATTGTTTGTCACTTGAGTCATTGTATGAGGAGGGCGATGATCACTGCAACACAGTTTAATACTTCTGCAGGATCATCGTTTCCCATTTGTTTCTGTACCTTTTCCTAAGATTCAAATAAAGCAATTTTTATTTTTATTTTTTTATTAATTACCAGACAGCTATTAGTAAGTGTTGGATAACATACTCTTCCTGAACTCCGGATGTGGGACCACCTTCTCCGCGAGGAATCTGTTCTCGTGCTTGTCCTGCAGCTTCAGTCGGTGTTCTCCGACCAGCAGCCTTATGTGCTCCAGTTGCAGTGGCTCCTGAAACATTCATACTTTTCTTCAGCTATTCATACCACTTTTTTTAACTTTATGTATAGCATAGTGCTTGACTGTGATCACACCTGACTGAAGTCTAAGGTCTAGCGCCGCAGTTGCCTAGAAAATACTAATTCACTCTTGATTTGGAGGTGCCCAAGATGTAGATGGTGGGAAAGACGGTGCCTGGGAGGGTAGGTATTCCAGACCTTTGCAATGAGTAAGGAACGAGGAATTAAACAGATCCATACGATTACATGTATTTGGTACTGCTTTTACATTAAGTTCTATGGTAAAAAGGTGACTTATCTCCAATAGCGATTATATAGCTTTTCGTGATAAATCATACTTAGATGAGGTACATACTGCCGCCTTTATTTGTTCCGTTCGTCTCATAGGATGGAGACCTAAAATAAGGCTTATGCCTAACATGATATTGTATGAACACCCTGGAGGGGCTGTACAAACAAGTCCTCGGCTAAGTACCTTGTCAAAGCAGTGCGCAGCGGACAACACTAGCCGCTCCGCGATGACAGCGCCCCCGCAGTGGTGCTCGAACGTCAGCTTATCCGCGTTCAGCATCTGGATTTCCACCTGGAAACAAAGAAGGGAATTTTGAACGTATAACCCGAACATAGAATCGTAAGACGCCGAGCGCTATGGCATCTTTATATTGTTGACATCCAACAAACTCGCATGAAACGTTTTTCTATTAATTTTCTGATACGAACTACTAAGGTGTGGAACGCCCTTCCAGCCTCCGTGTTCTAACTCGGTACACAATCGTACCTAGGTACAATCTGGGTGTTTTAAAGAGAAGAGTGAATAGGAATTCATTTCTAGGCAAGCGCGCTCCAACCTAGACCTAATCAATCGATTTTGCTTTGCATCATTCAGAATTTAACAAGGGCAAATAATTACGTGGCATGACCTGTCGGGAGCTGGTTACTCAAATGTTGTGTGTCGGAAGAGATAGTTATTAAATGCCGACAAATATACAATACTTAGCTTTCGGGTAAATAACTTCTACCACTATATTACTACATCGTAGTACTAAACACTTGACTTTCATTATGAAAGTAAATAGTCGCGACCAAATCTCCTATCAAACTACAGCCGAGCAAATTTTGAAATCCGAAACTGTCGAGAAGCGAACACGGGACCTTCCGAGGAGCCCGGAAAGTGATGACAAAGGATCTCCAAAAACTGTCAGTTGAAAAGTGAAAGTGCATTGAGCATCAGAAGGCGAGGCTAAGTTGCGCTTGCAACACGCATAACATGTTAAGTTTCGGCGAACTATTGTTAATTTTCGCGGTCTTTTGTACGGAACACTTTACCTCAAGTTATGTAAGTTAAGAATCTTTGAGTCCATGGCTAATTACTTTTTGATTGACGATGGTGTTGCGAATTTTAAGAGCGTTTACGTAACTCAAAATTTTCTTGCGTCACTACGGTTTGAATATTTGAATTCCGGTACGCGGTATGCAACGTGTAACAGCGTGTAACGAAAATTTTATTTTTCCATAGATTATGCTTATCCTTAAAAATATGCTTATTTCTATTTAAAATGTTTACAGGGTGATTCGTTATCAAGTACAGTCATGTACCCTTCAACATTCTTTCAACTTTTCGTTACATCGTGCACAATACGATCTACTGGTATATAAAAATTATAATTATGACGGTTAGTTAGTTATAAATAGTCTGTGACTGAAATAATCCTATTCACTTTTTAGAATTCACTTACCAAAATGGTAAAAAATTAACTTTTTAAATTGAGCCTTTCTCTGTCCGTCCATGTGTCTGCTATATCTACACTATCTACATCTACACTATCTACACTAATATGATAAAGAGGAAAGATTTGTATTTTGGTATTTTTGTATGTAACGAATAAACTCAAAAAGTACTGGACCGATTTTAAAAATTCTTTTTTTATTAGAAAGCTACATTATCCCTGAGTAACATAGGTTATATTTAGTACTAGATTACTATAGAAATCTTTAGAAATTCCTATTAATAAAACCAACCGAAGGTGTAAAAAAATTAGCCATAAAATGTCTATCATCGCATACGCTGCGAAGAGTATTAATGATAGGACAAAAAAAATGTTCTACAATATTATATAATATATCAATATCTACAAAAAACTTCGCGAGACCATGTGTCTAACTATTGTAGTTACGTCACTATAACTACTTTTTTACATTTAACAAATTGATAGAAATGCCGATCAATTGTATGTGGCACTTTCTAGAGTAGGATCTCCTGAAAATCAATACGTTTTGTTGCCACCTACAAATACCACAGCCAACGTTGTGTACAGGGAGGCTTTAAAATAAGCATACAATTTTTTTCTAATTTAGTGATTCATGGTCGTTTTAATTAGCATGCTTATAACTTAAATATCTGTACCTATTTATGTCTACCCGTGCGAAGCCGGGACGGGCCGCTAGTTAGATTATATTTCAATAAAGATTTTTTTGCTCTATACAAGTCAGTACTTGACTGCGATCTCACCTGATGGTAAGTGATGGCCTAACTTGGAAGGGTAAGTAAATTTACCCCAACGGTTTCGACAAGCATCGCACCGGAACGCTAAATCGCTTGGCGGTGCGTCTTTGCTGATAGGGTGGTAACTAGCCACGGCCGAAGCCTACTACCAGACAAAAGTTACGATCAAGTATAACAGTAGGCCAACATCGTTGCAATAAAAAAAAACGATTATTATTTTTTTAGAATGAGATGAAATTTCTAAGTGTGATACTGGAGTAGGTATCACATTTTTGTAGTTTTTATATTAAGAATCAGCTGACCCGGCAAAGGTTGTTGTGCCATATACGTTATTTATCACTTTAGGGGTAATAGTTTACGATCTATTCTCAGACCTACGGAACATACACAAAAAAAACATAAAAACCGGATTTTCAAGCCATTTCGGATAAGTTGTTACAAGCACTGTGCACACGAGAATATTAGAAAGAAAGAAGATAGATTATATACTCGTAGATAAGAAGATAGATAGATAGACTATACACTCGTAAAATCTATAATGGAAAAAAAATATAATTCACTCACTTGCCAAGGAAAAGCTCCATAGGGTGCCTCGGAGCCCCCCACAATTTTCCCCCTCCTCAAAGTAAAGTCCACAGTTCTTGTACCGCACTGCACTTTTTCCTTTACAGGCTTTTGTATAGAGTTCTGATTGAAGTAGTTTGTTGAAAAGCTATTGAAAGCTTTCGAGGGGCGAGTTCGGTTTCTGTAGTACTCCATGTGGTTAACGTGACTCATGAATACATCTGCTATGCATACATTTACGATGCATACATTTACTAAGAAAAATAATAAAATCATTTTTCTTTTTTGCTTTATTTTACTGTACTGAACAGCTCTTAAACTTCCCCAACTTGTGAATCAAAAATACTGAATCACTTAGGATGTTTTTTTTTCTGTACCTGTTTCGGGAAAATCTTCGGAAAATTTCAAAATACCACAATTAATATTAGTTATTGTATATGGTATGTACAGATTTTGTGTGCTCTTATCACTTATTTATAAAAGTAAATGCTCGGATATCCAGATTCTTCCACTTTAATTGATTTGTGAAATTTTCGTTTTGCGATTTATCATTATTACTTTAAAAAAAATCGTCAGAAAATCACGAAAACAGTACTCTCTAATTTTTTTATCACTTATCAAACTGTGACAACTCGAAAACTTAAAAAAAAAATCTTTCACAAAAGTGTTACGATTCTACTAGTCTTGCACCGTGAAATTCGAACTTTGTTTTTTTTTGCGAAATACTTGCGCACGCCGCTTCAGCCAAAAGCCGAGACAGAAATGAGTGTCGGAGATGGCACCGATTTATTTTTTTAATCATTACCAATACAATGCCATGTGCGTGACACACAGGGATGTGGGTCAGGGGACCGATCGCGAGATGCATCTTTTGTCAGAACTCCAATTGTACGTTTGTTACGGTTCGATTCGGTACGGCATTTTGACATTTGTTCTCATGCGTTTTAAACCGTCGTAAGTCACTCTTTAATTCGTCATGATCGATCTCTTTCAAGTTAGCCGTAAAAAACATCTTGTTTTGGTTCGGCCGTTTGTCCACCGTCACCGTCACGGGACGTCACTGAACGAGCTTCACATGTTATGCTAGTAAGAATCAAGTATTCGGTGCTATGGCCGTCTACGTCTATCACTGTGCAGCCGTCATTTCATACTAGGGCTTGCAAATATTCGAAAATTTCAGTACCTATTCGATTTGACTAGCACGTGCAAAATTTGTAGTAAAAAGAGGCATTTTTCAATTATTTCAGGTGTTTATATTTAATCATCTTTTTAAATTAATGATGAATGTATTTCATGTCATTTTAATTTAATGACTTCATAAACGCTTTCGTATACTTAGATTTCATTTCGCGTGTTTGTCAATTCGAATATCCGAATATCGGAAATTTTAAATTCGATTATTCGATCCAATTTATTATCAATTCGAATATTCGAAATTCGTCGCAGACAAAAATAATGTCGTTTTTGGTAACATCCCGGTCGAGATTATTTATGTATGACGTGCCTTGAGGTGAGATAGACGAACATAATATTAAATGTATAAACTTGAATTCGATCCGGTCCGTTTTTAAGTGACGTCCCGGTCACAGCTGCCGTGGACAAATGGCCTTAGGTGTCTCTTCGGCTTGTCTCATCATGTAGACATTTTTAAAACTTTACTTATTATCTTCTATATTAGAATTAAGACTTCCGTGAGTAGACATAATAATTTTACTGAAAAAACGGCTAAAACTCACTATGACTTGGTCAGGATCGCCCGACCAGTTTCGGACCCATCAGGGGTCCTTCTTCAGGGGCATAGTGCACGCGCGGACGCCCGAGCTATCAGTTAGCTCGGGCGTCCGCGCGTGACCCCTGATGGGTCCGAAACTGGTCGGGCGATCCTGACCAAGTCATAGTGAGTTTTAGCCGTTTTTTCAGTAAAATATTATTATCTTCTGCTGACATAGTCCGCGTTAAATTGTTCTCTGCTGTTAAACCTAAGTTAAACTTAATTTTCCTGTCAATTTGTTGAGTTGGACGTACCAAGAGGTTGGCGTCAATGAGTCAATGAGTGAATAAACAAGGTTTCGGTTTTATTATAGCCCAACCTAATCTGTTGAGTTTTGTCGTAAAGGAGTTCATCATCGTTTACTTTACAGTCCATGACCTGCTCTTTCTGCCTCATCGTTTTCTTTACAGTCTATGACCTGTCTCTTGTCTGTCTCATCTTTTCCTGTACAGTCTATGACCTGCTCTTGTCTGCCTCATCGTTTTCTGTACAGTCTATGACCTGCCTCTTGTCTGCCTCATCTTTTACTGTACAGTCTAAGACCTGCTCCTGTCTGCTTTATCGTTTGCTCTACAGTCTATGGCCTACCTCTTGTCTGCCTCATCGTTTGCTCTGCAGTCTAAGACCTGCTCTTGCCTGCATCGTTGTTTGGTCTACAGTCTATTACCTACCTCTTATGTGCCTCATCGTCGGCCATACTTAAAATTGTGAACAGTCCATGGAGTTTTTCAGTAGGTACCCAAGTAGTAAGTACCTCTATACAAAATGCGTAGTTTCCAAAGCAATAACGCGCCTAGGACACGTTATCTGCCACAACAAACGCGGTGTACGCCCATATCGCTCCATAATTCTGTCAATGTCAACCTCTATTTTCATATTTATGGTAATGCATAAATGATACTACTTGCGAGTAGGGTCGATGTGCCGGATTTCGGCCTTTTAGTGCTCCTATCAACTTCAGGACATCAGAAAAAAATGTTGCAGACATATTATAGTTGCACTCACTATCTTATATGAAAGCCAGTATAATCAACTTTATTTTTAAAAAACTGTTTTATGCTGGAAGTTATTAATTATTTTTATTTTTAATTTAATCTGGAAAAAAGCTAAAAATTCAGTTTTCGGCCACAAATTTTAGTTTTCGGCATGGGGTATTTCAATTTTCGGCCACTGCATTGCGATGGATTTAAAATGAATTGGTAAGTCTAAAATTATATGAAAACTTAATCATTATTTTCATAGTATATCCAAATATTATTAAAATGACAATCAACATAATACAATAAACTTAAATAAATAAAAAACCAGAAATACATCATTACCAACAAGGCAGTGAAGAAATATTTCTTCCGCGTGAATTCCGTTTTTTTGCAAATCTCACGGGATCCATGGATTCTTCCGGGAAAAAATAGAAATTTCTTTAAAAAAAAAACGACTTTTGGAGTCATCATTTTAATGTACACCAATTCGAAATCGGGTGATTGTCTATGATATTATCGTAGTTTTTCGCACATCGAATAGGTATTACGAAGAACTAAGATTTTACGAAACATTGCCCGACTTTCATTATTTCACTCTTTGTAGTGGCATTTGGAGTTGATTTTTTGAAAATAATTTTCTATTTTATTTCTATCTTCTTGAAAAGCACCTCTGTAGCTTAAATTGAGTACAGACTTGAATTTTTTTATGTCCAAGAGACTAGCATAAACGTATAAATTAAATTTTGATGAACTTAGAACCACCTCCTTTATGAAATCGGTTTAAATATTGCTTTCTGGAAGCAAATGCACAAAATGTAAAAAATACCCAAATCGCTGGAAGTGCGCTTATTGCAACTGAAGAGTTCAATCAATTTCCCCGAGATCCCATCAGCAGATTCTGATTTCATGACTATTGCCATTAAGTCAGCATCTGCAAGCAAATGCCATTAAAAATACCCAAATCCTTTCAAAAGTACTTGTAAAATTTGAAGAGTTCCCTCGATTTCACCAAGATTCCACGATCAGATTGTGACCTAATGACCATATAACAACCTGAAAAGCATACTCTTTCAAATAATACCCAAATCGCATCAAGTGAGCTTATAAAATTCTCTCAACTCTTAAAGAATTCCCTCAATTTCTTCAGGATCCCATCATCAGATCCTGACTTGATGAACATGAGACCATTTGGTAAGTATACCCTTTCAAACAAAAAAATAATTTTCCAAATCAGTTCAGGCGTCTTTGAGTAATCGGGGAACATACATTAAAAAAAAAGATTCGGACGAATCGTAAGCCTCCTCCGTTTTTGAAGTCCTTTAAAAGGTCGCCTATGTGTTTATCTAGGATATAATCTATTTCCATTCCAAATTTCTGCCAAATCAGTTCAGTAATTGCGGCATGAAGAACTATTTCTCCGGCGTGATTTCGACTTTCCACAAATCTCGCGGTACCAATGGATTTTTCCGGGACAAAAATTAGCCCGTATTAACATCCAGAATACGATCTAACTTTATTTCACATTTCTGCCAAGTCGGTTCAGTAGTTGCGGTGTGAAGTAGTAGGTATTTCCCATACGTGAATTTTGTCTTGGATTTTCCGGGATAAAAATTAGCCCATGTGTTAGCCGGAACATATCTAACTCCATGCTATATTTCTACCAAATCGGTTCTGTAGTTGCGGCGTGAAGGTGTATTTCCCCGCGGTTTTTCACATATCTCACGTGAACCATGGATTTTTTGGGAACAAAAAGTAGCCTTTGTGTTAATAAATAAAATAAAAAATAAAAAAGCCTTTTATTTTTCCGAAAATAAGGTTACAATAATTCATACTTATACATCTTATAATCTAGTGTTAAATTAAAGTAGAATATAAATCAAAAAGTTAAAAAATAAAATTTAAACACTAGTCGTCGGAAAACCCCTCGCGGGTTAAGGCCTCCCCCAGCGACTTCCAGCGTTGTCTGTCCTTGGCTATCGTAATCCAGTTAGTTCCTACACCTTTTTTGATGTCGTCCTCCCACCGACTGTAAGGCCTTCCTTTTGCCCGTGTGCCTTTTGGGCCTGGCCATTTCATCAGTCTTAATGTCCAACGTTCATCATTAAATCTAGCGACATGGCCGGCCCACTTCCATTTGGAATTGAAAGCATAGGATAGGGCGTCGGTTACTTTGGTTTGCTGTCTTATGTGAGAGTGTCTTATTTTGTGGATTTTTCTTACATTTGTGATACTACGTTCCATCGCTCTCTGGCAACTCCTTATCAAACCTTTCGCTTTGTTAGTGAACTTCCAGGTTTGGCAACCATATGTCAAAGTAGGAAGTATGCAAGAGTTCATTATTTTACTTTTAAGTTTCATAGACATTTTGCTCTTTAAAACCTCCTTCATACTCCAGTACTTGTTCCATGAAATTTTTATTCTTCTTGCTATTTCTTCTTCGTTATTATTTTTTTTGGAATGATATTTGTTTTCCTAGATATATGTAATGCTTAACATACTCTATCTGTGTGTTTTCTATTATAATTGGAGTTTCTGAATGGTTAGTTATTATTTTGGTTTTGTTAAAATTTATTTCAAGGCCTACTTTTCTACTTGCTTTACACAGTGAGTCCATCATATTCTGCATTTGAATGCTGTTTTCGGCAAATACGGCTATGTCGTCGGCGAATCTAAGATGGTTTAAATATTTGCCTTGGACATAAATGCCGTGTCTTTCCCATTGTAACGTTTTTAGAATTGACTCTAGGACCGCTATGAAGATTTTCGGGGATAGAGGATCTCCCTGTTTTACTCCCCGTTTTATGGGGAATGGTGAACCTAAAGTTTCAAGCCGGATCCTGCTAGTACTGTTCATGTAGATATATTTCAGGATTCTAATATAATCTTGGTCTATATTAAGATCACGTAGAGCCTTCCATATCGCTTCGTATCTTAAGCTGTCAAAGGCTTTTTGGTAATCAATAAAAGCTATGTAAAGAGGTTTTCGGAACTCTTGGAATTTTTCAATCAATAATTCGACAGCTTGAATATTGTCAATTGTAGAGTAACCAGACCTAAAGCCCGCTTGTTCGATTGGCTGCATAGACTCTATGATTTCTTTCATCATTTTTCCAGGATTGAGGCGAAAAGCTTGTAAAGGCATGGTAATAAACTAATTGGGCGGTAATTCCCAATGTTATGCGGATTCCCTTTTTTGTACAAAAGAATGATTGTAGACTCAGACCATTGTTTGGGAGCGATGCCTGATTGTACTATTTGATTAAATAGTTTAGTCAAAGGTGTTGTAAGATAGAGTCTAGCCAGTTTGATTGCGTCATTTGTTACCTTGTCCGGACCTGGACTTTTATCCATTTTTAATCGGTTTATCGCGCTTAAGACTTCAATCTCGTCAAAAGGAATTGATTTGTTCCTATGCGTATCGGCACTGTAGCAGCATTGGTCTTCGAGCTGGTGCGGCTCTACATAGCATGACTCTACTTTATCATACGGTTCTGTGTCGTCGTGTTAATACAATAGAGCCTTTGTGTTAATACAATCTATCTCCAATCCAAACAGTCGAATCAGTTCCGTAATTGTGCCTGAAGAATTAATTCCCGCGCGTGAATTTTGGATTTTTACAAACCTCGCGGAAAACATGGATATTTCCAGGATAAAAAGTAGCCTATGTGTTAGCCTTTACTTCAATTAATCGATCGGACAAGTGAAAGAAAATAAGAAAGGTACAATTGCCAAGTAGTAAATGAGTTGATGATCTTCGGACGCTTGAACGCTTGAAAATCATTATAGCTAAGAAGTAAGAATTATTTTAGCTTATATCAGCTTGTAAACGTTGATTCGGCCCATTCTTTTGGGAGTTGGTTGTGATTTAACAAACAGACATAGTTAAAGACACACGTTTAAATTACTTACTCATAACTTTATACATCGTATGTTAAATAAAATAGCTCTAAAAATTTTAAAAATTATAACTTTGGCGTATGATTACCGAAATCTAAGGTGATATTTAATTTTTGGCCCCATGCTTTTCATATAATTTTAACTTATGCCGAAAACTGAAGTACCGTTTCATCTACCTTTTAATTTTCGGCCACCCCAAAATGGTCTTCCCCGTTTATCCATATTTTTAATGATTACGACATAAACTGACGGCCGAAAACTAATGGCGTGAGTCTTCGCATTAAGTACATTATTAAAAGAAAGAATCGTGAGAAAAAATATTTCACCATTTGTAGAAAAGACATGAAAGTGTGGAAGACTTGATATTTCAGATCTCGGCCCCCAGGCCGAAAACTAAAGTTTTGAAAAAATTTAAATGCTAGTTCCCGGCCCCCATCATTATTGTTGTTTTATACAAAATATCCCAAAAGTTATATTAGGAATATGTTACCAAGTTATTTTTGAAGTGCATTATATACTTATTAATACCATTTATTTAGAATAACTACACAAAGTTTACTTTGGAATGAAACGCGCGGCACTATTTTTTTTTTAATTTCTGCAGTTTTCGTTACCTCTAATCGCCGCCTCCAAAATGAACCAATTCTGTAAAATCACTCGAAGGTGTTTTCTGACCAAAAATGTTTTCATTTAGAAAGCAAACATTTACAAATATCTGGATAAAGATTTTACTTGGAAATAGTATTTCTAAGTGATATTTTCTCAATTTTACGGCATCGTGTACGCGTAAAGGCCGAGAACTGAAGGTGGCCGGCGAACCGGCACATCGACCCTACGCTGAATTACGCGGCAATCGCCGCGTGCGCAGGTTTTTCAGCTTAAGTGCCAGTACTATAGTACACTCACACACAGTACAGTGTACAGTACAGTGTAGTACTCAGTACAGTGTTTCGCTTTTTTTGTTCTTTGTTGAGTTGTGCATTACTGCAAAACAACAAAAGCGAAACCCTCGAATGATTTATGACCGAGTCTGCAGCGAGATAATAACACTACTATAGGTAACTGTACAATTGTATCATTTTAAGGTAGGACTCCAAACCGTTTCAGAACAAAAACGGCTACTTTCAAAGCCTGCTCATTTTTAATTTATAAGGCTCTGACGAACAGTCTGATTAACATGCGGACGGAAGCAAATAGAGATAGATAGAGAGAAAGAGAGAAGGAATAAAGAGTGCCCTGTTACGCACACACTTATGCACTACAATATTTCCCTCGTTAATGGGAAATCTTATCATAAAGTACACAATTCGCAATTTAGCCCCAAAGTAAGCGATAGCTTGTATTATGGGCACTGTCTAACTAATGAATATACATAATATTTTATAAACATAAATATAATATATAACAAAATACCCAGACACTGGTAAACATTTATTGCTCATCACAGAAAAGTTACCAGAAGTATTGAACTCACGACCTCCGATGCAGACGGCATGTTCGCTACCGCTACGCCATTCGGTCGTCAAAACATTATAGTTACTGATAAAATTGGCGGACGAAGTTCCACTGCTTATTGGGTTTTCATTTTTAGTTTTTACCATTTTGTTACGGAACCCAAAAATAAGAAAAAGGACCGTGTCTTGCGCTCTCTATCACACTACTTGCAGATATATCTGTCATCAGATGCCGTCCTCTTTCACCATTTCATTGCACCGTGGGCAGCGAGATATCGCATCGACTATAATGGAGCTGTTCTTTAACTAATGTTTAATTAAAAAGCAAAACGAACCGGTTCGCACCGCCTTAACGCCGCCGCCGTGCTATTTACATAAAGATTACCACACTATCTGTAACTTTGACCCATAAATCTGCGAATATGTGCAAAGGACGTACCTTTAAGTACCGTCTGCAAAAAAGTAGGTTAATTCTAATGATCATATTTGATTGTGTACGTTTGTAAATGCGCAACGTAACGTCGGCAAAAATTTAGATTAATTCTTCATTTTTTTTTTACTTTACATAAAGATGACCCATATCTGTAACTTTGACCCATAAATCTGCGAATATGTGCAAAGGTCGCACCTTTGAATACCGTCTGCAAAAAAGTAGGTTAATTCTAATGAATATATTTTATTGTACACGTTTGTTAATGCGCAACGTATCGGCGGCAATAGATTAATTATTCATACTTCTTTTTTTAGTTTACATAAAAATTACCGCACTATCTGTAACTTTGACCCATAAATCTGCGAATATGTGCAAAGGACGTACCTTTCAGTACCGTTTGCAAAAAAGTAGGTTAATACTAATGATCTTATTTGATTGTATACGTTCATGAATTTTCCTTTAAATAGCGTTAACAAAAATGTAGATTAATTTTTCAAACATATTTTTTTAATTATTTACTGTTTTTAACTACTTCTTTTTCATTAAATGCCTTATAGGCTACTCAATACTGAGTTGCAGTATCATACGAGTATTATAAATATATTGTTTGTTAGAGAATTGCGAGAAAGTATTTCAAATAATAATAGTGTGTAAATTCAGTACAGGAACGCATAATATTATGTTTATGTATGTGTTGAGAGCTGTATTTTGTATAGCTTTTAATACGAATATAATTATGTTATTTTAAAGAGAAATGTGTTTTTTTTGTATATTCTTTGGTAATCGCATTCAACTATGTTGTAGCTCTAGACTTCTTTCTCATCTTAATCTCTCGGGTGTGCTAAAAAAACTAGATTTTCTTCAATTTTAAAGTCCTGTTGAAGGGATTGATTGACGACGTTTTATCATTGAGTTCGAGTTATATTACTCTTTGAATGGGGACTCACTGCATGAAGAGTGGTTAAATATAATTTCTATATTATCTACATCAAAATAAAAGATTTTCGCAGACGGTACAGATTGGTAGTGAGTGCGCAGTACGCGTATTGACATTTTCCCGCACGTACAAAAAATACAAAACATAAAACAATGTTTAAATGTTTACGCTTGTTTTGCTGACGGTTAGTACACAAGGAGGTATTGCACACAAGCATGTACTTATGAGTTATTAGCCGTAGTGTTGCATCAGATTTAATGCGATACTGAAGGAAAACCTGAAGGAAAATCTGCATCGGAAATTTGAATTCGTGTTAAACGCTATTTTTTTTTACTCAATACAAGTTAGTACTTGACTGCGATCTCACCTGAAGGTAAGTGATTATGCAGCCTAAGATGGTATCGTAATAACTTGGAAAGGTAAGTAAATATACCCCAACAGTTTCTAGAAGCATCGCACTGGAATGCTAAATCGCTTGGCGGTGCGTCTTTGCCTGTAGGGCAGTAACTAGCTACGGCCGAAGCCTCCCACCAGACCAGACCTGAGCCAATTTTGAAATTATAAAATTCCAAAGTGGCCCGTGGCGGGAATCGAACCGGCAACCTCCCACTCGAATGCGCCAGGGAGGTCGTCAAAAAATTTGAATTCGACGTGTTAGGTTTAATATTTAATACGATATTTAGCACACCAACAAGCTCAGCTATATGACTTATTTATTTCTATTATTGTCTATTTGGTACGCTTGTGGAAAAAAAATAAAAAAATGTTTACGAATAACATGTGTTTCTTCTCAGTGCAGGGCGCGTTTGAACCCTCGTAAACTTAGCTTTAAGTCGACTTATAGTTGTTACAATATACATATAATATGTGACAAATATCATATTGACGTTTAACGTTGAAATAAAGATACCTATTTTGAGTTTGAAATGTCCGATCGACAAATCGACAAGTGACTTATTGATGACTACTATTTTTTGAGTGTTCTCTTTAATGTTCTGTGAAGCCTGGCAATCCACACTCTACTCTCTGTGGCAATGGAATTAATCCTTATCATTCTGAGAAACATAGAGCAGGATCTGTTGAGAAGAGATCCGAGTTTATTTTTTTAATAGTTCAGGACCATCCATAAATATTATAACATATTATAAATATAAAAAAAAAATACAATCAGAAAAAAAGACAATCTAAAATAGTAATAAAATTCATGTCAATTTATAAGAATGTGCTGAGTTCATCATAAAAGGACAATATTATATTACTGTGTCTTTGATAGAGCTTTCCAACATTTGGTTCATTTTATTATAGATAATTTATTTTTATTATATTGTATTAAGAAAATTTATCATTTTCTTTGTTAGAATATAAAATAGTCAATTATATTAGCACAATGAATCGTAGAGAGTTATCTACGATTTCGCATTGTGAAGTCAACATCTCCTGAGGAGGTCCCGGTGTCGGGACGAAAAATGCGTTGAAGAAATTGTTGGAAGAATTGTGTGTGGTGTTTCATGTGGGCGGTGTTTCTGCATATTGGACTTAGTACACAGATTTTATTCAATTAACGAATTACATCAAAACAATTAAATGTGCCTGCTAATTATGGATTTTCGCAAAATAACCCCTGCTTCCCAATAGATAGAGCCCAAGCTAACAATGACAGCTCCGTGAGTGCGGCAACTTTTTCTTGTATAGTGACTTCGGATGCTAGTGTAAGTGAAAAATTGTGTAGCGACGGCTCGGGTTTGCCAATTTGGGCAAAGTATTTTTTGCCGCACTTTTGAAGTCGAGGGTTCCCTCTTGGACCTCTATGTAAGCATGTTCGTTATGGTCTATTTTTCACATATTATCACACATACGATGGTTAGGTGTTTCATATCAAAACACCAACGGTTGATTCCGCCTGGCCGAGTATATCACAGATCGGATCTCCGCGGTACAGTTAAACGTTGTCGAAATAAATGTCATTGCATGATTCATTTGCATTAACATAACGAAAGTGTGCCGCGCCAAATGTTTTCCTCCTCTGCTATAATATAGTGTAACGTGAAATTATCATTGTATTAGGTATATTATGTACTAAAAGGAATTACGAAATAGTCCATCAACAACACTTGGGTCCCAACGTCCGTCGGTTCAAAGTCAAAGTCAAAATAACTTTATTTCACATAGGCCTAACGTACAGGCTCTTGTAAAACGTCAGTATGATATTTGTCGCATGTGTATGGTGATATCTACAAGTCGACTTAAAACTAAGTTTACGAGGGTTCGAACGCGCCCTGCACTGAGAAGAAGCCCACAACAAACTCAGCCGGGCTTTGTTTTTTGTTATGAGCAGGATATGATAATGACGAAGATTAATGAATCGTAACACAGGTATTTCGTGGATCAGTTAACGATGAACCTTACTCAACGTAGATGGCAAAAAAACAATCTTTGATGGTATGTATAATGTATATGTAAGCGGTGGTCTGTATGAAATTGGACACTTGGAACGTTGACAAGAAGTTCCGCGTTGAACAGCCTGGAGGATTCGTTAAGCTAACAAGTGATAATTAAAAATTAATTAATTAAACACGACTACATTAAAAACCACGACTGCCTTGTGGTGAACGATTCATTCCTAATAAATATAGCCTATATTACTTGGAATGATGTAAGGATTGTAACGATACCCCATATGTCCAAATCTCTTCAGTCATTAAGAAGTAATCGTGGAATAAAGAAACTCACATTTTTTTTATTTATTTAAATCAAAGAAATACATACAAATGTAATACATACATGAAACATATGGTTATATATTTCCTTTTTTGGGCAGTCGTGTAAAAAGAAGCCAATTTTGATACGTACCTATTTAATAATTTATAGGAATACCAGCGTCTTTTTGCTGACATGGGACTATGGTGCCAGACACGCCAAGGTATAATAATAATAATTAGTCGTGAAATCTAACCTCGAACAAACTTCACCCTTTGCTGAACCAAATAAACATGTCTAAAGAATTTAATTCATTTCCGATGAAAGTTCGATGAATCATTCCACCATGATGAATGATATCTCGGTTACAATTCAATGCATAACAAGACTCCATCACTCCGCCCATGTCAGTTGGCGGTGGTTGATCGATAAAAATTAACCGTAAGATTGTTTTAATACAATATCTTCTTTCTCTTAACAATATTATCATCTTCAATCATTTTTAAAGCTGTAAAATATATTTAATGGAAGCAGGCGTTATTTTGCGGAAATCCATAATTAGCAGGACAGATATAATCCGCTACTTGAAAAGATTCTGTAGATGTTGACTTCACAATTCAAAATCGTAGAACTCTACGATTTCGAATTGTGAAGTCAACATCTCCTGAGGATGTCCCGGTGTCGGAAAGAAACGTGCGTCGAAGAAAGTGTTGGATGTTTCATGTGGGCAGTGTTCCTGCATATTGCACCATACAGAATCTTTTCAAGTAGCGGATTATAGCAAAACAAATAAATCTGCCCTGCTGTAATAGTACATTGTTACCCTAGGGATGAAAGTAACTTATTTAGTCCCGAGACGGGGTTTGGCGCCCGAGCGTAGCGAGGGGGCCTATAGTTCGAGGGACTAAATAAGTCTTTATCCCGAGGTAAACACTGTGCTTTTCATTACGAATATAAGGAAAGTCAAAATAAAAATAGAAATTAGCTAAAGAAAATTGAATAATTGTGTCAATAAAAATCACTGTTAGACAGAAGCCTAAACAAAACTCTACAACTCGAAAAACAAATGAAGATCGGATTGCCGCTTGCCACTTTCCCGCCTTTTTTTTTCTTTGGCCTAGCCGGCGGGCTATACATTTGGCTTTATAATAGTCAAGTATTGTCTATGATTGTCTATGAATGTCTATGAATCAGTTCTCTTTACTTTATGAATAAAGCCTATCTTTCTTCTTGTCTATGGATGCACTCGGGTATGTCGTGTTTCATTTGAATTCCAATAAAAATGTGACAACTAGTTTTTTTTAATTATTTGACAGCTGTCAGTTGAAAACGATTCTCCCTAGGGCTGAAAAGTATTACTTTCAACCCGCTTCTCAGGCAACTTCAGACCTACTTTCCGTGTATGAGTGATGAAATAGTACATTGTTACCCTAGGGATGAAAGTAACTTATTTAGTCCCGAGACGGGGTTTGGCGCCCGAGCGTAGCGAGGGGGCCTATAGTTCGAGGGACTAAATAAGTCTTTATCCCGAGGTAAACACTGTGCTTTTCATTACGAATATAAGGAAAGTCAAAATAAAAATAGAAATTAGCTAAAGAAAATTGAATAATTGTGTCATTAAAAATGACTGTTAAACAGAAGCCTAAACAAAACTCTACAACTCGAAAAACAAATGAAGATCGGATTGCCGCTTGCCACTTTCCCGCCTTTTTTTTTTCTTTGGCCTAGCCGGCGGGCTATGCATTTAGCTTTTTAATAGTCAAGTATTGTCTATGATTGTCTATGAATGTCTATGAATCAGTTGTCTTTACTTTATGAATAAAGTCTATCTTTCTTCTTGTCTATGGATGCACTCGGGTATGTCGTGTTTCATTTGAACTCCAATAAAAATGTGACAACTAGTTTTTTAATTATTTGACAGCTGTCAGTTGAAAACGATTCTCCCTAGGGCTGCAAAGTATTACTTTCAACCCGCTTCTCAGGCAACTTCAGACCTACTTTCCGTGTATGAGTGATGAAAAATATATTTTTATGTATGGTGCAAGGCATGTTAAAACATGGGTACTGCACCTTGGCTTCTCAACAACCAGCAATCCTACGACTTCCATATATACTTCAAGTTCTTATCCCAATAATAATCCCAAATAGATGGCCCGTGCAGGGAATCGAACTCAGGACCCACGCGGGCGAACTACATTAGGGAGGTTGTCGTATTGCGATCTACTTCTTCTTCAGGTCCTTCTTTTTCTTTACCCATTGTTTGACATAAGCCAACTCAGTTGAAGGAAATCCTCGGAAGTCAGACATGTTTCTGCATCCTACAGAAAACTAACGCCGCCAGTTTCCAATAACATTGAAAAAAATATTTGTCAGTGTCGATCTTTTGCTGCGCTACTTGCTTGACTTTGTTTTGATAGTTTCAAAGTTTCAGAACTCATAACATAAGTCGCAGCACATTGCTCAAAGATACGTCATTTGCAAATTTGCAGTACATGGTGACTTTCTTGCTTTTTATTAGATACATCAGACAGTTGTTTCCGCTTTACAAGTTAGTACTTGACTGCGA
Organism: Coenonympha arcania; assembly: GCA_036785405.1. Classification (NCBI taxonomy): domain Eukaryota; kingdom Metazoa; phylum Arthropoda; class Insecta; order Lepidoptera; family Nymphalidae; genus Coenonympha; species Coenonympha arcania. The sequence continues at coordinate 16,650,895 of CM072062.1, forward strand.
TCTCATCTGAAGGTGATGGTCTCTCTAAAAGTGACGGTGCAGCCGAAGATGTTATCGTACTGCCTTGGAAGGGGTGGGTAAACTCACCTCTACACAGCATCGCACTGGAACACTAATTCGCTAGGCTCCTTGCTGGTAGAATGGTAACTATCCTCGACCGAAGCCTCCCGCCAAGTTATAAAATTATAAAATTCTAAGAGGATCGTATCGGAAATCGAACCCGCGATGTTTACTGAAAGTTTAGTCGTCTTGTGATCGATAATCATTAATTAACTGAGCAACAGTCAAATGAACAGTTATCCGTCACCACAGGTGTGACCTACCGGTGTCTACAAACAAAATGTCAGTATGTCAATCGATTCCATCTTCCCATTGTGTGCCCACGCGCCATTCATACGAGAACTCTCTAACTGGGCCGAAATTAGGGCTTGAGTTTGTTCGACTAGCCACATATACACTAAGTATAAATAAATAAATATATAAATATAAATATACACGGGACATTTTTACACATCGCAATCTAGCCCCAAAGTAAGCGATAGCTTTTGTTATGGGTACTAGATAACTGATAAATATACATACATACTAATATACATAAATATAATATATTGAAAAACACCCAGACACTAGAAAACATTCATGCTCATCACACAAACATTTACCAATAGTGGGAATCGAACCCACGACCTCCGGCGCAGGTTCGCTACCACTACGCCATTCGTTCGTCGCTTCTTTACTAAGGAGATTGTTCTTAGATAGGCGTTTTGAAGACGTCCCTGGCGCAGTGGCGGCGCGCTCGGATTCGAGTGGGAGGTCGCGGGTTCGATTCCCGCCACTGGCCACTTTGAAATTTTATAATTTCTAAATTGGCTCAGGTCTGGTCTGGTGGGAGGCTTCGGCCGTGGCTAGTTACCACCCTACCAGCAAAGGCGCACCGCCAAGCGATTAAGCGTTCCGGTGCGATGCTTGTAGAAACCGTTCGGGTAAATTTACTTACCCCTCCAAGTTAGTACGATAACATCTTAGGCTGCATCATCACTTATACCATCAGGTGAGATCGTAGTCAAGTACTAACTTGTATAGAGTTAAAAATAAACATCAAAAAATTGTAACGTTCCTTTTTTTTGTTTGTTGAAAACAAAACATGAAAAACCACTTGCTTGTAGCTGTAGCAGCAACTAAAAGTAACTATCATTAATCTTAGGTTGTAATGTTTAAAGCTTACTGAACCACCATTTAATTACTGTACGTAGTTATAATATTTACGGTTAGACATGTGGGCAGAGGTGGACAGCTAACAATCATGTGGTAAATAACAATAACCTGTCAAGTGCGAGTCGGAATCGCGAACTGAGGGTTCCGTACTACAACCGGAGGAATAAAACCATAAAAACCACTTTTCTTATCGAACCGCAAAACTAACTTTGTTTTTAGAGGTTTTATTGTAAATATCAAAAAAACTACTAATTAGATCTCGTTCAAACCAATTTCCGGTAGAAGTTTGCATGGTAATGTACATCATATATTTTTTTTAGTTTTATCATACTCTTATTTTAGAAGTTACAGGGGGGGGGGCACACATTTTACCACTTTGGAAGTGTCTCTCGCGCAAGCTATTCATTTTAGAAAAAAATGATATTAGTAACCTTAGTATGTATCATTTTTGAAGACCTATCCATAGATACCCCCCCACACATATGGGTTTGATAAAAAAAAATTTTTGAGTTTCAGTTCTAAGTATGTTGCACCCCCAAAATTTATTACTTTTTTTAAAATTTTGTGTGAAAGCCTATGCGGTTCACAGAATACATCTACTTACCAAGTTTCAACAGTATAGCTCTTATAGTTTCGGAAAAAAGTGGCTGTGACATACGGACGGACAGACGGACAGACGGACATGACGAATTTATAAGGGTTCCGTTTTTTGCCATTCGGCTACGGAACCCTAAAAATCTAGATGGTTTGGGTTAATTTCCTAGAAATTTCTTAAAATGTATCGGAGACAGGGGCATTGGCTATGGGCCTCTAAAGAAGGCTCAGAGTAGTGTAGTAGCAAATGTAGTGCAAAAAGATCAGAATTGTTCAGAAATGAATCTAAATAATATAATGAAACCATTTTATTTAACAAAAACATTACAAAAAATCATTAGTTCTTCTTATCTAAATTCAACAACAAATTAATAACAAGATATTCAAACGATCTTAAAGATTGCTTTAGAAATGGTGCCCGCCTTCAGTGCCTTGATAGCGTCCTGGTAGGCTGAGAGGGGGTAGGTTTTAACTCCCAGCTTCTCGTAGTTCAGATACCTGTCACACAAAATATTAAATAAGCTATAGGGAGATAGTTCAATCCACGAAGACGCGCCCCACTCCTTCACAATCGCTTAAATTTTATGCGATTCGTAAGAAGTTAGAAAGGAGTGGGGCGAGTCTTGTGGGTTGAACTGCCAAGAGTGAAAAATGCCCGGAAAATGCATGATTAAGAATATATTACCTTCCATAGAATTAAATCAGTTTTTTTTGTATAAGTATGTCACAAGAAATTAATGAAATCAGGATTTCTATACAATTGCTAGGTAGGTAATCTATAGAAATCCTAAAAAAAGGTCGGAAATGTATGAAAAATACTGCATTTTACACATTTCCTAGGAAATCTATACAACTTCTAAATAAAACGGCAATATGAAATGTGTAGAAAAACGAACGTCAATAGATTTTTAATGTAAATGAAAGTAACTTAGGACCTGTTACAAAATCGAATTGGATTGACTTAGGTCGAAATAGTCATAGAACCGAACTACCTAACCCCGACACCATGCAGTCTTGTTTGTCCTACTTCTAGAGTGTTTTTTTTAACCGGAGACGCGGAGGGAGTGCATCCCTCGCTCGCTGTAGTAAAGCACAGACACCCGGGCAGGCCAGTCTCACTTATCACGTGGCCGTCCCGGCTACAAGTACGGGTCCGGACCTCAATATTTCAGATGGTTACTGCTCGCGAGCCGAGTTGCACGCGCTAGTTCTGTCCGGTCTATTTTACGCGCCGTCTGACTACGGCAGCCCTAGTACGTCGTAAGAGATAAAGTTAGGCGATAGAAAGAGACCACAACATTGCGTTTGTTGCGAGTCGATTTTGAGGGCGGGGCCAGGTGCTATTGCGAACTGAATTGCACTTTTTGTGTCAGCGCTAGAGTCGCTATTTCTTTAAATAATCGTGCGGAGTGGACCTTATGGTACTATTTAGTGTTCTGTGACCCGGGCGAGCCGAAGCGGCCGAGGCTGGTCGCCGAAGGCTACCAGCATGCCGAGGCTGCGGAGGTGAGCTACGCAAGGGCGCACGGGCTGCACTCCCCACAGCGCTGGAGACGTCACATATTCCGAAATGTTCGCTATTTTAGAGGTGTGTCATCATGAGTCACGACTTTTACCTGTCTCCCATGGCGCTGAGCAGTCCGAGAGCCTTGGGGAAACTGTATGGGTTGATCTTCACGCCGATGATTGTGAGTTCCTTGTCGTAGATTTGGTACGGATTCACTCTGAAAAAGGCATCTTGTTATGTACCCGTCACACATTATAAAATAACTATTTTGCCATTTAGGAATGTAGTGGTTTTCGATAGCTGACGATAGATGGCATAACTAGCGCAATAATCTATATCTATCTATAAATAGAAGCTCTGCGGTCATACGCTTGGATCACAAGCATAACACCTGACTGGCGGGAAATTTCCCTATTGCCTCCAACACCGGCAAAGGGGTACCTATCCTAGTAGCTTTAACACCTACCGAATGAAGACAAAAAAAATCAGTGAAGCTGTTTCGGAGGAGTTTGGTTACCGACGCTGTGACACGGGAATTTTATTAGAGAAACAATAAAGATGTATTTTGAGTTGAAATGCGAGTAAATTCATCAATACTTACGTAGCTTGATGCGTGGGAGGACAGCATCCGAAGAGCACGTACTTGCCTCCGTGTCGGAGATAGTTGAAATTGATCTCCATCACCTTGCCCACGCCTGGGATACATATTTTAAACTATAATATATTATGTTCGCAAAACAGAAAAAGACTCGTTTTTATTAAAGTGACGAGACAAGCAAGACGTTCTCCTAATATTAAGTACTATCATGTAAGATTCAGGATTTTGTAGACTCTAGATGAAGATTTTTGTATTCGGGCTAGAAAAATTCTCTACTTTAGGGAAAATCTGGCCAAACAGTTGCCCCTAAAATTTTGTTAATACCCTGTGCCACCAAAATAGGTATATCTTCGAACTGGCAAAAAATAAAACAAGACGGCAATGCGGCAGTTAGGCTCAGCTACTATGGAATTTCTGTAAAGTCCAAGAAACAAATTGATGGCTGCAGACCTACAAAATTCAGTTCACAGATAAGTTGGTAGCTATCTTTTTATGTATTTATCGTCAAATACTATAGGTCGTTAAAAAATAGAGTAAGTATAATAGGTGATAAAATATCGCTGTCTCTCGCATTTTACCTGTGCAGTCAATGATGACATCATACAGTATTTTCTCAGCGGCCAAAACATCAGGCGTTACCAACCTGTAGCCCGTGTCTGAAACGAAAAGTCGTCATTGTAATCATAAAATGCAACATGTAGTTAAACAAATAAGGAAAGGAAACTAAAGCTTTCGACCTCATATCATTGGAGAGTCCGGGATTTTCAAGACGAGTTCCCAAAGGCACGTACCCCTGACTTATTAGGGTTATCTAGAGGCAACTGTATATCGCTAGCGGTAATCCGTAACAAAGGTAGTATTATTGTCAATTTTACCGCCGAGGAATGGAATGAAAGCTACTTCTTGCAACGAAATTGTATCTAGCATAATGAAATTTATTTTTAGATTAACCAACTGAGTCAAAGATACCAGGAAACAATAACGTACCAGGCGATGTGTTCGCTTGCTATGTCAATTATATTATAGCATACAAATTAGATAAGATCAAAAAAAAGTCGCAGGTCTTCCAGGGAATCCTCGCGCATTCTCGAGAATTCCCTTAGCTACTGTCGGCGCCATTTAAGGAATCCGCGTGGCGCGAACGGGAAGTCGGTTGGGTCAGTCACAGCAGTGCGGTGCCAAGCGTTTACGAAACAATTCGCTGGAATACTCGAGCATTCCATTACGCCGGGGTGTAAATTGACCGTTAGGTTAGGTTATATACGAACTTTATACGAATCGAACGAAACACAAGCGATTTTTACAGAGTGGGGCGCGACTTCGTGGATTGAATTATCTATATTCAGCTACTCACTCAATAACTTGACAATATCCAGCCTGGATTTATTCATCTCTGATACCGTGACGTCCCTGTGTCCTTGAAGGTGGAGCGTTGTTATCCATAAATTACCTGAAAATGAAAATTATAATGAAAATCTTTATTTTTCGTATGGGCTTAAACAATAGGCTCTTATGTCAAAATTATACCATCAGATTCGGAAGGCAGGTTTGTATCGAAAACTGGTATAATACTCGGCACTTGCTCTTTTCAAAAATTTCATTACATAAGGCGCTTCATGCGTTAGTATTATGCTTGAGTCAAAATTTACGATTTCCGAAGGAACATAGAATAGTTATGTGTTCAATTATAGATTAGATAATTGAATTCATATTATTTGGCATTTCATAATCTAGAACTTGGCTCAAAAATATTTTAAAATATGTGTATAACTTTCTCACTAGAACAGTTTTTGTATAGGCTGTTTGCTAAAATAGCGGTCGACGCTCTACGCAGATGCAAGATATTTGCCATGTTTCTTAACACAAACTTATAACAATGACATATTTAGAAAATTAATAACATTTACTAAAAAGTGTCTCAAAAAAAAAACACGATTTTCCTAGATTTTCATTCAAAAACCATAAACCGAAAAGTGCCATTTTTAGCATTTTTCGATAAATTAAACGTATTATTTTAGGATAAAATCCAAGATATTTTGTTATTTCTGAATTATAGTAATTTAATTCAATTCATATTCAATGTCACTGGTTATTTATTATTTTAATAAGTTGTATATTTATTTTACTATAATTTTTTTTTGTAATACCATTTTCCGCGCAAAATTGCGTCAGCGGGAACGGAATTCTTTTTTTGTATGGAGCGAGACGCGATTCACGCGTAAACGCATAAACGCTCATAAGTACAGGTTTTTTGAGAAAGAAAAATTAACATTATTTTTAAGAGATCTCGTGAGGAGATGGAAGCGTAGCCCGATAATTTCAAAATCAATGAATATTAAAAATAAAGGTGACTTCCAGATCTTCGACGGATTGGGTCGTTTAGTGTACACTTGTACAATGTACAGTACTATGGTATAACCCTACATCTATTATATCTATGGGTATAACCGTTTGCTAAGCAGGGATTTTTAAAAGTTCAATCCTAGTGGTATAAAAGAAGTTACGGGCGACCCCTTGTTATACTTAGAAACTTGTTATTCCTATTAGCTAAAGGCATTATTAAGCTGGATCTTCCCTAAGTATAGGTAGATGTGGTTGCTACAGCATCGCATAATTTGGAATGTACCAATTCAAGTACAAGTTAGTACTTGACTGCGATCTCACCTGATGGTTTATTCTGATGCAGCCGAAGATGCTATCTTACTAATCAGCCTTAACGGTTTCTACAGAGCATCGCGCCGGAAAGCTAAATCACTTTATGTTGCATCTTTGCTGGTAGGGTGGTAACTGTAGACACGACCAAGGCCTCCCACCAAGTTCCCGTGAACTCATTTTTCATCAGAATTCCCTTTAGATACAAGTAGATAAGTCAGACCAGATAAAATTCTAAAAATGCCTGTGGCGGGAATCGAACCTGCGACCTCCCGCTCGAACCCGATCGCGCACCACTGCAACAGAGAAGTCGTCAAAACTTCTTATATTAACTTACCGATGATTCCAGCACCGACGATTAGTATCTTGGAGCCAACCGGTAACGGCGCGGCGCGGTCGTACCCATGTGACACGCACGAGTAAGGCTCGCAGAGACCCGCTGAAAGACAATTCCAGTTCCTTGATTACACGATTAAAGCACGGTCGCGGAGCACGAAGAATTTCGTACATTAACCTGTTACTACCTGTCTCTGTCATTCCGCGTCAAAATAATGCGGTCACGCTCGCACAGGCCTTTGATTCTGCAAAAATACTCATAGCAGTGATGAGTTTACATCCACGCAGCTGATTGGTTAATGATTGCATCAATTATGCAACCAAGGCGCCAATTGGCTGGTGATGGCTGCGTCGCTATGGTTACCAGCGATGATTGGCCGATGTACAAATTTATATTTTCGGGAATCACACCCCAGGACGGGGTCATTGCATCTGTGCGAGCGTGACCTGTGCTGTGACTACGCGTGTAGTAACAGGTTAATGTACGAAATTCTTCGTGCTCCGCGACCGTACTATAGTAACTGTACGTCATACCACCCCTTTGATACTGCAAAATTACTAATAGCAGCGATGAGCTAATGTCTATACGCTGATTGGTTGATGCTTGCGTCAGTTATGCAGCCAAGGCGACAATTGGCTGGTGATGGCTGCGTTGCTACAGCTACCGTTACTTTGGCCGTCGATGGTTGGCCGATGTATAATTTTATATTTTCTAGAACCACACCACTGATCCGACTCATGCAATGTGTCAACAACTTACTTGAGGTCGGATAATGGATTAATATGTCTTTGCATACTTCCCCTCTTTTTCCTTTTAAAATCATTGCTTCCACGTGTACCTACTTCTATGCTATTTTATTCACTTGAATAGCTGCATATTCGCTTAGTAATGAGACCTTACAAGATGGGTGGTTCTACGGTGGTAACCAGTTGCGGCGGAAGCCTTCCAGACTTAAGCCTTAGAAGTACCTACCTATTTAGAAATTGTCCAATTACAAAGTGGTCCACGCAAGGTACAGGATACGAATCCGGGGCCTTTTGCAAATTTTATTTATAAAGTGAACGCAAGCAAACGAGCAAGCGGGTCACCTGATGTTAAACAATCACCGTCGCTCATGGCATTTGCAGCACCAGGGGAATTGCAAAGACGATGCTGGCTTTGGAGTTTGTTTATCCGTGGCTTGAATGACCCCTGATCTTATAGCTTCAACTCTTTTTTTTTGTAATTGATGGGCTTGCGCTTGACTACAATCAAGTCTGATGAACAGAAATGATGAGGTCTAGGATGGAGCGCGCTTGCCTAGAAAATGCCCATTCACTCTTCTCTTGAAGGCACCCAGATTGTATTTGGCTGGGAACACGGAAGCTGGAAGTGTGTTCCACACCTTAGCGGTTCGTATCAGAAACGTAGAAAAAAAGCGTCCGTGTACGCTGGACATCAACCTCATAAGGATGCCACTTCTTTGACTTCAAATTCGATCACACAATGCGTTAAAGAGGTCGTCTAACCTTGTTCAGTAGAGATGCCATCAGGAAGCGCGTAGACCTGGTCCTGAGGACAGCGGCAGTACTGCGCCCAGCCTCCGTCCCTCCATATCCCGATGGTGCTGTTTATACCGGCCGACAGACAGTACTGGTATTTGCCGTCGCGGCAAAAGTTGCAGAGGCTGCACGCGCTGCAATGTCAGTGAATGGCGTTAACAGTACAATTCAACATAAGTGCAGAAAGTATAAGTCATTTCTTTACGAGACCCGGTTGGTTGACCCAAGCCGAAGGCACGGATCGATTATAGGGACGAGATCGATTATAAAAATGACAATTCCGCAAGTGAATTGAATGACGTTTTTTAATACATTTGCGAAAAAAATATTGGTTTTACGTGTTTGCCTGCTCCATGTTTGCGTGAAGTGCTCCGGTGCTGGCTCCGGTGGCGCGTTCTGGTGCGCCCGCTCCGGTGCCGAGCAGGAGCAAAACTAAAACGCACTAGTGCGGAAATAATAACTTTCTGCACGGAAAACACAAATGGGAAAATCAGCGCTATGTGCTCCCATGCTTACATGGGGCACACATCACCATGCTGAGTTGGGGGGCCCATTTCTGGATTGTGCCACACATGACAAGAGGTGTCTGATGCTTCTGTCACTTTGGAAATAATCTGGTATTCATTGCCCAGGTGGTGGAAGCTTCAGCCATTGTTTTAGAACATAAGTGCATACATTTTATATGTGTGGCATAATGTTATGAAATAAAAATATTTTTCTTTCTTTTATATTTTTATTACTATAAAATATATATTTTTTTTTACTAGCTAAGCCTTATTATGCAGTTATACTGTGGTTAGGCTGCAGGGCTAGTGATTATGTATTATATAGGACAGACCCTTTTTTTGACAAGACATTCCACAAGACCCTGTAAAGTAGACCTATATGAAGTAATGATTTGAGTTTGAAGATTCTTACGACGCGAATAGAAATCATTTTCGCATAATAATAAACGTTCTTGAATGATTTGATTAGGCGAATGTAATAATAAAACAATAATTTAATGATTATTATGATGTTGTCGCAAAGTCTCTAATAAAATAATTGCTGTGTAAATTACATTAAATGGTCGCTGTAAAATAAAATGAATAACGGATGGACGTGGAAATAAAACAGTAAAATTTTAATAGACTTATTTCTAAAAATTATATTTACTTTTACTAGTTATATCAGCATAAAATATTCATAGTAAGTCTCTTTCAAAGTTGGATATTAACCAGGCTATGGAATGGAATGGATACGTCTTTTTAGGGTTCCGTACCAAAATGGTAAAATGGAACCCTTATGGTGCGACTTTCTCCGTCTGTCTGTCCGTCTGTCTGTCCGTCACACTCGATTATTTCAGTAACTACCAGAGCTATCGATATGAAATTTGGAATAGTTGTGTATATTAGTGGCCCAATGACACTGGAATAAAAAAAAATGGAAATTATTTTTGTTCTTATTTAAAAAGGGGGGAAAATCGGAGGGTTGAAATTTAAAAGTGAGATAACTGTACTGTGTGGGGTATCATATGAAAGGGTTTACTTTGTACATTCTAAAACCGATTTTTAATTATTTTTGGTCATGATAGTTTTTGATTTATCGGGGAAAATGTCTAAAAAAATACCGTTCCCCCCCCTTATCTCCGGAGTTTACCAATCGAAAAATTTCAAATAATTATGGTCAATAGGAATTTATGTATATTTTACAGGAAAACTATAGCCAATGCTCTAACTAGCATAGTTTTTTTGATATTAACAATAAACCTCTACAAACAAAGTTAGTTTTGCGGTTCATTAACAAAGGTAATTATTACCGTTTTACATCTTTGGTCGTTACAGTTTTGGTCGTGTTACATCTACATTAGTACGAACGAAGCTTAAAAGTACCTAGCTATAACTACCTAAGCTTATTTTGCTTCAGTACTTCTTGAGTACGGAACCCTCGGTGCGCGAGTCCGACTCGCACTTGGCCGGTTTTTTTTTACATAGCATAATGAACTTTGTATCAATCTAAAATACCAAGAGAATCAGCAGTGCCAACTTACCGATTAGGGTCAACCACGACTTTCTGCCCTACTTTGAAAATGGACGCTTTCCCCGCTTGGTGCACCACGCCGCTGAACTCATGACCAAGGGGTAAGGGTCTCTCTTTGGACGCCGGGAACTCCCCCTGCAATAATTGTTCTTTATTTAAAAATAAAGAAACCTTTACAGATTAAGAAGACAGTTCCATAGTTTGTAAGAAACCATTGTAACTTATGAAAGATAATAAAGTTTAAAAGTTTAAAAGGTTAAAGTTGGTTGTCTGTGGAACACTTGAACGGTAAGAGGACTGGTACCTTGGTTGGCATATTAGTATGGCTAGACACAGAAGTAACTTAACCAGCATTCTGGGTGGTAGAAACCTACCATGACAATGCTGCGTAGCTATCGTTCGGGAGTTACCTATACCCCGTTCAAGTTAGAAAGATAAAATTTATTTATTTATTTAACATTTTCATGTGAGATTGCACCCATGTACATACTGACTTGTAGAGTGTAGAAAACAACTAAGTAGGTATTTAGAAATTAAAAATTTAGAGAGACCCGTGGCGAGAATCGAACTCGCTAAGTACCTCACACTCAAACCTCGGCACGCTGCACTGAGCCAGGGAGGACGTCAAAAGCGTTGTCAAAGCCTGGAGATAGAATGTGTAGAATGTAGTAGCGCTTGGAAAGTTTCAATTTAGATTTTGGAAGATTTTCGTAGATTTTACTCGTGGCGACTTTTCGTCAGGAAAAAATCAATTTTCTTTCACCTCCTGCGCGATACCGTCCGAAAAGAAACTTTGTATCAAAAATAATGAAACTGGTGTACCTGTATAATGTGCAGGTCAGTACCACAGACGCCGGAGTACTCGACCTTCACGATGACGTCATCGTCCTTCTGCAGGGCAGGCATGGGGTAGTTCTCGTCATACTTGAGCGAGAGGCTCTTGCCATCGAATACCACAGCCTTCATCCTCTATGAGTTTCCTTTATGGTTTCCTATACGGTTAAAGACTTTATAAATGACTAGCTGTTTTATAAATGAATGCTCCGCCCGCTTGAATTTTCGTTAATCCCATGGGAGTGATGGATTTTTCCGGGATAAAAAGTAGCCTATATATTAATCCAGGTTACAAGCTATCTAAGATCCAAATTTCAGCCAAATGGGTTCAGTAGTTGCGGCGTGAAGTAACAAAGATCCATCCATCCATACTACAAACTTTCGCGTTTAGGTATTATGTTTAATTTCGCTTATGTTTAATTTCGCATGTAGTTTGACAGAGTGCAGGGTCGCGTCATCGTGGATTGAAACATCTTTGAGTCTATTTATGGGTATTGCGCTGTCTTTAATAAATATAAATAAAATAGGTGAATAAAATAGTATCATTATAGTACGAACCCAAGCTACATTTAACGAACTTAGTATAGAAAAACAAAAAGTTGACTGTAAAAAGTGTCATTTGATGAAATGGAAAATGTTCCAATTTATCTTGTGACCTATGTAAAATACAGCAGATAGAGTGAACTCACAGATCGACCGCCTCTTATCGTCTCCGCTGTGTAAATAACAGACGGCGATATATTCTGATATTGTATATAGACGTTATGTAACTGCGCCGGTGACCATGAATTACTGGGAATATTGTACTGTGTAGATTGGTACATCTGCATACTGAGACTTGTATAGAAGCGGATACAACCATGAAGTATTGCAGCGCTGTTACACCTGACGAATTCATAGCTGCATAGATGTCAGCTCGTCGCTGTTTTGAGTATTTTTGCAGAATAGCACTACTGCATACTGCCAAGAAGTGAATTATTTTGGTATTAATACTCGTTTTTATTTTAAATAGTCCATGTTTTTAACGAGTTCAGAGATTTCACGATTTACATCTTTACTTAGCTAACAGTAATAAAAACGCTCTTTCTAAAAACTGACCTATAAAAATTTGTATAGCTGAAGAGTTCGAGTCCTTCCTTAACCCTTGTTTTCACTTAACAGTTCGAAGGGAACTAGGGCCTCCAGCGTGTAGGCCGCCCCGGACAAAACGACCCGCTCTATGGAGCGTATGGTGTCTATACTTATTGTAGGTACTTAGACACAGGCCCGCCGTAAGCGGGCGTGCAAGGCGTGCACCGCACGCGGGCGGCACGTCAAGGGGGCGGCAAATCGCGTTGCAATATTACGTCAATTCAAAAACATTGTCTTAATATAGCCCTGGATTAATACCTACAGAATAAAATATGTCATGGCATGGATAAAAATCCGACTATCGGCGCGCAATCCTAGCGTTAACGACGCCATCTATTATTATCCTTTAAAACTAAGATGCAATGAATGCCAAACGTCGTATGTCGGCAGGTTGACCGCCCGCCTCCGCTTGGTGGCGCCCCAAATTCGATAAAAGTATCGTGACTAACATGGGAAACACTAACTTACTAAGGACCTGCCCTACTCAAGCTACTACCTACATAATAAGCGTAACTAGCTAATCTGGCGAATGGCAAGGAAGATGGCTACTTCTCCTAAGGTTTATTTTGTTATTCTTGCACACACAATACGAAACCATAGTCAGGTATCCCATTAACAACACAAAACTAGCTTCTTGTTGCATTCATCACCAAAACAGCCAAAATTAAAAATTCTTGTGAGTAAACAAACTTTTGACAGTAAATCTTGGCGATAAAAGTGGCGTCGCATCGCCGGGTACAGCATCGGTCACGACTCACGCATGATAGTTCTGCTATAGTAGAATTATAGAATAGGGCACCTCCATAGTTTTGTTACCTCATAGAGTATCGTACTCTATGTCTCTATGAAAGGCAGCACTGACAATGTTAGGGGATTCCCTCGGGATTCCCCACTGAGCTTCCTTCTCAGTTGGTAGGTACCTGTACGCATTCGAAGTTCGAACAATACCACGGTGGATGAACAGCGATCGCACATATTTTGTTATTAACTTATTGGCTCACGAGCTCAATGTAGATACAGATTTCCCACCAATAAATACAATTCGTCCAAGAAGAAAACCAACACAATTTCAATATGAACACAGTGATGAAGTTATAGTAGACCCCAAAATCAAATATAGAGTAGAGTTTTATTTTAGAGTCCTAGACCAGACAATAACATCTTTAAAGGATAGATTCGAGGAGTTAAAAACATTTACCGATGTATTTGGCTTTTTTAGCAATGACTTATTTAATTACTCTAATGATGAGTTAATTAAACATTGTAAAGATTTACATCTGAAGCTAAAAGATGATTCAAGTAGTGAATCAGATATTGACGGAATTGATTTGTATAATGAAATCATTGCATTAAAGTTGCATTTTGCAGAAAACAAGTCTAATGATCCACAAACCCTATTACAATATATTTTTACTAATGATTTAATTTCAACATTTCCGAACACAGCAGTAGCGCTAAGAATATTACTTACACTGCCGGTTTCAGTTGCATCTGGTGAAAGATCATTTTCAAAATTGAAAGTTATAAAAAACTATTTAAGATCAACAATGCTTCAGCAAAGACTAAGCTCTTTAGCTATAGTTTCAATTGAACATGAAATCTTAGACAGCTTGGATACAAGCAAGTTGATTCAAGATTTCGCAAATATAAAGGCAAGAAGAGGTAAATTTTTGTAGATAAGAAAATAAATACGTACATAAACCAAAATAAATGTTTTTACCCACGACGGAACGGAGTACGGGTATATGCGTTTAGGGTGAGAGACCGTTTGTACATTACTCTATTAAAAATATTTTATGTTTGAATGTATGTTAAATTGTTCACAAAAATCAATAATGCAAAAATATTTTTGTTTGTTTGTTTGTTTGTTTGTTTGTTTGTTTGTTTGTTTGTTTGTGTGTTCGTTTGTGCACATCAATGTTCCCATTTATTTCAAAGACGGCTTGACCGATTTAGATGCGGTTTTCTGTATAATGTTTGGTGTTCAGCGGCAATGGTTCTTAGATAGTTGTTACGAACATCGATCACCAGGGGGCGCCATAAAATACATTTATATTGGAAATGAATGTTCCCATTTATTTCAAAAACGGCTTGACCGATTTAGATGCAGTTTTCTGTATAATGTTTGGTATTTATTGGCGATGGTTCTTAGATAGTTGTTATGAACATCGATCAACAGGGGGCGCCATAAAAACATTTATATTGCAAACGAATGTTTCCATTTATTTCAAAAACGGCTTGACCGATTTAGATGTAGTTTTCTGTATAATGTTTGGTATTCATTGGCAATGGTTCTTAGATAGTTGTTACGAACATCGATCACCAGGGGGCGCCATAAAAAACATTTACAGTGCAAACGAATGTTCCCAATACAGTTGTACAGTTGGATACAGTTTTGAACAAAATACTAGTGAGTCATTGCCAATGGTTTGTAGATAATTGTTCTTGTGATTGAACAGCAGAGGGCGCCACAATAAACGTATCTGTATGACTTGGAAGGGAAATTCTCTGTTTTAATATATTTCTAGTAAATTCCTTGTGTTAGTGATTGGGTTTGTTTGAACTAGTCTCAAACATTAAATTTGGTGACGAGGGTCTGACGATGCAACATGGGGCTGATTAGCGATGCATATTAATGGTAACTAGTAAATACCTCGAGTTTAGGCTCATTTGATTTGGTTAAACTATTCTAACACATTAGGCTTGGTGGCGAGGATTAATTAATGAATATGGCGTATTTACCCGGCAAGAGGGCCATGGCCCAGGGCGTCAGCCTCCGAGGGGCGGCGCCAGCCGCATCTCGCTCAGTTTTTCTTACTTTATTAGAGAAATTCCCTGTGTTTAATGTGCTATCTGTCTATTAAACACGTATTGTGTATACAGTCTAGTAAACAGGGATTCGTATGTTTTAACTAGGCTCCAAACCTTTAGATGTACATAGTACATCTAACCCTAGGTGTATGTATACATACATCTAGGGTTAGATGATGCCTTCAGACGATGCATAGAGGAGCTAATGGCTTTTAATTTTTTAATAATAATATCTTTTAAATTACATTAATATGTATATTAATCGAAAAACTATAAAACAAGTGGAAAATTAAAAAAATTTAAAACACCCACGACTTTTGCAGACTTGTAATTGAAAAAGGATTAAATAATTTTTTTTAAACTCCTCGACTAAAGGAAAGTAAGAACTAAGAACCTATCAGTATAATTACAAATCCAAGAAAATCCGTCGGAGCTGCCATTGCTGTTTTCGTTTCCAATATCAATTAATGAAATTAGTAAGCATTGATAAACTGCCGGTAGGTATATGAGAAGTATCAAGAAATTGAATTAGTCATCAACTGGTAAACAGCACCATCAACCGTCACAGGCAGGACACAGCAGCTCCGGCGGATTTTCTTGGATTTGTAATTATACTGATAGGTTCTTAGTTCTTACTTTCCTTTAGTCGAGGAGTTTAAAAAAAATTATTTAATCCTTTTTCAATTACAAGTCTGCAAAAGTCGTGGGTGTTTTAAATTTTTTTAATTTTCCACTTGTTTTGTATCTTCGTTACGATTCTTTTCTTTTTTCCCGCCAGAATGAGAAAACATTAAACCTGTTTTTGACAAAACTCAGCGTAAGTAGTCGTAGGGCGGCATAATCGGAATTGCACGCGGGCGACTAAACAGCTAGCGGCGGGCCTGCCTAGACATATTTTAAATTAAAGGTAATTTACTAGTAAACGACCATGGCTTCGTTCGCATGAACTCTATTTTGCAAAAATTGCAAAATTTCAGCTTTCTACGCATTGACTTTTCTACGTTGCACCACCTACCACTTTCCTACTTCCTAATTAATCGGTGTCTGGAAGAGATCGCTAGTTAGTGATAAGTCCGCCTCATTGTTACCTGTATCTTCTTTTTATTTCTACTTTAATTTTTGTTAATTGTTTCTTGGGTGCACAATAAAAGTATATACATACATACATACAATACATACGTTCTAAATCCTAATTATGAATCAGTGAATGAATTAATAAAGACCTAAAGATTGAAAAAGACTGAAATCTAGATTATTTGTCATTTTTAAAGTCATCTTACAGTACCTACGTTTACCTTACTAAATATAAATTACTTCCAAAAACTTTTCCTTTGCGTAGTTACTTTAGATTGATTTGCGTAGATACTGGAACATTACTTGAGAAAACGTATTTGTCAAGTTTCAGATTCCTTCAAGGAGAAATAAAAGTGTCGCCCTATTGAAACACTTATCATTTGTAAATTATGTTGTTGTAAAACTCTTGTTTACAAACGAGTACATACGTAATCGGCTTTAATTCACCCCCACTATTATTTCACCTAGGTTTATCTATTTCTAATCTTAAAACAAACAAAACTCACTACCTATTAAAATAAATTAATTTAGTATAATACGATTATTATTAAGTACCTAGTACTTTCGTAAGTTTTTATCCTTTGGAAAAAAACGTAAGCCTTAACGTATTAAATTTACTATTACTAAAATAGATAATGACAGTCCTATCTTTTCGTATAATACAAATACACCTAATGAAAATATTTTAAAATTGGAGCTTCATAAATATAATATGCATATAGGTATAGCTGATAATAATGGGGGACTGGCCAAGTAACCTTTATGGAACCTGGATTCTCTGGAGACAAGTAGTGTTTCTCCGAGTGTCTCTCTCAGTAGCAGAGTGGAATTGGAGAGGTGGAACGTGGAAACATATAACGGATTTCTTATTGAACCAGGGGGGAGCCCCCTGGTTCAATAAGAATCAAGACAGTCTAGCCTACTTTGATCTTTGAATAAATTTGGTTACTTTTACCCCTCATTAGGTTTTTGCGCCCCCTCAGAAAAATATCCTGGATCCGCCTACGCTGGAGGAAGAAATCCAACGAGCTTGCGCCAACGCGCATCCTAACCACAGGAGACGCATTTTGTGCTGTAAATACCTACCGGTGTGCGAACTGTGCATCCCGTACTCCTGCCAACGGGTCAGTCGGGGCTGCTAAGGATTCTTTCCAATTAAAACTACGTCTAGGCTAACCAAGGATCGCAAATAACCAGGATTCGCACTGCCTGAAACCTGTGTCTTCCCGGCGTTTCCTGGGGTATCCGGTATAGTGGGGTCTAAAGTCATCTTGAACTCAATATAGGTATTTATAACTATTTGTGATAGGTGTATCTGTTAGTAAAATAATATTTTACCTATCATGGGACCACGGTACGAAGTAAGAACTACAAATGAAATTAATATTTATCTTAATCCCCTTTTACTACAACTTGTAGGTAGATAAAATTGATGTTGTTCTTGTTACAAACACAATAATTATTCTAACTGTAATTTGAAATTACAGGTAGGTAAAAATCTAAGGTTTATCAAGTTTTTTTTTTTATATAATTGTGCATGCGCTTGACTACAATCATGTCTGATGGACAGAAATGATGAGGTCTAGGATGGAGCGAGGACGGAGCGCGCTCGCCTAGAAAATGCCTTTTCACTCTTCTCTTTAATGCACCCAGATTTTACTTGGCTGGGAATACGGACGCTGGAAGGGTGTTCCACACCTTAGCGGTTCTATCAGAAACGTAGAAGAAAAGCGTTTCGTCCGAGTACGCTGGACATCAACCACTTATGGATGTCACTTCTTTCGACGTCTTGCGGTTCTATGGTATAAAGGTGAAGGAGGTACAAGGTTGTGGAGTTCTTGAGCACACTCTTCAAAATATATCCTGTAAAAAACCGCTAAACAGGTAACACTGCGTCGGTGTTCATAACTGAGCAGTGTTAGCGATTCCTTGCTAATTATTCGAACTTTAAATGCACTGAGAGAGGACACTGTTACCGCAATCCAGCTGTTGCCATTGGCGTGGTTACTTAAAAATCACAAAACAAGCTTCCTTTATTTAATTTTGAATTATCCGAGCTCACAGATTTATAAAAAAGATCCGGGCTAATTAAAAAAAAGATCATGTTGGTTTAAAGATTCAAAAATTGGCGCCTTATGACGCGGCATCTAGTGAGGAGTAGTGGAAATATTTTAATGAACTGTTTTACCGATGTTATTAGTCGTGTTTGTGCGCCATCTATTGATGATTTTATTTTTATTCGTAAGTTCAATAATAATTACTATTTTAATTTTTACGTAAGTCTTATTTGAATCGGCATTATGGTAATTTTTACGCTTCTTGAGCCCGGCCAAATCTCTGTCTTACATCGTATAGTCCACGGATATTTTTACTTTTCAACCAAAAGTTTGCATTTCCGAACGCAACAGGCAACAACACTGTTAAAAATATATTGCGCATTTTGACATTGTCAGTCGATTGTCAAGGGTGTCACTTGCATTTCAGTTGCTGTTAAATTTACTATTTTCAACCTTATTTTGATTTGGGTAAAGTAGTTTATGATTTTTCTATTATCAAAACATAAGTTTGTGGTTTATAAAAGTTACATCAGCAAATATCAACTGTCAAACTAACGAACGATTTTTATTCCATTTTATTCAAAAAGGTGTAATTACCAACCTACTCTATGGGTGTGGTGCCGCGAAGTGAACGTTGTTTACAATGGCGTGTTTAATTTTCGAATATTTTGCACTCGTTTTGTTTTTATCATCCATTGGTAAGTGTGAACAATTATGTTATAGACGATGCAATTGGTTTATAGAAAGAATTCTCTAATTTATAGAAAATCTTTCAAAAAACTGATGTGAATCTCTTTGATCTCAATTAAATGTTTTGTTTGTGTAATCAAGATGGGATGCTGAATGCATACGTTATGGTCACACCTTGCTTTTTTTCAGTTTTAATTATGAATTATAATTACTACAGGACCATTGCTAAATGTAAGACTTTATAGAGTTTAAGACTCAATAAGATCCCAAAGATTTTCGTGTACTTATCGTTTACCGGTCTCAGTTACCGGTATCCACGGTCATAATCAAAACCGGATTTGTTTGTTAATATAAACAAATTCGCGGGGTGGTCTAAGGTAAGGGTTTTGAAATCGGTCGGCTCCTATTCCTGAGTGGTCATAAAAGAAAATAACCACTCAGAAGACTCCTCGTCACCTATCCGTTATCCGAGTCGGGGTGCCCTCACGTACCGAACTCGCTTCGCTCGCTCTTGTATTCTAAGTTATTTGTGAAGCCAGCTTTAGAAGACTAGCGTTCACTCTTTTGCTAACCCTCTTAAAAGCTCGGCTTCAAATGAATGCGACTCGATTTAAAGCTTCACCCGAGTCTAAACCCCAAGCCAAACCGTACGACGCGTAATAGTTTTCGAGAAATATTTTTTTTTAATTAAAAAAATCTAAATTAGGGACCAATTCAGAACTGTGACGTCTCCGGGGCTGCAAGAAGAGCAGCCCCTTCGCCCTAGCGTAGTAAAGCACGCTCCGCAGCCTCGGCATGCTGATCGCCTTCTGCGACCAGCCTCGCCCGCTTAGGCTCGCCATGGTACCTGTGCTTTGCTACAGGGGGTGGGGCTGCTCCCCCTTGACTGACTGCATGGTGTCAGGGTTAGGCAGTTCGGTTATATTCGGCAAAAAATGTGTCCCTTAGGTCAGGTGCTAAAGTTAAGCCAATTCGCGTAAATAAATAAATAAACATATACGGGACATTTAACACATCGCAATCTAGCCCCAAAGTAATCGATAGCTTGTGTTATGGGTACTAGATAACTGATAAATATACATACATACTAATATACATAAATATAATATATTGAAAAACACCCAGACACTGGAAAACATTCATGCTCATCACACAAACATTTAACAGTAGTGGGAATCGAACCCACAACCTCTGAGGCAGACGGCAAGTTCGCTACCACTACGCCGTTCGGTCGTCAAATATAGTTGTAAAGGGATCTTAGAATTTTTTTTTGGCAACTTTTTTTATATTGAATTAGTGTTAATATAAACAGATAGTGTTAATTAACTTTTGAACAATGGTGAAGCCTTTTTGTTTCATATGGAAAGCTATACAGTATGGGAAGATTTCACCATAGAATGACGAGACACATCTGTGTTGTTCTGACATGACATGATGATATCAACTCTCACTAAAATCATTTCCATATTGGCAGTCAAAAGGACGCATCAGCCCTTCTTTATAGGAGACAAACAACCTGAAAAACTGCAAATTTTATATTATAGGAAAACACCCAGACACTGGAAAACATTCATGCTCATCACACTAACATTTACCAGTAGCGAGAATAAAATCTACGACCTTCGAAGCAGACGCCAGGTTTCTTGAGATTTTCAGGCTAACTAGGATAGACCTTCAATTCACAATGTTCGCTGTGAAAACTATTTAAGTAGGCCTACTTTTTACAGCTTAATCTTGGTGGTAAAAATGATACCTTCCATACAAAAACATTTAAGCCCCTGCCTATGGATAGACTTTGTTTAATGCATTGCCATTTTTTTTTCCTTTTTAAATATGTATCTCGGCTATCTGTTGTTGGACATTAGGCCGTGGGGTTGTTGGTAGGGGTCGGTTGCCAATAAAATAAGAATATTTCTGATGTATTGTTATGTTATCAACAAATTGACAACACATCGTTAATTAATGCAAGTCAATGCGTGTTTGTTTTGCAGCTAGCGGCCAGCGAACCCCCACAATCTCTCACATTACTCAGGAGCAGATAAGGGATATCGGCAGCTCAGTTGACTTGGACTGCTCCGTCCACTATGCTCAGGACTATCCAGTGCTATGGGTAAAATTATCACCCTAATATTTATAGGGCAAAAGCTTGTATGTGAGTTTGTGTATGTTTGTTACCATTTCACGACACAACTCTTTTATAGAAAACTAGCTGACTAGGCAAATGTTGTTTTGCCATTTGGTGATATTTTTTTTACTCTATACAAGTTAGTACTTGACTGCGATCTCACCTAATGGTAAGTGATGATGCAGCCTAAGATGTTGTCGTACTAACCTGGAAGGGTAAGTAAAATTACCCAAACCGTTTCTACAAGCATCGCACCGGAACGCTAAATTGCTTGGCCATCTTTGCTGGTAGGGTGGTAACTAGCCTCGGCCGAAGCCTCCCACCAGACCAAACCTGAGATAATTTAGAAATTATAAAATGCCAAATAGGCCAATTGAATCCGAGCGCGCCGCCACTGCGCCAGGGAGGTTGGCAAATTCGTTGAGGATATGAAAATAGCTTATGACCAAATGTAGTCAAAAATTTCATAAAAATCAGTCGAGCCGTTTCAGAGGAGCATGACCAACACTGTGACCCAAGAATTTGATATATTAGAGCTATGTTTTCCCTCGATTTTCTTTGACATTTAATGCTTTATATATATATCGGCCCCTAGTAACTCATTAGGTCAAGAAACAGTATGAATTATAAAGGTATCTTTATAATATTATCAATTGTATTACATTAAGTTATTGTTTTGTCCTTATCTTAAGTAAACAACGCATGACTTCAGCAAATATAAAAATAATTGAGTATAAATAACCGTATCATTTATTCTGATTAACATATTTATGAACATTATTAGTCCTCTGTTGCCTAAAATCATATAATTATTTATATGCAAATACCTAAATAATTATATTTTTGATTCATTTAATAATTATTTTTAACCAAGACCTCAGCATTGCTTTCAACCAGGCATGATTATCTTCAAGGGATTTGTATCTACAGTAAAAAAATGGACTTTAAGGCACAGCAATAATAATTTGTGTTTTAGGTGAAGTACGATCGCCACAGGACCACTGAATCCCTTCCCCTGTCCACCAACTCGGGGCTCATCATCAGGGATTCCAGATTCTCACTCAGATTCGATGTCGCCTCTGCCACTTACACCCTATCGGTAAGAATACATTTTTAAATTAATGTCCTCCAGACAACTGGTCACGGTGGTAAATCTCTGCTGATACAAGGGCTGCTATTTATGTACCCGGCCAGTTACAGAACAATATCAAAAAAGTTAATATTTCATTTCATAATGGAACCTTTTGGATGAAGAATCCAATTAGTTATATGTAGCTGTCATTTGTTTTTATCTGTGGCGCCATTTTGAAAATCGTGTGTCCTAGTATTAAAGCTTCTGTTTGGTCAACGCTCTACGTTTCATGTATATTATTTTAACGAAAAAATGTCAATTTTATTTGGAAAGCCTAATTAAAAATTGTTGATTTAGTACCTCCTGCGTCTTGAAATGATAGAAATATGCTTCCATCTCCTCACGAGATATCTTAAAAACATGTTATAATCTTTCATACTATATAAGAAATCTTGTATTATAACAATGACATTTTTGAAAAGAGCAAGTGCTGAGTTCCTTGCCAGTATTTCTCGGTGCAAACCTGCTTTCCGAACCTGGCGGTAGAGTTTTGACTTTTCATAAGAGCCTGTTATTTAGGCCTATGTGAAAATAAATATTTTCATTCTCATTTTCATTGATCCACAGATTAAAGATATCCAGGAGACGGACGCAGGGTTCTACCAGTGCCAGGTGCTGATCTCCGTCAGCAACAGGATCACGGCGGAGGTGGAGCTGCAAGTGCGTCGGCCGCCTATCATCTCGGACAACTCCACCCGGTCCATCATAGCCAGCGAGGGAGAGAGTGAGTGTTCAACAGGATATTATGGGGCAGTGCTGCCAAAACCAATCTTCAATGAGTTCAAACCGTTCAAAATAAAATTATAAAAATGTTATTCAACTTTGACTTTCTAATACCAACTAAAATTGTCTATTCAGAAACAAAATTAATGAACCTTGAACAGACATATTACTACAATACTTGTTTTTACAAATTCGGTCACATCTTAAGTTTATAACGAAAATGGAGCATGGATCCCGACTACGTAGTGCTCACTACATTATAATAAACAAACCCCGAACCGCATATTACGGTAGTAAGAACATAACTTTTGAAGGAGCACTAATGTACAATAAATTACCTAATAGCATATTATATTATCTGTGCTAATAGTATCAAAACAATAGAAAAATTTAACATTTTTAGGAAAAAATTAAAAACTTTTGTAACATCCCTGGCGAGCAACTATTGCATGAACAAACACTGAACATCTTTTGTTATGCCTACCCTGCTTTGCAATTTTTTACTATGTAGCGCATTTGTCTTTTTTGTTAATAATTTCTTTTGAGAATAATAAAGTTCTGCTTTGCAATTTTTTACTATGTATAGTACGATTCACGAAAGATGACCACAAATGGCGGGTCTTTTCTTCATGTACACTCATAAAGAAAAGACTTAAGCCAAAATAATTACCATATATTAGTTAAATAAGACCATATATATTAGTTCAAATAAATAAGACCATAATATTAGTTAGATAAGTCCAAAGAGACCTAAAATAGGCCCGCCATTTGCGGTCATCTTTCGTGAATCGTACTATACCGCATTTGTATTTTTTGTTAATAATTTCTTTTGAGAATAATAAATTTCTTTAACCACATTATGTACTTATGCCACGGAATACATAATAAAACCTAACCTTTAACCTTTTAAGAAATAGCGCTGACAAAAAAAGTGCAGTTCAGTTCGCAATAGCGCCTCGCTACTAGGGCTACTTTCGTTATCAGCCCTAGTCGTACTATTATATCTTATTCGCTTACAAATTGCGAAAAACCACAAAACTATTTGATTTTTGCGGGCACACCTTTCGCATGCCACTTAAACATCTTGATTCCAAGTGAAATTGCACTGAAATACTAAATTGTAATGTGTAAATAAAAACTAATTAGTGACTACGACCACTAGCAATTTTATTGGTTAATTTGAATCTGCGATTGTCCCCAGGCGCTCAGATGGAGTGTTACGCGGGCGGTTTCCCGCTGCCGAAGATCTCGTGGCGGCGCGAGAACAACGCCATCTTGCCCACCGGCGGCTCCATCTACCGGTAAGACTAAAATGGCGGCCATTTTAATATAGGGAAAATTTGATAGCTGTTGACTGAAATCAAATTGTTGACTTTTTAATAATTTTCGAAACTAGAAATATTACCAAATATGTTGCAACACTAATGAAATCGAATAAATCACAAACGAGTTATAAGTATTTTATATTTCTGATTAAACATAAATGGCTGCATTTGAACTGTGATATCACTATTCAGTAGTACATAGTAGCGCTATATAAATTTTCGTTTAGCGAGAAAGGGGCACTTTCACTTTAAGTTTGAATACTTGTAACTTAGTATATTTTCTTAGCTTGATTTATTTTTGTTTACGACACGACGGTAGTTTCGAATTACAAAACCGTGTACAGTGAAGGTTAAAAGTCGATATATGAATTTGCAAACAAGATCCATTGCAGGCATGTAAGACAAAAATATTTTAAACCCTGCTGTCATTGATTTAAGGTTGATATTGCTAACAGTATAATATGATACTTGCACAGTGCACACCGTTGTATGTATGCACTTTTGACCTTGACCGTACATCTGCATTTTATATTACGGATATAAACCGTGTCATGGCGCCTTGTGGTAAACTGTATATTATGAAACATGACACTTTTGTAGTGGTTATTTTAATATTTTATCAACGGCTTGTCTCAATGACAGATCAGCTCAGCAGTATCGAAACTTAATACTTACTGAGTACAATTAATATTTCCTTTGGAAGAGTCCCCAAATATTGACATTATATTTTTGCAGTGGCAACATTCTCAAGATTACGTCCATCCACAAGGAGGACCGCGGCACGTACTACTGCGTGGCCGAGAACGGCGTCGGCAAGGGCGATAGACGCAACATTAACTTGGAAGTTGAGTTCGCGCCCGTCGTTACTGTGCCCAGACCGCGGTTGGGACAGGTAGGTGCGAGAGGGAGGTTGAGATACCCTACAGACAGGATTAGCTGAGCTGCGGGGCTAGACAAAGTCACAAGCGTTTGGCGTTAACGCTAGTCGACAAAAATGTATGGACAAAACAAATGACTGTAGAAAAACCACTATAATAATTACTAAACACGCTGTGTTTGATACTGTCGGCTGTCAATTGTCAAGCGAAGTACGCTAAAGTTATCTACAAGGTCCGCGAGAACGCCAGCGAGCGTTCAAGTTGTCGTAGTTAATTATTCAAACACAGCGTGTTTAGTAATTATTATCGTGGTTTTTCTACAGTCATTTGTTTTGTTCATGCATTTTTGTCGACTAGCGTTAACACCAAACTCACGCCAAACGCTTGTGACTTTGTCTAGCCCCGCTGGCCTGCGAGCGGCCAACGGACATAGACCTCTAGTCTATTTTTTTTTTGTTTTTATGTATGGTTCGTTCGTTTCAGCCGACGGACGTCCACTGCTGGACAAAGGCCTCCTGCAATGATTTCCAACCGACACTGTTCTGCGCTACTTGCATCCTGTAGCGACTTCTCGCGACCCTCTTAATGCCATCAGTTCATTTGGCCGGAGGTCTGCCAACAATGCGCTTTCCCGTGCGGGGTCGCCATTCCAGCACTTTGGGTCCCCAACATCCGTAGGTTCTACGAGCTATGTGCCCATTGCTACTTCAGCTTCGCAATACGTTGAGCTGTGTCGGTGATTCTAGTTCATGTACTGAGTGACTCTGAGCCTTCTTATGAGGCCCATTGTAAATGACCGTCTCTACAAATCTCGGATCCGTATGTCATCACTGGCAAAACGTACTTTTCGAAGACCTTAGTCTTCTAGCACTGAGGGATATTGGACGAGAAGACATCACAGAGATTCCCGAACGCTGCCCAACCAAGCTATTTTATGACATCTACTCTGGACGGCGGCGTGAAAAAATGTCGCCAGTTTATCGGTGCCAATAATATCAACAATAGTAAGGCCACGCTGTAGTTCGCTCAGCAACTATCTATAGAATTTTTACAGATAGCGATGGAAATTGCTTGTAGGAAAAAGGTTTACGTAAATCATTCGGATGCCCATATATCCTGAAGTTTCTTATTCGTGACTATCACCTATTTTTGTTTTCGATTTCATTTTGTTATATTTCAGATTCGTTAGAACCTTTACAGAGTATAAATATAAACGCACAATTTTTGAATCTGAACATGTCACATTATTTATTCCAGGCCCTCCAATACGACATGGATCTGGAGTGCCACGTGGAAGCGTACCCCCCGCCCGCCATCTCCTGGCTGAAGAACGGAGTGCAGCTGTCCAACAACCAACATTACAGGTGAGAACTGTTCCAGTTGTATTGCTTTACTCATCATATCGTGATTATCACTGTATCATAGCACCAAGTAGTTTTGGGACCACCAAATACCTATAAGGTAGAGATGCGTAATGTTTTCACACACTAAGTGAAAAATAAAGTGAATCCAATAATTCACTTTACTCAGTGTGTGTGAAGTGAATCCAATGATTCACTTTACTCAGTGTGTGTGAAGTGAATCCAATGATTCACTTTACTCAGTGTGTGTGAAGTGAATCCAATGATTCACTTTACTCAGTGTGTGTGAAGTGAATCCAATGATTCACTTTACTCAGTGTGGGTGAAGTGAATCCAATAATTCACTTTACTCAGTGTGTGTGAAGTGAATCCAATAATTCACTTTACTCAGTGTGTGTGAAGTGAATCCAATAATTCACTTTACTCAGTGTGTGTGAAGTGAATCCAATGATTCACTTTACTCAATGTGTGTGATGTGAATCTAATGATTCATTTCTTCAATAAAATGAAAATTTCAATTTTACACTATATCAATAGACATAAAGTTAGTTAGAAATATATTATCAGGACATTACACACATCGCAATCTAGCCCCAAAGTAAGCGATAGCTTGTGTTATGGGTACTAAATAACTGATAAATATACATACGTATGTACTAATATACATAAATATAATATATTGAAAAACACCCAGACACTGGAATGGAAAACATTCATGCTCATCACACAAACATTTACCAGTCGAGGGAATCGAACCTACGACCTCCGGCGCAGACAGCAGGCATGAGTAATCGTTGTATTTTCTGCTCAGAATCTCCCACTTCGCGACTGCCGACGAGTTCACAGACACCACTCTGAGGGTGATCACGATCGAGAAGCGACAGTACGGGCTCTTCACATGCAAGGCGCAGAACAAACTCGGCACCGACGAGGGCACTGTCGAGCTGTTTGGTGAGTGCACTTTGTACAGTGGGATGCAACCTTTATGGAGGTCACTGATCTCCGTCATACTAGTACGCTGGATCAAACATACTATACAATTGACAGTTCGTTTTTTGTGGCGGTTAGAAACGCCCCCCTCTTTCCATTCGTTTATTTTCTCTTTGACACATGAAATAGCAATAGCGAGGATTCAGAGAGGGATGTAGCTCGTAGGACCGATGGCCGTTGGGGACCCAAGGTGCTGGAATGGCGGCCACGCACGGAGACCCCCACCAGGTGGACGGACGACATAAAGAAGGTCGCGGGAAGTCGCCAGGCGGCGCAAGATCGTGGTGTTTGGCGGTCATTTCAGGAGGCCTATGTCCAGACGTCCATTGGCTGAAACGACGACGACGACGACGAGAGAGATAAAGGTAAAGGTCCCTCGCTATTGCTGTATCAGTTTCATGTATCAAAGAGAAATAAACGAATAGAAAGAGTTTAATGACCGTCTTTTAGGATGACTTTTTTTTAGTTCCATGAACGCTCACGGCAGGTTACGCAACAATCAGCGCCAAAATGGCGAAAATCATTTGTCTTCATTTTTACGTTGATAGTTTGAGGTCCTGCGTACTTGTTTAATAGAGGTCAGTGATGGAGACTCAGAAGCTTGCATCATACATATTGACGATGATATATAAAGCTATGCCCGAGAATTTTTTGTTTTGTTTTGCTAGTTGTAAGCTTATAAGATATTTAGTTTATGGCAGTAGTAAAATTGCTGGAACGGCAGTATCATATTCTTCATAAAAATATGTAAAATGTTTAGTTGAGTACGTGAGATTTTCAGACTCTTTTCTATATTTAAGTACGCGCTGTAGTTGTGAATTTTATGTTTATCGAATAATTGTAATAATAAAATATTGATATCATTGCGTGAAATATAATTATGTATGTATTATGCATATCAAAAGTAAAATAATATGAAAAAATAAACTGAAGTTTATGTAAAAGGCTTTTTGATTTTGAAACATGTACACTCATTCAGGGTGTTGACGAGAATAATATTATAGAAATCATTTATTTTAATTTTTGTTCAGTTTTCGCCAATTCTCGTATGTACGCCCTGTGATTGCTGTAATTTTATAATCATTGTATGTCGCTAATTTTTTATAGCTTCGGCTGTGTAATTTAAACATTGTTTTTTTGGCTGTATTCTGGCTGATTTTTTTTTAACAATACTTTTTCTTGCATGCGTATAGAAACTATAATCCCGGTGTGCCCGCCCGCGTGTGGACAGGCGCGTTACGGCGGCGCGGCCAGTGTGAGCGCGTCAGAGTGGGTCGTGACCGCGCTCGCGCTCTACGTGCTCTGGCTGAGGTGTGTATGACTGTCGCTGTGAAACTATAATCCTAGTGTGGACAGGCGCGTTACGGCGGCGCGGCCAGTGTGAGCGCGTCAGAGTGGGTCGTGACCGCGCTCGCGCTCTACGTGCTCTGGCTGAGGTGTGTATGACTGTCGCTGTGAAACTATAATCCTAGTGTGGACAGGCGCGTTACGGCGGCGCGGCCAGTGTGAGCGCGTCAGAGTGGGTCGTGACCGCGCTCGCGCTCTACGTGCTCTGGCTGAGGTGTGTATGACTGTCGCTGTGAAACTATAATCCTAGTGTGGACAGGCGCGTTACGGCGGCGCGGCCAGTGTGAGCGCGTCAGAGTGGGTCGTGACCGCGCTCGCGCTCTACGTGCTCTGGCTGAGGTGTGTATGACTGTCGCTGTGAAACTATAATCCTAGTGTGGACAGGCGCGTTACGGCGGCGCGGCCAGTGTGAGCGCGTCAGAGTGGGTCGTGACCGCGCTCGCGCTCTACGTGCTCTGGCTGAGGTGTGTATGACTGTCGCTGTGAAACTATAATCCTAGTGTGGACAGGCGCGTTACGGCGGCGCGGCCAGTGTGAGCGCGTCAGAGTGGGTCGTGACCGCGCTCGCGCTCTACGTGCTCTGGCTGAGGTGTGTATGACTGTCGCTGTGAAACTATAATCCTAGTGTGGACAGGCGCGTTACGGCGGCGCGGCCAGTGTGAGCGCGTCAGAGTGGGTCGTGACCGCGCTCGCGCTCTACGTGCTCTGGCTGAGGTGTGTATGACTGTCGCTGTGAAACTATAATCCTAGTGTGGACAGGCGCGTTACGGCGGCGCGGCCAGTGTGAGCGCGTCAGAGTGGGTCGTGACCGCGCTCGCGCTCTACGTGCTCTGGCTGAGGTGTGTATGACTGTCGCTGTGAAACTATAATCCTAGTGTGGACAGGCGCGTTACGGCGGCGCGGCCAGTGTGAGCGCGTCAGAGTGGGTCGTGACCGCGCTCGCGCTCTACGTGCTCTGGCTGAGGTGTGTATGACTGTCGCTGTGAAACTATAATCCTAGTGTGGACAGGCGCGTTACGGCGGCGCGGCCATTGTGAGCGCGTCAGAGTGGGTCGTGACCGCGCTCGCGCTCTACGTGCTCTGGCTGAGGTGTGTATGACTGTCGCTGTGAAACTATAATCCTAGTGTGGACAGGCGCGTTACGGCGGCGCGGCCAGTGTGAGCGCGTCAGAGTGGGTCGTGACCGCGCTCGCGCTCTACGTGCTCTGGCTGAGGTGTGTATGACTGTCGCTGTGAAACTATAATCCTAGTGTGGACAGGCGCGTTACGGCGGCGCGGCCAGTGTGAGCGCGTCAGAGTGGGTCGTGACCGCGCTCGCGCTCTACGTGCTCTGGCTGAGGTGTGTATGACTGTCGCTGTGAAACTATAATCCTAGTGTGGACAGGCGCGTTACGGCGGCGCGGCCAGTGTGAGCGCGTCAGAGTGGGTCGTGACCGCGCTCGCGCTCTACGTGCTCTGGCTGAGGTGTGTATGACTGTCGCTGTGAAACTATAATCCTAGTGTGGACAGGCGCGTTACGGCGGCGCGGCCAGTGTGAGCGCGTCAGAGTGGGTCGTGACCGCGCTCGCGCTCTACGTGCTCTGGCTGAGGTGTGTATGACTGTCGCTGTGAAACTATAATCCTAGTGTGGACAGGCGCGTTACGGCGGCGCGGCCAGTGTGAGCGCGTCAGAGTGGGTCGTGACCGCGCTCGCGCTCTACGTGCTCTGGCTGAGGTGTGTATGACTGTCGCTGTGAAACTATAATCCTAGTGTGGACAGGCGCGTTACGGCGGCGCGGCCAGTGTGAGCGCGTCAGAGTGGGTCGTGACCGCGCTCGCGCTCTACGTGCTCTGGCTGAGGTGTGTATGACTGTCGCTGTGAAACTATAATCCTAGTGTGGACAGGCGCGTTACGGCGGCGCGGCCAGTGTGAGCGCGTCAGAGTGGGTCGTGACCGCGCTCGCGCTCTACGTGCTCTGGCTGAGGTGTGTATGACTGTCGCTGTGAAACTATAATCCTAGTGTGGACAGGCGCGTTACGGCGGCGCGGCCAGTGTGAGCGCGTCAGAGTGGGTCGTGACCGCGCTCGCGCTCTACGTGCTCTGGCTGAGGTGTGTATGACTCTCGCTGTGAAACTATAATCCTAGTGTGGACAGGCGCGTTACGGCGGCGCGGCCAGTGTGAGCGCGTCAGAGTGGGTCGTGACCGCGCTCGCGCTCTACGTGCTCTGGCTGAGGTGTGTATGACTGTCGCTGTGAAACTATAATCCTAGTGTGGACAGGCGCGTTACGGCGGCGCGGCCAGTGTGAGCGCGTCAGAGTGGGTCGTGACCGCGCTCGCGCTCTACGTGCTCTGGCTGAGGTGTGTATGACTGTCGCTGTGAAACTATAATCCTAGTGTGGACAGGCGCGTTACGGCGGCGCGGCCAGTGTGAGCGCGTCAGAGTGGGTCGTGACCGCGCTCGCGCTCTACGTGCTCTGGCTGAGGTGTGTATGACTGTCGCTGTGAAACTATAATCCTAGTGTGGACAGGCGCGTTACGGCGGCGCGGCCAGTGTGAGCGCGTCAGAGTGGGTCGTGACCGCGCTCGCGCTCTACGTGCTCTGGCTGAGGTGTGTATGACTGTCGCTGTGAAACTATAATCCTAGTGTGGACAGGCGCGTTACGGCGGCGCGGCCAGTGTGAGCGCGTCAGAGTGGGTCGTGACCGCGCTCGCGCTCTACGTGCTCTGGCTGAGGTGTGTATGACTGTCGCTGTGAAACTATAATCCTAGTGTGGACAGGCGCGTTACGGCGGCGCGGCCAGTGTGAGCGCGTCAGAGTGGGTCGTGACCGCGCTCGCGCTCTACGTGCTCTGGCTGAGGTGTGTATGACTGTCGCTGTGAAACTATAATCCTAGTGTGGACAGGCGCGTTACGGCGGCGCGGCCAGTGTGAGCGCGTCAGAGTGGGTCGTGACCGCGCTCGCGCTCTACGTGCTCTGGCTGAGGTGTGTATGACTGTCGCTGTGAAACTATAATCCTAGTGTGGACAGGCGCGTTACGGCGGCGCGGCCAGTGTGAGCGCGTCAGAGTGGGTCGTGACCGCGCTCGCGCTCTACGTGCTCTGGCTGAGGTGTGTATGACTGTCGCTGTGAAACTATAATCCTAGTGTGGACAGGCGCGTTACGGCGGCGCGGCCAGTGTGAGCGCGTCAGAGTGGGTCGTGACCGCGCTCGCGCTCTACGTGCTCTGGCTGAGGTGTGTATGACTGTCGCTGTGAAACTATAATCCTAGTGTGGACAGGCGCGTTACGGCGGCGCGGCCAGTGTGAGCGCGTCAGAGTGGGTCGTGACCGCGCTCGCGCTCTACGTGCTCTGGCTGAGGTGTGTATGACTGTCGCTGTGAAACTATAATCCTAGTGTGGACAGGCGCGTTACGGCGGCGCGGCCAGTGTGAGCGCGTCAGAGTGGGTCGTGACCGCGCTCGCGCTCTACGTGCTCTGGCTGAGGTGTGTATGACTGTCGCTGTGAAACTATAATCCTAGTGTGGACAGGCGCGTTACGGCGGCGCGGCCAGTGTGAGCGCGTCAGAGTGGGTCGTGACCGCGCTCGCGCTCTACGTGCTCTGGCTGAGGTGTGTATGACTGTCGCTGTGAAACTATAATCCTAGTGTGGACAGGCGCGTTACGGCGGCGCGGCCAGTGAGAGCGCGTCAGAGTGGGTCGTGACCGCGCTCGCGCTCTACGTGCTCTGGCTGAGGTGTGTATGACTGTCGCTGTGAAACTATAATCCTAGTGTGGACAGGCGCGTTACGGCGGCGCGGCCAGTGTGAGCGCGTCAGAGTGGGTCGTGACCGCGCTCGCGCTCTACGTGCTCTGGCTGAGGTGTGTATGACTGTCGCTGTGAAACTATAATCCTAGTGTGGACAGGCGCGTTACGGCGGCGCGGCTAGTGTGAGCGCGTCAGAGTGGGTCGTGACCGCGCTCGCGCTCTACGTGCTCTGGCTGAGGTGTGTATGACTGTCGCTGTGAAACTATAATCCTAGTGTGGACAGGCGCGTTACGGCGGCGCGGCTAGTGTGAGCGCGTCAGAGTGGGTCGTGACCGCGCTCGCGCTCTACGTGCTCTGGCTGAGGTGTGTATGACTGTCGCTGTGAAACTATAATCCTAGTGTGGACAGGCGCGTTACGGCGGCGCGGCCAGTGTGAGCGCGTCAGAGTGGGTCGTGACCGCGCTCGCGCTCTACGTGCTCTGGCTGAGGTGTGTATGACTGTCGCTGTGAAACTATAATCCTAGTGTGGACAGGCGCGTTACGGCGGCGCGGCTAGTGTGAGCGCGTCAGAGTGGGTCGTGACCGCGCTCGCGCTCTACGTGCTCTGGCTGAGGTGTGTATGACTGTCGCTGTGAAACTATAATCCTAGTGTGGACAGGCGCGTTACGGCGGCGCGGCCAGTGTGAGCGCGTCAGAGTGGGTCGTGACCGCGCTCGCGCTCTACGTGCTCTGGCTGAGGTGTGTATGACTGTCGCTGTGAAACTATAATCCTAGTGTGGACAGGCGCGTTACGGCGGCGCGGCCAGTGTGAGCGCGTCAGAGTGGGTCGTGACCGCGCTCGCGCTCTACGTGCTCTGGCTGAGGTGTGTATGACTGTCGCTGTGAAACTATAATCCTAGTGTAGACAGGCGCGTTACGGCGGCGCGGCCAGTGTGAGCGCGTCAGAGTGGGTCGTGACCGCGCTCGCGCTCTACGTGCTCTGGCTGAGGTGTGTATGACTGTCGCTGTGAAACTGTAATTTCCATATACCCGCTCGTGTGTGTGCAAGTGCGTTACGGTGGTGCGAGCAGTGTGAGTAACCTGTTTAATCAGCATAAGCTTTCCTTTTGTGACATGATCAATTTTGTTTTATTGAAAGATGCTTTTGCAGTTTTCTTTCTTTCAGCTTTAGAATATAATTTAATTTACCTTTCATTGATAATAATCATTCATAATTAAATAATGATACACTGTCTTTGACATGCCAGAATGAAAATATAGAGTCTCTTGGTTACACAAAATGACATAGTAATTTTATCTGTTACAGAGTCTCTCATACCAGATATTAATTTCTCCGGGCTGAGGCTCGACCCGCTGATCTATGGCAACTACGCGTCGAGAGCACATATCAATCCAGTCGGTACATTTCTTATCACATATCTTATTTTTACAATGATTATATAAGAATTATTTCGTGTAATCTATATATAACGTAGGATAAAGTAAAACG
This sequence comes from Coenonympha arcania, assembly GCA_036785405.1. NCBI lineage: Eukaryota > Metazoa > Arthropoda > Insecta > Lepidoptera > Nymphalidae > Coenonympha > Coenonympha arcania. The sequence goes on from CM072062.1 coordinate 16,685,051, forward strand.
GGTGTTTACCACGATAAATCTTTATATCTACTATGATTATTTCGACTTAATTACATAGTTCGTAGGGCGATTTTAGAGCACATAATAAGGTGATATTCAGGTCAACCGCAATAGGAGTGACGAAAGATTTTGAAATCCTCTTCCATAATGTAGGTTTACATTTACTATTTACGAATAAACTTTATTTCGGGAATGAACTTAAGTAAAACGGAGATTAAAGCCATTTTTCTAATATTTTTTAAATACGGCGCGAAAACAGCTTAGGTGTTATGGCGTCGGCTCTGACGTCACGCTTAGGTAAGCTGTGATCGGTGTTTCAGTCAAAATGGCCGACTGAAGTATTTCAATGTTTTATTTTATTGAAAATCTTAATAAGCTTAATTTTTTAAATAAAAGTAAACCGATATTTTAATTTTACCATTAATTAAACATAAATTTTCCCGTGAAAACATGAAATCGACCATTTTTTGATACTGTCGTCATGGCTATTATTACAGTCATATTGACCTACAAGCTGCCCTCTCTTTCGTTGATCTTAAATTTCGTTCTTCGTTCTTCGTGATATGCACCCGATACATTAATACTACAATTGACGAAAAAATAAACAAAAACAATAATTAATCGTGCGACTGATCTCTTCTATAATGTTCCAAATTTTAAATTTAAGTAAAACTAAATTTTACAGTTCAGAGTAACGTTATAAAAACAATCGTTTATTTTATAAATCAGTGGCATCTATCTATAATAATATATTCAGTAAAATAAATATAAAAATTGTACTCGAATCACCTCAAAACACCAAAAGATCTTAATTATTGCAACTACGTACAAATGAATCTAGTTTAGATATAGATTTTTTAATATTATATTTATCTATAGATCGTCAAGATTTAATATTCTAAGCTAAAAATAAAGTAGAGAACTGATCTAAGTAGTTTAGTCTAAAAAAATCATAACGACTGCGAACGGGCTAGTTTTCACGGCAATGTTTAGATGCAATTGTGTAGCTGACAAATTATCTACAAAATACGAATTTTTTAAGATGTTAATATAAAACAAATGCAGTTTTTATAGCCTGTTTTGGGTCTCGTAATAATTATTAATGACTTACTATTTCCAAGTTTTATTTTCATCTGCATCTATCCATCTTTTTAATGATATTATTGACGCGCTTTGGGTTTAGATTTAAGGTACTAAATAAGAATAATTAAATAATTTAACAATATCGAGACAAAAGCAATAGTTTTTTTCCACTTTTTATATAGAAAATAAGACTAGATTTTATTATAGAAGTCCGTAATAATCCTTTTTTATAACGGATGAGTGTGTGTGTACTTTTATATATTTTTCTACCAATGGCAATATAGTGTAGTGGATCAGAATAGTAATAAAGATTTTATATATAGAGACGTAGCATGTACTGAGATAAAGAAAGCATTTACCCATCAGTAGTTACCTTTTTTGCCGTAAGAAGTGAGGACTGAATCTCATAGTTTTAACTTTCTTGTGATCATAAACGGGCTAGACTGAAAACAAGAGCTATAGTTTTTTGACAAGTTATACTCGCCTTTTTATAAAATGTACAAGGAGTTTTTACATATTTCGACAATACTTTCGATTGACAGCTACAGCAAGATGCAAGTTTTATAGCCCGTTTATGATCATAAATCTATTTCTTCTTAATAATATGGTATGCTAATGTAATTACATTTATTAATGAACAGATTTTGATAAAAGACTTCATTCCATTTTATAAGCAAAATATTTTGTAATTTAGCTCAAGTAAAAGCTTTTTGTGTTTAAATTCCATCCATTTTCAATTTTTGTGTATAGAATAAGTATTTAATGTGTAGATTTTTTGATAAAAATTTTGATCTGAATTTAGAAAATTTTATAGAAATAAGTAAGTTTTTAAAATGTAACTACTTGCATTCCCAATAATAGTGATATTTATTTTATTATGTACTCCTATTCTCATTTCAATGTATTTAATAAGAGTGATTTAAATTACAAACTTAACAATTATTACATTTGCACTTTTCCAATATAATAGTGTACCTAGTAATAACAATGTTTTGCCATATCCCAGAGTTTTTGTTGCAATAAAGGTTTTTCATAATTCTATTTATTGCATTTTTATTTACTAAATGGATCATTAAGGGGATTGATTGAATTTATTTTTGTCTTTCTCACTCTCACGGAGATTTGGTAGGTGCGACATGCAGCGTCGCGGAAGAATATAGCAGAAAAACGACGTTTTACCTAATTTTTTTTTTTTTTTTTTTATACTGATAGGCTTGCGCTTGACTACAATCAAGTCTGATGAACAGAAATGATGAGGTCTAGGATGGAGCGCGCTTGCCTAGAAAATGCCTATTCACTCTTCTCTTGAAGGCACCCAGATTGTATTTGGCTGGGAACACGGAAGCTGGAAGGGTGTTCCACACCTTAGCGGTTCGTATCAGAAACGTAGAAGAAAAGCGTTTCGTCCGAGTACGCTGGACATCAACCACATAATTACTCAAAAACTAAGCTGGTTATCAAAAATCCGTTCTAAGCGTTTTAGGATATTATTATTACCGATACATTAAAACAAAAATTACAATTACATCCATTGTAGTTTCCGATAAAATATAGAAAAACTGAGATTTTTGAGCAACTTTTGGGAGAACTTTCTATCGAGAAAATTTTATCCAATCGTGTTTCTGCTTCTTAGCGATTTTAGATTAAAGATCCAAAATACATGACGTGTAAATTTGAAAGTAATTTTCTTTATAGTTTTGCATAAAACTTCATTCAAAATCACCTAAATACGGCTTGTAGGCCGTTAAGTACGCTGACAACAGAACCGGAATTAATTTCTTTGAAAAAAGTTCGACAAGTAGGTATAGAGCAGCTGCGGTCGCAGCCTGAAATTTTGGAGGATATTACAAAAATAATATATAAATTTGACGTCTATATAAGATTAATGCAATGGAAATCTTTGATTTTTTACTTGAGGCTCCTGTTAATATTCGTAAATTTTTAGATTTTTCAATTTAATTTTAAGTTCTGTCCAGCCATATCCCTTGTGGCACACCCGGACCGCGTATGTTTTCGAGGGGATAATTTGTAGGGAAAGTTGACAAACGAAACAAAAAGCAGAGAGTAGACTCGTCCTCTCCTCTCCGACTGGCGGAATACTTAATGCATTGACGCGATTTGTGAATACTTAAAAAAATCTTTAAATAAAACAAAGCTTTAAAAAATCATCCCGTTTTTATTTTTACACGATATAAAATACTTCTTCTTTATATGACTATGTGTAACACCTTATACAAAGCTTAACTATTTTACCTGTACATAATACAAATTAAGCCTAATTAAGTACGAAATATTGCTCAGATAAATATCCTATATGCCAGAATTCAGTTGAAGTCAAACTTAAAACTTATATAATATGCGTCATTGTGCAATCGTTGTTGTGATTATCGTAATCACGAATGATCATAACAATCACATCGCTAACGGTGTGATCAGTGCAATCACGATGCGACTGCCGCAACCATTCCAATTTTTTTATTGAAAATTCACTCTCCTATAATTCAAATAATCTGCGATGAACTTTTTTCAAATAATAATTAATTGTAAGAAAACCTTCATATAGTTCTTGTTATTATTAAATAATATGTTGAATACCCTACTATTTACTGACTTATATATTCTGTAGTTCCGATTACTTTTTTTCATGCCTTGATTATTATTTCTTTATTAGTATGTGTTACATTATTATAGGCGGTAATAACAAACCAATAAGTAAGTATTTAAATAGGTACCAGTTCACTTCAATATTTACTTACTCTTCACTTAAAATTGATTATAAAGCTGTTTACATTTTATATTCAATAATACGAGTTAGGTCTTAATTTAAAAAATGCGCCTTATCACTGACCAAGCGGTGTATATCACGAGGATGGTGAAAACGATGCGTACTATCTGGTGAAGATAGTACAACCTGAAACCAGAAGACAAAATTATCTTAACCATTAAAAGCAAATAAATACCATGTGCCTCCTCGCCAAAAATCCAGTTTGACGAGATTTTATAAGAATGATTTGTTTTTATTTTTGACTTAAATTAAAAAATATATATTAAGTAGACACATTAAAATATTTATACCGTTTGGATAAATAAAATAAAATGAAAATCTTTATTTTTCACATAGGCCCAAATAATAGGCTCTTATGAAAAGTCAAAACTCTACCGCCAGGTTCGGAAAGCAGGTTTGCACCGAGAAGAACTGGCAAGAAACTCGGCACTTGCTCTTTTCAAAAATGTCAATACAATTTCTTAAATAATATCAAAAATTATTACATAATTTTTAAGATATCTCGAGAATCGAAATGGAAATATATCCCTGTCATTCCAAGAATTCTTGTCATTGAAAAATTCTTCAATAGTATAGTAACCTCGATTTATTAGATGTTTTTTGACAGTGACTTTAAACCTGTGTAAAGGAATTGAATTTTCGGAAATCCTTTCTTAGTGAGTAAAACAGAAATTCTCCGATAGTCAGCAATAAAATGCACCGCTTCACATCTATCGGTCGTCCTGCACCGGTCAAGTTTTGTATTACCTTTTCCACTTGATCCTCGCCTGTGGCAGCGTGTCGTCAGATTCCTTGAACAGGTACCGCCGGATGCCGGCGAGGTAGTCGTCGAAGTACGTACTCCAGTCCACCTCGCTCATGCTGAACGGGAACACCTGACCAACAAGAATATGTGAGAAATTTAAAAAAAAAAAATCCGCACACATGTTTAAGCCTCCCCCACACAGGCGCGTTATTATCGCGCGATAATATCGCAAGCGTTATTGCGATAATGCGTCCCGATTCCTTGCACACAGCTGCGTTTTTATCGCGCGATGATAACGCGCAAACGGACGCAGCGTCCCGCGTTATTATCGCGCGATAAAAACGCAGCAGTGTGTAACTACTTGATCATCCTAATACAAAATGTACTGAAAACAGATATCGCAATAACGCTTGCGATAATATCGACCGATATACTTCCATTGCGGCGTTATATCGCAGCAGTGTGTAACTACATGACCATCCTAATACAAAATGTACTGAAAACAGATATCGCAATAACGCTTGCGATAATATCGACCGATATACTTCCATTGCGGCGTTATATCGCAGCAGTGTGTAACTACATGACCATCCTAATACAAAATGTACTGAAAACAGATATCGCAATAACGCTTGCGATATTATCGCGCGATAATAATGCGCCTGTGTGGGGGAGGCTTTAACAAACCATATCTTAAAACTACTAACCTATTCTGTTTTTTAAGTATTTGTTATAGCGGCAACAGCAATAAGTACATCATCTGTGAAAATTTCTAGTCGGTATCTATCACGGTTCAAGAGATAACTACAGCCTGTTGACAGACGGACGGACGGACAGCGAAGTCTGAATAATAGGATCCCGTTTTACCCTTTGGGTACGGAACCCTTTAAATAGTCTAATTTAGAAACTCCTCCTTTCTTATGGTATCTGCTGAAAAAGTCCTTCAACTCGTAAGATTTCTCAGTAAAAGGAGATGTGAACACGGTTTTAATAATAACTTACGAGGTATGCGCAAGTGATCACCGTAATCATAAAACGTTATCGTAATCATGAGCGTGATTGTTTACGATAGTGATGTCTGCTGAAAAAGTAATTCAAATCGTAAGATTTTTCAGTAAAAGGAGATGTGAACACGGTTTTAATAATAACTTACGAGGTATGCGCAAGTGATCACCGTAATCATAAAACGTTATCGTAATCATGAGCGTGATTGTTTACGATAGTCAATCATGATTGTGATGACAATTGTTATAGCGATCACAATCAACTACATAGGTTTTAGTAACGTTATATCTTATTTAGATTTAGATTGAGTTATGTTTAATTTACCTTTTTATCTTGTTCTGAAGTGCTTTCCCATAACGCTCTCGTCCGTCGGTTGCAGAAGGTGATCTCGTGCGTGCAGAAGTAACTGATCACTGAAGAGAACTTGTGGATTTTGCGGTACACCTTTAACATCCTGTAAAAATCATGATTTAATTTTAAGAGATCGGGCGTTTACCTATATTGAAAATCTCTAATAAGTATATAAAATTGTCGTGCAAATTTTTGCTACCAATCCGAAAAAGCTCGACCGATTGCTATGAAATGTTCTGTGTATGTTTGGCAGATCTGAGAGAAGGTCGTAAACTATTTTTTTTATAATATCCCTTATGGCAAAACAACGTTTGCCGGGTCAACTAGTCTAATATATTAAATTCTCTTGCAAATTTTAGTTACCAAACCACAGAAAAAAGAAATGTGCTCTGTGTACCAAACTCCTCCGAAACGGTTCGACCGATTGAAATTTTCTGTGTATGTTGGTAGGTCGTAAGCTCAGAATACCTGTATTCTGAGGTCGTAAGATATTTTTTATCCCTAATGACAGAACAATGTTTGCCAGGTCAGCTAGTTAAAACATAAAAGTAGATATTTTAGGAAATTAGACCGATAATCGACGGTTAAGTTACCGTACATGAAGCGCTCATTTTTACAACGCGCGGTTTCTAAGTTCATAAAGTTTTGCGTGAAGTGATGAAGTCACTCACTTAGGTTTCTTTCCAATGCACACGGCGAGCCCGTCGACCAGCGCGGCCGGCAGTAGATGCAGGAGCAGGATACAGAGGTGGTTCATCAGAGCCGACCGGTTCAGCCTCAGAGAGAAATACCTGAAATTACATGAGTAGGTACTGAATCAAGCGGCACAGGAGACAGAATAACTTCGCACACAGCGTTGTAGCGTAAACATATTATCGTAATCAACGTCATGTTTTTAGTTTTTTATAAGTCCGCATACGAAGCAGTGTTGCAGCAAATCGTAGGAGGTAGGTATTTAATTGGGGTAGTCGTAGCGTACTGGCGTTTCTTTAAAAAACCTTTGAATTAAACAGAAATTCTATTTCTTTATACCTATGAGTTATGACCATAAACAATGACTGAAAAAATAATTGAATTCGTCAAACGGGTTGAAGTTCTACCCTTGTCTAACGATACGCATAAACTACCCCGGTGCAAATGGGCTAACTCGAATACACAGAAAATCCGACATAGAGAAACGTCTTAATAATAATAAATAGTCCTCCAGAAGATCTCATATGATACACAAGTGTGTGCACAAACAGTAGCACTCACTATCCCTCTCTTTTGTAATCCGATAGGACGTCGCACCGTCACACGACCGGAGAGAGATTAGGCGCAGGTCCGACGACACAACGTGAATTCCATAAATAATCGGAATTCAAAAAATGTATGAGAGTGCTCTAGTTGCCTTCGATATTTCACGTTTCACTTGTGGTCTGTGGATGAGCAGACAAGGCTAGTAGTAGGTTGCTATAATGAAGCTTAAAATTATGCTGGTCTTATTATCATGAAAACTTTGTTGAGCGCTCTCACCAAACGGCGTTAGAGAACGGATGTCGGTCCATCCTGGCCATGTTGAGCGCAGTGAAGTCGCCCCAAGTGATCCTGTTCTCCACCGAGCTCACGAAGTTGAAGATCGGCGGCTCTGGCGGTGGACTGGAGGAGGAGAAAAGTACATTTTCAAATACTATTAAAAAAGTAGGGTTAGAACAGGTTTTGCTTTTAGCTAATAGATAAAGATGAATCCGATCCGTTTGTTCGAATTGCGAGTCGACTTGCTGTTATATTAAGTGAAACTGATCATCACTGAGACTGACATCAGCTCTCTACTTATGTGTGTTCTATTGGTTTTCAATGGGGAGTGTTCTGAAGAGCTGTCTGAAGTCATTCCTCCTTCCAGCCGGAGTGTATGCACAGAGAAAGTTCTCTGTGCATACACTCCGGCGTAGAAACATGTTCCATCTATTCCACCTGCATGGCTGGCAATCCACGACCACCTGGTATGCCAGATCTTCCTTTCCAAGCACATGCAAACTATGGAGCCAGCTACCAGCAACAGTGTTCCCTCAAAACTATAACCTGGTTATTCAAGGGGCGGATAAACAAAGTCCTTAAGAGCCGGTAACGCATTTGCAATTCCTCTGGTGATGCAAATGTCCATGTGCGGCGGTGATTGTTTACCATCAGGTGATCCGCCCGCGTTTGCTTGCGATGACTATAAAAAAATACAGAATAAGGGCCTTGGATTGGCTCGTTTAATCCATCAGGGATCCATCATCATCCCACGCACATCGGAAGAATTGGATTATGAAACTTTTTGACGTGATAACGTTTAATAAATTGATGGACACCAGCAACGCATATGAAAAATAGTAGCGTTCCGCGTAACGTTCCACCTGAGCCTGTGCGTGCAAGCGAGAGCGCGCAACAAGCGATAGAGAGGCACGATAAAACAAACGATAGAGAGGCCAATTATGACGTTATCACGTAAATCTATCGTCCGTAAACCGACTTTACAGACAACCAATTTTTTTTCTTGAAAAATTCTTGGAGCGCAGAAATGGTCAAGAAACAGAAAGAAGGCTTTGAACGTTTGCTAACCTGTTTTTATACTGATTGTGCACATTGTGAGCAGCCACTATCAGGCAGTTGACCACGGAGTCTACAGGAACCAGGTCCGCAGTCACCGCCTCGTCGCACTGCAGTGTCCGGAGTATTCCCGTCACTGGAAACAGTCACAGAGCTCACATTGCCCTTCATAATAATAAATAATATGTTCCATGCCGATATATTCTGCACTCTCTATTCCCTCTCTCTCTTAATCCGATGGGACGACAGTTCTATTAAGACCGGAGAGAGATCAGGCGCAGGAGCGATGGCTTTAGGTACTCTCTGAGGCACGGGGGTGACACTAGCCTGTCTTCAACGGAAAAGCATCGTATGCATCACCATTCTGTCCAGATTTATTACTTCCGAATAAAATATTATCTAAAACTTACCGTTACTTATTTACCCGTCATAAGTAATATATTCGCACTTTTAGGAACAAATTACGTCGTAACATTTTTTTAACAAGATCTAATCGTTTCTTAAACAATTTTAGTTGGTGGCGTTTATGTTGAATGTGATCTGCGCAGACATTTTCTTGTGTCAACTAAGGTTAGAGGGCGCTGCAAGGTGAAACGCGTAAGGCGAGGCGTGGAGATGCACCTGAGCAACGTCCACCATTTTAGGTCAACTTAATTGCCGTGTCCTACATACTTTGTTTTTCCTAGACTCCTACGAGTAGTTCAAGAAACTGGAAGGTGCCTTCGCAAAATTGATCATTTTGGTTGTCCAAATAGACTTTTAAAAGAACATTTTATTGGTTAGAAATTAGGTACCTACCTAGGTACACATTGGTGCTTATTCTGTTGCCAATCTCTAAACTAAAAATCGCTAAAAATCGCCAAAATAAGACTTAGAGAGATGTGACATTCTGTTACACCCCTAAATGACAGCTCTAATCTAAAATTTATTTTGACAGCGCTAAACTATTCAATTTAGATTTTAGAGAACAAAAGCTATTCCGTTGTACGCGTTCTATGTTTAAATTAAGAGATTTCAATCTAAAATTCCTTAAAATAAGAGAGGACCTCGGGAGGTGCCGATTAAATTTAAGGTGTCTGCCTAACACTTGCATATAGACAAATACACGAAATATTTTAATTATATCTTGGTTTTCTCTTAGAGTAAATTATTAATATTTAAAATAAGTGATACTAAAGGCACAGATTACTACAGATGAACACTTCCGAAGCATCAAGTGACGCACGGTATTTACGTATGTGTGCGTGCACACACACAGCTATCGGTCCGAACACTGTCTAACGCAAGCCTGATAATGTTGCTAGCATAAGTGGCTTAAGGAAAAAACTCCCACTACGATATAGTATTATAGGTACAATTTCCTTAGTGAAGAGTGATTAGTACCTAAGTATATTTTTAACCTCCGACGCCGTCTCGCTGCCCGCGATGAAATAAAACGGGGAAACGGCGTCGCCTGTTGTTCTGCAGATTGAAGACGGTATTTGTTTTTGATGGTGAGTGACGGTCTTCGGTTCCATTTGAATTTATAATATTATCTGCATCATACATATTGAAGACAGTCATTTCATTTGATTGTACTCTAACTGGTAAGTGACGGTCTGTGTTGGAGAAAGAACCGTGGTCAAAATTTAAAAAAAGTGGTCGCCATTTTGAACTTTTTTGTTATTAGACCGAATTCTTTCAAAATCGAAATCTGACCGTCGCAGCAAGCATTGAGTAAGAATCTGGTGTCAAAATTGAAAAAATTGGCCGCCATTTTGAACTTTTTTGTTATTGGACCGAATTCTTTCAAAATCGAAATCTGACCGAAAAACAGAGTAAATTTTTTCAATTTTGACACCAGACTCTTACTGTTACACTTACACTTACTCTATGCTTGCTGCTACGGTCAGATTTCGATTTTGAAAGAACTCGGCCTACTTACAAAAAAGTTAAAAATGGCGGCCAATTTTTTCAATTTTGACACCAGATTCTTACTCTATGCTTGCTGCCACGGTCAGATTTCGATTTTGAAAGAATTCGGTCCAATAACAAAAAAGTTCAAAATGGCGGCCAATTTTTTCAATTTTGACACCAGATTCTTACTCAATGCTTGCTGCCACGGTCAGATTTCGATTTTGAAAGAATTCGGCCCAATAACAAAAAAGTTCAAAATGGCGGCCAATTTTTTCAATTTTAATACTATATTAAATGAAGTGAAAGACCGTCACTCACCATCAAAGAAAATTACCGTATTCAATAATATGCAGAGCAACAGGCGACGCCGTTTCTCATTTTATTTCATCGTAGGCAGCAAGATGTTTGACCGATTAATCTTGGGTCTTATAGTTTTTTATACTTTTTCCGCTAAGCCCCGTACGCGATATCGTCCGAAAAGAAACGTTGTTTCAACAAGAGGCCAGTCATTAAGGTTTTTTTTTTTAATCTCAAATGCCCTGTTACTAACATACAATTTATACCTTACATCTAGGGAAAATAATTTCAATGTAGACTGGTCACACTGATGGACTCTCGCTGAGGTTTGGTGTTTCGAATTCAAATCAATTGCCAGTTCTGAACGTCACATACAAATTACGCAGCAGTGACTCGGTCAGCGGTTCGCTACGTACTAACCATGTACGAACTCAAATGGAATACGGCTTTTTGTTTTGTATCCCTTTTGCGTGCCTCACTCCCGAAGTACTGTGCGCTGGATCTGTAGTAATCTGTGACTAAAGGTCACAAAACTAGAACGTCAAATTCAAAACGGTCTTTTATGACCACAGAACACTATACTCTCTAGCAAGTGACCAACCATAACATGAGCATAGACTAATAGACAAATGATAATTGCTTGTTTGTCTATGCTTGGACATAGACAAATCAGACGATGAATTAAACATAATATCAACTTTCGGAATTTCTTAAGGTGATTGGACCAAAATAAATCAATTAAACTGTTACCTTTGTATTTTACGTAACTAATTTCCATATATTTCGCAAAAAATATTTTTATTACAATTGGGGAAAATAAAAAACAACGTTTGTGGAGTTTTTGCTATCATAAATGGCAGCACTTACTATTCAACCCAAACGTCAGGTTTAGCGAGTCTTTGGAGACTCCAAATCATCTCCATATTTAGTTCGACGTGACTGCCGAATGAGTCATGAGTTTAGAAAAACTAAAATTGGCGAGTCTAAACTTAAACTCGCCAATTTTAAGTTAGAGATTTTGTACAACAGAATAAGCACCATTGTAAAACACTTACTGGCTCCAACAGCGACTCCAGTTGGCCCGTACATGTTATCCAACCAACATTTCAACGGCTCCTTTGCAGTCGACGTTACTAGAAAAACATAAGATTTCTGAGACGTTTCAAGCACAGCACAAGTAACATTGGCAATAAACAAGTAGGGTTAGCACAGGTTTTTGTACGATTTCGAGTCGACTCGTATCGATCAAACGAATCGAAATCCTCCAATACATTTATAGCCAGCGCCATCTATGGACAGTCGCTGACATGTCTGACAATAGATGGCGCTGGCTGTCAATGTCGCTCGCGCGGACAACGGGCCATACGAACACCTCCACGGGATCGCATCACAACAAGATCGACCACCAACGGGGCGTCTGCTACCTCGCGAGCTCTTGCGGTCTCCCTCCCCCGTGCGCGCGCGCGTGGACAGTGACGGAGACGAAGACGACGACGCTGGATTCATGCTACCCCAGCATCCCCGCGCAGGGCAGCGACATGATCGCTGACCGCGCGGGGCGACCAGATCCGTCAAACCAGCTGGCCTCAAGCCATGAAGGCGAGGCCTTAGCTCCTTACCGGGGCTAAAAGAACAACACCGAGGGAGCGCGGCTCCCTCGCGACTCATCGCCCGGGTAAGGAGGCATGCCTCGAGGCCCGTACCCCAGTGGGGACTTGCTCCCCATGGAGAAGACCACGCAGTGCTGGCTGTCAATGTATTGAGGAGTTCGTTTCGTTTGTGCTATGCGAGTCGACTCGAAATTCGTACAAAAACCTGTAAGAATTCGGCCGAAAATTCTTACCAATTGCTGGTCGGAAGATACCTAAAGGTACGTCACCGGCGTTCAATCTTAATTCGCTTTCCGCTAACGCCTTTGTGAATGTGTAGGTGTTGGGCCATTTACCTAAAATACTGGAACAAAGCAAAGGTTAGGAACTGGAAAGACCCAGGGATCTGATTGCGTGAGAAAAACGTATTCATTGTTATCGTTATCGTTAGCAAATTCTGCTCCCCAATTGGCTAACATTTACGTTAGGCTAACAGGGAACCAATCAGCGGCGGGCAGAACTTGCAAATGATTACGATAACGATGAATACGATACGTTTTCTTATGCAATCTAGGGGCAGGTAATTTACAATCAACAAACCTTGTATATATGCATGTACGAGTATTACATATTAATATTTTGAATCTAAGTTTTTTTTTTTAACTATATAGTAAGTATAGGCTAGCGCTTGACTGTGATCACTTGTGATCACACCTGATGGAAAGTGATGATACAGTCTAAGGTGGAACGCGCTTGCCTAGGAGATGCCTATTCACTCTTGATTTGAAGGCACCACCAAACCAAACCTGAGCAATTCTGGTGGTAGGGTTCGGTCTCTGCTCGTTGGAGTTTATGTGAAACTAAAAGCTTGAGAAAGCCTGGTATACTTAGCTGAATAAAATCTCGGCTGCATCGTCACATACCATCAGGTGTGATCGTAGTCAGGTATCTACTAACTTGCATAAAATAAAATTAATATACATACCTACTGTGTGTGTGAGAGTACGCTTCAAAACGGCGGCTCCAGAATAAATGGATAGAAAAATAATAAATACAAAATACATACATATTATATCAGGAGTCCGGACATTACACGCATCGCAATCTAGCCACAAAGAAAGCGATAGCTTGTGTATATTAGGTGCTAGATAACCGACAAAAAATATATGTACACATAATATTTAAGATACATAAATAAATACAATATATAGATAAACACCCGGACACTGAAAAACATTCATTTTTCAATTGTAGGAATCGAACCCACGACCTCCGAAGCAGAGGGCAGGAGTACTACTGCTGCGTCATTTGGTCGTTAAAAGAATATGAATTATTTATGGTAACAGTGTCGTGAATTCAATGGTTTTTCCAATCTCCAAAAGAGGTGTCGGTTACGGTAACAGTATCGCGAGTTCAATAGTTTCTTCCTATCTCGAACAGAGGTGTCGGTTACGGTAACAGTGTCGCGAGTTCAATGGTTTTTACATGTCAAACAGAGGTGTCGGTTACGGTAACAGTATCGCGAGTTCAATAGTTTTCCCCATCTCGAACAGAGGTGTCGGTTACGGTAACAGTGTCGCGAGTTCAATGGTTTTTACATGTCAGACAGAGGTGTCGGTTACGGTAACAGTATCGCGAGTTCAATGGTTTTTACATGTCAAACAGAGGTGTCGGTTACGGTAACAGTGTTGAGAGTTCAATAGTTTTTTCATCTCAAAAATTGCCCAAAGAAATTTTCACATCGCAAACGTTCGTCTCGCAACAAAATGTGGAAGTCCTCACGTGGGCAGCACGTTGTTGATCTCCTCGTCGCTCATCTTGTCCACCATGCGCATGAGCCGCTCGCTGTCTCCCTCGCACGCGTAGAACCGCTCCTCGATGTACTGCAGGTGCGAGTTGGAGTACGCCGTCGATATGTGCATGAACACCTGCGATAACATGAGATACCTTAGGGAGACACTCTGGGACTGATCCTGGATGATAAACATGAGGTAACTTAGAAAGAATCTCTGAGGCTGATCCGGAGAAGCTTGACGCAGCTTAATTAGGTAGAAGCTTCGAGGTAGGTCCTGAGCAAAACCTGACACTAATCCTGAGCAAGAAGGGTGAGGAACCTTTGATAGAACCTCTGAGACAGATCCTGGAAGAGAAATATGATGTAGCTCAGAAAGAACCTCTGAGGCTGATCCGGAGTGAGAAGCATTACGCAGCTTAATTAGGTAGAAGCTTCGAGGTAGGTCCTGAGTAAAACCTGACACTAATCCTGAGCAAGAAGGGAGAGGAACCTTTGATAGAACCTCTGAGGCAGATCCTGGAAGAGAAATATGATGTAGCTCAGAAAGAACCTCTGAGGCTGATCCGGAGTGAGATGCATTACGTAGCTTAATTAGGTAGAAGCTTCGAGATAGGTCCTGGGCACACCTCAATGTAGGCATGAGGTAGTTTTGGTACAGGTTTTACCACCAATTACTTAGCAAGAAGCGTGAGGAAGCTTAGATAGAACCTCTGAGACAGATCCTGAAAAATTAAGATACGTCTCTTACTTTTCCAGGTTCAGTAATTTTGGGTGAGAAACGTGTTGGTAACTTGACAAAACCTTTGAACTGATTTTGGGTTACAAACGTGAGGTAACTTTGACAGAATCTCTGAACGGATTTAGAACATACCTACTTAGAATCAAGAAAAAAGTAGCACAGTTTGTCAAAATTTCCGCTAATACCGGGGTCCATAAACAAATACTGCGGTCGCCTTACAACTGACGCTGTTGGCGTCAAGACAAACATTTTTGACATCAGTAAACTGGCGACATTTTTTCACCCGTTTCTGTCTATACGATTGTAGCGGTCTTCGATAGCTGACGATAGATGGCATAACCAGTACCCTAGCACACGCTGACGGAGCTTTCGACGAGCGTGCTATATATAGAAGTTCTGACGTCACACGCTCGGATCACAAGCGGTCCCCAGGCATAACACCTGCCTGGAGGGAAATTTCCCTATTGCCACCAACTACCGGCAAACGTCTATTTCCTACCTTCAATTCCTTAATATCTTTGGCTAGTTGCAACAGGTAGAGCGGCGCGCGCACGTTGGTGACCAGCGCGGCGCGCAGGTGCTCGTCGAACTTCACCGTGGCCGCCGAGTGGAAGATTATGTTCACCTGGAAACGTCATCACCACTAGTCATCACTTGAATATTGAATTTATTTTTGTCTTTGTTACTCCCACGGATACGTTGGTAGGTGCGACCTGCAGCGTCGCGGAAGAATATAACAGAAAAACTACCTTTTGCCTAATTACTCAAAAACTAAGCCAGTTATCGAAAATCGGTTTCTCAGCGTTTTTGGATATTGTTATTACCGACACATTAAAACAAAAATGAAAATTACATCCATTATAGTTTCCGATAAAAACAAGAAAACTGAGATTTTGGAGCAACATTTGGGAGAACTTTCTATCGAGAAAATTTTATCCAATCGTGTTTCTGCTTCTTAGCGATTTTAGATTAAGGACCCAAAATACATGACGTTCAATTTTGAAAGTAATTGTCTTTATAGTTTTTACGTAAAACTGCATTCAAAATCACTGAAATACGGCTTGTCCGCCGTTAAAGGCACCCAGATTATACTTGACTAGCAACACAGTTGTTTGGATGATAGTGATGATGATGACTCACCTTTTCAATAAGTGTCTGTCTATCGCTAATACTAAGTCCTAAGCCGGCGGCCTCGCAGTCCGCCGGAATGGCGACTATTTTGTGACGAAACTTTGGTACTTCTTCTTTGAGGCGACTGAAAACCTGGAAACAGAAATTACATCAAGTCAATTCAGGGAAAATACATTAGGTAAAAATTGCAATTTCACGGCTGCAAAAAATATAATAAAAACCATTTTCCTCAAGAGGCAAATATTTTTTTGTCGCATACTTAACATATTTTAGAGTGCACAAATGCTTGCACAAATACAAGATGTAAGGTTAGAACATGCTCAAAATGATTTGCATGCGGATCTAAAAAAAAAATAAGCATGCTCATTACTAGCAGACAGTGGGGTTAGTACAGGTTTTTGTACGAATTTCGAGTCGACTCGCATCGCACGAACGAGTCGAATCCCTCCATACATTACAGCCAGCGCCATCTATGGACAGTCGTTGACGTGCGGCTATCAATAGATGGCGCTGGCTGTAAATGTATGAAGGAATTCGATTCGTTTGTGCGATGCGAGTCGACTCGAAATTCGTATAAAAACCTGTACTAACTCTGAGGGGTTACGAACTGAGGTTCGTACTCATACTAGTCAAAAGCAACTGCTCGAAACAAGCATGCTTTCGTGCTAGTAGGGACGTAGCATATTGTGTATGTTAAATGTCCTTATGGTACCTAACAATACTGAAGTACGAGTAAAGTAGATACACTGCACATCATAATATATTCGGTGTTAAAGTGAAAAGTCAAAGATTCAGTTATGTCGTTAAAAAATATGCATTAAAATTATGAATTATGATCGTATGCTACTTTGTAAGATGTATTGTTAAGTAGAGTGGCATGCCATACGACCACGGTTTTCCTCTGAAAACCAATATAAATAGGTATGAGTGAAAAACCATAAAATTAAGGTTTTTTTAAATACTACACGGTATTATAAGAGTTTGTACCTACATAACAATTTCAGACACAGACCACGGCTCTTTCCCTGATCTGTGATTTCAGATAAGATTAATTTCTTATTTTTAATACTATTTAGCGAGTGTGGGTTTTCAGTAGTACCTAGTCGGGTTTTAATTTTTGAACATGTTTTTTTATTTATAAAGATTATACAAGCTCTACACGCGTTGAACTCTTTTCATAGACAAAAAAAGAACACATTTTAGATCTACATTTTAGATTATAGATCTAAAAATTGAGCCTAGGCATTTCACACTACATGTAAAGGCGAATAAATAATTGGTCAATTCCAATCAAAACAGCTCAGCCCACCAAATTCAAAACGAGCAAAAAATCACGTTTTTTGTATGGGAGCTCCCTGAAATATTTATTTTATTCTATTATTTAGTATTTGTTGTAATAACGGCAAAAGAAATCCATTTTCTGTGAAAATTTCAAGTGTCTTACTATCAAGATTCAAGAGACACACAGCCTGGTGACAGACGGACGGACGCACAGCGAAGTCTAAGTAATAGGTTCCCGCTTTTACCCTAAAAAATGTGTCTGTGTATGTATGTCTGTTTGTCCTCACGCCAACAACTGTTCAATCAATTATAGACTGAAGTTCTTAATAGAGATAGGTTATGGATTACCCCATAAATGTTTTCGTAGATGCTAGATGATGTTAAATGATGCATTAACGTAGGTAAAATCGCACCTATTAAAAGGTTCAACTAATAAATTGAATAAATACCTCATAATATGTGATAATCGTTACTTACGCATGAATGCGTAAGTAACGATTATCACATATTATTGATGACTTGACTGGAACCTTTTTGTGTACCAAAATACTAAATAGGCAATTATAACTTGCCCGCAGTGAAATACAAGCGTTCTTTTTTCTATTTATTGCACCATGGGCAACGAGTTTCTAAGCCCTACACCGATTTTTTTTCCTCCACACTCTTACAAATAAACCTCACCGGCATATTTAGCGGAACATAAAAAAAAGGTCCATAATTAAAAAAAATATGGTTTTATTTTAAAATCTACTTACTACACTTCTTTTGTTATTTAAAGTTTCATTTGTTTTTACTTAAAATAAGATCACATTAAGAACAGATTTTGCGAGTAAAGGCTATTTGTGAAAAATGGTACATTTTTGAACTTTTCATGTAACCTGGAAAAGTGAAATTTAATATTAAAATTACAATTAATTAAATTAGAAAAATGGTGATTAATATCGCGTTTTTCCTCCACGTGCTCTTATTAAAGTTTCTACCCGTCTAGGCATACTGAGAATGATGTTATCGATGGTCTCCTGGGATAGTCTCCGCCATTCCTCAACTACGGCGATTCGCAGTTCTCCCACGTTGGCAGGAGCTGGAATTCTGGACTTAACTTTTCTTTTCAGCAAGTCCCAAACGTGCTCTATTGGGTTCATATCCGGTGATCTCGCCGGCCACTCCATAACAGTGATATTCATATCATTAAGGTAAGCTTGAGTTACCCGAGCGGTATGCGGCAGAGCATTATCCTGCATAAAAACAAAATCGTCACCGATATATGGGGCAAACGGTACGACATTTTCTTCTAAAACTTCTCTGATATAGCGGTCTGCAGTCAGACTCCCTCTGTCAATCACTACCAAGTCTGTGCGAGCTCCCAAACAAATGCCCGCCCAAACTATTATTGATCCACCACCGTATGCAACTGTAGTTTCAAAATTTGTCTGAATGTATCGTTCTCCTTTGCGTCTGTATATTCTTTGTCTGCCGTCAATTTGATTTAAGAGAATTCTGCACTCATCACTAAACAATACCTTACTCCATTGGTCCGCGTTCCAAAGTCGATGTTCCTGAGCAAAAGTTAACCTGTTTCTACGATGATTTACCTCGAGCCTTGGAGCCTTGGCGGGCACAAATGAACCCAAACCAGCTTCTTCGAGCCTTCTTCGTACCGTACGCTCACTTACGGTTACACCCCGCACTGCTTCTAACTCATGTCGGGCTTGGACGGCCGTCAAACGGGGGTTCCTACGTACACGAAGCCGAATGAAACGATCATCCCTACTCGAAGTGCGTCTTTTTCTGCCTTGTCCTGCTCTTCTCACATAAGTACCGGTCTCCCTGAACTGTTGGATACTGCGATGGATCGTTGAAACTGGTCGACGAAGATCTCTAGATATCACTCTGTAGGTTTGACCATTTCTTCGCATTTCGAGTGCCCTGGCAATCTCCGTTGGGGCTAAGTCAGGCATAATTCAGTCATCAACTCCAGAAAGATACGCGATTAAAAAAAACTAACAAAAAACAGTATTTCAATGAAATTTTAAATCAAACTCAGAAGGAAGAAATACTCGAAGTTCGCTCCAGATAAGGTGTATTTGAATAAAATTAAAACAATTGCATAAAATGTGATGTTCAGTTGTTTTCTTAATTTGAAAATATTTCTTTTTAAATTAAATAACGTATAAACCAGCCAGCAACTTTATATGATACTGATATCAAACCTTTTTTTTATGTTCCGCTAAATATGCCGGCGAGTTTACATTAGTGCAGGGTGCGACAGGCAACATTACATTAGAATGCCATAGACAAAGTATATTTTACCTAGTCACTTAGAAACTTACAATGTTTCGCGCAGTTTTTGCAAATTACGAAATTACTATTACCGACACAAATTAACTACATAAAAATCCATTGTAGTGTTCGAAAAAACTTGAAAAAATTGAAAATAATGGGATTATAGAGCAACTTTTGGAAAACTTTCTCTTGAGATTTTTTTTGTTTTTGGAAATTACTATTACCGACACAAATTACATAAAAATTCATTGCAGTTTTCGAAAAAACTTGAAATATTTAAAATAATGGGATTATGGAGTAACTTTTGGAAAAACTTTCTATCGAGATTTGCTTCGTCGAGAAGTGTTTCTGCCTTTAAGCGAATTCAGATTAGAAACCCAAAATACATGACTTTTTAAGAAAGGAATCCTCAAAGTTTTTATCCTGCAAGTATATAAAACCGCTTAACCTAGTGCTGAAAAAAAAACTTTCAAGTTTCAGTTAAATATTTTTAGTTATAGAGTGTTATTGTTAGTTTAATTGTTTACACAGTAATCTTCTTCATTAAGTACATACCTGTATGTACTTAATGTAGGAACACTGTACACTGTAACGAGGAAATAGCACGGAGTAAATAACGAGAGGTGTGAAGTGAGTCAATAGTGGAAAAATTAGTTTGCGCACCATAACAGAGTCAATACACTTAGGTCTTAGGTGTTATTTGTTTGTGCATGTCATTGCAAATGGGGATAAGTATACCGACATACTCTACATACTCTTTATAATATGTAAAACGCGGATGTTTGCTTTATTTTATTGAAATATACATTGCTTATTTTATTCATAACTAACTGTTGCCCACGGCCCCGCCGCGCCGGCGTGAATTTCGGTTTTTCGCTATATAAAAGATAGATTTTGCCGAAATTAAAATTAGCCTGTGTGTTAAAACGGGCTATAAGCTATCTATGTTCCAAATTTCAGCTAAATCGGTTCAGTTGTTGCGGCGTGAAAGAGTAACTAGGTAAGATCCATCTACTTATACTTACAAACTTTCGCGTTTATAATATTAAGACTAGCTGACCGGGCAAACGTTGTTTTGCCGTTTAGGGATATCAAATATAGATAACAACCCGCTCCCGAACCCAGAATCATACCTTGAAAATTTCGTACAATCGGTCCAGCCGTTGCGGAGGAGTTTGGTAACAAAGAAAAGTAAGAGATTTTTATATATTAGACTAGCTGACCCGGCAAACGTTGTTTCGCCACTAGGGATACAAAAAATAGATAACAAGCTACTCCCGGGCCCAGAGAACATACATTGAAAATCGGTCCAGCCGTTCCGGAGGAGTTTGGTAACAAAGAAAAGCGAGAGAATTTTATATATTAGAAGAAGATTAGTAGGATATCTTCTAATATAAAAAATTCTCGTGCCAAGTTTTGTTATGTTTTCTGTGTGTGTATGGCTGTATGCCATAGGTAATAACGAGGTGTCATACAAGTACCTACTTACAGCAAAAATTATAATACATATAGAGCTTTTACTAATAGTATAATTTTTAAGATAAGATAATATAATTACCTACTAACGTTACATAATAATTAAAAAAAAAAATAAGCTTAAATTAAAAATTAAAACTAGGTATAAAATTAAACTATATCTAAATTAAAAACTACATACTTATCTAAAATAAAAACTACAAATTAAACTAAAACGTTAAAACAAATTAATCTAGTAGACCGCTGTTAGAGGGAATTGTTCCCAAAATGCTAGCCCCATTGCCTCGTTGTATCGCGATACTAATTCGCTGGGCAAAGTAGAGGCCAGCATTTTGGTCACGCGTTGCATCGACCAGGCGTAAAGAAATTTCTTTAAAAACTTTCTTTGCTCCCGGTCCCCACGGTCCCATAGTTTCGACCCCAATAGGCTCAAATATGTACCCACTGTCTAGGGATACATATTTGCGCCTTTTGAGGTTTTCAGCGGATTCAGCCGCTGCACCAGCCCTAACTTTGGTTCCAGGAAGATGGGACGGTGCAAGTGTGTCGACACAAGTCGCATCCCACACTAAAGGCCTTCCCATCTTCCAAGGAATCAGGGTCATTCCATCCGGTCTCTTACCATCGCTACGCACTAGACCGCTCGGTTCAAGAACGGCTGCACAGTTAGCGGTGGTAAGGGCACGGCGGATGATATCGTTAAGGCTGGCGTGTCGAGGAATCCTACCTGCGCTCCTCGCACAGGAAAGACCGTGGTGACCGAGCTGGTCGACGACAACATCACAGTGACAGCGGTGTGGTGCACAACAAGATGCGCCCAAACGAAGGGCGACGCCTATCCGAAAAGTGGACGAATCAATAAGCGTGCCAGTGTTGGGAGAAGGGAGAGCCCGCAACCACAAACCAGATTCCCACTGGGCAACGGCTAAGAGACGAGCACGATCTGCAGAGCTTGAGCACGTATTTATGAGACGGTTCCGTACTTGCTCACAGATCGGCCCATCCCACAGCCGCTGAGAAGATGGAGTTGTTGGGAAGTCTGAGTTTGGGCATGCCGCTCTCCAAGCGTCCCTGGCTTCGTTCATATAGCTTATTTCTGATGTTTCTGGACAATTCAAAAGAATTTTATTTATTAAGACTTCGTTGCTATGAATCGAAGACAGAAACGCAGGGAGAGCAACACTAGAGGCGGAGCGTATCCCTAAACCTCCAAAACGTACAGGTAAAGAAGCCTGTAACCACTCTCGATCACTTAAATTTACATTTAAAATTAAAGCCAAAGTGTTTTTTATTATGTTGTCTAAATTAATATTGATAATATTGATAAATGACGACCAAATGTTGCAGTGTTAGTGGTTCTGCCCTCTGCGTCGGAGGTCGTGGGTTCGATTCCCACAACTTGAAAATGTTTGTGTGATCAGCATGAATGTTTTCCAGTGTCTGGATATTTTTCTATACGTGTATATTGCATTTATGAATATTTATCAGTTATTTAATACCCATATAACAAGCTATCGCTTACTTTAAAAAACTTTTAAAAGGCATACTTATAAATATACATACTTACTTACCTAAATATATTGCAATACTTAACTCAGACGCATAAAACACATAAGTACTTACCTTGACCAAGTTTGTTTGTTTTTTTGTTTGCAAGACTGTTTCGCGGTTTCTCTTAAAGGTGCACTTTGCGAATACGAGTAAAATCACAGTGGGTATAATAATGTTACAGCAAAAATTTTCATGGAAACATTTTTTATACATTGCAAGTCATTACAATTATACTATGTAAGTAAAAATAATTTTAATTTGTTCTTATATTCTTGGACGGCACTATATTTCCTTAATATACTAAATTTAAATGTATGTGAGTGCATTACTGTGTTCTTTACGTATTCTGAGTTTTTACCTTTAGGGCCGATTTTTCAATCGCTAGTATATCTGAGGAATAAATTTGAAACATACGAAATCTGTCAAAACGTCTTCTTTATTCCTTAGTTAACTTTTATCTGGCGATTGAAAAATCGGCCCTTAATAAATTAAATAAATACTAAATTTATTTTAGTCTTTCTCACTCTTACAAATATGTTGATGGGTGCGACATGCAGCGCTGCGGAAGAATAGAACAGAAAAACGACGTAAATTTTACCTAGTTACTAAAAAACTAAGCCAGTTATCAAAAATCCGTTCTGAGCGTTTTTAAATATTATTATTAAAGAAAAATTACAATGACATCCATTGTAGTTTCCGCCAAAAATTGAAAAAAAAAAAGATTTTGGAGCAACTTTTGGGAGAACTTTCGCGAAAGTTTTATCCAATCGCGTTTCTGCTTCACAGCGATTTCAGATTAAAGACCCATAAATACATGACGTTTACTTTGGAAGTAATTGGAAGTTCTTAATCCTCTCTGGCGCAGTGACGCGCGCTCGGTTTCAAATGGGAGGTCGCGGGTTCGATTCCGCCACGAGCCACTTTAGAAATTTATAATTTTTAATTTGACTCAGGTCAGGGTGGAAGGCTTTGGCCTTGGCTAATTAGTGACTACCAGTAAAGACGCGCCGCAAATCGATTTAGCGTTCAGTGGTTCAAAGCGATGCTGTGAAGAAGCCATTAAAGATTATCCACTCCTTCCAAGTTAGTACCTACGATAACATCTTCGGCTGCATCGTCACTCACCATCAGGTGAGATCGCAGTCAAGTACTAACTTGTAGTGTATAAAAAAACCTACTACTTAAGTATTAAACAGGTGTGGGTATGCAAAAATCTTTAGCGTGCAATTTTACAATTTAACTTATGTCGAGTGTTTACAGAGCAATTGATGTCATTGTCAAGTACTATGACACAAGTGACGTGCTTTACGTTATTTATTGACATTTCAATTTATGTATCATCGGGAGAGCGGATCTCTAAAAACATTAGAGATATATACCCAAAGGGAGCCAATGGTCCTAGAATAGATTAGCTGATATTACGGTTTAAGATCTTTATTTTCTCAAAAGAATTACAAATAAATTCGCTTATTTGAGAAAACACAATTAACTTATCTTAGTTTCATAAACACTGAGCATGCTGAGCTTAAACTTTTAAAACAAAAACGTTATACATTATACATTATACACAGTTGTCAGTTATTAACTACTAGGTACAGTACGCATTTAACATTTTTTTTTTTAAAGTGGGTAGTTCCAGTTATCACGCATCACTATAGAAAACATTGCGATCTGACCTGTGGATCTGACTTTAGCAGGAACACAGATCAATGGCAAATGGAAGCGACTCACAACGATGTATTGCCTTGCAAGAAAAATTTTAATCTTTTTTTGAAAGAAAACATTGATTTACTTTCTTTAATATCGTTTGGAAGTTTGTTGTAAATCTGCGCTCCTTCAAATGTCAAATTTTTGGTGCCATAGCCGGTTCGAGGTTTATGAAATAGCAGGAGATGATTTGCTCGGCGCAGGGCCCGTTTTTGTACGTTTTTTCTCTTAGTAAAGGTTATTTTGGAATGAATATCTTTATTTAGTATTTTTCGAATCAGTATTGCAGTATTATAAATGTATGCTTGTCTTATATTAAGATTATTACAATAGTAGATACTAATAGCCAATAGGTACTAAACCTTCCGTCTAGCTGCAGCAACTGTTTTTAATATGTATTCTGCTTTAAAAATAATTTTTAGCGAAACCTTACAAACTTGTACAAAGCTTAATAAATTTACGTTTGCTCAAAAAACGCTTTTAAAGACGTTAGCTCAAAAACTTGACATTTCCATTTTTGTTTAGCGTGCGGAAAGTTATTCTGTTCCGCAGTAGGGCTTTTTATGTTTTTCCCCTGCACGTAGATCCGAATGCATGCAGAAGGCCCCCTCCTTCATGCATTTGGAACCTTCCTTTTTGGCAATTTATTGGTCAACTTGTTTAGAAGGAATTTGGTTATAAACACTGTGACACGAGAATTTTGTAAATTAGAATTACGCGAGTCTATTGGTGCGTTTGACAATAAACGTAGCTTAATAACTAGTGTACAAGAATCTTTAAGCACGTATTCCGTGCTTAAAGATGCGTGCATAATAGTTTAGAGGTGTCTTATTGTATTTATTCGATGACCGAATGCCGAAGGGCGTAGTGGTAGCGAACCTGCTATCTGCGCCGGAGGTCGTGGGTTCGATTTCCACTACTGGTAAATGTTTGTGTGATGAGCGTGAATGTTTTCCAGTGTCTCAGACACTGTTTTTCAATATATTATATTTATGTATATTAGTCTGTATGTATATTTATCAGTTATCTAGTACCCATAACACAAGCTATCGCTTACTTTGGGGCTAGATTGCGATCTGTAAAATCTCCCGTATATATTTATTTATATTTTATTTAAAAAAAAAATACATACCGGGTCATCGAAAACTTCTTCGATCCTCGTGTAGATGTCCTTCCCGCGTTTTTGTCGCACTAGGAGGTAGAGGTTCTCCACGCCGGGGCAGCATCGGAGCAGCTTCTCCATGAGGATTTTACCGAGGAACCCTAAAATGCATAATAATATCATAAGCTTTGTATTTCATCAAACAGATGGCATTGGCGCCACTGGCACGAAAGTCTTAAATCTAGTTGTTTATATTTTACTAGAGAGATTGATTTTCATTTAATTTTATTGTTGTTTTTATTGTAGCGGAAATAGAAAAAAAAAGATTCCGAAAAATTGAGAACCTCCTCCTTTTTTTGAAGTCGGTTAAAAAATAGATCATCTGTGAAAATTTCAAGTGTCTTACTATCACAAAGAGTTTCAAGAGATACAGTCTGGTGACAGACGGACGGACGAACACCGAGGCAATTTGGCCTGGATAGCGGTTTTTAGTCGTTACAGGGTAGGTATACTTTGGCTGCGGAGCGGATGAGAGAGGATGACGTGGACTCTCATCCCCTCCGCCGCAGAAGGGCTGGGCGCAGGCGTGCTGCCCATGACCGCCGCCTGCCCCCTTAAGAAGGGCCCCGGGCGATTGACACGGGGAGTTTGTCGCCCGATGGAGAGTGGCCCTCGAGCCGGGAGGTGCATCTCTGTGTTCACGATGCACTCTGTCAGGGAATTTAGACGTAGATCTAGAAGAACGGAGGGTCTGCTTCGGCAGACATCGTTGGCTGGGTAGCGCGAGTGCTTCCGGTCCCGTTGCTCAACCACCAGGCGACGAGGTGAACACCATGGGGTTTTAGTCGGCGTGACTCCGACATAACCGCAGTGCCTCCCCGTGGTACACCGGTATCCGTAACGGATTTCCCCACGTAAAAAAAAAAGGGTAGGTATACTTTGGTGGGTGTGCTCAGGAACTCCACAACCTTGTACTTTCTTCACATTTCTACCACAGAACCGCAAGACGTCGAGAGAAGTGGTATCCTTAAGTGGTTGATATCTAGTCTGAGACTGCTGTCAAGGCTGATGCTGAATAATCGGCTTTGACAGACAAGCCGATTGATATTCATTTTCACCATTGTGGTAAGAAACCACAATAAGATAATGCAAAATTCCAAAATGGTCTGTATCGAGAATCGAACCAGATACCTCAGCTTAACCCAACAACGCGACAAATGCACAGATTACATATACGGTATACCCATTTCATTGTATAGAACAAACTTATCATTGTAATAATGTACCTATATCAGCAAATAAATAAATTGAAATTGAAATTGAAATTAATTATGCAAAGAAGTCATTTCTCATATTAATGCTCGTATTTATAACAATTATCGTTGCACAATAAGTGTTATTCTTTTGAACAACATGCAAGATAATCGTATGCATATAAGTTTTAATTTTATGAGATAATGGAGGCTAGGTTAGGTCAGAACTTCATATTTTATATTCAAAGGATGTAATTAAAGCACTGCAAGCATGGGTAGGGGATAAAAATGTATTTCCCTGATTTTATCCTCTGACAGGGGATAAAATGACCTCTTTAGTACAAGTACGCTGGGCTTCTATACAATTGACAGACGACAGTTTCTTTTTGTGCTGATTTGAAGCACCCCCCAACTGACATTTCTAATTGAATTTTGCAAATGACCGTATAGTTTTGAATGCCATTTTATTTTAGTTCCATGGTCGCTCACGGCAGCTTACGCAACAATCAGCGCCAAAATGGCGAAAATAAGTGTTTTCATTTTTGCGTTGACGATCTGAAGTAAGGACTTGTATTTTAGAGGTCAGCGCTTCAAGCATGCCCAAAGGGGAAAGGCGAAATTTATCCTCATTTGATATTTCACGAGGACTTATCTCCTGCGATTAATGAAAGTCAGAAAGTTTGACGTTTTTGACATTTGTAGATGGAATACGTTATAGGTGTGCTTTAAATACGTTATTTGTAGATGGAATACGTTATCTAGATGTGTTTTTGTCAAAATCTTAACTGCGCAATATTGAGTTGACACTGAGAGTTCCGTACTATCATGATAAATTCCAACCAAAACACCTCTGCCCACCCTAAAAATTAGCAAAAAATCACGTTTGTCGTATGTAAGCTCCACTTTAAAAGTGAATATAAAACTATATATTCTGTGAATATTTAAATCATCTACCTGTAGCAGTTATTAATACCGAGAGAAAACAAGCAAAAAAAACCGGCCAAGTTAGAGTCGGTCTTGCGCACTCCATACTATAAAAGTAGTAAACAGTTAAAAGAATCACTTTTGTTCAGTTAATTTACGAGTGTAATTTACAAGTTGGTACTTTTGAAGGCGAACCGCAAACCTAACATTTTTTTAGAGAAATATTGTTATTTGTTTTTAGAGATATAGTATAAGTTAGAACCGTGTAGGTTGGAAATCATTGCAGGAGGTTTTTGTTCAGTAGTGGACGTCCGTACAAACGAACGAACGACCATTTATGGTGAAGCTTGCCCACGACTTGCCAGTGACGAAACGCTCGCGGGGAAGACCACCTGCCACTTGGCTGATAACGGTCGAAAAAGACCTCAAAAATGCTCGATTAAATAAAGACCTGGCACAAAATCGTGCTGAATGGAAGAGGAGGATAAGGAAGGCCGACCCCAAATAAATGGGAGCAGGTCTCGGATGGATGATGATGACAAACGAACGAACGATATTTATGTAATAACCCTCACCAGTAGCTCCGGTAATCAGCACATTCTTCCCGTGGTAGAACTCCTGAACCTCAGACAGGCGGTCCTTCTCCGATCCCACATTGCTATCTATCTTGTCTATGTTATCCCTATTGCTGCACTCTTGACAGTAGCTGTCACCGACGTCGGAGAGTTTCTCGAGGGTTCCATTGCCGCGTTTCTCAAGGGTTTTCAGTATTTTCAGGTGGTTCCTCGTGATGATCGGCACGGCGCTGTGGTCGGCGGCAGCCATGTTGCTTTTATGTTTGTCACTCTCTTGATGTCATGTCTGTAACAAGGGAAAAAATATTCTTAAGTTTCAAAATAATAAAACTTCATGATAAAACGAATTCGGTATTTTCTTGCAAGCAATATGTATGCTACGATAATATGTACTCTACGATTTCGAATTGTGAAGTCAACATCTCCTGAGGATGTCCCGGTGTCGGGACGAAACGTGCGTCGAAGAAAGTTTTGGAAAATTTGTATGTGGTGTTTCATGTGGGCAGTTTTCCTGCATATTGATTATTGCACCATACAGAATCTTTTCAAGTAGCGGATTACTTATAGCAAAACAAATTAATCTGTCCTGCTAATATGTATGCTATTTCTCATAGTATAAATTTGATAGAGATTCTGGGTAGAATTTAAAAATTAACGCCATATTTCTTTCAACGTACGAGCATAAACACGTGGAGGGACGTTCATATTTAGATTACACGATCTACATAATATAAGAAGAGTATTATCGAGAAAGACAACTCTGAGAAAACGCGTTGTTTTGGAGGTTTTTTATTACTTATCATTTTTAGGGTTTCGTTTTTAACAATTTGGTTACCAATGTGATATATGAGTGGAATGCATTGTATGAACTGTGGTGTAAGGTACAGAACTCACGCACGGAAAATTCCGCGCCAGGCAGTTTGTGTGCTACCGCAAAATACACTCAAGATGGCATTGATAAGAGCCTTGGGTAATAAGGTCTTTATTAAACAAACTCAGCTGGAGACGTGCGAAATTAAATTCTGACCTTCTGTGACATGAATATCATTACTCAAGAATATAATTAC
This sequence comes from Coenonympha arcania, assembly GCA_036785405.1. Classification (NCBI taxonomy): domain Eukaryota; kingdom Metazoa; phylum Arthropoda; class Insecta; order Lepidoptera; family Nymphalidae; genus Coenonympha; species Coenonympha arcania. The sequence continues at coordinate 16,714,257 of CM072062.1, forward strand.
CGAGTATATTCCTATTAGTGAACTTATATTACTAACGTGAAGAAGTGGCTGTCACAGCTTGCCAATGCCATAATGACGAGCGTGACATGACAATCTGTTTGAATCTGTAAGTCTGTAAATCTACATGACAATCTGTTCGAATCTGTATGTCAAGGGCTAACGTGACAGACAACAATGATACAGCAGAAGGTGTTGTCGTACTAACTTGGAAGAGGTACCTACGTAGCCCAAACGGTGTCTACACAACATCGCGTTGGAACGCTAAATAGCATGAGGGCGCGTCTTTGATGTAGAGATGGGAACTAGCCATCGCCGAAGCCTCCTACCAGACCAATTTCCCGAGCCAGGTTAGAAATTATAATATTTTTTGCCCATAAACAAGCAAAAAATCACGTTTGTTGTATGGGAGCCCCCTTAAATATTTGTTTTATTCTAGTTTTTAGTATTTGTTGTTATAGCGGCAACAGAAATACAACATGCAAGGCTGTAGCTATCACGGTTCAAGAGCTACAGCCTGGTGACAACCGGACGGACAGCGAAGTCTTAGTAATAGGGTCTCGTTTTTACCCTTTGGGTACGGAACCCTAAAAAACAAATAAACTCTTCAGCTTTATAGTACAGTATAAATTAACAGGATGTATATTATTATTTACCTACTCGTAAGTTAGTAATAATACATAATGAATTATGTCTAGTAAATCTTTGACTTTAATATGAATTAAATATGATAAATAGATATGAAATAATTACAGTTATGTATTGACGACACCATATTACGTAGAGTCGTGTAATAATCTTCTTATGTTACTATTAATTATCTCATGTAATAATGTTTACGTTCGCGACCCGATACTTCCGGCTTATGAAACTGAAAATGAAAATCTTTATTTTTCACGTAGCCCTACATACAGGCTTTATTTTTCACATAGGCCTATAAACAGTCAAAACTCTACCGCCAAGCTCGAAAAGCAGCTTTGCACCAAGCACTACCTACCAGTAAAATAAAGCTTTATTGCTTTATTTATATTTTTATGTATTAGGTCCTTACATATGAAATTGGCGTTTTGTCGTACTGGCCACTTTGATCTCAAATATCTCTTCTTTGGTTAGAAATTCCAATTTCTTTATACAGCTATTTACTCATGCTTTTGAAAATCGTAATTCATTTGTTTTTTTCTCTTTTGTTTTTTTTTTTGCTCCACTCTGTTTACAAAATGGAAAACTTGAAATATCGCGTTATTTACGAGTACGAGTTCCATCGTGGCACCAGTGCTGCAGAAACGGCTCGTAGGATTAATGATGTGTACGGCGAGGGTGTCGCAAAAGAAAATACAGTGCGTTTTTGGTTCCAACGTTTTCGTTCTGGAAATTTCGACCTGCAGAACAAGCCCCGTGGACGGCCGGAGACCAAAGTTGACAATGAAGAATTGAAGGTTATTGTGGAAGCGGATCCATCGCAAACCACGTCTGAGTTAGCTGCAGGCTGCGGTGTTAGTGATAAAACTGTTTTAGTTCACTTGAAGCAAATTGGGAAAGTGAAAAAGCTTGAAAGGTGGGTACCTCATGAATTGAGTGCAGCAAACCGACAAACGCGCGTACACTGCTGTGTTACATTACTCAACCGGCACAGTAATGAAGGGATTTTAAATCGAATCATTACCTGTGATGAAAAATGGATCCTGTATGATAATCGGAAACGCTCATCGCAATGGTTGAACCCTGGCGAACAAGCCGAATCCTGCCCCAAACGAAAATTGACTCAAAAAAAATTACTTGTGAGCGTTTGGTGGACTAGCGCCGGCGTCGTTCACTACAGCTTTCTTAAATCTGGCCAGACGATTACGGCGGATATCTATTGTCAGCAACTGCAATCCATGATGGAAAAGCTAGCTGCTAAACAACCGAGGCTGGTCAATCGTTCTAGGCCACTGCTGCTTCAGGACAACGCTAGACCATACACACTGCACAACAGACGGCTACCAAATTAGAGGAGCTTCAATTGGAATGCCTAAGACATCCACCTTACTCCCCGGACCTTGCTCCAAGCCTCCAACAGATTACCATTTTTTTCGAAATTTGGATAACTTCTTACAAGGGAAAAAATTTAACTCCGATGAGGCAGTCCCAAGCGCTTTCAAAGATTTTATTGATTCCCGTCCGAATGGCTTTTTTAGTAAAGGGATCAATGAACTACCTATAAGGTGGCAAAAGTGCATAGATAGCAATGGTAGATACTTTGATTAAATATATATATATATTATATTTAAAAAAAATCGACTTTATGTTCCTCCCATACAAAACGCCAATTTCATATGTAAGGACCTAATACATCTTTATACCTTTGAACGAGAATCTCGATCAAAGATATATAAGCAAGGCTCGATCGATTTTCATGAAATTCAGTATACAGGAGGTTTCGGGGGCGATAAATCGATCTAGCTAGGATTCATTTTTTGGAAGTGTCGTATTTAAAAAAAATACGGTGCAAAGCTCCCCAGAAATTTTACCCAGACATAAATAATATTATATCTAATAAATCAAATAAATTTCAAAAAGAACACATTATTTTAACCAATGTACATAGTACATTATATAAGGAAAGAAAGGTAAAAATCATCAGAAAGCAACAAACAAAAAGCTAAGGAAAGCCTCCCCAGATTTAAGGACATTAGACCATGGGTGTATGAAATCCGATATCAAGCTAATTTGATATAGCATGGTATAGGATTCCAAACTTATTTTTTATACACTACGATGTCTAATAATGTCTAATAATTATAATTGTAGGAGTTATTAATTATTTATTATCTAATAATGAATAATTGTAGTTCTATAGTAGAATAGTATACTTATATATATATTCTATACTTTTTCTATATATATTCCTACTCCAAAGTAAATAAACAAATTGTACTTCTCATATAATATCTTCATGACAGGAAAATAATTATGTGCATTGAAAAGGAAGTTATTATTAACTTGTAAGTTTTTGTGCATAAAATTACATTCCGGATAGGAAAAAACAAATTTCTTAGTACAAATGGATCTCAAGTATTCCATTTTTAGGGTTCCGTAGCCAAATGGCAAAAAACGGAACCCTTATAAATTCGTCATGTCTGTCTGTCCGTCCGTCCGTCCGTCCGTATGTCACAGCCACTTTTTTCCGAAACTATAAGAGCTATACTGTTGAAACTTGGTAAGTAGATGTATTCTGTGAACCGCATTAAGGTTTTCACACAAAATTTAAAAAAAAGTAATAAATTTTGGGGGTGCCCCATACTTAGAACTGAAACTCAAAAAAATTTTTTTCATCAAACCCATATGTGTGGGGTATCTATGGATAGGTCTTCAAAAATGATACTAAGGTTTCTAATATCATTTTTTTCTAAAATGAATAGCTTGCGCGAGAGACCCTTCCAAAGTGGTAAAATGTGTGTCCCCCCTGTAACTTCTAAAATAAGAGTATGATAAAACTAAAAAAAATATATGATGTACATTACCATGCAAACTTCCACCGAAAATTGGTTTGAACGAGATCTAGTGAGTAGTTTTTTTAAATACGTGTTGAATTGATATTCAACAAGTCTAATATTTTGTTTAACTTTGATGACGACAGATGGCGTTGCACGTATTTAACTCGCGGAATTTGGTGGGCAGCGTTGTTTACTGGTTCGTTTACTTTAATACTATTGAGAATTGGTCTTGATAGTGCGGAACCCTCAGTGCGCGAGCCCGACTCGCACTTGACCAATTTTATTTTTCGTAGATTATTTTGATTTTGAAACGTGAGAAACCCTTTGGTCATCCTCCCTTCTCAACTACCCTTACAAACCCCACCAAAAACCAACACTTTTATTGCAATCGATTACTTATTTAGGAGTTGATGAGTTGAGCGGTTTGGTTCCTCGTTCCTGATACGCACTGCAAAGGCCTGGAATACACTCCCAGGCAGTGTTTTTCCTGCCACTTACAACCCGGGCGCCCTAATATAGTAAGTATAAAAAAAAAATGTTGACGATTTTCTAAAAGAACAGAGTATTATTTTTTGTTTAGATGTAAAAAGTGATTAAAAGAATATACTGAGTTAATTTTTGTCCTTCTTACTCTTACGAACGCATTGGGTGTGACATGCAGCGTTGCGGAAGAATATAACAGAAAAACGACGTTTTACCTAATTACTAAAAAACTAAGTCAGTTATCAAAAATCCGTTTTTGAGCGTTTGTGGATATTATTGTTACCGATATATTAAAACAAAAATTACAATTACATCCTACTACAATAGTTTCTTGTAAAAATGAGAAAAATGGAGATTTTGGAGAATTTCGGGAGAATTTTCTTTCGAGAAAATTTTGTCTAATCAACATGATTCTGCTTTACAGCGAAATTAGATTATAAACCATTATCTATAACGCTTGAATTTGAAAGTAATTGTCTTTACAGTTCTTGAACTGCAAGTCACTAAAAATCGCTTAAAACGGCCGTTTACGCCGTTAAGAGGATCATCTAGCTGCAAGCTTTCATAGAAAACGCGATAGCGGTTTCCTTAATTAATGTAGTCTGATTTTCATAATTTTTTGGAAATTTTGCAGATAAAATAAAGAACTATGCTCGTACGTTTTACTTTTAAGATATATTTCTATAGTTAAAAGTTGCGTCTAAATTTATCCATATTTTTGACCTGATAACTTTTACCTCGAGTATTTTTTTTTAATTTAACTAAATAAATAAATCGTACGAGCATAGACTGAGGTGTACTGAATCTAATGAGACCAAAATTGCTTAATTTGGTTTAGGTGGGTAAATAACGTTATCAGCCGAAGCCGTATTTCAATAATAAAATGTAGGTCTCGTTCTGGACTTGCAACTTTCTCTATAAGGGCATAGATAGCATTATTGAAAACACTTACTAAACTTAAGGGGGATTTATTGAATTTATTTTTGTCTTTCTCATTTTCACGGATACGTTGGTAAGTGCGACATGCAGCGTCGCGGAATAATATAACAGAAAAACGACCTTTTACCTAATCACTCAAAAACTAAGCCAGTTATCAAAAATGTGTTTCTAAGCGTTTTTGACATTATTATTACCGACACTTTAAAACAAAAATTACAATTACATCCAATGTAGTTTCCGATAAAAAGTAGAAAAACTGATATTTTGGAGCAACTTTTGGGAGAACTTTCTATCGAGAAAATTTTATCCTATCGTGTTTCTGCTTCTTAGCGATTTTAGATTAAAGACCCAAAATACATGACGTATAAATAAGAAAGTAATTGTCTTTATATTTTTTGAAAAAAACTTCATTCAAAATCGCTTAAATACGGCTTCTACACCGTAATGTAGTCTGATTTTCATAATTTTTTGGAAATTTTGCAGATGAAATAAAGAACTATGCTCGTACGTTTTACTTTTAAGAAATATTGCTTATGTTAAAAGTTATAAGCGTCTAAATATATCCATATTTTTTGACCTGACTTTTTTGAACTTTTACCTCGAGTATTTTTTTTTTTATTTAACTAAACTAAAATACTAAAAAAAAACCTACGAGCCTAGATTGAGGTGTACTGAATCTAATGAGACCGAATTTGGTTTAGGTGGGTAAAAACGTCCCGACGCCGTATTTCAATAATAAAATGTAGGTCACGTTCTGGACTTGCTTGAAAAAAAAAAATAGCAATTTTGAAAACACCTAATAGCATCGCGCTTAGTCAATAGACGATACTCTTAAATACTGTAGTCAAAGAAATGCAGCGATAAAAGCGGAACAAATTACGTACAAGTGTGATGTCCAGGGATGCTGCGCGCCGCACGCTGCCGTGATCACTGTTACAACTCAGTTACTGTGCGAATTAATGAAGACTTAAGAGTACCTAGCGGTATTTACTACACATGACGCGTCAAGTACTTTTGTGCTTAAAGTACATTTAAGTAAGGCTGCCTTACCACCGGTGACAGACCACGTTCATTTCTCATATGATCAAGACCGCTACAAGTAGCCGTCACAACGGATCGATTTCGCACGGCTGCCGCGCGCCGGTTAGGTTGCACGTTTTAGTTCTTGTACGGTCTATTTCACGCGCTGCGTGCGCCCGACTACGAGGCAGCCTTAGTACGTCGAAAGTGATAAAGTTCCGCGATAGAAAGAGAGCACAACTTTAGGTGCATAGTGGAGGCGGAGCCAGGCGCTGTTGCGAACTGAATTGCACTTTTTGTGTCAGCGCTAGGGTCGTTATTTCTTTAAATCATCTTGCAGAGTGAACCTTCTGTACCGTTAGGTACTATTATTGTATTCCGTGCCAGTGACCGGAATACGGTATTTTACTCCATTTTTCATTGCTTTATTATAAACTAGTGTAGAAATAATGGCATCCATTGAAAATAAAATTCTTATCCGACAAGGAAGTCAAAAGTTACAAGCTTTTGAATTTTCCTTCAGTCCCTTGCTCGCAAAACGAAAATGATGTTACGTGGAGTTACTATGCCATGAGTGATAGTGTCGTCGTCGTCACTATCCGATATAGCTTTCTCTGTGTAACCAGGATTAAGAAATTGCTTATAACTTTTTCTTCATTGCTCGATTTCATTTTTATTTTCAAAATTTTCTTTGTTAGTAAATATATTTTCAAGAAAGAATTGAATAAAGCATTAAGCAATACTTTGATTTGAGTAAAATACCCTATTACGCGTAAATCCGCATCTCATAAATAATGTCGTCTTATAAAAATCCTCCTCCATTCGATTGATTCATGCACATTTCTTGCCTTGCATAGATTCAAAGATTCAAATAATTTATTTCATAGGCAAAACTTACAGGAAAATATTGTTTTACTTTTTTATTAGTGAGAATTCACCTTAAGGTACGTAAACTTGGATGTTTATGTACCGACCTGGAAAACATCATTGATAATAATCAATTACGAAAATTGTTTAGGTTTTTCTTGTCAATGACAATGTTTGACTAAAAAAAAACATTCTAAAATTTATTTCTTTTTGTATTATTATTACCGACACAAATAAAAAAATACGTAAAAATCCGTTTCTGATAAATACGAAAAAATAGAGAATTCGGGGCAACTTTTGGGAAAACTTTCTATAATTTTTTTCCCCATCGTGTTTCTAGTTCTACCACAAACAAATTTAAATTGGACCTTTAAAAGAGCCGTGACCAATTACTCTGGAAACTTTTTACGAAATTACAAAATGTTCACTTTAAAATATTATGATTTTAATCGTGACTTTTATTTTTCCATTAAGGAGAATTTGGATTAAACTCCTGAACGAGTAAATAAAAAAAGTAGGCTAAGTACCTGATTATAATCAAGAGTCATAAGCACCAGTCAAGTGCCTGAAAAAATCAGAACTAGAGCAAGAGCCCATGACGGCCAGACCTTCGTCATTTCAACTTTTCTGGCTGTTTGTCCACCGCCACTGTCACTGGGACGTCACCGAGAACGATAAGATGGCGTCACTTTATCATGAGTACTTATTCAAACTCTAGTTTCTATATCATCTCAGCCTGCGGACGTCCACTGTTGAACATAGGCCTTCCCAAGCGCGTGCCACCACACTCTGTCCTCCGCCTTCCTCATCCAGCCGCTTCCCGCCACCTGCTTTAAATATCGTCGGTCCAGCGGGCGGGAGGTCGCCCCACACTACGCTTACTCGTACGCGGTCTCCACTCCAGGACTTTCTTGCTCCAACGGCCATCGCCCCTGCCACAAGCGTGATGTGCCCATTGCCACTTCAGCTTGCTAATGGTTTTGGCTATGTCGGTGACTTTGGTTCTCCTGCGGATCTCCTCATTTCTGATTCTATCACGCAGGGAAACCCCTAACATAGCCCTCTCCATAGCACGCTGAGCGACCTTGAATTTGTGGATCAGGCCACTTGTTAGTGTCCACGTTTCAGCGCCATAGGTGAGGACCGACAGGACGCACTAGTTTCTATATACAAAATGTAAATGTAAAGATATATTCTCACTATTACCGTTACCGTATTAAGTGCCCATTAGTTGGTTGCTTTTTTAAGTAAGTATACCTACCTACTTATTACTTTTTATTTTGAATTGATGCTCGCATTATGCATGTGTTATTATTTTGCACGCAGTGTTTACTTATAGTACATACTCTTTTCACTCATCAGTTGTTAAAAATATGTATTAGTGAAATCTAGACTGTAGTAAACCAAAATAAAATAAACAAAATCTCGACGTCCGCCAACTAGACCACCGTTATTCTAGACTCCAGGTGCGAGATTCGACCTCGAAAATGGAATTAGCAGTTTAAAATATGTCATGTTTTAAAAACTGTACCTACCGTGTACCGTCAAAAATAACCGTTTCGCAACTGTTCTGTGAAACATCGTTTAGCGCTAATTTAAACCAAGCTCATACTAACTAGGAACTCGAACTTCCCTTTAAATCTTACATAATAAAAGAAAAAACTGACTGATACATGACAAAAATCATGCCCACTTTGCATGTAGGAGAGGTAGGTACGTACCCAAAAAAATATGGATACCTACTTTCATTTTGTTTGCGTCTTTAATATATTTTATATCCTAGTCAAATTTCAACTTTCTAGTAGGTATACTAATAGATAATCTTAAGTGCAGATGGAAGAACAGACGGACATGGCGAAAGTATTAGGTTTCCTTGTTTACTACATGAATCCGTTCCTTCTTAAATTCAGTCGACGGACGTCCACTGCTGAACAAAGGCCTGTTATGATTTCCAGCCCACAAGGTGCTGCGCCACTTGTATCCAGCGCCTTCCTGCGACTCTTTTAATCTGCCCCCTAAGCCAAGTGAAAAATAGCGTTACGTAGCGACGTATAGAAATGAAACAAATTTCAAAAAATGTCTGCGAACTATCGCCATTTTGAGATTTATGACACTCAGCTGAGCGTCACTGAACGTCAAATCGCATACATTTTTTGAATTTCGTTCCATTTCTATACGTCGCGAGGTCTGCCAACACAGCGCTTTCCCGTGCAGGGTCGCCATTCCAACATTTTAAGTCCCCAACGTCCGCCGCTTCTATAATTTATATCTTGCTTTGTACGCCCATTGCCACTTCAGCTTCGCGATACGTAAAGTAAACATTATAAAATTCATACTTATAGTTTTCCATACTTATAGTTATATGATAAAAAAGTTCTGTAGTTCATTACAAATATAGGTATGTACTTATGTAGATAGGTACCTCATTTAATATTAATTGGTATTGTCTACATCCTACAGCAGACACGTAGGTAATCAGCAATGAATTTCTTAGTTATTTAATACCCTTATACCAGCAATTCTTTGATAATATACTCGTATCCATATAATCTGAATCTCGGAAATGGCTCCAACGATTTTCATGAAATTTACAGATTAAAGGTTCTTAATTTTGCTACGTGAGTCAAGGTGAAGAATTTGTTACTGTAATTTGAAATTCAAGGTTAGTGAACTTCATTATGTGAGCCGAGTCATGCATAACACACGCATATTACGTGTACAATACGATAGTTTTCACTCAATAGCTCTTCCATTCTCCTAATACGGAGTCGCAAGAATAGTTACAGGTAAAATAGAGCAAAGTTTGTTTTATTTTGTTGAGGAAAGTACGAGTAAAGGAAGAACTTTTTCACTGACCAAGACTAAGATTAGAACTAGGGATGTTATGGATATATAATTTCGGATCCGGATATGGATATGGATATTGGTAAAAAATAATATCGGTTTCGGTTACGGTTATGGATATTAAATTATTTCGGATTATCCGATAGTTTCGGTTACGGATATGGATATCCATAACAACACTAATATTTACTGTAAACGTGTCGCATTCCAGCGGAGTGCACAGTTAATTCGTACGAGTGTAGTATTTAGTTAGACTCCGCCCTATCCGAAATTATCCAAAACTTTTATTACGGATTCGGTTACGGTTACGGATATTTTTTTATTTCGGATATCCGATAGTTTCGGTTACGGATATGGATATCCATAACAACACTAATTAGAACCAAAATGAAGTACGTAGGCATTAAATTAATGTAATTGTTGGACATAGGAATACTATAATAATAGTTTTATCTACTCCAGCATCGAAAACTTTCAATTTCGAATTTGACAGCTGAATCGTTAGGTTTTACTTTTCATAACGATGCAGCTCGTTGTAGTGAGCTGTATCGAAATAGTTAATTTCATAAAACGATAGAGGTCTGACACTTTTGTATCGTTCATATAAATGTAAAGTACCTGTGTTTAATCTGTGGTGTACTCAAATGGCGAGAGTCGAGATTGGCGCTAAACTTGAAAGTAATAAATTGCTTCACTAATCTGATTTGTTAATTGTGATAAATAAATTGTCATTAATTACCCTCAATTTGATATATTTTTTTGTGCTTTTGTGAAAAGATTTATTCAAAGTATCAGATGTGACTTTTATCGATTGATTGTTTTGTACCTACCTATGTACTAATAAGACGTAAGTCTTGTAATGATGTAATCATAACAATATTATTATGTGATTAAAAAATCATTACAAACCCATTGACTTACTATCTAAGGACCCCGGGTGTAATAAAAAAATCACGAAAAAAGTGTCCCGAGAAAACCTATATATATATAAACGAGGGTAAGTATGTGTATTTTTATAAACAAACTAAAACACTGTAATTTATGTCTTAAACAATTATTATTAGCGATGCAACGAATATTCGGCAAATATTCGGTACTCCGCCTATTCAGCCAAGGATCTGCCGTACGGTTTAGTTAGATGAACACTTTTAATAATAAAACTCTAGGTATCCCATTTACAATTGCATTTTTTCCCGCTGTTGGTAGACTAATGATCCAAAGCCAATGGCCACCGGCACATGCACCACACAAAACATTTCGTTACTTATTCGCATAAAGTGAATTCGGCCAAATCACTATTCGTTGCATCTCTAATTAATATACACCCTAATTTTACTTGCACTAGCCTAGTATAGTATTATATTATCTGTGCACTAGCTATAGTGCGATTGTCTCCCTTTTCGCGTTTTATCTCTCTTTCGGTTCGGACACTTTTTAGCGCTGACCCGTCATCCTTTGTATTATATATCTATGTACAAAGCGACAACATCCTATTCAAATCCATCGTATATATGTTACATGAAAGATCATGATCCAATGACGACTTGACCTTTAATGACAGAGTAGATTGACTTTAGACTTTAGCTAAAGCTAAACCAATAAAGTCATCATAATATTGCACCATGAATGTTATACATGACGTGATCATAAGCGAGATGGATGAGATTGTCCCGCTTTCAGATTGTCTGTCCCGCTGTCCCTAAAGTCCCGCTTTTTTGTAGGAGGAAAATCTCATGAATGTCATTTGACATTCCCGTCCTCACTGGGAGAGTTGGTAGACCAAGCGACCTACGGACTTAAAACCTCCTACGCTCTCTAACCATCCTTCCTAGAACCGCACAAAGCATTACTTCGCCGATTTCATTTTTTGAAAATCCTCCTCAAGTCTTCATAACAAGTAAAGTAAGTAAACATACGAAATGTGTAATTATGAGTTTAGAAATTCGCACTTTTGTTTTAATTATTTTTTGTTGTCTTATACAATACATATCAATTTTTTGTTGTCCTATAGGTACAATACAATGCAAGGAATACCTACAAATATTTATCGGTAAGTATCGATACTACCCAATCACTATTTAAGTCGTAAAAACAGGCAACATAGGAAACGTCATTTTTGTCTCAGGGATTAAAATAATACATGACGTTTAAAGGATAATGCCCATGGATGTATGGAATCCATTACCATCTTTATTGCCCGTATTACATTCTTTAATTTTTACAGACTACGATATTCACAATAACTCCTTTTTTCCGGATTCCAAAAGAATGTAATGGGCATATAAACAAGTCGTACTTCTCAATAAAATCTTTATGACCGATTTTTTTTTTAGCGACCGACGGCAAAGCTGCAGCGATCCTGCCGTCTGCGTCGGAAGTCGTTGTTTCAGAGGTCAGGGTTCGATTCCTACAAGTGGAAAATGTTTGTGAGATGTGATGAGCATGAAAGTTTTTCAGTGACTGGATGTTTTTCAACATATTGTATTGATGTACATTAAATATTATGTATATTTATCAGTTATATCTAATATCCATACACAAGCTTGAAGCTATCGCTTACTTTGGGGCTGGATTGCGATGTTTAATGTCCTGATATATTTATTTATTTTATTTTTGACGGGAAATGAACGCAAATAAAGTAACTTTTTGTACACAAAACACCTTAGGTATGGATAAATAATTCAGCATTTGAAATATAAATTTCATAGAGTGATAATAGTTAAAAAAAAAAAAAACATTTTAATTAATGTTTCGGTTTAGAAACGTGAGAAAATTCAAAATAGCAACTTTGGTCATTCTTTTTTGCAAGTACATCAGTAATTGTCGTTATCAGTTTTTACATGCAAATAACTAAAAATCGCTTATATTTAAGCCCATTCTTTTCCCTCCTTCGCGAAAAAAGTAAAAAAAATTATAAAAAAAGTAGTTTTAGCTCGGTAAGTGTCTCTGGTGGAATTTGCGATGGCGCGCCTGGTTTCAACATAAGTGAAATCTGCGCCTAACTGTAACTATGAACTTGACCTCGATTCGCGTGTTACGACGAATAAGTGTAGGTACGTGAGTTGCTTACAGCCGCTCGCGAATTTGCTCTGATTTGCTCGGGTACTTAGTTATGTTAAATCTTAAAAAACCCGTTCCCCCTTACTTCCGAAGTTTAATAATATATTTATACCTAATAGATTTTCAGCTTGTTGGGACTTTATGCACCTTAACTCTCATTTGTGGGTCTAGATTGACAGCTGACTATAACCAAAACATCTGAAATAATTAGGATTAATCCTTAATATTGTATGGGAGAACCCCTTAAGTATTCCTTAATATTTAAGGAGTTCTCCCAACAATATTCATGTATTTTACTCGGTTTTAGGATTCCGTACCCGAAGGGTGAAAAAGGAACCGTATTACGGAGACTTCGCAGTCCGTCCGTTCGTCCGTCCGTCTGTCTGTCACCAGGCTGTATCTCTTGAACCGTGATAGCTACAGACTTAAAATTTTCACAGATGATGTATTTCTGTTGCCGCTATAACAACATATACTAAAAAATAGAATAAAATAAATATTGCTCCCATACAACAAACGTGTTTTTTGCTTGTCTTTGCTCGATATTGATAACGGTGAAAAGTAGACGCTTTAAATATTCACAGAATATTTACTTTAAAAATAAATACATAGTTCAATTGAAATAAAACAAATATTTAAGTGGGTCTCCCATACAACAAACGTGATTTTTTGCTCGTTTTTTAATTTGGTGGGCAGGGGTGTTTACTGTTTAGTTTACTTCAATACGATTGAGATTGGGTTTTCATATTACGGAACCCTCAGTGCGCGAGCCCGACTCGCACTTGACCAATTATTAAACTAACCGATCTCTATCCGATATCGTGGACTTCAACAATTATTAAACTAGACGATCTCTATCTAATACTTCACTTACGACTTCAGCAAAACAATTTTGAGGTTCACCTATGACGTCAGAACTCAGACCGTCTCAAACTTGCCTACTGCAATATTTATTAATGTGCGTTACACAAACCGGAAACTGGGTCAATAGACGAGCGAATACGTGACCGAGATACTAAACATTATAATAAACATATAAACTAGGTAGCGACTAAACGACTTTAATTTATACTCATATTTTTTTCGGAACATAAACAGCGTTTATAAACATGAAGTCGGTTAAAAATATGTATTATGGGAAGTCAAGTATGTATTCACAAAATAATCATAACCTAATATAAAACGTAATACGGGTTAGTTAGGTTAGGTTAGTTTAGGTACTCTCCCTGTCAGCTGTGGTTAAGGCCATGGTAGAGAGTGACAGGTCTTGGAAGGCGACGGAATGCTTCTGTGAGGAGGTAATGAGAATGACGCAGGAGGCTGCGGAGCGGATGAGAGAGAATGACGTGGGCTTTCATCCCCTCCGTCGCAAAAAGGCTGGGCGCAGGCGTGCTGCCCATGACCGCCGCCTGCCCCCTTAAGAAGGGCCCCCGGGCGATAGACACGGGCCCCCGGGCGATAGAGGTGCATCTTTGTGTTCATCGTGAACACAAAGATGCACCTCTGTCAGGGAATTTAGACGTAGATCAAGAAGGACAGAGGGTCTGCCTCGGCAGACATCGTTGGCTGGGTAGCGCGAGTGCTTCCGGTCCCGTTGCTCAACCACCAGGCGACGAGGTGAACACCGTGGGGTTTTAGACGGTGCGACTCTGACATAACCACAGTGCCTCCCCGTGGCACACCGATATCCATAACGGATTTCCCCACGTTAAAAAAAAAAGGTTAGGTTAGGAATTTAGAATGGACTTTAGTCGTACGTAAGTTTGCACCTAGATATAAAATCATCATCATCATCATACTAATTATTTATGTGTTTATGTGAACAGAAAATATCTTAACTCCAAAATCTGTTTGATAGTTAAGCTTACGGCCACTGATTATTATAAATTATTTATAATTAAATCAAATAATACTATCAGCGGTCTGATATAGTTTTTGCATGTTTTAATATAAATGTTTATAGAGTTTATAAATGTTTCGCCTGCCATATTTGTTGGTCTAAAGTAGGTGTCTCGAATATGCAAAACTGGTGAATGTTTGTCGGTGATAACAGATAACAATGACAAAAACCTGTACTGTGTAATTATAAAAATAACGAATTAACCACTTCGATAAAGATTAATACCGAGCTCATTTGACACAATTCTGCTCACACGTATTTTTTGTTGTAAAATCTCATTGACAATAAAATGTTCTCAGCCCCAAAGTGTACGTGGTTACACGTGTACGCGAGACCTTACAAGGTTAGAAAATGAGTCGCTGGTTCGAATCCCGGTTTAGCTTAGACTAGAAGGCGCTTACTATATTATAACGCTTGGGAGGCTAAATGGAGGAATTTTTTGGAGCAGGCCCGGACCTACAAAGCGCTGTTGATGATGATTATTGATGAGATAATGTGGTCGATTCTTTTGTGCAAAATCTCTAGACTAAACTAATTTAAAATAGCGCTATCCCTTTCAAACTGCTCACGATGGAAAAGGATGGCACTGTTTTAAATTAGTTTAGTTTAGAGATTTTGTAGGTACAACAGAATCGACCACATTATCATTATTTATTTTGCCGCAGTCGGCTGCATCATCACAGAAACGTAAAGGCAATCCTAGCTCCTCGACGATTAGGACTAGGGCATGCAGAACCGGTTCCGGTTCTTAATTTTAAATTCCCGGTTCTGCACCGAGCTCAGAACCGGGTACCCGGGATTTCCCGGTTCTTGGTAAAAAAAGTTTTATTATTTTAATTAAAAGCATTTTTTTTAATATTTCTACAAAAGACCTTACATCCTATTACGATTTGTAGTAAACATAAAGTAGAAAATTCTTTCCAAAAAAGCGAATTAAAATGCCTCTACAAAGAGAGAAATAACTTTTAATGTATACCAATTTGACGTCGGGCGATTGTTTATAATTTTATCGCCTTTTCTTCGCACATAGAGTAGGTATTAATTAGGAAGGACTATGATTGTACGAAACATTCAAGTGTTCACTGTTCCGTTTACAATTACTTTGTTTTACGGGACGATAAAATACGTAATAATTGGATTTTTTTAAAGAATCGGGAGAACCGGGTAGTCATATTCAGAACCGGTTCTTTTAAGATCTTAAAAATCCCGGGATTTCCCGGGATTTTAAGAACCGGGAAATCCCGGGTGCATGCCCTAATTAGGACCACAAAAGGACTAAATGTAAGTAGTAAAAATATGTGAAGTAGGTAGGTACTATATTATGCTTAGCGCTAGTGCATCATTCACACAAGAACAAAGTGCCTAGAACATAATAAAACTTGACGGATTATTAAATATATGTTTTTATATTAGTTTAAGTATAATTAGGTTACTTATTAGTTTTACGAGTATGAAAAGGTCGTGGCTTTATTAAAGTCCTGGTACAGTACGCGCGGCGAAAGTTTGGCTTTGACCGTTATTGCGCAGAAATCAGAAATTGGGTATCAACCAATCAGAATTTGGGTACCCATGCGCAGTAATCCCCTCCACCCGAAGGTCAAAGCCTCTCTCCTCTCTCTCGCCGCGCGTACTGTAAGAGACTATAATTAAATAGAAAAAAAACCTTCAGCTTGAAATGTCCTCGTAGCTTGAGCTTATTGAGGATGTTAAGTTTTTCGCCGATACATTGTTTATGCCACAGAGCACATTTATGCTTTGGATTCGTCATGACAGAGTTGAGTTTGTACGCTAAAGTAACCTCTAAAAAATCAAGAATGGGAATAGAAATATACACAAGACCCAGCGAACTCCGCAAAAAATGACGCCAGTTGGTCTATTGGTGTCAAAAATGTTTGTTTTGACACCAACGGCGTCTGTAGTAAGCTGACCGCGGTATTGTTTATGGACCGCGGTCCACGCCACAGATCACTATAGGTACTTGTTAATAGTCCTCACGTATGTTTCCACAATATTATGGCGTATTAGCGGTTTTGACAGATTGTGCTACTTTTTTCTTGTGTGAAGAAGGTTTACCTAAAATGTTCAGATGGGCTCATCCTTAAGTTCATATCGGTGGGAATGGGTAATCTATTAGTACTTAGATAGAATCTAGGATGGTAACGCTAGTCCTCGTTATTTGTGGTCAACGCACATATAGGTAATTTAATGGAAAGCTCCCGAGCGTGACCGGAACGCATCAGAGATTGCGTATGATTTCGAATCCGCATGCACCGCCAGATAATGTGAGGTGATCAGCAGGGCTATTCACTTAAATGGCAACTCGATATCGAAGGTTTACGCAGGTGAAACAGCTATGTTCCAGATAGTAGAGACTATTTTTTGCGGGTTATTTTGAATCCGCATGCACCGCCAGATAATGTGAGGTGATCAGCAGGGCTATTCACTTAAATGCCAACTCGATATCGAAGGTTTACGCAGGTGAAACGGCTATGTTCCAGATAGTAAAGACTTTTTTGCGGGTTATTTCGAATCCGCATGCACCGCCAGATAATGTGGGGTGATCAGCAGGGCTATTTACTTATATGGCAACTCGATATCGAAGGTTTACGCAGGTGAAACTGCTATGTTCTAGATAGTAGAGACTTTTATTGCGGATGATTTTGGAATCCGCATGCACCGCCAGATAATGTGAGATGATCAGCAGGGCTATTCACTGAAATGGCAACTCGATATCGAAGGTTTACGCAGGTGAAACAGCTATGTTCCAGATAGTAGAGACTTTTTTGCGAGTTATTTTGAATCCGCATGCACCGCCAGATAATGTGAGGTGATCAGCAGGGCTATTCACTTAAATGCCAACTCGATATCGAAGGTTTACGCAGGTGAAACGGCTATGTTCCAGATAGTAAAGACTTTTTTGCGGGTTATTTCGAATCCGCATGCACCGCCAGATAATGTGGGGTGATCAGCAGGGCTATTCACTTATATGGCAACTCGATATCGAAGGTTTACGCAGGTGAAACTGCTATGTTCTAGATAGTAGAGACTTTTTTTGCGGGTTATTTCGAATCCGCATGCACCGCCAGATAATGTGAGGTGATCACCAGGGCTATTCACTTATATGGCAACTCGATATCGAAGGTTTACGCAGGTGAAACTGCTATGTTCCAGATAGTAGAGACTTTTTTGCGGGTTATTTCGAATCCGCATGCACCGCCAGATAATGTGAGGTGATCAGCAGGGCTATTCACTTAAATGGCAACTCGATATCGAAGGTTTACGCAGGTGAAACAGCTACCTATGTTCCAGATAGTAGAGACTTTTTTGCGGAGTCCGCTCCAATGGGTACTATTCACAGTGTCTGGTATTAATAATAATAAATATTATTATTACGTGGATAGAAAAGCGTCCGTGCAGTGGCTGCGTTTCGGTGACCTCTTTGGGGAAACCGAGGGTTTTGTCTGTGCAATACAGGATCAGGTGGTTAAGACGCGGAACTACCGAAAGTACATTCTGAAGGATGGCACTCACGACATTTGTCGAGCCTGTCGCCATCCCGGTGAGTCACTCAGACATGTGCTTTCGGGGTGTTCTGCGCTTGCCAACACTGAGTATTTGCACAGGCACAACCAAGCAGCCAAAATCCTGCACCAAGAGCTTGCTCTGAAGTACGGACTCTTGGATGAGAGGGTGGCCTATTATAGGTACACACCGGTTCCTGTCCTCGAGCGCGGCGGCGTCCGACTCTATTGGGACCGGTCAATCATCACGGACAGGACTATCTTGGCTAACAAGCCTGATATCGTGGTGATGGACCGGGCACAGTCGCGGGTGTTTTTAGTGGACATCACTATCCCTTATGACGAGAACCTCGTGAGAGCTGAGACGGAGAAAAAGCGAAAGTATCTGGATCTCGCTCACGAGGTTACCGCCATGTGGCACGTGGAGTCCACTGAAATCATCCCGATCGTGATATCTGCCAATGGTTTAATACCAGTCAGCCTCGCTCACCATCTGCGGCGGCTGGGTTTCCGTGGCAGTTCACTTGCGGCCAAGATGCAGAGGGCGGTGGTGCTCGACTCGGCTAGGATAGTCCGTCGGTTTCTTAGCCTGTCGCCCTGACCCCCGGCCGTTTGGTCTCCCCTGCCGGGGTGTAGTCCTCCGCCCGGTACATATATGTATGTGTGTAACGTTTATGTATGTTTATAAAAATTTTGGCGTATTTATGTAAGTATATTATATGTCTTTGGTTTTTATATATATTTATCATGTGCCGGGTGTGAGAGTTAAATTAAATATGGTAATATTATTAATATTAAAACAATAATTCAATTATTGTTTCTGCCGTGAAACAATAATTGAATTTCGTTGTGAAGGACACTGTTGTCAAAAACTTACTAGAATTGTAACCTTAGCTATATGACTTATCCAATCTATTATTACGATTGCTCTTGAGTCTTGATATTATGGAAAAATATTCCTATCATAGAAATAAAAGACTTTTTAAAGGATAATGACTTGTTATGGATGTTTTGGAATCTCCTACCAAGCTCATTCAAATCCAAACTTTATTTTTTATGGATTACGGTCTTCACATCAACTCTATTAAAATTAAAATCAGGATTCCAAAGTTGTAGGCAAATAGGTAAACAAGTTGTACTTCTCAATAAAATCTGTAGATATGACACGAAATGTGCATTGAAAAGAAAGTTACTTTTTTTTCGCAAAATTAAATTTCAGATAAGTATGTAAAACAAATAGGAATTGGTTTTTCTATAGTGCCAATGGTTCTTAAAATAAAATACAATATTTTTCCTAAAACATTTTCTATGATATTTTAATGAAATCAAAAACCTATCACGGTTAAATAAACTTTACAAGCTAATAAATAATAATCGGACAACTTCAAATACAACACGTGAGCCGATACGCACTTGGCCGGTTTTTCTACAAACCTATAAAAACCTATTTAAAGAACCCATAATTATAATCTAACAGGTAATTTCCATAGGGTCAAACTTATAAAAAGTTTTGCGTTGTTGATTAGTAAATAAATTAATTCTGATAATTATTTCACTTCTATGTATTTCACGTAGAGCATGATGAAAAAACATAAATTGCTTCTGAGGCAAAAGTCGTATTTCTCTTCCATCCTACAATATCTATTACAACAATAGACATAGATATTTCAGTCCACAAAGACGCGCCCCACTCCGTCAAACTTCATACGAATCGAATGAAACAAACGATTTTGACAGAGTGGGCACGTCTTCGAGGATTGAAATATCTTTAAGCATTAATTAGAATCGGCGAACCACGCGAAACAATGTCGCCAGTTTACTGGCGTCAGAAATGTTTATTTTGACGCCAGCAATAGGACACAGCAGCGTGGTCTTCTCCGCAGGGAACGAGTCCCTTCGGGGGTACGGGCCTCGAGGCTTGCCTCCTTACCCGGGCGATGTGTCGCGGAGGCGCAGCGCGCCCCCGGTGTCGTTCTTCTAGCCCCGGTAAGGGGCTAAGGCCTCGCCGTCCTGGCTTGTGGCCTGTGGGTCTTGATTGGCTGGTGACCCCGCGCGGTCAGCGGTCATGTCGCTGCCCTGCGCGGGGATGTCGGGGTCCAGTTGAGTGAACCTCGCGACGTCATCATCGTCTCCATCGCCGTCTACGCGCAACCGCGCGGGGGACGGAGACCGCAGGAGCTCGCGAGGTAGCGGACGCCCGTTTGGTGGTCGATCGATGAGCGGTGCGATCCCGTGGAGATGCGCGCACGGCCCGTATAGTCCGCGCGAGCGAACAGGCGTTGTGCGAGGGTGCGAACAAATTCTTCCACGGTGGGCGTCCTGGTGTCCCGGTGTATCACGTCATTTCAATAAGGATTCAATAAGGACACCATATACTTCGCTCAGCAGCCACTTATAGAATTTTGACAGATGGCGCTACTGTTTGCTTGTATTGCGGGAGTTCGCGCACGCGTGGCATAAGAGGCGAAGAGGCTTGGAGTGACAAAGAGAATTTATGCTGCGGACCGCGACGGCGTGAGGCGAGTCCGTCATCGTA
Source organism: Coenonympha arcania (assembly GCA_036785405.1). Lineage (NCBI taxonomy): Eukaryota > Metazoa > Arthropoda > Insecta > Lepidoptera > Nymphalidae > Coenonympha > Coenonympha arcania. The sequence continues at coordinate 16,734,900 of CM072062.1, forward strand.
TAATCGTCCTGCCCCAGAATGGGGAGAGTGAGCCCATAGGGACAAGGAGCGAGAGGAAACAAGGCGCCCCGGGAACACGCCAAGAGCAAGTACCGAACGGGCGCCCTCCCGCGTTTCGGCCCCCATAACCGCGAGGTTGATTGGGCCATGGGTGGTGGAGGGTTGTCCCTATTACTGTTTGCTTGTATGCAAAAGGTTTACGTAATACGTTCGGATGGCCCTATCCTCCGGTTCATATCCAGGATGATATATCTGCGACTGCTCTAGCGTCGATATTTGGAAAGGCATATCTGATCGAAAGTGAAAAAAATCTTCACGTTACTTGTTAGTTATAATTTAACCTTACTATGTACCTATATTATGAGTTCTACTTATGTATATTAGTATAATGTGCAGCGCCCCGACAAGCCGCCGAGGCTTAGGGGTGCCAAGCAAACAATGTGTAAATATGTATTTTTAATTGTATGTACGTATTTGAATTGAAACATAGACGTAGAATGGCAATGGCTATGGCTGCCAAATGGCTGCAGGTATGTTATGACAGCTGTCAGTTGTCACAGATATAGTACTTAACAGGACTAAGTAGAGACTAAGTAGGTATTCGTATCAGTCCTGCCATTAGGTGAACGTTATTTTAATAAAGAAAAATGAAGAGAGATTTAACTTATAATAATATTTAAGACATGAGTCAAATCTTAAAAATGAAATTATGATAATTTAATAGAAAAATAGTTATGGAGGTCACATTATAAATTTTTCCACTGTTGCTCTTTAATATAATTTCCATAGAGCTAAGCTGTTAACTCGGCATACATCCGACTTACACTTGACCGGTGCGGTGCCGTTAAGCCACTTTTACTTTTTTGATATATGCGTAAATAATTATATATTCGTTATAAAAGTGGGTTAGTAGTGCCACAAGATTTCGCAATCGGCTAACATTAGATAAAACCCGGTGAATGAGGTAATCCGCGTGTACGTTTTGACGAGGTTTTGACATTAAAACTAACACATGTATAATGTCTTTCAATTTTCATAAATAATCAGCTGTTTTTGTAAACTGAGAATTTGGAGTAATTTAGCATACATTTATGTACAATTATGAGCTATTAAAAAGATGCATAATTTGTACTTTCACAGTACGTAAATATGAAGGTAGTTTAAAATACAGACAACACATACGTTTAAATAACTTATGTGTACAATGTACAAATGTATATCGAACGATCATTATACATTTCCGACAAGGAAGTCATATCTTGTGAAAGTAGTGTTTATAAAACCCAGAAAAAAATTTCGACATATCGCGTACCTATACGCGTATAATACAATGAATTATATAATAACGCAATTAAAAGATAATAATTATAAAACGCACTCACCTAATTAAATCCTTTAAGCCACTGCCACAGATAATATAACAATGTAAAACACCAGCACTCAAATCGCACTATGGAGATTATAAAAAAAAAACACCACTTTTTTAAATCAAAAGCCAAACGGTCTTCGCCATGGCAGCTCGCAGACTATCGCAACCCACCAAAATATGAGGCCAAAATGATAGTTACATAACCGTTTATTACAGCATATTACATAAAAATTGCCTTTGGGCACTCAAGTCGTATATTATGCAAAGATTGGTCGAAATTCTTGAAGATTTTCTGGGTTACACGGGAGTCCTTTAGGCGCGAATCCGCGATATATCTAGCGAATCCAAATTGTTCTCCGCGAGTGGTCAAATAGAAAGTTGAGGTGCATCTGCGTAGAAATTGTCTGAAAGCGATCGCATAATATTAAATTGTATTATGCCCCCCTCCATTTTGGCGACGGTGGTAAGTATTGTAGGTCAGTTCGAACGTGTTCTGAGTCCGAGCATTGTGTTGTAATCCGATGAATGGGCGATTCGGACTGCTTCTTTAATATATTAAATGGCCTTCAGGGCAGGTGAAATTTTTTTTCGATCTTGGCGAATAGCAAGTCTACGCAGTCGCTGTACGATTGTTTACTTTTACAAGGCATCGCCGGTAGATGCACTGGAATGTCGGACCAACGCGAGACCTACTTGGGATCCTCAGCAACACTCCAAGATATCCTGTGCGACCTGGGAGGCGTCTTCGGATTCTGGAGTGAGCTCGGCTGGCTGGAGTAATCCAGCGAGGACCCGCATCAACAACTTCACGCGCAACGGGCGAAATATCGCTTACTCGCGGAAAAGTCCCAGGAAATAAAAAGAAGAAGGCATCGCCGGTATGCGGGGATCTTTAAAACCCTTTTGCCGGGTGTGGAGGCCTCCACCTGAAGTACAGGTAGGTGCTACGCCTGGCGAGCGCTGGTGGTTCGAGCCTTACTAAAAGTGGTATGACGTTTCAAGTTGTATTTATGGAACGCTCATCCTAAACTTCATTAGTGTGTGCTATTGGACTGGTTACGCCATCTATCATAGACCGCTACTACCATTTTTATGTCCTACTGCTGGGCACGGATGTCAGAATAGGAGGAGTTTGGCGTTGGGGCCAAGAAGCTATCGCTGGCTTAAAGGACACGTATATTTACAAAATCGAATTGGATTGATTTAGGTCGAAATAGTCATAGAACCGAACTGCCTAACCCCAACACTATACAACAACTTCAAACACAGGCCGGAGACGAGACGTCACAGATCCGCTTATTTTTACTCTACACAATTAGTACTTGACTGCGATCTCACCTGATGCTAAGGGAAGATGCAGCCTAAAATGTTATCGTTCTAACTTGGAAGGGTAAGTAAATTGACCCCAACGGTTTCTACACAGTATCGGAGCGCTAAATCGCTTGGCAGTGCGTCTTTGCTGGTAGGTTGGTAACTAACCACGGCTGAAGCCTCCCACTAGACCAGACCTGAGCCAATGATTCCTATAAATTTAAATACGAATCAAAATTTTTCACTCGCAGCGGGATTTGAACCCGCGTCTCCCCATCTCTCGCGGCTGGGTGCTCTTACCACTGAGCTATACGAGCATATCCAACTGCGGTGAAATTTCGATTCGTATTATTAGGTCCTTTAGGCAGGACTAGCGTCATCTATTAGTGAAACGTAACAGTTTCAAACTAATTTCGAAGGCTCATAATTTCATATGAAGCAAGCTTCGAACCAATGATATTATACAATTTCCAAAGTAGCCCGTGGCGGGAATCGAACCCGCGACCTCCCACTTGTACCTATCCGAGCGCGCCGCCACTGCGGCAAGGAGGTCGTCAAATACGCTTACAATAATTATACGCTCCCTAACCACAACCGAATCATGTAAAAAAAGACACTATTAAAGAATTAATTTTATGAATGAGTAATATAAGAAAATTCCAGAATTGAACTCTAAAATTAACTCCTTTGTTTCATCGTATTAAGACGTGAGAATCAATACTATACAAATACGAGAGTGTGTCTGTATGTGTGTTAATTTCTAACACACTGAAAACGCACTTTGATACGCACTGCAAAGATAACTGCCTGGAATACCCTCCCAGGCAGTGTCTTTCCTGCCACTTACAATCTGGGTGCCTTCAAATCAAGAGTGAATAGGCATCTTCTAGGCAAGCGCGTTCCACCTTAGACAGTATTATCACTTTCCATCAGATGGGATCACAGTCAAGCGCTAGCCTATAATAATTATAGTGTAAAAAAAACACACGCACGAATCAACCAATGAACTGACTTTACAAAGATTGCTGACGAGAAGATATTCAGTTGATAGAAGAATTATTTAAGAAAAAACAATGGCTCAAATTGGAGCGGATTGGAGAGAATATGTTTTATATCATCTCAACTCCGCTATAACAACACAAAAAAATTGAATATTTTAAAAAAATATTTTCAAAAAACCGACTTCAAATGCCACTAGAGAGAGTAATATAATTTTTAATGAACACCAATTCGAATCCTAGCGAGTAGATAGGTATTATACAAAGGAGGACTATGATTTTGGGAAACATTGCCCGACTTCGAATTGGTGTACATTAAAAATTATTTTACTCTTTGTAGTGGCATTTGAAGTCAGTTTTTTGAAAATAATCTTTCATTTTATTCATTACTTTTTACCAGAACACATTTTCTAATTTTCTTGGATTTGTAATTATACTAATAGGTTCTTAGTTTTTACTTACCTTTAGTCGGAAATTAAAAAAAATATTTAGTACTTTTTCAATTCCAAGTCTACAAAAGTCGTGGGTGTTTAAAATTTTTTAATTTTCCACTTATGTATAAAATAATTAATTTGCAATGACGTGACTATAGGCGTTCGATGATTTGAGGTTTACTCTACTTACTTTCTTTTTACTCTCTACGCGTTGAACTCTTTTCTTCGTCAAACAATTTCAATAATTAATATATATATAGCTACTCGTGCTGATTCACTGATTGACTGACTGACTCATTGACCACCTCTCCTGAACAATTTTGTATGAAAATTTTTTTTTTCACTATGCGTTTCGTATACAAGAAAAAAATTCATTCGGAACAAAATACGGAGAGAGCTGATGATTGAGGATTTCGGAGACGGGTGAAGAGCACGGGGAGGGTATTGAAGATAGGTGGGGGGTGCCCGACCAAATGTCATTTGAAACGTCATCCAATTGGCAGTGAGCTGAAAAAAAATTCAAAATGGCGGATTCAAAATGGCCGCCAAACGAATTTCGTCGATATCTCGGAAAGTATAAAAGATGGAAGAACGGTTTCTCGACAAGAAGTGATCAGGACACGAAGGACTATTTTATGGTTAGAAAAAAAATCCAATATGGCGGATTTTTTTATTCCATAGAAAATGTATGGGGAATATCGAAGAGACTAAAAGTTGGAAGGCAAATAGGGGGAAGACAGCCCGCGGGCCACATGTGGCCCGCGCTCCCACGCACCCTACTAGTTATATTATAATATTACTAGCTGATGCCCGCGACTTCGTCTACGTGGGATAAAAACTATTCTATCTTTTAAGTTGGACCAAATGACAGATATTCACGAAGTTTGAACTAAATCGGTTCAGTAGTTTAGGAGTCCATCGCGGACAAACATTGTGACACGAGATTTATATATATTAGATTAGATAATAATATAGGAAATTTTTCGACTCAGTGTGACTTGCGAATTTGTTGTTGGTCTGCATTGATTTGGGTATAATTTCTGCGATAACAGAATATGCCAAAAACAAAATCTGTCAGACGAAATTAAAGGCTATAAATGGCTAAAAAGTTGTAGTCATAGTGGACTCTCGGAGAAATCGAGGGAACTATTCCGAATTTCCGATATTATACCTTATAAGCACACTTCAAGTGATTTGGATATTTTTACAGTGACTTGTGCAATGTGCATTTGCTTTCAGGAAACAGAATTTTAACTGACATCAAAAAGAAGAAGGTTCTCAATTCATCGGAACCTTTCAAGACGAACAGTATTAAATCGGGAAGACAGTTTAGTAATATATTTATAATATTTGTTGTATAGTATCTTGGGCGGTTTGAAATTCAAGTCTCTACTCAATCCAAGCCAAGATAGGGGTTTCACTACAAAAGTCGTGGATGTTTAAATTTTTTTATTTTTCCACTTGTTTTATAGTTTTTCGATTAATATATTAATATAATTTAAATTATATTATTATTAAAAAATGAAAATTTATCTTCAAACTAGCCATTAGCTCCTCTATGCAGCGTCTGAAGGCATCAAGTGACCTTTGTCACCAATTATTGGAGCCTAGTTAAAACATATACAAATCCCTGACACCTTGTGTTTTTCAGATAACACATTAAACACAGAGAATTTCTCTAATATAGTAAAAAAAGCTGAGCTATGTGCGGCTTGCGCTGCCCCTCGGAGCCTTCGCGCTGGGCCATTTATACGCTACATTCATTAATTAATCCTGGTCACAAAGTCTAATGTGTTAGAATAATTTAACCAAATCAAATGAGCCTAAAGTCGAGGTATTTACTATTTATCCAAATCGGTTCAGTCGTTTTTGTAATAATTGGAAACATTCGTTTGCACTGTAGGTAAATGTTTTTTATGGCACTCCCATAAAAACATTTACAGTGCACAAGACAGTGCATTTAAATCGGTACATAAATGGGAACATTGATGTGCACAAACGAACAAACAAACACACAAACAAACAAACAAACCAACAAACAAACAAAAATATTTTTGCATTATTGGTTTTTGTGCACAATTTAACATATACCTATACAAACATAAAATCTCATCAATAAATTAATGTACAAACGGTCTCTCACCCTAAACGCATATACCCGTACTCCGTTCCGTCGTGGGTAAAAATAGTAACTGCGAGAGTTTGCATACTTGAATGTACCTACGTATGACTTGATGAGTACAATACTGAACTATTCATCATATCACTTTTTTATACCAATGAGATGAGGACGACGAAACTCTTCAAACCACTACACTTCACGGTACACTGCGGTGGTACCTACCCGGACGAATTCCTCAAGAAGAGTCCTACCCACTAGTAAATTTGGAATGGAAATAGCTTTTACTGCTGAATCAGGTAAGCGTCGCAAATATGCCTCTCTATTAGAGAGTTACATATTTGTCCCGTTTGCCGTGGAGACCCTGGGGCCATGGGAAAAATTCATTCGAGAGCTTTCCCCGCGTTTAATAACCTCAACTAGTGACAGAAGGGCTGGCTCATTTTTTGCGCAACGTATCAGCCTAGCTGTTCAACGCGGAAATGCAGCCAGTATTCTTGCCACCATTCCACGCGGGCAAGACTTGTACAGTAATTAGAATAAGCTTTTACTCGTAATTTACCCAAGAATAACAGCCGGCGTCGCGGGAAAATCTAGTTTTAAATAAAGACCAATGTAAAAAGGATTCACACCCATTTCCATCGCACACTTGGCTGGTTTTTATAATTATGTACCCGTTGGTAAACGTTAATATTTATACTTAAAAATAAGTCCATAAGGCCATAAAATAAGCCTGTAAAAAACAAGTTTGAACTTGGTTTTTTCACAGTCTCACTGTACTATGTATGGGAAGGGCTACAACCAATAACGGTGTACTCTTACTAAATTGTTGCTACACACTACACAGTACTGCACCGGAACGCTAAATCGCTTCGCGATGCATCTTTGCTGATAGCAAACAGACAAGACTTGTAACACCAAATTAGAAATTATAAAAATCCAAAATGGAAAATTCTACTGGCTTTGGGCCACTTAAAATTAACCAGCAATGCTGTTTGTATCGACATTTTTAGGGCACTGAACCAAGGGGGGCTGGCCAAGCAACCTCCACGAGTGCCCGAGTGCCACGGTGACGGTGCTCCCTGGTAACGTCGGTTAATAACCGGCGGCTAATAGCTAGGCCCAGTGGATAGGTGACGTTTCTTCGCGTGTCCCTCTGAGCCCCAGCAGAGGGCACAGTGTCGAAACGTCTACACCAACCCCGGAGGAGGAAGAAAATCTCATTAAAAATTACAGGTGGGGGCGGAAGCGCCCACAAGTCCCTTCGGGGCACTACAAGGAAGACAACCTCGTAAAAAAATCACCGAAGTGGGCGGGAACGCCCGTCGAGAGGGATAATTACGGCGGCACATCCCTCTCGCAGGAGACGCGCCGGTTGCTGGGGTGCAAACATCTTCCTTCGGCGACCGGTGCCGGCCTGCGGGTGACCTACGTAAGGGGTTCTGGCGTCCGTCACCCGAATTCCACCGACAGGCCGAGGTGGTGGCGCGACCTGTTCGGGACGCGCCTCCCAGGAGGGTCGGCAGCGGCCAGGCAGCCGGCAGCAACGACGGGACCTGCCGCTTTGGTGGCGGGTCGAGGCCTGGCGGGAGCGCGGTGAATACGCAAGTGAATCCCGCACTCCCGCCAACGTGGTCCGTCGTGGCAAAGCACAGGTTTTAGTGGGTGCAAGCCCCACATAACCCCTCCGTGTCCTCTGACGGAGGGGTATGCGTCAGGCATTTCCTGTGGGTAAAAAAAAAACAAAAGGGCACTGAACCAAAATGGTGAAATCCCAGGAACTCTAATGGCGTGACTTCATTCGTCTGTCCGTCAGTCACAGTCACTTATTTCAGTTATTACTATTTTTCAGATTTAAAAAAGAGACGGACAAGATTTAAACGTAATCTACTTATACTTATAATAAATCTGTAACAAGTCAAATTCTGTACATTAAAGATATTTTGAAAATTTTTTTTCGAGGGCACTCTAAAATCGGTTTTGAACCCAAAACTGTATTTTTTTTCATTTTTGTCTGTCTGTCTGTCTGTCTGTCTGTCTGTCTGTCTTTCTGTATCACGGCCGCGCATCACGCCGAAACTACTGAATGAATTCCAATGAAACTTGGTATGACTTGAGTTCATACTACGAGGAAGGACATAGGATACTTTTTATCCCGAAATTCAGCATGGTTCCCTTAGGAGAGGGGATAAAAGTTAAAATGTATACTGAGTTGTAAATCATTAACGCGTGGTCCGATTTCATTCATTCTTTTTTTGTTAGAAAGGGGATACATTAAAGATTGTTCTGTAAATATTTCAAAGTCATCGGTTTTGTAGTTCAGAAAAAATAGACACAATATAAAATTCTCTCGATTTTCTTTGTAACCAAACTCCTCCGAAACGGCTGGACCGATCGTTGTGAAACTTTCAGGGTATGATCTCTGGGTCGGGGAGCGGGTTGTTATCTATATTTGATGGCCCTAAAAGCTGGAGAACCCTGGCCCTGGCCGATTTAATTTTCCCATACAAAAACCAAGGGCGGTACCGGTGTATGGTGGAATCGAACGAATCGCACATCAAATGAAAGAGCGTAAAAAAATAATCGATCCGAGTCGAGGACTTATATGTAGAGACTTAGGATTATCGAGTATTTTCAAAATAAAAATAAAATTTATAAATTAATTTAATGGCGTTGCTATGTAAACATTTAAATGTTGTCACGTCAGCACCTTTGACAAGTTTGTTTCGAAATTTGTAGCCGGAGTATGAGGTCCGATCTCTTTGGTCTATTTAATTTATTTGATATGCAAATCCCTACTAATATATAAATGTGAAAGTGAGTTTGTTGGTTTGTTGGTTTGTTTGTCCGTCAATCACGTCTCAGCTACGCAACGGATCGACCTGATTTTTTTGCACAGATATAGTTCAAGACCCGGATAGTGACATAGACTACTTTTTATCCCAGAAAAACAAACCTATTCCTGTGGGATTGCATTAAAAGTGTGATTTTTCACTGTTTCTTAACATACATATGCGTAACTATATGTATATACCTACAATGTATGTTGGACCCTAGACTCCATACACTCGAAACGGTAATCCCTACTAATATATAAATGTGAAAGTGAGTTTGTTGGTTTGTTGGTTTGTTTGTCCGTCAATCACGTCTCAGCTACGCAACGGATCGACCTGATTTTTTTGCACAGATATAGTTCAAGACCCGTATAGTGACATAGACTACTTTTTATCCCAGAAAAACAAACCTATTCCTGTGGGATTGCATTAAAAGTGTGATTTTTCACTGTTTCTTAACATACATATGCGTAACTATATGTATATACCCACAATGTATGTTGGACCCTAGACTCCATACACTCGAAACGGTAATCCCTACTAATATATAAATGTGAAAGTGAGTTTGTTGGTTTGTTGGTTTGTTTGTCCGTCAATCACGTCTCAGCTACGCAACGGATCGACCTGATTTTTTTGCACAGATATAGTTCAAGACCCGTATAGTGACATAGACTACTTTTTATCCCAGAAAAACAAACCTATTCCTGTGGGATTGCATTAAAAGTGTGATTTTTCACTGTTTCTTAACATACATATGCGTAACTATATGTATATACCCACAATGTATGTTGGACCCTAGACTCCATACACTCGAAACGGTAATCCCTACTAATATATAAATGTGAAAGTGAGTTTGTTGGTTTGTTTGTCCGTCAATCACGTCTCAGCTACGCAACGGATCGACCTGATTTTTTTGCACAGATATAGTTCAAGACCCGGAGAGTGACATAGGCTACTTTTTATCCCAGAAAAACAAACCTATTCCTGTGGGATTGCATTAAAAGTGTGATTTTTCACTGTTTCTTAACATACATATGCGTAACTATATGTATGTACCCACAATGTATGTTGGACCCTAGACTCCATACACTCGAAACGGTAATCCCTACTAATATATAAATGTGAAAGTGAGTTTGTTGGTTTGTTGGTTTGTTTGTCCGTCAATCACGTCTCAGCTACGCAACGGATCGACCTGATTTTTTTTGCACAGATATAGTTCAAGACCCGGAGAGTGACATAGGCTACTTTTTATCCCAGAAAAACAAACCTATTCCTGTGGGATTGCATTAAAAGTGTGATTTTTCACTGTTTCTTAACATACATATGCGTAACTATATGTATGTACCCACAATGTATGTTGGACCCTAGACTCCATACACTCGAAACGGTAATCCCTACTTATATATAAATGTGAAAGTGAGTTTGTTGGTTTGTTGGTTTGTTTGTCCGTCAATCACGTCTCAGCTACGCAACGGATCGACCTGATTTTTTTGCACAGATATAGTTCAAGACCCGGAGAGTGACATAGGCTACTTTTTATCCCAGAAAAACAAACCTTTTCCTGTGGGATTGCATTAAAAGTGTGATTTTTCACTGTTTCTTAACATACATATGCGTAACTATATGTATATACCCACAATGTATGTTGGACCCTAGACTCCTTACACTCGAAACGGTAATAGGTTATAAATACTCAAAACTCCATACATGGCTCTCAAAACCGTCAATAGGTCATAAATACTCAAAACTCCATACAAAGCTCTCAAAACCGTCATCCCTACTAATATATAAATGTGAAAGTGAGTTTGTTGGTTTGTTGGTTTGTTTGTCCGTCAATCACGTCTCAGCTACGCAACGGATCGACCTGATTTTTTTGCACAGATATAGTTCAAGACCCGGAGAGTGACATAGGCTACTTTTTATCCCAGAAAAACAAACCTATTCCTGTGGGATTGCATTAAAAGTGTGATTTTTCACTGTTTCTTAACATACATATGCGTAACTATATGTATATACCCACAATGTATGTTGGACCCTAGACTCCATACACTCGAAACGGTAATAGGTTATAAATACTCAAAACTCCATACATGGCTCTCAAAACCGTCAATAGGTCATAAATACTCAAAACTCCATACAAAGCTCTCAAAACCGTCAATAGGTCATAAATACTTAAAACTCCATACATAGCTCCATAAATAGCTCTCAAAACCGTCAGTAGGTCCTAAATACTCTAGACTCTATCGACACTAAAAGCTGTAAGTTCCAATACTTTCACACCCTTTTCACCTGAATGAATGTTTTTAGAACATTATGACACAACATACTAAGTACTGTAAACGAGTCATAGAATGCTCATATTTTGAAAGAGATTATTAGCAAGTATTAGGTATGTTTAAAAAAACCACTCCTTTTAATTATGCGTTCAGTTTGCTTGCCATATAGCATGTACTTACAAATTGCCAGGGTCTAAAAGAAATCTAACGTCTATCGTTTTTATTCCAGCGCAGTTTAATTTTTTAATATTTATCTTTTCCTTAAATGACGCGGGCGAAGCCGCGGGTATAAGCTAGTAGGTTATAAATACTCAAAACTCCATACATGGCTCTCAAAACCGTCAATAGGTCATAAATACTCAAAACTCCATACAAAGCTCTCAAAACCGTCAATAGGTCATAAATACTTAAAACTCCATACATAGCTCCATAAATAGCTCTCAAAACCGTCAGTAGGTCCTAAATACTCTAGACTCTATCGACACTAAAAGCTGTAAGTTCCAATACTTTCACACCCTTTTCACCTGAATGAATGTTTTTAGAACATTATGACACAACATACTAAGTACTGTAAACGAGTCATAGAATGCTCATATTTTGAAAGAGATTATTAGCAAGTATTAGGTATGTTTAAAAAAACCACTCCTTTTAATTATGCGTTCAGTTTGCTTGCCATATAGCATGTACTTACAAATTGCCAGGGTCTAAAAGAAATCTAACGTCTATCGTTTTTATTCCAGCGCAGTTTAATTTTTTAATATTTATCTTTTCCTTAAATGACGCGGGCGAAGCCGCGGGTATAAGCTAGTGGTACATAAATTACTAAATGCAAATAATAAAATACATATTATGGGTTTAATTACATAAGTTTTATTTTATTTTATATTACAACTAGCAAACGCCCGCGGCTTCGCTCACGTTGAACTTCTGCTGTACTCCCTCAGGCATTTAATTTCCAAAATTCCTGTATTTTTCCATCCTTCCTTTCAAATTCCGTTTCTATGCTTACTGCCATAGTCAGATATCGATTTTCAATGCAATCGGCCCAATAACAAAAAAAATCAAAATGGCGGCCACTTTTTTAAATTTTGACCACAAACTCCTTATCTGTACTTGTTGCGATACTCACATATCGATTTTCAAAGCAATCGGCACAGTAACAAAAAAATTCAAAATGGCGGCCACTTTTTATAATTTTGACTACAAATTCCTTCTCTATACTTGTTGCGATACTCACATATCGATTTTCAAAGCAATCGGCCCAATAACAAAAAAATTTAAAATGGCGGCCACTTTTTTAAATTTTGACTACAAATCACTTCTTCATATTTGTCGCGATACTCACATATCGATTTTCAAAGCAATCGGCACAGTAACAAAAAAATTCAAAATGGCGGCCACTTTTTATAATTTTGACTACAAATTCCTTCTCTATACTTGTTGCGATACTCACATATCGATTTTCAAAGCAATCGGCCCAATAACAAAAAAATTCAAAATGGCGGCCACTTTTTTAAATTTTGACTACAAATCACTTCTCTGTACTTGTTGCGATACTCACATATCGATTTTCAAAGCAATCGGCCCAATAACAAAAAAATTCAAAATGGCGGCCACTTTTTTAAATTTTGACTACAAATCACTTCTCTGTACTTATCGCGATACTCACATATCGATTTTCAAAGCAATCGGCACAGTAACAAAAAAATTCAAAATGGCGGCCACTTTTTTTATTTTTACCACAAATTCCTTCTCCATACTTGTCACGATACTCACATATCGATTTTCAAAGCAATCGGCCCAATAACAAAAAAAAAAAACAAAATGGCGGCCACTTTTATAATTTTTACCACAAATTCCTTCTTCATACTTGTCGCGATACTCACATATCGATTTTCAAAGCAATCGGCCCAATAACAAAAAAAATCAAAATGGCGGCCACTTTTAAAATTTTTACCACAAATTCCTTCTCCATACTTGTCGCGATCCTCACATGTCGATTTTCAAAGCAATCGGCCCAATAAAAAAAAAATCAAAATGGCGGCCACTTTTTTAAATTTTGACCACAAATTCCTTCTCCATACTTGTCGCGATACTCACATATCGATTTTCAAAGCAATCGGCACAGGAACACAAAAATTCAAAATGGCGACCACTTTTTAAAATTTTGACTACAAATTCCTTCTCTATACTTGTTGCGATACTCACATATCGATTTTCAAAGCAATCGGTCCAATAACAAAAAAATTCAAAATGGCGGCCACTTTTTTAAATTTTGACCACAAATTCCTTCTCCATACTTGTCGCGATACTCACATATCGATTTTCAAAGCAATCGGCACAGGAACAAAAAAATTCAAAATGGCAGCCACTTTTTTAAATTTTTACCACAAATTCCTTCTCCATACTTGTCGCAATACTCACATATCGATTTTCAAAGCAATCGGCACAGTAACAAAAAAATTCAAAATGGCGGCCACTTTTTAAAATTTTGGTTACAAATTCCTTCTCTATACTTGTTGCGATACTCACATATCGATTTTCAAAGCAATCGGCCCAATAACAAAAAAATTCAAAATGGCGGCCACTTTTTTAAATTTTGACCACAAATTCCTTCTCCATACTTGTCGCGATACTCACATATCGATTTTCAAAGCAATCGGCACAGGAACAAAAACATTCAAAATGGCGGCCACTTTTTTAAATTTTTACCACAAATTCCTTCTCCATACTTGTCGCAATACTCACATATCGATTTTCAAAGCAAACGGCACAGTAACAAAAAAATTCAAAATGGCGGCCACTTTTTAAAATTTTGGCTACAAATTCCTTCTCTATACTTGTTGCGATACTCACATATCGATTTTCAAAGCAATCGGCCCAATAACAAAAAAGTTCAAAATGGCGGCCAATTTTTAAACTTTGTCCAGAAATTCCTACTTATCCCCAGCTGATTACGAATTCATGACCTAATATCTACCTAGGTACCAAATTTGTGATCTCTACGACTTTTAGTTTTTCGGGAATTCCTGGAACAACGAAAAAATTACACTTTTGTATGGGAAAATCCCGTAAATGTAAGATTTTTACCCCTTAAACATGGAATTTCTGGAATTCCCGTCTTAGTACGAATTCATGACCTAATATCAACCTAGGTACCAAATTTCAGATCTCTACGATTTGTAGTTTTCCGGGAATCCCTGGAACAACGAAATAAATTTCACTTTTGTATGGAGAAATCCCTAAAACCAACGGTTTTTACACCTTAAAATTTGAATTTCTGGAATCCCCGTCTTAGTACGAATTCTTGACCTAATATCAACCTAGGTACCAAATTTCAGATCTCTACGACTTTTAGTTTTTCGGGAATCCCTGGAACAACGAAAAAAATTACACTTTTGTATGGAGAAATCCCTAAAACCAACGGTTTTTTCCCCTTAAAATTTGAATTTCTGGAATCCCCGTCTTAGTACGAATTCATGACCTAATATCTACTTAGTTAAAAATTTTCAGATCCCTACGACTTGTAGCTTTTCGGGAATTCCTGGAACAACGAAAAATATTTGACTTTTGTATGGGGAAATCCAAAAAACCAACGGTTTTTACCCCTTAAACATGGAATTTCTGGAATTCCCGTCTTAGTACGAATTCATGACCTAATATCAACCTAGGTACCAAATTTCAGATCTCTACGACTTGTAGCTTTTCGGGAATTCCTGGAACAACGAAAAAAATTTTACTTTTGTATGGGGAAATCCAAAAAACCAACGGTTTTTACCCCTTACAATTTGAATTTCTGGAATCCCCGTCTTAGTACGAATTCATGACCTAATATCTACCTAGGTACCAAATTTCAGATCCCTACGACTTGTAGCTTTTCGGGAATTCCTGGAACAACGAAAAAAATTTCACTTTTGTATGGGGAAATCCAAAAAACCAACGGTTTTTACCACTTAAAGTTTGAATTTCTGGAATCCCCGTCTTAGTACGAATTCATGACCAAATATCTACCTAGGTACCAAATTTCAGATCTCTACGACCTATAGTTTTGGCGGAATCCTTGGAACAACCAAAATCACCAAAATGCCTCATTCTTTTATATATATAGATTAGAGAAAATTCGCTAGCAAATCAACAAAAAATAATAATTTACTTACTTACGTAATAATAATAATATTAATACTTAAGCTTGTACAAACCTGTCTGTAAAAAATTACAGGCAGTTTTGTACAAAACTGTAAACTATTTGTAGGTACAGTCGCGGAATGAAAAGGTTCGTCAATTTTCAAAGTGATTCGTTTGCATAGTCGATTGTTTTAGTATGTTGACATTATGGACTCTTGCAGTACTAGTGCAAGGGAAAATCGACACTAAGGTAGCGAACCTTTTCATTCCGCGACTGTACTTAAAAATGCGTAAGAAGTGTGAACCGAGGGTTTATTTTCTGTACTCTTCTTTTTATTACGTCCGATGAGTAAAATGTCGTAAAAATATCATTCCCCTCTTATTATCAAAGTTTACTAATCGAAAAATCTGAAGTAGCAAAGGTCAGTAGAACTTCACATGTATACATTTTACAGGGAAAATAAGACCAACACTTTATTTTGCATAGTTTTGTAATATTAAAAATAAATCATTTTAAAAGCTATTAGTTAATACGGAACCTTCAATGCGCTAGTCTGACTCGTACTTTGTTATATTATGTGTTATAGTAGTTTATGTAACGGTTACATAATGGGGGTATTAAAACACGAGTGTGAGTTTAAAAAACGAGCCGCAGGCGAGTTTTTTAATAGTATCACACGAGTGTTTTAATACCTAATTATGTAGAGTTTCATACACTACTTTATCTACGCTCATATTATTATCATAAATCCAAATCATAAAATCTTGCTAACGTTTGTCGTAAATCATTCACTTTGTTTCATTTTTGTTGCAACTACTAAAATGTCAGGTGGAGTTAAATTTTCTTTAGTAGGTTTCACTGCTAGACATTTTTCAGCGCAAAATTTTGACTAAGTAACAAAAATAACACATTAAAATGTAAAAAAATTGTATGTATGGCACCAAAATTCTGCAAATATGGCGCAGAAACATAGACAATAGACATTGTTGTTGTTGTCTATGGTCAATCATGGCCCATCCATACTCTCGGCAATGACTACCAACTATATGTTGTCTGTGGATTCACTTAAAAAAATATTACATAAAAAATATTACCCCAGATACAAATACAGGAATCCAGAGCCGTGTATCGTTATGGATATTAAACAACTTTCTTTAAATATTTCCATAGTAGAGCGATGTTATTATGAATAACTTTTTAATAATTATAGAAGTCTGTGAATAAAGTAGGTAATTATTTGACACATTTCGATTTCATAATTCGAACTTTAAGCAATGAGCGTAGATAAACGTGGTTTTGTTTTCTCTAGTTAACACATTTGCAAAAACGATATAATTACGAGACGTGGAAAAATTTATAACAATAGCAATGATAGCAATGATATTATATACCTAGGTATATATGTATAAAAAAATGCCATTATTGCCTTTGACAACTTTGTAGAGCAATTATAATAATTTATTGATCTTTTTGTTCTTTCGCTGCATATTTAATCAATTATTATTGAACTAGACCAATCAACAATTAATGTTGATTAATGATCTCTCAGTGATGTAACCACAATAATAATACACCTAATAGGCAATAGCGTACCTATAGTATAATAATGATAATAGCGTTTATTTGAAAAACTCGATTTACTATCTTCTTTGGACTCCTGACCCCTAAACTAGGAAAGCCCGTATCTTAGGGACCAGTGCCTTCCCATAAGTTGAAAACATAACAACTGAAATTTTACAATTTTAATATTATTTCGATTAGATTTTAGGTTTACAAAATGAAAGATCATATGGTATGAAGAGTAAGTACAAAATTAACACAATAGCATTGCATGCAGCATTTTACGTATATCATGGATTACATGTGTGTGTACGAGTGCGTGCGTGTAAGTGGGTGTGTGTGCGTGTATATGTGTGTGTGTGTATGTGTGTGTGTGTGTGTGTGTGTGTGTGTGCTTGTGCGTGAGCAATATAATAATATAATCTACTATAGTATTGTATATATACTATATCTATTTGTAGTTTTTATTTTAGATAAGTATGTAGTTTTTAATTTAGATATAGTTTAATTTTATACCTAGTTTTAATTTTTAATTTAAGCTTATTTTTTTTTTAATTATTGTGTAATGCTATTGTATTTTTAATTAGATACAAAAATAAAATTCATTAATCTACTATATAAAAATAAGTCGGGTTTTCCTTCCTGACGCTATAACTCCAGAACGCACGAACCGATTTCCACGGTTTTGCATTCGTTGGAAAGGTCTCGGGCTCCGTAAGGTTTGCTTATAGCAAAGAAAATTCAGGAAAAATTTTAACAGAAAAGCGGGAAAATCTTTTTAGCGGGAAAGCCATCTGGTGGCGAAACGGAGTTCGCCGGGTTTGCTAGTATGTTATAAAATATGTCTCAACAATTTTTCTGTACCTATCCTCATAATTATGGTCAGGCAATATTTCTTTAAGGTACTTTTTGAGTCCATGCCTATTAAGTTTATTAATGTTGGCGCTTCTGTTAAAGTGTCTGTACAGGAACGGCCTTAAGTGATAAAACTGACGCCTAGCAAAAGTTGTTTTTGGATATCGCAATGTAAGTTCTCCGACCCCGTCCTCTTTCCTGTTAAAAAGGGCATCTACGGTGATGTCGAAGCACAGCACTCATTATAAAGAGTTGGCGTACCGTCAGAAGTTGTGAATCCTTATACAGTTGATTGGTGGGGTATCTTCTCGGTTTTTGCAGCATCACTTTGATGACTGCTCTCTGAGCTCTTTCCAATTCTATCATGTGGTCACAACTTTGTACTCGTTAAGTGTCATAATGGAATCGAAAAATCGGTTCAAATTATTTAAGTAGGTATAGCAACACAATCTACGCTACGGCCCTTTGTGGACGCAGGCCTGTTCCAAAAGATTCCTCTATTAAGTCTCTAGCCATTACGTTAACTAACCATTTTTTTAGTCCTAGAACCTTTGCACCCTGTTTCACTCCATCCAGCCAACGAAACTATGGCTGAATAACATTTCTACGGCCTTCTAGTATGGGTGTAAGGTCAGTAGTTTTTTGGTGACCTCTGATCACGCATGTCCTCTGCAATCAAGCGATTTTTGTGTTCTCATCATCATCGTCATCATATCCGCCTCCGGACGTCCATTGTTGAACATAGGGCCACCACCACACCCTGCCTTCCTCATCCAACCGCTTCGCGCCACCCGCTTTATAATATCATCGTGCATCGGTCCAACGGGCTGAAGGTCGCCCCACACTACGATTACTTGTACGCGGTCTCCACTCCAGGACTTTCTGACTCTGTCTCCAACGGCCATCGCCCCTACAAGCGTGAACTGCCCGCGGTCACTCTGCTTGCTTATGGTTTATGCCACAGAGCAACATAATTGGTTTATGCTATGGCCTATGGTGGTGACTTTGGTTCTCCTACGGATCTCCTCCTTGCATAAACTCCTAACATATCTCTCCATCGCGCGCTGAGCGATTTTGAATTTATGGATTTTAATGTCTGTAATGAAATATCTGATCTCCAAATTGAATTATCGAAGAATTGAATTTTTATTTTCGTACACTTTTTAACCGACTACAAAAAAAAGGAGGTTCTGTATTCGACCGGTATGTATGTATGTTTGTCCGCGATTATTTCGCGTTTGGCTGAACCGATTTGAATGCGGTTTTCAGAAAAGGATTTGTTACATTCTGGAGAAGGTTTTAGTGTATTAACTGACTTAAAAAAGTAAGAGGTTCTCCGTTTGATTAATTTGTTTGTATTTAAGTTTGTCCAGAAATATCTCGAGTTCGGGAAAACCGATTTCAACGATTCTTTTTTTGTTTTCGTTCTATATATTATTTACTATGGAATGAACGAGCGACAGGATTCTATGATTATCGTAGATAGGTCTAATCTATTTATAGATAAGTCACCTGGCTGATGCTCATTAAAATATTTTACGGCGTAATGTATATTTATACCTATTCCAAATTACACCGCTCTAAATTTATAGTCTCTAAACCGTATCACGACGGGCGTTGTGAAACTACGAGGTTGTTTACAACGGATCTCTAAAAAAGTAATTACACTGTAAGGATGAAACGACTCCATAATTTTCAAAAAATGTAATAAAACATTTTTTGAAACTTATGGAGTCCTTAATCGTTTTTGGAATTGGTATTGAACACTATCAGATGGCCTAGCTATAAAAGGGCCTAGCAGTTAGCAGTTACAAATAACTAGCCAAGTAAGAGTCAGATTCGCAGACCGAGGTTCAGTATAATTACTTACTTATTTATCGTTTATTTATTTATGCGCTACCCACAAAATTACAACTATTTTATAAACAAAGCACAAAACATAAATGGTGTATCAAACACATACAATTCAAGTTAAATATAGATAAGGTATGTAGAATAATTAGAATCGTACGGTAAATATGAAAGGATCTACACTAAAGTCTGTCATCGTAACAAAGCCTAAGTCCACCTGTAACTTAGTTTACATTATATTTTGATATTATTTAAGAAATTGTATATAATGACATTTTTGAAAAGAGCAAGTGCCGAGTTTCTTGCCAGTTCTTCTCGGTGCAAACCTGCTTTCCGAACCTGGCGGTAGAGTTTTGACTTTTCATAAGAGCCTATTATTTGGGTTTATGTGAAAAATAAAGATTTTCATTTTCATTGTTATTTCGACTGCTGGGCTCCTTATACAATTTACACACGGAACCCTAAAACAAAATAGTGAATTCATCACTTAAAATTAACTGCCAAAATAAAGATTACAAGTACAGCACCTTCATAAAAATTTATTGTCTTATTTTTTTAACGCGATGTTAAAAGTTATAATCTGATGTACCTACGTTCTTATAAGTTACCATATCCGGTCTTACCTTTAAATACTATAATACTAATTATAGGTACAGTAGGTACTAAATGAAGCCAAAAAAATAACAGTGCACTGTGCACCTACCTACCAGCCTTGAGAGCTTTTCGATCTTACTGGCAGTTTGTTAAGGACTTAATTCCAAGTAGTACTTCATGTGTGAGATCTTGAACCTTGGGTTACGGATACCGGACATACCTATAGATACTTTGTATGCATCTTCCTCAGGTATCAAAGAAAATACGTCACGTTGTAGGTATCTACAGGTTTTCCTTCTTAGGCAAGTGCGGTAACATTTCCAAACTCCAGCTGCATAATAATCATTTTCATGCACTACGATTTAGCGATCATATTCATACATTTTTGAATTTCGTTCCATATTTATCTTTTAGCCTCAGAATACAGAAAAAATTTCAGCGTACCTACATAGCATGAGGTGGCATTGATGATTACGGTCATGAAAGCTCTCAAGGATGGCGTAGGTGTGCTGTAACATAAAGATGAACATTTCTTATTATAGTGCCGTCTCCTATCGAAGGTTGGCAGCCATCATACTAACCACGCTGTAACATAAAGATTAACAATTCTTACACTCAAGTTGTAATTTCTTTTCGGCAAGATGAATAAGTAACCACTGAGTGACAAACCTAGCCTGGATCTCCCAATCTTAAGATCTTACCCCGAGTTGCACGAAATAAATTTAATAATTTAAGTGCTACTTAAACTAATTTAATCGCGAGAAATGTCAAAATTTCATACATTTTTTGACATTGATTTCCATTAAATTAAGTAGTAACTACCTTACGGCCGCACTCAGAGACGTCACTTAACTAAATAAACATTAAATTCCATACATTTGTCAACGGAATCTGGGCTTAATGATAATTAAAGTTAAGTGACGTCTCTGAGTGCGGCCGTTAGGTACCTAGTTACCACTTAAATTTTTGAATTAGTTTCGTGCAACTCGGCATTAGTCTGAAAAAAAAAACTGCAGAACGGAAGCACCGGTTGATCGATGATGCGAATAATTTCAATAATAATTTTGGACCATCAACATTTAACTGCATCATCGGTGAATACACTCAAGAGGTGTGAAAAATTTAAGGCGGGCGCCTTATCATTTTCTTACTGCAATTTTACACATCCTACTTCTTGAAGTTACATTTTCACTTTTGTTCTATTCCGATGCCCAATTGGGCCAATTTCCCAATAGCCAGATAGACTATCTGAGGCACAGAGACATTTAATGAGGAATGAAACATCTCAGTGAAACATATTATGCCTTATAAAACCTGTCAAAACGTCATATTTATTCCTTATTTATCGTTTATCTGGCGATTGAAAAATCGGCCCATAATTAAATATATTTAAAATAAAATGACGATGAACAGCTGCAGGCAAATAGCCTGCCTAACATTTATCATCATGCATATATTTTGTAATGTTACAATAAAATTTATCTCTAGCGTGTTCTGCGTGTTACGTTATTGTTGTGTTAGATATTTCTGAACTGAAGTAAAGTGTCAAATTTTAACATTGACACTGACACTTGTAATTTGACAGCTGTTTGTGTCTCAGACCAATATTGGATCGAGATTGGATCATTCATCTGAGGTTTGAGTCTCAGACCTCAGACCAATCAGACTCAGGTCTCAGCTCAGACCTCAGTTGGGTCCTAAGACCAAGAATACTATAGACTTGACAGCTGCGTTCACCCGTAAGAGACAGACAATATGCAGACAATAGAGTACATTCGTATTTTGGGGTGGTCGTTTTAGGCAGTTCTTAAAAATAAACTCCCCACATTATTAGACTGACGGACCCATAATAAATACTACAATAAAAATCATAACATAGTAATCAAAATCTCTATTTTTTTAATACAAATGA
The DNA here is from genome assembly GCA_036785405.1 of Coenonympha arcania. Classification (NCBI taxonomy): domain Eukaryota; kingdom Metazoa; phylum Arthropoda; class Insecta; order Lepidoptera; family Nymphalidae; genus Coenonympha; species Coenonympha arcania. The sequence continues at coordinate 16,757,139 of CM072062.1, forward strand.
TAATATACACAATCATAAAACAAAAGTAATTTACAAATAAACATCTTTTTTTCGAGAATACTATATGGTTGCCAACCTTAGGTTAGGTCTCAGCAATGAATAAAGAAACCTCAGAGGTCTCAGGGTTGAGTTGTCGTTATACCTACGTTTGTCTTGCGTTTGTCCCTGTTTGTCCACTCGATAGAGCGTATTATTATGTGTTCTGTGGTCCACATTTTTCTGTGATCTGTGGTTATCTCTCTGGTACTCAGTCAAGGTTTTTCGAAAATAATCCAAAATAATTCCCTATTTCCTTTTCCTCTTCCAAAAACTCTGTAACTATTTTAAATTTCTAAGTTTTTGCTTTTGTATTTTCTACACGTATGTGATTCTTAATTGTGTATTACAGTGTAATTCCTCAAAAGGCAATCAGTATTGATTTTTCACATAAATCAAACTGAAAACTTCCAAGAAAAAACAAAACTTAAGTACAAGACTCCAAGACATTAAAACAATAAATATTTACGAGTAAATAAACAATAAATATGCTTCCACGTTCTTATTACGCCGATCAAGATGCTCAGAGAAAGCGTCAAATCGATACTTTGAAAATATTTAACGACAACGTTACAGAAATTAGCGAAAACACAGAATACAGGGTGGAATTCAGTTGTGATGGTCGCAATTTTAGCTTGAACGTGGTCTTAAACCCGGAGTTTCCTAATGAGAAGCCGAATATTTTCGTTAATCCAGTTTTTCCACACCCATGGCTGGCGGAGAATTCAAATCAAGTTGTAGGTAATAATTTTTATTTTATTTTGTAAAGGTCGATACGATTCAGGTGTTTGTAGCGAATCGAAAAGTACCTATCACAAAACAGGAATACCTACTCCAACAGCTGATGACCTCTATGGGTTATCAGGACAGATTAATTTGTTTTGCTGTAATCCGCTACTTGAAAAGATTCTGTATGGTACAATATGCAGGAACACTGCCCACATGAAACACCATACACAATTTTCCAACACTTTCTTCGACGCACGTTTCGTCCCGAACCGGGACATCCTCAGGAGATGTTGACTTCACAATGCGAAATCGTAGAGTGACTCTCGTGTCAGCAACGCGTTCTTATATACCCTTTCTAATTACTCATCCTATTGTTCGGCCCACTCACTTCGGCTGGTCTCGTACCCCCGAAAACAAACGAAGCAGTGGCGAAGATGATACGTTAATTTCTTCGCCACTGCTTCGTTTGTTTTCGGGGGTACGAGACCAGCAGAAGTGAGTGGGCCGAACAATAGGATGAGTAATTAGAAAGGGTATATAAGAACGCGTTGCTGACACGAGAGTCACTCTACGATTTCGCATTGTGAAGTCAACATCTCCTGAGGATGTCCCGGTTCGGGACGAAACGTGCGTCGAAGAAAGTGTTGGAAAATTGTGTATGGTGTTTCATGTGGGCAGTGTTCCTGCATATTGTACCATACAGAATCTTTTCAAGTAGCGGATTACAGCAAAACAAATTAATCTGTCCTGCTAATTATGGATTTCCGCAAAATAACGCCTGCTTCCATTCAATACTCTATGGGTTATGTTTTTTTTTTCATAAAAAAACTTCCTTAGCTTCAGTGTATGCAGCATGCCCACGTAGAGATATCTCTACCTTGGTCAATCACTTTTCTCTGTCTCAATATGGATTAGAAAGAGAAAGAGCGATAAAAGCAAGATTTTGATAGGCGTGTTCACCTGTTATTAAAATTTTGTAATAAATATGTTTCATCAAGTTAACAGTGAATTTCGATGTCAATCCGGTTCCTAGACTATCAAATCAACTTGGTTTTTTTTCACATAATTACTATTTAAAACTATAAAATACCTGTGTGCCCTTTTACCCAGGTTTAGAAATTAAAGAGAAAGCTGGCATTTACCCAGGAGTAAAATATTTACTTAGCTGATGATGATTTTGTTCTCTTCCAGGTGCACCAGGCTTAGTAAACTACACTCCACATTCAGACCTTGGTCGAGTAGTTCAAGCCATAATACGCGAGTTTCAAAGATGCGTGCCAATGTTGACTCGTGAAGACAAGTCCACAGACACAAGTCCTCAGTCTCACAGCAGTGGGCAATCCATGATGTTTCCAGAGCTCAGCGAACTGACGGTCGAGGAATTGCAGGAGATCATTGAGAATCCAGATTTGCAGGTACTTTTTATGTCGTTCTAGACTGGCTCTTTACTTGCCTGTGGACTCCCGATTTCCCAGATCCCAGAGCGATTTTGGTTTCCAAATACAATGCGATTACTGGGCAACTAAGATCTAAGATGTGGTGTCTCTGGGTGCAGCACAGGTGCAGCGCAATGCAAAGTACCTATGGGCAGGGTCCCAAATTATCAAGATAATTAAACTTCTTGATAATTATCGGATTATTATCACCAGTGTAAGAAATTAATTTGTTATATTGTTTCATAACCAATGCATTATAGTTTTGATAATTCTAACAGAATGTCTCAGCATGTACTTTGTCAAAAGTATGATAAGTCAGACGTTTATTTTAACTTCAGGACAAGCTGTTAGAAACAAACCCACTTCTGGTAGAATTAGACATGGAGACTGAGGAACTGATGACCAGCATAGAAGAGATCGCTCAGGACAACCTGGCCAAGCAACAAAAGCTGGACAACCTCAAGTCTGAGGTAACGGATATGACCATCCATCATTGTCCTAACAACTTTAACATAATAATACAACATGTAGGTTACTTGCCATTATTAGCCGAAAGCCTTAACGGCCTACAAGCCGTATTTTGGTGATTTTGAATGAAGTTTTATGCAAAAACTATAAAGACAATTACTTTCAAATTTACACGTCATGTATTTTGGGTCTTTAATCTAAAATCTTTAAGAAGCAGAAACACGATTGGATAAAATGTTCTCGATAGAAAGCTCTCCCAAAAGTTGCTCCAAAATCTTAGTTTTTCGAGTTTTTATCGGACACTACATTGGATGTAATTGTAATTTTTGTTTTAAAGTGTCGGTAATAATAATACCCAAAAACGCTAAGAAACAGATTTTTGATAACCAGCTTAGTTTTTGAGTAATTAGGTAAAAGGTCGTTTTTCTGTTATATTCTTCCGCGACGCTGCATGTCACACCTACCAAATCTCCGTGAGAGTGAGAAAGACAAAAATAAATTCATTAAATCCCCTTAAGCAGGGGCGTTGTATAGATACATGAAAAAATATCACAAGAAGTCTAGCTCATATACTGAGGGAACTAAAGGGTGTATTAAGGCCATATATTTTAAGTGACATCCCTAAAAACAGCTCATTCAATATGAATGAACAGGGAATAATGGAAGGTGTATTATGCTTTATTGACATCACAGTTAGGGTTGCTAAAAATATTTTTTCTATATTAAATAATAAGTTTTGTATTGAAAATAAAACAAAATAATTGGGTCTTCTTATGTCCATTAATGTGTTTCTAGGATCAAGTAAAAAGGTTAGCTGCTGTCACACTATACAAATTAACCCATACCTTGCTTAGCAGGTGGTGTGGATACTGCCCTACGATTAAATTGGTTTAAAATGCAATGCTTCAACAGGTGTTAGACAGAATCTCAACAATAGTCCAAATGAAGATGAACTACGAGGAGCTGAACAGAAGGCACCAGAAGCTGTCAGAGATGTACGACCCTCACCGCATCCGGGACTGTCTGCGGGAGGCTGCGATGAAGGCTGATGAGGAATCAGAGGTCATAGCCGAGCAATTCCTATTAGGTAAATAATAAGGTTAAAATGGATTGTATACTGTCCATTTGATTGACCTAATTGAATGACAGACAACACACAGTAGCACTGAAAGAGCCAACAATAAATTGCTTATTATTTATTATTGGGGATCCAGACTTCTAGAGGGTAGTTTTTAAAAGTTTATAATGATGCATATTCAGTATAATTATATAGAACACAATCATATTATATTTTAATTCGTATAAATTCACTTGACATAGTTTAAGTTATAAAATAAAAAGTTATAAATAACAACTAGTAGAATACCATACACTATGAAAAATTTCATATCTAAGATGGTCGCCACCACAAAATGGTAGATTGTGGTGGTTGGAGTTCCTTTTTTTTTAAAAGAGAATGACCAAAGGTGGGTATCAAATTTTCTCATGAACCAAAACCAAAATAGTCTAGGAAAATAAAATAGTGTTTTTTAAGAACCATAGGCCCAAGGAATTTGTGTTTCATATCTGGAATTTAATTTTGCATACAAAACGTTACTTTCTTTTCAATGCACATTTCGTGTCATACTGATTTTACTAAGAAATACAACTTGTTTGTTTGCCTATATAATTTAGAATCCGGATTTTAATTAAAAAAATTGGTTGCCTGTAAAGTCGGTTTACTGACGATAGTTGAACGTGACAACGTCTTCTTTGTCGCTCGTTCCACGCTCGCGAGGTAACGCCGCATGAGCGAGGTAACGCCGGATGAGTCATGTTTTTTCGTGCGTGCAACCGGCTCTATCGATTTATAAGACGTTGTCACGTCAAAAAGTAATAATTGTAGGAGTCAATGTGGAGACCGTAGTCTATAAAAAATAATGTTTGGATTTGATTCAGCTTGATACGGGATTCCATACATCCATGATCATTGTCCTTTTTATTGATTTTATTATTGACACGCTTTTATTAGCTTCACCTGTATGTTTGTAACCGACTCCTTTGAGCTCGGTTTTGTCCTACTTTGAACGATCAGATTTAATTCAAACTTTGCACACCTGTCAAAGACCGATGACAATGCAATAATTCGATTAAAATATTCAATTATCTTAATTACATTCGCCAGAATTAATTAATTTCTTTCCGCATCCTTTGCATGCAAGTAAGATAGATAGAGCTAGTGCTCCACACTTACTTTTTGGTAGTACAAAGCTTGTTTTTTTTTAGTTTTCTAAACTATTATTTATATTAGATGTAGGTGTTTTAAATTTTATTTGTTACAGGTAACATTCCAGTGGAGACGTTTATTTCGAAGTTTGCGGAAAAACGCGCTCTCGGACAAGCGAGGCGCGCGCGCGAAGAGCGTCTGGCGCACCAACTGGCTCAGCTAGACAGGGCCACCACCTAGACCTGCTGTTAGCTTATTGAATAGCAAAAAGTAGAGCGTCGATCATCCGAACTATTTAGGAGACGTGGGTGTTCGGAACGCTCCATCGCATAGTACCAGATTCGCAAAATACCAGATTCGCAAAATACCAGATCAGCAAAATACCAGATTTTGTACAGTGACTAACAAAACTTTTTAAGTAGGTAAATGTATACTTAATAGAAAATAATTGTTGATATTTATTCTGTTAATTTTTTCGATTTTCGGGTAAAACTAGGTCTAGCCTTCATCATGCCGGCTACAACTAGGTCCAGCCATTCCCTGTTGGGTAAAACTACATGCAAATAAGTTTAAATAATTAACAATAATCAATATCACAATATCATTATAATGATGCATATAAATAATCATATAACACTAATAATTATGTTAATTGTTATATAATTTAAAATGATGTGGTAATGACCATAGTAAAAGCCCTATACTCCGACTTTTATATTTTGCAGATGCATCAAAGTCAGTTGACGTTTTTAACTGTCATTTGCTAGATTAAATAAACAAAAATATATGCTTAAACTAGCTTACCCGGCAAACGTTGTTTTGCCATTTGGGATATAAATAATAGCTTACGACCTATACATAGGTACATACACAGAAAATTTCATAAGAATCGGTCGAGCCGTTTCGGAGGAGTTTGGTAACAAAAATAGTAAAAATAGTAAGAGTTTGGTAAAAGTAAGTTTGGCACGAGAATTTTATTTATAATGGAGATAAAAAAGTATTTCACATAAATATTAGTGCTTTGTAAGTAATTTCTCTTATTTTATTATATTTTGTTATTTTGGTGAAATATACTGCATCTAATTAAAAGTCGTAGTTTAAGTAGGTTCATGAGTATTTTGCAAAGGAGTTTGAGGCGTAATTGATATGGATGTTTTTTCTATAGGGGTGCAACTGCACATGTAGATAGGGCGTAAAAAACTGTATAGGTTAATAAACGCATTCAGCTTTCGATACTATCAGTCTGGGGCCCTAGCACCAATTTTCATATTACTGACATTGTATGAAAATGTTAAAACAGTATTAAAATAATACTGCTTTGAAACCTGTGGTAAGGCCCCCCGCCCCAGTACTGTGCGCGTGCGTATTGTACAGCAGGCGGCGTGTACAGTATGAAGGTGACGCGAGGGGAAGCGCGTAAGATATTGTGCTGTGTGACGAACTTAACTACCTACGCAGACAGCACCATTTTGGTTCAACTTAATTGCCGCGTACTATACATATTTAATTATTAATATCTGATATCCATTTTGTACTCTGATTGTGATGTTTAAATAAATTATTTATAGAATATAGATTTGATTACAATTTAAATTAATTTGCGGTTTTCTTAATTATACATCATTAATCCTTCTTCCATATTATTAATTAACTAGCTGACCTGGCAAACGTTGTTTCGCCATATAAATTACTTATCATTTGGGGTGTGATGAATAGTTTACGTCCTATTCTCAGACCTACTGAATATACAAAAAAATCATCAAAATCGGTCAAGCAAGCCGTTTTGGAGGAGTTTGATTGCAAACACAAGTTCTCGTAACTTTGGCTGATTTTTCAATCGCCAGATAAACGTTAACTGAGGAATAAATATGACGTTTTGACAGTTTTTGTATGGCATATGTTTTTCCTCAAATAGTCTATCTGGCGATTTAAAAATTGGCCCTTATTATAATTAGATTTAGTGAGTGCAGAAAACCTTGGGTTCAGTTTCTGGTTTAAAACCGGAACAGATATTAGCGCAGGCAAACCGGATACGTATCTGTTAATTAGATACCTTAGTTTTTTGAATGGAAAATAAAAAACTAATTTTCGAGCAAACGACACAAAAAGGAACATTGAGGAAATCAAAAACCGTTATTCAATATTGTTGAAGCCAACGACCTTGATTCCAACTTGATTCGCGATTCGATTTATACGAAAATGACATCAATGTTTGACCGGTATTTACCTTTAGTTTAGAGTCGCGAGAAACGAGACGAATACGCCGATATCACGGAACGCTTGGAATAATAATGTTATTATCGATTATCGATTGCGCAGTTAAATGTGATGAAATTATAGAGTCCAAACTTATCAGCTTTATTGAATAAACAGTAGTTCCAGTGAAACATTGAGTATCGATCGTAGATTGTGCAAATTAGTGAAAGGAAACAGGAAATTCTGGCTCGAAATTAGACTGTAGCAATGGCCGGAAATATTTCCACTATTGTTTTCCTAAATATTCTTTTACTTGTGACTGGTAAAAGGTTAGTGCAAGTGGTTATGTTAAGTAGACACAATATCCGAGCACCTCTTCTGGCCAATCTGGAGGACTTTTCACCAAATCCGTGGCCCGTGTGGAACTATAAGCCTGGATATTTAACCGCCAAAGGAGCTATGCTAGAGGAGTTTATGGGAGAATACGTGAAGAATTGGCTGGTAAAGGAAACGCTGTTAAATGATGGTTGTCCAGCCGAGAGCGAGATTCATATTTACGCAAACACGCGACACAGGACTAGCGAATCTGCGAAAGCCTTCGCTAGGGGTGCGTTTAGAAATTGCAATGTGACAGTTAAAGTGATTGATTCCGAAGCTGGGGACCCCGTTTTCATTTCCGTTATCCACAGCGCTTCGAGTGAACTGAAAAGTGAAATAATTAAAGAAATGCAGCAGCAATTGGACGAACTTCAGCTACATGATTCATATCAGGAGTTGGAAAAAATTGTTGAGTTGAATAAATCGCATATATGCAAGCACGAAAACGTCTGCAGCTTTGCCAATGTAAAAGATGATATTTTTTGCGAAACCGGGTTGGAACCGAACGTTAAGGGGCCGCTAGATCAAGGGAATAACATTGTGGATTCCTTTATAATGAGTTACTATGAAGGAATGCCTATGAACGAAGTAGCTTGGGGCAAGATCAAAACTAAGGCTCAGTGGAAATCACTTGCAAAAATTACTAAAGAAAATCAAAATGTGCGTTTTAATAGTACGATACTAGCAAAAGACGTCGCCAAACCGCTGATCGACTACATAAAAATGTTATTGTCAAAAGAAACCCCGCCAAAATTCACTCTCTTACATGGCCACGATGCAAATTTGAATTCTGTTATGGCGGCAATCGGCTTCAAAGGTTATGTGCTGCCAGGTCAATATGAAATTACACCTTTAGGTGGAAAATTGGTGTTGCAGAAGTGGCATGACGATGATATTGGCAAAGATTTGTTGAAAGTTGATTATGTGTACCAAAGTGTTGATCAGTTACGAGACGGTACCAAATTAACTCTCGAAAGTCCTCCATTATGGAAACAACTGGAAATAAAAACATGCCCTATTGATGAAAATGGTTTTTGTCTTTGGGAAAATTTTATAAAATCTTTGAGCCTTTTATGATGATTATAAAAATGTAGTCCAAGCATAATATTATGTTTATTATCATGTTTAAGGGCTTACCTTGCTTATGTATTTTTTTTTTCAAAACAAATGTACCTATATACTTAATAAAGTAAGCTAAACGATTAATAAAGTAACCTGACAATAATATTTTAAAACCTGTCTTTACATAATATAGCTAATTACAATATATTATTAAGTAGGTAAGTACCTACTATACCCGTCGATCAAATTGTGTGTTAATTGTGTGATCAAGTGTTAACAAGTGGAAAATTAAAAAAATTTAAAACACCTACGACTTTTGCAGAATTGTAATTGAAAAAGGATTAAATAATTTTTTTGAAACTCCCCGACTAAAGGAAAGTAAGAACTAATAACCTATCAGTATAATTACAAACCCAAGAAAATCCGCCGGAGCTGCTGTGTTTTGCCTATGACGGTGTTGATGGTGCTGTTTACCAGTTGATGACTAATTCAATTTCTTGATACTTCTCATATACCGGCAGTTTATCAATACTTACTAATTAAATTAATTGATATTGGAAACGAAAATAGCAAATGGCAGCTCCGACGGATTTTCTTGGATTTGTAATTATACTGATAGGTTATTAGTTCTTACTTTCCTTTAGTCGGGGAGTTTCAAAAAAATTATTTAATCCTTTTTCAATTACAATTATTCTGCAAAAGTCGTGGGTGTTTTAAATTTTTTTAATTTTCCACTTGTTTTATAGTTTTTCGATTAATATATTAATGTAAATTAAATTATATTATTACTAAAAAATGAAAATTTATCTTCAAACTAGCCATTAGCTCGGACTAGCAGCGTTTGAAGGCAATCATCCCTTCCAAGTCATAAAAAGACGTTTATTGTGGCGCCCCCTGCTGTTCAATCACAAGAACAATTATCTACGAACCATTGCCAATGACTCACTAATATTTTATACAAAACTGCATCTAAATCGGTCAAGGCGTTTTTGAAATAAATGGGAACATTCGTTTGCAATATAAATGTATTTTATGGCGCCCCCTGGTGATTGATGTTCGTAACAACTATCTAAGAACCATTGCCGCTGAACACCAAACATTATACAGAAAACCGCATCTAAATCGGTCAAGCCGTTTTTGAAATAAATGGGAACATTGATGTGCACACACAAACAAACAAACCAACAAACAAACAAACAAACAAAAATATTATTGCATTATTGGTTTTGGTGAACAATTTAACATACATACAAACACAAAATATTTTTAATTGCGTAATGTACAAACGGTCTCTCACCCTAAACGAATGAATAATCCAAGACACCCTTGTAACCTTTTGCACCATAGACTTTATAGAACTAATATGGGTAAATGCTCTCCTATACCTCGTATATCAGATAATTATAATTCCTGTGTTAAAAAGCATTGTGAAATTGACTTATTTCATAATAGTTATCATCAATTTAGAGTCAAAATCATTAACTTAATTTGTAACTTGAATACTAAATAATTTTAAATTACATCACTTGTAACTTAATATTTTAATTAATTTTCTACCACATTTGTGACTTATTTTGTAATTTATTGTGTAACAACCTGTAATTTTTGAATAGTATTAATTAATTGTGCATGTTGTGTCAGCCTATAATTAGGCATACATTTACAATGTATCCGGGTGCGGCTCACAAAAAATGTACCTTTTCCAAATTTTTCGTGACCCTACCTTTGAAAAAAGAAATAAGTATTTTTTTTCATTCAAGGAAAAGATTTTCTGTTATCTGTACACACTTCAATGCACTTGTAATAGTATCAGGCCAATGTAGCAGTTAAAACATTAATAATAACAACAAAAACATTTGCAATCAGTAGGAATAATTTTTAGTTCCATAGAAAAAACAAATGTCCCAGCCCCGACTAAAAATCATTAAAAATTATTTTTCATCATATAACCTGTAGTTATAGGCCCATCGCATTATTAAACAATGGCATTGGAATGAATCTACATATAATGAGTCAAAAAACCGATATTAATACAGATTAAATAATAAAAACGTTGGATTTAAAAAATGTCCCTATTTTATTTCACGTGTGTTATTAGTCAGTTTGATACGTGTAAGTTTTTTTTATCATGAATAGAAACACTTCACTTATTTTTTTTGGTCTGGCAACATTTCATCCATCAAATAGTAAAGTCAGTGATCTGACAGCCATCTTAGTTTGCTATAAAAATGCTACTCAGTGTGTGTCACGAGTTCGTCATTGGATTTTCTTGACTTTTTGGAATTAATTTTTCATGGTAAATAATGATATAGTTTGTTGGGAGTCTAGAGACATAAAGTTAATACTTGATACGACTGAATAATGTAGTTGTTTAGTAAATTATTGCATTTGAAGTTGCTACATGACTTTGAGGTTACTTTTGCACGTGTGTGTTTTCACGTGCGTTATGTATGTTACAAAATTATGTGACGTAACACACGTGAAAAATATAAAGCTTAGTATTCATTACAAGAATGCTTATTCTAACTTTATATATTTAGAAATAAAAAATAGTAATATATAATTTGTCGAGAAACCAGCCAAGTGCGAATGGGACTCGAGCACGAAGGGTTTACCATTATAGATACTAACCTTTACATTAATTCCAGTGTGTTACGCATTTCCAGTGTGTTATCGTGTGTTACAATTTCCAGTGTGTTATGGTACATTTTTTGTGAGCCGCACCCATCCATTTAACGTTAACTTTTAAATTGTATATGTGTTATTGTATTGTCTGTTGGTTGACCTTTAATAAATAATAATAATAATAAACGCATATACCCGTACTCCGTTCCGTCGTGGGTAATTAAGTGATTCCTTTCAATGAGTAAGTTATGACACACGAGCTTACCTAGTGATAATAGGTTCTTAAGTTCGTTTTGGCGAGCAAACTCATCAACAATGCTCGTTTTTTTAGGCAGAATTTGTTTAGCTATGGCAATTATTATTTGTATTCACATGACAGCAATAAAACGTCAGAATCCAGAGCAGTAAAATGTAAAAATATTAAATATAGTTATTTATCTTTGGAGCGGACGAACCACAGAGCAAGGAATGTTGCTTGCAACTTTAAATTGACTAAACTAGATGCCGATTTTCTTAGGAAATCAGTGTCGCTAAACTCACATATAATTGACAAGTCACGCACACCATAATTCACTTAAGATTGGTCAAAAAAATGACGTGAATGAATATACATAAAAATCATCAAAGTCGGTCGAGCCGTTTTGGAGGAATTTGGTTGCAAACACAAGTTCTCATAACTTTATTCATTATAACTAGATTTAGTGAGTGCAGAAAACCTTGGGTTCAGGTTCTGGTTTAAAACCGGAACAGATATTAGCGCAGACAAACCGGATACGTATCTATCAGTTAGATACCTTAGTTTTTTAATGTAAAATAAAAAAAACTAAGTAATTGTCGAGCAAACGACACAAAAAGGAACATTGAGGAAATCAAAAACCGTTATTCAATATTGTTGAAGCCAACGACCTTGATTCCAACTTGATTCGCGATTCGATTTATACGAAAATGACATCAATGTTTGACCGGTATTACTTTTTGTTTAGAGTCGCGAGAAAGACGAATACGCTGATATCACGGTACGCTTGGTATAATGTTATTATCTACCTTTTATCGATTGCAGTTAAGTGTGATGAAATTATAGAGTCAAAACTTATCAGCTTTATTGAATAAACAGTAGTTCCAGTGAGGCATTGTGGGTCGATCGTAGATTGTGCAATTTAGTGAAAGGAAACAGGAAATTCTGGTTCGAAATCAGACTGTAGCAATGGCCGCAAATATGTCCATTTTTGTTTTCCTAAACATTCTTTTACTTGTGACTGGTAAAAGGTTAGTGCAAGTGGTTATGTTAAGTAGACACAATATCCGAGCACCTCTTCTGGCCAATTTGGAGGACTTTTCACCAAATCCGTGGCCCGTGTGGAACTATAATCCTGGATATTTAACCGCCAAAGGAGCTATGCTAGAAGAATTTATGGGTGAATACGTGAAGAATTGGCTGGTTAAGGAAATGCTGTTAAATGATAGTTGTCCAGCCGAGAGCGAGATTCATATTTACGCAAACACGCGACACAGGACTAGCGAATCTGCGAAAGCCTTCGCTAGGGGTGCGTTTAGAAATTGCAATGTGACAGTTAAAGTGATTGATTCCGAAGATATGGACCCCGTTTTCAATCCCGTTATCCACAGCGCTTCGAGTGAACTGAAAAGCGAAATAATTAAAGAAATGCAGCAGCAATTGGACGAACTTCAGCTACAAGATTCATATCGAGAGTTGGAAAACATCGTTGAGTTGAAAAAATCCCATATATGCAAGCACGAGAATGTCTGCAGCTTTACAAATGTTAAAGATGATATTTTTTATGAAATTGGATTGGAACCGAACGTTAAGGGGCCGCTAGATCATGGGAATAACATTGTGGACTCCTTTATAATGAGTTACTATGAAGGAATGCCTATGAACGAAGTAGCTTGGGGCAAGATCAAAACTAAGGCTAAGTGGAAATCACTTGCAAAAATTACTAAAGAAAATCAAAATGTGCGTTTTAATAGTACGATACTAGCAAAGGACGTCGCCAAGCCGCTGATCGACTACATAAAAATGTTATTGTCAAAAGAAACCCCGCCAAAATTCACTTTGTTGCATGGCCACGATGCAAATTTGAATTCTATTATGGCGGCAATCGGCTTCAAAGGTTATGTGTTGCCAGGTCAATATGAAATTACACCTTTAGGTGGAAAATTGGTGTTGCAGAAGTGGCATGACGATGATATTGGCAAAGATTTGTTGAAAGTTGATTATGTGTACCAAAGTGTTGATCAGTTACGAGACGGTACCAAATTAACTTTCGAAAATCCTCCATTATGGAAACAACTGGAAATAAAAACATGCCCTATTGATGAAAATGGTTTTTGTCTTTGGGAAAATTTTATAAAAACTTTGAGCCTTTTATAATGATTATAAAAATGTAGTCCAAGTATAATATTATCCAAGTATAATATCATGTTAATGGAATTACCTTGCTTATGTAATTTTTTTTTCAAAACAAATACGTATTTAATAAAGTAAGCTAAGCTTTTAATAAAGTAACCTGACAATAATATTTTAAAAACTGTCTTTACATAATAAAGCTAAATCACAATATATTATTACTATACCAGTCGATCAAATTGATGTGGATAGATTGTTTACTTTAAGGCTTTAAGAAGGCCGAATGACAGTTTACATGGGGACGGAGCAGCCGCGTTCACACGGATTTTCTTAAATTTCGGGGAAATTATTACTTTACACGATTGTTAGAAGGCCTAAAAATAAAACTGTCTATCAAAGTTGTTGTAATTTTTATGTACTTTTTTTGTGTGCAAGAATTAATTAAATAGCTTGTGCCGTTTTAGAGACAATTTTCAAAGTATGACAAAATTAGATGCTTTTTGGGATTTTTTTTCTGAAAAAGGGTTTAAGAAAATTCATTTTCTTGTCAATACAGATTGTTCATAAAACCCTAATTTTCCGTTATATATTTTTTCTGTAAGGATTCGGTGATCAGTTCTTTAAACAAAATGCTTTAAACATCGTAAAAAAAGCCAGTTTGCCAGCTCTTAAAGCCCGTATTTTAGGCAGAATTTGTGTAAGCTATGGCAACACAAATTTGTTGTGTAGGCAGAATTTGTGTAAGCTATGGCAATTATTATTATTTCATTCAATATTCAAATGACAGCAATAAAACGTCAGAATCCAGAGCTTATAAAATGTGAAAAATATATCCACAGAAAATATCGTAGAGTAAAAATTCAACTTTATTTTTTGGATCGGACGTCTATAGTCAAATTTGACATTGACAGACAATCAGCTGTGAATTGTGATGGAAGTGTCAAGTTGGAAAAAGTTAAGTTTTCTTTGTTTATATTTTTTTGTGATTATGTCTTTATTAGTTTAAAACGTATATGTTTGGACAATGTTATTATTCTTTCAATTGTTACTATCTAAATTTGTAGTTATTAATATGTAGTATTATCACCGAATGTTTTATAGGTTACAATTCTATGACCTTAGTGCTCAAAAGATATTATTATTTCCTCATATTATCTTGCTCAATGATAGATGTTTGCCCAACAGTTGTACACACTTATAATAAATTATTATTGGTTTACTTTACTGTGTGCTTGTAATAATAAGTTTACTTACGGTTCGAAATGTACAAGAAATCATTGTTGAACACAATAATTTTTTTAATACTATGTGTTGTTATGCAAGTGATAGTTTTTGCTTTCATTGTGTACGCGAGTGGGAAGTCTTCTTTAAAATTGGAACAAGTCGTGATCTTCAGTAGACATAACGTAAGATCTCCTGTATCCAAAAACGTGCTCAGAATCACACCACAGCATTGGCCGCAGTGGAATAACCGACCAGGGAATTTAACAGAGAAAGGTTTCATTTTAGAAGGTTACATGGGCAAATATTTTTCTACATGGCTGAGTAACGAAGGGCTTTATCCTAAAAAGTGCCCTACTGAAGAAGATTTCTATATATACTCAAACACTATGCAACGCACAATGTACTCCGCTCAAGCTTTCATTGCTCAATGCTTTCCAAATTGCAACATAACTATACATCATGCTGACATTGACAAGCCTGATTATATATTCACTCCATATATCCACAATTCAACTGCTGCGTTTCAAAAAATAGCTTTAGAAGAAATGAAATACGTTTGGAGTCATTTGAAATTAAATAAATCTTATATTTTAATGGAGGATATTCTAGAGTTTAATGAATCAGATGTTTGCAAAGAAGACAATGATTGTGATTTGACTACTGATAATGTTAAATTTGATATAATTGCTGGAAGGAAACCTAAAGTTACGGGTCACATTAAAATTTGCAATGAAGCCATTGATGCATTTCTCATGGCATATTATGAGGGGTTTCCATTAAAAGATGTGGCATGGGGGAAGTTAAATTCCTCAAACTGGTACACAATTTTAGATATTACTCATGGTTACCATAATGTCACTTTTTCTACAAATCATGTGGCTAAAGACATTGCACAGGCATTAATAAAATATTTAAGTAATATTTTCTTGTATAAGAATACTAAAGTTACTTTATTAATGGGACATGATGCAAACATAAATGTTCTGCTGACTGCAATGTCTTTTAAACATTATGAGTTAGAGCACAATTTTCTTTCGACACCAGTTGGGGGGAAAATTGTATTTCAGAAGTGGTTGGATGAGAGAGCTAAAGAGTATTTATTAAAAATTGAATATGTGTATCAGAGCAATGAACAACTGAGGGAAGGTACGGTATTATCTAATGAGAACCCTCCAAAGTTTAAGTTGTTAGAATTAGAACATTGTAATACTGATGCTAGAGGCTTTTGTCGGTGGGATGACTTTATTTATTTCTTGAAACATATATAGTTGTTCGAATTGATGCTGTATTGAACAAAATACTACATTATTATGTATGTTAATTCTATTTCAGGTGATACTCATAAACTAGTCAAATAATATTGTATCTTAAAACAACCCATTCACTACCCGCTGTAGTATCAAAAAATAATTATAATAATAAATTTTACAAGTTTCTTTATATTTTCAATAGTTCATTTTAAGATAATGGCGGCGGTGCTCTTTCTCTTTTGTATATATTTACATAATAAATATAAGTAATTATCTATATTTAAAATGTATTTATCAGTTCTCACAATATAACACAAGTTATCGCATACTTACTTTGGGGCTAGATTGCATAGTATTGCAAGTATATTTATTATTATTTTACAAACCTTGAATAAAAAATTAATTTACGCAATCTACATAAAACTATTGTACCTAATGGGTCTAACTTTCAGAACCTATTTAAATTGATTCTCGTCATTAAAAGTACATAGTATGTGATCCCATTCCCGTTCCCGCTCCCTTAATCAACCTTTATACCTACTTTAAAAAAAAGGAGAATGCACAAATGTAATAGAAATTATCCCGAGCCCCGGGGCAAATGTAGATTGCAAAGGTAGAAATGCTCCGTTTTCAGTATAGAACGGCGCAATTTCTCCCTCGCTGGATAACTTGGGGCAAGATGTGTAAGTTATTTCTGATTTTGATTATATCTAGTCACTACATATCATATTGTACCTATTGTATGACTTCAGAATTCTAAGACGTAATTGTATTTATTTTTAATTATAATGTTATGGTCTACAAAGTCAAAAACCTTTTTAAGGTTCATAAAAAGTAGCCTATATCCTTTCCTAAGCTTTAGTTTATCTTTGTGCCAAATTTCATCAAAATTGGTTGAGCGGTTTAGTCGTGAAAGCGTAACAGACAGACAAGCAGTTACTTTCGCAGAGACTACCTGTGTTGGGAGCATGCGCTGACAAACTTACAAAGTGACGAAGGTCTGGCGTTCACGGGCTCTTAGTCCAGAAGATGTTGCCAACGCCAAGACATTCGTTTTCACTGTCAAAAGGTTATCAAATCGTATGAAGACCAAATTCGATTCCCCAACATTTGCAAAACTTTATGTGTTGGGAGCATTCGCTGACAAACTTTTACAAAGTGACGAAGGTCTGGCGTTCACGGGCTCTTAGTCCAGAAGATGTTGCCAACGCCAAGACATTCGTTTTCACTGTCAAAAGGTTATCAAATCGTATGAAGACAAAATTCGATTCCCCAACATTTGCAAAACTTTATGTGTTGGGAGCATGCGCTGACAAACTTTTACAAAGTGACGAAGGTCTGGCGTTCACGGGCTCTTAGTCCAGAAGATGTTGCCAACGCCAAGACATTCGTTTTCACTGTCAAAAGGTTATCAAATCGTATGAAGACCAAATTCGATTCCTCTACATTTGCAAAACTTAAGTCAAAAAGTATGACCTAAGCTTTACATGGTATGAAATTACGTTATTACTCGTAAATATGTCAAACGGTCAAGCCGTAGGTACTTGTCCAACAGGGAGGCTATTCGCTTAACGTTTTCACTCACTAAGTGATGTGAATCAAGAAATAAAATAAAAAATTAACGCGTGTGTGTGAGTGTGTGTATGTGTTTGTGTATAAGCGTGCTTGCGTGCGTGTATTAGTTTAGAGTGTAAAATTGAATGTATTCCAACATAGGAATACAATCTTTCAAACTTATCGCGGAAAGCGATTGTCGACCATGTTTAAATAAATATATACGGGACATTTTACACATCGCAATCTAGCCCCAAAGTAAGCGATATAGCTTGTGATATGGGTATGTACTAGATAACTGATAAATATACATGCATACTAATATACATAAATATAATATATTGAAAAACACCCAGACACTTTTTTTTTTATTCTATACAAGTTAGTACTTGACTGCGATCTCACCTGATGGTAAGTGATGATGCAGTCTGGTAAACATTCATGCTCATCACACAAACATTTACCAGTAGTGGGAATCGAACCCTCAACCTCCAGCGCAGACAGCAGGTTCGCTACCACTACGCCATTCGGTCGTCATTCAAAGTCGGTTTTATTTTGAACCGCAATTAATTTTACGCTCTATCTCAATAATCGTAAAATTAATTTTTCTGTGTTCACAAAAAATGGTTTATTTCAATATCGTCTGCTATACGTAAGTGCCATGAACTTTTTTAACATTTCACTTCACGAAATGTAGCCGACTAGCGTAAATACCCCCAGATATCCCTCCTGATCTTGTGACCTCCTTGAACCTATATAGATAATGCTAAATTAGGTATATTTTCTTACTTACTCAATTTATAATTTATATCATGATTATTAACTCATTACACTTTTAATGCTCGAATAATAAACCAAAATAATTGTTTATCTTCCAAAAAACTCCTTAGTAACAAAAGTACTAACAGTGTGTTTAACATGCAAATGAAAAATAAATCTTTAGAAAATCAAAAGAAATATTTGTGGAACATATTAACTTTTATTCTGATATGTGTTTTTATACAAGTGATAGTTTTCGCTTCCATCGTGCACATGAGTGGGAAGACTACGTTAAAATTGGAACAAGTCGTGATTCTCAGTAGACATAACGTAAGATCTCCTTTGTCCAAAAACCTCGTCAGAATAACACCGCGGAAATGGCCAGATTGGAAGGAAAAACCTGGCGCTTTGACAGAGAAAGGTTACATTTTAGAAGGTTACATGGGCAAATATTTTTCTATGTGGCTGAGTAACGAAGGGCTTTTTCCCAGAAACTGCCCCAGTGAAGAAGATTTCTATGTATATTCAAACACTTTCCAACGCACAATGGATTCTGCTCGGGCTTTCATTGCTCAAGGCTTTCCTAATTGCAACATTACTATACATCAGGCTGTCACTGACGAAACTGATCTTATTTTTAATCCTAGAATACAAAATTCTACAGCTGCGTTTAAAGAAATAGCTATAGAAGAAATGAAAGACGTTTTAAGTCATTTGAATTTAGATAAATCTTACAATCTTATGGAGGACATTCTTAAATTTAATGAATCAGAATTTTGTAAGTACGACAACGTATGCAATTTAGCTACTGACAGAGTTGTATTAAATGTGGTTGATGGAACGTATCCTGAGGTTACAGGTCCTTTAAAATTTTGCAACGAGGCCGTCGATGCGTTTCTTATGGCCTATTATGAGGGGTTCCCATTAAAAGATGTAGCATGGGGAACGTTAAATTCTTCGAATTGGCGCTCGATTTTGGATATTTCTAATGGTTACCACAACGTAACTTTATCCACAAAACACGTTGCTAATAAACTTGCACAGCCCTTAATAAAATATTTAATGAATATTTTCTTATATGAAAACACTAAAGTTACTTTACTAATGGGACATGATGGTAATATAAACGTTTTGCTGGCTGCAATGTCTTTCAAACCTTACGAGTTAGAATACAATTTTTCTACAACACCAGTCGGGGGGAAAGTTGTATTTCAGAAGTGGTTGGATGAGAAAGCGAAAGAGTATTTATTAAAAATTGAATATGTGTATCAGAGCAACGAACAACTGAGGGAAGGTACGGTATTATCTAATGAGAACCCTCCAAAGTTTAAGTTGTTAGAATTAGAACATTGTAATACAGATGCTAGAGGCTTTTGTCGGTGGGATGATTTTGCAAATATATTCAAACAAAATAGGGAATGAAGGCAATTATTAAAACAGCGGAGTATTATACAAAATACTTATTGTGTTTAAAAAAACACCATCCACAAGTTCCGAAATATAAAAATTCCAAGAACAGTCACTTTACATAAGACTGTAGTACTAAAGTAAATCGCACTTGTATCTTTATGAATACTAGATGCAGCCTACCGATTTGCATAGGTAATGTTTTGAGCAACTGAGTGTGACATTCACTCCATTATTGACGTAGTAGGCGTTAGCGGGGGTGAGGGAGGGCGGGAGGGGTGGATTCACGTGTAGTCTGCGTAAAGACGCGAATATCGCGATGTTTTTTATACATTTCACTTCACCAATCGCAGCATGCGTTACGTAAATCGATAGGCTGTTTTGAAAAAAAAATCATCTAACAAATTATGATCTAACTAAAGAAATCTCATAAATAATCCATTCTTCTTCTTCTGTCTTCAGTCCACTTTAGTTTACTCATTAACTAGTCTAATACGTTTTATAATATTTTGTATCTACGCTTATTGCTTAAAGTTCGAATTATGAAATCAAAATGTGTCACATAATGACCTACTTTATTCACAGACTTCTATAATTATTAAAAAGTTATTCATTATAACATCGATCTACTATGGAAATATTTAAAGAAGGTTGTATAATTTCCATTACGATACACGGCTCTGGGCTCCTGTATTTTTATCTGGGGTAATATTTTTTATGTAATATTTTTTTTAGTGAATCCGCAGACAACATATAGTTGGTAGTCATTGCCGAGAGTATGGATGGGCCATGATTGACCATAGACAACAACAACAATGTCTATTGTCTATGGTTCTGCGCCACATTTGAAGAATTTTGGCGCCATACATACAAATTTTTAACATTTTAATGTGTTATTTTTGTTACTTAGTCAAAACTTTGCGCTGAAACATGTCTAGCGTAGATAAAGTACTGTATGAAACTCTAGATAATAAGGTATTCAAATACTCGTGTGATACTATTAAAAAACTCGCCTGCGGCTCGTTTTTTAAACTCACACTCATGTTTTAATACCTCCCATTATGCAACCATTTCATAAACTACTATTATTTCCTAGTCAAGTCGTTACATGGTTGTTACCCATTTTGTTTGAAAACATTCAAAATGATTTAGGTTCAATATGGAACATATTATGATCTGTTTTATGTGTCGGGACGAAATGTATGTCGAAGAAAGTGTTGGAAAATTGTGTGTGAGTGTTTCATGTGGGCAGTGTTCCTGCATATTGTACCATCCAGAATCTTTTCAAGAAGCGGATTATAGCAAATCAAATTATAAGTACGTACTCTGGCTGAATGAGTTTACTATGTCTAATGTTTATCTATTATTGTCGATAAGATAAAATATCCGTAGTATTCCTTGTACTTTGCTTATTATTTGATAGTTGTACAGTAATTAGTTATTACTAATTAATTAAGGTTAGCGATAAGTTTTAAATGTAATTAAAATGTCTGTTTTATGTTATTGTTTGTTTCCTTACTATTTAGTATCCTTATGTACAGTCAACGTCGAAAGTCGATATAGAATTTGCAAACAAGATCCCTTACCCCTTACATGCATTAGGTATATATTATGTATAGAAACCCTTTTCGCACCTAATTTATTTGATTGCCTTAATTTGATATTGTTAACAGTTTATATGGATTTTTAAAGTTCAATGTACATAATTTTCAAACAACAACATCACCCAAACATTTTCCAGATGCGGGAATCGAACCCACGACCTCCGACGCAGACAGGAGGATCGCGGCTACTGCTACGGTCGTCAGTCATTTTGACAGTAGTATGTCAAAATTCATGTCTCAAATGCTTTAGATCGTCCAAGCTCAAATGCGATAAACTAAATTTTTTCGTGTTTTAGAGTTTTAAATTCAAAATTTTTGTTAATATGCTGCAAAAGTATTGCGATTATCAAAGATAATCTTTGGGGATTGCTAGGTAATTTTAGCGATTGCATTTACCTTATCCCCTTTCCGTAATGCCATACCTCAAAACCCCGACCGTGATCCGCGGAGCCGTGGACGCGCACCACAAATGGATGAAGCTGTTGGAGGAAGCAGAGCGACTTGTGGCCGAGGATTCGGATCTTCAGGTGATAAGTGATAAACCCCAATAGGGAACATCTCAAGTCTCAACCCATTTGTCCCACTGCTGGACACAGGGAAATCCCTTGCTTATAGATTAGTGAGGAATTATGCATGCCTGAGAATTAACCAAGTGTTCTCAAAGGTGTGCGAAGCCCACCATTCCGCACTTCGCCAGTGTTTTGGGACACAGATCAGTGATAGCCTACAGCACAAACATACGTTTGCGCTGTAGGCTAAGTATGTGTTTGTGTAAAAATAGGTAGGTCAACGCAATTTAATTTTTTTTAAATCGTAAACACAATTCCTATATCTTTATTTTAACAAAGAGCAAATGCCAAGTTTTTTTTTCGTTTTTCTCAATCCAATTCGAAACTGCAGCCGGTTCGGTTCAGTACTTGAATCTCCAGCTGAGATTCCACAGTTAACCTGGACTAGTCGCCTGGTTCATTGGAGACGCAAAATGCTGGAATAGTGACACCGCACGGGAAAGCGCAGTGCTGGCAGATCTTCGACCAGATGGATGACTTGAGAAGCGCGAGAAGCCGCTGGGTTCAAGTAGCGAAAGACCGTGTATAGGTTGGAAATCATTGCAGAAGGCATTTGTCCAGCAGCGGACATCCGTCGGCTGAAACATATGAAATTCTGGACATGTCCACTAAAGCAACTAGCAAATCAGTTATTTTTATCTTGTAGCTTAGCGTATGGCTGTGATCACATCTGATGGATAGATAGATAGATAGCACTTTATTGCACACCACAGAATAAAAATGTAAAAAGAAGAAGTACCTAATGAAAACACAAACTTAGGGGTACAACTTGGCTTCCTTATCGCTACATAGCGATTTCTTCCAGGCAACCAATGGCATGAAGGAATATTTACCTATATTTATAGGATACCTAGTGATTTATACAATCTAAGGTGAAGCGCTTGCCTAGGAAATACCTGTTCACTCTTGATTTGAAGATGTTCAATTTGCAGGTAAATGTGGTGGGAAAGACGATGGCAGGGAGGGTATTCCAGGTCTTTGCAGTGCTTATCAAGAATGAGGAATCAAACCGCTTCGTACATTTTGTCTTTGGTAGGTACGTCGACTATGTAGTGGTGTAAGCCTTTACGGTGCCTCGCAGTTCTATGTGAAATAAGTTACAAGCGAACCAAATTCCTGAGGCACACTCTCCGAAATACGAGTATTTTATTTACAAATAGAATACCGACCGACAACCAACCTTACGAGAATATTTGAAGTTTGATAGTTTTGAAGATTTTTGCAAATAGGTGCATTCAGCTTCAAATGGTGACGTGTAAGGTGTTACAGAGGAAAGCTGCGGAAGGCCTGCATCTGAAGGAGCGGCGCGCGCCGGCGGAAGTCCTCGGGCGCTTCTACGCGCAGTACTGTGACGTCATCAACCGCATGTACGACTCGTACTTGACGAGCGTGCACCTGCAGCGCGCGCCCTGCATGCTCGACCTCATCTGCGTCATCTGGAAAAGGTACAAGGTACAACTACACGCCTAGGTACAAGGTACAACCATACAAACACCAAGGTACAACTACACACCTAGGTACAAGGTACAACCATACAAACACCAAGGTACAACTACACACCTAGGTACAAGCTACAACTACACAGCAATGCACAAGATACAAGTACCCACCAAGGTACAACGTAGATACAAGATTTTGTGTGCTAATCTCTGTGGTCGTTTCGAAATGGAAAATGTCGCCCCAAAATTTTTAGTGAAATTTTTAGGCGCATTGGGCATTTTTGAGATCATTGAACACGTTATCGTAACCGACACCCGACTTGGAAGGAGTAGGTACCTAAGTAACTCACCGGTTTCTACACAGCATAGCGCCGGTATGGTAAATCACTTGACGTTGCGTCATCTGCGTTGATAAGTCAGTAACTAGACGTACAGCTGAAGCCTTACATCAGACCAAACCCGAGGCAATTTAGAAATTGTCCGCCTATGACAGGAATCGTGCCGGCGAACTCCCACTCGAATCCGTTCCATTGCGCCAAAAGATGATGATCGCCAACTCCCTTCGGATAAGAGTGAGAATACCACGTTACCGTGACGTGCAAATCACTTATGCACTAAAGTATAGTATTTATTATGTTCTTCCAGATTATACGAACTCCGCAATGAACTGGTGCACTACATAGTGAGTGATTACGTGTACGTAGACGGAGCGCTCGTTTCGCTGAAAAAGACACCCTACGATATACAGGTTCAGTCGTCATAGATAATATTAAAATTTTAGTTAGGTTATCCATTAGTAGTTAGGTCGCTATTAGGGTACAGATTTTTCACGAACTAAACAGACATAATAGGTTATTTATTTATATTCTAACTTGCTTTTAAAAGGTCACACGTTCTTGACATAACTTTTAATTGTTGGTTTTCCGGTCTAGATAGTGTTGAGATAAGCTATCTGAGTAGTTAGTTTAGAATATGAATAGTACAATAATTAATGGAAGTTAGGACTTAAGTATAATTTATTAACCGACTTCAAAAATAGGAGGAGGTTCTCAGTTATTACAGACCGTCACTATAACTTTTCCCTTTTTTTTTTTTTTTTTATTCTATACAAGTTAGTACTTGACTGCGATCTCACCTGATGTTAAGTGATGATGCAGTCTAAGATGTTATCGTACTAACTTGGAAGGGTAAGTAAATTTACCCCAACGGTTTCTACACAGCATCGCACCGGAACGCTAAATCGCTTGGCGGTGCGTCTTTGCTGGTAGGGTGGTAACTAGCCACGGCCGAAGCCTCCAACCAGACCACACCTGAGGCAATTTAGAAATTATAACCTTGACTTGAAAACTTGACCTCCTCTGGGCGTATCACGGCTTGGCATCCAGGACACAATAGTTACATGCATATAGGAGTTTACTCCTCTTCATTGTCTATGCACATGTGGCATCTGGCATGTGACTAGTACTGTTACTAACTTATTACAGATTGCTGTTCCTTATCACTATCCCTTGGAAAGGCGCTCGGAAGGTGTGGAACAACTTCTGAAGTCTATGTGGATTGACGCTGAGAGGAGGAAAAATGAGCCAGAACCTGCGATGGTAGGTACCAATATAAAAGTCATTCCTTGCTCGGTGGTAGGTACGTATTAATGTAAAAAAATTGGGCTTAAGGACTCCCCTATTATACTGTTTTCTCATTATTTTAAGAATCTCTTAATATTATGTCTTCAGGATCATCAAGCACAATCTACGTTCATGGATGACGACGATGCGGTGGGTGAATTCCAATCCAAAATCGCATCTTCAATGACTAAGAGTCAAATTGAGTCGCATGAAGCAATGCCTGCAGGTAGGTACGCTAGATACCTAGATTATAGAGAATTTAGCGGGAGACACAGGACAAACTGAATATCTAAATTATGTAGAAATGCACAAAATATGGTTTTTAACGCGAGGAAATTGAGACACGTATTGCTTTTTGATCTAAGGCAAAATATCCTACTTAAGTGTGTATTTAAAAATATAATTAGTAAAATTCTTGTGTCACGGTGTTCGTAACAAAATTCCTCCGAAACTGCCTGACCGATTTCTATGATTTTTTTTTTCGAATAGGTATATTCGGTTGGTCTTAAAATAGGAAAAAGAAAATAAAGGTGTGTGAAGTCTTCAAACACGCACTTAGCTAGCGTAATGGACTATGGCTCAATAAGGATTTGTATTTTGTTTTCCCATTGTTTTTAAAACCAACTTTTTCCGTTCTTTCAATAGTGGAAAATGAAGAAAAAATTAATTCTGAAGAATTCATACAAGCGACTATCCTACAAAAGCATGAAAGATACAGGTAACATTAACGTTGGTTCAGTAGTACATAAGCTTCACAAGTAACGTTAAGCAATGTATCTACTTTCGGCGTCTAATAACTAATTCGCGGGTCCGTTGTTTGAGCCCTGGTAGACACCTCTGCCTTTGTGAATTTCTGGATTCAGGTTCCTTGTAACCAATGCTTATTTACCATTGAAGGAAAACATTGAAAGGAATCATAAGCTGTAAGATAATAATCACGGTCAATTCTTTTAGACAGTTCTTTATAAGGGATTTCAAAGCAAAATGTCGACACAGGAGACTACACTCCGCGCAGCATATGAATAAACCACCAAAACATCTCAGAATAGCCGCCGCTGGGTTGATTCAAAGGGTTTACAGGTAAATAAAGGTTCAAAGTAATTACTTATAGACCAAGGTAAAAAGGCGTAATCCAGATGTTTCAAGCCATTGGTTTTCTACGCCCTAAATCGCAAACCTTCTGCTCTGAAAAGCCATGACCTAAACTTTGGTACTAAAAAGTTTCAATATTGCAGCCCAAATTGTAAAAACTATGTGAGCTTTGATTTGGTATTAAATTCAGATAAGGAATAAAAGACTTATCTGAATTCAATACCAAAGCAAACGCGTCTTTTCACAGCCCCATCTAAAACGTTTCAGAAGGTACATGAGTGTTAAAAGAGAACATCTGTTGAATCACAAGCGGGATTTGATCCTGGGTATTGTGGAAGATCCATTCCAAAAAAGGCTTGACTTGGAAGAGGAAAATAATAAGGTAACAATAACGTTATTTCACGATGCAATAGATTTTCAAATCTTACTCAAAATTTTTCAAATTCTAACAAACTCAGAACGTTATGCAAATGTAAAGAATACTTTACCTGGAAATGAGGAAGGTACCAGCTTATATATAAAACCATCATAACTTCCCAGTCTTTGCCAGTAGGTTAATAACCAGCCGTGGCGGCAAATTTTTCAACCAACCAAAACCAACTCAATGATTCGGTGGAGTAATATCAAACAAAATATACTCTATACCTACTATATTTCAGATTTATGAAAGGAAACGAAGGATCAGAAGGGATATACGGGCGAAATATTACACGAAAGAGATAGAGAAGGAGAAAACTAGGCTCATGGTGTTTAAGAAGGACAACCAGATTGAGGACATCACTGAACACATCATGACATGGTTTCAGGAATGGTAAATGAAGGATTTATGAAAACTACTTACCTCCTTCCGATTCTACCAAGCCTTAGAGATCTCCATAATGTTTTTAAAGGTTTTTAAGCCTGTAACAACCATACTCACTTGGAAATCTGGGTGGATTATGGAGAACCGGTTGAAACCGTCGAATTCTGAGAGGGAATCTTTCTTGGTTCATGCATCGATGAGATAAGCAACGCTTTTCAAAAAAAAACGTTGTTAAGCGCTATCAATCTTATCAATTACACACGCAGTAGGTACCGCATATGAACCAAAAGTCAAATTCATTATTAACAGAGGAAATGTGAGAAGCGAATTTGTTCCCGATCACGGTTATCCTACATAAATCCTCACACATAAATCCTAGACTGTATCTAATTAGCGAGATTGGATGCAGTCTAGGATTTATTGGATTTTGTGTTAACCTTTCCAGTCTTTCCGTTGATACAAAGTTCGGCGATATAGATTTGATGATTAGCTCAATCCATTGTTTAATTGCAGGATAGATGGCTACGGATTCTTCCCACAGTACCCTTATGAAGCGGAGGGTGGCACAGTAATGGTCATACGAGAGGACTACCCCTACATAGAGGAGCAAATAAAGGAAGATGATAAGTTAGCGAAACTCATGAAAGGCAAGACCAAAGAACAGGTAATAACTAGGTATAATACTTGGTTTTTAAAATGAGAATCGTCTGTTACTTTAGTTATTGTTTCACAAGAAAATAGCTGAACTGATAATAGTCGATAAATCCTCGCATACCGAAGACGGATAGATGTAGCTGGTTAACGTTTTATCCCTGTAAAGTAAAAAGATGCCATTTTCCACAGAATACACTACGAAAAACTTAGATACACACGGGCAAAATGTGGGAAGAATCTAGTCAAAAAAATTTAGCATCCGTGTTAAGAAGTCCTTGCAAATATGCCATAATATTTCGAAATAACCATGTTCTTAGTTCAAATTTATTGATTATTAGTCAGCAATAACTAAATCACTCGTTTTAGCTAGTAGAAGAACAAAGGCGTGCCAAAGAAGAGGCTCAGATGAAAGAGGAGCTGGAAAAGGAGAAAATGTTGAAGGAGGCCGAAAATCTGTTTAAAATGCGCTGCAATCCGCTGACAGATCCTGGATATCGGCCGCAACAGTCCGATTATACGGGAACTAATTCCGAAGTGGGTTGTTATTGTTACTTGTTGGAGGAGACGAGCAAAAGATCAAGGAAACAAAAATGCTTTTCCAAACTTCTGCAACTCGCTTGCAGATTCTGGCTACTCGACCTTTTAGTCCAATTGTATACATGTACACGTTTGGAAGTTACAGCAAATAATAATAGGAACTGATTGGCTTTGATATTGTTACGATCATGGAGTTCCAACGTGAATCCTTATTCAATCCCTCTATAAAAAGTCAATAACATTTGTACATGTTAATTTGTTACGAATTCAAACTCCTCTACGCAATAGAGGATAATTACCTACCTATTTGACACAATAGATTTCAGCTCAAGATTCTACGTCCATGGGAAGCACGAGTATGGTAAACTCGCTCGTACATTTGACTTAAATGACCATAACTTATGATTTCAAATTAAGATTAATTTCAAGTTTTAAAACGTTTTGATGACTGTTGACTAGCGGATAATAAATTCACCCTGTACCAAAATTTCCATCTTCTCCTGACTTGTGACCTTTAAAGGGTGTCTTCATACGTTTTATGAAACCAATTTGTGTGTATAGGCTCTTCGAAAATATCGCGCAGCCTGGTCGATCCACGACAGATTTCCGGACAGCAATCCAAGCGCTGTGTTCGGATACTTGCAGTCTGTTTTGACTGAAGAGCTGATGAACCAGCTTCATTTGGAGTGCAGGAAATATGTGGATGAACTCAGGAGGTAACTTCCTCTTTTTACCAGCGAACAATTAAAATGTGAACAACAGGTTGGGTTTATCTGCCCAGAAAGGCGCTGATGCGTAGTACTGTAGAGTCACTCGCGGTCACTTTTCTTTCGGTCACTTCATCATTTTTGTATTCACACGGATTCGGTCACCGATTTGTGGGGATTTCGGTAATGTTCACACAGCAAAAGACAAAGAGATTATACTTAATAATCATATTTTTATTGAACAAGAACAACTCAACTAATAAAAAAAAATACTAAATAAAAAGTCTTTTTCTTGTGGTGTGCGAACATTACCGAAAACCCCACAAGTACGATGAACGCTTAATTATTATTATGATATCACATTAAATTATTTCCATCGCTAGATTGGATTTAAAACTACTGAATAAAATGCAGCAACTAATGTTCAAGAGAATAGGGAAGAAGTTTCCAAAAATTAAACCGAGGAAGAGACCAAAACTACCCCTTCCACGACAGCCTTTAACCATTACCACCGACAAAATTTTAGAGAAAATTCAAGTGCGTATAACACGTCTATACTTCTATCTTAAACTCTAGAAGAACCTAAAGATATCTTGTCTAAAGAATGATTATTCTTTTAGATCCTGTTTGACTTGAACATCGTTTCCAAACCGTCTGCAAGAATAAAAGACATCAGCGGAGATTTGAACTTCAAAGCTTACGATTGTATCTTAAAGGATCCAGATGCTAAGTAAATGTTATAGACATGTAACCATTTATTTAACTAAATGAATTTTTTATTCAAAAGTATGTTGATATGAGCAAGATGTTCCCTGATGTTAAATGATGCCCAGGTCACTGTCAACAAGACGGCTTACTTCAAACCGTAACACAGTAATAGGTTCATTAATTCATCATACAATACTTTATGGTATGGTAACTGACACTGTGATGACCACATCTATGTGAAGCCTCCCACTCCCGCCAAACAGACTTCAGCTAATGTAAATGATAAAACCGGTAATTCAAACCGGAACTTCCTACTTACATCCAAACGCGCTCCACCCAGGATCCTCCTTTTTTTTCATTTGGAAGAAAAATGTGATACCCAGAACCGTTTGCCTCCTTATCCTTTTGGACCATGGGACCGCAAGACGCGGTGGCATTCTTATGTGGTTTATATCCAACAAATCCCCAGTTTCTTCCACGTTTCGGTACTAACCGTACTGATACGAGCAGCTAAGGTGTGGAACGCCCTTCAAGCCTCCGTGTTCCCAGCTAAGTAGGTACAATCGGTGCCTTCAAGAGAAGAGTGAAGATAGGCGTTTTCTAGGCAAGCGCGCTCCAACCTAGACCTCATCAGTACTCTCCATGAGGCACGATTAAATTCAATTAAGAAAATCGAGAAAATCTGGATCTTTCAGATTTCTGCCTCCAGGCTACGGTGACATACGTCGTCGTTTGACACTGTCTTGTGTGTTCGGGATGGGCATCGAACCTGGGCCCTCTCGCAACAAATCGGTCATGCTGCTCGGACCAGAAAGGAACGGGAAATCCTTTATGGTTGACGCTGTTTGTGGGGAACTTGGTAAGAAAATTAAATGTCTATAAATTATTATTAATACATGTAACACACAAAAGATCAAATTAAAATCTAAGAAATAAATTTTCTTCTACCTTACTTAGTTTTTGTAGATCGTTAGGTTTAGGCGAGCATAAATTAAATAATATCTTTATTTCACATAGGCCTAGCTTACAGGCTACGCGCCTGTCGATTAGGTCAATTATTGTACAAACTTTTATTCATTTTCATCAGTCCCGATATTTGTTGTAATAAAAAATAAGCTGTCTGTAATAAAATTTACTTAACTTTGCAAGTTATAAGTTCTACCCAGTTCACGGTTACCGATCTAGCTGTTGAATGCATGTGTAAACCGGATGACAATCCAAAATTATTATGAAATGGAGCTGATCTGCAGGGCTAGACAATGTCACTTAAGCGTTTGGCGTTAACGCTTGTCGCTAGTCGACAAAAATGTATGGACAAAACAAATGACTGTAGAAAAACCACGATAATAATTAACTAAACACGCTGTGTTTGATACTGTCGGCTGTCAATTGTCAAGCGAAGTACGCTAAAGTTATCTACAGGGTTCGCGAGAGCGCCAGCGAGCGTTAGTTAATTATTCAAGTTAGCGTAGTTAATTATTCAAACACAGCGTGTTTAGTAATTATTGTCGTGGTTTTTCTACAGTCATTTGTTTTGTCCATACATTTTTGTCGACAAGCGACTAGCGTTAACGCCAAACGCTTAAGTGACATTGTCTTGCCCTGCTGATGATGATTTCGGCAGTTTAAAAACGTGACAACCTCATCGAATTTGAACTCGTTTGATCTGTCTCGACGAGTACTTTGGTACTAGAGGTAACTAGTGTTTAGAAGCATAGGCGTTGTTGTTTGTTGTAAAGCTTGTTTTTAAAAATATCTTTACTTTATAAATACAGTTAAAAAGTTACATGATAACTTAGTTGACTTAAAACTGAATTCACGAGGGTTTTAATTTACCTACGGCCTACCTATTTTTCTAGGGTTTTTCCGCGATAAATGATCGGATGATTTCTATTTTTCGGCTCTTGATTATGCATACGTCTTTTTTAAACTCGGTCATGTGGAATCAGTAATCACGCTGTTTACAGACGCAGTGAAAATCGACATTTCTCCCGAAGTGTTTAGCGCGGTTGTGAAGAAGCCTAAGAGTGCTGTCAGACGTGTTCACGACGGCCAGGCTGTTCCAGCCGGCTGTCATCTTCATGAGGAACGTTGAGAGAGTTTTCACGAAAAAAGTGCGAATCATATGACCAAATGGGCTGGTAGTTTTGCAAAGGATATTTCTGCTTATTATTTTTTCATCCCCGATCCAAATAAAACCGGCTAAGTGCGAGTCGGACTCGCGCGCCGAAGGTTCCTTACTATACTTCCTTATAAATAAAATAAAATCATAAGAATCACTTTTCTTACCGAACCGCAAACTATATTTATTTTTTTAGGTTAATTATTAATAAATACCAAAGAAAGTAAAATACATACAGAGTTGATTTTATTTTAGATATATTTGATACTATGATGATGATGACTGCAGGTCCCTCCAAAAGAAAGATATCTGAAGGCAAAGGGCTTGAAGGGCCCCCTGACGAAACTCATCAGGCAAATGTCTCCGGATGACAAAGTAATATTCATTGGTAAACTATTGATTTACAATTATTTTTCTTTTTCTTGTATCATCACAGAATACCATAATAGTGTCTTAACGGCACCATAAATACGGTATTTTTTTCTTTTACGGTAACTATCACGGCTGAAGAGATACAGCCTGGTCACAGACGGACGGACGGACGAAGTCTTATTAATAGGGTCCCGTTTTTACCCTTTGGGTACGGAACCCTAAAAAATGTTTGGGAAAGACATACCAAATCGACAAATGTATCACGTGACTTATCGAACGCAATTGCGCCTTACTCATGATTGGTTTTTAATTTTGTTTCACATACAGGTATTTCGTAAAAGGTCATGGCATTTACGTTATATTATAAACATAAGATTATATTATATTACTCGTATAACATAATATAACAACATAATATTATAAACGATATTGAAGCCAAACGATTTTTATTTTTTAGGAAACACTGAAAAAACAATGTTACAAATATTGACATAGAGAGTAAAATTGAATGCAGTTCAAAACGCAACATGGTCGAGAATCGTGAGATTAAATTTACGTTGCAGAATTAGGTTGAGGCATTGTATATACTATGTTGAAGTAGGTACATTCAATTTTACACTCTAAACCAATTAGACGTAAATATAATTTTTATTTTTTTTTCTTGATTCACTTCACTCAGTCTGAGAAAACGTCACGTGAATCATCCCTTTCTTTATTGACTCAAAAAAGTCTAGATAAACCACGTGGCCACACCTCGGCTACACCTGCTCTACTGGTTTATGTTATTTAATGTTCGCAGCAACATGTTCGAAGCCTTTCGCAGCTAAAGCGAAGCCGATGGTGTCGATGTTCAACGAGGTGCTGCTGGTACCGAGAACGGATTACAGCAGTTTGCAGCGTTTCTTGCTGGAAAAGTTTCAAAGGTTTCTATCATTCAGATTTTCCTCATTCCACAATACAGGCACTTTTTTATAGTGGTACTTAGACTTACCATTAGGCGAGATAGGAGTCAAGTGTTGACGACCGAATGGCGTAGCGCTAGCGAACCTGCCGTCTGCGATTGGGTTCGATTCCCAATACTGGTAAATGTTTGTCTGATGAGCATGAATGTTTTTCAGTGTCTGGGTGTTTTTAATATATTTATCTACGCTCATTGCTTAAAGTTCGAATTATGAAATCGAAATGTGTCAAATAATTACCTACTTTATTCACAGACTTCTATAATTATTAAAAAGTTATTCATAATAACATCGCTCTACTATGGAAATATTTAATGAAAGTTGTATAAAATCCATAACGATACACGGCTCTGGACTCCTGTATTTGTATCTGGGGTAATATTTTTTATGTAATATTTTTTAAGTGAATCCACAGACAACTTATAGTTGGTAGTCATTGCCGAGAGTATGGATGGGCCATGATTGACCATAGACAACAACACAATGTCTATGGGGTAATATTTTTTATGTAATATTTTTTTAAGTGAATCCACAGACAACTTATAGTTGGTAGTCATTGCCGAGAGTATGGATGGGCCATGATTGACCATAGACAACAACACAATGTCTAACGTTCCGCGTAACGTTCCACCTGGGCCTGTGATTATGA
This sequence comes from Coenonympha arcania, assembly GCA_036785405.1. Classification (NCBI taxonomy): domain Eukaryota; kingdom Metazoa; phylum Arthropoda; class Insecta; order Lepidoptera; family Nymphalidae; genus Coenonympha; species Coenonympha arcania. Next base: position 16,790,673 of record CM072062.1, read on the forward strand.
TTACGATTACGATTACGATTACGATTACGACTACGATTACGATTACGATTACGATAACGATTATGATTACGATTACGATAACGATTACGATTATGACGTTATCTCGCAAATCTATCGTCCGTAAACCGACTTTACAGACAACCAATTTTTTTTGTTACTTAGTCAAAACTTTGCGCTGAAAAATGTCTAGCAGTGAAACCTACTAAAGAAAATTTCACTCCACCTGACATCTTAGTAGTTGCAATGATTTACGACAAACGTTAGCAAGATTTTATGATTTGGGTAATAATATGAGCGTAGATAAAGTAGTGTATGAAACTCTACATAATTAGGTATTAAAACACTCGTGTGATACTATTATAAAACTCGCCTGCGGCTCGTTTTTTAAACTCACACTCGTGTTTTAATACCCCCCATTATGTAACCGTTACATAAACTACTATATATTTATACGTATGAATATTTTTGTCAGTCATCTAGTAGGTACCGATAACACAAGCTATCGCTTAATTAGGACTAGACTTGCGATGTGAGTAATGTTTTAATAAAAAATTAGTAAAAAGATTTAGAAGACGATTTTTGACAGGTTGTTTGAACCAATATGTATATACCTAGTCTGGGCATAAATACTGTTACATAAAATCTTTTCTTTTTTTTCAGCTTTTTAATTATTTTGAATTTGGAACACGTATATTATTTTAAAAACTTCTTTCGATTTCGCGCCATTTCACATACTTTTTCGGATTCATTATCAAATTACAATATGGAATGGGGTGTTAAAGAACATAGGGTGGCAGTGATCGCCTTGCACAAAGTGGGTATGGAGCTGTCGGTCATATTCCAGACACTTCAAAAGCTTGGTATCAGCCGTATGTTCGTATATTGTACTATCAACAGATACAACAACACTTCGTCTGTCGAAGACCAGAAAAGATCGGGGCAGCCGCGTGCTGTTAGAACTACAAAGGCTGTTAATGCTGTTAGAGCCAGAATTCGTCGAAACCCCATTAAGAAGCAAAAAATCTTATCGCGAGAAATGAAGATTCCCGCTAGGACTCTGTCGCGTATTATCAAACAAGACCTGAAGCTCGGTGCTTATCGCCGATATACAGGTCATGCCCTAAATCAATCTTTACAATTAAAGAGAGTGGAACGATCAAAACGCCTTCTGTCGCGATACGCAGGTGAAAGGCACAGAAATATCCTCTTTACCGATGAAAAAATTTTCACGATTGAAGAACACTACAATAAGCAAAATGCTAAAGTGTACGCTCACAGTTCTAAAGAAGCTGCTCAAGTGGTCGGGAAGGTACAACGTGGTCATCATCCTGCGTCAGTGATGGTTTGGTGGGGCGTGTCTTATATCAAGGAGTCACAAAACTGCATTTTTGTGAAAAAGGAGTGAAAACTTCAGCTAAAGTATATCAAGATACAGTCTTGGATCATGTTGTGAAACCTCTCAGCAATACTCTTTTTAAAAATATACCGTGGACTTTCCAACAGGACTCTGCACCTGGTCACAAGGCACGAACTACCCAAGCCTGGCTTGAAACCAATGTTCCGGACTTTATAAGAGCTGAAGACTGGCCCTCATCTAGCCCAGACCTCAACCCTTTAGTTTTCAAATTATGGTCAGTTTTAGAGGACATGGCCTGCTCTAAACGACACGGCGACATTGAGTCTCTTAAAAAATCTTTGGAGCAAGCAGTGGCAAAATTTCCCTTGGAAACAGTGCGTAAATCCATAGATTCGTGGCCAAACAGATTAAAGGCCTGTCTAAAAGCCAAAGGTGGCCATTTCGAATAGAATTTTTTTTTTATTTATTGCTGACACTTTAATAAATTTGTAGGTATAAATTTTATTAATATTACATTACTTCATTTAAAAAAAAAGCATTTTCATTTGTAACAGAACTTATGGCTGGACTACTCGTAGTTACAGGCACTTTTTCATAGTGGTACTTACCACTAGGCGAGATCGGAGTCAAGTGTTAACGACCGAATGGTGTAGCGGTAGCGAACCTGCCGTCTGCGTCGGAGGTCGTGGGTTCGATTCCCAATACTGGTAAATGTTTGTGTGATGAGCATGAATGTTTTCCAGTGTCTGCGTGTTTTTCAATATATTATATTCATATGTATATATGTAGCACCCATAACACAAGGTATTTATTTATAATATTGTATTCAGTCACAGACCCGAAAATAAGTTTATATTGGTGTAAATATTCAATGACGGAACCGACCACTTACCTACTTAAGAGCAGCCTTCCCCGTAGATTTTTTCATACAAGCGCTCGTGCGCGATAATGACGTTTTAACAAACTTTTCTTGAATTATTTTTAACAAGTAGGTATTATACCTGGCACACTATATCTAGGTTTGCATAGAAACAAAAATTAAAATTTATTCGCTACAAATTCAGTACCTGCCTCTAAAAATCTGCATTCTTGTATGTAATCTCTATTGTAAAAGTAAAAAAACAACTATAGAAACCTCGTACAACTAATAAAGATTCGAAGTAACAAACATTATTTACACATTTCAAAATCACGTATTTCCTGGAACAAGTTTCATGAAATTGACGCGATATGTTTTTTTCCTGAACGCGCGATTGACGATACACTGCGTTATCTCGTTTTTTTCGCAATGAGTCTTTTTCTAGGATTGCTTTAGACGAAACAGCAAGCCTGTAGACCACGTATTCGTTGTACTTGGGTGGTCCGGGAAGGGTAGCCTTATGAGAAGTAGGTCCTGGAAGGCGAACCCGCGCCGCACGGGAAAGCGCAGTGTTGACAGACCTCCGATCAGATGGATCATGGATTCATTCCATGACGTTTAAGCGAGTCCCGGGGAGTCGGTGGACGCAATTGGCGCAGGCCCGTGCGGGCTGGAAATCATTGCAGGAGGCATTGGTCTACCAGTGTAATGTCGTGATATATTTATTTGTTGTGCAGGATAAGAAGCATGCCTGTCGACTTCTGCGTGTCGGCGCTGGCTCGGTGTCTCCAGGGCTACGGGATCGGAGTCATCGTGGAAACCTTTGACAAAGTCATGACACCTGAAAGAATTATTAGGTAGTACCCAGTGTCACCCCTCTTTTTCCTACCACGAAGGCGGCAGTATTGTCTACGGAACGCGATCCACACCACAGATCATAGAGTATATTGGGGTACTGGGAAATTTTGACAAATGACGCTACTTTTTTCTTGTATGAAGAGGTTGAGGTAAGTTGTTCCGATGGGCACATACTTAGGTTCACATCTTGACCTCATCCCATGGATGCTTGCGATTGCACCGCAATGGCATACATAAGTGGAGATGATACGAGTGATTATATTAAGAGACTTATTAAAGACGAGTGGGCAAGGCCAAAACAGTCAAGGCCGACAAGATGACAGCCTTCTAACAGAAGAAATGCTTGGTTTGTTTTCTGTAGATCATGCGGCGGTAGCAAGAAGGTTTTCAGTCCATAGGTCATTGGGCACCATTCCTAATGGAGTTGGGCGTTACCAGTAGGTATACTGTACGGATTTTAGTCCTCCCACATATAAAAAAAAAATTGGTTGTCTGTAAAGTCGGTTTACGGACGATAGATTTACGTGATAACGTCATAATCATAATCATAATGATAATCGTAATCGTAATCATAATCGTAATCGTAATCATAATCATAGTCATAATCATTATTTTATGTAATTTTTATCGTGCCCTCTATCGCTTGGCGGAACGTTACGCGGAACGTTACGCGTAACGTTACGTGGAACGGTACGCGGAACGGTACTACTTTTCATGAGTGCTGCTGTTATCACGTCAAAAATATACCGACGTCCGACGACAATTGTTTTTCGTTACAGTCACACATTACTTAAATCAAAAGTCTCACGACTTTTTAGGGTTCCGTAGCCGAATGGCAAAAAACGGAATCCTTATAAATTCATCATGTCTGTCTGTCCGTCTGTCCGTCTGTCCGTCTGTCCGTCCGTATGTCACAGCCACTTTTTTCCGAAACTATAAGAGCTATACTGTTGAAACTTGGTAAGTAGATGTATTCTGTGAACTGCATTAAGGTTTTCACACAAAATTTTAAAAAAAGTAATAAATTTTGGGGGTGCCCCCATACTTAGAACTGAAACTCAAAAATTTTTTTTTCATCAAACTCATATGTATCTATGGATAGGTCTTCAAAAATGATACTAAGGTTTCTAATATCATTTTTTTCTAAAATGAATAGCTTGCGCGAGAGACACTTCCAAAGTGGTAAAATGTGTGTCCCCCCCCTGTAACTTCTAAAATAAGGGTATGATAAAACTAAAAAAAATATATGATGTACATTACCATGCAAACTTCCACCGAAAATTGGTTTGAACGAGATCTAGTGAGTAGTTTTTTTTAAAATACGTGTTGAATTGATATTCAACAAGTCTAATATTTTGTTAAACTTTGATGACGACAGATGGCGTTGCACGTCCGACTCGCACTTGTCCGGTTTTTAAATTCTATGGGCAGGGGTGTTTAGTTTACTTTATACGTACTATTGAGAATGAGTCTTGATAGTACGGAACCCTCAGTGCGCGAGCCCGACTCGCACTTGACCAATTTTTTGGACACTGTCCTGCCATCCGTGACTGGCTTTTTCCATTCAGTGGTGGAAAATCTAGGTCAAAACTCGAAAATAGTCGATTGACTCAACACTTGGTTTTACTCCTTTTGGAAGGCGCGTCCTATAAAGGCCGGGACCGTCTCATGAATGTCGGATGTTTGCTCTCCAGCAAACGGTGGTCTCCTGCATGTACCTACTCGACTCGAGAGAGACTCGACTCGCGAGATACTCGACTCAACTCGACTCGCGAGAGACTCGACTCGAGAAAGTGAGACCTAATTTGTCTCATACTGAGAGGTGATCCGTACCCAACAGTGGGATATAATAATCGGCCAAGTGCGTGTCGGACGCGCGCACGAAGGGTTCCGTACCATTATCTATAAAAAAATTATCTAAATCAATATCGAGCAATGTAAATATTGATTCGGGTTTCTACGAGTACATCACTCGAACGTAGCGAGATGATGATGCAAAAGCCCTATAGTATACACCCTATTAGGTATTAGGGTTCTTAGAGTAGGTAATATAGGTAAGAGCTATAGTAGACTAATATTCTGCATCTTCGACCGAAAACGAACAAAATAATCACAAATGTATATTCCGTAGGTCTGAGAATAGGAGGCAACAATTTTTCATACTCCTAATTGAGAAATAATTTATATGCCAAAATGACGTTTGCCGTGTCAACTAGTATAACTTAATTTTTCATTTACAGGTTAAACGTGACACCACTGACGCAATCCGAACTTCTCGAGCCGCTGATTGAAGCGGGAATTGAACCTATCACCTTAGAGGTACTTATACCTATTATCGCCACTGTGCAAGAGGCACCTATAGGTACTTAAAGTATTGTTATTATCTCGCTGCAGACTCGGTCATAAATCATTCGAGTGTTTCGCTTTTGCAATGCAATAATTGCACAACTCAACATAGATCAACAAAAGCGAAACATTCTGATGATTTATGACCGAGTCTGCAGCGAGATAATGACACTACTGTAGTGTAAATGTTTTTTGAAACGTAACTTTTGTTTGATTCGTCAATAAATTGTTAATAAGAATAGAGAATGTGGTTTTATTTTCTTAAATACTACCACAGTGTTAAAAGATCATAGAATATTTTTAAACTATGATACTCCTTGTTTTGTTATTCCAGGAATATCAAGAATACATGGACTTCTTCATCAGAAACTCTCCTCTCAAGAAAGAAAGGGAAGAATACGAGATCATCAACAAGACCAGAGCCTACGTTTACGAGAAATTAGCTAGAGACGAGAAGGAAGAAAATTGATGATAAAAAAAATACAATTATTCAAAGTCAAAATATCGTTATTTCACATAGACCTAACGTACAGGCTCTTGTAAAATTTCAATATGATATTTGTCGCATATGTATCTGAAGGTGATCAATACAAGACGACTTCAAACTAAGTTTACGAGTGTTCCAAATTCGTTTTCTTCAATGTAAGGCCTTAATAAAATTGCAAGTATTATACCTACTGCCATTTTATTTTGCCATGAAATAAGAATGACTAATTAGCCTGTATCTATCTCAATTCCTTAAACATATTTACCGCACACAAATGAAGCTCAATGCTTGAGAAATAGATAAATTTTAGACAAACATTTTTGGCCGAAACTAAACTGCCTCACTCACAAATGCTGTCTGCATTACGATAAGCATCCACAAACACTTTCATATCGTTCGTTTGTTTTATCTGATGAACGTCCTCTACTATAGTGTTATTATCTCGCTGCAGACTCGGCCATAAATCATTCGAGTGTTTCGCTTTTGGTGTTCACTAAAATACAAAAGCAGCAGTGAAGCTCAACAGTGAAATACAAAAGCGAAACACTCGGATGATTTATGACCGAGTCTGCAGCGAGATAATAACACTACTATAGACATACACCGAGTTGCACGAAATAAATTTAAAAATTTAAGTGCCACTTAATTTAATCACAAGAAATGTCATAGCAATCGGTCGAGCCGTTTCGGAGGAGTTTGGTAATAAAAATTAGCACGAAACATTTATAGACTAGCTGACCCGGCAAACTTTGTTTTGCCACTAAGGATATTTAAAAAATATACCTTATGACCTACTCTTAGACCTACCGAACTCATAAAATTTCATAACAATCAGTCGAGCGGTTTCGGAGGAGTTTGGTAACAAATCGCAAGAATTTTAAAGAGAGATTAGACACCTAGATATTTTAAGCGATAATATTTTGTTCTATAACTACCTAAAGCTTATTTTTAAACCCGAAATTGATGTCTATTGTCTTTAAACGGTTCCCAGCAACATTTTATTTGAAATAAGATGTAAGTACTAAAATTTATATTGAATAGAAAAAATAAGCTTAATGTGCAATGGGGATTACTTAAAAACAATAGTATGATGATCATAACACCAGTATCAAGGGAAAGAGCTTAGAGTTAACGTGTATATATTTATATCTCCAAGAAAATGAGGTGTCGTTTCTAATTTATTATTGACATATTCCATTAGTTCAAGTGTAAAGTTACCTACACGACTTTTTTTACTCGATATTTTGAGAAATATCAAATAAAGAAATATAATATTACAACGGAGATACTCTACTTGTTCCTACTCTGTAATGTACATCGGCAAGTGGCAACGGCGTGCGAAACCGCAGCAGTGTAGTGTCACTTTACAGAAATAGCATTTTTTTGTATAAAATAAATTAATACTGAATTTTCAAAAGTCGTAGAACAAAAGTTGTTTGTGTAATGTAAACAACTACAGGCCGAGAGCGATTTGGTATTTTTTAGTGTATCTCCATTACTTTCATCCAAATCGGTTCAAACGTGGCGCGAAAGATTAACAAACGTACACTGCACTTACTATAATATTAAGTATAAAGGCGAAAGTTTGTAAGATTTAGGTGAAATATTTCAAATAACTACAATTACATTGAAAGCTCAAATTTCAAGAAAATATATATTACCTACCTACCTACCTATAAATTTTTAACACAAGTGATGCTAACGTAAATTGTGTTGTTGACATTTTAGGTACACAGTTTACACTTTCAGTCCATATTGTATAGGTAGGCATAATACATGTAAATATTATAGTAATTATAAAAACACAGTTAACTCAATACGATCAAGTGCATCATAATGAGCAATTGTTCGACGTAACGTGTTTGATATTAACAGTGCAATAAACGAAAATATAATAAGTGATAATAATTTAATGTTCGCAGTTCGAAATTCAATCTTTAATCGTTGCAGACGGGGACGCGTTTTTTTAAGGAATAATTTTATTATAATTTTGCTTTTTGTCTTTCCTACTTATAAAACAGAAAATAAAAACGACTTTTTGTGTGGTGCGATAAAATCATTAAAAATTAAGACAATAATAAGTAATAACAAAACAAAAATATGAAATATGTTCAGAAATTGGAGTCGGGACAACAGCTTTTCTTTGTTGGGCCCTTGTACAGGAGTCTTAGAAAAAAATCCTGTACTAGAGGATTTTTGAGAGAAGCCAAACTTCGAAGATCGATTACAAGATGCTACAAAATAAACATGTAAGTACCTTTACCTATTAATTATCTGAAAACACTGTATAACGCAAAAAATCGAAATCAAAAATATTTTTACTTATACACATAGGCCTTTTACGTACACTCTTGAAAAAGCCTTGAAATACGATATTTGTAATCTATGTATAATATTTGATTGACTAGCAGTGCCTGCGGACTCCGTTCCGCGTTAGAAATATTTTTGTCCCGCGTAGGTAATACTTCAGGTCAAAATTTTGGGATAGTTGTAGGACTTGTAGGCTACTCACAATCATTATCACGCAAACACAAACATCATTCTGCACACAAACACATACAGAACTGCACGAAATCACATTCGCACCATAAACATTCATACAATTTTTTATTTATATAAAATTTACAAGCATACTCGGGTAAAACCGTAGTATTAGTTCACGACCGTGCCACGAGGCGAGTGACCTGCCGAAATTTGCTGAGTGCGCTCTATGCACATTGCACAACGCCGGCAATCGCCAGTCGCTACCTACACGACCGATCATATTGCAATGTACACCTTCCCGCGAATTAATTATAAGTTTTCTGTGTTCAGTGCGTAATAAAAATTTAATAAGTCGAACCTGCTTTCTTTAGCTACAACCTTCTGATCGTAGACAGGGAACTGGGGATACCTACCACCTTCACCTAAAACCCCACACAGTTAAAAATATATTTTACCGGCATTTTTATAAAAATTTCGTGTCAAAGTAGTAAACATTATTATATTGTTTCCTTTTTCATTTCTTTCTACATTTTTAGCCAAGGGCCTGCAGTTACACTTAAGTTTAGCCGGCTAATCTTAAGTTTATGTTCACACCCACCCTTAGCCGTAACATACTTATATATAATTTGGTAGGTCAACGTACCTACGTTGCGTACTGCGTAGGGAGCCGACCTGCCTATATCGCTAGTCGCGTTTTATATTGCTAATATCTTTGAAGATATTTGTAAGAAGAATAAAGGGCTCAAATATTCTACATTCCGTTCTAAAAAACATATAAATTAATATCATATGGGCTAAATAGGCTTCACAGAAAATAATTATTTTTAATCCTTAATTTAAACAGTATAAAAGCAGTTAGTGAGTTATTCGTTGGAGATAGGCGTATAACTTAAAACTTTTTCGGTCGATTAACTTCAGAATAAAGGGCGGGAACGGTATTTTTTGACAGTTTGCCCAGTAAATCAAAAACTATGACGCATAAAAATATATTAAAATCTGTAAATAAATGATAGCCTACACAATTTAATACAGTTATCTCATTTTGAAATTCAACACCCTGGTTTCCCCCATTTTTTAATAAAAGTAAAAACGATAATCAATTTCTTATGACTGCAACACGGACAAGAAATCTCAGGATATGGGCAGGATAAGAAACAAGAAATGTCAAATGAAGCTTCCGTAGCCAAATAAAAATTCCGTAGCCAAATGGGCGGAGCATACGTACATGACATTTAAGGCTAGGGACTACCCCTATATCTGTGGGACTACCGATATCGATGTTTTTATATACTCGACAAAATTATCAGAAACATTAACTAACTAACTAACTAATCAGCCTATAGATATCCACTGCTGGACATAGGCCTTTCCGAGAGCGCGCCACCACACGCGGTCCTCCGCCTTCCTCATCCACCCGCTACCAGCGACCTTCTTTAGGTCATCGGTCCAGCGAGCAGGAGGTCGTCCTACGCTGCGCTTACCGGTACGTGGTCTCCATTCCAGAACACGTCTGCCCCAACGGCCGTCGGTTCTGCGACAGATATGGCCCGCCCACTGCCACTTTAGCATGCTAATCCGTTGGGCTATGTCGGTAACCTTGGTTCTCTTAAGGATGTCCTCGTTGCGGATTCTATCCTTCAGAGAAACACCCAGCATAGCCCTCTCCATAGCACGCTGAGCGACTTCATTATTTAAATCAGAAACATTATTTAAATTATATTATATTTTAAACAAATGATTAATTAATATTATTTATTAATTCGCATCTCTTGGAAAATATATATAAATATCTTGACTTGGCGCACGAGGTTGTCGCTATGTGGAATGTAGACTCAGCAATCATTGTACCGATAGTAATTTCTGCTAATGGTCTTATAGCCAAGAGCCTCGACCAACATCTTTCGAGGCTCTCGTTGGGTAGCTGGGTCAAGGGCCAGATCCAGAAGGCTGTACTCCTAGACACGGCTCGCATCGTCAGGAGGTTCCTCTCTCTGGGGCCCTAACCACCGGTTGCTTGGACCCTGTTCCCGAGACCGATGGACCGCTATTTTTTATATTTTTAAATGTTTAAGTTTTATAATGAAATATTTAAAAATGTAGAAAATATGAATGCATATGAATGTAAAGAATAATAATAAAATAATGTATCACAAAAATAAAAAATCCTAGGTGTAACACTAATAAGTACTTATTAAGTAATCCAAATTTATTATGTAATTCCATTGTATTTTGTAGCGTATCAGAATAAAGGCTTTTTTTTATTAATTAAATAAAGAAGAAGCTGAGCTGTGCTTTATCGAAAAAAGGCAAAATACTCGTTACAAAAAGAGAAACTAGAAAAATTTATTAACTAATTACCTGTGAAATGAAATTCCTTTCAATACTTTTGCTATTACAGCCTACAACTGAGCTTTATTGCCTACAACAACAACTTAAACATAAACCAATTTTAATAAAATTCCTGACAAAATTTAAATCAACACCGGAAAAACGTAATACGCCATGTTTTGGCTGCGGAAATAAAGCTTCATTAGATAGATCGTAGGACGTCATTTAACTAGTATAACTATAGATAAGTAAAATGCAACAGATCCTCTTATTATCTTTCATCATTGATCCGAACGATTTACGTAAACCTTTTGCGTACAAGCACAGATACTGTTTGTCAAAATTCTATTGGTGGCTGCTGAGTGAACTACAGCTTGACCTTACTGTTGGTGCCAAAACCAGGAACTTACTGACTACGACTACGGCTTACTAGAAACTTACTATTAGGGCCACGCTGTAGTTCGCTCAGCAACCACCTATAGAATTTTGACAGTGTGCGCTACTGTTTGCTTGTACGAAAAAGGGTTTACATAAATCGTTCGAATGCACATAACCTAAGTTTTCTTATCAGTGGTAGAGACCGTCGTCGTTTTGAATGTCATTTTATTTTAGTTCCACTTCCATGGACGCAACAATGAACGCCAAAATGGCAACTCCAAAAGTCTCTTAATTTTACTTTGTCAGTCTGCGATCCATAGAATAGAAGGTCAGTGCTAAACATACAAGGAAAAGTCCACTATTTGAGCAAATGTATTAAAAATAACTTTATATCGAAATCATTTTTCTGTGCCATGGGCATTCAGCGCCATCTTTTAGCGTAGCGTACCTAATTCATATTTGTCTTGGTGCTAACTGCTATCATTGTCCTATATAATTATAAGAAATATATAACTGACTAAGTAGATATAGCTTTATTCCTAATGATAAAGGAAAACTGATAAAATGCGCGTTGTGTTATTATAGCATACATTAGTATTGTAGTGTATATATAAGTTTACCACAGACTTGGCAGTCAGACGGCATCGCCCGATGAGAGCGCGCGTGCTCATTTTTTTTTATAAATTGAAAACAAAAACAATCGACAATCGCGCGGGAATTTGTCGATAATAATTTCTTCTGGTGAAGTGTAAATGAAATTACATACAAATACCTATTACGAATCTGCATACGGTTTTGTTTTAGAATACTCCTTTGTGTTTAGTTTAATGAGGATTTCATAATGAAGATATTTTAGATGCAAATTAATTCGCAAGGCACCTAAAAGTAATAAAGTATCCTCACTAGCCTCGGTTTCATGTATTTATAACGTGGAACAAGAAGATAGGAAATTCTGACACTCTTTTGGTGAAATCTGCAGCCGTAGCCGTGTTATTTCATCTATAATTCTATTCTATTTGTATGGGAATGACATTTGTCATCAATAAGTCACGTGAACATACGACAGGGTATGTCATTACCATACATTTTTTGGCAATCGTAAAATGGTAGAGATAAAATCTCAAAAGAAGGATAATTATGGAATACTGGACGCAATATTTACAATTTTTTATCGATTTAACCAATCTTAAAGAATTAAGATTATATATATATATATAAGTACCTAATAATATAATATCTTAATCGTTGCCATTAGTAACAATCATTGTACCTAATCTGTGGTCCTATTTATAAAAATACTGCTTCCATGAATGGAATTTAGTAATAGATACCCTGGACCTTTATACTTGACCTGGATACTTTATCAGGGCCATAAATGCTTGTTTTGGCACCAACAGTAACGCTGTAGTGACCTATAGAATTTTAACAGATGGCGCTACTGTTTGCTTGTACGAAAAGGTTTTCTTATCGGTGAATCTAGTGGAATTTATTATTAATCCTTCACAACACAACTACTGAACCGATTTGGCTGGAATTGAAAGGAATAGGTAGGTACAGTCTTCCAAGATGCTTCTATCCCGTAAGAATCAGGGTTCTTGCGGGATTCGTAAATAAGTTATTCGCACCAATTCCCGTTTACACCAGAACAGTTTTTCTTTTGCCTATTGCGTAATTAATAAATTGAAGTAATTAAATGTGCATAAACAACATGAGCACGCGGCAATTAAGTTGACCCAAAATTGCGGCCGTTGACGCGCCTCATACTACACCTCAGTTGTCACTCGAAAGTGTTTTGCGCAGGGTTCAAGTTAAGTATATGCCGACAAAACTGGCGTCGTCTTTGTTGACATACTCGAAGTAAGTACATAGCATTGCTATCGAGGCTACGTCAGCAATAATATTATATTGTACAGTGCGCTGATAACAACTCCATTTATTGTAGGCGGCTGATAAGAGAAATATTTATTTACCCAATAGTGGTGCCAATTCCATTGTGCAAAATCTATTACTAAACTAACTTGACGCGTTTAAAAATACTGCTATCCTTTTCAAAATGTTTCCGTGAACAAGGGTAGCACTATTTTAAGATTAGTTGCGCAACAAAATTGGCACCCAGTATTGTTGAAGACTTGATAACCAATGCTTTCAAATAAAGGTTAATGTATTATAGTTTGGCAAAACAGAGGAAAGAAATACGGAGGCGCCAGTGTCTATATAATTCGTAAAAATTCGATTGAAGTAATGTGTGCCCTAATAATTGCAGATTTAATATTTAGCGGCTGTTTCATAATCGCCAGATAAACTTTATCAAATGAGTAAACTTGATATTTTGACAGATTCCCAATACAAAAATTGTCACAACATAAAACATATTCGCTAGATAAAGTTTACCTGGTAATTGTGAAGCACAGGCCCAGGCATATGTACAATAAATAGAATACCCAGCCCGAGATCTGCAATTTTCCGAACCGCGGCAGAAACTCGATGCTTTCGCCCCTCTCTCTAACGTTATCAGCTCTCCAGTCCTGAGCAGCGCCTTTGTAGACCTTTATTAACATAGGTAGGTTTAAAATCCTTTATTGACATAGGCATTAGGCATCTATTAAAATATTCGATTTTACAATAGGTGGTTCAATGCGCCCATAGCAAAGAAAAGCTCCCATGGCTCGATAGATCGCTGTCTTCAGTGAGCTCTCGCTACATATTGCCCATTCTGCTAACTAGTAAGAGAAACTTTAATTTCAGATTTTCGAAGAATTTTGTGGACTTTCGTCGTCGTCGTCGTCGTTTCAGCCGATGGACGTCCACTGCTGGACATAGGCCTCCTGAAATGACCGCCAAACACCACGATCTTGCGCCGCCTGGCGCCAGTGACTCCCCGCGACCCTCTTAATGTCGTCCGTCCACCTGGTGGGGGGTCGACCGACACTGCGCTTCCCGGTGCGTGGCCGCCATTCCAGCACCTTGGGTCCCCAACGTCCATCGGTCCTGCGAGCTATGTGCCCCGCCCATTGCCACTTCAGCTTTGCGACACGTTGAGCTATGTCGGTTACTTTGGTTCTTTTGCGGATCTCCTCATTTCTGATTCGATCGCGCAAAGATACTCCGAGCATAGCTCTCTCCATCGCTCGCTGAGTGACCCTGAGCCTTCTTATGAGGCCCATAGTTAGCGACCATGTCTCTGCTCCATAGGTCATCACTGGCAACACGCACTGTTCGAAGACTTTGGTCTTCAGGCACTGAGGGATGTTGGACGAGAAGACATCGCGGAGTTTCCCGAACGCTGCCCAGCCGAGTTGGATTCGGCGGTTCACCTCTTTCTCGAAATTGGACCTACCTAACTGTATTGTATGTCCAAGGTATATGTACTCGTCAACAATTTCGAGTGCAGAGTTTTCAACCACCACTGGCTGGAGCGAAACATGAGTATTCGACATAATCTTTGTCTTGCTCATGTTCATTTTGAGTCCAACCTGTTGAGAAACCCTGCTGAGGTCGTTGAGCATTGTGTTGAGATCCTCCAGGGTCTCTGCCATGACGACTATATCGTCGGCAAATCGCAAGTGTGTGATGTACTCGCCGTTAATGTTGATGCCATATCCGTTCCAATCCAGTAGCTTAAAGACGTCCTCCAACGCCGCGGTAAACAACTTTGGAGAGATGACATCCCCCTGTCGCACTCCTCGCTGCAGTTGGATTGGTCTCGTAGCTTGGTCTTGGATACGGACTGACATAGTGGCGTTTTCATACAAACACTTCAACACTTTGATATACCGGTAGTCGATTCGGCATCTCTGCAGAGATCTCAACACAGCCCATGTCTCCACCGAATCGAAGGCCTTCTCATAGTCCACAAACGCTAAGCAAAGTGACTGGTTATACTCTTCAGTCTTCTGTATAACCTGCCGCAGCGTATGAATGTGGTCTATGGTACTAAAGCTTTTTCGGAATCCGGCTTGTTCGGGAGGCTGGAAGTCGTCAAACCTAATAGCGAGACGATTCGTAATGACCCTCGAGAACAGTTTGTAGACATGGCTCAGCAGCGAGATGGGTCTATAATTCTTCAGCAAAGTGTTGTCACCTTTTTTGAAGAACAGAACCACCACGCTTCTGTTCCACGCCTTGGGCGTTACTCCTTCGTGAATGACGGAATTGAACATTCGCTGAAAGACCTTCAAAATCGGTTTTCCACCCGCTTTCAGCAGTTCAGCTGTGATTCCGTCATCTCCCGGCGCCTTGTTGTTCTTCAACTGCTTGAGAGCCATTCTAATCTCGTATAGGCTGACGTCCGGAATATCTTCGGTATAGTGCCGGGTTAGTTTGGCTCTAGGGTCTCTAGCCAAATCTTGGACAGGCTTCTGGACTGACGTGTACAAGCTTCCGTAGAAATTTTCGACCTCCCTCAAGATCTCAGGTTTCGAGGAGATAAGACTGCCGTTATCGGTCTTCAGACGCGTCAGCTGACTCTTCCCGATAGACAGATCCCTGGCGAACACTTTCGAGCCCCTGTTCTGCTCTATGGTGTCTTTGATGCGCACGGTATTATGAGCACGTAGGTCGCGCGTTTGTAATTTTGAGATCTGTCTATTGATCCGCTGGTATTCAGATACGTCTACAGAAGACTGGAGTCTCATCTCGTTCCTCTCGTTCATGAGTTTGAGGGTCTGGTCTGAAAACTTTTTGGGTCTCTTTGGGCAGTAAGTTTTACAAAACTTAGACCCAACGGTACGGACAGCTTCCACCAGCCTGTCATTTAAATCGTCCACAGATACGCAATCCTCCAGGCAATCGAAGCGATTTTGAAGCTCGAGTTGGAAAGCCTCGGGGTTTTGGATAATCACAGCAGTGGGGCGGAGCGTTGACTTCACCAGTCGAGCTCTTTCCAGCTTTATATTGATATTCAATGTGCCTCTTACCATTCGGTGATCACTCCCGGTCTTAACGCTATTGATCACAGAGACATCATTGAATATGTGCCGCTTAGTTGACATGATGAAGTCAATCTCATTCCTCGTGGAACCATCCGGACTCACCCACGTCCACTTCCGGTGAGGCGACTTCCTGAAGAAGGAGTTCATCATGAAGAGGCCCTCCTTCTCCATGAAGTCCGCCAACAACTGCCCCTGATGGTTCCGCTGCCCATACCCAAAATTACCCACTCTCACCTCACCAACGCCTCGCTTGCCCAGTTTTGCGTTAAAATCCCCCATAACAACACTGTAGTGGGTATTCGAGGCAGGCTCTGGAGAAGTCCTCATACATAGCCTCGATCTCCTCATCGGGATGTGCCGACGTCGGTGCATACACCTGTATGACCTTCAACGAGTACCTTTGGGAAATTCTGAGTATCAGGTACGCTACCCTACTCGACACACTTTCGATTTGGACAATGTTGTTGACGAGAGATTTGTGGACGATAAACCCGACACCACCTTGGGACTGCTGGTCGCCCTCCCGGTAGTAGAGCAAGTTGCCGGATTGGAGAATAACAGAGTCCTCCCCCTCTCTTCGGACCTCTGATAATCCTATGATATCCCACCGTAACTTGCTTACAGCTTCTTCCAGCTCGATGATCTTCTCGTCGGTCCTCAAAGTGCGTGCGTTATAAGTTGCCAGGTCCAGTCGTCGGGGTTGGCAGCGGAATCTCTGCTGGAGATTCTTAGCACCCCCTGCCCCGCCGTTACTCGTACCGCTGCCAGAGCCGGGGCTAGCGGGGCTGCCAGGGACTGGGGGCCGTGGACTATTTCGGCTTATCATTCAGGGTTTATGCCCAATAGACGACCACGCTGGGCAGACGGGTTGGTCGTCCGCAGGACCAGACTGGTCGCGCCGGTGTCGCTGCTGCCCGACCTGCTCCATTTTTCAGCCTAGCCAGTTGGAAAACGGTTATCCCGCCGTTTGTCGGTTCGCCATTTCCTCGTTCGTCGATCAGCAGGGGCACCACGGGCAGGTGAGGCTGGCAGTTGGGATGCCGAGATGGAAGTGCACCCCCTTACCCCCGTGACTTTCATCACGCAAAAATCCAAATTCTTACGCTTAGCCCAATGCGCGATAAATAAAAAAAAACAACAAATAAAAATGCGAAAGTTCACGCTAAAAATCCTGAATCGAATTATTTAATTTTTAATTGCGATAATTTATAGATGTTGGATGTTGTGTTGATAGAGTTGGATTTACACAGACTAAGTAGGTATCTACTGGGGATTAGTGAAAGACCGAAATTTCGCTTACGGAGCCGACAGCAATCTATTGTTGAAACAATAGCAAAGCCTTACCTATTCCATTTAGTTATTATTTT
Source organism: Coenonympha arcania (assembly GCA_036785405.1). Taxonomy (NCBI): domain Eukaryota; kingdom Metazoa; phylum Arthropoda; class Insecta; order Lepidoptera; family Nymphalidae; genus Coenonympha; species Coenonympha arcania. The sequence goes on from CM072062.1 coordinate 16,808,068, forward strand.
TTATATCCAATAGTATTTATAGAGACGAAGCCTAGGTACCTAGTTATATGAATTAGAAGCGTTTCACAGTAATTATTATCTCAAGCCATTTGAAAGGTATTAACTTTATCGAAGTGGCTATTAAATAGATTACGTACAACATCACATCCGGCCAGCTACCTACAAAGAAAATATATTATTTAGCAGTACTAATTGACCGAGCAAACGTTGTATTGCCATAATCGAGTATATGAAAAGAGATACAGCCTGGTGATTGACGGACGGACGGAAGATGAAGTCTCAGTAATAGGGTTCCATTTTTTACCCTTTAGGTACGGGACTCTTAAAACTACCGCAAATTAAAATAATAGAAAAAAAAATTCAAATTAAAGTAATAAAAAAACCAATCGTGATTCTGCCTCTAGAAGAATTTAGATTAAAGACCCAATAAAATTATACTTACATTGACTAATACGACAAAAGAATTTACATAATATGATTAAAATTTTATTTTAGTAATTCGTCCAAATGCATGGGTATATTTAAATTTTAAAGTCTTTATACTCTTTAACCCCTCTAAAATTAAATAAAAAAATTAAAACACTTACCTATTTCCCCTATGCTAGTCATATTTTAAAGATTATACCTATTGACACGCGTGAAACACCAAATCGAGTAATCGTACGTACGCCAAAAACGCCTTACATTGTTTTAGAATAGGGCTTATACTCTTACACTGCCGCCTGGGCCGACATAACCACCGCAAGGAAATGTATACAGGGTTATATAATAAAATATGAAATCGCTCTCGGCCTGTAGTTGTTTACATTAACACTAACAACTTCTGTTCGATGACTTTTCAAAAATCAGTTTTAATTTATTTCATCAAAAAAAATGTTATTTCTGTAAATTGACATTACACTGTGGCGGTTTCGCGCGTTGCCACGCCGCGCGCCGCGCCGTTGCCACAACTTGGCGATGTTACATTACAGAGTAGGAACAAGTAGAGTATCTCTGTAAAATATTGAATTTTTTAATTTTAATTCATTGGATCCGCCAACAACACTCGAACACAACAATATTAATTAGCTTACAATATACATAATAATGGATACATTATACTATAGCCCGAGCATCAACAACTGGCAGACACAGATATGAAAGGTAAAGAAAACAGTTATAGATAGTTGGAGTACAAAATACAATACATTAAATTACACTAAATACATATACCTACCTACATACTAAAAATTGAGAATTATCAAATAAATATTTGATAATTCTCGGTATGTATAAGTATATCGAAAATATCGAGTTAAAAAAAGTCGTAGAATAAAAGTTGTTAGTTTTAGGGCCGATTTTTATATAGGTACCGAAATACAACATTTTGACAGATTTTGTATGGAATATGCATTATGTTTCAAATTTATTCCTCAGGTAGTTGATCTGGCGATTCAAAAATCGGCCCTTATTGTAAAGAAATACAGGCCGAGAGTGATATGGTATTTTTTATACGAACCAGTGTCCTGTATAGGGGTGTTTTTTTTTTATTTTCAATAGGTCTACTTACCTTGGCGATTATCGTTACATAACTCAAATATTTGATCTAGTTAAAAACGTTATACAACCTCCGTGACCAGTTGACCACCCACCATTGCGAGTGCTAAGTGGCCTAGTCAAGGAGTGACGTCATTGCCAGGAGTCTACTGCGTCCACCGAACTAACAATGAGGGTTTTCATGAAAATTCACACCAACAGTTAGCACCACTGTGACAAAACGTTTCCACGTGAAGTTGTGGAAATGGTTCACGGAATTGTGAAGTGCTGATACGCGGAATTAAAAAAACTCGAGGAAGCTTTCAAGTGAAACATATTATAGGTAGGTACATAAGTTATGTTATATACAGCAGATAATAATTTACGTGACTAGCAAGTTCTTTAAAATAAAATCGTGGTACGGACCGAATTTTTCATTCATGTTATATTTACCAACATTTCTAAAAATGTTAATTTATCCTTTACCCGCACAAATTATCATTTATCATTTAGAGCATCATGATGCAAACTAAAAATTAAGCCAAAAAACTTCGTTTTTAACCGACTTCAAAAAAAGGAGGAGGTTCTCAATTCGTCGGAATCTTTTTTTTTTATAGTTACTATTGCATTTCCTTGCAGTCATCAAGTAATGACTGTATTCATCAAGTCAGGATCTGATGATGGGATCTTGGAGAAATTGAGGGAACTCTTCAGATTTTAGAAGCATATACTTCAAGCGATTTGGGCATTTTTTCCAATGCCTTGCGCATTAGTTGTTTTCCACTAAAAAGTAAAAAATAAAATGGAAAATTATTCCCAAAAAACCAACTTATACAACTTGATATGCGAAGAAACGACAAAATTATCAACAATAGGAAAGACTATTAGTGATTGAACGAAACATTGCCCGACTTCGAATTGGTGTACTACGTTAAAATTATTTCACGCTTTGTAGTGGCATTTGATATTGGTTTTTTGGAAATAATTTTCTATTTTATAGGTTATAAATAAAATACCCAAGTACCATTAATCGCTTACGCGAATTTTTAGAGCGCATCTTCTATGATACTGAACAATTCAATTCACGTTTTTTACATTCGTCACGATCTTTGATAAAAAAAGTAAACAATTATAACGAATACCACCATGTCGTTACAAGACATAATTATTATCTAGAATATGTTAACTATTTTATCCTCACACAGTAAAGTTCTTGACACTAAGCTTCGTGTTCACTGATGAGTTTATTATTTTAAAAATATAACAAAGCGATACGTGTCAGAGTTTTTGTGACTCTAGCTCTAGGGTCTAGACTCTATCAAGCGATGCAGGCAGCAATGCGCGAAGGCATTTCAAACAAAATTTAAGGAAAATTAATAAACCAGAAATGTATAGAGTTTAAATAAGAACAGAATGGTATCCAATAAAGCTCAAAGGATTGTGGAAATGGCAATAGACAATGGACATGTCGGTCAGTTTGGTGAACTGATGGGCATTGGTGATCCGAGATGATGAAATGACCAATCATTCGAAAAATAAAATATTTTTTATGAAAATTCAACGAAATGCACATGTTCTACAATGGTATTATACCTATACTTAGAACGCACGATAAAAGTGACATGTCTACGCGATAAACGCCCGTATATCGCCGGCAGGAAAAGCATGTAATAATATTATGTCCTAGACTTTATACATATGAATAAAACATCTGCAGTACGTGAATACGCCATTGAGTTTGAGCGACAGTAATGAAATAATAAAATACCGAGTTGCATACAATGGCCATACGGGGCGAATTAAATTATTTGCTCACTTGTTATTCCTTCGATGTTGCTATTGTTATAGTAATACAATTACACCTAATCAAAGACAAATACGATACACTGCAAAATTAAGCTTCCAAGAGTAAACATTAACATAAGCCAATAAGGCCATACGGATTTCAATTAATTATGGTAATGAAAATAACTTTGGTCAATCTTTTACCTATGGGTTCATTTCAAATTAGCCATATCTGTTAGTCTTTCTATTTCTACAATTGGTTTTGGTACCTACGCTTAAAGAACGGAATTCAAAAAAAATAAGGCAATGACCACAGAGCAAGGAATAACTTTTATATTGACAAATGACACATCCGAATCCGATTAACAAATAAGGTACAGATGTAGTTCGCTCAGCAGCCACTTATATAATTTTGACAGAGGGCGCTTCTGTTTGCTTGTGAAAGGGGTTACAAAAAAGGTTTACGTCAATAGTTCGGATGCCCATTTTCTCAGGTTTCTTTTTTGTTTGAAAGGGTATAGTTCATATAGATGGTCCCATAGTCATCAAGTCAGGATCTGATGATGGGATCCTGGAGAAATCGAGGGAACTCTTCAAATTTTATAAGCACACTTGAAGTGATTTGGGTATTGTTTGAAAGAGTAATTTTTTCCAGGTTGTCTTATGATCATCAGGTCGGGATCTGATGATGGGATTTTGGTAAAATCGAGAGAACTCTTCAAATTTTGCTAGTATACTTGAAACGATTTAGGTATTTTTTATAGTTACTATTGCATTTCCTTGCAGCCATCAAGTTATGACTGTATTCATCAAGTCAGGATCTGAGGATGGGATCTTGAAGAAATTGAGGGAACTCTTCAGATTTTAGAAGCATACTTCAAGCGATTTGGGCATTTTTTTCAATGCCTTGCGCATTATTTCCAATTCGAAGTCGGGCAATGTTTCGTTCATTCACTAATAATCCTTCGTATTGTCGATAATTTTGTCGTTTCTTTGCACATCAAGTTTTATAATACGAAGGACTATTAATGATTGAACAAAACATTGCCCGACTTCAAATTGGTGTACATTAAAAATTATTTCACTCTTTGTAGTGTCACTTGAAGTTGGTTTTTTGGAAAGAATTTTCCATTTTAATATACAATTTTTTTTTTACGGGTCATTTTACACGTCGCAATCTAGCCCCAAAGTAAGCGATAGCTTGTGTTATGGGTGCTAGATGACTGATAAATATACATACATACTAATATACATAAATATAATATATTGAAAAACACCCAGACACTGGAAAACATTCATGCTCATCACACAAACATTTACCAGTAGTGGGAATCGAACCCACGACCTCCGGCGCAGACGGCAGGTTCGCTACCACTACGCCATTCGGTCGGAATTAAACAATATTATTTGATATTTCCCTTTTGCTAATGTCTTCAATTATTACTTATCAACTTTTGGCTAATTACTGAATTACCGTAATCGATTCTAAACTTAGAATAAATTACAGATTTCGTAGAAAAGCTCGAATAGACAAACAATTATTCTTCAATTACAATTTTAAATAAACTTACGTTGTATTTATTGACATTAATAATATTATTACATAATATAATATCATGGAAATTGTAATAACTGCCTCAGTTTAACTTTGGACGCTTGCGTGAATAGATGTATTAAAAATTAACTTCTGCTCTGTATTTTTGATGTATTACTGCTTTAAAAAATCTTTGGGTATAGAAATAACACATTCCGTCGCGTCGCGCGTCGCCCTGATTCTAGTCGACTCGAGTTTTGATTTTTTAAGTGGGCAAACCTTTACGGACTACCTTAAAAGGAAAACCTTTAAGGAAAACTTTTAAGGACAGGAAGTTAAACTGAAAACTATATAAGATGTTCAATGATGTAGCTGACAGATAGCTCAATTTGAATATCTATGATTACAAACAACTTATGTGAAAACTTTTAAAAACGAATTACTTAATTTTGTAAATATATTTTACAGAAATATAGATGCAATTGCAATTTGTAAAATTAGTGATGAATATGACATTCGGCGTGTGAACTTTTCGAAGAGTTTCATGTACAATAAATAACTGAATTTTATAGAATCTTTTCAATGAACTTTTGAAAAAAAAAACTTGTGATTTTTAGTCAGAGTATTGCAACGACTCTAATAAGATGACAGTGGAAAAAACTGTACCAAAATAAAAGCGAGAAATGGCGAAGTGGTTCAAGCGTGTTAAAGAGTGGCGTGGTGTCTCCAGGCAGCCGGACACCCCTGAGCTCAGCCGCAGCCAGTATTCCCTGGTGTCGACCGGGGAGCTGACGGCGGAAGCTCTCCAAGTATGGCTGAAGTTGCCCAGGAAGATCAAGTACGACCCCGAATTGGAGCCGTTCCAGAAGCGATATGAAAAGGAAATAGGTGAGTTTTCCAAGGGTTTTCCTCTTCTTATTCGTAGGGACTCATCATTGTCTCAGTTGTGGCGGTGAGACTTTTGGTTGGCCGTGGTTGGACATGTCTCTTACATACTTATATTATGTACCTATACAACGTGTTGGTTACTTGCCATAATTAGCCGAAAGCCTCAAGTAGGGGACGATGTATGATTTTAAGTGACATCCCTAAAAACAGCTCATTCAATATGAATGAACTGGGTATAATGAAAAGTGTATTACGCTTTGTTGACATCACAGGTAGGGAAAAAATATTTTTTCCCTACCTGTGATGTCTTAGGTTTATCGAACTGTGGACTGCTCGTTATAATATCTCGTTCTCTATGACCTATGTTGTTTGCTGTGTATTTTTATTGTTATCTTGCTAGGTATTTTTCTGGTGCCTGAGTAATCAATTTAGCGTTAAATAATTCAATGGCCATGAGACATTGAAATGATAAAATAGTCAGTACATTATTATTTTTATAACATTACTAGCTGACCCGGCAAACGTTGTTTTGCCTTATTAATTATATCTCACTAACTATTAAGCTTTCTGCGAAGACCCAATTCATTACGACAATTATATTTCGAGTTTTTTGATAGGATATACCTATGATTTCAGCTATCTCAACGGCCCCCAGTATCAAATCCCAAATATTTCCGACGCTATTTTCAGTAGTCGAAGCTAATGGCCGTCCAGCTTGTGACTCATCTTCAATGCTATATGTTTAGCTTCTCTGATATTCAGTGCGTCAATTCTTCTGACCATTTTTCAACGATTGTATACGATGGAGAGATCCTACTTTATTATTTCTTTTTTTTTTATATTTTTTATTTTATTCTTTGGTGTGCAATAAAGTGTTTATCTATCTATCTCAGAATACAGAAAATCGACTTTATTAATCTGTTTCAGCGTTAACCCTTTCTTAAACAAATACATCGACGTAATGTTCGATTTTCTCCGAAACCTACAATCGGACTGATCGCATCTTATAACGTTATTTGCATATCAAATAAACTTTGGGCTAATAAATTAAAAAGACCAAAGAGGTCGGACCTTACACTACAGTAAATCTATGAAAAAACCTGACGTATAATTGAACGTGAAAAAAATTTGACAGCAATGAAATGTTTACTTAGCAACGCCATTAAATTAATTTATTAATTTTATTTTTATTTTGAAAATACTCGGTAATCCTAATTCTCCACATATAAATCGTCGACTCGGATCGAGTATTTTTTTACGCTCTTTCATTTGATGTGTGATTCGTTTGATTCCACCATACAGCGGTACGACCTTAAATCGGCCAGGGCAATCGTTCCTCTACTTTTAGGGAAATCAAATGTATCCTATAGCCGTTTCCTGGCTCAAGGGTCTAATTTTCACAACAGGGTAGATGAGCCGTACGTTCAAAGTTTTCTGCATATTCCTTGTTTCAAGCTATTTGGACAAATACTGAGGGTTATTATGTCTATTTTTTCTGAACTACAAAACCGATGACTTTGAAATATTTACATGTTATCGCCACCTATAACACCTCATTCAATGAAAACGACAAGTAGTGGATGATTACTATTTAAACTAGAATAAGAAGAAAGAATGGAACAGGAGAAACAATAGAGGATTATTGGCTCATGTCAGAGGGAGTTGTGCGGTCGATATTTGGAAAATATGTATTAATTCAATATAATCCTAATAAAGTTTAGATAGATTGTGGAGTAAGAGAATAAAAGAATAGGCAGTGTACATTATGTTTTTAATCATATTATTCCTTATAGATAGATGTATTGAGTAAATGGTAAGGTTACGCATATTAAGTATGACTGAGGTAAATGTCCTTCATATCAGAAGTGGTAAAAATTTGCGCCAGGCAGTTCGCCATCAATCAGAACTCGAGGTATATTTTATAAAATATTGAAACTGTGAGTATTTTACACAATAATAAGAATTGGTTATAAGTACTTTAGTCGGCTTCTTGGAAAAATGAGATATGAATGCATGGTTAAATTCGAGCAAATGAATTAATGTAACTTGAACTTATAAAGCAATCTATATCTATATATATGTATAAAAGAAAGTCGTTTTAGTTACACTATGTATTTATAACTCAAGAACGGCTTTACCGATATGGCTGAAAAGATAGCTTAGAGCCAGGAAACGGCTATAGGATACATTTGATTTCCCTAAAAGCAGAGGAACGATTACCCTGGCCGATTTAATTTTCCCATACAAATTCCTAAGGTCGTACCGCTGTATAGTGGAATCAAACGAATCGCACATCAAATGAAAGAGTGTAAAAAATACTCGATCCGAGTCGACGACTTATGAGAATTAGGATTATCGAGTATTTTCAAAATAAAAATAAAATTAATAAATTGATTTAATGGCGTTGCTAAGTAAACATTTCATTGCTGTCAATTTTTTTTCTTCACGTTCAATTATACGTCAGGTTTTTCCATACATTTACTGTAGTGTAAGGTCCGACCTCTTTGGTCTATTTAATTTATTCAAAATTCAAATAACGTTATAAGATGCGATCAGTCCGATTGTAGGTTTCGGAGAAAATCGAACATTACATCGATTATTTGTTCAAGAAAGGGTTAACGCTGAAACAGATTAATAAAGTAGGATCTCTAAGTGAGACATAATTAATAAGGCAAAACAACGTTTGCCGGGTCAGTTAGTTTAATATAAATTTGGATTCTTCGCACATAGATCTGCTCTTTTAATAATAGTTTTTACGTTATGGTAATAAAACTTTTCAATAAAATTCCACCTGAAATAAGAGATCTAATATATAAAATTAAATACTAAAAAAGAAAGAAATTGTATAAATACCTTCTTGAAAATAAAATATCTACTTGAAAATACCTTCTACAATATTGAGAAATAAGTTTTTAAGAAAATATATTATTCAAATATTACTTTAATGATTACCTCAAAGTTTGTAACAGATTGCTTAATTTTATAATTTGATATGATTCTTTCTTATGAATTTTTTTTCCTAAAACTGATACAAAAAAAAAATAATCTAGTTATTTATATCAATTGCATGCCATAAGGCTGAATTTGGAGACACTAACATTAGTGAATAGGGTCTTATTGTAATTAATCCAAATTCGCAAATTGTAAATAAAGACATTGAATAATTGAGAATCAGTTAAAGTAGAAGTGATCGATTGCATACGAAAGATGTATCACTCTTACGGGTTACAGTTATGGGATATTGTCAGTTTCTTTTTAAAAATATATATACTTATCTCAATAATATATTGCTGTGATATAAGTGGGTATGTGTTGGAAATAAAAAAAAACTATCACATCGAAATAGCTCAATGAGGGTAGCAAGATCAGGAATTTTTATTAGAGATACGAGTATAACAGATATTACAGAGTTGGATCAATGGAACAACTAGGCTGTCTTTATCATGTCCGAGAAAAATTTGTAACAAAGGTTTTTATTTAAGAAAGTTTATAAACAAATTGAGTACCCAGTGCAATTGAATAAATGAGGTGATAAAGGAATATCAGTACCTACAAGCTGAAGTCAAAATTATGGGAACCTATAAATCAGCATTGCCACACGTTCCGATTTTGGCGGGACGTCACGCTTTTTGGGGATAACTCACAAGCAGCAATTTGCAACACTCACTTCACAGATTAAGTATTGTTTGAAAGATTCAACTCGAAGTTCTTTCTGTGAAGACTTTTTTTTCTGATGAATCAAACTTTTGATTTTGATATTTTTTATTCAGAAGACCAATAAGACTCTATAATTAACGATAGGGTAAATCCGATTTAAAATATTAAATTTTTATTAAAATACATTTTGTTCGACTATTTTGCTATCTATTGTCAAGTAAATGTAATTTGAATTCAAATGAAAGATAAATAATACAAATTTCTGATGTGATCTGAACGTATATAACGTTTTTTTTTTTTATTAAGTTCCGCTTTCGACGGAAGAATTCCGCTTTATTTTCACTCAAAAAGTTGCAAAATCCCGACTTAAAAAATCATCTGGAATTGTCTTTGTCAGTGGTTTGAAAAAGTGTAATCCGATGATTTATTGCATGTTTACAGAGGTTATCTTAATGAATTGAAATGATTAATTTGCTGAAAATAATTAACATATTGGTTCTTTTAAAAAAAAAAAAACAGAAGTCCTTACAATATATTTGACTGAAATTTCAATAGGTATGCAAATATTAAACATAACATTCTAAAATACATAAAACTACTAAATGTAGTGTGCTAATTAATTCCAAGAGAGAGTTTATGTGCAATAACATGTCATAATTTCGATACAATATTATTTTAAATTAATATTTGTAAAAAAAAATTATTATAGAAAATTTATTCTTTATTTGAGTCATGAATTCTGTAAGAAAGTAGAATGAATTCGTACACAGCCAATGAAAGAAACTCTTCTCAACGCCGTAGAAGCCGTATATTTATCGGCAGAAGCCGATTTTGAATGAAGTTTTATTTAAAAACTATAAAGACAATTATTTTCAAATTTAAACGTCATGTATTTTGGGTCTTTAGTGATTAATCTAAAATCGCTTAGAAGCAGAAACACGATTGGATAAAATTTTCTCGATAGAAAAGTCCCAAAAGTTGCTCTAAAATCTTCTAATTTTTATCGGAAATTACAATAGATGTAATTGTAATTTTTGTTTTAATGTGTTGGTAATAATAATATCCAAAAACGCTGCGAAACAGATTTCTGAACTGGCTTAGTTTTTGAGTAATTCGGTAAAAGGTGTTTTTTCTGTTAAATTCTTTCGCGACGTTGCATATCGCACTTACCAACGTATCCGAGAGAGTGAGAAAGACAAAAATAAATTCAAGAAGTGGTTTTGATTCAAAGGGTCTGGGTAACATCGTTGCGTTTGATCACGATAAATATCAACTGTCGGACATGATGGTAACAAAAAGATGTAGAAATATATGGTCCGTTGGTATTGTTAAGGAGGAAATAATATATGAAACTGTGGGGCCATGTGGTCGATTAGACCCGAGTGTTATCGAGTATTCTTACGTTAAGACAAGTGTGGAGGTAACTTGCAACTCCATGGTGATTAAAGCCAGCAGACTTCAGAATATATTCTTGACGTAAGAATTATTGTTAGTATGTTATGTCAGTGTAAACTGTTGATAAAAAAATATGAGTATATGGATCTCAGATGTCATGAATGTGGATCATGTTTAAAACCTATATATATTTTATTATGTTATTTAAATATAATAGTTGTATCGATCAGAACAGTCAATTTTCATGGTTTTCATAAAAGTTTGGAATGAGAATTGGAAAATATCAAATAACAAAGTTAGTGTGGTTAACCACAGATATAGTCGCAACTAAAAGCATGTTATAAGCTTTGTTGTGACAGTGGAAAATGGTTAGCACACTGTAACAGGCTAAATATGCATATTCTTGATGAAACTTGATTAGTCTGACATATTGTCATGCAAACTAAAATAGCGTGTTTGTGTGCTTCAACATGGAGGATAGTAGTAGAGGATGATTGGTCGCCAATGTCCCAGTTGCAACAAAAGTTCGCATGGGTGAACGTTGTGGATTGGGAATTGGTTGGCTCGCTGCAATTGGGAATCCTTGCTGTCAGTGAAAGCTGTTGCAAGTATGTGGACCAGGTATGGACGCATACTGTTTAACAGGCATCCATGCTATTAGTGAAAGCTATTGCAGTGTGGCGATCAGTGTTGATGACTGACAAACCAATGCCTTTATTACAGTCCAATGAAGAAGCAGTAAACACGCGCAACTTAATATGATGTTACTAATCAGTCATGTTTACAGTTCTACATTGGACGAGTACGCTGTTCGGGGCGAACGCGTCTGCAGGACGGCCGAGTGTTATCGCCACCTATAACACCTCATTCAATGAAAACGACAAGTAGTGGATGATTACTATTTAAACTAGAATAAGAAGAAAGAATGGAACAGGAGAAACAATAGAGGATTATTGGCTCATGTCAGAGGGAGTTGTGCGGTCGATATTTGGAAAATATGTATTAATTCAATATAATCCTAATAAAGTTTAGATAGATTGTGGAGTAAGAGAATAAAAGAATAGGCAGTGTACATTATGTTTTTAATCATATTATTCCTTATAGATAGATGTATTGAGTAAATGGTAAGGTTACGCATATTAAGTATGACTGAGGGAAATGTCCTTCATATACAGAACAATCTTTAATGTATCCCCTTTCTAACAAAAAAAGAATGAATGAAATCGGACCATGCGTTAATGATTTACAACTCAGTATACATTTTAACTTTTATCCCCTCTCCTAAGGGAACCATGCTGAATTTTGGGATAAAAGGTATCCTATGTCCTTCCTCGTAGTATGAACTCAAGTCATACAAAGTTTCATTGGAATTCATTCAGTAGTTTCGGCGTGATGCGCGGCCGTGATACAGAAAGACAGACAGACAGACAGACAGACAGACAGACAGACAAAAATGAAAAAAAATACAGTTTTGGGTTCAGAACCGATTTTAGAGTGCCCTCGAAAAAAATTTTCAAAATATCTTTATTGTACAGAATTTGACCTGTTACAGATTTATTATAAGTATATAAAATATATAGAATATAGATAGGTAGTTTAGGTTAGCCTATACCTACTTAGGTTAATATATTTTATGCCTTAGTACTTAGTAGGTCTTCTCTTCGTCAATCCCTCAATGCCTGAAAACGAAAGTGCGTCCTGTCGGTCCTCACCTATGGCGCTGAAACGTGGACACTAACAAGCGGCCTGACCCACAAATTCAAGGTCACTCAGCGTGCTATGGAGAGGACTATGTTAGGGGTTTTCCTGCGTGATAGAATCAGAAATGAGGAAATCCGCAGGAGAACCAATGTCACCGATATATCCAAAACCATTAGCAAGCTGAAGTGGCAATGGGCAGGTCACGCTTGTCGTAGGGGCGATGGCCGTTAGAGCCGGAAAGTCCTGGAGTGGAGACCGCGTAGGCGACCTCCAGCCCGCTGAACCGACGATGTAAAGCGGGTGGCGGGAAGCGGCTGGATGAGGAAGGCGGAGGACAGGGTGTGGTGGCGCGCGCTTGGGAAGGCCTATGTTCAACAATGGACGTCCGCAGGCTGAGATGATGATGATGACTTAGTAGGTACCTTCGCTGTGTTTTATCAGATCTAGCTGCTATTTATCACACTTATTATAGCTAGGGTACCTAGTTAGAGATACCTACCTGAAAACGTTCCACAAGACTTGTTACAGTTCGGCAGATGTGCTAAACTGCTTGTGTAAAAGCCAATACGATCCACATATTTATTTTTTACAACTCTTACAAGATAATAAATACTTGACTGCGATCTCACCTGGTGGTAAGTGATGATGCAGTTTAGGATGTTATGTCTTCCTTATTATGCTGAATATAATTTGTGAGCTAGTATAATAATTCTTAGTTTCCTTTTTTGTTTTTAGTACATAAAATTAATGTAATGGTGTAAAATTGTAACTATTGTCAAGAATCATCAGACACCTGTGTGAGCCAGCCTACTGTTTATTTGCATACATGTGTTAAGTATAAAGATTACATAGAAGTCAGGGTTTCATCACGTCTTGCCATATAGGCGTGCAAATACATTTAATTTAAAAAATTAAATAGTAATGTCAAAATATTGAAAACTAAATTAATCAATATTTCTGTTTATATTTCTATTATTCGAATTCTTTAATATCGTAAATTGCTCTTTCAATAAGGAACTCTTGAAGTTTGGTTTTTAAGCTCACCGCTGTACAATCTCTTATCTCTTTTGGTAATTTATTGTAGGTATATTTTAACAGCCATCACGCAAACGCTTTTATCAAAGTATGAGGGCATATATTATATTATAAAGGGCATAACAGCGTTCTCGATTTCGCCTTTCGAATAAGTTTTCATTATTTTTTAAAAACAATACCAATTCTAATATACTAACATATATGTACAGCGATAATATGTCCGTGGGTGGAGCCCTTGTGTTATGTTCTAGCTAGTGTATGGTGACCACAATAATAATGCATAAACTAAGTACTGTAGTGAAGCTTTTATCTGGCTTATCGGTTACTTAGTAATGAGCTCATGAATTTCTCTATTTACTTCTTATTTGACATTAAGATTATAATGTTCTTAATCTTTTTCACTGGTATGTCATATTCTCTTTTACAATCTCGATAGGCATTTAAGGGGATAATGCGACGGATGTGCCCGTGAAATTCAATTTGCGAAAAACCACAATTTTTTGTGGTTTTTGTAGTCCGAGATTTGCGGGAAATTGCACTTCAAACTCGATACTCGGACTGATTTCTGGTAATTAACAATGAACATTCAAAGATTTTTTGATCATAATAAACATGTAATAAAATTCTCTCGATTTTCTTTGTTACCAAACTCCTCCGAAACGGCTGAACCGATCGTTATGAAATTTTCAGGGTATGATCTCTGGGTCAGGGAGTGGGTTGTTAGTGGTACCTATATTTTATGTCCCTAAGTGAGAATTTTTTATGGCAAAATAACGTTTGACGGGTCAGCTAGTAAACATGTAAAGATGATACTGCCATTCCCGCACTTTGATTGTTATAAGCCTATTATGTGTAAGTAGCGTATCTACAAATTGCAAAAAAAAAATATTTTTTGCGGGCAAACTCGTTGATTTTGCCGGTTTCACCACAGACCAAGGAATAACTTTATATTTCACCACAGACCAAGGAATAACTGTCTTTTTTTCTGTGGGTTTCACCACCATCTGATAAATGTCTGTCACTTGGCATAAAGGAAGAAACTTGACAAAACATACGTTACGAATGACCTGTGGGCAACGATACAATGTTGTTGCCTATGGATCTTTCTTTTTAAAACGTTTTTTGGGTCTCATTTACCATGGCGTCGATTTAGTTAGACTGGCATTTGGCATTCTTGAATCATCGCTATCACGTTGCCCGTTTTATTTATCTGGCAATGTTTGTCTTTGTCTTGTATGTTAGATTAACCGAGTGAGAAAAAAATATTATGTGCGTTCATTCTAAATCCAATATGGCCAATGGCTCAAGATGGGAGACGAGCTATTATTTTTTATGGATTAAAATATATTATGATATAGTTATATATATAAGTTTAAAATGAAAAGATTTGCTGAAAAGAATACGATTAAAGTAAAGTTTTTAAGCGATGACTAATTACCACAATGATACCTTATAAAATAAAATACTTACAAATAAAAGTAATTTACTAAAATAGCGCGAAGCATGGTGATCTTACTGCGACGTGCGACGCGAATATGACCTTAAATAGAGTCATGTGGGTCAAGTGTGCGCACTTAAGTTTTGAAACCTCTCTGAAATAAAAATTATAGTCTAAATGAAACAAAATGGTATTAATTAGTTAGACTATTTATTAATCAACAATTATAGTATGAAAATAAGCATCTATAATTTCACAAATTCTTTTAATTAAAAAAACACAAAGGTAGTCAAAATGCGTACACTTACCCAAGTAGGGGGGTAACTGTGCGCAGTGGTGTGGGTAAGAGTACGCAGCAAAAATTAACAACATTTTGAGTAGTTAACAATCTTAAAACTTCTTATTTCAATTTAAGTAACTAATTATGTTTCAGTAACGAATAAATTGACATATAAATCACGAAAGTACCAACATATGAGATCAATATCTTAATTAACAAAGTTACTTATCAGCACAGTTATCACATTTGAAAACACCATGTTCAAAATTTGTGCACTGTTCGTGCCACCAGCTATCACATACGCTGCATTTTATCCAGTCTTCAGTCGGTGGATATATATATCTCTCTCCGCATAAAGGACAGTAATATTCATTCTCCGTATTTTCTTTTCCCTTATTTCTACCAGTCTTTTTATTAACAGTCTTAATAGTTTTCTTTGTAGCCTTTTTACTTTGAAGTCTTTGTTTTAAATCTAATCTTACTTTCTTTTTAGCCAGTTTCTCCTCTTCTTCCCTTTTCTTATTTTCTAGTTCCGTTTTGAAAGGACTATCAGTAGCTATTATTGACTGTTTACCTCTCTTTCGGCGATTTTGTGTTGTTGCTTTTGGCAAAGGCTTTATAGAAGACAAAGATACGTGTTCACTGGTTGAAGGTATACATATTTCCGAAACTACCGTTGCAATTGATTCCGATAAAGATGTGTTTGCTTTCTCATTTAATAACAGGCTAGGAGATGTTGATCGAGATTCAGTGGTCATCAAAGGTTCAATGAAGGGTAAATCTGACGATGTAGATGCTGTGACGTTCGGCAAAGATGAGTCTAGATTTAAACCCGAAGGGTCGGATGGCAAAGAAGACGCGTTTGTCAAAGGCTGTTCACGCGATGTCGAAGCTGTGGGCTCTTGTTGAATGTTTGTAGGACTAGGTGCTGCAGTTGGCACCGTCTTTTCTGTATTTGGGGTTGGAATCACGTCAGTAACAGAAGCGGCTGCAAAGTCTTCTTCTGAAAAAATATCTGCATCTATAGGCCATATTCCGGAAACTTTGAAACCTGAAACCGCATTGCTAAGCGAAGCAGCTTTTTGGAAGGCCTCATTCACCAATTGAGCTATTTCTGTTTGTTGAATCACGCGGCCTGGATGGTGGCTTAGCCATTTATCACATGCGTAAGCGAATTTGGTTTTCAGGGGCCCAAAAAACCCACGATCTAAGGGCTGCATCTTATGGCTACTGTGGGGTGGGAGAGTAAGCATGTGAATGCCATTATCACGACAAAACAGTATAGCATCCAAAGAGATATGGCTGCTATGGTTGTCCAAAATTAACAATACAGGATTATCTTTTGTTGGCTGAACATTGTCTTTAAAATGGCGTAGGTATTCTAGAAACAGGCCCGTATTTATGAATCCTGAATCAGAAGCCATTCCAATACTACCTTCGGGTGCATTGTTAAGCAAATAACCTTGGATTCTCTTCCGGGGAAAAATAAATGCTGGAGGAACATAGTTTCCAGTTGCACTCATTGCGCAAACTAGTGTAATCGTTTGGCCTCTTTCAGAAGAAACAATTTTTCCCACAAGCTTTTTTCCTTTCACCGATATTACTTTTGGTATTTTCTTTGGTACTGTATTTACTCCACTTTCATCCATGTTATATATTCGGCTGGGTACATATTTGTATTTATTGTAGAGGCTCTGCAAGTTATCATAAAATCTTTGCACTTGAGTTTTATTGAATCCCATGGCTCTGGCAATACTAGTTGGGACTGGCTGTCGCAATTTCAATTCAGGAAACCTTTTGAGAAATCCATATACCCAGTCTCGGCCAGCTAATTTTGAGGATGTGTTGAATCTATGTATAATTTTATTTACTTCAGCATACTCATAAATCAACTTTTGCAGGTTCTGCATAGTGAGTCCATAATAAAGATCATCACATCGTTTAATATATTTGAATATATCAATCTCTTGCTCCTTGGTGAATGTCAAAGAAAATCTTCCCATGCTGGTTGCTGTCTTCCCAGCTTTTAAACGTTTTCGGAGAGTGCTTTCCTTAAGTCCGACTTGAGATGCAGCTTTTCTTTTACTGGCACCCTTTGAAATTAATATTTTGGCGGCCTCCAACTGTTCGTCTGTGACGATGCATCTATCCGGAGCTTTCCTCAGATAATTGCGAGGCATTTTGAATTTATATTTGTACTCTGAAACAAAACATAGCAACTCATGTACAAAGATATGCATGCGGGGTAAGTGTGCGCATGCGCACACTTACACGACAGGCTTCTGCGCACACTTAACCCAAACTATCGAAACGGATTTGTATGAATGTCGTTGATTATTGCGTCATCGCAACAACTTAAACACTGGCAAATAACAAACTAGATATTATGTTACACTCGATAGCAATTAACATATTTTCAAAAAGTATACATGACTTCAAAGGATTACGCGTCAAATGTGACAAAATATCGTAAATATTTTAGCAAAAATCTTCATTTACCTGTCAGATCAAAATGGCGCGCGAACAGCCGCTGCAAAACGAGTGCTTCGCAGGACGTCCCGCGGGGTACTGGAGAGGGGGGTTGCCATTCCTTAGCTCTATATAGTTTTCGAGATATTTTGAATGCGCACACTTAGACGCTGCGCACACTTGACCCACATGACTCTACTTAAAAATAGCCATCGACACGCTATTTAAAACAACAATAACGAAAAATGTGTCACAGCCGAGGACTGGGTAGTTTAGCACAGGTTTTTGTAGTACGAATTTCGAATCGACTCGAATCGCACAAACGAATCGACTCGCATCGCACAAGCGAATCGAATGCCTCCATACATTTACAGCCTGCGCCATCTTTTGACAGCCGCATGCCAGTGACTGTCCATAGATGGGGCTGGCAGTATATGTATTATGTATGGAGGCATTCGATTCGTTTGTGCGATGCGAGTCGACTCGAAATTCGTACAAAAACCTGTACTAACCCAATATACAGACCGTCAAAAAAGTCATGAAATTAATTCACGGAAAAAATATTTTTTCTCTGCCTGATATGACTGGTTCAAACTTATGTAAATACAGAATATTAAAAAGAATTATTAGTATAATTTTTGATTACTTGCCTTTCCACTAAAAGTGTACTTTACTCTGTCTTTTTAATAATTTTCAACTCTATTTTATTTCATGACTTTTTTGACAGACTATACATATATCCAATGCAGTGGATTGAATAATATTTGTTCCTCATAATGTCAATAAAGGTTAAGTTTAGCCATACAAAGAGGAAACAGCGCCAGCGTCTTGGGCACTATGCCCATAAAATATGATCTGTTGGATGGTGTATATATTTTGTAAATATTACAATTTATTATTATTTAATTATGTATGTTAAGTTTAGATTTATTTTTAGTCCCTGAATATGTTACTTCAATAAATAAATAAATAAATAGTTACTACTTACTTAAAAAATAAGGGTAGGTAAATGGGTCAAACTATTACACTTTCTTTTGGAAATTTATACAATAAAGGTTATGTCTATATGTCTATCTTCTTATCTTAAAAATATCGTGTCACAGTGTTTGTAATAAGACTCTTCCGAAACGGCTTGACCGATTTTTGTTTTGCTTTTGTCTAAGTACATTCGATTCAATCCGAGAAAAGGTCATAAGTTAAGCTATTTTTCATGCCCCTAAGTGAGAAATATTTTGTATGGAAAAACAGCGTTTGCTATTAATTTTAAAGTATCCTATTACACATTATTATAGTTAGTAGCGTAACCTAGACCTACCTATAACTGGTACCTACTGATTACGGTAGATAAAACGAGCTGATAAAACACGAATTTTCGCGGCTTGATTTCTGTAGTTGGTCTTGCACCTGACCACGAAAATAGTTTCGTACCAACAACAACTGCTAAATAACTCGGCGCTCGCTCTTTTTATTTCTAGCTGAAAATAATTCTCCCAAAGCTGAACATACAAAAACATACAAAAAATATACAAAGTTATATGTAAGCAAAAACACGATGAAAACACTGCACGCAAATGTTTACAGTCGCAATTTGACCGCGATATGTAAACGAACCTTGACATTTGACTGCATATTCAAGGTCTAAGTGTCATGTTAGGTAGCTGATAATCACCGAGTAGGTATAATATCATAAAAAAATTGGTCAAGTGCGTGTCAATTGGTCAAGGTATAATAATTGTGTTGTAGAGATAGGGGATCAAAATTTGTATTGCTGTGCCCTGACAGGGTTTCATGTGCACGCTATAGCATGTACATACAATATGATGCAATGTATAAACAGATAAATAAATGAATTAACTTAACTAGCTGACCCAGCAAACTTCGTTTTGCCATTAGAAATATAAAAAATAGATAACAACCTGCTCCAGATCCAGTGATCGTATCTACACTGAAAATTTCATAACAATCGGTCGAGCCGTTTCGGAGGAGTTTGGTAAAAAAAGATTGGCGAGAGAATTTTATATACTAGATATCCTGTGAAATATTTAAGCCCGTTACCGTTACCAATTTCGAGCAAGAACAAGCAAAAAAATAGGTTCGTTGTATGGGAGCCTTAAATGTTTATTTTATTCTAGGTTTTAGCATTTGTTGTCATAGCGGCAACAGAAATACGTAATCTGCGAAAATTTCAATTCTGTAGCTATCACGGTTCAAGAGATACAGCCTGGTGACGGACGGACGGCGAAGTCTTGATAATAGGGTCCCGTTTTTACCCTTTGGATACGGAACCCTAAAAATAATGAAATTATTATAGGCGCGGTCAATTTCTGCAGAGCTTATCCATCAGCGCTGGAGATATTTATAACACTCAAAGGGGCTATTCACGTAACACGTCGGCTACATTTCGTGAAGTGAATTGGAACTGAATATATTTAACTAGTAGGGTGCGTGGAGGCGCGGGCCACATGTGGCCCGCGGGCTGTCTTCCCGCCTATAAAATAATCGCCACCAACTCGAATCCATATTCGCCATACATATTTTCTATGGTAAAAAAAATTCTGCCATTTTGAATTTTTTTTCATCCATCGAGTAGACCTTTGGATCCTGATCACTTCTTGTCAAGAAACCGTTCTTCCATCTTTTATACTTTCCGAGATACAGATGAAATTCGTATGGCGGCTATTTTGAAACCGCCATTTTGAAAATTTTTTGAAAGAAAGAAAGAAAAACCGTTTATTCGGAATCACAACACAGTTCAGTTTTTTCAGCTCACTGTCAATTGGATGATGTTTCAAATGACATTTGGTCGAGCACACCCTATACCTATCTTAGATACCCTGGCCGTGCTCTTCACCCGTCTTCGAAATCACCAATCATCAGCTCTCTTCTTATTTTTCCTCCGAATGAATTTTTCCCTTCTATACGAAATGGTCATTGAAAAAAAAATTTTTCATACAAAATTGTTCAGGAGAGGTGATCAATCAGTGAGTGAGTCAGTGAATCAGCACGAGTAGCTATTTAAATATAGTAGAGTCATAATATGACTAACCCAGCTTGAGGTTTTTAAATGCGTTTTACAATATTATTTAATAACAATTTGTTTACTTGCGGTTAAATACCGTGGAAAATCACATTATAACGATTATAAGTAATAATTCACACGCGCGCCGGCTCAGACCGGCTCGCCAATTTATAAATAGCTGACCCTCAGATCTGCGTGAGTTCGCCTAAGACATAGAGAGAGTACGATGGAACACAGCCTGTGAAAAAGCTGAAAAAATTAAAGTAGAATATAGGCCACATAAAAGGGACAAAATTCAGGTAGAAGATTCACGTACCTAACGCGTCGGTTACATTTCGTGAAGTGAAATGTTTAAAAAGGTTGTGGGTTTTTACGTATATAAAAGCAGACGATATTGAAACCAAAACATTTCTTGCCAACACTGAAAAAATAATTTTTCGGTTTTTTTTTTTTTTAATTAAAAGTTACAAATAACTTGTAACTATTTTAAATATTAATACTTAAAGCATAAAATTGAATGTAGTTCAAAACGTAAATTGGTCGAGAATCGTGAAATTAAATTTACTTTACTCGATAAGTCACAGGATTGAAGGATTTTATTTTCTATTGCTAAAATTGAATGTATTTCAGCATAGAAAATACAATAAACCTTATCCGAGTTAAGCAAATTCAATTTCATGATTATCACGTGCAGTATTAGTTTGCGGTTCGGCAAGAAAAGTTATTCTCATGGTTTTACTTTTTATTTAGTAGCACGGAACACTCGGACTCGCACTTGGCTGGTTTTTTGTTGTGGTCATTTACAGTGCCAATGAGATTTGAGATAAGTGCGTGTACCGCCTCCTCCACTTGATCCATCCAGCCCAGCCCAGCCACAGCCCAGGTCAACAAGCAGAAGTAAGAAAGCCTAATATATACTTACGTTTATAAATAAAATATTGAAAGGTTGTTTAAATTCATCTTTTGTTTACATACGAGCTTCTAAAAGAACTGGCTTCACTTAATATCGACGCCGCGCCGCGACGTCTTCTTCTTTCGTTAGTCTGTGATGTCTGCTTGGAACAGAATCAAAAATAAAAAGTATATCTTTATACCAACGCGAGTGTTTGCAAACATTTGGATACCTAGATAGTAGATAGGTACCTAGCCACTTTTAATCCTTGATATAGACATGTATTATTTAGGATGTTATAACTTGGGGGATTTATTGAATTTATTTTTGTCTTTCTCACTCTCACGGATACGTTGGTAGGTGCGACATGCAGCGTAGCGGAAGAATATAACAGAAAAACGTTTTAGGATATTATTATTACCGATACATTAAAACAAAAATTACAATTACATCCATTGTAGTTTCCGATAGAAACAGGAAAACTGAGATTTTGGAGCAACTTTTGGGAGAACTTTCTATCGAGAAAATTGTTTACAATCGTGTTTCTGCTTCTAAGCGATTTTAGATTAAACACCCAAAATACATGACGTTTAAATTTAGTTTAAAAGTAGTTGTCTTTATGGTTTTTAAGTAAAACTTCATTCAAAATCACTTAAATACGGCTTGTACGCCGTTAAAGGAGCTTTTTTTTGGGACTTAATCGAACGACTCGTTAAAAACTTTACATTTTAGCAGAGATAAGATAAGGAAGAACTGTGTAATTGAATTATATTATATTATATTATATTTCTTCAAAACGCTCTTCCGGAATTTGTAGGTTGTACCTATAAACAAATAAATAAATATAAATATACATATTACAGGTCATTACACACATCGCAATCTAGCCCCAAAGTAAGCGATAGCTTGTGTTATGGGTACTTGATAACGGATAAATATATACAGGTACATACTAATATACTTAAATATTGTAAATCGAAAAACACCCAGACACTGAAAAAATTCATGCTCATCACACAAACATTTACCAGTAGTGAGAATCGAACCCACGACCTCCGACGCAGACGGCAGGTTCGCTGCCGCTACGCCATTCGCTCGTCAAGCCAATTCAGTCAAACCTATTCCTTTACCTACCTGAAAGAGAAAAGTGATGTGAATACCTAGGCGTTTTCTAGGCAAGCGCTTTTTAACCTAGATCAGTCATCATTGCGCTCCATTAGGATTAAATAAGGGGAATTATAAAACGAGCGAACAAAAAAAAACTTTGCGACTGATGATGTCATACTGTTTTAATAACTTGAGCGGTATGAATTTGAGTAAGCGAAAAATTAACTAAACTGACGACGAATATTGATTTATAATAAAATCCAGAACGAGCTTACAAAAAGTGGATTGTGATAAATCCATTTCAGATATTAAAATTTTATCCGAGCGACTTCATTACTAAGTGAGCGACTGGAAATACAGAGAGGGCAACTTCAATATTAAGATAGATTCGATTTTTCTAAGTGAGGTTATACTTAGCGAACTACTAAAAAGTTCACTTTGAGCAAAGTTTTGTAAGCTGCTTTATTAATGATTATTGGTTACTGATATTCTATTTGAGGGCTTATGTTTTTTATTTTGATACGCTTTTTTTAATGAAAACTGCAGATTTAAAAACCCCCTCACGACTTTATGACCACCCAGAAATAGACAGGAACATGGAGGGGGTGAGGGGGAGAGCGATAATATAAAATATTTATAGGTAATTAGGTTAAGGTTATTTTCCTTTTATGACCACCCAGAAATAGGAGCCCCGCGAAGCGGGGCTCCGTCGACAGGAACTTGGAGGGGGTGAGGGGGAGAGCGATAATATAAAATATTTATAGGTAATTAGGTTAAGGTTATTTTCCTTTTATGACCACCCAGAAATAGGAGCCCCGCGAAGCGGGGCTCCGTTGACAGGAACTTGGAGGGGGTGAGGGGGAGAGAAATAGTCGGTAGCCTACTCTGCTCATTAGTGTATTTTTCAAAGTGGTTTTTGTATTCGAAACACTTCATTTAAGATAAAATGCCGCTCAGTATAAGAAATACATTTGCCAAATATTGAAAAAAATGCAGGACGTAACGTTGACACTCAAACAAATATTAGGTCGCTCAAATATTATGAAGCTGCTCATTTTGTATTTTAAGTAACTCAAATTAATGTTTGTAAGTTGCTGTTCTGTTGATTTCTCGTCACTCGCAGTCAGTCGCTCACTTTGTAATTCTATAACCCAAATGAATTAATTTTGACACTTAGAACTGTAATTTACAGTCACTCGTTTTATTACTACCCTTAGAATAATTATATTTTTGGAACAAATAAATAAATTATTATATATTATATTATTAATTAGAATCGATATCGCTTAAAAACTTATAAAATGTATGGGAATTATATTTTGTCATCGACACGTCACGTGATCAACATGTGCCAAAATGTCATTCCCATACATTTTTCGAAGCAGCGTAAATTCTATTTCTAGAATAGACATGGAATTGATAAAGTGACATGGTTGCGACTGAAGTTTCCCATTATTTACCGACGAAGTGTCAATACAAAACCCTCCGTAATTTTCCAACCCTATTTAGGTACACAAAACTTTTAAGAATTTGTTTCTTCAGTTGCCACAAGTATTAATTAACACATGACAATTGTTTACCAAAAAAAGATATGTACCGATACAATTATAAAATGTTACTGGAAATGTGCGAAAATTTTGAGTTTTAAACTACTCCTAGGGTATGTATGACTATATTATAATGACAAGGCAATGTAAGGTTATTGAAAACACATTGTTAATGACCTAATAGGAATTGCATACAGTTCCTAAACGAAATTCGGAATTTATTAAATTCAGAATTAGGTGTGAACTGCCATGACTATATTCGGTTTTCACCGGCATCAGTAAAGCGAAGCAGGTAACGTGTGTAAAGGACGAAAACAGTAGAAATGGCGTGCGATGTCGAATACTTTCATTTAAAACAGTCGAGTTAGGTAAGGTTCAATTTTGAAGAAAAAAAAACAGCTACGATTCTGTCGGTTCCTATGGTCAACTAACTTTCCTAGGAATTCTATACATAGACGGTTTGCTTAGATTTCCGGTAACATGTACAAACTCAGTATTCTATTTATGGTTTGAAACACCATAAAATCATTCGTTTGATGGTTATTTGCACAAAATATTGGTATCGCAAATTGCTCAACAATGAATATAATTATCAAATATTTTAAAATGGAAGAATGAGACCATCTGCGTAAACCGTTTTATTTATACAATATACAGTGATAATGCGTGTACACTTGATGAAGAGTGGTCACAGGAGTTTACGCCGCTCCCAATATACAGTGCTAACGCGTGTACACTTGATGGAGAGTGGTCACAGGAGAATACGCCGCTCCCAAAATAGGTTCAGTGCTAATACCGAGTTTCACGACTCTTTAAACTTCAAAAACACGGGACTTTCATACAAACTCCCAACCCCTATTTCACCCCCTTAGGGAAGGATTTTCTCAAAACCGTTTCTTAACTGACAACTACCCATTAGAAAGAACCTACTTTCCAAATTTCAAGTCAACAGTAACAATATTAAAATTTTCACATAAAAACTTTCATCCCCTATTTTACCACCCTTAAAGGGGAATTTTCCAAAACGACTTATACAAATTTTTAATATCTGAAGCTGATAACCTAAATGTCGATTTTCACGTCTCTAACTTCAAAAACACGGGACTTTCGTATAAACTTCCAACCCCTATTTCACCCCCTTAGAGGGGTAGTTTCTCAAAATCGTTTCTTAGCTGACACCTACCCATTACAAAGAACCTACCTTTCAAATTTCAAGTTTGTAGGCTTTATACTTCCTGAGATATCGTGATTAGTCAGTGAGTGAGTGAGTGGTAACTCTCTTTTAAATATATATAGATAAGTCGCGCCACATGTGTCAAAATTCCTGCGAACTAAGTACTGAGTCGCCATTACACTGGGGGACTATTCGCGTAACGCGTCGGCTAAATTTCGTGAAGTGAAATGTTTAAAAAGTCATGGACGTATTATAAGCAGACGATATTGAAATCAAAACATCTTTTGCGAACACTGAAAATTAATGTGAGATTAAAAAGTCGAGCATTGTATTTCCTATGATGAAAGACAAAGACAAAGACAAGAGTGGTAAATCAGGCAGCGGTAATGGTAGCTTTCAATGTATTATATATCAAAGCAAGTTTGAGATACGGATTAATATTTTGAGGAATTTCTTCTGATAGGGAGAAAATATTTAAATGTCAAAAGACGTATTTACTCAAATGACACTAAAAGTGTACCTACTTAGCATTATTCTAATAAAAGACGGGTAAAAGACAACCCATTGTTTTCGACCTTGTATTTAATTAACAAGGCTCTGATGGTCACTTGGCTCATGGAGTGTAGACGTCGTTTCCTGCAGCTATCATTATAACTGCATTTGGTATGAAAATTATTTAAGGAAAATATATAAGTGATCCGGCAAACGTTGATTTGCCATTTAAAGTATTTCTCACCTACGCGTATGAAAAATAGTTTAGGTGAATACCTACGTCCTATTCTCAGACCTACAAAAAAAAATCACAAAATTTGGTCAAGTTGTTTTAGAGCAGTTTGTAACAAAGATTGTGATATAATAATTTTCCACTAGGATTGAATTTAGATTTTCCATAATTCCCGAAGAAATCGTGGATTTTCTGCTGCACTCGTTTTTTTTTTTATTGAAGATAGGCTTGCGCTTGACGACAATCATGCCTGTTGGAAAGCAATGACGAGGTCTAGGATGGAGCGCGCTTGCCTAGAAAATGCTTATTCACTCTTCTCTTGAAGGCACGGAACACACGGAGGCTGGAAGGGTGTTCCACACCTTAGCGGTTCGTATCAGAAACGTGGAGGTTAAACGTTTCGTGCGAGTTTGTTGGACGTCAACCACATAAGGATGCCACCGCTCTCGGCGTCTTCCAGTTCTATGGTAGAAAGGTAGAATGGTAAAGGTAGAAAAGTCGTTTTCCCAACCTGTACGTCTACCTGATGTCCTGTTTAGTTAAACATGAGAACCATAGCCTATTAAGTCAATCCAAGGCACAATCTATTTCCATTCCAGATTTCAGTCAGATCGGCCTAGCCTCCTAGCAGTTGCAGTGTGATAGAGTAACAGACATACAAACTTTCACTTTTTTTTATTGGCGATAAGATTGCGCTTGACGACAATCATGCCTGATGGAAAGCAATGATAAGGTCTAGGTTGGAGCGCGCTTGCCTAGAAAATGCCTATTCACTCTTCTCTTGAAGGCACCCAGATTGTATTTGGCTGGAAACACGGAGGCTGGATTTATAAAATTAACAGCATTACACTTTTGTTTAGCAAGCAGACAAGACGACATACCCCTCACAGCCAAGAACGGTGCGTCGGAAACGAAGCGCCTGCCGCTGGTGAAGTCTGCGCCGCACCTCAACAACAACCGAGTGGAAGAACTCCCCAACATCGACGGCAGGTTGGATGGAGTGCAGGTCCACAGCCCGGGGACGGATGGGTACAAGTTCTTTATGCATTCCGTCAGCATCAAACCATTTTAGGCCTTTGCTTGACTAAAGCCTCTCCATTTGCACGCCATCCGCTAAAAAAACTCCCCAACATCGACGGCAGGTTGGATGGAGTGCAGGTCCACAGCCCGGGGACGGATGGGTACAAGTTCTTGATACTTTTCATCATCATCAACCCATTTTAGGCCTCTGCTTGACTATAGCCTCTCCATTTGCACGCCATCCGCTAAAAAAACTCCCCAACATCGACGGCAGGTTGGATGGAGTGCAGGTCCACAGCCCGGGGACGGATGGATACAAGTTCTTTATACTTTTCATCAACATCAACCCATTTTAGGCCTCTGCTTGACTAAAGCCTCTCCAGATGCACGCCATCCGCTAAAAAAACTCCCCAACATCGAAGGCAGGTTAGTTGGAGTGCAGGTCCACAGCTTGGGGACGGATGGGTAAAAGATCTTTATACTTTTCATCAACATCAACCCATTTTATAGGCCTCTGCTTGACTAAAGCCTCTCCAGTTGCACGCCATCCGCTAAAAAAACTCCCCAACATCGACGGCAGGTTGGATGAAGTGCAGGTCCACAGCCTGGGGACGGATGGGTACAAGTTCTTTATACTTTTCATCAACATCAACCCATTTTAGGCCTCTGCTTGACTAAAGCCTCTCCAGATGCACGCCATCCGCTAAAAAAACTCCCCAACATCGAAGGCAGGTTGGTTGGAGTGCAGGTCCACAGCTTGGGGACGGATGGGTAAAAGATCTTTATACTTTTCATCAACATCAACCCATTTTAGGCCTCTGCTAGACTAAAGCCTCTCCATTTGCACGCCATCCGCTAAAAAAACTCCCCAACATCGACGGCAGGTTGGATGGAGTGCAGGCCCACAGCCCGGGGACGGATGGATACAAGTTCTTTATACTTTTCATCAACATCAACCCATTTTAGGCCTCTGCTTGACTAAAGCCTCTCCATTTGCACGCCATCCGCTAAAAATCTCCCCAACATCTACGGCAGGTTGGATGGAGTGCAGGTCCACAGCCCGGGGACGGATGGGTACAAGTTCTTTATACTTTTCATCATCATCAACCCATTTTAGGCCTCTGCTTGACTAAAGCCTCTCCATTTGCACGCCATCCGCTAAAAATCTCCCCAACATCTACGGCAGGTTGGATGGAGTGCAGGTCCACAATCCAGGGACGGATGGGTACAAGCTCTTTATGCATTCCGACATCATCATCCCATTTCAGGCCACTGCTGAACTATGAGGCTCTTCATTTGCCACGTCCCGCCATCCGCTTCCGTTTTTAGGGTTCCGTAGCCGAATGGCAAAAAACGGAACCCTTATAAATTCGTCATGTCTGTCTGTCCGTCTGTCCGTCTGTCCGTCCGTATGTCACAGCCACTTTTTTCCGAAACTATAAGAGCTATACTGTTGAAACTTGGTTAGTAGATGTATTCCGTGAACCGCATTAAGGTTTTCACACAAAATTTAAAAAAAAGTAATAAATTTTGGGGGTGCCCCATACTTAGAACTGAAACTCAAAAATTTTTTTTTCATCAAACCCATATGTGTGGGGTGGGGTATCTATGGATAGGTCTTCAAAAATGATACTAAGGTTTCTAATATCATTTTTTTTCTAAAATGAATAGCTTGCGCGAGAGACACTTCCAAAGTGGTAAAATGTGTGTCCCCCCCCCTGTAACTTCTAAAATAAGAGTATGATAAAACTAAAAAAAATATATGATGTACATTACCATGCAAACTTCCACCGAAAATAAACCTCTAAAATCAAAGTTGATTTTGCGGTTCGATAAGAAAAGTGGTTTTTATGGTTTTATTCCTCCGGTTGTAGTACGGAACCCTCAGTGCGCGAGTCCGACTCGCACTTGACAGGTTTTTAGTTTGTTGTAGTAGATAGTTGTAGCTATTGTCATATAATTATATATCAATGGTTTTAGCTACTTTCTTCCAACTAACGTAACCAGGCACGTATAAATAGGGGTTTAGTTGCTATTCATGAAAACTCACGTTACACAAAATACTTCTTAGTGATAGGTCGAAGTTTCTACACCATAACTCATTGCAGGGAGGATACATTGATTAATACTACTCTTAAGGTGTACTAAAATCTCCTTTGAAATAATATCTCTTTTGAAAACATGTCTCAGCTTTCCAAAGGCCAAAGGCAAAAATTTATCAATTATTATTAGCTGACCCGGCATACGTAGTTTTGCCATTATAGCTATAAAAAAATAGCTTATCCCTACTGTCGACCTGTCGAACATACACAGAAAAATTCATAGCAATCTGTCGAGCCGTTTCGGACGAGTTTGGTAAAATTGCCACGAGAATTTTATATATTAGATTTTTTTTATTATTAAAACGAAATATTAGAAATGATTAACTATGTTTAAATTTCTTTTACAGTTCAGACAATGACTCCAAACCGAAAAGGCAAAGTAAGGTGAGATATTCACTCTTTCTCAAATGAATTGCAATTGATATTTACTCTTTCTCAGAGAATCACAGTCTTTGCTGGTAGGATAGCAGGTAACTAGCCACAGCCAACGCCTCCTCAAAGAAATTATGAAATATTCAAAGTGACCCGCAGCGAGAATCGAACCAGCGACCTACCACTCAAATCCGCCCATCCCACTACGGGGGGGGGGGAGGTCTTCAAATCATTTTCAACCGACCTTCAAAAAGAAGAAAGGTCACAATTCGACTGTATGTTTGTTATTTCAGAACTTTAGACTGGATGAACCGATTTTGATGATTCTTTTTTTTTATTTGAAAGCTGGTGCTTCTCGTCTGCTGATAGCATTTCAATTTAGTCCACTCCTGACGTCTGGCATCTATGAGAAAACCATATTTAAGTCG
The DNA here is from genome assembly GCA_036785405.1 of Coenonympha arcania. NCBI lineage: Eukaryota > Metazoa > Arthropoda > Insecta > Lepidoptera > Nymphalidae > Coenonympha > Coenonympha arcania. The sequence goes on from CM072062.1 coordinate 16,838,150, forward strand.
CATAAGTATATGCGCGACAAATGGACGCAAAACTCAATATCACGCCATTTGATTTCTTTATTCCTTTTTTTACCGGAAAGGATGCTCAAGGTTCTTCAAGGGTAAATATTGGTTCTTCAAGGGTAGTTGAATTCGTTTTTTTGTTACTATTTTGTAAGATTAATGTAGTTCATTTTTTGGTCCAGCTGGCAGCCGCCCGGCACTACGTGAAGATGAGCCTGCTGCTGGGCTGCTGGATCTTCTTCACGCTGGTGTTCATGATGTACAACGAGCGCGAGGAGATCGTGCGGAACTCCTCCATCAACGCGGGGGAAACTAAGAGTGAGTACTCGGAACGCAGAGGCACGCCTTAGTCCTGACCAAGGCATATGGGTCAAATAATTACACAAAATACTTCTTAGATAGGCCTCTTTCGCCGTGCTGGCGGGAGTGTTGCCGGCCGACATGTAGGTAATCCGTCCTGCCCATGCCAGTATTGTTGTGGCGCGTAGGACCGCGGCCAAAGGAGAGTTGAGCAGACGCAAGCGTGAAATCGAGGCAGACAACGTTGTGGAATGGTAAGCAAGGTGGGCCAGCGAAAGGAAGGGTGGCGAGCTTCGTCGATTCTTCCCAGACGTGGCCGGGCGACTCGAGGCGACTTGGGTCGTTCCGGATTATCAGACCTTGCAGATGCTAACGGGTCACGGTCGCTTTCGGAAGCGCCTGCTTGACATGTGTCTGGTAAAGACAGGCAAGTGCTTCTGTTTCTGTGGACTGGTGGAGGAGAACCTCCACCAAGTCTTGTGGAAGTGTTCTTTATACGAGGACCTTCAGTGCAGACTGCTCTATGGGATCGTTCGCGACGTCCCTGGCCCAGTTTATAACCAGGATCTCGTGGGCTCGGCGGTCAACTTCGCAAAGGTACGGGAGTTTGCGTATGAGGCGTATGCGTGGCGGAGCGGCTTGAGCGGAGTGAGAAGACAGTGGATCTTGGATGGGTTATTAAGTTACAAATTACGGAAAACTAAACAAAGTTTGAATTAAGCGGGCAGATCGTTGCATTTAACCGATGAAAAATTTCTTAATTCAATAGTTAATTCCTGATATAGTTCAGCAATAGTCCCATCACTAGGGTCACGTCAAAATAGTCCCGTGACCATATTTGTTTCCTGCCATTTGTTTACCTTACGAGGGCGGCACTGAAAATTTCGGGAATCAAGGAAGTGACACAATATTACTATTTAAAAATGTATTTATTGCTTTTCGAAGTATTCTCCGCGAAATTTGACACATTTTTCCATACGATGGAACGAATCATTGAAGCAACCATTCCATTCGGAAGTTGGGGTCTCGCAAAATGGCCGTTTTGTAGGCGTCCACAGCTTCTTCAGGTGATGAAAATCTCTGACCACGCAATTTATTCTTTATTTTAGGGAAAGTATAGAAATCATTAGGGCTTAGGTCGGTGCTGTACGGCGGATGGTCTAATAATTCTATGATTTCTTGCTTTAAAAACTCTTTTGTTCTGTGCGCGGTGTGAGAACTCGCATTGTCGTGATGGAGGATGATGCGGCGGTTGCAGTTCTCTTTACGGAGTTCAGAAACGACCTTTGGCAAACAAATATTAGCAAACCATTCTGCATTAACCGTTCTTTGTCCCTCAAGAGGAATAGTCGCAACATGGCCGGTTTTGGAAAGAAACGTGGCCACCATTTTTTTTTGCAACACTTTGCACATGAGTAAAAGCCAACAAAAATTGTTCGTTCACGGAACGAACAATTTTTGTTGGCTTTTACTCATTTTCGAACACCCAAACTCGTGACTGGTTTTTAGTTTCGGGTTCGTACGCGTATATCCAGGATTCATCACCTGATACGATATTGTATACAGCATTTGAGGATCCTGCGTGGAATCTTTCGAGAGTTCTGACGCACCAAGTAACGCGAGCCGCTTTTTGCTCTTCACAGAGCAAATGCGGTATCCATCGGGAAAACAACTTTTTTACACCTAATTGTTCATGCAAGATTATTTGTATTTGACTCATGCCAATGTCTAAAGTTGCCTGAATTTCGCGGTATGTCACATGTCGATCTTCCTCAATCAGCTTACGCACAGCATCAACGTTTTCTTGGGTGACTGCAGTTTTTGGACGACCTTGACGGGGATAGGGGGGAAGCTGGCAATTGAAATGAAACCTACCAGGTGTCTGTTTAAAATCTTCTAGGGTAACCACTCTATTATTAATTCCTCCCTCATATTAAACCTATACTTTTATTGATCAATTAGTAACCATTTTACAGTTCGTTCGAATGGAATCTTGCAGCTGTTTAAAGCACATATCTTCGACCGATTCAACTGAAATTTTGTATAAACGTTTAGTTTAAATGACAATGCATAGTGTGACGGAATTATAATTCCAATTTTGCGGAACACCCAAGATGGCGGGCTTTATATACATGGATGGTTAACACACTCCTTTTTTTATAGACAGAAAATGCCTAACGCATATACCCCTCCGTCAGGGGAAACGGATGGGTTATGTGGGGCTCGCACCCACTAAAAACTGTCTGTTTCCACGGCGGACCTACTGGCGGGAGTACGGGATTCACTGTCGTATTCACCGCGCTCCCGCCAGGTCTCGACCAGCCACATCAGCAGCGGGTCCCTTCATGATCGGCAGCCTGGCCGCTGCTGAAACCGTCTAAAACGCGTACCTGTGATGAACGCGCCACCTTCTGGCCTATGTTTTGGGCCACGGACGGCCCCTAACGTCCGTCGCCCGCAGGCCGGCAACTCATGGAGGCCGGAGGTCATTGACTCTCCGGCGCCCGGTGCGTCTCCTGCGAGAGGGATGTGCCGCCTGATTTTCCCTCTCGCGCTCCGCCGCCTCCTTTGCTGACATCACCTCCTCGCAAAAGGTGGCAGCGGCATTCCACGCTGTCTCACTCCGAACCATTGCCTGAACGATGTTTGGGAGTGAGAGGCCACCAACTGCTGCATCGAGCAGGGTTAACACACTCCTGCAATAAGGTTGTCAGGGGTGAAAGGGTTTGCTGAGAAGATTACGGATAAGTTGCCGTATTAAAGCTTGTTTTTAAAATATTTTTGAATGCTCACTGATCAATATAAAAGATCTATACCTAACAAGCGTTTTCAAGTTATCAATCTAGAATATATCTAGGTAAAAATAGTCATTTTTCAGTAAGAGTTTCGGTAAATCATGAAAGGTAATATTTTATGAAAACTGTCATTCATGTAAAGATTTCATCAAAATGTCCGTATTCGCATCCACATCGCTTACTCGCCGCCACTCGGTTAGCGAAGGCTAGACCGCTAGACTTAGCTAGACAACCTAGCTCCTAGGTATTACAAGGTCTTCGGTGAATGACCTGTGTTACAATGTTGCAAGTTGCAACTGTCTCTAACAAATACTTATTATGGTTGTTCTGTTTACACTTTACATGATATTAATATCCTAATATATATTAATATTATTATTTTAGTGACCAAGTTGTAGTCGAAATTCGTGTCTAGGTAGGTATACCTTATAGGAATATCTGGATAGTGGTTAATTAAATCTGTATGCATAGAAGATAGAAGAAAACTATCTAGAGACAATTACACTTACTTGATAGCTCTTTTTTCGTTATACTTCTTTCCTGATTATTTTTTTAGTCAAATGCGAGCTATCCATAGTAAATAAACAAAATGGGGTTTTGGGGTTTCATACTGTCTACCACACTTGATTATTATTTAACACATTCTATGATTGACGGAGGGTTGTGAACAGGGTCTATACAAAATCCCCCATGTTCCTTTTTTTACAGGTTACACCCTCAACATATCGGATCTCCACCTGACCATGCTAGTGAAGTTGTCCGGGCCCTTCCTCAACGAGCAGGAGGAGAGGCGGCTGAACCGGACAGTCCGGGACGAGGCGAGGCGGATGGAGGTGTGGCTCGAGAGAAGGCCGGCACACGGTCAGGGAGGCGTCGTGGAACCTGATGTTAGTGACAAAGAGGTTTGTACCGTCTTGTGGCACAAGCCACATGAGTTACCCCACCTGACCATGCTAATGAAGTTGTCCGGGCCCTTCCTCACCGCGCAGGCGGAGAGGCGGCTGAACCGGACAGACCGGGACGAGGCCAGGCGGATGGAGGCTCAGGCGGTCAGGGAGCCGTCGTGGAACCTGATGTTAGTGACAAAGAGGTTTGTACCAACTTGTGGCACAAGCAACATGAGTTGCCCCACCTGACCATGCTAGTGAAGTTGTCCGGGCCCTTCCTCAACGAGCAGGCGGAGAGGCGGCTGAACCGGACAGTCCGGGACGAGGCCAGGCGGATGGAGGCTCAGACTTTCAGGGAGCCGTCGTGGAACCTGATATTAGTGACAAAGAGGTTTGTACCATCTTGCAGCACCAGAAACTTGAGTTACTCCACCTGACCATGCTAGTGAAGGTGTCCGGGCCCTTCCTCACTGGGCAGGCGGAGAGGCGGCTGAACCGGACAGTCCAGGACGAGGCCAGGCGGATGGAGGCTCAGACTTTCAGGGAGCCGTCGTGGAACCTGATGTTAGTGACAAAGAGGTTTGTACCATATTGTGGCACAAGCAACATGAGTTACCCCACCTGACCATGCTAGTGAAGTTGTCCGGGCCCTTCCTCACCGAGCAGGCGGAGAGGCGGCTGAACCGGACAGTCCAGGACGAGGCCAGGCGGATGGAGGCTCAGACTTTCAGGGAGCCGTTGTGGAACCTGATGTTAGTGACAAAGAGGTTTGTACCATCTTGTGGCACAAGCAACATGAGTTACCCCACCTGACCATGCTAGTGAAGTTGTCCGGGCCCTTCCTCACCGAGCAGGCGGAGAGGCGGCTGAACCCGACAGTCCGGGACGAGGCCAGGCGGATGGAGGCTCAGACGGTCATGAAGCCGTCGTGGAACCTGATGTAAGTGACAAAGAGGTTTGTACCATCTTGTAGCCCCTAGCACCAGCAAGGTTTGTTTCACGATCTTTATCATAATTGCATACAACCTTGTAGACTGAGATTAGTACTTATAGGTATCTTCTGAACGCAAGTTCATGAGATACCGAATACAAGGTTGTACCTACAGCCTGGCGACAGAAGGACAAACAGACAGTCAGAGGAGTCTTAGAAATAGGGTTTCGTTTTACCCTTTGGGTACGGAAAAATAAAGTATTTATATCTACATTAAATTTTTCATTACTTGACGTAGAATTTTAGATAGGTCCTTTAAGTCTCTATTTCTTATTACAGATATCTGAAACTTGGTCTATACTATTACAAGAAGAAGACCTCGACTTCAGCGAGGGGGAGTCACGGTCGTCCATCATAGCCCTGCATTCAAACCTGACCAATCGGAGTGGAGTATACGCGTTACGTATGCGCACGACAGCCAATCAGACCGCGCCGTTTACTATGTCGTACACGATCAACCCGCTAGATGCCAACAGTGGTGTCCTGTACGCTTGTATTTTACTCTTGGGACTGTATGTGCTGATTATTTTTGAGGTAAGTCAGGAGTTTCACTGGTTTAAATTAAATAAAATTAATTAAATCGGCTAAGTACGAGTTGGAGATCGCTGTGTTCCGAATCACGCACAATTTGTGTTTTTTTAAGCTATTGCATAGGTTCTATCGCGGGCCTTGAGCGTGGAGACCGAATCCAGAAATTCCGTAACGAAAATAACCTAACACTTTTTAGTTTTACCATCTGTCGATGAATAGCAGAACTTTTAATGACTTTTTGAAATATCACGCTAGTCTCTTTAGTTCAGCAACTCGTCTCTAGGTGGCATTGGTTGTGAGTATTATAATTGCATAAGTTGATAAAAACGGCTATGCAATAGCTTTACTACGGCAGTCTCCGAGTGCCACACGTCTTTGGGGATTTATTGAATTTATTTTTGTCTTTCTCACTCTCACGGAGATTTGGTAGGTGCGACATGCAGCGTCGCGGAAGAATATAGCAGTAAAACGACGTTTTACCTAATTACTCAAAAACTAAGCCAGTTATCAAAAATCTGTTCTAAGCGTTTTAGGATATTATTATTACCGATACATTAAAACAAAAATTACAATTACATACATTGTAGTTTCCGATAAAACATAGAAAAACTGAGATTTTGGAGCAACTTTTGGGAGAACTTTCTATCGAGAAAATTTTATCCAATCGTGTTTCTGCTTCTTAGCGATTTTAGATTAAAGACCCAAAATACATGACGTGCAAATTTGAAAGTAATTGTCTTCATAGTTTTTGCATAAAACTTCATTCAAAATCACCTAAATACGGCGTTAAGTGGCGCGTTCTATAAGCATGTTGGCAGTTTTGAGATGGATAAAATTATTGTTACAATAAAATATGTGCCTAACGAAATATTTTGAATGAATGAATGAATAAATCAATTATTTACATTTTCATGTTACATATGCATGAAAACGGTTATTTATCATTGATTCTAACATATGCGCTATACCCAACGGTACACGTGTAAACGCAATTTACTGTAAATCGTTAGCTAAACTGATTTATATAATGCTGCATAAATACTCGTATTACAGATGCCACTTGAATAAGAGCCTTATTTCGTTAGATTTTAGTTTCATTGAATTTCTCGTGTTTAAGCCGTTATTAATTATCTTAAACACAGCTGTAATGACGTAGATACTATGTAATTACTTAATTATAACAATAATTATTCCTAAGTTACTATTCTACATGTGCCTCTACTTTTGAGCAAGGAGATTTTCAAAACTTGCATTGCAATTCCTTGTTACTTTGGATAGCTATTATTATAGTAGGTACCTACCTATTTGATTACAATCTCACCTGATGATAAGTGATAATGCAGCCGCAGATTTTATCGTACTTATTTCAAGTTACCAGTACTTATCTACCATTAATAAATTACTCACCCCTAATGTCTTTCTTTAGAAATAAATAAATATATATCAGGACATACCACACATCGCAATCTAGCCCCAAAGTTAGCGTTAGCTTGTGTTATGAGAACTACATAACTGATAAATATACATACATATTAATACACCCAGACACTGGAAAACATTCATGCTCATCACACAAACATTTAGCAGTAGTGGGAATCGAACCAACGACCTCCGACGCAGAGGGTAGGTTCGTTACCGCTACGCCATTCGGTCGCCATTGTAACCAGCATCGCGCCTGAACGCTAAATCGGTGGGCGGTGCGTCTTTTCTGGTAAGGGGATAATTACTTATTATGTTATTATCTCGCTGCAGACTCGGTCATAAATCATCCGAGTGTTTCGCTTTTGTATTTCACTGCTGAGCTTCACTGCTGCTTTTGTATTTTTGTGAACAACAAAAGCGAAACAGTCGAATGATTTATGGCCGAGTCTGCAGCTAGATAATAACACTACTATAGCCATGGCCGCGTTACCTACCTACGTTGACAAAATGTGCAGGTGTCGTATTATGTGAGTGTCATAATACGACAACTGCACATTTTTTCAACGTAGGTAGGTACTACCTACTTCCTTTCGACTAGTTTTGCCATTATTTATTCCATTTTTAACCTCCGACGCAATAACGACAGGACAGAGTGTTTATAAGGTTAACGTGTCTATGTGCGTGTGTAGGTACTATGTGTGTGTTGTATGTATGTGTTGACGTGTCTCTACGGCATCGTAGCTCCTGAACGGATGAACCGATTTTGATTTTGTTTTTTGACGTGATAACGTTTTATAAATTGATGAACACCAGCAACACACATGAAAAATAGTAACGTTCCGCGTAACGTTCCACCTGAGCCTGTGCGTGCAAGCGAGAGCGCGCAACAAGCGATAGAGAGGCACGATAAAACAAACGATAGAGAGATAGAGATTATGACGTTATCACGTAAATCTATCGTCCGTAAACCGACTTTACAGACAAACAATTTTTTTCGTTTTGAAAGGTGAATTAATTGGATTTTTTCTTAGCTGTTTGGTAAAAATCGCCCCCACGAAATGGCGGATTGGAAATTATTTTTTTACAACTCCTTCACTTTGGGTATTAAATGAAATTGCTTGACTATAGACAAATTTCAGATCCAAGATGGCCGCCAACGCAAAATGGCGGATTGGAAATTATTTTTTTACAACTCCCTCACTTTGGGTATTAAATGAAATTGCTTGACTATAGACAAATTTCAGATCCAAGATGGCCGCAAACGCAAAATGGCGGATTGGAATAGTACATTTCAATATAAGTGCGGAAAGTATGTCATTTCTTTAAGAGTCTCGGTCGACACAAGCCGTAGGCGCGTGTCAACAATAGAGACGAGTGGAAATGACAATTCCGCACGTGCATTGAACGACATTTTTTAACACATTTGCGAAAATACATTAAGTTGGGGCCAAAAATAAAAATATTATAATAGTAGTTTAAAGCTAAAGTTACATTACGAAATTAGTGGCGTGAAATTACTTTCACGACACTAGTTTCATCAACAATTTCACGTGTAAACATCAAGTTTTACTGTTCATGTATTAATTTCATAACACTGATTTAGTTTTGTGCTGTGCGCATTTATTTGGTAAAACTATTGTCATGCAACTAATTTCAACGCGAAACTGCGATGAAACTAGTGTCGCGAAAGCGTTTGCGTAGAGAGGACGTGCGGGTGCGAGCGGCGCGGCTTAGCTCGCATCCAAAATGATGAATACTTTACCCAATAAGGTATTAAAAAGGGTTTCATTCATTTGAAAATAGTTTTTATAGCTTTCAGGATCTTTATCTGCTAATTCAGAGATTAACTGCGTTGCACCTAGATGTTTACTTGATATCCTCCCGAATCCACCATCGTCTTTTCCTTCGACAAAGCCTTTTCTTTATTTTGTACAAAATCATATGTTATGCATTGCGGAAACAAGCTTTGATGCCGATGGTGCCATGGTTACTGTGATACTGAAAGTTTCATGACACTATTATTTTAATGAAATAAGTTTCACAAGTCCTACAACTAGATTCACGAAATAAAATTTATCATGCATGTCACTAATTTCCTAATGTAAATTCTGCATAAGGTATGTAATTTGCCATGAATTCAGAGCACTCACGCACAAAAAAGAAATAAACAAAAAAATAGACAAGAATTGTCTGTGGTCAACTGATGCACTCTGTGACGGGGTCAGAATCTGGAAGTTAGGAAAGTCCTTTTATTTTACGAAAAAGTAACTCTGAAATAAATAACAATGAAACTTTGTTGAAAAATTATTTTTTTATTTCAGATTTAACAATTTTAAAATGTTACGTCCTTTAATTAAAATATTAATAATAGTGTTTACGCTATAAAATAGCCATTTAATACAAACATTCTATACTACAACCTTTTTGGTTAAAACCTCCATGCAGAAGGAAAACAAAAAGTACTAGTGCGGAAAAGAAGTACTTTGCGCACGCTAAACATTCATGGAAAAGTCCACTATTTGAGCAAATGTGTTAAAAATTATTTTTAACAACTCCCTAAGAATATCAAATCCCTTAGAAAAGGGCGCCATCTTGGTATGAATTCCAAGATGGCTGCCAGCACAAAATGGCGAATTGTGGTTGGTGGTCGGGGTTTTTTCTTGTTTTTTCAGGTAAATGGTATGGTATTAATAGAAGTTCCTCCTTCAGATCATCAACCGCACGATGGCAGCAGTGCTGATATCCACCGCGTCGCTCGCAGTGCTATCGCTGGTGGGCGAGAGACCCTCGCTGCCGGAGCTGGTGTCCTGGCTGGACATGGAGACGCTGCTGCTGCTGTTCAGCATGATGATCCTCGTCGCCATCATGGCGGAGACTGGGATGTTCGACTTTTTAGCTGTTTTCACTTTTGAGGTGAGTAAGGTCTTTCGATTCTCTTTCTGCGATCGATTACGCTTCGATTTAGCAAGCTTATCGAATGGATATAGTCATTCCCAGTGTTCTCTTTATTACCAATAAGAAATGATGTCCGCAAGTAAAATTTATGAAATATTTTTTAAGAGATTACAGAACCTATTACAATCTGGGGGCAATTCACATAAAGTTGAATGTACTTCAACATAAGAAATACAATGCCTCACTCAATCTTATCGTGCAAAGTAAATTTAATTTCACGATTCACAACCATGTTGCGTTTTGAACTACATTCAATTTAACGCTCTATGTCAATAGTCGTAAAATTAATTTTTCAGTGGTTTTAAAAAAAGTTTTAGTTTCAATATCGTCTGTTTATATACGAGCGTAAATGCCATGACCTTTTTAAAAATTTCACTTCACAAAATGTAGCCGATGCGTTAAGCGAACCTACCGTTTCCCTAACTTTTCTCTAATTAATATTTAATTTTGGTTCAGGTCACAAAAGGCAAGTTGTGGCCTCTAATAACACTGATGTGCGCAATCACGGCAATCATCTCCACATTTCTGGACAACGTCACGACCGTGCTGCTGATGGCGCCGGTTACGATTAGGTAAGTGCTTTTTTACTGTTTCACAATTAAATTAAGATTAAAAATATTTACAAAATGTAGGTACACACCGTCCAAATGCTCGCTTAATGGCATGGTGCCCAAAACACTGGCGCTATTGCCCCGCTGTATAGCTAGGCATCGCCGTTGGGCGAAGTAAGCGCCAGCTCTTTGGTCACCTGACGCGTGAACTAACTTTTTGGATAGGATATTTACAAATTTTTTTGTGTCTGATGGCCATGGACCTAAAGTCTCAAATGCAAGCGCCGCAAAAACATAGTCCTTGCTGATTACCGAGTATTTGCGGCGCTTAAGCATTTGTGCAGACTCTGCAGCTGCACCCGCCTTTTGGTACGTACCTGGTAAATGAGATGCAGCCAACGTATCGACGCAGGTCGCATCCCACACTTAAGGCACGTGCACGTGTTCACAATGCCCTACTTACGTACTACTCCTTGGTTTAATGTAAACTCGCCGGCATATTTAGCGGAACATAAAAAAAAGGTTTGATATCAGTATCATATAAAGTTGCTGGCTGGTTTATACGTTATTTAATTTAAAAATAAATATTTTCAAATTAAGAAAACAACTGAACATCACATTTTATGCAATTGTTTTAATTTTATTCAAATACACCTTATCTGGAGCGAACTTCGAGTATTTCTTCCTTCTGAGTTTGATTTAAAATTTCATTGAAATACTGTTTTTTGTTAGTTTTTTTTTAATCGCGTATCTTTCTGGAGTTGATGACTGAATTATGCCTGACTTAGCCCCAACGGAGATTGCCAGGGCACTCGAAATGCGAAGAAATGGTCAAACCTACAGAGTGATATCCAGAGATCTTCGTCGACCAGTTTCAACGATCCATCGCAGTATCCAACGGTTCAGGGAGACCGGTACTTATGTGAGAAGAGCAGGACAAGGCAGAAAAAGACGCACTTCGAGTAGGGATGATCGTTTCATTCGGCTTCGTGTACGTAGGAACCCCCGTTTGACGGCCGTCCAAGCCCGACATGAGTTAGAAGCAGTGCGGGGTGTAACCGTAAGTGAGCGTACGGTACGAAGAAGGCTCGAAGAAGCTGGTTTGGGTTCATTTGTGCCCGCCAAGGCTCCAAGGCTCGAGGTAAATCATCGTAGAAACAGGTTAACTTTTGCTCAGGAACATCGACTTTGGAACGCGGACCAATGGAGTAAGGTATTGTTTAGTGATGAGTGCAGAATTCTCTTAAATCAAATTGACGGCAGGCAAAGAATATACAGACGCAAAGGAGAACGATACATTCAGACAAATTTTGAAACTACAGTTGCATACGGTGGTGGATCAATAATGGTTTGGGCGGGCATTTGTTTGGGAGCTTGCACAGACTTGGTAGTGATTGACAGAGGGAGTCTGACTGCAGACCGCTATATCAGAGAAGTTTTAGAAGAAAATGTCGTACCGTTTGCCCCATATATCGGTGACGATTTTGTTTTTATGCAGGATAATGCTCTGCCGCATACCGCTCGGGTAACTCAAGCTTATCTTAATGATATGAATATCACTGTTATGGAGTGGCCGGCGAGATCACCGGATATGAACCCAATAGAGCACGTTTGGGACTTGCTGAAAAGAAAAGTTAAGTCCAGAATTCCAGCTCCTGCCAACGTGGGAGAACTGCGAATCGCCGTAGTTGAGGAATGGCGGAGACTATCCCAGGAGACCATCGATAACATCATTCTCAGTATGCCTAGACGGGTAGAAACTTTAATAAGAGCACGAGGAGGAAATACGCGATATTAATCACCATTTTTCTAATTTAATTAATTGTAATTTTAATATTAAATTTCACTTTTCCAGGTTACATGAAAAGTTCAAAAATGTACCATTTTTCACAAATAGCCTTAACTCGCAAAATCTGTTCTTAATGTGATCTCATTTTAAGTAAAAACAAATGAAACTTTAAATAACAAAAGAAGTGTAGTAAGTAGATTTTGAAATAAAACCATATTTTTTTAATTATGGACCTTTTTTTTATGTTCCGCTAAATATGCCGGCGAGTTTAAAATTACCCACATAAGAAGTTACTAAATGTGGTGATGTTTTTTTCCTATAAGTACTTAACTAGGTAAGTACTTAACTTAGGTACTCTATGAATTATGCAACAGCCAATGTTGAGGATTTTTCATCAGGGTTTTGGGTTTGGAATGTCAGGAAATTCTGAATAAACTTAAGAAGAAAGTATTTTCAAAGTTACTGATAGATTTTCTCTTTGAAGATCAAGAAAAACGTATAGCATTTAACATATCTATAAAAATCCTTGTGTCACAGTGTTTATAACAAAACTCATACGAAACGGCTTAATAGATTTTTATTATTACATTTTTTGTGTAGGTCTGAGAATAGAACATAAATTATTTTTTTACCATACTAGAACGTCAATCAAACACAAGCGTGGATGGCTAACTGGCTTTATTAAGAAATATATTAAACTACCTCAAAACGTTACACTTTCTCCTCCTTTAAAACAATGACTTCTCTTATATTAAATCTACGAGTAATACAATAGGTATACTAAAGTAACAAAAGAACTTACTGAAATATTTAGATACAAGTACAATGCTATTATCGAATTAATTTTCATTTTATCTTATCCATTTAGAGTCTATTTCCTAATCTTTATCGTAATCGTAACAACTTATTTCTCCGGAATTAGAACATTTTTCTTACGAAGGTAAGCTCTCATGGTTCTAGCAGACGCGTCTGGAGGCGGGGGTGTTGGAGAGTGCTCCTCCTCGGCCGCGCGGTCAGAACCCCCGCTTCCGGACGCTTCTGCGTCTTCGAACGTGACGTCAGCATCGCTATCCGCTGTATCCCCACTGACTATCTTCTCCCCCGTCTGGTGAGTTTGTGGGGTGAGAACACTCGTTCGCGTAAGAGAATAGCGATTTTTCCCTTTTACTTTCACCACTTGATCTTGATGCCGACGCCATTCTACCCCCTTTCCTACGCCTACCTTATAAGACACCGGTCCCGTTTGACTGACTACGACACCCTCAGCCCATTTATTTCCTTTCGATGAGTAATCGCGTGCCATGACCGTGTCCCCTATATTGATGGCCCTCTGCGTTCCTTGTTTGTTCTTAATTTGGCGATCTTGCGCCGAACGCACTACCGAGGACACGTCCGGCCGTAACGCATCTAGGGGACCCCGCAGACGTCGACCTAGCATTAGGACGGCGGGTGGCACGCCGGTCGAGGCGTGCTCACAGTTCCTATACTGGAATAAAAATTTAAGGGCCGTAGATATTTTTTCGTTTACGAAAATTGCGCGTTTTATCACTTTTTTAATCGTTTTAACCATATTTTCGGCTGCGCCGTTCCCCTGCGGACGGTAGGGTGCCGTCGTTATAGGCTTAAAAAGTTTCTAGTACAGTAGTTTTTGAAATCGCGCGAATTAAAAGGGGGGGCATTGTCCGTCACGAGCTGGGCCATGTGCCCGAAGCGCCCATTTAAGGTTTCAAAAACCGCGATCGTGGCGTCCGCGTCGGTCCGGGACATATTAATCACTTCCACCCATTTAGAATGTGCATCTAACACAATAAGGTACTTCTTGCCCGCACACTCCGCGAAATCCGCATGCACCCGTTGCCACGGGTGGAGCGGGTACTCCCAGGGGTGTAAAGTAGCCCTGGGCGGCGAATCGCGCACTGCCCGACAAGCTTCGCAGTTTCTACACAATTCTTCTATGGCGCGGTCCAGGGTAGGCCAGTAAACATAGTTTCGCGCTACGTTTTTCATTTTGTTGATACCTAAATGCCCCTCGTGTATTTCTTTTAAAACACTTTTCTGTAAAGTCGCCGGGATAATCACTCGAGTGATTGATATTGGTAGATTAGACATCCTAATTCTAGTATTATCTGATCTTTTCGAACGAAATAGGGTTTTTCTTCTTCCCCACTCGCAACCGAGGGCCAGTCAAACATCACATACCGCATAATTTTACATAGGATGGGGTCCTTCTTCGTTTCCCTGCTAACATCTTTAAAATTGATCGGTAAGTTATCTTCGACCACTTTCATGTAACTATACTGCTCAGAAGAGGCCGCTCTCTGGTATGGGAGCGGCAGGCGCGATAAAGCGTCTGCCGGTCCGTTTTCATTCGAGCGTATAAATTCGACGGTAAAATCGTACGCGGATAAACGCGCTGCCCAGCGTTGTAAGCGACTGGCCGCAGTCTGTGGTATACCGGCTTTTTTACTAAAAATAAAGCTCAAGGGTTTGTGGTCAGTACGCAAAATGAACTTCCTACCGAACAGATATTGGTGATGTTTGGTAATACCAAAGAAAATGGCCGCCGCCTCCTTGTCTAACTGACTAAAATTTTTTTCTGAGTCCGTTAAGGTCCGCGAAACGCAACTAACCGGGCGTTCACTCCCATCCGGGTAACGGTGAGAAAGTATCGCCCCCATTCCATATGATGAACTATCCACAGAAAGTACCAGTGGTCGACCTTCCTCGTAGTGAGCTAATACCTTATCACTCACTAACGCGCTCTTAGCCCCTGAAAACGCGCTCTCGCATCGAGCGTCCCATTTCCACTCCGTATCCTTCTTAAGTAAGGCGTGTAATGGGTTTAATAACATACTGAGATTAGGTATAAATTTACCATAATAATTTAATAAGCCTAGAAAACTTTTTAACTGTGTCACGTTTTCAGGGCGTGGAGCGTTATGGATAGCATCTAGTTTCTTAGGATCGGGGTGTAACCGGTGTTTGTCTATAATAAACCCTAGGTATTTTACACTGGGCTTCAGAAAACTACATTTACTTAATTTAACCGTAAACCCCATGGTCCTCAACCGTTCAAGTACAGCTCTCAAATTAGCGAGGTGTGTTTGTCTATTATTTCCGGTCACACAAATGTCATCTAAAAAAACTACCGTGCCGGGGATACCGCGTAAAGTTTCCTCCATTAATTTTTGAAATTTTTCCGGAATGCACGACAAACCGAAGGGCGTGCGACGATATACGAATGTACCGATATGAGTCGTAATCACAGAGCAAGGAATGACTTTATATTGGCTAATAGAGTTAGCATGATGACGATCTTCTTAGGAAACCAGTGTCGCTAAACTCACATATTTACAAGTCACGCATACCATAATCCTCCACATTAGATTGGTCAAAAAAATGACGTGATTTTCAAAATATATTTCCATTAAAGTCAACCTTATTAACACACCTATACAATTTATATTGCAAAAAATTACTTCAAATATGTTTAGTTCCGCTATTGCCCGCATCGGCAGTAGTAGATTCGTTTTAACAAAAGATTTTTTTGAGAAACTCTGTTTATATGACGTTAAGATTAAAATTTGTATGGTGTTTGAGATTGAACTAAAATATTATAAATGTATTATGCAGTTATAGTACTCACAAGCGTGTTGGAGTTGATGGACGACTGACAGCTGTATGTTTTCTTTTTCTTTCAACTCCGAAATGTCAATGTCAAAATCGAATTAAGTATTTGACATGATTTTCGTCCGAAAACTGCTATACATTTTAGTAAACAATTAATTTTGAATTTAGATTAAGGAAAAACTGGTTCGTGCTAAACTTCTCAAAGTACCGAACATGCCGCCGACCATAAAATAATTGCGGATTATTTTATTAATTAAAAGGAAAATACAATACTTAGCATAAAGAAATACATGACTACAAATAAATATTACACTATCATTAATTAACTATAGCTAAAGTAAGTGGTAAATAAATGCTTATCTTTATATTAATCTATAGGTAAGGGGCATATTTTGACCACAGGTCTCTTGAAAAGGGAATTGCCTGTGCGAACTGTGACTACACGAGTCACACCATCATCGCCGGGGTGTAGCTGATGTATACGCGCGAGACGCCATTGCAGCGGTGGTAATTTATTATCGATCAATACGACTACAGTACCCTCACGAAGAGTTGTATTATTATCAGCATGGAACCATTTGCCTCGGGGCTGCAACTGGTGTAAATACTCTACACTCCAGCGTTTCCAAATATGTTGGACAGCCTGTTGAATAACTTGCCATCGAACTAGGCGATTTGGATTATCATTTGAAAAATCGAGCTCTGGAAGAGAGGTTAAAGGTTCCCCGATTAAGAAATGACCCGGAGTGAGTGGTAATGGATCGGCGGGGTCATTACTTAATAAACAGAGCGGTCTGGAGTTTAAAACTGCCTCAATTTGACAAAGCAAGGTACTGAACTCATCATTGTTTAACGTGAGCTTGCCAATGACTCGATAAAGGTGGGATTTCATGCTTTTTACAGCTGCTTCAAATATTCCACCAAAATGTGAAGCATAAGGTGGGTTGAAGTGCCAAGTTATTGTCAGATCAGCTAGATTTTTACTCAGAATTGCTTGATTGGATTCGTTTTGCAGAAAAGTGTAAAGATCAGCAAGATAATGATTACAGCCAACAAAATTTCGACCACAATCTGAATAGAAATTTGTACACAAACCGCGCCTTGAAGTAAATCTCCGGATCGCATTAAGAAAGGAATCCGTTGATAAGTCAGGAACCAATTCCAAATGGGTTGCCTTTGTTGACATGCACACAAAAACGCAAACGTACGATTTAAGGATTTTTGCACCCCTAAATCGCCCAGATTTAAGATTGAAGGGTCCCGAAAAATCTACACCCGAATGTAGGAATGGACGCAACGCGCGAACTCTAGCCGCTGGCAGCTGAGCCATTGGCGGTTGCGGTGCAACAGGTCGAGCACGTACACAGGGCACGCAACGTAAGGTACGCATCCGAACTGCATCTCGAGAACTTAAAATCCAATAAGTTTGCGCGAGAAGAAACTGTAAAGTTTGAGGGCCTACATGCAAATAAATTCTATGATAATGGTCGATAAGTAAATTAGTAAAATAATGTTTTTTAGGTAAAAGAATTTGATGCTTAGCATCGTAAGGTACGTTAGCGAGACTTATCCGGCCGCCGACCCTAAGGAGACCCGCGTCATCGAGAAAAGGCTTAAGCTTTTGCAAACGTTTTGTACATCTATCATCATCCTTCAGGCGTGTAATTTCTTCGGCAAACTGTTCAGCCTGAACCAAGCTTATGATGCGTTTTAATGATTCTTTCATTTCAGGAACGGTGACATGGTTTGTCGTGTAAGTTTTGCTTTTGCGAAATTTATTATAAAATCTGAAAATGAGTGAAACTATACGTATCATCTTTGTCAGGGAAGAAAACCGTTCGAGGAATTCTAAATTGGGTTCAGTATGGGTCAGAAGAGTATGTTTACGACGTTCTTCATCAGTGTGTATTTTCACTTTCGAAACCGGCCATTCAGATTGGGGCACTGTGAGCCATGATGGCCCATTAAACCATAATTGATGATTTAATTGGGAAGGAAGAACACCGCGAGATGCGGAGTCAGCCGGATTATCTGCCGACTGAACATGGTGCCATTGGGAAGCAGGTACGTTACTTGTGGTATCTGCAATGCGGTTGGACACATATGTACGCCACTTGTGGGGTGATGAATGTAACCATGCTAGTGTGACAGTAGAATCGCACCAAGCGAAGACTTGATCAAACGAAACAATGTTGTCGTAAGCAATTAAAACCTTTTTTATGAGTTTTGACAAAAGATGAGCTCCACACAGTTCCAAACGAGGAACGGTGAGTTGTTTTAAAGGCGCAACCTTTGTTTTGCTAAGAAGAAGGTGTGCACTGATGGCACCGTCGGAATTAACGACCCGAACATAAACACATGCTGAGTAGGCCTTTTCAGATGCATCTGAAAAGCCATGAAGTTGAACATGGTGAGAACTTGGAAGTACATGGCGAGGTAATCTTATTTCTTGCAACAAATGCAGCTCATCCAAGAATCGATACCATAAATCGCAGATGCCCTTCGGAGGGACTTCATCCCAGCCGGTTCCTGCTACCCATAAAAGCTGAATTAGGTGCTTGATGAATAATGTTATGGGACTCAGGAAACCAAGGGGATCATATATTTTGGCGATTTCAGCAAGCATTATACGCTTCGTGCATTTGCGAGGAGGATGATCCGTAGAATATGTAAACGTATCAGATTTTGGGTTCCACTTCAGTCCAAGAACCTTAATGGAATTATCCGCGTCTAGAGCGGAAAGAATAAGTGAATCACTTGAATTTGAGTCACTATTATTGAGATTATTTATGAATTCAGGACTGTTACTTGTCCATTTACGGAGTTCAAAGGTACCAGCCTTGCATATTTCAGTCAGCTGACGTTGAAGAACGATAGCCTCTTCAATTGTATCTGTACCCGTGACAATGTCGTCGACAAAGACGTCGTTAAGGAGTACTTGAGACGCTAGAGGGAACGATACGGATTCATCAATTGCTAGCTGACGAAGCGTTCGCAAAGCGAGAAATGGAGCCGAAGCTACGCCAAATGTAACTGTGCACAAACGGAATTCTTGTACGGGTTCCTGAGGTGAGAATCTCCAAAGAATTCTCTGATAGTCGCGATGTTCAGAACAAATATTAATAAAGCGATACATCATTTTAATATCTGCTGTGAAAACTATTTTATGAAGTCTAAACTTAAGGAGGACTTCTGTTATATCTTGATGTAGTTTTTGTCCTGTCAAAAGATTGTCATTTAGAGACCGTCCTGATGTAGTTTTGCATGAAGCATCGTAAACGACACGATATTTTGTCGTTGTCGCAGATTTTTTTATCACACAATGGTGGGGAATGTAGTAGGGACGCATATTATTGATAGGAGAACAAGTAACAGGTTCCATATGTACTAGGTCTAAATATTCTTGTAAACATTTGTTGTATTCAGTCCTTAAAGTAGAATCACGAGACAACTTGACTTCCAATTTATTTAGGCGTGATAAGGCTATAGCACGAGATTCACCCAGCGGGGGTGCATTTTCCTTAAAGGGTAGAGAGACTGTATATTTTCCATTAGAGTCTCGTTTATAAGTGTTAACGAAAATCGTTTCACAAGTAAGTTCTTCTTTGGTAAGAGGTTTATGTTCTGGTATCGACTCCAATTCCCAAAATCTTTGAAGTGCAATGTCGAGCTGACATGTACTAAGATTAATGCAAGCAGAATTAGTAGATGTATGAGAAATTTTACCATTTAGAAGGTAACCAAAGATGCTATTGATGGCCACTGGAGTTCCAAGTGGACCCTTTATGTTATCATGGAGTAGTATGCTGTCAGTATAATCTGAACCTAAAAGAATTTCTACAGGACGTGTGGAACGTAATTCCGGATCCGCTAATGGGAGGTCCTTAAGGTGTGGCATTTGATCGAACGAGTTTGGTATATTGGGAAGATAACTAGTTATTTTTGGCAAGATCAAGGCTTCAATATACAGTTTAGGTTCTGTCTTGTTGTAAGGCGTTACTTCGCATAGTGCATATCCACGCGGTTGTTCATTGGTATCACCTATTCCTGTGATTGTGGTGCTTTTTTTCGCAGGATATCTCGGTAATCCTAGACGTTGAACGCATGACTCAGTGATGAGGGTAGCTTAGGAACCTTGATCTACTAAGGCGCGCACTAGACGCGCTGGTTTTGGCTCGTTACTCAAAGGCCGAACGTTAAGCAATGCAGTTGTTAGAAGAACGGTGCAGTTACTATTATTAGGAAGATTTGTGGCTCCATGAAGGAGAGTGGGTGATGTAGCCCTTTCTTCAGAATGCGACTCTTGAGCCGTGGCCACAGACGTGGCACATTCAGTCGTTAACGTTACGTTTTGCTTAGGTACCGAGTCACAGATTGAAGAATGGTGACGTGAGGAACAAAAGCGACAGTTATAACGTGAGATACACTTTTCAACTTCATGTCCAATAATCAAACAGTTCGCACAAATCTTATTTAGGGTTATAAAATTCTTACGTTCATTTATGTTGAGCCTTTGGAATTTGTCACATTTATTTAGACGATGGGAATTTTCTTTGCAGTAGATACATTTTAGTGTATGCAT
This sequence comes from Coenonympha arcania, assembly GCA_036785405.1. Taxonomy (NCBI): domain Eukaryota; kingdom Metazoa; phylum Arthropoda; class Insecta; order Lepidoptera; family Nymphalidae; genus Coenonympha; species Coenonympha arcania. Next base: position 16,858,586 of record CM072062.1, read on the forward strand.
GGAGTCAACCGCAGTAGTATAGACGTTCATATTTCGAGGAGGATGTATGGAATAAGTGTTGGTTGACCGTGGCATGCTATATTGTTGATCTGACCCTGAATAAGATAACGATAATGGGCGATTGGATGTTTGCGAGGGCCGTGCTGTCGTCGCAAGGGGAGGTGAACGAGCTGAGCTAGATGAACTTGCCATAGAAGCACGGTTCGTAGTTACGGTTGTACTAGCTGAGCGGGCAGACGCCAACATTACTTCAGATGCAGACAATTCCTTTTCTAAAAAATCAAGTAATTCGCTGACTAGTGGTATGTCACTAGAGGACCGTAATGATAATTCAAACCGTCGTCGAATATCCGGTGTTATTTTCCTCAATAATATGTTTAAAAGTATGAAGCTCCACTCAGTGACAGGGAATTCTAAAGAATTTAGAGCGGTTATGTTTTCTAAATAAGTGTTAAGTAAATGGCGTAAAGTGGATTGTACATCCTTTTCATTAACCGATTCAACATCAAAAATATTATCAAAGTGCTTTGTAGCTATGATTCTTTTGTTTTCGTATCGATGACGTAACACCTGTAATGCATTTTCATAATTAGATTCTGTTACTGGAATCGATTTGATTAAGTTAAAGGATTCGTCCTTTAAGGACAATAATAAATACCTAAATCGTTCGACGTTTGATAAAGTTTCGTTTTCATGCACCAGTGACCGGAAAAGATCAAAAAAGGCAACCCACTCGGTCAATTTCCCATCAAAAATATTTAATGATATTTTCGGCAAACGAATGTGTGACTGTGTAGTTTGTGGTGCAACGCAGCAACTGTGTGTATCATGCCCGCAGGGCGTGGACACACATGCGACACTCTGTCTGCGTGTCTCCTTCATAGTTTCCAATGTTACTTGTATTTGATAATAAACGGAGTCAAACTGGTTACGTATAGCTAAATGTTCTTCTTTCGAAAATTTTTCTTGTTTGGCGGAAAGTTTTTCTATTTTTCCTTGAACTTGGAAAAATGTTTTCTTGATAGAATTTAGTTTTTTTACGCGTACACGAAATTCGGGTAAATCATTAGAACAGTCGGCTATACGTTGGAGACTATTGAGGGCAATATCACGTTCGAAAATTAGTTGTTCAAGTTCCATTATTGAAAAAAAAATTGTACTTGTAGATTTGGAATTATATTTGGTTGTTGCTGATTATGTCAAAGAAAATAAGTGGAGGATATTAAGTTAAATTAAACTCTTGCATATATATCTAGCACTAATAACAAACGTAACACAATTAATGATTAAACCCTAGCAAACATATCGCTAAAACGTAGTGTGTAACCCGCCTTATACTCACCGCTGCATCATGGTGTCGCGTCGCATCAGTACATAGTATAGCACTTAGTACAAGTTACTATAATGCAACGAATCGGATCGTCTTTATTCGCTTTCGATTACGCCCGTGTATAGTTTGTATGGAGGCACGAAAACGAAATTCGAAAACAAAATTTAAATAACAACTTGTACTAAAAACGAATGACACTTTTGTTCAACCACCGCCAAATTTGTAGACAAATCGAATAAAACTGTTTGTGTCAATCTGAACGGGAATTATTACTTAAACTATTTGTAATTAGAATGGAAAAGTTTTGGAATGTTATTAGAAAAGGGGTTAATTGTTAAAATAACACGCAATTATGCTCACAATATCGTTCCGAACTTTGGTCGACGGCGGGAACACCGGCGGCTGTCAACGATGGAATTTGGCAGAAATACGAAAATGCTTAGTTTAGTTAGCACGAAACAGTCACAAACACGCGAAGTTACAGAGAAATGGCCTGATATAGTGCGGTATATCCGGCTCGAATATTATGTTTGAGATTGAACTAAAATATTATAAATGTATTATGCAGTTATAGTACTCACAAGCGTGTTGGAGTTGATGGACGACTGACAGCTGTATGTTTTCTTTTTCTTTCAACTCCGAAATGTCAATGTCAAAATCGAATTAAGTATTTGACATGATTTTCGTCCGAAAACTGCTATACATTTTAGTAAACAATTAATTTTGAATTTAGATTAAGGAAAAACTGGTTCGTGCTAAACTTCTCAAAGTACCGAACATATGGCAAAGAACAAACTTCAATATTTGATAACTGTCAAAGTGTAGTGATGCATCTTAACCGTGAATCGTAAAATTATCGATAAAGTTGAAATAAAAAGCAATGTTATATTAATATGTACAGAAGAAAATCCAATTTAATTAATTTCCGTCTATTCATAATAAATCACAGAAAATAACACATTATGGTAAAAAATAAATAATAAATAAATAAATAATATTTAATAATATAATATTTAATGAATTCCGTCCTGTTAGCTTTCCGCCTTCTGACTGTACATTAGATGTTTCATTTTTGGAGACTTACAGGAAGTACAGGAAGTAATAGCTGTTGTAATAATGAATAACGACTTATTAAGCAAATATAAAGGAGTAATCGTATTTAGAAAGAATCTACGTGACCATATCAAAGTGATTAACATAGCCCTGCAATAGCTAGCTAAAATAGCAGTGGCCAAGCTATAATTATCATAGAACTGCGGGCCGTATACCCCACACGTACTTATGTTTACTTTGAAATAAAAACCGCGTAGGGCACAACAAGAACCACATCGTACGACAGGCTACAGAACTTGCGATCTGAAGATAGTTGCTAGTGGCAAGAGATATCCCGTACGTGGAGGTGTAAGTTTAGAAAAGCCTTCACCTAGCTCCAGCAGTGGACGTCTAAAGGCTTATCATGTCATGTCATACTTTCTTTCTTTCTATGAATTTGTGACGTGTAGAGACGTGCAAGTGCACGATGAATTAAAATTTTTTTTACGTGGTTCTGCTCCAGTTTTAATGTATTTATTACCACTTTTCTTAACAATAAAATCCTCTTCCAAAAAATTATCGGAGCAGATTGTACTTGCTTTTGAAGGGAATCAATTAAACCTTCTAGTAGCTTTGATCCATTTTTTTACAAATGGCTCCCTAGGGAAACTGAAATAGTAATATTTTTAATTCTTAATTTTCTTCTTACAGCCTTACTGTAACTTACTTATTATCGTAATGAAAAACCATTTTTTTCCTAATATGGATAAGCGTGCGAACAGTAGTGGTGAATTTCTTAACTCTTGAGATTGCACTGAACAGATACGGCAATACGCGGAACGTTTTAATAAAAGTCGATAATGTGTTATCGATATGTTACATGATACAGTACTGGCTGAGTAGCGAAAGTTGAATGACAACGTTCTAGAAGAAAAATATTAGTAAATGTGAAATCAACCGTAAAGTTCTTATTTTAAAGATCATTTTGAAATGTCTTGAAGCCCTATAGAAATTTAACACAATTTTTCACGTATTTATACTTAAAACTAGTAAAATTCAAGTTACCGATGGTAAGTTATCCCTCCAAGTAAACGATTATAGGTCTTGCTACGATTTTTACACACTAATACAGCGCATTGAGCCATTTTAATATTTTTTTATAGCACTTTATTGTATGCATTTTTGACAGCGACTGAGTGTGCATGTCGAGCAAGTAAGGTAAATTACCCTACTAGTGGCGACACGGGTAACACCCACATGCTACTTCTAGTGTCTTTTGTTTTCTGTGGTCGTAATAGCCGTACAAGCTTGAGATTCCTCCGACAGAAGTACCTGTTGATAGGAATAAATAAATAAATAAATAATTAAATTTAATTTAAAAAAATAATTAAATAAGTTTTAAATCTATTTTCGAAATCTCTTCCCCGCCACTCAACGCAGCGAATAGCTCCTCTATTCTAGGCAAGGGATAATGATCGCGTTTGAGTTTAGGGTTAATCGTAATTTTGTAGTCGCCGCAAATCCGTATCTCGCCGCACTCCTTCACCACGGGCACGATCGGCGTGCCGTACTCGGAGTGGTCCACGCGGTGCGTGTACCCGTCGCGCTCCAGGCGCTCCAGCTCGGCCTCGACGCGGCCGCGCAGCGCGAGTGGCACGGGCCGCGCCTTCACGTAAACCGGTTCTTTATCAGTGAGCTGTAATTGAATGGTTTTCTTACAAGTGCCAAGCGTATCCGTGAATACTTCGGGAAATTCGGCTATTAAACGGTCCACAAATCGATCTTCGGCAATTTCTTTTAACGTGATTTGTTTGATCTCTAAAGCGCGCAGCCAATCACGGCCTAGTAAAGGCCGTGCCCCATTTTTAATAACGTATAAAGCTAGGTTAGGTACTTGCACGTTCTTATAAGATACTTTTACAAAAATATAACCCAATGATTCGATTTGTGTACCCGAGTAGCAACGTAGGATTAAATTATCAGAAATTAATTTCTTATGCGGAAACAGTTGTTTATACAGTTCGTCGCTAATTGCCGAAATCCGACTTCCAGTATCGATTTCACATTCTAAAGAGTTGCCGTCTATCTGCACTTTAAGAAAATAAGGTCCGTTACCTTTCGCCTCCAGTTCGAGGTTAAAAAAATCGTCTTCCTCAGAGACGCTTCCGTCATTCACAAAATTATTACGCATCGACCACTTCTGCACTTCATCACACATCACTTTAATATGTCCTCTCTTATTACACCGACCACAAATACTTCTGGAAAAACGGCACCGAAATGCCCGGTGTCCCTCGGCTCCGCACCGCCAGCACCGCGCCGTCTCCGCTCCCGCGCTCGGCGGGCCCGGCGCGCCGCGTCCGCCGGCCCCGCCCGGGGCCGCGCGCGCCTGGCCGCGCCGTCCGCTCGCTTGATGCAGGCCCTCGCCTGCGTCGCCGCCGGCGCCCGAGGTCGACGCCGCAGTCGTCGTCGTCCCGCTCAGCTCGGCGTTCCTATCGGCCGCTTCGAGAGCCAACGCTAGCCCCACCGCCTCCTTATAGTTTATGTCTTTCTCGGCGAAAATTCTGGATCTCATGAGTTCGTTCGCCAGACCCGAAACGAACTGGTCACGCAGGTTTTCTTCCAACATTGTTCCAAAATTGCACGTCGTAGCTAAATGTTTTAAATTATGTAGGTACTCGGTGAGTGATTCGCCCGGTCGCTGTCGTCGTAAGCGAAAAATATGGCGTTCGGCTATCTCCGAGCGTTTTGGTTCGAGATGTTCTTCGACTAATTTTGCCAGCTCGTCGAAACTTTTTGTCTCCGGGTGCGCCGGCGAACATAAATCGCACATCAAACTGTATGTGGCTTCGCCTACTACGGTGATTAATAATGGCACTTGGAGTTCGTCCTTCACTTCATTTAGAATAATATATTGTTTCACTCGCCTAACGTACGCGGGCCACTGTTTAGAATTTATGTCGAACGGTTCTAATTTCCCTATCGGCATTTTAAATTATTCATAAACTAGTAAATGCAAAATTTGGTAACACGTAGTAATAATTAAACCGCCTCGTCGCCAGTAGAACGTCAATCAAACACAAGCGTGGATGGCTAACTGGCTTTATTAAGAAATATATTAAACTACCTCAAAACGTTACACATACATAGAAGTCTTTGTTTATACCCATAAGTGAGACAATTAAAACGGCAAAAAAGGTTCGTCGGGTCGGCATGATTGGTAAAGCAGAAGCCCAGCGAACTTCATAACATTTCGCCTAGAATCTAAAACACGAGGACATGTTTACAGGCTATGCGAGGTGATGGACATGGACCCGGTGCCCATACTGATGTCGATGGTGTTCTTCAGCAACATAGGCGGCACGGCCACACCGGTCGGAGATCCACCCAATGTCATAATCGCTTCTAATAAAGCTGTTGTGCAAGCTGTAAGAATTTCTTTTTCCCTTGACAGTTAACAATTTGTGACCGACAGTATAATACAACAGAGAGAGAAGCATTCGCTAAATAAAAGGAGAGAACCCATTTATGACAATTCGATATTTAGTAATTGTGCCTATCTAAACTCATGTCTACAGTGCTTATTTCCCTTTTTTTACAAGCTTTTATTTAACTTGCGATGTGGGTTTGTTCGGATGGAATCTTGAAAGAAAAGAAAAAAACGTTTATTCAGAACCACAAAAAAGTGTAAGTCCGATAAAATACATAATACGTAGTATGAAATATGTGATTCTAAAATGGAATTCACTCAGCGTTTGCTACGACTGTGGCGCCTAGATTTGACCCACGGAGACAGCGCTGGTCTTCCGTGGATCCAAATAATATCAGACTCAATTTAATGCAACTCAATTTAACCAATTTTGATTTTTGAATTTTGATTATCTTCAACCGATTTAGGTGAAATTTTTTTATAGTTACACGTTTAGTTGGAATGACAATGCATGCATGTTATCTGTGACGTCATTCTTAATCCAACATGGCGGAACACCCAAGATGGCGTACTAGTTATATTTAATGTACTCCGAAATCTCAGTTTTTCCATATTTTATCGGAAACTACTATGGATGTAATTGTAATTTTTATTTTAATGTATCGGTAATAATAATATCCTAAAACGCTTAGAACAGTTTTTGATAACTGGCTTAGTTTTTGAGTAATTAGGTAAAACGTCGTTTTTCTGCTATATTCTTCCGCGACGCTGCATGTCGCACCTACCAAATCTCCGTGAGAGTGAGAAAGACAAAAATAAATTCAATAAATCCCCTTAAAGGGTTTACTGCGAATAATACGGATAAATTGACGTATAAAACCTTATTCTAAAAAATATTTTTTGAATCATAAATTTTTGTCTATAAATTCTATTATTCAAAGTTACTTCTTCTACGTTTTCCAGCATTAGTCAATACCAAGTGTTCATCTTGCAGGGCGTCAATTTCACGAACTTCACGATGCACATGACCCTCGGCATCCTGCTGGTGTGCGTACAGACGTTTTTCCAGATCAGATTCATTTACAGAGACACCAACAAATTAAGACTCAACGTGCCCCGAGATATACAAGGTAACGATATACTGCATAATCTGTGGCTTCAGAAAGTTTGCAATTGGTGTCACAAGTTGGTGATTGCAATCTTACTCTAAGTTTTAAAAAGGATTGACTTCCAACACTTTCTTCCACCCACGTTTTGTCCCGACAGCTACTAAAGACTACACAGAATCTTGTCATGTAGCGGATCAAGTATAGCAAAACAAATAAATCTGTCATGCTAATTATGGATTTCCGCGCAATTACGCTTGCTTCTTGGGCTACTTGGGCCGAAACCTACAATAAGAGGTTTCTTATCTTAAAGAGTAACTAAACATAGCTGCACATAACTAACATAGGTGCACTCCCAAGTTCCTTACTGTCCAAATCCACCTCTAGTTTCTGACTTTGAAACGTTCTTGCACTGAATCATCACGTGTTTGACAGATCTCCGTCACCAAATCTCAATATGGCGGCGAGCGATAGACTCTCTACCACTCCTGAGTAGAGACCAGCAGGTGGTGAGAGAGAGACTGGAGAGAAAAATGAAGAAGCTCACAGCGCAGTTGGAGACCATGGTCAAGGAGAGCAACAAGAGAGTCTGTCCGAAGGAAACCTTCCAGACTACGTTAGCACAGTTGAAGGAAAAGGTACTCACACTTAGTATTGTTTAGGTCCATTTTCACCTTCAGCCTGAAAATATACGATTTCTGGGGCCAAATCTCTTTCCAGCCTATGCAGCTTGCGCACGTAGAGATATGTCTCTCTACTTTTGTCGCTCTTTTTTTTCTGATACGGATCAGAAAGATAAAAGAGAGCGACAAAAGTAGAGAGACATAATATCTCTACGAAGAAGCGCACAACAAACTCAGCCGGGTATTCTTTATAATGTAATTACCTATATTGTATTTTATAATGTTTTCAAAGGTGTGTGAAACCTTCAAACTAGCAAGTGGCTATTGTGTTGGCCTAGAAGGAAACCCTTTTTCGCACAATACAAATTGAATCTTAGTTGTAGTGCAAAAAGTGGAAGATTATCTTATGTTCTATAATTTTATACCTACAATATCTTTATTTCCAGTACCACATCCGGGATAAAATGCTGCTAGTGAAATCTACAGTTGCTATCAGCTTCGTGGTCATTGTCTTCTTCTTGCATTCAATTCCTGAACTCAGTAAGTCCAATTATTATGATACTTATATAAACCCACTCGTCTAAACCTGAGAGCACGTAGGTATATCATGAAATTAGTCAACAAGAAAGTTATTCTTAATCTGACAATCCACATTTTATTTCTGGCGCTGTATATACAAACACAGCCTAATATGGAGTGCGCTTACCTTTTACCTATAGAAGCCTTCTAATTTTTAATTTGAACATTCCAAAATTGTGCTTAGGGTAACCTCACAAAATAGGATGATTTATTATAACTAGCTGACCCAGTAAACGTTGTTTTGCCATTAGGGATATATAAAAAAATAGCTTACGACCTTGTCTCAGATGTACCGATCACACAGAAATTTTTATAGCAATAGGTCGGAGCCGTTTAGGATGAGTTTGCTAACAAACAAGACACGAGAATTTAATATATTATATTAGGTGCTTACATATGAAATTGGCGTTTTGTCATACTGGCCACTTTGATCTCAAATATCTCTTCTTTGGTTAGAAATTCCAGTTTCAAATTTATACAGCTAATTACTCATGCTTTTGTGTTTTGAAATTCGTAATTCATTTGTTTTTTTCTCTTTTGTTTTTTTTTTTGCGCCACTCTGTTTACAAAATGGAAAACTTGAAATATCGCGTTATTTACGAGTACGAGTTCCATCGTGGCACCAGTACTGCAGAAACGGCTCGAAGGATTAATGATGTGTACGGCGAGGGTGTTGCAAAAGAAAACACAGTACGTTTTTGGTTCCAACGTTTTCGTTCTGGAAATTTCGACCTGCAGAACAAGCCCCGTGGACGGCCGGAGACCAAAGTTGACAATGAAGAATTGAAGGTTATTGTGGAAGCGGATCCATCGCAAACCACGTCCGAGCTAGCTGCAGGCTGCGGTGTTAGTGATAAAACTGTTTTAGTTCACTTCAAGCAAATTGGGAAGGTGAAAAAGCTTGAAAGGTGGGTACCTCATGAATTGAGTGCAGCAAACCGACAAACGCGCGTAGACTGCTGTGTTACATTACTCAACCGGCACAGTAATGAAGGGATTTTAAGTCGAATCATTACCTGTGATGAAAAAGGGATCCTGTATGATAATCGGAAACGCTCATCGCAATGGTTGAACCTTGGCGAACCAGCCAAATCCTGCCCCAAACGAAAATTGACTCAAAAAAAATTACTTGTGAGCGTTTGGTGGACTAGCGCCGGCGTCGTTCACTACAGCTTTCTTAAATCTGGCCAGACGATTACGGCGGATATCTATTGTCAGCAACTGCAATCCATGATGGAAAAGCTAGCTGCTAAACAACCGAGGCTGGTCAATCGTTCTAGGCCACTGCTGCTTCAGGACAACGCTAGACCACACACTGCACAACAGACGGCTACCAAATTAGAGGAGCTTCAATTGGAATGCCTAAGACATCCACCTTACTCCCCGGACCTTGCTCCAACAGATTACCATTTTTTTCGAAATTTGGATAACTTCTTACAAGGGAAAAAATTTAACTCCGATGAGGCAGTCCAAAGCGCTTTCAAAGATTTTATTGATTCCCGTCCGAATGGCTTTTTTAGTAAGGGGATCAATGAACTACCTATAAGGTGGCAAAAGTGCATAGATAGCAATGGTACATACTTTGATTAAATATATATATTATATTTAAAAAAAATCGACTTTATGTTCCTCCCATACAAAACGCCAATTTCATATGTAAGGACCTAATATTTTGGTGCCGAAACCCGGGTCGCGTCTCACTGTCCCTTTTACAGTGAAACTTTTATTGCATCGTCCCTGCATATCGAATGTCGTATTACAGCCGGGCCAGATTTAATATCAATTGCTTAGTAATCTTATAGCGCCATCTCTAAAACTTATGTGGATTTCAATATTTAATTTACAAACTTTTAGTGTCACAAACAGCAGTGGTCTTCTCTGTTGGGCCTTAGCCAAACAGGGGTACGGGCCTCTTACCCGGGTATAGGCGCGGGAAAGATCTCTTCCCCGGATCTCTTTAAGCCTTTGTTGGCTAAGGCCTGCCGTCTTGGCTTCGGGCCTCAGGGTAAGTATTGAAGGTTTATAGGTTCCGTGTCCCCCTCACGTCGGATCGGCTCGATGGTAAGCGCGGGGGAATCGGCGAATCCGGTAATGCTCTCTTCGTTTTCTTCGTCGCTGTCTTCGAGGGCGAGAGGCGAGGTCACAAATAATACTTTTTTATCATAATAGGTACTTGTCTGTTGCGCTATCTAAGTTCACTTGCATCGCGCATCGTGTTTTCATAAAACCACACAGTATGTCAGCCCTCGTTGTGACCACCAGATCGCGTATCTCTCGGCTGGACGGCGCTACTTGGCGCCATACTGCTGCTGACGCTGGCTGACCGCGAGGACCTGGAGCCCATACTGCATCGGGTCGAGTGGTCCACTCTACTGTTCTTCGCGGCGCTCTTCGTTTTGATGGAGGTACAGCGGGGCTAGACAAAGTGACAGTCGTTTGGCGTTCACGACCACAGAGCAAGGAATGACTTTATATTGTGTTCACGACAGTAGATAAAAATGTATGGACAAACCTGCACGTGACAAAAACAAATGCATGCAGAATCTACTTTATGCTAAGCGTTGTTCACTGTCGACTGTCAATTATCATGCGAAGTACGCTAAAGTTATCTACAAGGTCTGCGAGAACGCCAGGGAGCGTTCAAATTGTCGTAGTCGATTTTCAAAAAAAGCGTGTTTTCCTCTAGCTGGTCACGTGGTTTTTCTACAGTAACTTGTTTTGTCCATATACATTTTTATCTACTGTCGTGAATGCTAAACGACTGTTACTTTATCTAGCCCCGCAGTAGATACTCAGAGTCGTTATCCGAACAACCGCTTAACGAACTACCCCCGCCCCGATTGACGTGTTAATTCTATAGATGATTAGCTATACGCTGGTTTGAAAACAAGGTGAGAGCACCATCAGTACCTATCAAATAAATAATCAAAAAATACGCGATCAAGCCACTCGTAAACGGGTTGGCTTTCTTCGGCACACGAAATTTGAAGATAATATTTTAATTGTGTTGTGGCTTAATTAGTTCGGTTAAACGGTTTTCTGATCACCCAGGTGTCTGAAATAGTTCGAATATTCGACGCTCTACTGTAATAACTATAGTAGAGGGTTTTATTCAACAATCATAAAGATTTCTACTTAATACTGTTCATATAAATGTTCATTTGTTTCACAGGCTCTCTCTAAACTAGGTCTGATTGAGTTCATAGGCGGTGTAACTGAATCTCTCATACTGCGAGTGGATGAAAATGGCCGACTGGCCGTAGCGTTGCTCCTGTTACTGTGGGTGAGTACTTCTTATGTCTGTTCCTAATAAACTGTTTATCTTCGATTTGTCCTACTAGGGATACCAATTTGACAGAAGCTCCATACAAGTCTATCTCTGGTATGGCGAACAATGAATAGATGGGATATTAATATTACGGGAACTGCCGTTGGAATGGAATTATCCATGGTTATTTTTATTTTTATAGGTACATACAAACATACGGATTAAATACAGACCTCCTTAAAGAATTTAAAGTCGGTTAAAAATAAATTGGCGGTAGATTGTATGTATTAAGAAAATGGCACTTTTATTATACTTATACTTTATAATTATAATATTAAAATAAAAAATATGTATTTATAAATTATATTTGTTTAAAATTTTGTATAATATTATATTTATGCTTTTTTATAGTTTTGGTGGCGTCCGAAAACCAGCGCTCAGGCCTATAGCCTGAGCCTTCATGCTGAGACGCCACCGTTTCAAATTTATAGGAATAGGGTTTAATTTATATGTTTAATTATTGTTTTTTTCTTATTGTTTATATTTTAGATCTTTTAGTTTTTACGTCTGTGCTGTGCCTATTTCTATTTGTTTGAATAAATCTATTTTCTTTCTTTCTTTCTTTCTTCCTTTCTTTCCTTTTAAAACATTAGATATTATAATATAGTACAACGCACAACTTTTTTTTATTCAATAAATAATTAATTTCCAATTTCAAGGTGTCGGGAATAACCTCAGCGTTCGTGGACAACATCCCGCTCACCACCATGATGGTACGGGTGGTGACAGCACTGGGCTCCAACCCGACGCTTAACCTGCCCATGACTCCGCTCATATGGGCGCTATCCTTCGGCGCTTGTTTGGGAGGTAAAGGACACTCACGCGTAGTAAAATCCGGAGCTAGACACATTATGCGGTATCTGCCCATCACTCCGCTCATATGGGCGCTATCCTTCGGCGCTTGTTTGGGAGGTAAAGGACACTCACCGTAGTAAAATCCCGAGCGAGACACATTATGCGCTATCCGCCCATCACTCCGCTCATATGGGCGCTATCCTTCGGCGCTTGTTTGGGAGGTAAAGGACACTCACGCGTAGTAAAATCCCGAGCGAGACACATTATGCGCTATCCGCCCATCACTCCGCTCATATGGGCGCTATCCTTCGGCGCTTGTTTGGGAGGTAAAGGACACTCACGCGTAGTAAAATCCGGAGCTAGACACATTATGCGGTATCTGCCCATCACTCCGCTCATATGGGCGCTATCCTTCGGCGCTTGTTTGGGAGGTAAAGGACACTCACGCGTAGTAAAATCCCGAGCGAGACACATTATGCGCTATCCGCCCATCACTCCGCTCATATGGGCGCTATCCTTCGGCGCTTGTTTGGGAGGTAAAGGACACTCACGCGTAGTAAAATCCGGAGCTAGACACATTATGCGCTAACTGCCCATCACTCCGCTCAAATGGGCGCTATCTTTCGGCGCTTGTTTGGGAGGTAAAGTGCACTCACGCGTAGTAAAATCCCGAGCTAGACACATTATGCGGTATCTGCCCATCACTCCGCTCATATGGGCGCTATCCTTCGGCGCTTGTTTGGGAGGTAAAGGACACTCACGCGTAGTAAAATCCCCGGGCTTGACATATTATGCGAATCTGCCCATCACTCTCTTCATATGGGCGCTATCCTTCGGCGCATGTCTGGGAGGTAAAGGACACTCACGCTTAGTAAAATCCCGAGCTAGACACATTATGCGCTATCTGCCCATCACTCCGCTCATATGGGCGCTATCATTTGGCGCTTGTTTGGGAGGTTAAGTACACTCACGCGTAGTGAAATCCCCGGGCTTGACATATTATGCGGTATCTGCCCATCACTCTCCTCATACGGGCACTTTCCTTCAGCACTTGTTTGGAAAGTTACGTGCACTCACTCGTGCCCATCAATTCACACCTTGAATCTTCCTGTCGTTTGGAAATTGTGTTAAGTTTTGACGATAATAATATACTTAGTCAAAGTCAGCACTATTGTACCAAGCGCTGAGCTTGAACCTGTCTCGAGTCTGCTCATATGTCTATCATGAAACATGAAATGTATGGAAATGGCTTAAAAAATCCATAGACTGCAGTTAAGGGTCAGTTGACACCGTGGCGGAATGGAATGGAAGCGACGTTTTTTACATCATCATCATCTCTTTCGTAACGCTCTTGTCAGAGCGGTCGTGGTCATCACTTTTCAGTCACACGCTTGACAATTCGTCTCCACTCCTCCCGGACAGCTGCTTTCCTGGTGCACACATGTAAGGGGACGTCCACTGCAGCCTTAACTTGGTCCGTCCATCTCATAGGCGATCTGCCGCGAGGTCTAGTTCCATCTACTTTTCCTTGGACGACTAGACGTTCGATGGAGATATTGTCACGTCTAGTCACGTGACCAAAGAAAGTGAGAATTCGAGCCTGAACGATGGAAGACAGACGCTGCTTGATGCTGAGTTCTTCCAGAATGGACTTGTTGGTCCGGAATTGGTTCCAGGACACTCTTAACATTCTTCTCCAGCACCACATCTCGAGAGCGTCTATTTTCTTTTTCTCACTTTCTCGCAGGGTCCACGTCTCCGAAGCGTAGCTCCGTTTTTTACATAGCATAGCATAATTAACTTTATGTCAATTATATAAGATACAAACTAAATAGGGGCCAAAAAAGGTCGCGCGACTTCCGGAGAACCCTCTCGTATCTCGAGTATTATTTATTTTGTATCTTATACAATTGACAGAAAGTTCATGATGCTATGCAAAAAAAGTCGCTTCAATTCCATTCCGCCGCGGCGTAATTGACCCTTATAGAACTGGGTGCTACATTTACCGACATTCAATCTGCCCATCACCCAAGTGCTATTATAAGCGTTCTCTTAATCTCGTTAATTTCCTTAATATTCCTCCTACATTCTTACAGTCACTTTTCCACCATAGAGCCGCGAGACGTCGAGAGAAGTGGCATCCTTATGTGGTTGATGTGCATCAGCATACTCGAACGAAACGCTTTTCTTCTACGTTTCTGATACGAACCGCTAACGTGTGGAACACCCTTCTAGCTTCCGTGTTCCCAGCCAAATACAATCTGGGTGCCTTCAAGAGATGAGTGAATAGGCATTTTCTAGGCAAGCGCGCTCCATCCTAAACCTCATCATTTATGTTCATCAGACTTGATTGTAGCCAAGTGCAAGCCTATCAATTATATAAGAAAAAAGTGATTCTGCATATCCTCAATCTGTCCCCCAGGTAACGGCACGCTGATCGGCGCGAGCGCGAACGTGGTGTGCGCAGGAGTGGCGGAGCAGCACGGCTACCGGTTCACCTTCATGCAGTTCTTCAAGATCGGCTTTCCAGTCATGATTGGACATCTGATCGTCGCGACGGGGTACCTCCTGCTCTGTCATTGCGTGTTCACTTGGCACTGATGGGTTGGAACTATGTACAACTGAACCTGTGATCTTCTGAGTGCCTAATAAATCGTGGAAGCCTGCTATTCTTCAATCCAGTATGTCCTATGATATTTAAATAGGACGTCCCGCGGGTTTGATTCCAGAAGAGCCTAGCGGTTCATGTAACGCGTCGGCTGCATTTTGTGAAGTGAAATATTTAAAAAACGTTGCGGCATTCGTGTCTTTACGTAGATTACATGTGAACCCACCCCTCTCCCCACCCCCCTACTCCGATCACGCTAACTACGTCATGCCTGCGTGAAGTCTGTGGTGAAGTGAAGAGAATCCACATACTCAAGGAAGGATAGGTACATTTCGCCTTGTCCGTCCGTCTATCTTTGAAGTCGAAACCGGGACTATCATAGCTAACTAACTATACTTAGATGTTATTTGAATTTGATAAATCTTATTCTTAGGAATCTGTTATTATTAGACAAAGAAGTCATCTGTTATTATTTTTTTATTGATTTTTTAGTTAGTTAGTTACATATTTTTAAACTAATCATAGTCGAGCAAAAAACCAAAATTATATTATTGTGACTTCGTGTCAAACTGTGTAGGTTAGCGATCACCTGTGATATGTACATAATATCTATAAATAAATAATATTTCGTATTTAATCTTCCAGAACCTTTACTGTGAAATCACGGTCTCTTAAGAAAGTAGAAACGGGATTAAAAAATATTCCAATGGGAATAGAAACCAGACTGCTAAATTGATCACGTTAGTAATATTGTTGTGAATATTGTTAGTAATTCTATTGCTTTAAAGGTAAATTACTTACTATACTCCGACTTTTAATCCAATGCAGTAAAATGACGTTTCTATATGTTATTTTTAAGTAAATTAATAAACGAAATAAAATATAGGTACTTATAATCCAAGTAACTAGGTAGGTATTTCATATAAATATATTCTTTAGAAATTAATGTTTTATGATTTTAGAAAAATATGAAACGTCAGTTTACTGCATCGAATTAAAAGTAGTAGTATAATTGCTTGTAGGTTAATACCTATTACTGATGTAAGGTAATTTATTTTGATAATATTGTAAATTAATTATTAAACTATAGGTTTATTTGTTACCCAATAGTTTTGTGAAATAAAAATAACATCCTCATTCACATATTGTTTTATTTTGTAATGGCTTTGTGTATAGTCAGGGGGCTCAGTGCCCAGGAATGAGTACCTCAAGCGATATCTAAAGATATGAACCCATATTATCTTATAGTTGGTTTTAACCGAGCATAGACTAGGGCAGAGCAGGGGTCCCATAGAATAAAAATAAAGCTGAATTAGCCTTGACCTTACCACTCTGGCGAATTAGCAGGCTTCACACATGCTCCCCTATAAATAATAATCAGCCAAGTGCGTGTCGGACTCGCGCACGAATGGTTCCGTACCATTATCTAACGTAAAGAGATAATATAGAAGCTATAACTCAAAATCTCAATACCCTATTACTACAAATATACAAGTAGTGTATAATAGTAGTGTACATATTAGTAGTACTGGGAGCTCTAGACCAAAAAAAAATGGCGTGCTTATGAGGAGGCCTATGTCCAACAATGGATGAATGAAGGCTCCTAAAGAAGAGCTCTAGACCATCGACCATAAATTCGCTTCTCGCTCGCACTGTAGACTGTACGAGCAATACTTGCGTGTAATAAAGAAGTCTGCCTCAAATTAAATCAAAAATATGTTTATTTCACATAGGCCTAACGTACAGGCTCTTGTAAAACGGCAATATGATATTTGTCGCAAATGTTTTTAACTACAAGACGACGACCTAAAACTAAGTTTACGAGGGTTCCAACGCGTATTGACTGTCCCTATTCTATTAAAACGAGAAGTAGAGATAATGTGGTCGATTCTGTTGTGCAAAATCTCTAAACTAAACTAATTTAAAA
This sequence comes from Coenonympha arcania, assembly GCA_036785405.1. Lineage (NCBI taxonomy): Eukaryota > Metazoa > Arthropoda > Insecta > Lepidoptera > Nymphalidae > Coenonympha > Coenonympha arcania. Next base: position 16,875,344 of record CM072062.1, read on the forward strand.
TAGTGCTATCCTTTTCAAACTGCTCCCGATGGAAAAGGATAGCACCATTTAAAATTAGTTTAGTTTAGAGATTTTGCACAATAGAATCGACCACATTGGGTAAAGAAAACACATTTTTACTAGAAACAAATTTTCCATTTAATTATGTTTACTGATAAAAAAAAACTAACAGCTACCAATAGATAGTACAAACCTAAAGACACCGGTAATTAAAATTTCTAACTGAAAAAAGTCCATCATAAATAAAATGTTGTGATAACAAATCATTCCGTACACAAACATGAATATAAACATCAATGATTAACAGTTCCTAAGAAATTCAAGTAGTATCCATTTTTTCTACAGAATAAGAAAATGAGTATTTTTTTATTCAATTACTAGGTATGTAGGTATTGGGAACAAAACACACCATACAATAACCGAAAACTACCCAGAAACTTATTGCCTGATTAGACAAGTTTGTTCCATAATATTATACACAAATAGATTTAAATCTTTGCAATTAGCACTATCCAAGTGTATGCCGAAACTTCGGCCTCGGCCGAAAGCTAAAGATACCAAGGGTAGAATACGCTTCGGTCCAAATGTTGTAAATTAAAGTGAGTCCAGACATATTTATAAAGCATTACATTACAAAATAAATTTGACTCGTATGTAAAGTACGTAATTTAGAAATACGGATGGCAATTAATTATAGTGCTATCCTTTTTTTTCATGAAATACCGGATAGCAATACTTTTAGACTCGAATTGAGTTTCAGTTTAGTAAGACAGAGTACCTACTAGCTCTTTCGGAACTGTATATCTAACATTTATAATATGTCAATGTAACAACGAACTTGGCAGTCGATTTTCATTAAATAATAACATACTTATACAATATTAACGACTGTTTTGAATATTTAAATCACCCTGAAGTCTGAACTAAACGTTCCAACCTCAGACTCCCAATTTAAACCAACTTGGTCATACATTTCTAATCTGTTGCGATGTCATATTTCTTCGATTCCTATGCCTGCGCGCAAAATCTCGGTTATACACTTGCGGAATAAAATTTCAGTTATTTTTTAAAGTTGGTTGTATGAAGTCTAACGCATTGTAATTTATTTTCGGCAACAGTATAGTAGTTTATGTAACGGTTACATAATGGGGGGGGGGGGGGTATTAAAACATGAGTGTGAGTTTAAAAAACGAGCCGCAGGCGAGGATTTTAATAGTATCACACGAGTGTTTTAATACCTAATTATGTAGAGTTTCATACACTACTTTATCTACGCTCATATTATTATCATAAATCCAAACCATAAAATCTTGCTAACGTTTGTCGTAAATCATTCTAATCTAATCTAATCTCTTAAGTTTTGACTAAGTAACAAAAAAAATTGGTTGTCTGTAAAGTCGGTTTACGGACGATAGATTTACGTGATAACGTCATAATCATAATCATTATGATAATCATAAACATAATCTTAATCGTCATCGTAATAGTTATCGTAACCGTAAACATAATCGTTATCGTAATCGTAATAGTTATCGTAATCGTAACCTTAATCGTAATCGTAATAGTTGTCGTAATCGTAATCATAATCACAGGCGCAGGTGGAACGTTACGCGGAACGGTACACGGAACGGTACTATTTTTCATGAGTGCTGCTGGTGTTCATCAATTTATTAAACGTTATCACGTCAATAACACATTAAAATGTTAAAAATAAGTATGTATGGCGTCAAAATTCTGCAAAGGTGGCGCAGAATCATACACAATAGACATTGTTGTTGTTGTCTATGGTCAATCATGGCCCATCCATACACTCGGTAATGACTACCAACTATAATCAAGTTGTCTGTGGATTCACTTAAAAAAATATTACATAAAGAATATTACCCTAGATAAAAATACAGGAACCCAGAGCCGTGTATCGTTATGGAAATTATACATGTTTCTTTAAATATTTCCATAGTAGAGCGATGTTATTATGAATAACTTTTTAATAATTATAGAAGCCTGTGAATAAAGTAGGTCATTATGTGACACATTTTGATTTCATAATTCGAACTTTGAGCAATAAGCGTAGATAAAGTAACTTAATGGTTCGTAAGTCGTGCGGTGTGTGTAGAGCTTAAATAATAATTACATGCAATGTTATAGTTTATTTAATAATGAAATCGTTGTTTTCTGTCACAATGAAATGAGGAACGTCTCTGCAGCTCTCTGAGATGCTGAGAGTAAACTTTTTTAATCTGCACTATGGAGAGTGTTGATATTGTCATATATCTGGTTGTTCTGTTGATCCTAGGATCTTAGTGTATTACTCATGATTTAGGCTACCTACACAGGCATATAAGACCTAATATACCACAAGGAACGATCTAATTGGAAAAAAATTGCATTTTGGTTGAAAACAGTTTCGTATAATAATCCAATAAGTTAAAATTTAAAATCAAGAGATCAAGTAACACCGCAATAAGAAAAATAAAATTCGACATTTCTCTACAATAGTTAGAAAAGAGTTTATTTTTAAATAATTTGTATGAACAAGTAACACCTAAATGAGACAAATGTGTGATATATATTTTTTTTTTCATTTTTAAAATTATCTCAAAGACACATAACGTGAAACAAATGTCGTAATGTGAATTTGCCTAAAGACTGATTTTTTTCTCGCAAGCTATAAGAAAATTGAAATATTTTAAAACCAATCATGGATCACAGTCTTTTACGAAAATAAAAAATAAAAAACGGAAAAAAATCAATCCTTATTGTGCCCACGAATTTTTATGGATTATAAACATATTCCTCCATATTTAAAAATTCAATGGATTTTTAATTTTTTTTTATTCTCTAGATAAACCCCGGTAAAATAATTGTTATAATAATTGTGTATTAGAAAAAGCATATTTTTTTCTTTTGATTTAAATTAAAAACTACTAAATCTAAATAAGTGTTATAATTCTTAATATTTACATAGATGAGTGTTTAAAATATAGTTTTTTTTTTATTTTTAATTTGTATATTAGTGCTGCCAAGTTAAACTGTCATAATAAATACGTGACCAGTACGAGTGAATCATCGACAAAGGAATATATTTATTGAGAAACATTTTTTAATGAAGTAATTAGATTTTAGCGTGCATCTATCAAAGATAAAAAAACGCCCATGTCGACATTCGTAACCTGGCAACACTAAATTTTAAATGTTCAATCTTAAAAATAATAAAAGCTTTAGTATTGCCATTCTATACTAAACTAATATCCAGAATGACGCAATGGCAGATTTAGAGATAAAACTAAGCAATTTTCTTAGCAATTTTTTTTGTGAATTTAAATGATAAAATTGCATAATTTTAACTCCGAAATACACTTATTATTGTATTATACCTAAAATACAAATAATTTTACATTTAATATACAGTTGATATTGCAATGTGTGTGTCAATTTTTTAATATAATAATTAAGGATTTTAGTAAAAAATAAAGAACTTACAGTTTCTTTTTATTTGGTTATGTGATTTCATTCGTTCATAAGAAGTTTTATATAAAGAAAAACTAGAAGCGTATAGAGTAAAGAATATATTTAGACTACTAAATAATTTAGTAACAGTACAAAAACTCTTTCGACCTACCTAAACGCCATTTAAATATAAAGCACATCTTAAGTATTATTAAAGTGCAAGTTAAGTTAATGGTAAAATACAAAAAAAAAAATAAGATGCACTTAAATTTTAATAGGAATTTAAATACGTGATTCGTCGCGATCAAATAATTAAAACTCTCGTCATTACACTTTGAACTTTAAGATAAAGGCTCATACGGTTTCAAATCGATCCTTATAGCGCCTTGTCGATTATAATATTATCTACATTTTTACAAAGAGGTGGTGAGAATTAAAATTTCGCCTAGGAATAATAATAATTCAAGGATTACAGGGGTCTACCTGCAACATTCAAATTTTATTTTTCGCAATTTGTAAGCCAGTAAGCCAAAGTTTACTTATAAGGCAGGCAAGTATCATCTTCACATATTAATACTTGCTGACCCGGCAGACGCTGTATTGCCATATAAATTATTTGTCACTTAGGGGTATAAAAAATAGTTTACGTGCCATTCTCAGACGTACCGAATAAACACGAATTTATAAAAATCGATAAAGCAGTTTCGGAGGAGTTTGGTTACAAACACTGACACGAGATTTATAGCCGGGCAAACGTTGTTTTGCCATTAGGGATATAAAAAATAGAGACCAGGGGCCGTACCACCATGTCTATAGCAGTATTATTGTTATATTGTTTTGACATTTTCATACAATGTCAATATGCAAATTTTAAAACAATATTACAATAATACTGCTATAAGAGATAATGGTACGGCATCTGTTCTCAGACCTACCCAATGTAGACAAAAAATTTCATAAAAAAATCAATCAAGCAGTTTCTGAGGAAAATTTTCAAAATCGTCAATTTTCGGACTAATGTCCAAAGATGAATACTTTTTAGCCAAGATATCAGCTATATACAAACATGTGAAGATGATACTGCCATTAGCTTACAAATTACGAAATACCAAATATAATTATAAAATGGCGGGCAATCGCTTGCATTGAAACTCTAGCAGTTGAGCTCAAATTATAAGCCTATTGATGCTTTTCATCATAGTATTTCCTGTACTTACAGTCCGTTGCAGTTGACCAAATTTAGGCGAAATTTTAACCCACCTATATTCGATCGTCTTGTTTATTTATTTATTTAAACCTACGATTGATTCTGACAATGTTTCGCGTATAGGAAGTGATTGCGATGGATAATTTTGACGTATGTGTATCAGTTATCACTCACCAAAATTATTAACAATTAAAAAGTTTTTCCTGGCTTTATTAAAAATATTTAATTTGACATAAAACTGTCCAACGCAATCATCTATCCCACGAAAACTTAGCCAACAACCGAATACACTATAAACTTCATCGCACCAAACATTTGCCCAGCGCGTCGCCAATAGTAGGGGAGCCCAAGAGGGGGATTTTGGTAGTGATTAAAGCGTCGTAGGGACCTATTGAATTTTGAATATTATTAGGTGCTAAAAAAATGAGGGTATATTATGCTATTTCAGTGCTGGGGCATGAAAAAAAAAATCGTGACTGAAACTTTTTTTTCGAGCGGGTCAGATTTTTATACAGACGCTCCTTGATGTGCTTTTCATCCTGACCCCATAATCTGACAATTATGTGGAGGAGTTTTCTTAATCTGCCGGATTCCAAATTTTATTTTTAACGCAACGTGAACCTCAAAAATGCAGTGTAGTGCAATATAGTGTGGTTACATATTTTTTCATTACTCATACACGGAAAGTAGGTCTGAAGTTGCCTGAGAAGCGGGTTGAAAGTAATACTTTGCAGCCCTAGGGAGAATCGTTTTCAACTGACAGCTGTCAAATAATTAAAAAAAAAACTAGTTGTCACATTTTTATTGGAGTTCAAATGAAACACGACATAGGTACCTACCTACCCGAGTGCAACCATAGACAAGAAGAAAGATAGACTTTATTCATAAAGTAAAGACAACTGATTCATAGACATTCATAGACAATCATAGACAATACTTGACTATTAAAAAGCTAAATGCATAGCTCGCCGGCTAGGCCAAAGAAAAAAAAAGGCGGGAAAGTGGCAAGCGGCAATCCGATCTTCATTTGTTTTTCGAGTTGTAGGCTTCTGTTTAACAATGATTTTTATTGACACAATTATTCAATTTTCTTTAGCTAATTTCTATTTTTATTTTGACTTTCCTTATATTCGTAATGAAAAGCACAGTGTTTACCTCGGGATAAAGACTTATTTAGTCCCTCGAACTATAGGCGCCAAACTCCGTCTCGGGACTAAATAAGTTACTTTCATCCCTAGGGTAACAATATACTATTCTAGGTCACAATCACATAGTGGACTCTAAGTAAAATAGAACAATAAAAAACTAAGGACAGTTATTCGACTGTAACTAAGATCTAAGAAAATAATTATAAGTAGGAAGTTTAAGTTAGAATAATATTACTAATTAGCTCATAAGCTAGATCGTAGTACATAGTAAAGTAACCATTTGGCAATGGTACTTTATAAGGAAAAAAAACCAGGCAGATTATGGAAATTCCTTGTCATAATTGTCTAATTATAAGTCAGGACGGCCAGCATATCAAGAAGAAGCGTCTGTATAAAAATCTGACGCGCTTGAGTACACTTTCATGGACAGAATTTGTTTTTAATTTTTTGACAACCAGTATTAGCTTCCCCCACTACTGAATAGCAAATATAACCAGGCCAGTCTCACTTATCACGTGACCGTCCCGGCTACAAGTAGAGTTTCGGACTACCATATTTCAGATGGTTGCCGCTCGCGGGCCGAGTTGCACGCGCTAGTTCTGTACGGTCTATTTTACGCGCCGTCTGACTACGGCAGCCCTAGTACGTCGTAAGAGATAAAGTTAGGCGATAGAAAGAGACCACAACATTGCGTTTGTTGCGTGTCGATTTTGAGGGCGGGGCCAGGCGCTATTGCGAACTGAATTGCACTTTTTGTGTCAGCGCTAGAGTCGCTATTTCTTTAAATTTTCGTGCGGAGTGAACCTTCTGCTACTATTTAGTGTTCTGTGATATAACCTCTTTTTCATCTTAGCACCTAACGTTTACAATGCGATAGATTCTCACGACGCTCGAGCAACTACCGATGTAGCATCGTGGGCTCCGCTGCTGCAAAATGTGTGACAAACATTTGGACCAACATTGTCTATCAACACAGATGTTTGATCAACTGTTCGGACACGTCGTTCTTGGTGAGCTCGAAGTCGGCGGCCTTGCCTCGCTGCAGGATCTCTATGGTGGACCGGGACTCGAGCTGCTTGATGTGGAGCACGACCTTCGGCTCGGGTAGCGGCGCGACGGGCTTGGCGACGGCGAGCGTGGTGGTCTTGAGCGCGCGGGCGAGCGTCTTGAGGAACTTGAACCACTGCCGCTCGTTGGCCGTCGCGTCCGGCGTGTTCACCAGGTGTATGGCCCGCTCCATCAGCGCGCACACGCAGCTTAGCGTTAGCTGCGGATTGAAACATGTTGATAATTTATGTTTACAATTTACTAAACTATTACCTTCTAACTACTACTTTTATTTGTTAGGGTTTACAAACAACGACACAGTACAGGGGGCTGATTGTGTAACTTTTGACGATGAAATGGTATTCCTTGACCATCAAAGTAAAATATTCCTTGAGTGTATCAGTTTAAAGTCACAAATTCATTACAACCGATTTCAACATGGAGCGTTATGGAGCGTATCGTACATACCTAAACGTATAAGAACGCATAAACGAAATTGAGCTCTAATTCAATGTACTTATGGTTTATTTTACTTTGATGCCAACGACCATGAAATGAATACCATTTCGAAATGAAATGAAATGAAATGAAATGATTTATTTATTTTGCCAAATGTGAGTACTGAACAATATGGATAGTAGGTAAGATTTATAGTTTCTTTCACATTTTGCCATTATATTGTATGGCGTGCAAAATATAATAGTTTGCTTGTTACGATTAAGAAATTAATTGACAAATGAATCCTTTAGAGAAAATCAATATACATATAATATAAATAATTATCTACAATTATAAAACGTCATAAATCAAGAATATTCTCAATAATGTCAAATCTTACTACATCTATTCAAAAAAGCTTTACACTAAAGAAGCATTGATTATCTGGAAATACTCGTATGTCAAATCTTACAATTATTCAAAAAATCTTGTACACAATAAAAGCATTGGTCAATTAAATAGTCGAATAATTTTTTCCTAAACTTAGACATTGGTAGACTTTTAGTGCTGTCAGAAAGTTTATTATATAAAGTGACGGCCATACATTTCATTGTCAATAGTTACACAATCGGGGGGCAGGTACAAGAGTTTTACATATAACATATTCCACTGGGGCGTCAACCACGTAAACCACATTATAAGCTAGATACATATATATTATATAGTAGACAGTAAAATATGATGTACGTATAGAATTGGTGTGACAACGATATTGTGCTATTGCGAATTCTAAGGTAACAATGATTTAGAAGAAATAGAGAAAAGAAAAAAAAACTAATAATAATAACAATGTTGCCCGCGGCTACCATGCGTGAATTTGGATTTTCCACAAACTTTTTCTTCAATAGTTATTCTGCTATTCGGGACGAAAAACTCGACACTTGCTCTTTCCAAAATAGTTATTTGTTATGCAAGGCCGCAAAATGGATTTTTGGGCCGAGTGTCAAATTTGAATGCTGAGCGGCGAAGGATTCTAGGGTTGAACCCTGAGCGCAGCGAGGGGTTCAAAAATATAGAATCCTGAGCAGAGCGAGGCATTCAAAGACACGAGACCCAAAAAAAATTGCGGCCGTACGTAACACAAAATTTTTCATCTCACCACAGCGAGGAAAATTACTAGAAGATCACTTGGATCGGCATTGCGAGTATGCTAGATGTAGTCTTTAGTAATACCTTGCAATAACTTCACTCACTTAATTAAATTTCCACTTTAAATCTTCAATCATGTTATTACTAAACATTAATGAATAAAAACATGATATTATTATTAACATTCATCACGATTAGAAAAAAAAATTGAGAAATTCTTTTTTCTATTCTACTTTTTTTTTAATGCGTTTAGAAATGTCAATTTCTAAGAACCAACGATAATAGAAAATTAAAAAAAAATAACAATAATTAGATAAACAATGAGTAAATATCATGGATTTAATTAAGTTTCCTTTATTATTCATAAAACTAAATAAGAGTTATTATTTTTATCGATATTCTAAGAAAAATGTAAAAAATAATAAAATGGAAAATTCTTTCCAAAAAACCAACTTCAAATGCCACTACAAAGAATGAAATAATTTTTAATGTACACCAATTCGAAGTCGGGCAATGTTTTGTTCAATCATTAATAGTCCTTCTTATTATAAAACTTGATGTGCAAAGAAACGACAAAATTATCGACAATACGAAGGACTATTATTGAATGAACGAAACATTGCCCGACTTCGAATTGGTGTACATTAAAAATTATTTCATTCTTTGTAGTGGCATTTGAAGTTGGTTTTTTGGAAAGAATTTTCCATTTTATTTTATACTTTTTAGTGGAAAACAACTAGTGCGCAAGGCATTGGAAAAATTGCCCACATCGCTTGAAGTATGCTTCTAAAATCTGAAGAGTTCCCTCAATTTCTCCAAGATCCCATTATCAGACTTGATGACCTGACTTGATGAATACAGTCATTACTTGATGACTGCAAGGAAATGCAATAGTAACTATAAAAAATACCTCAATCGCTTCAAGTATACTAGCAAAATTTGAGGAGTTCCCTCGATTTTACCAAGATCCCATCATCAGATCCTGACCTAATGACCATAAAACTACCTCGAAAAAACATTACCCAAATCACTTCAGGTGTACTTATAAAATTTGAAGAGTTCCCTCGATTTCTCCAGGATCCCATCATCAGATCCTGACTTGGTGAATATGGGACCATCTGTGAACTATACCCTATCAAACAAAAAAAGAATTAACGAAATTGGTCCACGCATCTTCGAGTAATCGGGGAACATACATAAAAAAAAATAAAAAAATAAAAAAAAAAAAAAGATTCCGACGAATTGAGAACCTCCTCCTTTTTTTTGAAGTCGGTTAAAAAGTAAAGTACCTATACAAACTCTAAGGTCAAATTACTGACCGTATGCGTGATTAAAAGATTCCGACGAATTGAGAACCTCCTCCTTTTTTTTGAAGTCGGTTAAAAAGTCTTCATGACATTATAGACGCAATACGAGAGTACGTCATGTTCGTTTTTGGAAATGCTTTGCGGCCCTAGGGCGGGAAAGGATTTTCATACTACTTTCTCGCCCTAGGGAGGAAAGAAAATTCTTTTGGGCCCTAGGGAATATAATAGCATTTTCCGCCCGCATTTTGGGCATTAAAAATGCGTTTTCCGAGCGGGTGAGATGAAAATGTTATTTTATCACTAGAGATCTGGCTGAAATTCCGTATACTGGGAACTAATACAGAACAGTCGTCCACAAATGGATTTCAAAAATTCCAATCCTTAAAGGCCCACAATCAAGGTCAAGTGTGCTAGACGTCCATGTTAATGTAAAAGTAATATAGGCAGATATAGGGCGGACGGAGCGAAAAAATGAAAAAATGTCGCCAGTTTACCAGTGCCAAAAACGCTTGTTTTGTCAGGCTGTAGTTCACTCAGCAGCCATCTAAATGATTTTGGCAGATGGCGCTAGTTTTCTTGTACGAAAAAGGTTATCGTAATTTATCTCTCAGGTGCCCATATATATCCTCCTTGTTTCTTATCGGTGGTAAAAGTATGTATAACTTACAGCCGACGTCAGCGCGTGCGGCGTCCTCGCGGGGTCCAGCGCCTCAGATAGGTGCCCGCAGGACTCGATCACCGCCGACCAGCCGGTCGTGTTCTGCATGTATCTAGAAAAACCAAGAACCGAGGTTAGAGAATTGATTGAACTTTCACCTACTATTACTACTAAAAAAACAAAACCTGCATGGAGCAATGAAAGCATGCATCAATGAAATTAATAAATAAATAAATAAGTGCATAGAGCAATTGAAATAAATAAATCTCATTATTGTCGAATAGGTGTATTATATATATAATACTCGTGCATTACAAATATCTAACAAATAAATGGTCAAGTGCGAGTCGGGCTCGCGCACTTGGATCACTAGTTCCAATCAAAACACCTCTGCCCTGTTCCGTACACTGCGTAACCTAACACTGTTTCGTCAGCACCTTACGCCAGCGTCGTCGAAACGCTCACCCAAAAGGCTTTCAATCAGTACGTACTACGTACATATCAACGACACGTTACGGGCGGTTTCGCGACGCGTGCTCATTATCATTATATCAATATCAGTTATCATTATCAATCAATATTAATTACAGTTCATTTGCATAATATAATCAAACTCTATCATTTCTATCCAATCCCCACAGCCCACCAAATGCAAAAAATCACGTTTGTTTTATGCGAGCGCCGCCCTTAAATATATTTTTTAGGGTTCCGTAGCCGAATGGCAAAAAACGGAACCCTTATAAATTCGTCATGTCTGTCTGTCCGTCTGTCCGTCTGTCCGTCCGTATGTCACAGCCACTTTTTTCCGAAACTATAAGAGCTATACTGTTGAAACTTAGTAAGTAGATGTATTCTGTGAACCGCAACCCCCCCTGACGCTCGAAAGGTTAAGGTTTTCACACAAAATTTTAAAAAAAGTAATAAATTTTCGGGGTGCCCCATACTTAGAACTGAAACTCAAAATTTTTTTTTCATCAAACCCATATGTGTGGATAGGTCTTCAAAAATGATACTAAGGTTTCTAATATCATTTTTTTCTAAAAATGAATAGCTTGCGCGAGAGACACTTCCAAAGTGGTAAAATGTGTGTCCCCCCCCCCTGTAACTTCTAAAATAAGAGTATGATAAAACTAAAAAAAATATATGATGTACATTACCATGCAAACTTCCACCGAAAATTGGTTTGAACGAGATCTAATAAGTAGTTTTTTGATATTTACAATAAAACCTCTAAAAACAAAGTTAGTTTTGCGGTTCGATAAGAAAAGTGGTTTTTATGGTTTTATTCCTCCGGTTGTAGTACGGAACCCTCAGTGCGCGAGTCCGACTCGCACTTGACAGGTTTTTTATTTAACTATTTATTTCTAAAGTGAATAACTAAATATTCTGAGATTTTATAGCTTTAGACTTGCTTTGATGATCGCTTCAAAAGATATAGATGTTTCAATCCACGAAGACACGCCCCACTCTGTCAAAATCGCTTATGTTTCATTCGATTCGTGTGGAGTTTGACAGAGGGGGTGAGTCATCGTGGATTCAAATATATAACACTCTTTAAATAGCCTAAGATCCCGATATACAACGACCTTCACCAAGATGCTTATTTGATGAAACATATTTTATATGTAATTTAGTATATCAATAAGTATATTGCATATGGGTTGTCAAACAAATTTCAGTCCAGGATATGATTAATTAATAATCTAAAAAAAAATTTTTTCAACATTTCATCGGTTTGATTATTAGACAAATTCTATACCAATCGAAAGTCTGAAGCCCATAGAATATGAAAACGTCGGGTTGTTTATTCTTTTCCGGTCACAACTCTCGGGTAGCCAGGTATAAACAGGTGCATCGATTCAGCATTTTGCACCGGTCTGATTATTGAATTAAAATTAAATGAAAATAAAGATTATTTCATTCTGAACACGATGGTATAAAGCTGCCTGCGAAAAATCAGTCCAGAATTCCGGTTGTCGAATTTTGAAAAGTGAAATATAGTCTATTGAAATGTTACATTTTTTAGGCCTAACCTTGCGTTTTTTAGAGGACGCAATTTTTGATGTGTAGTGGGGGTCAGTGTAAAGCTAAAACCAAGTTTGTGGGGTCGCCACCCTTGTCCACCACGGCCGCCATCTTGAAAATAGGGGTTGAAATGGTTTTTACGATATATCTCTTAAACTATTTGTTTGATAAAAAAAATTGTTAACATTTTTTGTTACAAATTAAATTCTCTACAACTTGGTCCAGTAACTATAAATAAAAAAGTTATAAGTGAAAATGTTCAGAAATTCGAGATTTTTTTTTATATAACTTTTTTATAATCATTTTACGAAAAAATTATATCAGACCATTTTTGTAGATCGTTTTTTGAGGAACAACTTTTATTCACAACATTTTTTCATTAAGTCAATAGCTATAAGGTTTTACAGCGCTCCGAAGTGAGTACTATTTTTCAATACTCTAACTATACGTATATTATACGTGTACGTACTAATAATGTGTCATCAGTTGTTTTTTTTGTTATTATATTTTTTTTAATCATAAATTTTGCATTATTATTAAGTAATATAAATAGCAGGCAGCTGTTCTTTTGTTCCCTTATGGTCACTTGGGTATTTTCTACCTGAACTGGATTCTCGATAACGGCCCTCAGATTTAAAATTATTTTAAAAATCAATAAATGTAAAATCCTGTAATGGAGTGGAAAAGTCAATAAGTAATTATTATTAATAATATTAATATTTTTGCAAAATTTGTGATTAAAAAAATTATAATAACAAAAAAAACAACTGATGACACATTATTAGTACGTACACGTATAATATACGTATAGTTAATAGTACTGAAAAATAGTACTCACTTCGGAGCGCTGTAAAACCTTAGCAATTGACTTAATGAAAAAATGTTGTGAATAAAAGTTGTTCCTCAAAAAACGATCTACAAAAATGGTCTGAAATGATTTTTTCGTAAAATGATTGAAAAAAAGTAATATAAAAAAAATCTCGAATTTCTGAACATTTTCACTTATAACTTTTTTATTTATAGTTACTGGACCAAAAGTTACTGGACCAAAGTTGTAGAGAATTTAATTTGTAACAAAAAATGTTAACAATTTTTTTTTATCAAACAAATAGTTTAAGAGATATATCGTAAAAACCATTTCAAACCCTATTTTCAAGATGGCGGCCGTGGTGGACAAGGGTGGCGACCCCACAAACTTGGTTTTAGCTTTACACTGACCCCCACTACACATCAAAAATTGCGTCCTCTAAAAAACGCAAGGTTAGGCCTAAAAAATGTAACATTTCAATGGACTATATTTCACTTTTCAAAATTCGACAACCGGAATTCTGGACTGATTTTTCGCAGGCAGCTTTATACCATCGTGTTCAGAATGAAATAATGTTTATTTTCATTTAATTTTAATTCAATAATCAGACCGGTGCAAAATGCTGAATCGATGCACCTGTTTATACCTGGCTACCCGAGAGTTGTGACCGGAAAAGAATAAACAACCCCACGTTTTCATATTCTATGGGGACTTTCGATTGGTATAGAATTTGTCTAATAATCAAACCGATGAAATGTTGAAAAAAATTTTTTTTTTAAATTATTAATTAATCATATCCTGGACTGAAATTTGTTTGACAAACCATATGCAATATACTTATTGATATACTAAATTAAATATAAAATATGTTTCATCAAATAAGCATCTCGGTGAAGGTCGTTGTATATCGGGATCCTATACTAAAAGTAGAACTGACTTGCGGTAGTGCGGTGCCAGGGCCGCCAGGCCGCCGTCGTCTCGTCGCGCGGCGGCGGGCAGCGCGCGCAGCACGCGCGACCACAGCGCGCGCAGTCGGGCGTGCGTCGCCGGCACGCGCAGGAGGAAGCGGGACAGAAGCACTTACTTGCGGTAGTGCGGTGCCAGGGCCGCCAGGCCGCCGTCGTCTCGTCGCGCGGCGGCGGACAGCGCGCGCAGCACGCGCGACCACAGCGCGCGCAGTCGGGCGTGCGTCGCCGGCACGCGCAGGAGGAAGCGGGACAGAAGCACTTACTTGCGGTAGTGCGGTGCCAGGGCCGCCAGGCCGCCGTCGTCTCGTCGCGCGGCGGCGGGCAGCGCGCGCAGCACGCGCGACCACAGCGCGCGCAGTCGGGCGTGCGTCGCCGGCACGCGCAGGAGGAAGCGGGACAGAAGCACTTACTTGCGGTAGTGCGGTGCCAGGGCCGCCAGGCCGCCGTCGTCTCGTCGCGCGGCGGCGGGCAGCGCGCGCAGCACGCGCGACCACAGCGCGCGCAGTCGGGCGTGCGTCGCCGGCACGCGCAGGAGGAAGCGGGACAGAAGCACTTACTTGCGGTAGTGCGGTGCCAGGGCCGCCAGGCCGCCGTCGTCTCGTCGCGCGGCGGCGGGCAGCGCGCGCAGCACGCGCGACCACAGCGCGCGCAGTCGGGCGTGCGTCGCCGGCACGCGCAGGAGGAAGCGGGACAGAAGCACTTACTTGCGGTAGTGCGGTGCCAGGGCCGCCAGGCCGCCGTCGTCTCGTCGCGCGGCGGCGGGCAGCGCGCGCAGCACGCGCGACCACAGCGCGCGCAGTCGGGCGTGCGTCGCCGGCACGCGCAGGAGGAAGCGGGACAGAAGCACTTACTTGCGGTAGTGCGGTGCCAGGGCCGCCAGGCCGCCGTCGTCTCGTCGCGCGGCGGCGGGCAGCGCGCGCAGCACGCGCGACCACAGCGCGCGCAGTCGGGCGTGCGTCGCCGGCACGCGCAGGAGGAAGCGGGACAGAAGTAGAACTTACTTGCGGTAGTGCGGTGCCAGGGCCGCCAGGCCGCCGTCGTCTCGTCGCGCGGCGGCGGGCAGCGCGCGCAGCACGCGCGACCACAGCGCGCGCAGTCGGGCGTGCGTCGCCGGCACGCGCAGGAGGAAGCGGGACAGAAGCACTTACTTGCGGTAGTGCGGTGCCAGGGCCGCCAGGCCGCCGTCGTCTCGTCGCGCGGCGGCGGGCAGCGCGCGCAGCACGCGCGACCACAGCGCGCGCAGTCGGGCGTGCGTCGCCGGCACGCGCAGGAGGAAGCGGGACAGAAGCACTTACTTGCGGTAGTGCGGTGCCAGGGCCGCCAGGCCGCCGTCGTCTCGTCGCGCGGCGGCGGGCAGCGCGCGCAGCACGCGCGACCACAGCGCGCGCAGTCGGGCGTGCGTCGCCGGCACGCGCAGGAGGAAGCGGGACAGAAGCACTTACTTGCGGTAGTGCGGTGCCAGGGCCGCCAGGCCGCCGTCGTCTCGTCGCGCGGCGGCGGGCAGCGCGCGCAGCACGCGCGACCACAGCGCGCGCAGTCGGGCGTGCGTCGCCGGCACGCGCAGGAGGAAGCGGGACAGAAGCACTTACTTGCGGTAGTGCGGTGCCAGGGCCGCCAGGCCGCCGTCGTCTCGTCGCGCGGCGGCGGGCAGCGCGCGCAGCACGCGCGACCACAGCGCGCGCAGTCGGGCGTGCGTCGCCGGCACGCGCAGGAGGAAGCGGGACAGAAGCACTTACTTGCGGTAGTGCGGTGCCAGGGCCGCCAGGCCGCCGTCGTCTCGTCGCGCGGCGGCGGGCAGCGCGCGCAGCACGCGCGACCACAGCGCGCGCAGTCGGGCGTGCGTCGCCGGCACGCGCAGGAGGAAGCGGGACAGAAGCACTTACTTGCGGTAGTGCGGTGCCAGGGCCGCCAGGCCGCCGTCGTCTCGTCGCGCGGCGGCGGGCAGCGCGCGCAGCACGCGCGACCACAGCGCGCGCAGTCGGGCGTGCGTCGCCGGCACGCGCAGGAGGAAGCGGGACAGAAGCACTTACTTGCGGTAGTGCGGTGCCAGGGCCGCCAGGCCGCCGTCGTCTCGTCGCGCGGCGGCGGGCAGCGCGCGCAGCACGCGCGACCACAGCGCGCGCAGTCGGGCGTGCGTCGCCGGCACGCGCAGGAGGAAGCGGGACAGAAGCACTTACTTGCGGTAGTGCGGTGCCAGGGCCGCCAGGCCGCCGTCGTCTCGTCGCGCGGCGGCGGGCAGCGCGCGCAGCACGCGCGACCACAGCGCGCGCAGTCGGGCGTGCGTCGCCGGCACGCGCAGGAGGAAGCGGGACAGAAGCACTTACTTGCGGTAGTGCGGTGCCAGGGCCGCCAGGCCGCCGTCGTCTCGTCGCGCGGCGGCGGGCAGCGCGCGCAGCACGCGCGACCACAGCGCGCGCAGTCGGGCGTGCGTCGCCGGCACGCGCAGGAGGAAGCGGGACAGAAGCACTTACTTGCGGTAGTGCGGTGCCAGGGCCGCCAGGCCGCCGTCGTCTCGTCGCGCGGCGGCGGGCAGCGCGCGCAGCACGCGCGACCACAGCGCGCGCAGTCGGGCGTGCGTCGCCGGCACGCGCAGGAGGAAGCGGGACAGAAGCACTTACTTGCGGTAGTGCGGTGCCAGGGCCGCCAGGCCGCCGTCGTCTCGTCGCGCGGCGGCGGGCAGCGCGCGCAGCACGCGCGACCACAGCGCGCGCAGTCGGGCGTGCGTCGCCGGCACGCGCAGGAGGAAGCGGGACAGAAGCACTTACTTGCGGTAGTGCGGTGCCAGGGCCGCCAGGCCGCCGTCGTCTCGTCGCGCGGCGGCGGGCAGCGCGCGCAGCACGCGCGACCACAGCGCGCGCAGTCGGGCGTGCGTCGCCGGCACGCGCAGGAGGAAGCGGGACAGAAGCACTTACTTGCGGTAGTGCGGTGCCAGGGCCGCCAGGCCGCCGTCGTCTCGTCGCGCGGCGGCGGGCAGCGCGCGCAGCACGCGCGACCACAGCGCGCGCAGTCGGGCGTGCGTCGCCGGCACGCGCAGGAGGAAGCGGGACAGAAGCACTTACTTGCGGTAGTGCGGTGCCAGGGCCGCCAGGCCGCCGTCGTCTCGTCGCGCGGCGGCGGGCAGCGCGCGCAGCACGCGCGACCACAGCGCGCGCAGTCGGGCGTGCGTCGCCGGCACGCGCAGGAGGAAGCGGGACAGAAGCACTTACTTGCGGTAGTGCGGTGCCAGGGCCGCCAGGCCGCCGTCGTCTCGTCGCGCGGCGGCGGGCAGCGCGCGCAGCACGCGCGACCACAGCGCGCGCAGTCGGGCGTGCGTCGCCGGCACGCGCAGGAGGAAGCGGGACAGAAGTAGAACTTACTTGCGGTAGTGCGGTGCCAGGGCCGCCAGGCCGCCGTCGTCTCGTCGCGCGGCGGCGGGCAGCGCGCGCAGCACGCGCGACCACAGCGCGCGCAGTCGGGCGTGCGTCGCCGGCACGCGCAGGAGGAAGCGGGACAGAAGCACTTACTTGCGGTAGTGCGGTGCCAGGGCCGCCAGGCCGCCGTCGTCTCGTCGCGCGGCGGCGGGCAGCGCGCGCAGCACGCGCGACCACAGCGCGCGCAGTCGGGCGTGCGTCGCCGGCACGCGCAGGAGGAAGCGGGACAGAAGCACTTACTTGCGGTAGTGCGGTGCCAGGGCCGCCAGGCCGCCGTCGTCTCGTCGCGCGGCGGCGGGCAGCGCGCGCAGCACGCGCGACCACAGCGCGCGCAGTCGGGCGTGCGTCGCCGGCACGCGCAGGAGGAAGCGGGACAGAAGCACTTACTTGCGGTAGTGCGGTGCCAGGGCCGCCAGGCCGCCGTCGTCTCGTCGCGCGGCGGCGGGCAGCGCGCGCAGCACGCGCGACCACAGCGCGCGCAGTCGGGCGTGCGTCGCCGGCACGCGCAGGAGGAAGCGGGACAGAAGCACTTACTTGCGGTAGTGCGGTGCCAGGGCCGCCAGGCCGCCGTCGTCTCGTCGCGCGGCGGCGGGCAGCGCGCGCAGCACGCGCGACCACAGCGCGCGCAGTCGGGCGTGCGTCGCCGGCACGCGCAGGAGGAAGCGGGACAGAAGCACTTACTTGCGGTAGTGCGGTGCCAGGGCCGCCAGGCCGCCGTCGTCTCGTCGCGCGGCGGCGGGCAGCGCGCGCAGCACGCGCGACCACAGCGCGCGCAGTCGGGCGTGCGTCGCCGGCACGCGCAGGAGGAAGCGGGACAGAAGCACTTACTTGCGGTAGTGCGGTGCCAGGGCCGCCAGGCCGCCGTCGTCTCGTCGCGCGGCGGCGGGCAGCGCGCGCAGCACGCGCGACCACAGCGCGCGCAGTCGGGCGTGCGTCGCCGGCACGCGCAGGAGGAAGCGGGACAGAAGCACTTACTTGCGGTAGTGCGGTGCCAGGGCCGCCAGGCCGCCGTCGTCTCGTCGCGCGGCGGCGGGCAGCGCGCGCAGCACGCGCGACCACAGCGCGCGCAGTCGGGCGTGCGTCGCCGGCACGCGCAGGAGGAAGCGGGACAGAAGCACTTACTTGCGGTAGTGCGGTGCCAGGGCCGCCAGGCCGCCGTCGTCTCGTCGCGCGGCGGCGGGCAGCGCGCGCAGCACGCGCGACCACAGCGCGCGCAGTCGGGCGTGCGTCGCCGGCACGCGCAGGAGGAAGCGGGACAGAAGCACTTACTTGCGGTAGTGCGGTGCCAGGGCCGCCAGGCCGCCGTCGTCTCGTCGCGCGGCGGCGGGCAGCGCGCGCAGCACGCGCGACCACAGCGCGCGCAGTCGGGCGTGCGTCGCCGGCACGCGCAGGAGGAAGCGGGACAGAAGCACTTACTTGCGGTAGTGCGGTGCCAGGGCCGCCAGGCCGCCGTCGTCTCGTCGCGCGGCGGCGGGCAGCGCGCGCAGCACGCGCGACCACAGCGCGCGCAGTCGGGCGTGCGTCGCCGGCACGCGCAGGAGGAAGCGGGACAGAAGCACTTACTTGCGGTAGTGCGGTGCCAGGGCCGCCAGGCCGCCGTCGTCTCGTCGCGCGGCGGCGGGCAGCGCGCGCAGCACGCGCGACCACAGCGCGCGCAGTCGGGCGTGCGTCGCCGGCACGCGCAGGAGGAAGCGGGACAGAAGCACTTACTTGCGGTAGTGCGGTGCCAGGGCCGCCAGGCCGCCGTCGTCTCGTCGCGCGGCGGCGGGCAGCGCGCGCAGCACGCGCGACCACAGCGCGCGCAGTCGGGCGTGCGTCGCCGGCACGCGCAGGAGGAAGCGGGACAGAAGCACTTACTTGCGGTAGTGCGGTGCCAGGGCCGCCAGGCCGCCGTCGTCTCGTCGCGCGGCGGCGGGCAGCGCGCGCAGCACGCGCGACCACAGCGCGCGCAGTCGGGCGTGCGTCGCCGGCACGCGCAGGAGGAAGCGGGACAGAAGCACTTACTTGCGGTAGTGCGGTGCCAGGGCCGCCAGGCCGCCGTCGTCTCGTCGCGCGGCGGCGGGCAGCGCGCGCAGCACGCGCGACCACAGCGCGCGCAGTCGGGCGTGCGTCGCCGGCACGCGCAGGAGGAAGCGGGACAGAAGTAGAACTTACTTGCGGTAGTGCGGTGCCAGGGCCGCCAGGCCGCCGTCGTCTCGTCGCGCGGCGGCGGGCAGCGCGCGCAGCACGCGCGACCACAGCGCGCGCAGTCGGGCGTGCGTCGCCGGCACGCGCAGGAGGAAGCGGGACAGAAGTAGAACTTACTTGCGGTAGTGCGGTGCCAGGGCCGCCAGGCCGCCGTCGTCTCGTCGCGCGGCGGCGGGCAGCGCGCGCAGCACGCGCGACCACAGCGCGCGCAGTCGGGCGTGCGTCGCCGGCACGCGCAGGAGGAAGCGGGACAGAAGCACTTACTTGCGGTAGTGCGGTGCCAGGGCCGCCAGGCCGCCGTCGTCTCGTCGCGCGGCGGCGGGCAGCGCGCGCAGCACGCGCGACCACAGCGCGCGCAGTCGGGCGTGCGTCGCCGGCACGCGCAGGAGGAAGCGGGACAGAAGCACTTACTTGCGGTAGTGCGGTGCCAGGGCCGCCAGGCCGCCGTCGTCTCGTCGCGCGGCGGCGGGCAGCGCGCGCAGCACGCGCGACCACAGCGCGCGCAGTCGGGCGTGCGTCGCCGGCACGCGCAGGAGGAAGCGGGACAGAAGCACTTACTTGCGGTAGTGCGGTGCCAGGGCCGCCAGGCCGCCGTCGCCTCGTCGCGCGGCGGCGGGCAGCGCGCGCAGCACGCGCGACCACAGCGCGCGCAGTCGGGCGTGCGTCGCCGGCACGCGCAGGAGGAAGCGGGACAGAAGCACTTACTTGCGGTAGTGCGGTGCCAGGGCCGCCAGGCCGCCGTCGTCTCGTCGCGCGGCGGCGGGCAGCGCGCGCAGCACGCGCGACCACAGCGCGCGCAGTCGGGCGTGCGTCGCCGGCACGCGCAGGAGGAAGCGGGACAGAAGCACTTACTTGCGGTAGTGCGGTGCCAGGGCCGCCAGGCCGCCGTCGTCTCGTCGCGCGGCGGCGGGCAGCGCGCGCAGCACGCGCGACCACAGCGCGCGCAGTCGGGCGTGCGTCGCCGGCACGCGCAGGAGGAAGCGGGACAGAAGTAGAACTTACTTGCGGTAGTGCGGTGCCAGGGCCGCCAGGCCGCCGTCGTCTCGTCGCGCGGCGGCGGGCAGCGCGCGCAGCACGCGCGACCACAGCGCGCGCAGTCGGGCGTGCGTCGCCGGCACGCGCAGGAGGAAGCGGGACAGAAGCACTTACTTGCGGTAGTGCGGTGCCAGGGCCGCCAGGCCGCCGTCGTCTCGTCGCGCGGCGGCGGGCAGCGCGCGCAGCACGCGCGACCACAGCGCGCGCAGTCGGGCGTGCGTCGCCGGCACGCGCAGGAGGAAGCGGGACAGAAGCACTTACTTGCGGTAGTGCGGTGCCAGGGCCGCCAGGCCGCCGTCGTCTCGTCGCGCGGCGGCGGGCAGCGCGCGCAGCACGCGCGACCACAGCGCGCGCAGTCGGGCGTGCGTCGCCGGCACGCGCAGGAGAAAGCGGGACAGAAGCACTTACTTGCGGTAGTGCGGTGCCAGGGCCGCCAGGCCGCCGTCGTCTCGTCGCGCGGCGGCGGGCAGCGCGCGCAGCACGCGCGACCACAGCGCGCGCAGTCGGGCGTGCGTCGCCGGCACGCGCAGGAGGAAGCGGGACAGAAGCACTTACTTGCGGTAGTGCGGTGCCAGGGCCGCCAGGCCGCCGTCGTCTCGTCGCGCGGCGGCGGGCAGCGCGCGCAGCACGCGCGACCACAGCGCGCGCAGTCGGGCGTGCGTCGCCGGCACGCGCAGGAGGAAGCGGGACAGAAGCACTTACTTGCGGTAGTGCGGTGCCAGGGCCGCCAGGCCGCCGTCGTCTCGTCGCGCGGCGGCGGGCAGCGCGCGCAGCACGCGCGACCACAGCGCGCGCAGTCGGGCGTGCGTCGCCGGCACGCGCAGGAGGAAGCGGGACAGAAGCACTTACTTGCGGTAGTGCGGTGCCAGGGCCGCCAGGCCGCCGTCGTCTCGTCGCGCGGCGGCGGGCAGCGCGCGCAGCACGCGCGACCACAGCGCGCGCAGTCGGGCGTGCGTCGCCGGCACGCGCAGGAGGAAGCGGGACAGAAGCACTTACTTGCGGTAGTGCGGTGCCAGGGCCGCCAGGCCGCCGTCGTCTCGTCGCGCGGCGGCGGGCAGCGCGCGCAGCACGCGCGACCACAGCGCGCGCAGTCGGGCGTGCGTCGCCGGCAGGCGCAGGAGGAAGCGGGACAGAAGCACTTACTTGCGGTAGTGCGGTGCCAGGGCCGCCAGGCCGCCGTCGTCTCGTCGCGCGGCGGCGGGCAGCGCGCGCAGCACGCGCGACCACAGCGCGCGCAGTCGGGCGTGCGTCGCCGGCACGCGCAGGAGGAAGCGGGACAGAAGCACTTACTTGCGGTAGTGCGGTGCCAGGGCCGCCAGGCCGCCGTCGTCTCGTCGCGCGGCGGCGGGCAGCGCGCGCAGCACGCGCGACCACAGCGCGCGCAGTCGGGCGTGCGTCGCCGGCACGCGCAGGAGGAAGCGGGACAGAAGCACTTACTTGCGGTAGTGCGGTGCCAGGGCCGCCAGGCCGCCGTCGTCTCGTCGCGCGGCGGCGGGCAGCGCGCGCAGCACGCGCGACCACAGCGCGCGCAGTCGGGCGTGCGTCGCCGGCACGCGCAGGAGGAAGCGGGACAGAAGCACTTACTTGCGGTAGTGCGGTGCCAGGGCCGCCAGGCCGCCGTCGTCTCGTCGCGCGGCGGCGGGCAGCGCGCGCAGCACGCGCGACCACAGCGCGCGCAGTCGGGCGTGCGTCGCCGGCACGCGCAGGAGGAAGCGGGACAGAAGCACTTACTTGCGGTAGTGCGGTGCCAGGGCCGCCAGGCCGCCGTCGTCTCGTCGCGCGGCGGCGGGCAGCGCGCGCAGCACGCGCGACCACAGCGCGCGCAGTCGGGCGTGCGTCGCCGGCACGCGCAGGAGGAAGCGGGACAGAAGCACTTACTTGCGGTAGTGCGGTGCCAGGGCCGCCAGGCCGCCGTCGTCTCGTCGCGCGGCGGCGGGCAGCGCGCGCAGCACGCGCGACCACAGCGCGCGCAGTCGGGCGTGCGTCGCCGGCACGCGCAGGAGGAAGCGGGACAGAAGCACTTACTTGCGGTAGTGCGGTGCCAGGGCCGCCAGGCCGCCGTCGTCTCGTCGCGCGGCGGCGGGCAGCGCGCGCAGCACGCGCGACCACAGCGCGCGCAGTCGGGCGTGCGTCGCCGGCACGCGCAGGAGGAAGCGGGACAGAAGCACTTACTTGCGGTAGTGCGGTGCCAGGGCCGCCAGGCCGCCGTCGTCTCGTCGCGCGGCGGCGGGCAGCGCGCGCAGCACGCGCGACCACAGCGCGCGCAGTCGGGCGTGCGTCGCCGGCACGCGCAGGAGGAAGCGGGACAGAAGCACTTACTTGCGGTAGTGCGGTGCCAGGGCCGCCAGGCCGCCGTCGTCTCGTCGCGCGGCGGCGGGCAGCGCGCGCAGCACGCGCGACCACAGCGCGCGCAGTCGGGCGTGCGTCGCCGGCACGCGCAGGAGGAAGCGGGACAGAAGCACTTACTTGCGGTAGTGCGGTGCCAGGGCCGCCAGGCCGCCGTCGTCTCGTCGCGCGGCGGCGGGCAGCGCGCGCAGCACGCGCGACCACAGCGCGCGCAGTCGGGCGTGCGTCGCCGTTACGCGCAGGAGGAAGCGGGACAGAAGCACTTACTTGCGGTAGTGCGGTGCCAGGGCCGCCAGGCCGCCGTCGTCTCGTCGCGCGGCGGCGGGCAGCGCGCGCAGCACGCGCGACCACAGCGCGCGCAGTCGGGCGTGCGTCGCCGGCACGCGCAGGAGGAAGCGGGACAGAAGCACCTGCCGACAATTAGGTAAGTTCAATTGTAAAATCAGCACGTCTTCACCCTGATCATAGAATACGATTATTAGTACCTTACGGTAAATAGACCATATAGTACCTTACGGTAAATAGACCATGGGACATAATAAGGTAAGTTTTCACCAAATTTTGTAGAAAAAAAATTTTTTATAAATAACAAACCAAAAACTTGGTTTTTTGAATTTTTCACCTAAATTTTGAGGTTATGTGAAAAAATTGCAAATACAAAAGTTGTAGATCTATTTATTACCTACAACTTTGCCATTTAACTTTTTTCCATAGGACTTGTAGTTTTGCCGGAAATCAAGGAAAACCATTTTTTACCCTTAAAATCCCCCTCCCCCCCCTGTTCCCGAACTCGGATCGACCGTAATTTATTTTTCGTTTCATTTTGATCATATTCCCCTCCTTTTCTAATGGGTTTCGTCCTACTGTCATTTTTTTTAGTTTCAAAAATTATCGACCCTGGTCTAAAAGGAGATTCACTCCACAAAAAGGTTTTAATGAGTAGCGACTCTATGACTAACACAATAAAGTGCAATTCAGATCGCAACAGCTCCTTATAACCTAACCAGTTATTAACATAAACGTTGCGGTCTCTATCTGTCGTCACTTGATCTCCCCTTTAAATATCTTTCCGGCTCGCTACATAAAATCCTGATAAAACTGACTAAGCAGTCGTCGCTGACGTTGTTTTTGACAACCCCCCTGGCGCATTGGCGCGCTCTCGAATTCGAGTGGGAATTGACAGGGCTCGCCACAGGCCTCTTTAAATTTTATAATTTCTAAATTCGTTCAGGTCTGGTCTGATGAGATAAGAGGCTTCGGCCGTGACTAGTTACTAATTTGCCGCCCTATACTGGCAAAGACGCGTTGCAAAGTGATTTACCGTTAGTGAGGACTTTACCCTTCCAATTTCATTCCAATTAGTACGATAACATCTTCGGCTGCATAATCATTTACCATAGGTGAGGTTACAGTCAAGTACGAGCTTGAGAGTAAAAAAAAACAGCTATCCTTAGGCAATAATAATTAGTAAAAAACATTGCAACCTCAATTTTCCGGAACTCAACCCCAAGCCTCCAATTAGCCCAAGGCTCCAAGGGTATACAACTAAAATGAGAAGTGACTAGTACCCCCTAAGAAGTGACTAGTACCCCCTGAAGTGACTAGTACCCCCTTAGAAGTGACTAGTACTCCCTTTGAAGTGACTAGTACCCCCTAAGAAATGACTAGTACCCCTTTTGAAGTGACTATACCCCCTTTGAAGTGACTATACCCCCTTTGAAGTGACTAGTACCCCCTAAAAAGTGACTAGTATCCTCTAAGTGACTAGTACCCCCTAAAAAGTGACTAGTACCCTCTTAGAAGTGACTAATACCCCTAAGAAGTGACTAGTACCCTCTAAGTGACTAGTACCCCCTTTGAAGTGACTAGTACCCCCTAAGAAGTGACTCGTACCCCCAAGGACTAAGTAGTACCCACCCTTCCTTTCCTGACAGTCATCATCTGCGGCACTCGGTCCCCAAACAGCAGGCCCGCGAACATTTTGTTGAGGATCTCGTCCTTGTCTTCGTCTAGAAGATTCTTCACAGGCACCGGTTTTTGGCTCACCGCGAGGCTGACTACCTGGAAAAGAAAGAAAAATAAAACCGGGCCCCGAGGGATTTTACGGCCTAGCTACAGAACTACTGTGCCTTCGGTATCTTTTCTTTTTGAAGCTTCTCAGGGTCAATCGTCAACCTTTTTGCTTTTGAGTAATTTGAGTAAAGCGAATATTAGAAGATTAAAAAAACACATTGTTGTGCAGCAACCTTTAATTACCATGTGTTCATTTATCTGTAATTTTTGAGTGGTGTATGTAGGATTGTATCGCCTGTAGCTTGTCCTAATAAATATATTAGTTAAATTAATACAAACATATTATGATAGCAAAAAAAATGGTTGTCTGTAAAGTCGGTTTACTGACGATAGTTGAACGTGACAACTCTCGCTTGCACTTCAAGCCTTACATGGAACGCCTCAGAGCGAGGTAACGCGAGCGAGGTAACGCCAGATGAGTCATGTTTTTTTGTGCGTGCTGCCGGCTCTATCGATTTATAAGACGTTGTCACGTCAAAAAAAAATGCAGCCGAGCAAAAAGATGGACACGGATTGATGATAATATCAAAAAGTATAAAATCACGCACCGCCTTTTAGAAATCACATCAAAGGGTACACGTTTTATGACGTAAATGCGGCCTTACTTGTCGTTTATCTATACACTCGCTCTTGGGACTGTCCTGTTTGGGTCTCCTCTGCACCGACTCTATAGTCTTGAGGAAGGAATTCGAGTCTTCTTCTGGTTCGTTTTCGGCTTCCTTCTGCGCCGCTTCTAGCAGTTTCTGCTTCTCTTCTCTTTCCTGAAATAATAAGTTACAAGTGAATTTTTGAATTACAGGTCAATGTGAGCCTTTATTATCAAATACCCAGTTTGGTTTTAGAAGCGGGCTGGGCACTAGGGACGCACTCTTTGGCTATCAAGTGCTGGTACAGAGATGTTGGGATATGAATAGAGATTTATTTGTCTGTTTTATTGATTATGAGAAGGCCTTCGACAGAGTACGTCATGTGAAATTTATGGAAGTGCTTCAGAAAATTGGTCTAGATTTTAAAGATTGTCAATTTACAAAAAATCTTTATTGGAAACAGCATGCAAATATAAGGGTAGATCGCAAACTATCATCTTACATCGAGATAGAAAGGGGCGTAAGACAGGGCTGCATTTTGTCACCCTTATTATTTAATTTATATGCTGAGGCTATTTTTTCGGAGGCATTAGAAGATTGTCCAGATGGAATTTCAATGAATGGAAAATTGTTAAATAACATCAGGTATGCGGATGATACAATACTAATCGCGGATAGTATTGAAGGCCTTCAGAATTTACTAACGTCAGTAGCTTCAGCTAGTGCCGACTATGGTATTAACATAAATACCAAGAAAAGTAAATACATGGTGATAAGTCGAACATCTACGCTTAATACTTCTTTATGCCTGAATGGTCAAGTTTTAGAACGGGTCTCCAGATTCAGATATTTAGGCACAATGGTTGACGACAAAGGCGACCACAGTTTAGAAATACGCTGCAGGATAGAGCAAGCACGCAATGCCTTTTCTAAAATGAAAAAAGTACTTTGTGACAGAAAGCTAAGTATACCCCTTCGGACTCGCTTTGTACGGTGGTATGTTTTTTCGGTGCTCCTCTACGGTGTGGAAGCATGGACTCTGACAGAATCCATGTCGAAGAAGTTAGAAGCTTTTGAGATGTGGGTATACCGCCGTATGCACAAAGTTTCTTGGACAGACCGCGTTCGAAACAGCGCTGTGCTCCAGAGAATGGGGAAATGTCTAGAAGTGCTTAATACTATAAAGAAGAGAAAATTAGAATATTTCGGCCATATGATGCGTAATACCAAGAAATATGAGCTCCTTCAATTAATCATGCAAGGGAAGGTGGCAGGTAGGAGGAGGCCTGGCCGCAGAAGAATATCTTGGCTTCGAAACTTACGCCAATGGTTTGGGAAGAGCCCCGTAGCCTATTCAGAGCAGCGGTATCCAAGGTTCAAATCACTATGATGGTTGCCAACCTTCGATAGGAGACGGCACTATAAGAAGAAGAGGTCTTGTGTCCCTTTCTCGCAACTACCCAATTAAAAAGTTCTCTATATGCCACGAATGATCAACGGATACCGTTGTGTGATGTCACATCAGGGCCGAGGACGGTGTATACAGAGATTCAGCGGTGAACTACCTGTACCTTCAGTATGAGCGCGTTGGAGATGGCCAGCGGGTCGTTGAGCTCCTCCAGCCGCAGCAGGATGAGGTACAGCGCCTCGATGTCCAGCAGCATCTGCTTCGTGCGCCGCATCTCGCGCGGCACCTGCGCCACAGAGTGCACAAGTAGTACCTTCAGTATGAGCGCGTTGGAGATGGCCAGCGGGTCGTTGAGCTCCTCCAGCCGCAGCATGATGAGGTACAGCGCCTCGATGTCCAGCAGCATCTGCTTCGTGCGCCGCATCTCGCGCGGCACCTGCGCCACAGAGTGCACAAGTAGTACCTTCAGTATGAGCGCGTTGGAGATGGCCAGCGGGTCGTTGAGCTCCTCCAGCCGCAGCAGGATGAGGTACAGCGCCTCGATGTCCAGCAGCATCTGCTTCGTGCGCCGCATCTCGCGCGGCACCTGCGCCACAGAGTGCACAAGTAGTACCTTCAGTATGAGCGCGTTGGAGATGGCCAGCGGGTCGTTGAGCTCCTCCAGCCGCAGCAGGATGAGGTACAGCGCCTCGATGTCCAGCAGCATCTGCTTCGTGCGCCGCATCTCGCGCGGCACCTGCGCCACAGAGTGCACAAGTAGTACCTTCAGTATGAGCGCGTTGGAGATGGCCAGCGGGTCGTTGAGCTCCTCCAGCCGCAGCAGGATGAGGTACAGCGCCTCGATGTCCAGCAGCATCTGCTTCGTGCGCCGCATCTCGCGCGGCACCTGCGCCACAGAGTGCACAAGTAGTACCTTCAGTATGAGCGCGTTGGAGATGGCCAGCGGGTCGTTGAGCTCCTCCAGCCGCAGCAGGATGAGGTACAGCGCCTCGATGTCCAGCAGCATCTGCTTCGTGCGCCGCATCTCGCGCGGCACCTGCGCCACAGAGTGCACAAGTACTTAGTACATTTACAGATACAGAATAATCACTCCGCAATTTCTATTTAATACGCCAAAATTAAGTTCACCCAAAATGACAGCCGCCTGCTCAGGTACATACATCTCCTCGCACCTCGCCTGTTCGTTCGCGCTTCATATAATATTTACATACCTATTTGAGCGGGAGGTCTTGAGTTCGATTATTCCCTAAATATATAAATAAACAAAGTAACCGTGTGGTGGTACCTCAGCGGGCGTGGTGGTGCTGCACACGCTGGGCGCGCGCGACGCGCGGCCGGACGCCGGCTCGGCGACCACCTCCACGTCGATTATCTTGCGAGGTGCCGTCACGCTGCCGCACTGGGGACATACAAACGTACTTTAAACCCGACTCTATACCAAGCATTTAACTAGTTTATTTAAACCTTGCAATGCTGTCCGTTTTCAGAATATGACATGCGCAATTTTCTAATGAACATGATAAAAAACATTATTTTTTCACACAGGACAAACTTAAAGGCTCCAATGAAAGGTCAAAATTCTACCGCCAGGCGCCAAGTTAGGAAAACAGCCTCTAGGTTGTGTTAGAAAAATGTATTCAACGTTATGGTTTACAAATTCTGCGCTCTGATTGGTTCCCTGATTTATGCCAGCCAATCGGAGAGCAGAACTTGCTACGTTTTTTTTACGCAATCAGACCCCAGGTTTGAACATGGAATGTTGAAACCTGCTTTCCACAGAGTCCACATAAATACCTGGTCTACCACACAAAATGAACTATCAGACGTATGAAATGTTTGATCCATCGTACTAGTATAACGGAGATCGGTGACCTCGAGGCTAACTTTTCAATAAATACATGTGTCAACACACCTGTAGTTTCCCCAGCGAGTTCTCAAACTGCGCGGGAACGTAGGTCCTGGGCGCGTCCTCGCTGGTGGAGTTGTGGCGGTGCGAGTTGTGTCGCTCGCGGTTGTGTCGGTGCGTCTCTGACTCTTGCTTCACAGCTGGACAAATAAAAACTATTTAATAAATGGAATATATAAATGGAAGCTGGCGTTATTTTGCAAAAATCCATAATTATCAGGGGGGCTAGACAAAGTAACAGTCGTTTAGCGTTGACGACAGTAGATAAAAATATATGGACAAAACAAGTGACTGTAGAATAACCACGTGACCGCATAGACGAAAACACGCTGTTTTTGAAAATCGACTACGACAATTTGAACGCTCCCTGGCGTTCTCGCGGACGTTGTAGATACTTAAGCGTATTTCGCATGACGATTGACAGCCAACAGTGAACAACGCTAAGCATAAAGTAGATTCTGCTTTCATTTGTTTTCGGTCGTCACGTGGTTTGTCTATATATTTTTATCTACTGTCGTCAACGAACGGTCAAACGACTGTTACTTTGTCTAGCCCTGCAGGACGGATTAATTTGCTAATGCTATCCGCTACTTAAAAAGATTCTGCTTAGTCCAATATGCAGGAACACCGCCCACATGAAACACCACACACAATTCTTCCAACAATTTCTTCGACGCACGTTTCGCGCTGACACCGGGAAATCCTCAGATGTTGAATTCACAATGCAGGACGAAACGTGTATCGATCGACAATTTAATATTTCAAGAGTATCAAAAAAAAGCTACAGCTTACTAGCTAAGCTAGCTTAAGATTGGCTTTTTGATACACTGGTAGTTCCATAAATTACCACGTAAAAACAAACAAACAAACTCTTCAGCTTTATAACATTAGTATAGATTGTGACTCGTGAGTCGTGTCACAAACAGTGCTTGTAACCAAACTCCTCTGTAACAGCTCGGCCATGAAAAATTTTGTAAGCTATTTTTCATACCCCTATATGACAAAACAACGTTTATCCGCATATTATTTATATAGAATTTAAAATAAGAATAGAATTTAACCTCCACTGTAGAATGGGTGGTTCTGCTGGTTGGCTTTGTGAGCTTCCTTGATCCCCTCCTTTTCCTTATTCGCCTGCCGCTCTAAGAACACCTGCGAATCAATCGAGTTTTCAAGTTTAAACCAGCTTCATTGCACACTTAACAGTCCATATCTTGAAAACTACTGAACCAATTTTGATGACACTTGTGTTCCAAACATTCCAGGTAATCTTTCAAATCGGTTTAGTAGTTGCGGCGAGAACAAACCTCTACACACAGAAAGTACCACACTCGGATTTATGACATTATAGTAAATAAATAAATAAATAATTTCAATTTTAAGTGAATTTAGTGCTTGGATTTATCTATGTCCTATACTAAATTAATTGTCAAGAAACACAAATTAACACTTCAAATAGACCTTTGTCTTTCTGTAAGCTTATGAAGTTTGATGTTAAAACTTACGGGAAATACAAGGGCGCAGATGGCTTCCAGCGGTTTTCGACCAACTTAGGTTTTAAAGAGGCGTAGGCTAGGGGCTATGAGATACTATAAGAACTCACGGTATAGTAGAAGTCGTGCATGTAGGGCGTGCCGGTGTTGAGCTGCAGCATCTGTATGTTGATGAGCCACTGCTTCTCGCGCTGCGTCATCAGCCCCGCGTACGGGTCGTCCGACTCGCTCGCGCTGTCGTCGCTGTTCGAGTGCCTGACGGACGATCAACTCAATACCTGCGTAGGCTAGGGGCTATAAGATGAACTCACGGTATAGTAGAAGTCGTGCATGTAGGGCGTCCCGGTGTTGAGCTGCAGCATCTGTATGTTGATGAGCCACTGCTTCTCGCGCTGCGTCATCAGCCCCGCGTACGGGTCGTCCGACTCGCTCGCGCTGTCGTCGCTGTTCGAGTGCCTGACGGACGATCAACTCAATACCTGCGTAGGCTAGGGGCTATAAGATGAACTCACGGTATAGTAGAAGTCGTGCATGTAGGGCGTGCCGGTGTTGAGCTGCAGCATCTGTATGTTGATGAGCCACTGCTTCTCGCGCTGCGTCATCAGCCCCGCGTACGGGTCGTCCGACTCGCTCGCGCTGTCGTCGCTGTTCGAGTGCCTGACGGACGATCAACTCAATACCTGCGTAGGCTAGGGGCTATAAGATGAACTCACGGTATAGTAGAAGTCGTGCATGTAGGGCGTGCCGGTGTTGAGCTGCAGCATCTGTATGTTGATGAGCCACTGCTTCTCGCGCTGCGTCATCAGCCCCGCGTACGGGTCGTCCGACTCGCTCGCGCTGTCGTCGCTGTTCGAGTGCCTGACGGACGATCAACTCAATACCTGCGTAGGCTAGGGGCTATAAGATGAACTCACGGTATAGTAGAAGTCGTGCATGTAGGGCGTGCCGGTGTTGAGCTGCAGCATCTGTATGTTGATGAGCCACTGCTTCTCGCGCTGCGTCATCAGCCCCGCGTACGGGTCGTCCGACTCGCTCGCGCTGTCGTCGCTGTTCGAGTGCCTGACGGACGATCAACTCAATACCTGCGTAGGCTAGGGGCTATAAGATGAACTCACGGTATAGTAGAAGTCGTGCATGTAGGGCGTGCCGGTGTTGAGCTGCAGCATCTGTATGTTGATGAGCCACTGCTTCTCGCGCTGCGTCATCAGCCCCGCGTACGGGTCGTCCGACTCGCTCGCGCTGTCGTCGCTGTTCGAGTGCCTGACGGACGATCAACTCAATACCTGCGTAGGCTAGGGGCTATAAGATGAACTCACGGTATAGTAGAAGTCGTGCATGTAGGGCGTGCCGGTGTTGAGCTGCAGCATCTGTATGTTGATGAGCCACTGCTTCTCGCGCTGCGTCATCAGCCCCGCGTACGGGTCGTCCGACTCGCTCGCGCTGTCGTCGCTGTTCGAGTGCCTGACGGACGATCAACTCAATACCTGCGTAGGCTAGGGGCTATAAGATGAACTCACGGTATAGTAGAAGTCGTGCATGTAGGGCGTGCCGGTGTTGAGCTGCAGCATCTGTATGTTGATGAGCCACTGCTTCTCGCGCTGCGTCATCAGCCCCGCGTACGGGTCGTCCGACTCGCTCGCGCTGTCGTCGCTGTTCGAGTGCCTGACGGACGATCAACTCAATACCTGCGTAGGCTAGGGGCTATAAGATGAACTCACGGTATAGTAGAAGTCGTGCATGTAGGGCGTGCCGGTGTTGAGCTGCAGCATCTGTATGTTGATGAGCCACTGCTTCTCGCGCTGCGTCATCAGCCCCGCGTACGGGTCGTCCGACTCGCTCGCGCTGTCGTCGCTGTTCGAGTGCCTGACGGACGATCAACTCAATACCTGCGTAGGCTAGGGGCTATAAGATGAACTCACGGTATAGTAGAAGTCGTGCATGTAGGGCGTGCCGGTGTTGAGCTGCAGCATCTGTATGTTGATGAGCCACTGCTTCTCGCGCTGCGTCATCAGCCCCGCGTACGGGTCGTCCGACTCGCTCGCGCTGTCGTCGCTGTTCGAGTGCCTGACGGACGATCAACTCAATACCTGCGTAGGCTAGGGGCTATAAGATGAACTCACGGTATAGTAGAAGTCGTGCATGTAGGGCGTGCCGGTGTTGAGCTGCAGCATCTGTATGTTGATGAGCCACTGCTTCTCGCGCTGCGTCATCAGCCCCGCGTACGGGTCGTCCGACTCGCTCGCGCTGTCGTCGCTGTTCGAGTGCCTGACGGACGATCAACTCAATACCTGCGTAGGCTAGGGGCTATAAGATGAACTCACGGTATAGTAGAAGTCGTGCATGTAGGGCGTGCCGGTGTTGAGCTGCAGCATCTGTATGTTGATGAGCCACTGCTTCTCGCGCTGCGTCATCAGCCCCGCGTACGGGTCGTCCGACTCGCTCGCGCTGTCGTCGCTGTTCGAGTGCCTGACGGACGATCAACTCAATACCTGCGTAGGCTAGGGGCTATAAGATGAACTCACGGTATAGTAGAAGTCGTGCATGTAGGGCGTGCCGGTGTTGAGCTGCAGCATCTGTATGTTGATGAGCCACTGCTTCTCGCGCTGCGTCATCAGCCCCGCGTACGGGTCGTCCGACTCGCTCGCGCTGTCGTCGCTGTTCGAGTGCCTGACGGACGATCAACTCAATACCTGCGTAGGCTAGGGGCTATAAGATGAACTCACGGTATAGTAGAAGTCGTGCATGTAGGGCGTGCCGGTGTTGAGCTGCAGCATCTGTATGTTGATGAGCCACTGCTTCTCGCGCTGCGTCATCAGCCCCGCGTACGGGTCGTCCGACTCGCTCGCGCTGTCGTCGCTGTTCGAGTGCCTGACGGACGATCAACTCAATACCTGCGTAGGCTAGGGGCTATAAGATGAACTCACGGTATAGTAGAAGTCGTGCATGTAGGGCGTGCCGGTGTTGAGCTGCAGCATCTGTATGTTGATGAGCCACTGCTTCTCGCGCTGCGTCATCAGCCCCGCGTACGGGTCGTCCGACTCGCTCGCGCTGTCGTCGCTGTTCGAGTGCCTGACGGACGATCAACTCAATACCTGCGTAGGCTAGGGGCTATAAGATGAACTCACGGTATAGTAGAAGTCGTGCATGTAGGGCGTGCCGGTGTTGAGCTGCAGCATCTGTATGTTGATGAGCCACTGCTTCTCGCGCTGCGTCATCAGCCCCGCGTACGGGTCGTCCGACTCGCTCGCGCTGTCGTCGCTGTTCGAGTGCCTGACGGACGATCAACTCAATACCTGCGTAGGCTAGGGGCTATAAGATGAACTCACGGTATAGTAGAAGTCGTGCATGTAGGGCGTGCCGGTGTTGAGCTGCAGCATCTGTATGTTGATGAGCCACTGCTTCTCGCGCTGCGTCATCAGCCCCGCGTACGGGTCGTCCGACTCGCTCGCGCTGTCGTCGCTGTTCGAGTGCCTGACGGACGATCAACTCAATACCTGCGTAGGCTAGGGGCTATAAGATGAACTCACGGTATAGTAGAAGTCGTGCATGTAGGGCGTGCCGGTGTTGAGCTGCAGCATCTGTATGTTGATGAGCCACTGCTTCTCGCGCTGCGTCATCAGCCCCGCGTACGGGTCGTCCGACTCGCTCGCGCTGTCGTCGCTGTTCGAGTGCCTGACGGACGATCAACTCAATACCTGCGTAGGCTAGGGGCTATAAGATGAACTCACGGTATAGTAGAAGTCGTGCATGTAGGGCGTGCCGGTGTTGAGCTGCAGCATCTGTATGTTGATGAGCCACTGCTTCTCGCGCTGCGTCATCAGCCCCGCGTACGGGTCGTCCGACTCGCTCGCGCTGTCGTCGCTGTTCGAGTGCCTGACGGACGATCAACTCAATACCTGCGTAGGCTAGGGGCTATAAGATGAACTCACGGTATAGTAGAAGTCGTGCATGTAGGGCGTGCCGGTGTTGAGCTGCAGCATCTGTATGTTGATGAGCCACTGCTTCTCGCGCTGCGTCATCAGCCCCGCGTACGGGTCGTCCGACTCGCTCGCGCTGTCGTCGCTGTTCGAGTGCCTGACGGACGATCAACTCAATACCTGCGTAGGCTAGGGGCTATAAGATGAACTCACGGTATAGTAGAAGTCGTGCATGTAGGGCGTGCCGGTGTTGAGCTGCAGCATCTGTATGTTGATGAGCCACTGCTTCTCGCGCTGCGTCATCAGCCCCGCGTACGGGTCGTCCGACTCGCTCGCGCTGTCGTCGCTGTTCGAGTGCCTGACGGACGATCAACTCAATACCTGCGTAGGCTAGGGGCTATAAGATGAACTCACGGTATAGTAGAAGTCGTGCATGTAGGGCGTGCCGGTGTTGAGCTGCAGCATCTGTATGTTGATGAGCCACTGCTTCTCGCGCTGCGTCATCAGCCCCGCGTACGGGTCGTCCGACTCGCTCGCGCTGTCGTCGCTGTTCGAGTGCCTGACGGACGATCAACTCAATACCTGCGTAGGCTAGGGGCTATAAGATGAACTCACGGTATAGTAGAAGTCGTGCATGTAGGGCGTGCCGGTGTTGAGCTGCAGCATCTGTATGTTGATGAGCCACTGCTTCTCGCGCTGCGTCATCAGCCCCGCGTACGGGTCGTCCGACTCGCTCGCGCTGTCGTCGCTGTTCGAGTGCCTGACGGACGATCAACTCAATACCTGCGTAGGCTAGGGGCTATAAGATGAACTCACGGTATAGTAGAAGTCGTGCATGTAGGGCGTGCCGGTGTTGAGCTGCAGCATCTGTATGTTGATGAGCCACTGCTTCTCGCGCTGCGTCATCAGCCCCGCGTACGGGTCGTCCGACTCGCTCGCGCTGTCGTCGCTGTTCGAGTGCCTGACGGACGATCAACTCAATACCTGCGTAGGCTAGGGGCTATAAGATGAACTCACGGTATAGTAGAAGTCGTGCATGTAGGGCGTGCCGGTGTTGAGCTGCAGCATCTGTATGTTGATGAGCCACTGCTTCTCGCGCTGCGTCATCAGCCCCGCGTACGGGTCGTCCGACTCGCTCGCGCTGTCGTCGCTGTTCGAGTGCCTGACGGACGATCAACTCAATACCTGCGTAGGCTAGGGGCTATAAGATGAACTCACG
This sequence comes from Coenonympha arcania, assembly GCA_036785405.1. Classification (NCBI taxonomy): domain Eukaryota; kingdom Metazoa; phylum Arthropoda; class Insecta; order Lepidoptera; family Nymphalidae; genus Coenonympha; species Coenonympha arcania. The sequence continues at coordinate 16,911,130 of CM072062.1, forward strand.
GTATAGTAGAAGTCGTGCATGTAGGGCGTGCCGGTGTTGAGCTGCAGCATCTGTATGTTGATGAGCCACTGCTTCTCGCGCTGCGTCATCAGCCCCGCGTACGGGTCGTCCGACTCGCTCGCGCTGTCGTCGCTGTTCGAGTGCCTGACGGACGATCAACTCAATACCTGCGTAGGCTAGGGGCTATAAGATGAACTCACGGTATAGTAGAAGTCGTGCATGTAGGGCGTGCCGGTGTTGAGCTGCAGCATCTGTATGTTGATGAGCCACTGCTTCTCGCGCTGCGTCATCAGCCCCGCGTACGGGTCGTCCGACTCGCTCGCGCTGTCGTCGCTGTTCGAGTGCCTGACGGACGATCAACTCAATACCTGCGTAGGCTAGGGGCTATAAGATGAACTCACGGTATAGTAGAAGTCGTGCATGTAGGGCGTGCCGGTGTTGAGCTGCAGCATCTGTATGTTGATGAGCCACTGCTTCTCGCGCTGCGTCATCAGCCCCGCGTACGGGTCGTCCGACTCGCTCGCGCTGTCGTCGCTGTTCGAGTGCCTGACGGACGATCAACTCAATACCTGCGTAGGCTAGGGGCTATAAGATGAACTCACGGTATAGTAGAAGTCGTGCATGTAGGGCGTGCCGGTGTTGAGCTGCAGCATCTGTATGTTGATGAGCCACTGCTTCTCGCGCTGCGTCATCAGCCCCGCGTACGGGTCGTCCGACTCGCTCGCGCTGTCGTCGCTGTTCGAGTGCCTGACGGACGATCAACTCAATACCTGCGTAGGCTAGGGGCTATAAGATGAACTCACGGTATAGTAGAAGTCGTGCATGTAGGGCGTGCCGGTGTTGAGCTGCAGCATCTGTATGTTGATGAGCCACTGCTTCTCGCGCTGCGTCATCAGCCCCGCGTACGGGTCGTCCGACTCGCTCGCGCTGTCGTCGCTGTTCGAGTGCCTGACGGACGATCAACTCAATACCTGCGTAGGCTAGGGGCTATAAGATGAACTCACGGTATAGTAGAAGTCGTGCATGTAGGGCGTCCCGGTGTTGAGCTGCAGCATCTGTATGTTGATGAGCCACTGCTTCTCGCGCTGCGTCATCAGCCCCGCGTACGGGTCGTCCGACTCGCTCGCGCTGTCGTCGCTGTTCGAGTGCCTGACGGACGATCAACTCAATACCTGCGTAGGCTAGGGGCTATAAGATGAACTCACGGTATAGTAGAAGTCGTGCATGTAGGGCGTGCCGGTGTTGAGCTGCAGCATCTGTATGTTGATGAGCCACTGCTTCTCGCGCTGCGTCATCAGCCCCGCGTACGGGTCGTCCGACTCGCTCGCGCTGTCGTCGCTGTTCGAGTGCCTGACGGACGATCAACTCAATACCTGCGTAGGCTAGGGGCTATAAGATGAACTCACGGTATAGTAGAAGTCGTGCATGTAGGGCGTGCCGGTGTTGAGCTGCAGCATCTGTATGTTGATGAGCCACTGCTTCTCGCGCTGCGTCATCAGCCCCGCGTACGGGTCGTCCGACTCGCTCGCGCTGTCGTCGCTGTTCGAGTGCCTGACGGACGATCAACTCAATACCTGCGTAGGCTAGGGGCTATAAGATGAACTCACGGTATAGTAGAAGTCGTGCATGTAGGGCGTGCCGGTGTTGAGCTGCAGCATCTGTATGTTGATGAGCCACTGCTTCTCGCGCTGCGTCATCAGCCCCGCGTACGGGTCGTCCGACTCGCTCGCGCTGTCGTCGCTGTTCGAGTGCCTGACGGACGATCAACTCAATACCTGCGTAGGCTAGGGGCTATAAGATGAACTCACGGTATAGTAGAAGTCGTGCATGTAGGGCGTGCCGGTGTTGAGCTGCAGCATCTGTATGTTGATGAGCCACTGCTTCTCGCGCTGCGTCATCAGCCCCGCGTACGGGTCGTCCGACTCGCTCGCGCTGTCGTCGCTGTTCGAGTGCCTGACGGACGATCAACTCAATACCTGCGTAGGCTAGGGGCTATAAGATGAACTCACGGTATAGTAGAAGTCGTGCATGTAGGGCGTGCCGGTGTTGAGCTGCAGCATCTGTATGTTGATGAGCCACTGCTTCTCGCGCTGCGTCATCAGCCCCGCGTACGGGTCGTCCGACTCGCTCGCGCTGTCGTCGCTGTTCGAGTGCCTGACGGACGATCAACTCAATACCTGCGTAGGCTAGGGGCTATAAGATGAACTCACGGTATAGTAGAAGTCGTGCATGTAGGGCGTGCCGGTGTTGAGCTGCAGCATCTGTATGTTGATGAGCCACTGCTTCTCGCGCTGCGTCATCAGCCCCGCGTACGGGTCGTCCGACTCGCTCGCGCTGTCGTCGCTGTTCGAGTGCCTGACGGACGATCAACTCAATACCTGCGTAGGCTAGGGGCTATAAGATGAACTCACGGTATAGTAGAAGTCGTGCATGTAGGGCGTGCCGGTGTTGAGCTGCAGCATCTGTATGTTGATGAGCCACTGCTTCTCGCGCTGCGTCATCAGCCCCGCGTACGGGTCGTCCGACTCGCTCGCGCTGTCGTCGCTGTTCGAGTGCCTGACGGACGATCAACTCAATACCTGCGTAGGCTAGGGGCTATAAGATGAACTCACGGTATAGTAGAAGTCGTGCATGTAGGGCGTGCCGGTGTTGAGCTGCAGCATCTGTATGTTGATGAGCCACTGCTTCTCGCGCTGCGTCATCAGCCCCGCGTACGGGTCGTCCGACTCGCTCGCGCTGTCGTCGCTGTTCGAGTGCCTGACGGACGATCAACTCAATACCTGCGTAGGCTAGGGGCTATAAGATGAACTCACGGTATAGTAGAAGTCGTGCATGTAGGGCGTGCCGGTGTTGAGCTGCAGCATCTGTATGTTGATGAGCCACTGCTTCTCGCGCTGCGTCATCAGCCCCGCGTACGGGTCGTCCGACTCGCTCGCGCTGTCGTCGCTGTTCGAGTGCCTGACGGACGATCAACTCAATACCTGCGTAGGCTAGGGGCTATAAGATGAACTCACGGTATAGTAGAAGTCGTGCATGTAGGGCGTGCCGGTGTTGAGCTGCAGCATCTGTATGTTGATGAGCCACTGCTTCTCGCGCTGCGTCATCAGCCCCGCGTACGGGTCGTCCGACTCGCTCGCGCTGTCGTCGCTGTTCGAGTGCCTGACGGACGATCAACTCAATACCTGCGTAGGCTAGGGGCTATAAGATGAACTCACGGTATAGTAGAAGTCGTGCATGTAGGGCGTGCCGGTGTTGAGCTGCAGCATCTGTATGTTGATGAGCCACTGCTTCTCGCGCTGCGTCATCAGCCCCGCGTACGGGTCGTCCGACTCGCTCGCGCTGTCGTCGCTGTTCGAGTGCCTGACGGACGATCAACTCAATACCTGCGTAGGCTAGGGGCTATAAGATGAACTCACGGTATAGTAGAAGTCGTGCATGTAGGGCGTGCCGGTGTTGAGCTGCAGCATCTGTATGTTGATGAGCCACTGCTTCTCGCGCTGCGTCATCAGCCCCGCGTACGGGTCGTCCGACTCGCTCGCGCTGTCGTCGCTGTTCGAGTGCCTGACGGACGATCAACACTAAGCGTTAAACAGCATGCACTTTGTATATTCTATTCCTATGATTTATCGATCGGATAGGTCAATTATTATTTTTTTAATTTTCTTCCATTAGCAAATGTAGTAGAAATAGATTAGATGAGGTAATAACATGGCTACAGCTGCAGTCCTTTTAATTTTTAAACAAAAGGGCTATTCATTAATACTCATTCTATTTACTGGTGGTAAGACTTTATTACAGCGTTTGTCCAGGTAGCTACCATCGCAGTGTCCGTTATTCTACCATCAAACAATAATTAATGTATTAATGTTTTAAAGGCACTGTTTGCCGACGTGATTACTGGAAGAAATAAACTAATGTCTAAGGATGTTGGGCGCAGTCAAGTGCGTCGTATGATATTGCCAACTGCCTGCGTGTATCCCTCAATCCTTATAAACTAAACCAGTATTAATGAAATTTAACAAAGAGAATCACGCCCACGTATAAACAAATAAAACAATATTTAAATTTATTTATATTGTTTGCATCAAAAGTAAATTCCTTAACTCACCTGGTAGTATTTCCAAAGGCACCGTTCTGTCTATTAAACATTGGATGATTATTCATAATTTGGTTATTTAATAGCCGATTATTCAACATAGGATGATGGCTTGCATTATGATAACTATTATTATTGAACTGTAACATTGGGTGTGTATTCTGGATTAACTGAACCAAATTCTGCGACGTTAAATTCGTGTTGTTGTACACCCGGCTCTTTATCTTCGGCTGATTCGAATTCTGACCAGGCTGGTTTAAATTCTGCCCAGATTGGTTCATATTCTGCATTGGTTGGTTCAAATTTTGAACCTGATTATGATTTGGTGGTGATTGGTTCAATACGGGTTTGATCTGCTGGTTGATGTTTTGGTTCATTTGGTTGGTTTGGTTCATCTGGTTCATTTGTTTAATCGGTTGGTTCATAATCATATTGGGTTGTGATGTTGGTTGCTCGTTCTTTGGTGGTATTGATGGTCCCTAAAAGCAAAAAAATTATTTGTATTTTATACACATAGATTATATAAATGTTATGGTAGGATTGTATAGTCAGAAATTCATGTCAAGGAAGACTGCATTAAGTCTTCCAGAATGATATAATGGATTCCAATACAGAGTTGACCAGTGTATACAGTATAATCTATAGCTAAAACCCTTCTCTTAGAGAGGTGACTTATGTTCAGTAAAGCCAGTAATACTAATGATGTACTTACACGAAAATTCTGGTTGAACTGATTCATGTTGGGAGTGAAATTCTGCCTTGGCATGCCCATCCCAGGAGGTGGAATCATCCTTGGTTGTCCCATCATATTATGAGAAAACTGGTTCATCCCAAATTGGTTTCCGTTTGGGACCATTTGATTTTGCCCCATTTGGTTCACATTCTTCCCAATCTGGTTCATATTAGGCCTGACTTGATTCACGTTTGGTCCCATCTGGTTCATATTTGGCGTCATTTGGTTCACATTAGGCGCCATTTGGTTCATGTTGTGGCCCAGTTGGTTCATATTTTGGCCCATCTGATTTTGCATCTTGTTTTGATTGATCTGATGCATGTTCTGCATCTGATTCATCATTCCCTGTCCCATATTGTTCTGAAACGGCATTTGGTTTGAATTTTGCATGAATGGATTGTGGTTAATTTGGTTCATGTTCTGTCCCATTTGGTTCATGTTCTGCCCCATCTGATTCATATTCTGGGCCAATTGGTTGACACCCTGACCCATTTGTCCGATGTTCTGGCTCATTTGATTTGCTGGTTGTCCCATTTGGTTCATGTTTTGTCCCATCTGGTTAATGTTTTGTCCAATTTGGTTCATGTTTTGTCCCATTTGGTTCATGTTTTGCGTCATGTGGTTCATCATGGGGTTTGCTTGCCCCATCTGGTTGTTTTGGCCCATGATCTTGTTAAGGGATTGGCTCATGTGGGCCATGTTTGTCTGTTGCGGTGGCGGCGGCACAGGCGCATATGGCGGCGGTACCGGTGCTTGTAGACCGGGTGGCCTCTGAAGAATGACCGGGAATCGGGGCTATGAAGAGATAATACCACAGATTAATTATTAGAAATATTATGAGGGTAATTGATATGCAAAAAGTTAATACTGCAGCAGCGTATTTGGCAAAATCTAACTCTTCCCACAACAATGTGGGAAGAGTTAGATCTTCCCCCATTCCTACAATTATAACTAAATATCTGGGTGACCAAGCTTTGCTCGGTAGTATTACAGCTACTCACCAATAGATGGCAGCAGGAGTTTACTGTAGTCTTACTTTACTTTATCGCCAATAGATGTAAGGTATAGATTTATATTTTTTTATTTTGGTAAATACAACATTTTCTAAAAATGAATCCTAGCTAGATCAATTTATCGCCCCCAAAACCCCTTGTATACTAAATTTCATGAAAATCGTTCGAGCCGTTTCCGAGATTCAGATTATATAGAAATATATATTATATATACAAGAATTGCTCGTTTAAACGTATAGGATAACCCAGAACTTGTGAAGAGTGTCAGAGCAACACTTGGGGAAAGACATTTTTACATACCTGGTAGTAGTTTTGTGTAAAGTTCTGTGGGGGTTGGTTCTGCCGCAACTGTCTCTCCAGCTCTTCCACAGTGCAGACATTCTTGAGTGTAGGTCCTGGCTGCACCGAATATTTTTATAACTGAGTACTATATTAACCAGACAACTTAGTATTTAATTATTTATTTATAAAAGCTATAATGAAATCTGTAAAACAAATGGTCTGTTGTTGGAAACGCACTTTAATTTCATTTTAGTGTCTATAGACACCTTTGCGGCCTTAAAGGTTTTAACTATAGCCTATACTTTCAACATTATTGAAAATACTATCGATGTGAACAATTCATAGTGTGAACATAAGAATAAGAAAATTGTGATTTTTTAATCCACATCAATAATGTGATAGTGTATACCCAATGTATATTTATTTGTACATTATTTATGTATTTTTATATTATTAGTGGCATCTGAAAACCAGTGCTCAGGTTATGCCTGCAGTCCTCAAGCTAAGACACCACCATTTCAATTCTTTAGGAATAGGGCTTCTCTTTTTATTATGTTTGTGTAGTCTTTACTTTTTCTTTTAGAATAGTTTTTTTTACCATATGGTGGTATAACGTAGTGACTTTTAGGTCTTCTTGTTTTTGTTCATCTGTTTATATTTTATTGGATAAATTTATTTTCTTTCTTTCGATGTCAAGTATACTTACTATTGGTAAGGTTGGTGTGGAAAGAGGTACATCATGCCGCCAGACACTAGAGCCGAGGCTGCGCGAGAGTGGAGCATCTGTCTCGTCCAGCACTAGCTGGGATAGTGAAGCTTCTGCAAGAAAGTACACAGTTGAGACAATTTACCATTTTGCCCATTGCAGTCCACTACTAACCACAAGTCCAATCTCAGATTTAGAAGCGATTGGCCCTTATCTAACCACAATAGCCTGTTTATTGGCAGGCTTTTTTCTTAATATGAAGAACACTCACATAGTTTTCTTTCAAGGATACAGATTCTATAGCTACAAGCATCATGGTCTTCGGTATTGAGAAGCTCATACAGGCAATAGGCAATAGTTTTTCTTCTCACAAAGAAATTATTAACTATGAACAAATTACATTTTTTTTATACTATATAAGTATATAGGCCAGCGCTTGACTGTGATCACACCTGATGGAAAGTGGTGATACAGTCTAAGGTGGAACGCGCTTGCCCAGAAGATGCCTATTCACTCTTGATTTGAAGGCACCCGGGTTGTAAGTGGCAAGAAAGACACTGCCTGGGAGGGTATTCCAGGCCTTTGCAGTCTGTATCAGGACATTTCTTGTTATATTATCCTAGTTTGGATATCAGCAGCATTACCTCTCAACAAGATACCATAGCATATAACACGTGAAAGCAGGCGAACAAACAAACTTGGCCATTATAAATTCTATAAAGCAGCAATGGGCTAAAAAGAGGTTTAGGCAATAATTACCAAGTCGTGAGTCAGCTTCGTCTTGTGTACCGTATCGGCGGCTGCTTTCAAGCTGCTCCGCCAGTTGTTCATGCTCCACCTCCCAGTCAAACTCCTCAGCTGAAACCACCATTGGCTTAATCACACTAATATTCACAATCACAATATAATCACAATTTGTGTGTAAGTGTGTATGTTTGTTACTCTTTCACGCCGCAACTACTGAACCGATTTGGCTGAAATTTGAAACATAGATAGCTAATAGCCCGGATTAAAACATAGGCTACTTTTTATCCCGGGAAAATCCATAGTTCCCATGGGATATTTAAAAAACCCTAATTTTCAACAGTAATCTATAGCTACATCTTTCCTGAAAGTAGGTGTAAAGGTCATTGAAAAGGAAATTAAATTTTTGCTCGGTATTAGTAAAAAATCGAATTTAACGCGGACGGAGCCGCGGGCAAAAGCTAGAACTAAACTAAGCTCAACTTGTGGTCACCACCGATTTTTGAAATTTAACTGTAATTCATTAATTTCTTCTGAACTCCTTTATCACACCATAAATATTATCTGTAACAATCCTTGATTCCTCAGATCCCATTACCTCATTCACCACTATCCCTTTGGTAACCAAAGAGACCCAAAAGCATCTTCTGCTTACTAAAGACTGGTGCTCAGTTACATGCCAGCATATCTATAAATATTTAGTCCCTGAACTAGCGCCAATAAAATAAGAGAAAAACAAGAATCAACTCACAGTCTTGTCCAAAGGTCTCATCGTTGAGAGCATCGTATTCATCTTCTGAAGGCTCTCCACCTCCTTCATCGTCATTTAAGTTCTGAAATAATAACATTCATTCTTATATATTTTACACTTTTAATATAAGTATGTGACACACGATGGCGCACCCCAGTTAAACTCCATACGAATCTAATGAAACACAAGTGATTTTAACAGAACGAAATATCTATAAATACCTATAGTTGTGTATGTAGTGTAGTGTTGGGAATTGTGATGGTTTTGACAGACCAACAGGATTCACTGGAGGGCAGGGAACTGTTTCGCCACACCCAACCCTCCTCCTAAAGAGCACAGTGTGCTGCTTGGCCACCTCCAGTTTGGTTCGAGCATTGTCTTGTGAACATGCCCTCATGATGAACATGAAGGACTCAAAACGAGTCCAAAACTAGTTAGGCATATTGTAAAAGCAATTTAGCTCAGGGGAAAAGTCAGATGATTTTTCGCACGAGTTAAGCCTCTTTTACAATTCCTATGTATTCCATAACCCTTCGCGTGGCGACGCCATTTTGGTCAATTTGATGCAAATGGCGCGTGTCCTGCTGCGGGAGAGAAAGTAAGGGGCCAGGTGTGGTGGCCGCCATTTTGAAAATCTTACCTGAGGTGGCAAATGCCTAGGAAACTAGTCTTCTAGTCAGTCTAGATGTTTATAAAAACTTAAATTTTACAATTTTGTCTGTACTATGCGTAATAAAATGTACCATTTTAGATTCTTTATTAAGCACGCTATCATATTGCAAACGGTAAACATGCATAAAGTGTGAAAATAAAACAATATCGTAAAGTAAAGATAGGGTCATGGTTTTTTTTTCCAGTTTTCGATAAATAATCTACAATAATTCATTTATACATTTTCTCGGCAAAATTTGTGTTTTATTTACAATACTATACCCTAATTTAAAACATACAGTCATAAAAACAACATAAGAAACATACGTTATTTAAATATAATAACCAGAAGTTCGTTGTCATCAAAGACAACAACACACCCGCCCATGAAACAATGAACAGTCAGTTTACTAAACGTCTTGTTGACATTTCTGTTGCTCTGTAGTCTATCTTTGTTCTTTAGGTATGCTTCAGTATAAGTTAGACCAGTGCAGAATTTTATTAGGCGACTTGTGGCGCGTTTGAAAAAAGGTATGAGCTAAGCTCCCGGAGCGGGCCGACCGCCACATGTGCCAAATAATCATCTCTCCCGCTCCGGGAGAGATGCCACATTCACTTTAATTTCAAAAATGACAACTGCCACATGACATCTATGTCTTTGTCTCCCGGAGGCTGACTTTCGCCACCCGAAGGGATAAAGTTTTGTATTTAAAATTTACTAATCACACAGTAGTCTATGACAACATGACAATTTAAATGAATGTTAGTAATACCAATTTTGAAATGAACACTGGATCTTAAGCAATGACAGGACTTGGCGGACCTAGCCAGTTATATATCTTTAACAATAGTTTAGGGCCAATTTTTCAATCGCTAGCTAAACGTTAACTGAGGAATGAATATGACATTTTGACAGCTTTCGTATGGCATATGCTTCAAATTTATTCCTCAGATAGCTTATCTGGCGAACGAAAAATTGGCCCTTAAACACTTCAATTTTATTAAAGAGTTTAGAAGTTTAAGGTCATAGTATCAAGTTATCTATTTCTATTTTAAGTATCTGATTAAAGTATCACTTGCTAAGCAATAAAAGAAAACTTTGGGAGGAAACTTGAATGCCTGAATCTAAATATTCAATATTGCTCTTAACAAAGCTTGTCAAAGAGGTACGTTTCTGCAACAGGGTCATACAACAAAGTTGATTATTGTAAGATTAATTCCTGAAATACGACATAAATTTGGACTTTTAATATTTGAGCACATTGTTTTGGTTCCTATAAGAAATTAAAAATAAATTGTTAATAAACCTTAATTAAAAGAAAAGGCGGCAAAAAATATCACGAAAACAACTGCTGTGAGTGATTCATGTATGAAAAACAAGGCTACGGATTTAGAAACGCGATCGTAACAAACAACTAGTAGTACGTGTATAAAAGTACATCGTGTGGTAAGATTTCGTAGTGCTACACGTTTTTATTAATTTCTACAAAAAATATGCTTAAACGACATTGTAAAGGTAGGCTATAAACAATAAAAATTGCAATATATTGCGAAACTATCGCGTTTTTATCGAAGAAATAGACAAAATCGTCGCAATGAGCAGTGGTATGGCACGCTGGCACCCTCATTTCACAGCTGGATAATAACTTGTTACACACTTTATAACTTCCCAAATTGTCTAGAAACACATTATAACTCACCGATAACGAAGTATCGAACCCGAAAAAAGAATCTGCCATTGGATTTTTTCATATATCATGAGAGAAAATGACATGACTTGTCACGCTATTGTGTCGCAACGGCGGTGCTGGCGCCATGTCTTGGTTTACGTTTCGTTTGACACATACAACTAAAACAAAAAAAAGAAAACATAATAACATGGTTGATAAACAATAACAGTTCTAAATTTACACAAGCACTGAGAATAATCGTAACATCAGATACCCATATTGCATCATTTTATAAATTGTGTAAGTTTCGAACTTTTACCTACCATTCATTAAAAACCTTAAACGAAGTTAAGTCTGTGTGTATAACGAAACGTTAAATAATAAGTACCACAGATTACGAAAATAGAAAGAAAAATTCTTTCCAAAAAACCAACTTCAAATGCCACTACAAAGTGTGAAATAATTTTTAATGTACACCAATTCGAAGTCGGGCAATGTTTTGTTCAATCATTAATAGTCCTTCGTATTATTAAACTTAATGTGCAAAGAAACGACAAAATTATCGTCAATACGGAGGACTATTAGTGAATGAACGAAACATTGCCCGACTTCGAATTGGTGTACATTAAAAATTATTTCACACTTTGTAGTGGCATTTGAAGTTGGTTTTTTGGAAAGAATTTTCCATTTTATTTTTTACTTTTTAGTGGAAAACAAGTAATGCGCAAGGTATTGGAAAAAATGCCCAAATCGCTGGAAGTATGCTTCTAAAATCTGAAGAGTTCCCTCAATTTCTCCAAGATCCCATCATCAGATTCTGACTTGATGAATACAGTCATTACTTGATGACTGCTAGGAAATGCAATAGTAACTATAAAAAATACCTAAATCGCTTCAAGTATACTAGCAAAATTTGAAGAGTTCCCTCGATTTTACCAAGATCCCATCATCAGATCCCGACCTGATGGCCATCATACAACCTGGAAAAAATTACTCTTTTAAACAATACCCAAATTACTTCAAGTGTGCTTATAAAATTTGAAGAGTTCCCTCGATTTCTCCAGGATCCCATCATCAGATCCTGACTTGGTGACAATGGGACCATCTGTGAACTATACCCTTTCAAACAAAAAAAGAATTTTCTAAATTGGTCCACGCATCTTCGAGTAATCGGGGAACATACATAAAAAAAAAAAAAAAAAAAAAAAAAAAAAAGATTCCGACGAATTGAGAACCTCCTCCTTTTTTTGAAGTCGGTTAAAAAGAAATAGGTAAATCACCGCTAATAGCTGTCAGACGGCCAGAGCCCTTATTCTGTACCTCAGTGTTAATCACTGTGGTCTTCAATGACATTTATTTCTTATCCACAAAAAATATTTTCGTTCCGCTTACTAAAGCAAAAATGTACAGCAAACCATAGAGAACAGTTTAAGTCACTGAGATACAGATGGGCCCTGAGCTTTAGGTGGCAAAGGTGGCAACCGCTAAAGTTGCAGCCTTGCAGGTTGACTGTTTATAGGTGGCGAGGAAACCTGTGCATTGACGATTACAACTTTTTGAATCGATCTCAAAAACGGTGGCTCGTAGAAAAAAAATCATAATAAATTTTTTGTAGATCAATTTTTGTCTGAGGTATTTTTAAGATAAAACTTACCGTTTTGCTGAAAATCGCGAAAAACTCATTTTTTTGACCTTTGACCTTGAATAAAATTTTTTCCTTACAGGGGAAAGATGGGGAACTTTCAAATTTTATTTTTAACAATCTTACGGATTTTCAGCTTGTTGGGAATTTAAGTAACTTCGAATGTCTAAATTGACCGGACTATTATGTGTATACTCTGTGTTTTTAGAAATCAAACTTGTCAATGTCAATTTTTTTTTAATGTTTTGAATTTGTTGTTTTGACTTTTGAGCATAGACAACCACAGGAGTTGACTGGAGTTGACCTTTGAATTTTTGGAAGTTGGAATTTGGAAGTGGAACTTTTGTAATTTATTTTCATTTTGTGGGGTTTTTGGGTGAAGGTTGGGAGAGTAGCCTACACATTTCACATCACAGTCCACTTTCCAGTTCCACTTGGGCACTTTCCTCACGTTTTGAATTTTCTGCAAACAGTACCACCTACTCTGTGAATAGTACCAAAGAAATACAGTGAACAATGATTTCGATTATTTTTTTAATTATTTGTTGAGAGTTTTATTGCATTTTATGAAGGTAGGTACCACTTAATGTAGTCTGAGGAAGGTAGGTACATAATTTTTACATTTAAGTACTACTACTTTATTATGTACCATAGATAGTGATTGTACGTGACACACAATAACTTAGATATCTTTCTATTTGACATTATTTTTTCACTCCAATATGCCTTTATTAACACCACTGTTGGACACTTTGTCTCTAGTAGATAATAGATAAGATAGTAAACTGCAGTCAGGTATACAGTGTACTTTGGCCAGTTTGGCAACTTTCACGTAATTTAATTTTTAGACAATATCAATATTCAACCTTATATCGTATTAGTTTATAAGTAATCGCTTGTAAGTTATTATATTTATTTATTCTGGCACCACCTTCCTCGTATTCAATGTAAAATATTCCTTCACGCCATTGGTTGCCTGGAAGAAATCGCTATGTAGCGATAAGGCCGCCAAGTTGCACTCCTAAGTTTGTGTTTTGATTATTTCTGTTTTTATATTTTTATTCTGTGGTATGCAATAAACTGTTTATGTATCGTAATTTGCTTTTTTCAGATGTTCACGTAGTGATTATATCCTCTTTGCAGATGTCTTGTCAAGTAACAGTGGCACAGGGCACATTAAAGGGTCAAGTTCGAACTGCTTATGATGGAACAAAATACTATAGCTTTGAGGGCATTCCATACGCAAAACCACCGGTGGGACCACTTAGATTTAAGGTACCTACTTACAGTACTATGCTTGCTGTGTGCTGGCATTCAAACTTACAATTGCAAAGTTTTAGAAATCGAATCCAAATTTAATGGTTAATAGGAGCCACTGAAACACTCAAAAGATTTCAATAATAACCTGACCTGTCTAGCACTATCAGTTTCTAAGTTGAATCAGTTTCTAATGAACAGAAATTCCTTGAAGAATGAACTCCATGAAGAATTTATGCTAGATCCACTTAAACACAAAAAAATAACTTACTAAAATCGGTCAAGTCTTAAGTAGTTAATATAGTCAATTTGGTATGTATGCAACAACAAATAAAATAGTAAAAAAAATGCCTGAGAAAGGTTCATACTTTGACATGATAGTAACTACACTTGCCTCTGCTAGAATCTAACTCTCATTTGACCATTTCATTATAAATGTTTTATTGTACATCCCTACATATGGAATCTAAGAAGACTGATGGTTTCTTTTATTTAATTTTGCTTGTGATCTCAACAAGGGACCTAAATTAAATCATCAACACCTTTTTTCAGCAACCTCTAGAACCAGACAACTGGACTGGTGTCTTAGATGCCAGCAAACCTGGCAACAAATGTACACAATTAACAGGAAAGGGCATAATAGAAGGCTCAGAGGACTGCCTGTATCTCAATATCTACACACCAAGTTTGCCAGCTGAAAAAATAGAAAAACTACCAGTAATATTTTTCATACATGGCGGTAGGTTAGTAGTAGGGTATGGAGATTATTACCGTCCTGATTACTATCTTAAACACAATGTTATACTAGTGACAGTAAATTACAGACTAAATGTATTTGGATTTTTATGCCTTGACACACCTGAAGTGCCAGGAAATGCAGGTCTTAAAGATACTGTGATGGCACTGAAATGGGTTAAGAATAATATAGAGAACTTCAATGGCGACAATTGTAATATAACAGTGTTTGGAGAAAGTGCAGGAGGTGCTATAGCTACATCTTATTTGTCATCAAAAATGGCAGAAGGCTTGTATGACAAAATCATTTGTCAATCAGGGATGTCTCTATCAGATTTGTATATTGTAGATGAAGACCCAATAGAAACAGCCAGTAAAATCGCAAGCTATTTAGGACATGATGTGAGAGACAAAAGTGAATTATACAATCTCTTGTTGAATGCATGTAGTGGAGATTTAGTTTACGCGTGTACAGCTGCAGAAATGAATCGACCACCATCAGTCGTAAATGCTTTGTTATTACCAGTTGTGGAGAAAAAATTCGAAAATGTTGAACCTTTTTTTGCTGAACATCCAATTGTTGCCATACGCGAAAATAGGTTCAAAAAGCTACCAATATTAGCTACTGTTCATTCTTACGAAGGTGCTCCTTTTATACATAAAGACAGTGAAGGAAAAATGTATTTTGAACAGGACTTCCAATATTTCATCCCACGGTATTTATCTGTCAAACACGGAACTACAAGAGCTGTAAAAATCGCAAAAAATATACGCGATTACTATTTTAATGGTAGAAATGTTGATGGCAGCACTGTAACGGAATATTTGAACCTGTTCAGTGACCATTTCTTTGTACGCGACATAATATTATTTGTTGAAATGATGGCGAAATACTGTGATGATATATTTTTATGTCGATTTGGGTACAGTGGTAACATGAATACTAGAACAATGAGAGAGATGGGTATAAAAGGAGCCACTCATGGTGACTTAATTCAGTACTTATTCTACAGAGAAAATAAAGCCAAGGTAGCATCTGAAAAAGATCTCATGATTGTGCATAGTTTAGTAGAAGCATGGTGCAACTTTGCAAAAAATGGGTGAGTGTTTTTCTAGATTATACTATGCAACTTATATACAAATTACCATATTTTCACAGAATTCCATACTAAAGTTATTAAGTATTTTTGAGTGAAAACTGAATTCGTTCTTTATCAAACCACTTGTTGCATAATTCTTTGTAACGGATTGAAAGCCATACTTAACAATCAATGATATTCTAGATTGCCAGACAGTAGAAGAGTAAAACATGCATGCCTTTTATAAAGAGACTAAATTATACCCTATGTTAAAAGTTAAATCTCTTTTTCAGTAAACCCAGTTTGAAGGAAACTCAATGGCCACCTTACACAAGGGAAAACAAACTGTGCCTTAACATAGAAGATGATGGAATCAAAATTGAACCTTATCCCGATTTCGAAAGAATTCAATTCTGGTTTAATTTAATTCAAGAAAGAGCAAAACTCTAATACCTTATGTAAACAGGCCCTGTTGATCCACCGGCTAACAGTGTGCCTATTCCGAGTTTTTTACTTATTCGACAGTGAGTGCGTAAACGCGAATTTGTATAGGATTGTTGTAGCGACATCTATTGACATAATTTGTAAACTACTCCAATCCCATTCAAATCGGCGTTAACTCTCTCACGATCGAGTGAGTAAACACATATTTTAAAAAACTCGGAATCAGCACACTGGCCTTTTGCATTGAAATCTTCATATTCGTAGAATTTAAGTGTTGCTACTGGTAAAATATGGGTTGGGTTGTGGTAGAAAATCAAAGGTTGATTTAATTATTTCGTTTTTTTATTTTTTATTACTCGACATGACCCATACCAGTCAGAGCTGACGGGGGATTTACTCAAACGTGGAATAAATGTAAGGGTGGGGGCAACGCAAGCATACTGCATAATTTTATCCACGACGGAACGGACAACGGTAATCTATGCATTTTGGGTGAGAGACCGTTTAACTCATAAACGGTTGCTGCAGTTTTAGACTTTTTTATAAAATCAAATGCAATATACCGTACAAGCTACTAGCCCATCCATAAAACGCTTTGGGAGGTCCGTAGCTATTAAGTAAGCCAGTACTGACAGGGAGCCGGTCTCCTTCCCTGTCATCTGATAAGTGAGGCAATCGTATACGGATCGTGGACGCGCCCCACTCTGTCAAAGTCACTTATGTTTCATTCGATTCGTAAAGAGTTTTTAATATATCTTATAATACTCAAGAAAATTGCGTGTGCCACTGGGACGGCAAGTCCTTATAAAATGTAAGAAATGCCGGTGGCAGTATTTTGTGGTTGTAGTAGTATTCGATTCTTAGTTGTAGATATTTCAATCCACTTAAGACGCGCCCCACTCTGACAAAATGGCTAAAGCTTCATTCGATTCGTATGAAGTTTGACAGTGGGCGCGGCGTCGTGGATTGAAATATCTATAGGTACCTATAACTTTAATTATTTTTACCCACGACGGAACGGAGTACGGGTATATGCGTTTAGGGTGAGAGACCGTTTGTACATTACTCTATTAAAAAGATTTTATGTTTGTTTGTATGATAAATTGTTCACAAAAACCAATAATGCAAAAATATTTTTGTTTTGTTTGTTTGTGCACATCGATGTTCCCATTTATTTCAAAAACGGCTCGACCGATTTAGATGTGGTTTTCTGTATAATGTTTGGTGTCCAGCGGCAAATGGTTCTTAGATAGTTGCTACGAAAATCGATCACCAGGGGGCGCCATAAAATACATTTATATTGCAAACGAATGTTCCCATTTATTTCAAAAACGGCTTGACCGATTTAGATGCAGTTTTCTGTATAATGTTTGGTATTCATTGGCGATGGTTCTTAGATAGTTGTTACGAACATCGAGCGCCAGGGGGCGCCATAAAAAAACATTTACAGTGCAAACGAATAATCTCAATTATTACAAAAACGACTGAACCGATTTGGATACAGTTTTGTATAAAATATTAGTGAGTCATTGGCAATGGTTCGTAGATAATTGTTCTTGTGATTGAACAGCAGGGGGCGCCACAATAAACGTCTCTTTATGACTTGGAAGGGATGATGCCTTCAAACGCTGCTAGAGGAGCTAATGGCTAGTTTGAAGATTAATTTTCATTTTTTATAATAATAATAATATAATTTAAATTGCATTAATATATTAATCGAAAAACTATAAAACAAGTGGAAAATTAAAAAAATTTAAAACACCCACGACTTTTGCAGACTTGTAATTGAAAAAGGATTAAATAATTTTATTGAAACTCCCCGACTAAAGGAAAGTAAGAACTAAGAACCTATCTGTATAATTACAAATCCAAGAAAATCCGTCGGAGCTGCCATTGCTATTTTCGTTTTCAATATCAATTAATGTAATTAGTGTATTGATAAACTGCCGGTATATGAGAAGTATCAAGAAATTGAATTAGTCATCAACTGGTAAACAGCACCATCAACACCGTCATAGGCAAAACACAGCAGCTCCGGCGGATTTTCTTGGATTTGTTATTATACTGATAGGTTCTTAGTTTTTACTTTCCTTTAGTCGGGGAGTTTCAATAAAATTATTTAATCCTTTTTCAATTACAAGTCTGCAAAAGTCGTGGGTGTTTTAAAATTTTTTAATTGTATTTATAGGCATTCCAATATTTTTGTTATTTTGTGCTTACATATTAAGTACTTATTTTTTCCATTGATTATATTTTTTTTATTATGAAAAATAAAGTTTATTTGAAGTTTTCATATTAGTATTTTTCTTTAACTAAATATGAATACAAAATTACTCAACTAATGACTTTTAAAATAACATGAAAAATTATAGTACCTAAATGAATATATTTTTATTAACTTATGATATATGATATATTTTTTACTAGCTTATGATATATTATATAATTAGGTGCTGTTACATGATATGTGTTTAATTTACTATCAGCAAAAAGGCAAATAAAACTAACAAGAATAATTTGTAATATTAATGATTTATTTATTATATATAAAAATACGCATCTCTATCATACGCAATCACGAATTAATGACAAATAATAATAATTATAACTAGAATCATTATTGGCACTGAAATACACAATTAATTTATTTATTTCACAATTTATATCCAAAAAACTGTAATATTTCTTTGTATGGAATAAATGCATTTTAAAGTATAGAGAAAAAATGACAGGATTCGATAAGTTTATTCAGTTTTATTAAGTATATTATTCATATTATACAATGACACTTGGAATAAACATGACTATTCATAATTTAACTTTAAAATGCAATTATTTTTCAACAAGTGAATTAAATTAAGTACCAAATACATTCATATACTAATTTAGCGCCAAATTTAATTCAGCATAAAACTATTATAATCATAATGAATATTTTCTAGTTTTTTCTTCTTCAAATATTGCAACAAACTTAAAAATATAAATAATATAAACTTATTCCTTTTTTAGTTTCTGACAATAGGTACAGATGCAGTTTTGATAAAAATTAAATGGAAAAATCAAAGACCAAAATCGTGTTTCAATATTACATATTAATTTTATTTAAATATGATTTAATTAAATACAATTGAATACGACAAGTTTACTTCAGAAATATTCACATTTCACTTACAGTTTATTTAGTATTTAAAACATTTCAAATATTTTCGTAGTTTGTAAAGTTCTTAACTAGTGACTACTTCATTTATATGTCCATAATCCTTAATTTCTATAAAAATGTTACAGATAATAATAAAATTAAACAAAAAAAAACCATTTTAACATTATAAAGGCACTTGTCATCACACAAATAAAATAACATCGAAATTATTCTCTACCAAATTTTGTTAGGAATGTTTTAATAGCTGGCAACAAACAAATTTTCTGCCAAAAAGCCTACCGATCCCATAAATAAATGCAAAGTTACAAATTCGGGAATATTTTAAGGAATGTTCTGTTGTTATAATACTGTATATCAATTTTAATCAATAAATAAGTTTACTTCTAATACGGAGCTTTGAAAAATTCCATTCGAAAAGACCTATTTGTTTCATTACGATTATTTCAAAAAAAGTATGATTTCATAAATTAGTCACGTATTCAAATTTATATTAGTACATGTGATAAGAACTAAATATTCGTCCAGAATAAAAAAAAATAATGTTATTTTTTTAAATATAAAAGTAAATTGCACATCAAGAAATTATTTAAGCATCAGAATTATTTATTTTCGTCATCATCAGTCGTGGAAATTACGCAAAAATGGATATGCTCGATAATAATATGGTCATACAAAAAAGGCGGCCCGAATCTCGTTCACAGAACACAAGTTAGAAATGTATGTATGTCAGCAAGATTCGGTACATCTTAGGCCCTTCGCACACGGCTCGTAAATGTAAGCGTAGCGTAATCCGCGCGTACGACGAGAGCAGTACGAGCATGAACATTTCAAACACGTCCGCAGACGAAGCGATGTCGCAGCGAATCGTGGGAGGCGTAATTTTCACACATGCATAGCGTCATAACGATACGCTTACGAGCCTTGTGCGAAGGGGGTTAATGTTTATCGCCCAACATTATGTACATGATACGTGTAGACAGTATAAATAAAACTAAGTGCATGACAAGTTACACCAAAAGCGTCTAACTACACTAGTGACATTTAGTTTCGAAGTGCATAATCTATTGCTTTTTTTTCATTCACAACTTCATACTTGACAACCAGATTAATGCAATCTCACCCGCTAGCTATTTCTGCTTGAATTTGAGTTGTTTTTGCAACGTATATAGCTAGTCTGACCATACGACCGAAAAAAAACAAGGAATTACTTTTTCCCGCCTAGAGACTCGAAGAAATTTACGAACTTATTGACACCAATATTCTTGGGCAAATCGTCCTCCGGTGGATCGTTGGCCCGGATGACGTCCTTAGGATTAATGTTGCTGTTCTGGACCATTTTAATTTCGTTGGAAGGCCGAGGTTTCCTGTCAAAGTTGCCGTTGAATTTGTGCTCGTCACCGTTTTGGTTATTATTCGAAAACTTCTCTTGTAACTTCACGATATTGACTAATTTTTCGGGAAGATCTTCAATATAAGTATGCCCGGAGATAACGTCAGGTTTTACTGGGTTATCCACGACGAACAGCTCTGTCTTTGACTTATCTGGTACCTGAGATAAGTTATCTGGAACCTGAGTCAAGTTATCTGGCATCTGGGACAAATTATCCGGAACCTGTGTTAGGTTATCATTAACCTGGATTAAGTTATCCTGAACAAGGGAGACCTGTTCGAGGACTCCTTTAGAATCATTGAAGGATTCTTGATAATGTTGACCAGTGCTGTCCTGCACGTCAACTAGGACTTCTGTGTTTGTTTTCTCCTCACCTTTCTCGTTAACTACTGTAGTAACAGTGGTAATGATTGTCTCTTCGACTATCACTGGTGATGTAGCCACTATGACTGGCTCAGTTTTAGGTGAAATTGTCTCATTTTGTGGTGAAATTGATTCTTTTTTTGGTGAGATTGATTCATTTTGTGGCGAAATTGGTTCACTTTTTGGGACAATCGGTTCACTGTTCAGCATATCATCATCGTTGTTGAGTTCCTGGTCCCAAATTTTGAAGTGCTTAGTGTAGAGGTTGTCCCAAAATTCCATTTTCTCCTTATCAGGGTCAGTGTCTATGGTGAGTTCATTGTTAATGTTCAAATAATAAAGCTTGTCCTTAGTTGCTGGCAACCAGGTTACGGTGAGGTAGTGGTTTTCATCGGGAGTTGGGTTTCTGGAAATTATAAAAAACGAATATAAATAGATGTGTTGGAAAAATACAGTAAGGTGTTATTGAGAATACTGGGCTATCCCTATTATCTATTAAAAAGTATCGCACTCAGCAATACCGGGCTAGTCCTTTTAAGGTTGTTGATTTAAAGGTAGTATAGATCAGTAATCTTTTAAAATGATGAAAAATGACCAATTTTGTACTGTTTTATTAAAGTTCCGATTGTTACTTTCAAATTTTGGTACTCTATCCTGTATATACTTTGCCACTAAATACTATGTAAAATGTAATCGTAAGCTGTTTATTTTATTGTACTAGATCCCTGAATTGTTTGTGAGACCAAAGTCGAAGTGCCTACATCATTGTTATAAGCGTTCTTTAACCCAGATTAAATAATAATTAATTAAATATTTCCCTGTCTTATCTGTGTGCTCGTTAAAGTTACTCATATATGAATGCGGTTAATTAAAAATAAATCGACTCGCAACGACAACAGGAAATCAATGCACGTTAGACGCTTCATATATTTTGATCGATGAGTATTTATTCGCAAAAACATCAACAAACTTGAAAGTTTAAACTTACGCTAATAACAATGATAAAATCTGATGTATTGTATTCTAGTTGTCGCGTGAAATTCGGGTTTGCACCAACCTCGCGGCAAAGACTTTCCAGAATAAAAAAAGCCTATGTGTTAATCTCTATTCGAAATTTCAGCCAAATCGGTTTAGTAGTTTACCATGAAAGTGTATAAATACCTTCGCCTTCACAATATTAGCAGTGTGAATGAAAAGTTCCAAAAATATGTAGTGAACTAAAACTATTCACTATTCATACTGATTTTTTAAAGCAAACTTACCCAGTCTTAGCAAAGTTGGTCCACAGCCTGAGCATCCTCTCCCTGGTCTTGATATCCTGAGGAGTCGGCTCCACGTCCTTCGTGGTCTCATTTTTGAACAGATATCCCAGCTCGTCTAAATGCCCCGCGAATCCAACGGACACGCTCTTGAATAAGGGCTTGGAAATGTTCAAGGAGCCCACGTAACCGAACTTGTAGTAGTATACTGGTCTGTTTGTCACATTCAACAAGTACTGCACGTATCTGTGAGTGCCGATGTTTATGATGAAGTCGGAGAGCAACTTCCATTTGTCCACTTCGGGATTGTCGCTAGTGAAGTATAACTTCTTGATGTCCTCGATCAAAGCTAAAGATTCCGGGGAGTCCTTCTTGATGTTTAACTCCATGGGGAAGTAGGTCTGTAAGTCGTCCTTACCGTCGAATGTGAATTCGAGGGTGTTTGAACCGATCATTATCGGGATGTCGGCCGTTCTACCGGACGTCAAAATGCTTATGAAAGCCTCGGTCAGGAATGCTTCGACACCAGGAAACTCCTTCTCGACTACCGGTACGAAGTAACTGGAACCGGATTCGACGAAAGCGTCGAAAGGCTTCATCCTTTCCGTGGCCTCAACGATGTCTCTAACTGGGGTCGTAGAAAGGTACTCCAAAATTTCATTAACGTCCGTAGATTCGCAGCCCAATTCGCTGGCTAGTGTCCTGGCGTTTTGCAATGGATTGCGTTGGATACTCCAGCTGTTTAGCGCGTTCCCGGACTGTATGATCGCTTTGCTGATCAAATCCTTCGACATGGGGCTGGCTGTTAGGTAGGAGACGGCAACGCCGCCGGCGCTTTCGCCGAAGATAGTCAAGTTCCTGGAGTTGCCCCCGAAGCTTTTGATGTTCTGTTTGACCCATCTCAGAGCTTGGACCATGTCTTTCATCCCGGCGTTTCCGGGGACTTCGGGGGTGTTGAGACTGAGGAAGCCCAGAGCGCCACATCTGTAGTTGATGGTGACTATGACGACGTCCTTCTCGACTAAGTAATCTCCGCCGAAGAAGTAGGAACTGCCGGAGCCGAAGCGGAAGCCTCCTCCGTGGATGTAGACCATGACCGGGAGGAACTCTCCGTCCAAGGCGGGCGTGTAGACGTTGAGGAAGAGGCAGTTCTCGTCGCCCTGGTAGTGGTTGCCCGCGAAGTAGTCGAACTGTGCGGAACTGTTGCCCTCTGTGGTCGCGTCGCGGACTCCCTCCCATGGCTCTGGCGGTTGAGGAGCCTGAAATTAAGATTTCTACTGTTTAGTTTTGTATAAACAATAACCACAGTAACAGGAAACCAGGGTGTTAAAATTCTCAAATGAGATAACAATATTGAGTGGGGTATCATATGAAAGGGCGTTTCTTGTACATTCTAAATCAGGCTTTGTGATTGATAGTTTTTGATTTATTGGGAAAATTGTGGGCAATTCCCTACCCTCTTATCTCCAAAGTTTGTGGATCGAAAAATCTGATCGAGATCTACTTTTTTTGGTAGTAACAATAAACCTCTAAAAATGAAGTAAGGTTTGCTTGCTTGTTGCTTGCTCGTTATCAAAAGTACTTGTACATTACACATATTTTAATTAACAAAAGTGATTCTTTTAAAGTTTCCACTTCTTTTGTAGTATGTCACACTCGGTGCGCGAGTTTGACTCGCACTTAAACCGGTTTTTTTATTTATCTCAGCGCTTGTGTCATGAAATGGAAAGTACTTATTTTTCAAGAGAGTTCATAAAAACATAAGTCACGTCCGCAATTCCATTTCACTAAAATATAGGTGTACTTTAGTTACAGAATATATTTTTATCTGTAAACTTATTCATCAGAGATAAATGCAAGCACCGATGGAACAGTTAAAATAACAAGTGTGTGAAACGCGAGATAGCGGTTAATCTGAACGACTGATATCATCTGATAGCAGATAAGAGATCTTAATGTTCAGGTACAGTTGATTTTATATAATAATTATTTTTACATTTAACAAATATTTAACTATGGTAGTAATTATAGTACATAATATAATATAATATAATTTAGAGATGCATTTTTTAAAGTTTTTTGTGTTTCAGGCAGTAAAACAGATGACATTCCTCTAGCAGTGAAAAACACGAGCAAAACCTTAAAGATCTTAAAGGTGTATGAACGTTGAAACCTATCATAGGTAGATTGTAATTCTTTTGAACAAACTCTTGGTGAGTTTGTCTTCTCTTGGTGCTCGTGGTAAGGTTTTTTAACAAACTCCCTACCTACCTACCTTGGTCCGGGTATCTTCTCAAATTGAGAGCACTTTGTTGATAGCCAACCACAATGACAAAATGTGCCAACCCACATTTTGTCATTGTGGTTTGCTAAGTATGTACGCGTCCGTTATAGAATCTGTTGGAATGAGCATTAGCTTAAACCCATTAGGGTATAGGGATAATACACCCATTAGTATATAAATCATCGTACCCAAAACCTCAGGGGGGGTTTTTAGATGGAGAAACTACTTTTATGCGCTTCGCCTTAGTGAAGGATTTCTCTGGACTTATCAAAAGAAGGTCCGTACCGGGTGGAGATGCTTTTTCACCCGAGGAATGCAATAGTGACGTGGTCTACTTACTTTAAACCTGAGCGAGCCGATGGGCGGTTTGGCGTAGGGGATGCCCTGGAAGCTGTAGAAAGCCTTGCCGTTGGGCGAGTGAACGAGCTTGCCTTGCAGCTGGCCCTCTTCTACTGTCGCGATCGGGGAGTCCTCCATTCTACCGCCGCTGCAAAGACGGAAACATAAACGTCAGTACAAATTCAACTCAAATTGAATTTCACATCAATATCGTATTAGCTGAGAAGAAGCTGGCAAAACTCCCGAAGAGAACGACAATTTTATACACATTCAAAATTATAGTCCTGTTATACGTTTAGACATAATAAATTTTTAAATGAATATGACGTCCCGTTATCTGCTTTACGGAAAAACTGTCTACGATGACAGCGGGAATATAGCAATTTGCCCAAAACTGTACGGAAGCGGATATGAACTGGATCTCGTGACGGGAACTTATGACAGCACGCACGCTAACCACACCACCGGGACGTCTTCAGGAGATGTTGACTTCACAATGCGAAACCGTAGAGAGCGTTGTGAAGCTGAGCATTATCTACTGAGGATGTCCCGGTGTTGAGACGAAAGGTTGACCAAATTATTCCAAGAAATTGTTGGAATAATTCGGTGTGGTGTTTCATGTGGACGGTGTTCCTGCATATTAGACCATGCAGGTGCTTTTCTAGAAACGGATTATAGCGAAACAAATTAATAATCTGTCCTGCTAATTATGGATTTCCGCAAAATAACGCCTGCTTCCATTCAATACGTCAAGTTTTACAAAACTTTTAGCAAGCAACTACTACTGTGCAACGGGAAGCTATTTTACCTGTAACCAAATGTTATGTGTTTGGTTTTACCGGCAACGGTAATCACTGCGAAACCGTGCTCTCCGTTATACTTGTAAATGTAAAGCAAACTCGCGGCTATTTGTACAGCTCATTGTTAAAACGCTCACGGTCAAGTCGCGTCCATTAACAGTCGTTTTGTATCGCACCAGGCAAACCTTTATCTTAACCATTTACCTGCACTCACCGGTGCTACTTTACGTAACCACGAAAATATTTTCTTCGTTGTAGAGGCAGGGTTACCTTCAATTATTTTCTTAACAACATTATCTTGAATACGATAAGTATGGTATATCATTATGCTAGGATTTACTATATATAACCCAGATTAACATTAACAAGGATTTGTGAAAAATTCACGTCCTAAGGGGAAATTGGGGATGAACTCTATAAATATCTCGAGGAGCTTCCGATTGGCGGACGGCGGTTGTTGAATCGATAAGGCCGTATGCAGGATTACTCCTGACTCCTAAAGCCACACATTATGAGGCTTCTCAATCTAGAGCCAGGGCTCTATGGAAATAAAATAAAAAGATGAACTGTCTACATGAAGAATTATAAAAACTATGAGCTCACTGCTGTGCGCTCACCTTATCATAGTTCTAGTCTATTAGTAAGTAATAAATAACTTAATAGTGGTAAATTATATCTATTGTCGTATTAACAAATTACAGTACACACATATTACACGTCTAATGTGTTCACTAGAAATAATAGTACGCGATACGATAACGTCTATCTATTGTCGAATATTATAGATAACTCGTAAAAAGGATTATGCTGTAGGCTTGTTTTAATTTTAACTATAATCTGAACAAAGATCATACAAACGAAAATTGATCCCATGAATCGGAGGTGTTAAAAAGGTTAAATAAATCGGTGGTTAGTGTTATAATTATGTTTTGCCACTAAATATATAAAAAAAATAGCTTACAATACGACCTACTCTCAGACCTACCGAACCTACACAGAAATGTTCCTAAACAAATTGGTCGAGGCCGTTTCGGAGGAGTTTGGTTACAAAAATTGGCACCAGAATTTTATATGTTAGAGAAGAAGATGAGATGAGATTGTAAAAAATAATACGCGTAGAAATTTACCCTGAAAAAAGGCAATTACCTAAGATATCTTCGATGAATTTTTTTTTTTTTTTATAAAATTATTTTTATAAAATTCTGCAAACATTGTCCAGATACCAGCGAGCTAGAGTCTATAGCGACTCGTTTGTACTGCAGCGTTCGAGTGAGGATATGGACCACCATTTCATCGGATAACCTATCATCCAGATGGACTGAACATGCTAAGACTCAAAAATTATCAGTCTGAAGATTGGAAACCCCGCATTGTTGGCAGAAAGCCGACCAGATGGACTGATGACATTAAGAGGGTCGCGGGAAGTAGCTGGATACAAGTACCGCAGAACCGTGTCGGTTGGAAATCATTGTAGGGGGCCTTTGTCCAGAAGTGGACGTCCGTCGGCTGAAACGTACGAAGATTGGAGTACGAACGCCGAGGATATAGGAACTGCCATCTTGTGACCATCATACATAACTTCCTCTTCCACTAATTGCTGTCAGACGTCAACTAAATCTTTTACGTGGGTTCCCAAAATCCTATCTATGCATAAATAATTTACTCTACTTGAGAAACCATTTAAATGGGCCTCATACAGGACTTCTGTCATTATTATGCCAAACCATGGTTAAATAGGAATGATGACAATGAAAAAGAAATCCGAATTCCAATAGTAATAAAGACTCACGTTAGTGTTTTTGGAGTTACAACACTGCACACGGCAAACACACAATCGACACTGAGGGAAATCACGAGCCAAAGATGATAAGATACGGATACGCAGTGGCGCAACCTCCATTTATCATTTCCCTCGTTTTTAGACTGGGTTTTAGTTTTAGTGGGAATAACTATATTATTACTAGCCGACCCGGCAAACTTTGTTTTGCCATATAAATTTTGTCTCACTTAGGGACATAAAAATAGATAACAACCTGCTCCCAGACCTAGAGATCATACACTGAAAATTTCATGACAATCGGTCCAGCCTTTTCGGAGGAGTTTGGTAACAAAGAATAGCAAGAGAATTTTATATATTAGAAGATTATATTATTAGAAGTGTTGCAGAGGCATTGGCATTGTACTACGTAGTGATCCATGGTGGGCGATAAAAGTTCAGGAGTTGCAAGTGTTCTATCCCAAAACAAACTTAATAAACAATAATTTTAACGTATCCTAAAACCTGGGTACCTTTATACAAAAATAGGATGAATAAGCATCTTCTAGGCAAGCTTCCATCACTTTCCATCAGGTGAGATTGTGGTCAAGCGTAAGCCTATGAATAAAAACTTAGCTACGAAATAAAGCTTACGTAGATACTCTAAGGCCCACTTGCGTCGGCCCGAGTTAGCGTGCTTAACTCAGAGTTATGAACTAACCCCGAGTTAAATTGCTAAAGTGTCTTGCACGTCTGCGAGATAGACGTTAACTCTGGTTTAAAAATATAAATATTTAACCCGCTGGCTATGGCGGGTTAAGCGGCTAACTCCGAGTTTGACGTTTGAAATTTTGAGGTTATATCTATTTTATCGAGCGACCAGCTATCACCAATTATAACGAAAACAAATAAAAAAATTATATCTTGGACTGAACGGAAAAAGAAAAGCGGACTAATATATTATTATAGTGATATCTGAAGAAAAGCCGTGGCTTTATATGATATGGATATTGATAATTTATTAGGTGATTTAATATCTGATGATGACGAAGAAATTGTTGAATACTTAAGTACAAATTTCTTCAATAGAAGAGTCGAAACACGACAAGATCATTTTACTTCAATGAGAGATAACGATTTCCATAGAAGATTTAGGCTTCAGAAACCAGTGGTACTACATTTGCTAGAAAAAATCAAGCATAAATTAGAATACCATTACTACAACAACAGGTATCTATACACTTTAGTTGAAGTAACTTCCTACCTACAGCCTACAGAATGCATACAGTAGGTACCTACTAATACTAAAACTTGATAAATATTATATTTTCACAGAAACGAGGCAGTTTCTCCAATGAACCAATTATTATGCGCACTGCGTTTTTATGCTACCGGGAGCCAATTAATAACATGTGGAGATTTCATTGGCATCCATGAATCCACAGCATGCAGAATTGTACACAAAGTTACAGATGCTATTGCACGATTGTATCCAGAGTATATTCGTATGCCAGTTACTCAAGAGGAAAGAAGACAAGCTGCGCATGACTTCTACCAAATTTCTCGATTCCCACGAGTTATAGGGGCCATAGACTGCACACATGTACGGATGAAATCTCCAGGTAGGTCAATAATTTATATGTATTATGTAAAATTTAAGTGTTTGAAGTGGGTACTTATTTACAACTACTTGTTTAAAGTCAGTAGCTACCTAATAATTTTGCTATTGAAAGAAGCTTTATTTTACCCTTTTATGATTATCTTTTCCTTTATTTTGGCCTTTTCTTTCTTTCGTACCTATAATATCTATGTAATTTCCTTATATTTATTTCAGGGGGCGATCATGCTGAGATTTATAGAAACAGAAAAGGATACTTTTCAATCAACGTACAAGCGATATGTTCTTCACAAATGCAATTTAATGATGTAGTTGCAAGATGGCATGGGAGTGCTCATGATTCACATATTTGGGACAACAGTAATCAAAGAAGGAATTTCTTACAAGGTGTTTATGGTGATCACCTTTTGGTTGGAGATAGCGGATATGCTCAAACCACCTTTATGATGACCCCATTAGCCAGAGTGAATACCAATAGTGAGTCCCTGTACAATGAAGCCCAGATCAGAACAAGAAATGTAATTGAAAGAACTTTTGGGGTGTGGAAACGGCGATTTCCTATCCTCTCAAAAAGTTTACAAGTACACTTGAGCAGAATCCCCGGCATAATCATTGCGACTTGTGTTCTCCACAACCTTGCACAGCAAATGAGAGATCCAGAGCCACCTTTGGATCCCGATTACCCTCCGATGATTATTGACAATGAAATTGTTCTCCCAGCTGTGACTACATCTTCAAATACTCCAGGATCTCGGGCTCGTCAAGTGCTAATACAACAACATTTTGGCCAAATATAAATTAATATAATAAATGCGAAAGTTTGTATGTTTGTGAGTTTGGATGTTTGTTACTCTTTCCCGCCGCAACTACTGAACTGATTTGGCTGAAATTTGGAACATAGATAGCTGATAACCTGGATTAACACATAGGCTACTTTTTTAATCCAGTTCCTGTGGGATATTGAAAAAACCCGAAGTTTCTACAGTAATCTATAGCGACAGCTATAAGTAGATTGCTTTAGCAAACTTACTTGAAAGTAGGTAAAAAGGTCGGAATAGGGAGCGGGAACGGGAACGGGAAATTCATGTTTCCCTCGGGATTTGTGAAAAATTTGTGATTTGTTTATTATTACTGTGAAACCTAGATTCACAGTAATAATAAACATACATTACAATAAAATAGAATAAAAATGAGGTACAATTATATAAAATTGCTAGTTAAATTGATTAATTCTGTATCAATTATCACTTTATCTTAATTAAGTAGACATTATAAATAATGGCTGGATAATATAAATAATATCAGGATTTACTACTTTGGCTGTAACATATAAAATAATAAAATATCAAACATTTTTTAAACAAATAGTTTTATTTCTTTCTGTACAAATTCAAAAGTGTTTTCAGGGTTAATGTAAGCATGTACTGCCTTTTAGGGTTCCGTACCCAAAGGGTAAAAACCCAACCCTATTAATAAGACTTTGCCGTCCGTCTGTCGATCTGTCCGTCTGTCACCAGGCCGTATCTCTTTAACCGTGATAGTTAGACAGTTGAAATTTTCATATATGTTGTATTTTTGTTGCCGCTATAACAACAAATAGTAAAAATAACAATAAAATAAATATTTAAGGGGGCTCCCATACAACAAACATGTTTTTTTTTGCCATTTTAATAGATAATGGTAAGGAACCCTTCGTGCGCGGGTCCGACTCGAATTTGGCCGATTTTATTTATGTAACTCCAGTGTCCTGATTCTATATCGTTCACATTGTGGTTAGCAACTCTCACTGGGATGTTAACTAACAAAACGGAGGCAAAAAATCTCATGTTTGTATTCACTTTGCACAAGTTAGCAACTAGCATGGTATTTTGACATGAAACCAAACCAATCTAGTTCATAATTTGTGAAAAATTAATACAAAAATGAGATTTTTTACCTCTGTTTTGTTGGTTAACAACCGAGTTGCTAACTATCAAAGTGAACGATACAGAATCAGCCCACTGATATGATAGTGGTATAGTTAAGAATTATTAGCTTATACTAGGATGACAGAGAAATGAACAGTCAAATTCTAAATGAGGAATGAATACTCAAAGCTACAAAAACAAAACTAAATAAAGATTTATCACAGACTGAGATTAGACTTGTTTATTACTATTCTCTAATTCTATTTTTCTAATTGCATCATTGTGCGCAACTTTTTTTCTACTTTCTTCCATTTCTATTGCCCAAAGCTTTCGCAAGTGAGCAAGTTTTTCATCTTGCTCTGTTTTTGCTGATTGTGCATGTTGTAGTTTTATTTCTTCTAATTCAATTTGTTTTTTTAAAAGCTCCTTATTTAAAGCTGTTAGTTCCAACTTTTCAGATGCCAATTTTTTAAATTTTTGACTTACAGTCTCATCATCTGTCTTGAAAATCTTTGAAGGTCTAGAAAGCTTTACGTTCTGTTTCCGTTTTAAATTTGTTCTGTCATTTGTAAAAAGAGGTGATTTTAAGGTATCTTGATTTGCCGCTTCAATTGGGACGGTTCCTTGATATTCCATTAAGGCACTATCTCCATCATATATAGTACAAAAACCATCTAAAGTTGGTCCCACTAAACTAGAAACTTTATCCAATAATGGATCACTTTTAGGACAGCTTGATGGTCCACCACCTGTGCCTAAGATATCTTTTTTGGAATCAATAACTTCCTTTTTAGCCATCTTTTGCATTTTTTCAAATTCCGTTTGGCATACAATTTGAGGTGCACCAACTGCATCGGATATCTTTTCCCAGTCCGTTCCATTCTGTTCCATTATAGTATCAATAAGTACTTCCCTGTCCACAGCCACTGAAATATAATGGATATATATACAGTAGTTAGTCAGCGTGGTGGGCTATGGCCATCCTCGGAGAGGACTTGTGGGACTTAAGCAGCGCAGGTGTGGGACTTAAAAAAAGGTTGAGACAAACTATTTCACGGCTTAAAATTAAGTTTACGAGGGTTCCAACGCGCCATGGCACTGAGAAGAAGTTATCAGAGAACGAAGTGCAAACAATCAAATCAGATCAATGAACATAATATTTTATAACATAGTATCAATAAGTACTTCCCTGTCCACAGCCACTGAAATATAATGGGTATATGTACAGTAGTTAGTCAGCGTGGTATATGGCCATCCTCTGAGAGGACTCGTGGGACTTAAGCAGCGCAGGTGTGGGACTTAAAAAAAGGTTGAGACAAACTATTTCACAGCTTAAAACTAAGTTTACGAGGGTTCCAACGCGCCATGGCACTGAGAAGAAGTTATCAGAGAACGAAGTGCATACAATCAAATCAGATCAATGAACATAATATTTTTTTACCTGGGATTGCCATTTTGGCATCTGAAGCAGTTTTCTTCAATTTCTTCTTCAAGTTTTTATATGTTTGTTGTAAGCTTGAAACTGTTCGAGTACAGCCATTTGTACTCGAATTAAACATTTTTTCTACCTCCAGCCAAGCTTGTTGTTTTTGTTGGAGGGTTACTCCGTCGGTTTTTTTATTTTCAATAATATCTTTATACTTGCTTACAATATCACACAGCAGTATATTATCTGCTGCGGTGAAATTAGGGGCCCGAAAACGCAATTTTTGTTCCATAATTCGCCTAAAACTAAATTCAATATTTACAAATCTAAATAAAAGTCAGACAGAAGTACAGAAAATAAGACGGATAAAATAAAAGGTTGTCAACTGTCATTCATTAAAAGACACGCAAAAAATATTAAATACATTGTACTGTAGTGTAAAAGAGATAGATATAATAAGTTTAGTTTTTGTATATTCATTTATCTTTGGTCGGGTGACAATAGAAGCGCATAGACCATAGAGTAATTGTTATTGACATTTCAATGTTCTCAGCCTAAAATAAAGAAATGTCAGGTTAAGTAACCCGGTCCTATTTTCTGTAGGTGCAAGACAAAATGAGAGTTAAATTTTAAATAGCTAACTCCGAGTTTGCAAACTCTACTTTTATTTATTTAACTCGCTGTCTCGCGCAAGTGGGCCTAATAGTTGTAAGCAGGAGTAAAAGCTGAATTCGCAAGGAAAAGGATATTGATGGTAAAAAGGCCTAAAACAGAAAGTTTAAAAATATATCAAATTTTTTGCTGGTTGGTTTTTCTGGTATTGGTATTTCTGGTGATAGGAGGTCTTATCAAACGTACGTGGTCGTAGAAAACAGACAAGTAACTTCTCACCAAGTTTCAATTTTATAATGTTCCAGAATATTCCTAGTGTCGGAATCCAGCCTGCACTTCCTCGGAGTATTCCTCACTTCACCGCAATCCTCGTACTCCAGTTTCACACTATAAACCTTAATGTTCCTAGTCAAATCCTCGTTCAAAGTGTCCATAAAAGTGGCCCAAATGTTCTCTTCAGTCTGGTGGTCCCTAACGAACTGGGCAATCTTTTTGTTCACTGGTCTCTTCCCTAGCGCTAATAGTCTAGATTCCCTCGCCAAAAGATATCGTAGAGCCGTACGTTTAATTATAATCAAGTCTTCTAAAGTCCGGGCCATAAAAAACTACCAAAAGCTGTTATAATAAAGCTACCAAACAAATATTGCAACACTGAATTTCACTCAAAAAGAGAACGCACAGCGAAAGTCAGACATAAAAATGTTTCAAGAAATTTTAACGTATTTAAAAATGGTACACATTTTTCTTTACATAAAAAAAATCACAAACGCGAAAGTGCAAGCATCCGAAGTAATACAAAAAAGTCACCAGGCACTAAACTTTTTTATGAATGACTGACAAAGGCAAACACCATACTGCCATAGTTTAAAGGCAATAGTAATTGCAGTGGAGGACGTAAGAGGACGTAAGCATGGAATATTCAGTGTCAATAAATTATCACCAGAAACGTGACATGATGGATGGCGGTGTGAATTGAGTTAATTATGCTGTTAACATAACATGTCATGGGAACGGATGTAGAAAGTCAGTATGGGTCTTATCGTTCATAAGATAAGGTCCATTATTAAATTATTCTTGGGTACTAAATATGGAAGCGTTTCCACTGAGTTGGAGGCGAGTCTTGTGTGAGGGTTTTCTTTGAGACAGAAAGGAGTGGGGTAGAAACAACAACCTTGCGGTTATGTGCACCAGTCGCGGGAGGGTAATGGTTTGGCACTTACTTTTTGGTACAAATTAACCTACGCACCGTAAGAAATAATTATTTCGTCTTTCTCTCAATGTTTACTTATCAGGAATACTAATTGAACCTGAGATTCTGAGGTCCGTTATTGACTTACTACTAAAATAACTACTTCTGATCCTTTGTACATATTATGTTGAATAAATAAATGTTTTAAAGCAATGCCAAAAATATAGCAGAGAAGATGTTAGGATTTCTGGTTCGTGCTTCTATACGCCGCGCTTCAATCAGAGCTAATCCGCATGCCATTTAATTCTCGTAACAAAAACAAAGCAGAGTCAAGAGTATTTCAAGTTCCAACAGATATGATAAGTTAGTTCTGGCACGTCTTCGCGTTAGTGGAAACGCATGTTAACTTCTGCAGTAGCCACAGAGTACAAACGTGATATTTTACATTTTCGTGAATGATACCTACCTAAAATACCTACTCCATAGCTGGTATCTAGGTTAACGTAAGTTACAGAGAAATGTAATATATTCTGCACTAACGCAAGGGTTGCTTTGCCTAGGCTTCCTGAATAAAGCCTTTATTTTTATAACCGCTCTATTTTTATTTGGCATATAAATGTAATAATGCCAGGAGGTATGTAGATCTTTACCGTAGCTGTAAATAAACTTTTACTGGTGTCCAAATTTTCGGCTTTGGCAAATTTTCGCCAAAAATTCTACCGAAATTTGCCATCGACATCATCAATATGCAAAACCGTGACGCGAAGAAAGATAGTATGCAGGATTAATTAGAATTAAAAAATCTAACGATAAACTTTCATCTTCAGCCGAAGATTAGCTAGGGCTGAGGATAAGATAAGATTAAGTGACTAAAATTCGAACTTGCCGTAAGGCGCATGGGAATTACCTATCACTAAGGGGTGGATTAAAAGAAGAGAAAATAATGCCTCATTGCCCAATACTGTGCTTTTCGCTTCGAGTATTAACCAGTTTCAGGGCATACGGCCACGCAATGAGAAACGTGGTGTTGACTGAACAAGTGGACGGACTTCGTCGAAAGATTTACGGGGAGTGACTGGCTCCAGGCGGTGCGAAATCGTGCTGTTTTGGCAATCATTTCAGGAGGCTTTAAACCACCATCAGCTGAGACCACTGATCTTTATTACTAGTACGCTGAAACAAACATTCTATACAATATCAGGCAGGATATCTACAACACAATCCCACCCATGGCCATAAGCCACGATGGCGAAGCCTTAGCCCCCTAACTATGTGAGGCTTAAAGATCGACACATCACAAATCGAGACAAACAGATCGAGATTTACCTCGAGGCCCGTACCCCCAGAGGAAGACCACGCTGCTAGTGACCGTCATTTTGAATGACATTTCATTTTAGTTCCATGGACGCTTACGCCAGGTTACGGAACAATCAGCGTAGTTCCCAGTTTCTTTATTTTTACGTTGACAGTCTAGGATTCAGCGTACTAGTACAATAGAGGTCAGTGGCTGAGACGAAACGAGAGTTTTTTAAAGAGAAGAAAATAACATTTGCTCCAGATGTGGCAGCCCTAGTGATTATAGGCAGCTGGTAACGTAAGCAGAGTTCAAGGGACGAGAGTGCATTGTGCCATCGCATCGTGTTTACCCTTGGGACTTGAACTGCTTCTTGCACTTTACTTGCTCCACGAGGCATT
Source organism: Coenonympha arcania (assembly GCA_036785405.1). Lineage (NCBI taxonomy): Eukaryota > Metazoa > Arthropoda > Insecta > Lepidoptera > Nymphalidae > Coenonympha > Coenonympha arcania. The sequence goes on from CM072062.1 coordinate 16,946,731, forward strand.
ATCCACTGCTTTACCTAATAATATATTTTATATTTCAATAATTAGGTAAAGCAGGGGGCTAGGCGAAAGAAATTGGATTGTTTGCGTCACGAAAATACCGTCACGAAGAAAATCTAGAACAAGAATTTCTCTTACTATAGTCAACTGAATTGAAACATATACATATAGCATCAGAGAGGTATCCCAGAAAGGGAAATCTCTCTGAAAAATTTCAGGCTTCATGACAATGGACAAGTGAAGGGAAGGATTTTTCGAAGTTCCCACAGGATTACCTCGGCAAAACAAAGCCTGGTCGACTAGTACCTCAATAATAAATCTAGACTCCAGAGAGCTAGACCGACCAAACCAATTACCCGGGACGTCCTCGCGTCGTCGACGGCCCGCGGGAACCGTTTCTTTCCCCGGGATATAAAGAAATGTTCATGTTAGAACTTAGACAGGGATCAAAGTAGTCTCGTGGAAAATTAGATTCAATCAAGCAACCCCGGGGACTACACCCTACTTATGGTGGTTCCCAAAATTCTATCTATCCATGGTTTGCCTTACTAGAGATAGATATTTGACATAACTTGTATGGAGCTTATTTCACATTGATGTCTCTAATAGGGCAAATAGAAGATTTTTTAAGTTATAAAAAAATAATATAAAAAGATTTATTGTGCACTTACCGGAGGTCATCTAAAAATTCATTGACCGCCGTTATCATCTTGATTTACGTTTTTTATCTGGAAAAAAATAAAGAAAAAAATAAAATTAAACGAAAGAATAAATAAAAAAGATAATTACATAAAATTAAGAGAAAATAAAAAATAAATATTAGCTTAACTATAAAAAGAGACGTTGTTTTATTTGAGAGCTGAAACGTGCTGAGTTTTAAGTTTAAACATTTTTATTCAAACAAAGTTTAGTTAGGCACCAAATTTCTCAAAGTCGTTTAATCCTCATTAGTTATTCGATTACAAACAGAACCAAGTTGATTCTTCACTTTCTAAACTACTAAAGAGTTAAGTTAAGATAGACGGGTAATTTCGACGACTGCATGCCTTCGCCTTGACGTCATCCTGATAAAACATACACGGGGTCGATCTACACTTATCCGCCACAACCTCGACACAAGTAATAACGACATAAATCATATGACTACGTACTCGTGCATACGTTGTTGTCTACGACCTGTCAACTTCACATTGGGCCAACGTAAAGCAAATAGAAGCCAGTGACTTCTTCTTCGACAAAAGAATTTGTTCCAGATTTTATAATACGATATAAAATTAACTACATTACTGGTATGTAATTTTAATGTATTTCTTGTCAGATATCGGCAACAAACGCGCACAACTAATATTAATCAATTACCGTCTTGTCACCAATGATAATCTACAACATTAGAGGCGCAACCAATATGGCGCTATAAAACCCTTTTTTATAATTAAACGTAAAATGGCGGCGAAATTCTGTTGTAGAATTTTACATCATCAATAATTTGATATTCGAAGAAAAAGTCAAAACAAAGTTTACTATTTCGCTGCTATTCCACGTCCATTTTGTTTATAGTGGTTAATCTATGTGAGCTAAAATTTAAACAACAGCAAGCCAACATCAGCGAAACAATGTCATTGGACTGCCATCCTTCGGATAATTGTAGAACGACCCCGTGACAGTGACACATTCAGGCGCCACCGTATTACATGTGGTTGGTATGACGCAAGCACACTGCAGACACTTTTTCCTTTATTTATTTAATTTATTACGTTGTTACAATAAACAACATTTGCTAATCCGAAAGGAGACCCTGATAGATGGCCTGAAAAACCCGGTGACGGAGATAACGGGTCGTCATTGAAGAACGTAGACGGTTTTTCATTTTTGATCTCCTCGCTCTTAAGAATACGTTGCTGGATGTGACAGGCAGCATTGCGGGAGAATATGACATAAATATATATATTTGTTTTGCTACAATCCGCTACTTGAAAAGATTCTGTATGGTACAATATGCAAGAACACCGCCAACTGAAATTTTCCAAAACTTTCTTCGACTCGTCCCGACACCGGGACATCCTCAGGAGATGTAGACTTCACAATGCGAAATCATAGAGATTTCTCTAAAAAATTGCGTGTGGTGTTTCATGTACGCAGTGTCCCTGCATATTGTACGATACTGAATCTTTTCAAGTAGCGGATTATAGCAAAACAAATTAATTTTGGAAATTATGGATTTCCGCACAATTATGCCTGCTTCCTTTCAATGTGTTTTGGAGATTTTGGACCAATTTTTCGAGAAAATTTCTATAGAGAAAATATCTTCCAATCATGTAGCTGCTTCTGAGCGAATTTAGGTTAAGGTCCCAAAATACACGATGTTATAGTATAGTATAGTTTTTGACCTGCAGGCATTGACTTAGTATTATATATATCTATGCCTGCAGGCATTGATATTGCAGGTCAGGTTTAGCCCCTTAATTTCTTTACCATTGTCTCCATCACGAGGACAACGGGAATAAGGTATCCTCTGAATAAGGTATCACACACCTTACAGAAACGCACTCTCGCTGCAGTATTTAATAAAAATCGCATATAATAACGAGATCAATAAAGATCAGTAGTTAATGCAGCGAAACCGAAGCCGACCACTTTCACTGATTACATGAGAAGCTGAGAATGCACTACATTGTTCTAGTAAAAGTGAACTGTAATCTTTGGTGCAGCGGCTTGGGCGAAGAGAAATGCGGTTCCGACTTCTAGAGGCGTCGCAGATTCCTCGATAATTGTTGGGGGCAATGATGCCTCACGGCAGTTTCCAATAACCCGCCCGTCCACAATTTTCCGCACTAGAGTGCATTTCATACACTTGTATGAATGCGGATTTTTTTTATTCTATACAAGTTAGTACTTGACTGCGATCTCACCTGATGGTAAATGATGATGCAGTTTAAGATGTTATCGTACTAGCTTGGAAGGGTAAGTAAATTTACACCCAACGGTTTGTACACAGCATCGCACTGGAACGCTAATTCGCTTAGCGGTGCGTCTTTGCTGGTAGGGTGGTAACTAGCCACGGCCGAAGCCTTCCACCAGACCAGACCCGAGCCAATTTAGAAATGATAACATCCCAAAGCGGCTCGTGGCGGGAATCGAACCCGCGACCTCCCACTCGAATCTGAGCGCGCCGCCACTGCGCCAGGGAGGTCGTCAGAGATTTTTTTAGGCTTGCGCTACAATCATGTCTGACAGACAGCAATGATGAGGTCTAGGATGGAGCGCTCTTGCCTAAAAAATGCAAGAGTGAGTAGACTCTTCTCTTGAAAGCACCCAGATTATATTTGGCTGGGAACACAGAAGCTGGAAGGGTGTTCCACACATTAGCGGTACGCATCAGAAACGTGGAAGAAAAACTTCATCATCACTTCAAATTCTCTTGGCGTCTTGCGGTTATTTGGGGAACTATACAAATGTGGGAATTCACGTTCTGCTTTGTAGCGTAGGATCAGGCACAAATCACAATAGAGGTGCCTAGAAAAACATGCACCAGCAGGGCTCGAATGAGCACGTAGTGATAATTTTGTCTCCTTTTGTTGATCTCTTTTCTCTTTCAAATCAATATACATAGACAGCGAAAAGAGATCGACAAAAGGTGACAAAATTGTCTCTACAATACGAAAAGCTAAATAAATAATGAAGCTGAAGCATTCAATTCAATTGACTTTTCCAAATATGTTTTCCCGAAAAATAACTTGGAACTTGGACACTTGGGAGGTTATTTTCGAACTGACATAAAAGCAAGCATCTATCAATCGACAACACTATAGGCTGACACTCTTTGAAACCTTAAACTGATAAATAGACCCATTTATCCCAAATATAGAGTCAAAAGACAATAATGACGAAAAAATCGGTCATACAGGCGCCTAAAACAACGAAACTTATACGTCATCAAACATAAATAACACAACATCATCCTCCCATTGTTATTTGTTAGTGTATATGGACGCGAGGGCCATTGTGACAAACCGACAGACATGTTGAATTTAATATTAATAACATCGGTCACCTATATGCTAGTCTTTGGTTACAAGGTTTTGGTTGGCATTAATTTCGTTCTCGCTGTTTTTTCCTCAATTCTGACGTAAAAAACAATTTTGTGATGTGTTCTTTTAAGAACTTTAGACTTATAGGTTTATTTTTTAGCACTAAGCAGTAAGCATCTCTTGTAACATGAAGATATTTTTAGTATCTTCAATTTATTTAAAACTTTGTATCAAGAGGCGTACATTGTACAATGCTACGTTTCAGCAATAGATCATTTTATGTTATGGTTGTGTTTCTGACTTCCAAGGTAGAGTTCAACTTCGTAAAAGAATCAATATACGGACCAGAAAACGTTGATGGAACGACTCACGAACTTTATGCTGACCAATGGCCATACGCCATCTTTTCTATCGTCCAATCGGCATGGCGGATCAGTTAGAACTGACCATGGATTGCCATGACTACAGATTGTGGATTCAGGGTCTGATTGCGTAAGAAAAACGTATTCACCGTTATCGTAATCGTTAGCTAATTATGCCCCCAGATTGGCTGACGTAAATCGGGGAACCAATTAGCTGGCAGAATTTTTTAAGCGATTATAATAACGATGAATAATTTTTTCTCACGCAATATTGGGGCAGAGAAGTAAGTTTAAATTGACAAGGACATTACAGGTATAACTGTGTGCCAATCCATTCCTAAACACGCTGAGTTCTAAGTTTCTAACTGATCCAATAGGCAGCGTCATGCCGATTGAACGATATGAAGGATGGTGTACTGCCAGCATTCGTAATGGCATCTAAAAGAAGGGAAATTTTGTCTCAATTTCTTTTTATAGCACACTTCTGAGTATGGGTCTCCTCTTGCCAAATGCGAGTTGACACTTGACAGTTCTAATAAATGTATGACACATTTTATGAGAAGATTTCCTAATAATCTGACGCAGATCTCTTCTACGAATTTAAGGGCTGTAACGCACCATACTGATCAAGTGAGCTCCGAAAATCATTGAGAACATTATATTATGCTGAACTCTCAGACATCAACTCAGACAGACTCAAATCGATTCCCATTAAAAGGCTTATAAAATCTAATTTACAAGTACTTAGCACGAGTTAGGCACTTCAGTTAATTGGCTTTATAGGGCTTCGTATTCAATGTACATCGGTAAAACGTTACAAATCAAGGAACCATCTAATTAATTGATACAATTAATAGTTGACATTACACAGAGCAATAATAACAACATGGATAACAGACGAGACAATAGATATTTACTAGATTGTAAGCAGCATTGGAGACCAGACCTCTTCCATTTTAGGAGTCGAGGGTTAAAGAGGATACACTGATTTTATTTTTGTCCTTCTCACTCTTTTGAATACCTAGGTGGATGCAACATGCAACGTTGCGGAAGAATATAACAGAAAAACGACGTTTTACCTTATTACTAAAAAACTAAGCCAGTCAGCAAAACGTTTTTGGATATTATTATTACAGACACATTAAGACAAAAATTACAATTACAGCCATTGTAGTTTTCGAGAACAATTAGAAAAATTTAGACTTTGGAGCAAGTTTTGGGACAACTTTCGATCGAGAAATTTTTATCTAAACTTGTTTCTGCTTGACAGCGAATTTAGATGAAAGACCCAAAATACATGACGTTTAAAGAAAGTAATTGTCTTTACAGTTTTTAAAATGGTCACTAAAAATAACTTAAAACGATCGTCTACCCCGTTAAATCCACCATGCATGCACCAGGCACCTCTTGACTTTTAGAACTTATGTTGAATGGAAACAATATCACTAGTTGGAAGGTGGAAGAAAACATCGTGAGGAAACCTGTACGCCTTAAGAGTCTACCATAACGTTCACTAAGGTGTGCGAAGCCCGACAACCCGCGCTTGTCCTTAGTGATAACTGTGACCAAACTGGACTACGTAGAGGGAACAGTGTGATAAAAGCGGCTGAGAGTTCAGACTTTGAGACGATGTTATGTTTGCCAATTTCGAGAAAGACAAGAGTATTTTAATTTCATTTGCAAGTGAGGAAAACACACTTGCAATTACAATATACAAGAGGTCACAGCAATTAATATATTTGCTTGTAGCTATCTAGTTAGTATCTCCGACCTTGTGCCACCTTTGCTTCAATGACTGACTCCTTGTCAGGGTCACCACGCTTCCGGATCTAACCGGACATGTGTTGTCTTTTTTCTTCGACAGTTATAGCATAGTTTTCCTCCTAACTTAACGAGTTTTGGGTTATTGGTTTTTGGTTACGAATCCTTGTCAAGTAAAACTCGTAAAACCGTAATATCTCTCCCATCAGCAGGACAGATTAATTTGTTTTGCTGTAATCCGCTACTTGAAAAGATTCTGTATGGTACAATATGCAGGAACATTGCCCACATGAAACACCACACACAATTTTCCAACACTTTCTTCGACGTACGTTTCGTCCCGAACCGGGACATCCGACTCTACGATTTTGCATTGTGAAGTCAACATCTCCTGAGGATGAGGAGGACCGGTGCGAGGTCTCCATTCAAGTAGCAAACGGGTCCATCGTTCATCTGCAGTCCTACATACATGCCCCGCCCATTTCCACTTGGACTGGGACACCCTCAAAACAATATCAGTAACTGCAGTTCTTTTTCGGATTACTGTGTTTGGCACACGGTCAATGAGCGAAATACCAAGCATTGCCCGCTCCATCGCCCGCTGCGTTACTTGCAGGTTAGACTTTATTTGCGTTACTTGCACCTTAGTTTGCTTTTATAGGAAGCAGTCTCTTAATTCCCTTAACGTGTGGCAACCCTATTCTTATTAGCATCGAAGCGTAGCAGGGAAGTGAAGTATGGAAGTATAGATTTCAAGGGCAGCACATGCTGTATTTTTAGAAAAAAAAAACGGAACATACGAGCCATGGATTAAAATTCTGTAGCGATAAAAAAATAACCATTTCCGGGGCTATGGAGTGGATTGCACTAGAAATATTGTGCCCTCACTTAAACAACCCTTTAATAAACACATGGGGCTAAAGAAACTATAGGGAATGGATTAAGTTAACGTTCCAGTCATTTGGGCAGAAGCCCTAAAGGGCCTAAACAGTTTTTTAATAGGATACACTTGTACGGATTGAAATTTGAAAGGGCTACCTAATCTTTGATCGTTTGACATTGACGCCTAATGTCATATTTGAGCAGTAGTTAAGGCTATCGTCTAGTGACTTAGCGCGAGGTGAATAGGTGTTTTCAAAAATTATATCTATGATAGTATAAAGAAAGTTGCAAGTTTAGAGCTAGGCCTACATTTTATTCTTGAAATGTGGCTAGTGATAACGTGAAACGTGGGTGATAACTGATGGCTGCGTTGCTATGGTTACCGTTGATGGTTGGGCTATGTATACAGTCACGGAATGGAAAGGTTAGTGTCGGTTTTCGCTTGCACTAGTACTGCAAGAGTCCATTATGCCAACATAACAACGTAGTTCCAAAAAGTAATATGTGCTCGCGATACGTTGAACGTATCAATTTATCGATCGGATATGTCATTGCTTAACTTTATTCTACAAGCATACTAAAAGCATTGGTAGAAATAGAATAGAAATAGATAATTCATAAAACTAAGGCTGATTGGAAATCGGATGGAATCCTAGCAATAGTCAATGGAAGACTGCGAAATGGAAACTTTTTACTAGTATAATATTGCTTTCAAGCAGGATGACTCACAAATATGTACTTACATAATTACTGCTTTATGAATATTTGGGTGCGGCTCACAAAAAATGTACCTTTTCCAAATTTTTCGTGACCCTAACTTTGAAAAAAGAAATAAGTATTTTTTTTCATTCAAGGAAAAGATTTTCTGTTATCTGTACACGCTCTAATTCACTTGTAATAGTATCAGGCCAATGTAGCAGTTAAAACATTAATAATAACAACAAAAACATTTGCAATCAGTAGGAATAATTTTTAGTTCCATAGAAAAAACAAATGTCCCAGCCCCGACTAAAAATCATTAAAAATTATTTTGCATCATATAACCTGTAGTTAGAGGCCCATCGCATTATTAAACAATGGCATTGGAATGAATCTACATATAATGCGTCAAAAAACCGATATTAATACAGATAAAATAATAAAAACGTTGGATTTAAAAAATGTCCCTATTTTATTTCACGTGTGTTATTAGTCAGTTTGATACATGTAATTTTTTTTTTATTATGAATAGAAACACTTCACTTATTTTTTTTGGTCTGGCAACATTTCATCCATCAAATAGTAAAGTCAGTGATCTGACAGCCATCTTAGTTTGCTTTAAAAATGCTAATCAGTGTGTGTCACGAGTCCGTCATTGGATTTTCTTGACTTTTTGGAATTAATTTTTCATGGTAAATAACGATATAGTTTGTTGGGAGTCTAGAGACATAAAGTTAATACTTGATACGACTGAATAATGTAGTTGTTTAGTAAATTATATTGCATTTGAAGTTGCTACATGACTTTGAGGTTACTTTTTCATGTGTGTGTTTTCACGTGCGTTATGTGTGTTACAAAGTTGTGTGACGTAACACACGTGAAAAATATAAAGCTTAGTATTCATTACAAGAATGCTTATTCTAACTTTATATATTTAGAAATAAAAAATAGTATTATATAATTTGTCGAGAAACCAGCCAAGTGCGAATGGGACTCGCGCACGAAGGGTTTACCATTATAGATACTAACCTTTACATTAATTCCAGTGTGTTACGCATTTCCAGTGTGTTATCGTGTGTTACAATTTCCAGTGTGTTATGGTACATTTTTTGTGAGCCGCACCCATTTAGTAACATCGTAAAATAAGAATATGACCTTAACAGAACGAAATGATAAAAAATATCAGTATTGGTAAGTCTACCTATAAAAATAAACAAAGTAAGTAAAAGCACTCATCATGGCGCTCAGGCACTAACTTCAATATAACTAATTTATCATGCACATTAGTTACTCTCTAGTGTTTATTTGAGGTGCTTTAGTGGTGCGTCAGTTCAAAATACACCGAGCAAGTAATGAAATAATTCCTACTGGTATCAAAACGATTTAAAACGAAGGACAAAGTTTTAAAGTTAAGGCAGACTCAACGGTTCTGCACGGCAAATTCCAATTTTGTATTTTTCGCAAAATGTGGTAAGATTATGGAATTTAAATTGTGGGAATGGCAGTATCATCTACTACTACATACTACTAGTACTAGTAAGCTTACTATGTTTTATCAGCCCCTAGATTGCGTAAGAAAAACGTATTCTTCGTTATCGTAATCGTTTACGAATTCTGCCCGCTGATTGGTTCCCTGATTTGCGCCACCGAATGGGGGTGCAGAATTCGTAAACGATTACGATACCGATGAATACGTTTTTCTTATGCAATTAGACCCCTGCTTCCAAATTATGATTATGTATTATCCAAGACCCATTCTCAATGGTATTCAAGTAAACTAAACACCCTGCCCACCAAATTCAAAAACATTTGAAGCGTCTACCTGTTGCCGTTATTAACATCGAGCCACAGATTACCCCCTAAAAAACAAGCAAATAAATAATTAAAAAAAAACACGACTGCCCTTATTAAACGAACTAAAAAGTAAAAAAACAAGTTATTTTAGTTGATATGCATATTGACAAAGTGAAAAGTGTTCTTCAGATTGATTCATATGACAGTCTTTGAAATAACTGAGGCATATTGGGATCTAAAACTACTCCGAAGAACAATACCCAAATATTAAAAACACGTAGGTATATTTCAGGCATTCACTCGGTGTCATTGTTATAAGAATATTACACAACTAGCTATTTAGAATTAAATGTGTTCCAAATAGTTTTGGAGGAACACTGCTGATGGTAGCCAGTTCCATAGTTTCCACGTGCGAGGAAAGAAGGGTCTGCCATACCGGGTGGTCGTGAATTGCCAGCCATCCAGGTGGTATGGTAATTCCAGTTCGAATCAAAATTCACGCTAAAGTTTTGTCTACAGAACAAAAATTATTTGCTAACACAAATGTATGGAAACGCATATTAAAATTCAAAACTCTGACTCATAGCAAGTTATAAATGCGTGAACATAGCGAATTCTCGACTAAATACTTAGTCATCTTTCTGGCGCATATCGGATGTCCTTTACGTCCTTTACATGTTTTTATTTATCGATGACAGGTTTGTGCTTTACTGAGAGCTCACTTGAGGGTTAGTGATTCATTCAGTAGATAGACATTACAGTCATTCATTCCAAAATTATTTACAATTTTTACGGATAGCCTATCTGAATGCCACATTTTAGTTTTTAATTAAAATTCTAATTTAAATCCACAAAAATTTCATTAAAAATTATGAAATTAAGACAAACATTGGAAATATAATTTCTAAATCAGGCACCTTATAAATACTCGTGTTTTTCTTCAAGTTTATACTTATTCTGTCAGTCTGTGATAGACGAAGTTTACTCATTTATAGATATTTCAATCCACGATGACGCGCCCCACTCTGTCAAACTCCATACGAATCAAACTCCATACGAACATAAGCTTAGAACATTTAGGCTGGTTAAATACTCTAAGAACATAAGCGATTTTGGCAGAGTGGAGACAGAATCTTCGTGGATTGAAATATCTATATTGCTATGTACACTATAACATTCATGCTTAGGCTACAAACTAAGTGATCATAAAATTTATCGCCACACATAGGTGTATGTATAAAACGACAACATAATTTGTTGAAACTATGTCGCCTCGGTGAGATAAGTTGGGAATTTTAAACTCCAATGTAACGATGACCTGTCGATCCGATATCGTTTACCAAAATCGGAAATTCATGCCTCACACTTCACAGTTAGACAAATACTAAAGAAAAGTAGAGATCACATCGCCACAAAGCTCACCGGAAAGCTAAAATCGCTTCTGCCGGAATACATTCATAAATAACCATTTTTAGAATTTTTGTGACTGTCTGAAGGTTTGTCTCGAATGGGCTTTGAAACAGCTTGAGATTTCAATGCAAATTTAGAGTTTAGACAGGTTTGACGACCTCCCTGGCGCAGTGGCGGCGCGCTCGGATTCGAGTGGGAGGTCGCGGGTTCGATTCCCGCCACGGGCTACTTTGGAATTTTACAATTTCTAAATTGGCTCAGGTCTGGTCTGGTGGGAGGCTTTGGCCGTGGCTAGTTACCACCCTACCAGCAAAGACGCACCGCCAAGCGATTTAGCGTTCCGGTGCGATGCTTGTAGAAACCGTTGGGGTAAATTTACTTACCCTTCCAAGTTAGTATGATAACATCTTAGGCTGCATCATCACTTACCATCAGGTGAGATCGCAGTCAAATACTAACTTGTATAGAGTAAAAAAAAAGGAATTTTAACTTTGTATATGTACTTGCCAATAGTTCAAAAGATCTTGAATCAAGCGAGTATCTATACTCAATACCAATATTAATGATTTTCATAAAACCTACGAAATCTATAATTACGTATTAATTATATTATCGAGTACAATAGTATTATTTTAAGCCTTTCAATACATACATATGCAAATTCATCATCCCATACCATCAAAGCTGCTTACTTATTTCAATATTTTCCCACAGCATCAATGGGACTCAGCCTCATAATGAATCAAACGTAAGTACCATTCAATTGTAAACCTTGGAGTTATTTAAATAAATTTTCGCGTGACCAAAGTGGATTTTCATGTGGATGTTATTAAGACATTAGGTCACGCGACCACCATTTACAATTAGTTAATTAAAAATGAAAACCCTTTTTAGCGTCCCTCAATCAAAGGGTCGGTGTAGAAGCTGTATTTAAGCGATTTTGATGGAAGTTTTATGCAAAAACTATAAAGACAATTACTTTCAAATTTACACGTCATGTATTTTGGGTCTTTAATCTAAAATCGCTAAGAAGCAGAAACACGATTGGATAGAATTTTCTCAATAGAAAGTTCTCCCAAAAGTTGCTCCAAAATCTCAGTTTTTCGAGTTTTTATCGGACACTACATTGGATGTAATTGTAATTTTTGTTTTAAAGTGTCGGTAATAATAATATCCAAAAACGCTAAGAAATAGATTTTTGATAACCAGCTTAGTTTTTGAGAAATTAGGAAAAATTAGGAGAATTAGGTCGTTTTTCTGTTATATTCTTCCGCGACGCTGCATGTCGCACCTACCAAATCTCCGTGAGAGTGAGAAAGACAAAAATAAATTCAATAAATCCCCTTAAAACAGGAGCCTACTTAGAAGCTTCTGCTTAAATCTGTCAGTCTGATAGTCTGACAGAGCTGCTTCTTCCGAATTGTTTTTGAAGAGTGGCGAATATACGATACGGAAGAAATTAATCTGAATAAATGCTCGAGATAGCTGTTTCTTCCGAATGGTTTTTTGAAGAGAGTGGCAAACATACGGTTCGGAGGAAATTAATCTAAATAAATGCTTGAGATGGCTGTTTCTTCCGAATTGTTTTTTGAAGAGAGTGGCGAACATACGATACGGAGGAAATTAATCAGAATTAATGCTTGAGATAGCTGTTTCTTCCGAATTGTTTTTTGAAGAGAGTGGCGAATGCACGATTCACAGAAAATTAATCTGAATAAATGCTTGAGATGGTGTTTCTTCCGAATTGTTTTTGATGAGAGTGGCGACCACATGATTCAGAGAAAAATGGCTGTTTCTTCCGAATTGTTTTTTGAAGAGAGTGGCGAACATACGATTCGGAGGAAATTAATCTGAATAAATGCTCGGGATCGGAAGCAAAATGTCGTTACATCTAAAACTCCTTTGGCCAAAGGAAAGTTGACAAAGCGACAACATTAAAAGTCTCAAGGTTTCTCAAATACGCGTAATTGATTCTATAATTGACTACGTTCACATAATGCATTTAGAACTATTTTTTTAGGTTGTAATTATTATCACTATATAACAAACTTATGCATCTAATGTACTCGTACGGCGTACCTATGCGATGTGTATGAAGTAGTGTCATAGGGTTAGTAATGTATATTAGCATTATGTATTCAGGTAAGATAGGTCACTTTCTAGCTCTTTGTAACAATTTTGCGAAATTCTGTGATAAATAGGTAATCATAGAATTTAACAAAGTAGGTCTTCTTACATATTTTCAAACACAATAGATTTACCAGACGTTTTTGGCACTCCAACCAAACTGCAGTATCACTGCAGTATACCTACTTAATGATTTACTCGTAAACATTGTGCTCGGTAACTTTACTTCAGCCTTAGCCATATGACTTATCTACTATCGCCACAGAAACCTGGCCATCTTTTACTCCATAATGATCTTACAAATTGCGCTAATTAATTAAAGTTTAATTAGTCATCAAATATATGCCTAAAATATACGTGAAAATCAGCTTGGAGAATTTACGTAAGGTAAGTAATGTTTTTATGTCCCTTGATGACCTGATACCTGAAAATTGGCCCACTAAGCAGGCTAGTAAGTAGGCATGCGCTCGTAGTACATAGTAACACTACTCAATCGTGCACATTTTGTTCGTCAGAAAATACGTAACGTCTGGCGGCCCTGGGATCTTGGACTATTACGTTATACTAATTACCGATACCTTTAAATCTGGGCACAAAATAACCGGGAACCAATATGAGGTGAATAGGAATTTTTCAGCAAAGTTTCAATTAAAAACAAATGGTTGTGATGCTGTTGTTTGCGCAATTATCTTTGCCACGAGCCTTCGAGTACAGTAGTTAGTCTCTATTTGAGAAATACTGAAAAAAATAAATTTGACTGCAGATTTTTAGCGAACCATCGTAAAAACGTCCAATGTTAATAACTCGAGAGCAAGAAGGAGCTTCGCAAGGGCAAATCAAACAATGCAATATTGTTTTATTCAGCATTAGGTACAGCAAGAGATGGCTTTTCAAGGATAGGCGTCTAGGATTCCGGGTTTTAAAAACAAAAATCTACCCAAAGTCGATAGCGAGAAGCAAAGAAAACTGACTACCTTCAATTTGTTTACCTTTCCTTATTGGTTCGATTAACCCAGGCGAAATTTCAGGCAAAAACTAGTGCAAGTCCACACTGGGACAGCTTTGTACAAGAGTTGGTGCCAAGTAGGTATGCGCCTTATTAGGCAATGCCGCACAAAAGTAGGTTTTTGTGCACTGCGGAATTTTATTCCTCAAAGTATAGTCGGAGAGATATAAAACCTTATTTCGAGATTATTGTAGTCCTTATTTTCATTTTGGATTTATATCGATATGTACCTACAGATATGTATTGGGTACAGAATGCTCAATAGAACAGGCCTATAATGATTAATTTTAAATAAATTTCAAAAATTCGTAGGTGCTCGGCAGGATTTGAAACCGGGGCCCCAAGTCTGCTATGACAATTGTATCTCGATTGTACAATAATTACACAATTATTACCGATTTTAGCGATTTTGTTAGTCTGCTAGGTCGATCGTTTATCAATTGCGTAAAAATTACACGACTGACCTACAATTTACAATCAATGGAACTTTTGCTAGTCTGTTACTTAATGACATCTCAATTGTCGATTATTTTCGTAGTCTGCTAATATTTTGACAGTTCGAAATGACAATCGAGCTGCAATTTTAGCTAATCGAACAGTAATAGCTAAATCAGTGAATTTCGATCATTGCATGTGGATTATTAGTGATTTTTTTTCAAATCTAATGATGATTAGAGCAAAGTGGAACATTCTCCAGCTTGCTAACGCGGTTGACATTCAACGAAATAAGCGGTTGCAGTACAGAAAACGTCGTCGAACCCGCGCTCTAATGAGGAACAGCATAGAGGGACCCCTTTAAGGATATTTCCGTGGCTGAATTTATAAAAAACATTTCGCCTCGGAAAAGAAACTGTTAGGGGTCTAGTTCAGGAGCTCACACCGTTCGTTCCCAGACGATGTCGAAGAGACGGAATATCGCCGGAGATGAAGGTAAACTCTTGCTGTATTACCTACTAATCATGAATAATTCATGATGATGGTTAGACCGTGCCTAATGCCATCATTTCTGTTGCAGATTCTGACAGCGTTAGCATTCTACGCATCAGAATCCTACCAAACGTTGGTTGGGCAGAGTGCCCTCCACAATGTCTCACAGAAGACTGTATAGAGACCTGTGAAGCAAGAAACAGAGGCACTCAACCGAATATACGATAACTATGTGAAATGGCCCAACCAACTTCATGGCTGGAATGCTATAAAAGCCAAGTGAGAAATGTTATTATCCTGATTTAAGTTGCAGGCTATGACACTAAGTACTTTATTAATAAAAATGTTTTTACAGGTTCCATCAATAATTTGGTATATCAAGTCTTGGGTTGCATAGATGGCACACATGTAGCAATAATTAAGCCAAACTGCCATGAAGAGCGTTTCATCAACAGAAAGGGATTCCATTCTCTGAATGTTATGATCGTATGTTTATTATTTTAATTAATCTTTCATTAAGGTAACATGATATACCAAGCTACCAAATAATATTTTACTAATTCTGTTCAATTTTCAGATATGCGACTCTGACCTAAATATTCTATGTGTTGATGCCAGCAACCCAGGGTCCGCTCACGACTCCAGTGTGTGGCAGAATCACCCACTCTGTCAGCACTTGACAGAGCATACAGAACATGGTTTTTTATTAGGTATTACTGTTAACTATTGAAAGTGATTTCATACTTATGGACTGGATATCCAAATATTTACTATGATATGTTATCTGGATTTTCAGGTGACAGTGGCTATCCACTCAGGAGGACAATGATGAACCCTA
The DNA here is from genome assembly GCA_036785405.1 of Coenonympha arcania. Classification (NCBI taxonomy): domain Eukaryota; kingdom Metazoa; phylum Arthropoda; class Insecta; order Lepidoptera; family Nymphalidae; genus Coenonympha; species Coenonympha arcania. Next base: position 16,962,562 of record CM072062.1, read on the forward strand.
TCTTAAATACCTCAGAGGGGACACCGCAGCACTTCTATTATTTGAGGCATGTGACTGTACCTTCCTTTTCCTGAAACATTACTTTTGAAAATAAAGTAAAAGTGTTAAGTAAAAGTAAAATTTATGTGTTAAAATCTACATACATACTATTTGCTTTTTGGCATATAGGTAAATAGAGATATTCTATCGAACAACTAAGCTGACCTCAAAAATGTACAAACATAGTAACAAAAGGACTCAAATACAACTCAACACTAGGCCAAGCATTGAAATGTAGTGGTTTATTTAAATTTTATTTATTTTTTGCGATTTTAGGATGAACACAATTTGAGGACCGAGTTTGAAGATGTTATAGATGGGAATCTATCACAACGTCATCGAGGGAATCAGGCTTTGCTTGATGGTAGAGCACTGCAGCAGGCTCTCGTCAACAGGCTGAAGGAAAACAATAGAAGCATAAATAATTAACAAATAAATATGTAAAATATCCACAGAAAAAGTGTGATTTTCACTAATTATGTATAAATAATCACTATCCAGTACTATATTATTAGGTGATCATTATCAACTAGTAGATCTACAGTATAGCTATCACACAAAATAGTAGTTGACAACTACTATTTTGTGTTATAGCTATACTAGATAGTTTGATTGATTGATTGATTGACTATTTTGTGTGGTAGCTATACTATAAATCTAGTACATAGATGCAACCATATTCCTAGGTATAATGTAAAGATGCAAAACTTTGATGGGGCCCTCATATATTGTGTATTTGTCAAACAGACTTAGTTCTGCTGCATACATGGTGAAAAAACACACGGCATCTGACCAAAATTTAAACTTTAGCTAGGACAGTCAGTTTTTAGATATAATCATTTAAAATTGCTTACCCTTTGTATTTCAAAAGAATAATAATTATAATTTTAAATTAAAAACTTGTATACTTGGCAAACGTTGTTTTGCCATTAGGGATAAGTATAAAAAATTAATAAATTGAGGATTTAAGCTATCCTATCTTTTAAGTTACATCAAACTGCACACAGCATGCAAATTTGAATAAAAATCGGTTTGGTAGTTAAGGAGTCAATCAACGTGACACTTAATGTATATTAGGATATAGGACACAAGTTAGTTGTAGTGTCAAACCATTTGGGTAAGGAACAGAAGTCCATTGTGGAGTTGAGTATACGCTTCTACAATATGATCTCTGTCTGTTTTGGACTTACCTTTACACAGGTTTAAAATCGCTGTCAAAAAACATCTAATAAATCAGGGTTAGGTACTTTACTATTGATAAATTTTTCAAAGACAATTCTTGGAATGATATTCCCATCTCCTCACGAGATATCTTAACAATTATGTAATAATTTTTCATATTATGTAAGAAAAATTGTATATAATGACATTTTTGAGTAATACATGAGTAAGTGCAGTTTCTTGCCAGTTCTTCTCGGTGAAAACCTGCTTTCTGAACCTGGTGGTAGTCTTTTGACTTTTCATAAGAGCTTATTGAACTGAAAATGAAAATCTTTATTTTTTACATAGGCCTAAATAGGCCTATGTGAAAAATAAAGATATTCATTTTCAGTTCTTGATTTTGCTAGTAAGTAATTTTATTAAGTTCATAAAATATGCACCTGTACTATAAACATTGTTTTTATGTAAAATATTGTTATACTCGTATATAAGACTAATTGATAAAGAAAAATAAACGATTTATTTAATTAATTATTTATTTATTATGTTGATAGAATCATACATAAATGTACTATTATAATGTTATGTACTCAGAATACAGAAAAATGTTTATCGTTGTTGTTGTTGTTGTTGTTTTCGTTTATGGCTTTTGTTTGTGCCAAAGCAGCACTGAGCACTTCGCCAATGTCACGTGGGATGGAATAGCCATGGGGATTTGATTGAAATATTAAAATGTTTCGAGCTTCAAAGTTCCAATAGCCAGGGTTACGATGTTAGATGTTAGTATACCTAAAACAACACAGCACACAAACTTTATTGATAAATATCTACGGATAAATATATAGGTATATATATTTACAGTTTAATTTTGTTAGAATAAATATATTTACATACAAATTTTACATAAGGGCTAAAAACTAACATAAGGAAAAGTTCAACATTTATGGGACAGGGGATATCAGGAGGAAGGACATCGTAGAGTTTATGAAGAAGTTTAGGACAGGAGAATAGGATGTGTGACCGATCCCTCTTCTAGTCCACATTCACATATAGAGTGGTCTCGTATTCTTAATTGATTGAGGTGGACTGTAGTACAGGCGTGGCCATTTCTTAAACGGCATATGGTAGATGTCACCCAGCGACCTGAACCTCTGAATAAGCAGAACCATGGGCGAAGTGGGATATCCGGTTAAATAGATCCGTAAAACTTGCCTTTAATTAATTTAGACTCATTCCACATCGCCTTCCAAGAGTCATTGAGGTGGGATTTCACGAGGGAGCGTATATCCTGGGGAAGGTTCTTAAAATGTTCTGAAGTACCCATTTCAGTAGCAAGTTTCGCTTACGTATCCGCAGTCTCATTACCATTTATACCAGTGTGTCCTGGGATCCAAGCCAACGTGACAGATAAGCCTTTTTGTTCACAGGAATTGAGGACTTCTCTAATTTGGAAAATACCGAAAATAAGAGCATTAATTTAGGATGAGACGTTGTTGAGCTGAGTTGAGCAGAGTGGCGCACTCAGCCCAACGCCGATTCCCCTCCATCCGCCCTTCCATGGATCGGCTTCTTTGCCCCAGCGCCAACTGAGGATGACTTTCCATGAAGTCAATTAACGCTGATATTTGCTCTTTAAGCACCATTTTAACTTAGCACAACTTTAAATAAAGCAATCAAATTTCAATGACATAAACAAGAGAAGATGTCAAATGTCAATTTCACTGTTAAGTACAGATAAAATATATTTTATTTGACGCTTATTTGACGTTGGTTGTGCCAACTCGTCATAAGTTAGACGTATAATTTTATTTCGGGAAACGCATTTTATGCTAATGGCAATACGGATTACGACCCAACTATAATTCAATAAGTTTCAATTGAGATCCAATTTTAAGTTTAGTGGACTAGGTTATTTCGGAACTATTATAATTGCATTCCAGTTGAATCGTAGCTTATGTTAAATTAGCAGACTTGGGGCCCGGATCTTCGCCTATCGCGTTTGAAATAAAGGACCTATAAAAGTAGATTAAAAATAAAATGTTTCCTGCCATAATGTATCGACATTACTGAACTGCCTGAGAAGTGAGAAGTAAGAAATATACACGGACTATTAATTCGATGCAGTAAAATGACGTTTCCGCTTTTATTAAATAATATAAAATATTGTAAATAAAATAAATTGTTTATTTGTTTAATTTACTGAATTACATTTTGGAACGTCATTATACTGCATCGAATTAAAAGTCGGAGATATTCGTAATCGTAGAAAACCCTTAAACGTTATAAACAGTAATAGGGTTCGTACAACACTTGCTAAACGCCAATATTCAGCGCAATCTACCTTATTATATAACACTATAAATAAAAAAGTAGAAATACATCAGAAAACCTATTATGAATATAAAAAGACTATGACAGCTTGGCTAAAAACACTGAATTATGATGAAACAGACGCACTTTTAAACTTTGAACTATGAGATAGCACACACAAACACACAAACACACACACACACACACACACACACACACACACACACTCACACACATACACAAAAACACACAAAATTTTAAAACTACTTATTGAATTGCTGTGAATTTTGTTAAAAATAAAAAAAAAAGTTGTAACCTAGCCTAAGTATAGTATTGTTGTTAGTAATAATTACTACCAAGATTGTTATGGGAGTGGGAGGTCTTCTGACACAGGCACTTGAAAGCTTAAAAGAAGACCTCAACAACTGATAGGTATATTATTATGTAACCTGATATTGTTACTGACAATAAACAAATTTATTTATTTATTATTTATTATCGAAGAGTGAATTTGAATCCTGTCAAGTACCTACCAAAAATTTTAAGTAACTTGTATGGACAAATCGTCGACCACTCTTGGACTATAAACTATATAAATGAGTTTTTAAACTGCAAGGTCGACCTCGTGAACGTAATTTATTGGGAATAAGATGTATGATAAGTTTCAATGGAAAACAGTTTTGCAGGTTTTATACTTTAAGGTCCTATACGACGCAAATTTCAGTATAAAAATAACACAAATTCTATTATACTTAAATGTTGTAAATAAACTATTACACAAATCAGTTGAAATGGTAGTTTACTTTCCATGTCGATGCACTTTAGACTTTTAATACCTAATTGAAAAGCCGATTTCTCTAAGATATATTCGTACAATAACGATCGAATCGGGAATCAAATCTACGTTTGAGCTAATTTAGTAAATAAATAAACATATTATGTTTAGAAAACTGAAACGAGTTTAAGTCGTATAAAATAAATTGTAAAATTATTGCTTTATTAGGTATATTAAATAATGATTAGTATACGCCTATTGTTAGCAACGCCCTGACAGGGCCACATGTTAATGCAAATATTGTAACACAAATAAGTTATAGCTATACTAATAGCATTTATTATGTTTTGTTCTAAAATTTTACTGCGCGAATTTCAAAGGGTCGAGTTATAAAGGGCCCAAAGGTCCTCTGGCCGGTGGGCGGCGGAGGTTTCGTTTGATGTGAGGCCTTGAATATTATATAAGCCTGTAAAAAGGGAGGGTTGGTTTGTACTTAGTTAGGAGGTTTTAATTATTCACACGATTGTTTATTTGACCCGTAAGCCGTAAGTACTACGCACAGAGCAAGGAATGACTTTATATTGCCTAGGTACTGGAATTTTGGGTAGGTTGACTTTAACGGCTGAAACGGTCGTTTTAAGCGATTTTAAGTGATGTGCAGTTCAAAACTATAAAGGCTTCTTTTAAATATAAACGTCATGTACCTACCTATCTTGGGACTTGGATGACTGGGGGATGGACCATGGGTACCATCCGGGCGCGAATATTCAAACTTTATTTAGTTTTTCGCTACCTAACATTGGACTAATTATACATCGTAGGCAATGAGTTTTGGGAGCACAAAATTAATGAATCTAAATGTCTTTAATAAAAACTTTGCTCGAAAATACGCATTTAGTTCAAATTGGTTCCCGATAGCTCCAAATCTGGGAAAATACAAAAAAATAATCTTTCGGGAACCAAAATGAGATGAATGGGAATTTTCTAGCAGTTTTTATGAAAAACACGTAGTTAATAAATGTTATGCTTACAAAACTCATTGTCATAAACCTACGATGGGAGCCTAATATTTGCGAATAACGCTTAAAAATTAATAAATTAAAGGCTTAAATATTTTTTTTTACTATCTGGGCCCTGACAAATGGATTTGCTGCAGCTATAACTCGTAACGCAAATGTACCTCAACGAAAATACCTACAACGCAGAGCAGTGAAGTTGAGAAAAATCTTTCCTTCTTGAATTCACAGCTCTTCACTCACCTTACAAAATCATCAATTTGGCATTTTAGTGAATAGCCCTGCTTATATAAACCATCGTAATCAACACATATTAAGCGTCAATGGTTAAAATACACCTACATACTCACTTTGTTAATGTATGTATAAAATATCTTAATTGTGACAAGTGAATGTACTTTGCTCTCATACATTCATCTTAATTGGCTCGAAATAACATTATTATATTATAATGTAACTTACATTCAGTAACAGACGAGTGAAAGTGTTTTCTTCTGATGGCGATATGACAGTTATTTGGATCACTAGCGTTTACCCATGAATGTATTTGCATAAAGATCCTATAAAATGTAAATTCGTAGGAAAACTATTGTGTTCTAATCATCAGAGTAACATGATGGTCCATCAAAAAAATTGGTTGTCTGTAAAGTCGGTTTACGGACGATAGATTTACGTGATAACGTCATAATCATTATTTTATGTAATTTTTATCGTGCCTCTCTATCGCTTGTTGCGCGCTCTCGCTTGCACGCACAGGCTCAGGTGGAACGTTACGCGGAACGTTACTATTTTTCATGTGTGTTGCTGGTGTTCATAACACGTTATCACGTCAAAACCACCTTTAATGGATACTTGTACTTTTTTAAATACATGTTAGGGAAAATAACCTGTCAAGTGCGAGTCGGACTCGCGCACTGAGGGTTCCGTACTACAACCGGAGGAATAAAACCATAAAAATCACTTTTCTTATCGAACCGCAAAACTAACTTTGTTTTTAGAGGTTTATTGTAAATATCAAAAAAACTACTTATTAGATCTCGTTCAAACCAATTTTCGGTGGAAGTTTGCATGGTACATGGAAGTGGAGTACATCATATATTTTTTTTAGTTTTATCATACTCTTATTTTAGAAGTTACAGGGGGGGGGACACACATTTTACCACTTTGGAAGTGTCTCTCGCGCAAGCTATACATTTTAGAAAAAAATGATATTAGAAACCTTATTTTTGAAGACCTATCCATAGATACCCCACACATATGGGTTTGATGAAAAAAAAAATTTTGAGTTTCAGTTCTAAGTATGGGGCACCCCCAAAATTTATTACTTTTTTTTTAATTTTGTGTGAAAACCTTAATGCGGTTCACAGAATACATCTACTTACCAAGTTTCAACAGTATAGCTCTTATAGTTTCGGAAAAAAGTGGCTGTGACATACGGACGGACAGACGGACAGACAGACATGACGAATTTATAAGGGTTCCGTTTTTTGCCATTCGGCTACCTTCGGAACCCTAAAAATCGCGGTTTCTAAGGGTAGAGTCAAGACTTTAGCTTAATTATTCCTAATTTATTATAATTTAAAGGACTAAGAGTGAGTACTGAGCAATGTGTTCATTGGTGGGTTATAATGATTAGATTATAACAACAGATTCTATAGGTAAAAAGCGTTTGCAATCTAAAACTGCAACCAACTACTCCAGACTTCACTGCTCTAACATGGCAGATACAGCTGGTTTAAGTACATAATACATTCATGAAAATTAATTATAATGTAATAACTAAATTAATATCATATTATATTGTGTACTACCACCTATGTACAAGTAAATATATAATATTATTTTGTATGTAGGAACAAATAAACCTATAAATAGCTATAAATTGCAAGATTTATGTTTCCTCAAGAGTGATAACCGTTTGTTTTATTTGTAGTGTATATTTAACTTGTTGTTGCTTATGAATGTAAAACTAACTTCAGTTCCACAGATCCTGTGTGTGGGAGTGTGGGGAAATGGGAGTCATATTGTTTTTTTTTTGGGGAAAAAAGTATGCGAGTAATCTAGGGTATAAGTATTCTATTTAAAATTCTAATTCAAAAATTCATTCAATAGCTGCAGCATGATGGAGTAACAAACATACACACAAGTCACAAACACACATTTATACAAAATTTCATTTTAAATGACTAAAATATTAAAAGCAAACTTAACTTAAAATAAAATTGAGCATTTCCTGCTACGGAAAAACATCCTACTATTTCCTGCTAGGAAAAGACATCCTACTAATATTATCCTACTAATCCTACTAATTTTATAAACTCGAAAGTTTGTAGGTAAGTATGGATGGACGGATCTTTGTTACTCTTTCACATCACAATTTATTACTGAACCGATTTGGCTGCAATTTCGAACATAGATAGCTTATAAGTTATAACCATACAGCAAAATCCATCGTTCCAACGGGTTTAGCGAAAAACCGAAATTCACGCGGGCGGGCAACAGCTAGTAAAAAATATGAGTACCTACCTAGGTACCTATACAGGATCTAATTTATCTAATAGGCTGCAATGTTTTCTGCCAGAAAATACAATACTTTCCAAGGATGGAAACGACAACGAAAAAGTATTATTATAAGTTTTATTGACAAAGGATAAAATTAAAACCACCCTCAATCTATTTCTTCAATTGCTTCTTCAAACATTCAAGAACTAGTTGCATAAAATGATAAAATCAGGCTTGAAATGAAAAATATCGACCTCGAGGACTTCGGCACAGGTGGCTGTTTACAAAACCGTAAATGAAGATTTACTAAATATTAGGTCTAGGCTGCAACCAAGCTTATTGGGTTTTATTTAAACTGTTTGCGGACTGTGGCCCGTGGTGCATCAAAAAGTAAAAAAAAAAAAATATCCCATACCAAACCTGTTTGCAGAAATATTGCGAATCCTCGAGGCCGGCTCCTCAAAACTCAGAGGCGATTTTTTTAAACAAAACACTTAGTACGACGCCCGTAAATCGTTTTGACTTGTGATTATTTGTCATAAATATTTAATACAATACGACACTCACCTGGTGATTACAATGACACTATTTATTTAGCCGTAATTTAATTCACTAGCTTCGAAAATAAAATACGCAGCGCACTCGTGACCCAGCGCATAGAGTAGGTTGGTAACCCAGCGGGCATTAGGTGGGCATTAGCACTGACAATGCAGCCAACATGACGTCAATGACGTAATCATTTCAGTCGTTGACATTGGATGCACTGCTACATGTGTTGCCTGTACTATCTACCATTTCATAAAAATTGCTTTTTTTAATTTTCTTTGTGATAAAATAACATAGGATTATTTTATTTTTAGTATGTCACCATACACAATTATTAATCTATTTAGCGTTATTATAACGTTATTTATTATTTACGAAATAATGTAACGTTATCTTGAATGCATCCCAATTAATTGTTTGCGAGCCACAAAAGAGCCAATAAGGAAGGAGCGTCGAGCGGCTCGAGCCTTATTGTTTGAAAAACTGTCACTCAAGTTTAACCGTCACTTGAAATAAATTTTAAATTTTAAACGGGCGTAAACAAAGTTAATGCAAAGCGTCTTTTCCAGTGTCGTTTGTGATTATTTTAGGTGCAATAATCTTGGATAAAATTGGATCTTGCTATATAAATGTGTTCGCGTTTTCATTGAAGAGTCATTGTAAGTATGACTATTGTTTTGTGTGTTGTAACTTGTAATTTCGACTGCGTCGTTCTTTTTACGTTGTGACTCCTACTCATTGTAGGTATTAATTGTAAAATTTCCGTTTATGATGTGAAATTATAAAGAGAAAGAATCGTAAGCAAACGGACGAGATCTGGGTAACTTAACTTTTAATTAATTAAGTACATAATGTATAAGTAGGTACATGGTACATTTACCTACAGGGTACAGGTACCCACCAATGCATTACCTACGCACTTTTATGCAAATTGCAATTTACATAAAACCCTGTTTCCAATTAGATTATTTGTATATTTAGCCTACGGGTTCACTCTTGTGGGTTTCTATTCTACAACCATAAGAAACGTGGTCCTTTCCAGGATATAAAGTATGATTTTTTTTAGTTCTTCGATTATGATTTTAGGTCTTACAACTGTTGTACAAATGGCTTCTGTGGTTGACCACCTCAACAAACTGCGTGAAGAGCGTGTGGCCAGGGAGAAGGCCAGAATTGAAAAGGTATGCACTAACTTTTTTATTTATAAAAACTTCATCACAATAGATCAGGAATGGTCAACATGATACCACATACAGCGGAAACCTGAAGCTGCAATCAAGAGAAGGAAGAATGCACAAACTTTTGCTTTTACCTCTAGATTAGATGTATTTGATTATTGCATGATAATTAGAAAAATATCACCCTTGGAACATGAAGCAGACTGGAATCAATGCGCAAAATGTGTAGATAGTTGCATGATAATTAAAAAAATGTCTCACTTGGAACTTAGAGCAGACTATGGAACCAATGTGCAAAATGTCCGTATTATTGGTTTTTCTTTTTAACACACTACAAGTTAGTATTTGACTGTGATGTTATCTGATAGAGTATTTTATGTGCGATGCAGCCGAAGATGTTATTTACTATAACTTGTCAGAGATCTCACCTGATAGTAAGTGTAATGCAGCCAAAGATTTTATCATAATAACTTGGAAGGAGTGAGAACCTAGTACCAGTTTCTACACAGCATTGCACATGGGAACACTAAGTTGCTGGGCAGTGCGTTTTTGCTAGTAGGGTGGTTACAAAACATGGCTGAAACCTGCCACAAGACCTGACCTGAACCAAATTAGAAATAACAACATTCTAAAGTGGCCTGTGGCAGAAATCAAATCCACCACCTCCCATTTGCGTGAAGCAGGTTGCATTAATTTTCTTGTAAAATAAAGTTTCCTTTCTTTCTTTCATTATCCAACATATTAGGAGAACCTTTTAAGTTTCATCTCAATCTCTGTTTATGTTTTGCTGCTGGACTTGAGCTAGCAGCTCTCAATGCTAGCTGTGGCTTGGCAGGCTTTCCACAACTTTAAAAATAAAAAATCATATTAACCAAGAAATTTTCATTTCAGTTGCGACAACTAAATCTGAAAAAATACAGCAACAATGATAATATCCAAATGCCTAAAGCCTCTTCTTCCTCTGTATCTATACAGGCTAAAACTAGGCCAGAAGCATCTGTAGCTCCCACCACATCTAGATCTGACACTAATACAAATAAAAGCAATTTAAAAAGACCTACAGTCTCTAGAACATCTGCAAACAAGGATAGCGCTAAAGCTCCGACTAATAATTTTAAAGCACCAAATAAATTAAATGAGAACAATAAAGTAACTGCACTGAAAGCAGTTAAAGAATGTGGGGACAGCATAAATGGTGATCGTAGAGTGTCAAAACAAGTTGGCCCTAGTAAAATTATTATGGATAATGTAAAACCAGTGCATAAAGTTTTACAAAAAACGAATTTGACAAACAATACTGCAACTGCAAAAGTTGAAAATGTTAAAAATGCGGAAGCAAAAGTTGTTCCAACAAATATTCCAAAAATTGTTGAAACTAATGAATCAGGAGTTATTCTTGAGGAGAAAGATACTATGCAAACAACATCTAAATCGATAAATGGTATAAATGACAAACAATTAAAGATAATTAATGAAAAACAAGATGAAGTTAAAAAGAGCAATTTGAAGACATCAATACCAACTCCTAAAGCAAATGGGTCTAAAAAAGTCAGTATCATATCTAAAAATAATTTCAATTCTCGCAAAAGCATCGCTGTTATGCCTAAAATTGATAGCAAGCCAAAATTTGTTGATAGACGAAAGACTATGCTTCCCCAACAAAAAGAACAAGGTAGTAATGTGACAACAAATACTAAAGAATCTGTATTTGATAGACTATACAAACCAAAAACTGTCCACAAGGCAGTAGTTGATAATGTTACAAAGCTAAAAACTGACCCAAATTATCTCAAAAAGGTTATAAAAGAGTCCCAAAAGATTACAAATACTAACAGACGGTATACTACTTTCGAAAACAAAGCTGAAGTAAGACGATCAATATCTGCAATACACTTTAAGAGAGTGCACAAGAGTGAATTAAGTAACTGCATACATAAATGGGCGTCTATTGGAAACAATATTAATAAAGAAGATGTGCAAGACGTAGATGAAGATGAAACTTTAAAGGAAGAAAAAGTCATTTCTGCTGTCAAAAGTGAAAGAAAAAGGGTTAAATTCCAGACACCTTTACCCCTTAACTTCAACACTCCGAAGCCAGAAGAACTGCAGACTAGATTGCAGAACTGGTTGAAGAAAAGAGGAAAGTCGTTGGATTCATATCACCATTTGCAATGTTTCGGTCTTCATCACCTATCAAATGGAAAGCCGATAGATGTTCCAAAGTTTGATGACGTGGACGAGAATAAAGAGAACATAGCATTGGAACATGATAGTGATAATGAGTCATTTTTGGAAAATAATAATAAAAATGGTATGTATATATTTTATATTATGTATTGTCACTGCAGTAACTATTTTTAAACTTGACTCTATCTTCTATTTAGGTAATTTAAACTGTAAACATAACAGCGACTTGATTAGTATAGAATAAACCAGTATGAGTTTAAAGAACCATAACATTTTAAGGCATTTTTATGTTTTCAGGTAATCTGGAAGATGAGGCAAAATCTCAATTTCCTGCAGACGCGTGGCGTAGAGTGAGCAGTGTGACTGACACGAGTGACTTTAACGAGAGCTACGTATCCACCATGACGTCTGGAGAGATCATGCACCATGTTGATGAGCTACTGATCGGCGCTCTGCAGGAGTTGACGGAGCTGTTACGCGAGGTAAATATAGAAAGATTGAGTATTGACGTACAGTGAGCAGTGTGACTGACACGAGTGACTTTAACGAGAGCTACGTATCAACCATGACGTCTGGAGAGATCATGCACCATGTTGATGAGCTACTGATCGGCGCTCTGCAGGAGTTGACGGAGCTGTTACGCGAGGTAAATATAGAAAGATTGAGTATTGACGTACAGTGAGCAGTCTGACTGACACGAGTGACTTTAACGAGAGCTACGTATCAACCATGACGTCTGGAGAGATCATGCACCATGTTGATGAGCTGCTGATCGGCGCTCTGCAGGAGTTGACGGAGCTGTTACGCGAGGTAAATATAGAGACGATTTACGTAGAGTCTGCAGGAGTTGACGGAGCTGTTACGCGAGGTAAATATAGAGAGATTGAGTATTGACGTACAGTGAGCAGTGTGACTGACACGAGTGACTTTAACAAGAGCTACGTGTCAACCTTGACGTCTGGAGAGATCATGCACCATGTTGATGAGCTGCTGATCGGCGCTCTGCAGGAGTTGACGGAGCTGTTACGCGAGGTAAATATAGAGACGATTTACGTAGAGTCTGCAGGAGTTGACGGAGCTGTTACGCGAGGTAAATATAGAGAGATTGAGTATTGACGTACAGTGAGCAGTGTGACTGACACGAGTGACTTTAACAAGAGCTAAGTGTCAACCTTGACGTCTGACGAGGTCTTGCATCATGTCGACGAGTTGCTAATCGGCGCTCTGCAGGAGTTGACGGAGCTGTTACGCGGAGCATATCAAGACGAGACACTTAGAGTAAGCAGTGTGACTGACACGAGTGGCTTTAACGAGAGCTACCTGTCAACCTTGACGTCTGGCAAATATCGACAAAATGTTAATCGGCGCACTGCAGCACTTGACGAAGGTGTTACGCGAGGTATATCAAGACAAGACACTTAGATTGAGAAGCGTGACTGACATGATTGACTTTAACGAGAGCGAACATGCCATCGCCATCTAACCAAGTTATGCACGTAATGCAGTATGGGTCAATCTTATCTTAGTAATAGTATTGGTAATGCGTCGTAAGGTTGCCTGTCTGTCGGTATTCTATAGAATATATTTCGGGGAGTGTGCTCAGGAACTTTTTAATTTGGTTCCCCCGTCACCTTTCTACCATAGAACGGCAAGGCATCGTAAAGGCTTCCACCCATACATAGTCGACGTACCAATGACGCGTACGAAGCGGTTTGATTCCTCGTTTCTGATGCGGACTGTAAAGGCCTGGAATACCCTCCCAGGCGGTGTCTTTCCTGCCACTTACAACCCGGGTGCCTTCAAATCAAGAGTGAATAGGCATCTTCTAGGCAAACGCGTTCCACCTTAGACTGTATCAACACTTTCCATCAGGTGTGATCACAGTCAAGCGCTAGCCTATATAGTATTAAAAATTTTTTTTTAAATTTCAATGCTTGTCTCGTTTTCCAGGGCTATGACTGGCAGTCGTGCGCGCGCTGGCTGCGTGCCCTGCGCGAGCGCTTCCCCAACGCGCCGGAGTCCGCGCCCTACTGGGAGTGTCGCGCGGCGCTGGAGGAGAGGCGCGGCGACCTGCACGCCACTGTGCAGTGTCTGGAGGAGGCCCTCACCAAGGGCACTGAGGTAGGGCTGCTTCTTCTTCTTTTGCTGTTCGCGGCTTCGGGTTTCTATGGTCTGTACTCTATAGTGTCGAGTTGACGGTTCCCGATCTTGACCGTTCTCGTTTGTTGTGAAGGTAGGGCTGCTACTGGTTGTGCGGTGCCATAATGCACCAGTTTCCCTGCTGTACTGTACTCCGTGCTACTTTTGGAGAAATGTATGGACAAATGTACATACATACACACCTATGAAATTTTGTGTATTACTTATAGATTACATCTCGTATTATGTAATTACTAATTTCTCCTCCCGGCTACGCTTACGCTATGGCTATTTGCTGCGTGAAGGAATAACAAACATACACACATAAAACTTATTCCTTTTTAATATTAGCGTGATGTTGCAGTTCTAACATATGACACACGTCAAATGGATGATTCCTGTGAAGTTAATAAACAATTTACCCCTATCCCTGATATTCCAGCAATCGGTAGTGGAGGCCAACTTGGACAGCTTGCTGAACAAGTTCATGCAGCTGAAGATCAGCCCCAGCAGCAGGGGCGAGCCGCGGCGCGTGGACCCCAAGCTGGTGGACGTCAAGAACGTGTTCAAGAGCACCATCATACGCTTCGCCGTGCAGCAGGCCAAGTTGTGAGTTCTACTGTTATATTGTGAACTGGAGGCCGACCTGCGGGGCTAGACAAAGTCACATTAAGCGTTTGGCGTTAACGCTAGTTGACAAAAATGTATGGACAAAACAAATGACTGTAGAAAAATCACGATAATGATTACTAAACACGCTGTGTTTGATACTGTCGGCTGTCAATTGTCAAGCGAAGTACGCCAAAGTTATCTACAAGGTCCGCGAGAACGCCAGGGAGCGTTCAAGTTGTCGTAGTTAATTATCAAAAACAGCGTGTTTAGTACTATTATTATCGTGGTTTTTCTACAGTTATTTGTTTTGTCCATACATTTTTGTCGACTAGCGTTAACGCCAAACGACTGTTACTTTGTCTAGCCCCGCTGGGCAGCCTGCTGAACAGGTTCATGCAGCTGAAGATTGGCCCCAGCAGTAATGCTATAAGAGATGGTGGTACTGCCCTAGATCTTATATGATATATGTCTGCCCATGTCAGGTGCAGTGCGTCTGAGCAGCCTTTACCATGTTATGATTTATCTACAATCGTTATAGAGACCTGTATCTTTGCAGATGTGTCAAAATATCATTCAAAATATCGTTCAAAGTATTGGTTGCTTGCATACAGTTCCTTGGATATGTCATTAGCAGACTCGCCCGATCAAGTGAGAGTATCCAAATAATGTTTTGCATGCAGGGGTTCTGGGTGGAATATTTTTGATTGGAAAGAGATTTAGATTTTAGGAAAAACATCAAATTAAAATGGGCTCAAGTAGAGTAGATCGTGATGCTAATTGTGTTATGCAAAATCTCTAAACTAAATAATTTTATGCTTTATAAAAATAAAATAGGGAGTGTTTTGAAAAGGAGTGCACTATCATGACACGCGTTTTAGTTTAGTTTAGTTTTAGTGTTGAGATTTTGCACAACATGATTGGCATCAGTAGCATTGTTAGTTTTAGTTGTAGAAAAGAAAGGTTTAGCTAGAGTAATGGTGCTTAATTCTAATTTAAAATCTTTAAACTAAGTACGTCTAAATATCTATAGTCATAGTCCCGTAAGCTTCGTTCCTCTCATCAGGGGGTCAGGGCTTGAATTCCGGGAACAGACCTCTGACTATACGAAGTTAATTTAATGTGCGTTTTAGGAAACTAAATATATTTTGCATAGCGGTGAAGAAAAACTTCGTAATAAAACCTGCATGCCTAATGCCTTCACATCAATGTTCACCACAATGTTCTCAAAGGTGTGTGCAAATGTAATTTGGGAAACGATACTTTTTTTGACAGTTAGCCATAAAATAAAAAAGTATCAGTAAGGACTTAAATCAATAAGGACCAAGTAAAGCCAATTTGAAATCTTATCCTGCCGATTTTCTCGCTTTTTTAAATAATTTCTAATATAATTTTCAATTTTTTTATTTCAATGATGTTGGCACACTAATATAATACGCTATTACTCCAAATTTTATGGCAATAACTTTTATACTTACTGAAACAATCGAGTGCGACAGACAGATGGAGAAAGTCTCACCAATAAGGGTTCCATTTTTACCATTTTGGTATGGAACTATAAAAATGATTGGCACATTTTCATGAGCAATATGTTCAATATGTTATCGTTATTTCAGACGGCAATCAAGTGGCACTCCCAAGTACACAGTGACGCCGGTGCGTCGCAGCCACCGCCTCAGTCGCACCCACACGCCGCTCAGGGTCTGCAGCTCCGTCCACCAGGCCAGCGAGCTGGGAGCGGAGTTCCGCCCCAACAAAGCCCTTCTCGACAGCCCTTAGAAGCTATGATGGCTTCGTGATGTGTCGACAACACTTAAGGCACCTTCAAATTTGCCGCAAAGGGTCTGCAGCGCTGCGGCCGCGCTGCTATTGCTAGATTTGATAATCGTAGTGTAGTGCATAGTTTCACGATGGCGCAGTCACTAGTCAATCGATGAACTGCGAGGCTAGACAAAGTAACAGTCGTTTGGCGTTAACCCCAGTAGAAAAAAATGTATGGACAAACCACGTGACTGTAGAAAAACCACGTGACCGAATAGTACTAAGTAATCTGTGAGTACTAAACACGCTGTGTTTGATACTGTCGGCTGTCAATTGTCAAGCGAAATACGCTAAAATTATCTACAAGGTCTGCGAGAACGCCAGGGAGCGTTCAAGTTGTCGTAGTCGATTATCAAACACAGCGTGTTTCATCTGTGGCGTGTTTAGTTCTATTCGGTCGTGGTTTTTCTACAGTCACGTGGTTTGTCCATACATTTTTGTCTACTGGCGTTAACGCCAAACGACTGTTACTTTATCTAGCCCCGCTGATCCGTGGCCGAAGCGCGGGTGTAGCGCTGTCACCGCGCGTTATTTACATAGATTTACAAAGTAGTGCGGCCGCAGCGCTGCAGACGCGCTGCAACCGCGCGGCATTTTGCGGCAAATTTGAAGGCGCCCTTAGAAGTTATGATGCCTTCGTGATGTGTGGACAACCCTGAGCATTACTTTATTATTGTGTAAAAGAGTTATTAGTTATTATTAGTGACTAAGTTTTGCCCGCGGCTCGGTGAATTTGGATTTTCACATATACTCTCTATAATGAGTCAAGTTTTTAAAAGATAGAAATGTGATATCACAGACTTTATTTAAGAACTTTTAAATGAGAACAATTCCGTTATACATATGATTTTTTCATAACTTTAACTGTTTATGCTGTGCACACAACATTTATCATTGATGCTCCGCTTCTAAGACTGTCTAGTATATCTGACTAGGTACTGCATACTAATTTTTTCCTGGCTACTGAAAAATTTCTGAGGATTTTAGACTGGAATTAGAATTGGGAATTTCAATAGGAGTTTCAACAAATGCCTGGGCCGGACAAAAGTAACGTAATTGGGGGTTTGTACCTTAGATAGAAGTCTTTTTACTGTACGACCTGCTATTTCAGTGGTGCCACCTAGTGAAGTAATTTTATAATGAAGCCCAATGATACTAGTATAGTATTATATTATCTGTGCCAATGATATAAGACAGAAATCTGAAATATAGTAGATTCAAACCGCACATCTTTGCCAAAGTTCCAATGAGCGTGTGTTTGTTATTCTCATAAATGGTTCTACTGCTTTCATGGTATTTGGAGTTTGGACAATGTTTTTTGATCAGCTATTTGGACTATATATGCTATATGTGGTTTTTACTCGCAGATGACACTAAGGTAACGCTACACTAAGTATAATATTGACAAGGTACATTATTAAATTAAAGAAAAGACAAAACACCTTTTTACCTTTTGCAAACTAAAAATATCATTGCATTGCTATAAAAATATGTTTAATAAATTCTTAATATGTGTATTTTAGGCAGCAATTTTGTTTTTACTTTGCAAAAGCGATTTTTTCCCATACCAACCGCTAAATGTCTTATTTTTTTTTTATTAGGAATGTGCACAGTTTTTATTTACTTTCAAAGTTATTCTAAGTTGGTTTATTTTTATTATATTTTTATTTTCGTAATTCTACTGGAGAATTATTTTTTAAATCCTGTAGACCTCTCGGCTCTCGTGTTCTTTGACTAAGTTTAGTTTCTCTAGATTGGCTACCATATCCTGAATCCTCAGACCATACCATTGGAAGCTTTGTGTCATTGACCTTTCACCTTTACTGCGTAAAGTTGTAGTGTTGCCCTTTGTCCTTTTATAAAAACTACCATTTTTCTACTAATGAAAAATATTTAATATCTAATCAGGTTATATAAAATTACGTTCTTATATAAACATTATATTTAATTTGTAAATATGCTCTTTCTATAACTCTTTTTCTGGATTTACAAATTATTTGGTGGAACCAAATAAACTGTAATATTATCATAATTGATGTTTAAAATTTCTTTGTATACTAATAATTATTATAATAATAAACAATTTTATTGTAATGTTTTGTTTTATTTTTTTTAAAGATTCATATGTTCACTGACTTATCGCTTAGTGAAGCTTTTGTCTACACAAAGCTGGCACTGTTTTTGTTACAAGGATGATTAATGATAAAAAAAGATTTATCAGCAAATTACATTGTTATGTAAAATGAAAAGAGTTGATTAGCGCCTTGTGCCTGGCCTATATGAAATAAAGTAAATTCTGATTCACACTCACTTTCTCAAACGGGGGTAATGATTGTTTCTATTTAATAAGAATCCGTTTGAAAAGTAATTATTATTAATAAATATTTGGGATGACGAACTAGTTACGATTTATTGGTAAAAATGTTGAAAAAAATATCCCATGATCCCATCTCAGCAGTTTACCGGTCGAACAAAAATGAACAATATATCTCAGCAAAATTGGGTTTGCGGTTTGGTAACTAAAGTAATTATTCCTAACGTTTTACTTCTTTTTAAAAGCTTTTGTAGTATGGAGGAACCTTCGGTGTACGACATTGACGCACACCAGTTTTAACATTTAGCAATTTGTTTGCCTGGTACGAACTACAAAGTGTAAAGTGAAGTTTAGATTAGTAGGTAGCAAAACTTGCGGAAGTTGACTGCTGCAAGCTATTCCTCCTTTATTTAGTAGCTTGCGTGTTGTTATTGCTTTCAGATGTTGTAAAAGATTTATAATTTTTATCCATGAATTCCCACGATAATAAATAAGAAACACCAAGGCACGAACTTTAGCTGTGTTACTACCAGATTAGTAGTTATATTATTACACTGGCAACTCTAAATTTTATTTCAATGACATTCGCAAATCGCAACACTGACTGATAGTAGGTAGGTACCTACTCGCTCATTCAGTCAAGAAAATTGACACATCTATTGTCATTCTAATCGAATTTTCGTGTGACCGAAATATAAACAGATTTTCCGCGAGTTTTAAACTTAAAACTTGTTGAGGAATAGTGTTTACCGAGTGAAAAAATTTAATTCAGTGTAAAAACAGCTGATTTTTGTTATGGTAAGTGATAATATTTTTGCAGGATATTTACTTTCACTCTCGTGCTTAGATTTTTGACAAAGTTTGTTGGAATTTAAAAAGGAGGTCTCTTTAACTTATAAAATGATTACAAAAAAGAGATTGGTGTCCAATAATTAAACATGTAACCGGTTTAATAGGAAGCCTTCGACCTTTATGTTTATTTCCAGGTTATTAACTATTGCACAATGCCTGTATTAATTAACTATGAAGAAGTGATTATCTTTTACACAAAAAATCGTTTATCAGTTATTCTAACAGACTCAAAATAAAGACATCAGGTTATCATCAGGTGATTAAGTTAGTACAGTAGAAAAACTGAAATTGCTGTGGTATCTACTTGAACAACTACCAGAATAATGGCTGTCCCAGTGAATAGATTTTGTAGAAAAATACATTTTAAAGTTGAAATGAAATGATTTATTTGCTTCAAACATGGTTATAAAGATGTCATAATAATAAAATACATACATGTTTTGGCCTAGCAAGGCCGTGCAAATATAAAAATTAAAAGAAGATTGACTATTATAATGGAGAATGTTAATAGGTATGCCAAATCACTTGAAATTTTGTCTCAGTAAAGCCTGTATGTATATAAATACACTAGTTTTTGTTGCAGTCAAAAATACCTAGTAGTTTGGATTTTATAGGCATTCAAAGTTTCGAAAAATATCGAGTCCCGCTACCGGTCACGTGACCGCTTGTGACGTCATGTCACAACACAATGCACCGCGGCCCGCTTGCTTCAAGTCGCCAGAGCGGTTATAGTAGGCTTGCGCAGCATTTTGTTGTATTTTCGTCCGCGTATTTAAGTTAATAGTCTATAGTGAATATTATTCGATTAATAAAATGGATGAAGGATTCGAAAAAGGGCAATCGGATAGGTAGATTCATCTGGACATCGGATGAAGGTGGAAAGTATACAAGTGATTTAAGAACAGATGCTATAGCCGGAACAGTAACCCTTATGATTTTAGTAACAGAACTAGTCGACAAACCAAAATCCAAGGCCAGAATAATATTAGGTTGATACAAGCGTATTTTTTTTTAAGTTATCATTATATTTCGCGGAGTACAGTTTGTTGTTTCAGATAACTTACTAATACAAAAATAGCATTCTTTAGGTAAACCTAACAACACTTGTGGTTCTCTAGATATGGATAAAAGAGCAGCCTTTTGCATATAGTTTCTAAAAAAAAGTGTTTCGCATTCCGGTTCAGAATCTGAATCTTCATTAGGGTTCTTTGATTCTTGATCAAGGTTAAACATTTCATGTGAAGAGGCGTTTAAAGATGTGTCTTGTTTACTACCGAAAGATACTGCATCTGGTGAAAATATTATTTTCCTCTTTTTTTTTAAACATTTGTTAACAGTCATGGTTGATTTATGGACACCTTTAGCTTTCAGGTTTACTTGCACTCCCTTACTTTTTTTTGATATTTCTAAACACTGATCATTATTTCCGAAACTTAATGGATCTTCTATTACTATTTCGTCTTCACAGCTAAAAACAAATATCTCTTCAGGTTTTTCTAACGTCGAAGTTTCATCTTTATTTAATAGTTTCTCAAAATACTCTATACGATTACGTTTTTGGACTGCAGATCTCTGAGGTTTATCTTTCTTTTGTTGTCGACATTTGAATTTGTGTGGAACTATACCCTGTTTTAGTTTAATTCTTCCCCCGACCAACTTATATTTAGTATAGTTCTCCATATCATTTTCAATGTCAAAATAGATTTAACCTCTTCATAGCTTTTATCCATTTTTTTCGCATTTTAACGTCCTTTGGAACTATAAAAAACAACTTTTCCGGCGAATTGGTAGTTGTATTTAATACATTTAGGCACAACACATGATTTCCTAGTATTTGGATTGGACATTTTAGTGTAATTTCGACGGCAAGGGCGCGCAACCGCCAGCGGACTGAGTGAGCCAGACAGAGTGTTGTGCGATGACGTCACACCTCACCGGCAGCCCGCGTCGTGCGGTTACAACTTGTTTTACTTCTAAATCGGAAACTAATTGACGTATCGAAGTAATTCTTTCACTAGTATTTTTTATTTTTGACAGAGAATATGGAGTGCTAATAATCAAAACAAGTTAACATTCTTCAATGGAGAATGTTAATAGGTATGCCAAATCACTTGAAATTTTGTCTCAGTAAAGCCTGTATGTATATAAATACACTAGTTTTTGTTGCAGTCAAAAATACCTAGTAGTTTGGATTTTATAGGCATTCAAAGTTTCGAAAAATATCGAGTCCCGCTACCGGTCACGTGACCGCTTGTGACGTCATGTCACAACACAATGCACCGCGGCCCGCTTGCTTCAAGTCGCCAGAGCGGTTATAGTAGGCTTGCGCAGCATTTTGTTGTATTTTCGTCCGCGTATTTAAGTTAATAGTCTATAGTGAATATTATTCGATTAATAAAATGGATGAAGGATTCGAAAAAGGGCAATCGGATAGGTAGATTCATCTGGACATCGGATGAAGGTGGAAAGTATACAAGTGATTTAAGAACAGATGCTATAGCCGGAACAGTAACCCTTATGATTTTAGTAACAGAACTAGTCGACAAACCAAAATCCAAGGCCAGAATAATATTAGGTTGATACAAGCGTATTTTTTTTTAAGTTATCATTATATTTCGCGGAGTACAGTTTGTTGTTTCAGATAACTTACTAATACAAAAATAGCATTCTTTAGGTAAACCTAACAACACTTGTGGTTCTCTAGATATGGATAAAAGAGCAGCCTTTTGCATATAGTTTCTAAAAAAAAGTGTTTCGCATTCCGGTTCAGAATCTGAATCTTCATTAGGGTTCTTTGATTCTTGATCAAGGTTAAACATTTCATGTGAAGAGGCGTTTAAAGATGTGTCTTGTTTACTACCGAAAGATACTGCATCTGGTGAAAATATTATTTTCCTCTTTTTTTTTAAACATTTGTTAACAGTCATGGTTGATTTATGGACACCTTTAGCTTTCAGGTTTACTTGCACTCCCTTACTTTTTTTTGATATTTCTAAACACTGATCATTATTTCCGAAACTTAATGGATCTTCTATTACTATTTCGTCTTCACAGCTAACAACAAATATCTCTTCAGGTTTTTCTAACGTCGAAGTTTCATCTTTATTTAATAGTTTCTCAAAATACTCTATACGATTACGTTTTTGGACTGCAGATCTCTGAGGTTTATCTTTCTTTTGTTGTCGACATTTGAATTTGTGTGGAACTATACCCTGTTTTAGTTTAATTCTTCCCCCGACCAACTTATATTTAGTATAGTTCTCCATATCATTTTCAATGTCAAAATAGATTTAACCTCTTCATAGCTTTTATCCATTTTTTTCGCATTTTAACGTCCTTTGGAACTATAAAAAACAACTTTTCCGGCGAATTGGTAGTTGTATTTAATACATTTAGGCACAACACATGATTTCCTAGTATTTGGATTGGACATTTTAGTGTAATTTCGACGGCAAGGGCGCGCAACCGCCAGCGGACTGAGTGAGCCAGACAGAGTGTTGTGCGATGACGTCACACCTCACCGGCAGCCCGCGTCGTGCGGTTACAACTTGTTTTACTTCTAAATCGGAAACTAATTGACGTATCGAAGTAATTCTTTCACTAGTATTTTTTATTTTTGACAGAGAATATGGAGTGCTAATAATCAAAACAAGTTAACATTCTTCATTCAAAAATAAAATAAAAATATTAATTAAGTCAAAAACGAACCCAGCATCTCATATCTACTAAGTGACCCGACAAACGTTGTATTGCCATTAGGGATATAAAAATAAAAAAAAAATAGCTTAAAAACAAAAAAAAAAAAAACTACAATTCGTCACAACATATAAATTACTTAATAATGAATGTCAGGAAAAAAAAAAATTAAAATATTAATTAAATGCGTCTCAATCTAAAGAAGTCGTCCACGTCATATACGGTTTCTGCATTAAGTCTATTGAAAATATGGCTCCTAAAACTTCTAAATGGCATTTCTTTCGTTTTATCAGATAAATGGTTGAAAACTTTTACTGCCATGCAATATACATTTTTTTGATAGAGTGATAGTCTCTGAGCAGGTATTTCTATTTTAAGCTTTTGACGTCCATTACTTTTAAGTGGAAATAAATTTATATTTTTTTTAACAAATAGGCAAATTTCAAAAATGTATAAAGCAGGGAGTGGCAGAATTTTCTTTCTTTTAAAAAGAGGCTTGCAGCTATCAAGATAATTTGCTCCACATATAGCTCTAATACAGCTTTTTTGTGATCGAAATGCTCGAATGTTATCCACAGAATTTCCCCATAATATTAACCCATACCGAAGCACGGAGGCCACATATCCGTGATACGCCATGGTTGCAGCTGCTTCAGACACAGTTTTACGAAGTCTGCTCAAGACATAGGCAAATCTGTCTAGTTTCGAACATATTTTGTTTATTTGTTCTTTCCAATTACAATGCTGGTCTATAATTATTCCTAAAAATGTTGCACTTTCGGTTTCCTTTATATTTTCTTGATTATATGTTATTTTGAAAGGTATTGCTTTCTTTTTATAAGTTTTAAAGCTGATGAATTGGGTTTTACTTAAATTGACTGTAAGATTATTATCATTTAGCCAACTGACCACATCCTCTAGCGCTATGTTTGTTTTTCTCTCGAGTGAAAGATGATTATCGTCTTGAATGATTATAGTAGTATCATCAGCAAACAAGATAGTTTTATGATGGGTACAGTTAGGCAAATCATTGATATATATCAGAAAAAGAAGGGGACCCAAAATGCTGCCTTGAGGTACTCCTACACGATTGTATCTTAATTCTGATCTGAAAGCTTTTTTATGGTTTCTAACAAGTTTAGTTAATTCAACGTACTGACTTCGATTCATTAAGTAACTTTTAATCCATTCATGGGCATTTCCTCTAATACCATAGGCATATAATTTGTGTAGTAGAGTTGGATGGGATACATAGTCAAATGCTTGACTCATATCAAGAAGCATAGCTATGGTTGACATATTATTATTTAAACTTTTAGTGATACTTTGAATTAAATCGAAACATGCCAGAGTTGTAGATTTATTTTTTTGGAAGCCATATTGGTGTGCACTCAATGTATTGTATTTTTGTAGAAAGCTATATAGTTTTTCATATATTAGTCTTTCGAACACTTTTGAGAGGACAGGAATTAGTGTGATTGGCCTGTAGTTTTTAATATCTGACTTTTTGCCTTTTTTGTATATTGGTTTGACGATTGAGCATTTAAGTTTTTCTGGAAAAACTCCCTGTTCCATTGAAATATTTATAATATGACTAAGTGGTTTAGCAATCTGATGGGCGCACAACTTGATAATTTTAGTAGTTAGTTCATCGCATCCAGTAGAGTTCGTATTTTTTAATTTTATTATGCTTTTGTAAACGTCTATATGATCCACAGGTGACAAAAATATAGTATTTACATTTTTTGTATTAGAAATTAATTGACTTTTATTATTAATATGAGTGTTATTCTTCTTTGTAAAATAGTAATTAAATTTATTTGCTATGGTATTTGGATTACTGTAAGTAATGTTGTCGATGATTAGATCCGTTATTTCATTTTTAACAGTTTTTGTCACGCCTACACTATTTGAGATTATCTTCCAAGATATGCCAACTTTATTTTTCGACCTCGCGATTGTAAGTAGATTGTTACGCTTCTGACTTGCCTGTAGACATTTTTTTAAAATTTTTGAATAATTTGTATATAAACTAAAGTTGATTTTAAAGTTCTCATTTCTCATTTTAAATTCCTTCTCTGTTCTTCCTGGACCTTATCCACATACTCTCAATCTTCTTTTATTGTTCTTGGGACCCTGATATGGTTCCCAGCGGAATCATCAGTGGTAGCCCAGATTTCCTAGGTTTTCACAGAGTGTAGCGTGGAGCCAAGATATGCTTTACATTGGTCAGATTACCCTTGCATTTGAGAAGCATGTGCCAGTTGTCTGAGCAAAAGCTGGGCTTAAAGGATACTGAGAGGATGTTTGCAATTTTGCATGTATAAACTTAACTTTAAACTAAAATTTAAGTCCCATTTTTCACTCTGAAAAAAATCAGGACATTAACTTAAGAATAGTATTAAAAAATTCAAACTGCAATAGTATGTAATTCTCTTGTACCTAGTTACCTATGTTTGAACAAGTTTGAAATCATTGCCAAGCAATAGAAAAACATATGATTCATTGAGTATTTTTCCCACATGTTGAGTAAAAATGAAGTACTTAATTGCTTAGAATTTGAACTTTAACCGCCTATTATTATTTTTAATAAAGCTTGCATGTTTAAAAAATTTCTTTTTAAAGAAGGTTCTGTTGGCTAGTGATTAATAATTATTATTATGGTAAAACATTGCATAATATCATGCAATTTTTTTTTCTTTGGAGTTACATTATAAAATGGATCAGTAATAAATGTTTACAAAATTAGTCTTATGAAAAAATTGTAAGGCCCTGAATTTTATATAATGTAAATATGTATCGTAAATGCTCGGATGATTGATTAGAGGGTTTTCAGTAAGAAGAATTTGAAACCACGTGGAAACTTTTAATTTCAAAATTGTCACAGTGTATCTTTATTTATTTTAATAAATAGCAGACATTTTACAGTAATAATATATAGAGCCAAGTGCCAACAAGAGGGAATGAAATGTGTACTTTTTTGCAAAAAAACAATTAGGTTGCAAAAAAACAATTAGGGAGTGACAGTGACAATGCTACCTTTGGTTCCAGGATTAATGTAAGTACAGAGAGATAAAAAAAATCAATTAGTTTAGTTACATCTCACGATAATGTAGGACAGTAACTTCAGTGCGCGCTATCTCTCGAACTTGACCGCATTTTGGAGATAGAAACGAAATTATTAAAACAGATAATAAGCAGAGATAAGCTGATAACACAGTAAATCAATGTTTGCATACCTGCTAGATAAAAAAAGTATATTTTATGATCTAGCTGTTGTTGGATTTAAAAAAAAAAAAAAGATTCCGACGAATTGAGAACCTCCTCCTTTTTTTTGAAGTCGGTTAAAAAGGACGCCTCTGCCCTTTATTACTTTTTGGCATATCTATTGCATTCCTATGGCCTAAAGGCTTATCATTTTAATAGAACACCCATGGTCAGTAAGGATGGTGATGAGTTTGAAAGCATTTACTACAAGAACGTCATAGATAAATATAATTATATGGATTGCCAAAGCATAGCTATTGCCATGGTGTTTAAACATTTGAGTGGACGCAGGGATTTTCCCTTACCATTTACATTTAAATTCAATTTGTATCTATAATAAAGTATCGTTCACGGAATAGGATATTCTCAGTGGGAGGGGAAGTCATCGGCAAAGCTTCTGCGAACGGGTAGTACATTCTTTCACGTAACAACCGGTGAACAACTTCCTCGTCGTATTATTCTTTGTTATAAAAAAAAATAGGGAAAATTATGTAGAGCCAAGCCTCTGGATTTTTCTGAAAATGTTTAGCAGAAACACCCCAGAATACAATTATAAGTTTTCCACTTTCCTATTGGGAGAGGTACGGAACCCTAAAATTGTGGCCACAGTGTGTTACAGTAGCTACTCGAGCGGTTAAAACATTAATTACAATTAATTGGTCATTTAGTTCTGTACAATCACTAACGATTAACTTGCGTTTGATTACATAGTCTTATTCGACCATGACATATACGAACGGCTATATGTATGAAATTAAACCTTTGCCTACATCTCAGAAGGTACCTAATAAAAAATTAGGGTCAACTGGTTTCAAGTTTTTTTAGTTCATGTTTTTTATTATTAATGTCTTGGCTCAATCGTATACCTACTTACTGTCGGAAAAAGATCGAAAAAACAAAACATTCCAATTTCAAACGTTTGTGCAACTTTAAGAGCTTGATATTCTAATATCTCTAATGTCTTTGTTACCCTCGCGACGCGCATGTCATAAATATATGGAGCAAAGAACTGAATCTGAATTTATGAATATTCATCATTCAGAGATAAATAGGCACTTAAATAGTAAATAATTATTCACATGCTGGTTAACGGCCTACAAGCCGTATTTAGGTGATTTTGAATGAAGTTTTATGCAAAAACTATAAAGAAAATTACTTTCAAATTTACACGTCATGTATTTTGGGTCTTTAATCTAAAATCGCTTAGAAGCAGAAACACGATTGGATAAAATTTTCTCGATAGAAAGTTCTCCCAAAAGTTGCTCCAAAATCTCAGTTTTTCTATATTTTATCGGAAACTACAATGGATGTAATTGTAATTTTTGTTTTAATGTATCGGTAATAATAATATCCTAAAACGCTTAGAACGGATTTTTGATAACCAGCTTAGTTTTTGAGTAATTAGGTAAAACGTCGTTTTTCTGCTATATTCTTCCGCGACGCTGCATGTCGCACCTACCAAATCTCCGTGAGAGTGAGAAAGACAAAAATAAATTCAATCAATCCCCTTAATACCCTGGGCCCTGTGGTCAAAATGTAGGAGAACCATGTAATCGAAAAAGGTGCGCCAGTCCTGAGAATCCGAAGTTTTTTCATTAATTTAATTTCAGAAGTGAATAGGAAAATATTATTTATAGATCTGAATTTTTGGCAAATCACAAAAGTCGTGATATTGATTTGTTTAAACTTTAAACAAATCAATATCACGACTTTTGTGTTTTGATGAATAAATAATAAATAAACTAGCTGACCCAGCAAACGTTGTTTTGCCATTAGAGGTATAACAGCTTATGACCTACTTACTCTCAGACCTACCGGCTACCGACCATACACAGAAACATAACAGACGGTCGAGTCGAGACGAGTTTGGTAACAAAAATAGGCACGAGAATTTTATATATTAGAAGAAGATACTTCATCGACTAATACATATTAATTTATGTACTTACCTTTTTTTCATGAATGACATGTGAGTAAAGATAAGTTTTGTGAGTAACGTTTGTAATAATATACCTATTAGATAATTTGTGCACGATAATGACGATGTTTAATGTTTATTGAAAGATATTACCTGTCTATTTGAATTAAATTATAATGATTGATTGTTGTTATATGAGGTGCTGATTGTGATAGGTTATTTATTACGGAACTAATAAGTTTTCTGAGATAGCCTATATGTATATTAATATATAGGTTCAATGTTATTTATACAAGCTGTTGCAACGAATTCGTGAAATTAGATTTTGCTTTACGAAGGTCTTGATATCTGAGAACCAAACTCAAACAAATAATATATTTGGCATGGGCCAAATTCACAAATCCTTACGTAAGAAAAGTCAGTAAGAAATTTAATTGATGTAATGATGATAAATACTGTATGATTTCAAAAATAAAATATAAATATAGATAATTATATTTTAATTTTTTGTTTGTAAGTGTATACAGTATTATGCAGATTTTTTTGTAGATTATGTGTAGATTTTTTTATTAAGTATAATGGTCGTGAGTAGGTCCTACCTACTTGTCATGATTTTATTTTAGGACAAAAGCGTAAAGCTAATAGCTATTCTGTTAGACTTTAGAGGTTTCTGTTCTGTAACTCGACGCGTAGGTAGGTACTTTTCTAAATCGTCTTTGACGTGATACGAGTCCCAGTACACAAATAGAGAAAAGTTATTCGAAATACTGTGTCGAGTAAAGAAAACCATAAAACATCTCTACAAAATGCAGAATGCTCTACATGTTTCGGCTAGAAAGTGAAATAGGAGCCTTCGCATGTTACGAGTATGTTGGCTTAGGCATTTTAGTTGACGAATATTAATGAAACTTCTATCGAGCGAGTATTTTGCGAATAGCCCTGCTGTTCCGGGTGGGGCATTTTGACTGTGTCGCTTCACTGAACTGAACTTTTATCGATCACGCATTTGTTTGCCGAGCTCTTATATCTCAAGGCTCATATGATAGGAACCATTGACGTGTTATAATTAGAATAGCTTGAAAGGTGATGTATAATTAAAATTACTCGAGCTTCAAGTACTTATAATAGTAATTTTTTCCGGGCTTTTAAAAAAAATGGAATGACCGCATTTTATCTTCTGGTCTTGATCATTTTGACGGTGAATTTGACTAGGTTAGAAAATATCTACTTATTCACTCTTTTCTTGAAGGCATCCGTATTTTACTTGGGAGCGAAACTGGAAGCTGGAAGGACGTTCCACATCTTACACGCAAAAATTCACGACACTTCATGTAATTTTGAAAGACAAATGACAAAAAACTTTTTACATAAATAAGTGGATATTATGATGAATGATTCATGTAAGTAATGATGAAAGATAGCTATAACGAATTTTTTTTTTGCATATTTATAAGTAGATATTATGATTTATGAATGAATGAATGTATCAGTTGTCAGAAATATCCTAATGAATAGCTTTGGCACAACTCCAGTCTCCAAAACAAAAATATTATTATGTACAAGTTTTTGTAGGTAGGTACCTATAAAGTAAAAAACTTTCCATTTTTTCACGCTTTATGCCATGTACTTATACAACATATAAAAATCCGTAACAAGCAAGCAACCACAAAACCAGTCTTATTTACTTATTTTTGTGTACACAGCTGGAATTTTGTAAATAAATAGAGCCACCGCCATCATTTTTACACGTCAAATTATATTTTTAAAACACATCTGGTTTTAGACATGGAGGTGCGAGTGTTTTCATTTCTTTCCATACATTACACAACTGTTCTTAGTGCTTGCTAGTTGCTACTGTTATCCCGCCAAATAATATAAAAAGAGGTAAAAAATCAGGTGAATTCGTCATTGCTCCAACGGATACAAAAGAAATTGAATTTTTATGGGGCTGAATTGAAATTAAAGAAGTTTGTAAGTATACAGTGTGAAGCTGTGTCCACAATATGTATTTTATAAATAATATGGATGTTGCTAAAGGGATTATGTACGACTTTGCTATAAAAAAATTGACATATGAATGGATTTATAAAATTAGCAGTTTGTACAAAAATAAAACTCTCTTACTTATAAATATGTAAGCATTTGTTAAGTAACAAGTGTTTGGTCTCTATTCTACTGCGAAATTCGAAAATGCGTATATCGCACCATCAACTGTTGAGTATTGTGCGAGTTTATTAAGACTAATAAACGAGCCAAATGATCGGTAATTGACCCCCCCCCCCAGTTGTAACAACAGACGCTCGAGTCACATAGTAACGTATCAATAAACAAAACAATAAGTAGATAGAATGATTCAAAAAGAATGTTTAGGTATGTATTGTATAATACATTACACGCGGGCAATATAATACATTATTAGTTAGGTAGGTAGGTACCTACTTAATACTGTAAAATAGGTTTTAGTGTCTTTTTTGCGCAGTATGATATTTGAAAGTGTAGGTTGTTTGTAAGTTAATTGCTATTTGTATTGCTGTAGCCTGCAGCCGTCATGTGAGTAATAACTTTTTGCAAATTATCTCGTATTATAAGTATTATCGATCAGTTACTATGGCCGAAAGTGGACGGCGGCAAGGTCATGACGTCATCTCCTAGTAATCAGTTAAAGAGCGGAGGTTTCCTGTCTGTAGGTCGTTCCTAAATAGAGGAAAAAGCTAGGAAATAGTATAGCTGCTTTATCATAATTATTATCGCCATAAAATCAACCCTTTTTTAACCCCCGACGCAAAAGGGGTGTTATAAGTTTAACGTGTCTGTGTATCTGTGTATCTGTGTTTCTGTCTGTGGTATCGTAGCTCCCAAACGGATGGACCGATTTTCATGAAGTTTCTTTTGTGTCATAGATAATTTTATCCCGAGTGTTCTTAGCCATGTTTCATGAAAATCTGTTCAGCCGTTTGAAGATTATCAGCTATTTTCTAGATGATGAGGGGATCTGACTAAGTTCTTTATGTCCGATCGATTTGAAATTTAGTGCCGTGTACCTTCAATGACATTGAAAGTATATGGTAAGGTAACCATGTCCTGTTTTGCCGTTTGAAGGTCATCAGCTCTTTAATAGTTGATGAGGGGATCTGACTACCTTCCATATGTCCTATCGTTTCGAAACTTGGTACCGTGTTATTTCAATGATATTTAAAGTGTATAGTAAGGTAATCATGACCTGATCAGCCGTTTGAAGAAGATCAGCTCTTTAATAGTTGATGAGGGGATCTGACTACCTTCCATATATCCTATCGATTCGAAATTTGGTACCGTGTTACTTCGATGATATTGAAAGTATATGGTAAGCTGGTAACCATGTCCTAATTTGCCGTTTGAAGATCATCAGCTCTTTAATGGTTGATGAGGGGATCTGACTACCTTCCATATGTCCTATCGTTTCGAAACTTGGTACCGTGTTATTTCAATGATATTTAAAGTGTATGGTAAGGTAATCATGACCTGATCAGCCGTTTGAAGAAGATCAGCTCTTTAATAGTTGATGAGGGGATCTGACGACCTTCCATATATCCTATCGATTCGAAATTTGGTACCGTGTTACTTCGATGATATTGAAAGTATATGGTAAGCTGGTAACCATGTCCTAATTTGCCGTTTGAAGATCATCAGCTCTTTAATGGTTGATGAGGGGATCTGACTACCTTCCATATGTCCTATCGTTTCGAAACTTGGTACCGTGTTATTTCAATGATATTTAAAGCGTATGGTAAAGTAATCATGACCTGATCAGCCGTTTGAAGAAGATCGGCTCTTTAATAGTTGATGAGGGGGGGATCTGACTACCTTCCATATATCCTATGGATTCGAAATTTGGTACCGTGTTAATTCAATGATATTGAAAGTATATGGTAAGGTAACCATGACCTGATTTGCCGTTTGAAGATCATCAGCTCTTTTAAAGTTGATGAGGGGATCTGACTACCTTCCATATATCCTATCGATTCGAAATTTGGTACCGTGTTACTTCAATGATATTGAAAGTATATGGTAAGGTAACCATGTCCTGATTTGCCGTTTGAAGATCATCAGCTCTTTAATAGTTGATGAGAGGATCTGACTACCTTCCATATGTCCTATCGTTTCGAAATTTGGTAAAAATATGCAAGTTCCGCGGGAATCACTGATACAATCATTCAGTTTAAGTAGGTAGGTCCAGAATCAGATTTATGCTGGGTAGATATTCGTCGTCCGTTCAAAACAATATGAAATGCGAGCGTCAAGCGGGCTGTCTCGGCTTGTTAGGTATTCAACTCGTCCAACCAAAATACTATTCTTCACTTTCCATAAGTAATTAGTTCATACATACTTCCTTAACACATAATTTGTAGTTTGTACAACTGATCGATGGTATCTTCGTTTTGCAAGGTGCGTTTGACAGCTGTTCCTTGAACACTGATCCACTAATAATCTATATATATAAAAGAGTGAGGCATTTTGGTTGTTCCACGGATTCCGTCTAAACTATAGGTCGTAGAGATCTGAAATTTGGTACCTAGGTAGATATTAGGTCATGAATTCGTACTAAGACGGGGATTCCAGAAATTCCATGTTTAAGGGGTAAAAATCATACATTTAAGGGTATTTCCCATACAAAAGTAAAATTTTTTCGTTGTTCCAGGAATTCCTGAAAAAGTAAAAGTCGTAGAGACCTGGAACTTGGTACCTAGGTAGATATTAGGTCATGAATTCGTACTAAGACGGGGATTCCAGAAATTCCATGTTTAAGGGGTAGAAATAGTACATTAAAGGGATTTCTCCATACAAAATTGTAATTTTTTTCGTTGTTCCAGACATTCCAGAAAAACTAAAAGTCGTAGAGATCTCAAATTTGGTACCTAGGAAGATATTAGGTCATGAATTCGTACTAAGACGGGGATTCCAGAAATTCCATGTTTAAGGGGTAGAAATAGTACATTAAAGGGATTTCTCCATACAAAATTGATTTTTTTTCGTTGTTCCAGGAATTCCCGCAAAACTAAAAGTCGTAGAGATCTGAAATTTGATACCTAGATAGATATTAGGTCATGAATTCGTACTAAGACGGGGATTCCAGAAATTCCATGTTTAAGGGGTAGAAATAGTACATTAAGGGGATTTCTCCATACAAAATTGTAATTTTTTTCGTTGTTCCAGGAATTCCCGAAAAACTAAAAGTAGTAGAGATCTGAAATTTGGTACCTAGGTAGATATTAGGTCATGAATTCGTACTAAGACGGGGATTCCAGAAATTCCATGTTTAAGGGGTAGAAATAGTACATTAAAGGGATTTCTCCATACAAAATTGTATTTTTTTCCATTGTTCCAGGAATTCCCGAAAAACTTAAAGTCGTAGAGATCTGAAATTTGATACCTAGGTAGATATTAGGTCATGAATTCGTACTAAGACGGGGATTCCAGGAATTCCATGTTTAAGGGATAAAAATCTTACATTTAATGAATTTTCCCATACAAAAGTGTATTTTTTGCGTTTTACCAGGGATTCCAGCGAAATAAATATTATCGTAGAGATCTGAAATTTGGTACCTAGGTTGATATTAGGTGATGAATTCGTAATCAGCTGGGGATAAGTAGGAATTTCTGGACAAAGTTTAAAAAGTGGCCGCCATTTTGAACTTTTTTGTTAATGGGCCGATTGCTTTGAAAATCGATATGTGAGTATCGCGACAAGTATGGAGAAGGAATTTGTAGTCAAAATTTTAAAAAGTGGCCGCCATTTTGAATTTTTTTGTCAGTGTGACGATTGCTTTGAAAATCGATATACGTGAGTATCGCGACAAGTATGGATAAGGAATTTGTGGCAAAATTTTAAAAAAGTGGCCGCCATTTTGAATTTTTTTGTTATTGGGCCGATTGCTTTGAAAATCGATATGTGAGTATCGCAACAAGTATAGAGAAGGAATTTGTAGTCAAAATTTTAAAAAGTGGCCGCCATTTTGAATTTTTTTTGTTATTGGGCCGTTTGCTTTGAAAATCGATATGTGATTATCGCAACAAGTATAGAGAAGAAATTTGTAGTCAAAATTTTAAAAAGTGGCCGCCATTTTGAATTTTATTGTTACTGTGACGATTGCTTTGAAAATCGATATGTGAGTATCGCGACAAGTATGGAGAAGGAATTTGTGGTAAAAATTTAAAAAAGTGGCCGCCATTTTGAATTTTTTTGTTATTGGGCCGATTGCTTTGAAAATCGATATGTGAGTATCGCAACAAGTATAGAGAAGGAATTTGTAGTCAAAATTTTAAAAAGTGGCCGCCATTTTGAATTTTTTTGTTATTGGGCCGTTTGCTTTGAAAATCGATATGTGAGTATTGCAACAAGTATAGAGAAGGAATTTGTAGTCAAAATTTTAAAAAGTGGCCGCCATTTTGAATTTTTTTGTTATTGGGCCGATTGCTTTGAAAATCGATATGTGAGTATCGCAACAAGTAAAGAGAAGGAATTTGTAGTAAAAATTTAAAAAAGTGGCCGCCATTTTGATTTTTTTTGTTATTTGGCCGTTTGCTTTGAAAATCGATATGTGAGTATCGCAACAAGTATAGAGAAGGAATTTGTAGTCAAAATTTTAAAAAGTGGCCGCCATTTTGAATTTTTTTGTTACTGTGACGATTGCTTTGAAAATCGATATGTGAGTATCGCGACAAGTATGGAGAAGGAATTTGTGGTAAAAATTTAAAAAAGTGGCCGCCATTTTGAATTTTTTTGTTATTGGCCCGATTGCTTTGAAAATCGATATGTGAGTATCGCAACAAGTATAGAGAAGGAATTTGTAGTGAAAATTTTAAAAAGTGGCCGCCATTTTGATTTTTTTTGTTATTGGGCCGATTGCTTTGAAAATCGATATGTGAGTATCGCAACAAGTATAGAGAAGGAATTTGGAGTCAAAATTTTAAGAAGTGGCCGCCATTTTGATTTTTTTGTTACTGTGCCGATTGCTTTGAAAGTCGATATGTGAGTATCGCAACAAGTATAGAGAAGGAATTTGTAGTCAAAATTTTAAAAAGTGTCCGCCATTTTGAATTTTTTTGTTACTGTGACGATTGCTTTGAAAATCGATATGTGAGTATCGCGACAAGTATGGAGAAGGAATTTGTGGTAAAAATTTAAAAAAGTGGCCGCCATTTTGAATTTTTTTGTTATTGGGCCGATTGCTTTGAAAATCGATATGTGAGTATCGCGACAAGTATAGAGAAGGAATTTGTAGTCAAAACTCAAAATTTTAAAAAGTGGCCGCCATTTTGAATTTTTTTGTTACTGTGACGATTGCTTTGACAATCGATATGTGAGTATCGCAACAAGTATAGAGAAGGAATTTGTAGTCAAAATTTTAAAAAGTGGCCGCCATTTTGAATTTTTTTGTTACTGTGCCGATTGCTTTGAAAATCGATATGTGAGTATCGCAACAAGTATAGAGAAGGAATTTGTAGTCAAAGTTTTAAAAAGTGGCCGGCATTTTGAATTTTTTTGTTACTGTGCCGATTGCTTTGAAAATCGATATGTGAGTATCGCAACAAGTATAGAGAAGGAATTTGTAGTCAAAATTTTAAAAAGTGGCCGGCATTTTGAATTTTTTTGTTACTGTGCCGATTGCTTTGAAAATCGATATGTGAGTATCGCAACAAGTATAGAGAAGGAATTTGTAGTCAAAATTTTAAAAAGTGGCCGGCATTTTGAATTTTTTTGTTACTGTGACGATTGCTTTGAAAATCGATATGTGAGTATCGCGACAAGTATGAAGAAGGAATTGGTGGTAAAAATTTAAAAAAGTGGCCGCCATTTTGAATTTTTTTGTTATTGGGCCGATTGCTTTGAAAATCGACATGTGAGGATCGCGACAAGTATGGAGAAGGAATTTGTGGTAAAAATTATAAAAGTGGCCGCAATTTTGTTTTTTTTTTGTTATTGGGCCGATTGCTTTGAAAATCGATATGTGAGTATCGCGACAAGTATGGAGAAGGAATTCGAAAGGAAGGATGGAAAAATACAGGAATTTTGGAAATTAAATGCCTGAAGGAGTACAGCAGAAGTTCAACGTGAGCGAAGCCGCGGGCGTTTGCTAGTTTAGCATAAATGCATTCGAAAAGTTTATTAGATATTTAGTCAGGGCATTTAGTGTTCAAGCGACGTCGGTCAGTATTCTTCTGTGATGAACACAACAGAACATTGGCGAACACTATAGGTATTATACACCATTACGTTGCAGTTTACACTATCAATCACTGTGTGGATGATTTTATTCCATTATTTCGTTTTCGACGTCCACTAGGCTTAGATAACACTCTCACGGGATATTTACACCTATTTCTAACCAATTTTAACGTTTTATTACATAAACATCACTATTTCCAATTTATTTAATACTTTAAATACGGAGCAGTTGTTGACATGACACACTAGCTCGCCTAGTTTATGAGTAGTCATACTTAATATGAATAATAGTAACAATGTAGGTACGCTTAAAACAATGATATAACAATTCTTATTGAGACTTTGATAATATTACAATTCTTATTGTTAACGTAGGCATATTTTAAAACATGCTTTTTTTTATTTTAACTAGAGAGCTACACATCAAGTCCAGATCATGGAATTCTTTATTATAAATTTTTGTAGCGCGGGAAACATAGCAGTTGCGTGTGTAATTTTTTCGTAAAAATGGTGGAATGAAAAAATTAAATTTACGGTTGGGGCGAATTGAAAGTTTTGATGGGCATGCGATTTTTAGCTTAGATAGGAGCTGAGGGCAATCTATCTGACCATTTAGAATTTTGTATAGAAACATAATATCAAATTGCTTACGGCGACTATGAAGGCTTAAAATACGATGATATTTTAAAGAATTGTCATAAGAGTTTTCATAGTGATTAGAGCGAAAATTTAGTATTTTAATGAATCTACGCTGGACCTTTTCTAGTCTATCAATATGATGTTTGTAGCAGGGACTGCAAACAATACAACCAAAGTAATCTAGTAAATGAAAACTAATATTATACCTAGTTACTAACTAAGTTACTTACTTATCACTATTAATACCTTCCCTATATTTAATACCTTATACCTACTTTAAAAAGGACAAAATAAAAGTAAAATTAAAAATTTTAAAAACCCCCGACACAAAAAATAAAATATAAAAAGTAACAAATAATATTTTTGACCTATTATAATAATTATTATCGTCACAATATAATGTTAAGTACGTTCAAATATTTTTTTAATTCAAGCGTCGTCGCATCGTCGGGGGACCGTTAGAGAGATACTCCGGAAAATGAGTCCCCCGACGATGCGACGACGCTTGAATTAAAAAATATTTGAACGTACTTAATATTATATTGTGACGATAATAATTATTATAATAGGTCAAAAATATTATTTGTTACTTTTTATATTTTATTTTTTGTGTCGGGGGTTTTTAAAATTTTTAATTTTACTTTTATATGGTATTTTGGTCTCAACAACCACGGATCGAATTACTGAATAAAGAGCTGCGGCAACTAGCCATAATCGGCTGGTAGGCTTAATTCACCTCTAAGAGGTAGGTCCAATACGAGTACAAACAAACTTCGAAAATTCAAAAGTAAAGTATGATTTATTTTACCGAAAAACATGTGCTAAACACAGGTGGTAAAGTGCGTTCGTAGTTTGGACTTGAAGTTTGAACGTTAAGAAACATTTTATGATCGGGACATTCCCAAAAATCCGGAGCGAATGGCTACCCTATTTAAGATATAAATTAGAAAGTTTGAAAATAATATGAAAAATCAAATTAAAGTGTAATGTGTAGGTTGGTACTTGGTAGGTACTTAATATTATGTCAAAGAATAATCAAGACGATTTTTTGAAACCAACGAAATCGCGAATATAAAAAATCCCACCAATAATATCTTCATGTAAAATGTTGCCAAGACGATTGCATATGGCTCACTGACAAAAAGTTATCAGATCTCATGTAGAGCAAGACTTCTAACTCTACACGTCCTAAGTTCATAACTCTACTAGCTCTAACTCCACAAACTACAATACATAATTATATTATGTCCCCATATATCCAACTTGTTAGCTTGGTTGATACGCCGATGGGTAGAGAACTTTTGAGAGATATTGATATAGGTATCTCTTCAAACTTACAACGACTGTTTACAAAAAAATATCATATTTTGGTTCTCTGAAATAAAATTATACATCGGCCAAACATCGCAGCTAATCGTAGCATCGCAGCTAATCGTAGCAACGCAGCCAATCGATGCCTATGCTGATCAACCGATGCAAACAATAAAGTTACAGTTGCTTGTGTAATTGCTTTGGTGGTATATAAGTTTGACGTCGATGTCTGTGTCTGTCTGTGGCATCATAGCTCAAACGGATGACCGATTTCGATGCGGTTGTTTTCATTTAAAAGCCAGTTTCCTTGCGGTGGTTTTTAGCTGTGTTTTTCAGCAGTATCTGTGTTATTCAGAGTATCAGCTCTTTTCCAAAATGTGTACGGCATTTTTGGGGTATTTGATTGTGCTTCACGCGTGCCAGTAATCAGTATAATCGTTTAATGACTAGCGTAGAGGTGTTTTTTATACCTAATTAATAATTATGAGCCACTCTACCTTTCTCAACAGCGAACAAAGTTCGGCATCGAATTGGCATGTTTGAAGCCGACTCAAGCCGCGTGACGAAAAGTACTTCAGCAGATACTTACAGTTTTTGTCCTTCTGTCAATTTTATGGTTGTTGTTTTTTAGGAGGCAAGATTTAATTTGTTAGTTTTGGACACGGATATTCCACGCTGAAGTTTTTTTTAAGTAAAAAAGCGTTTGCGTAGATTAATTAACTTTTGCTCGTGTCTTTGTCGACCTGATATTTTTGTTTGCACATCTTCTGTTTAGGGTCTGTACCTAATCAGTATTGTGGTCGATTCTGTTGTACAAAATCTCTAAACTAAACTAATTTAAAACAGTGCCATCCTTTTCCATCGGGAGCAGTTTGAAAGGGATAGCGCTATTTTAAATTAGTTTAGTCTAGAGATTTTGCACAACAGAATCGACCACAATGTGGTCGATTTTGTTGTGCAAAATCTCTAAACTAAACTAATTTAAAGTAGTGCTATCCTTTTCAAACTGCTCCCTATGAAAAAGGATAGCACTATTTTAAATTAGTTTAGTTTAGAGATTTTGTACAACAGAATCGACCACAATGTCTGATATTATTTAACGATGTTAAAGGATTTTTTTTTACTCTATACAAGTCAGTACTTGACTGTAATCTCACCTGATGGTAAGTGATGATGCAGCCTAAGATGTTATCGTACTTACTTTGAAGGGTAAGTAAATTTACCCCAACGGTTTCTTCAAGCATCGCACCGGAACGCTAAATCGCTTGGCGGTGCGTCTTTGCTTGTAGGGTGGTAACTAGCCACGGCTGTATAATTACTAAACACGCTGTGTTTGATACTGTCGGCTGTCAATTGTCAAGCGAAGTACGCTAAAGTTTTCTACAAGGTCCGCGAGAACGCCAGCGAGCGTTCAAGTTGTCGTAGTCAATTATCAAAAACAGCGTGTTTAGTACTGTTATTATCGTGGTTTTTCTATCGTCATTTGTTTTGTCCATACATTTTTGTCGACTAGCGTTAACGCCAAACGACTGTGACTTTGTCTTGCCCCGCAGACCTGAAACAATTTAGTAATTATAAAATTCCAAAGTGAGTGGCGGGATCGAATCCGCGTCAAAACTGGTTCAGCGGTTAAAAAGTTATAAGGTAGCCTGAGGAATTTTAACCCAAACAGCATTGTCTCTTGTTACTTTTCTGCCGTATTAGTGTAAGTAACGTCAACAATCGACTCGATGAAGGAAACCATGCAATGTTTCGATAACAACGATAATCGATATCAGTCGAGCCAGCTGGGTTTTGCATAAACATCCCGCATGTTCGCTTATTTAAGCGGTTTTTACTACAGACTACTGGTTAAAACTTTAAAGACATAATTTATTTAAACGTCATGTATTTTGGGTCTTTAATCTAAATTCGCTTCGAGGCAGAAACACGATTGAAAAAAAAAATCGATATAAAGTTTTCGCAAAAGTTGCTCCAAGTTTCCATTTTTTTATTTTTTATCGGATACTATCTTTTGTATTTTTAGGGTTCCGTACCAAAATGGAACCCTTATGGTGAGACTTTCTCCGTCCGTTCGTCCGTCTGTCACTTTCGATTATTTTTTATTTACGTTGGTAATAAAAATTTCCAAAAATGCTTAGATTTTCTTCATAACTGACTTAGTTTTTTAGTGATTAGGTAGGTAAAACATTCTGTGACACGAGAACCTTATAAATTAAATATATTTTGTTAGTTTTGTTTTAAAATACCTATTGGGTAATTTATTCTCTCCATAAATTGGGTTTTTCATAGGATCGTAAAATATTTATTAATGAGAAGAAGCACATAAAAACATATATAAAATGTTTTATGTGCTATCAAATCAAGTGATTTGACCTACTTACGCATATAATTAGCATAGCACATAGATAACAAAATTACACTATACATATAATGTTCTATATCAATCAGCAACAAGATAATGAACAATGATACACTAGCATATTATAGCATACTGTATTTACCTGTAGGTTGTAATTACTAATGAGTCTTTGTGTAGTTTAGGCTTTAGCTCAATGTTATTTAGAATTATAAATATCCTTAAGTACCTACTTACTATATTTATGATCTAGACATATTATGTCTAGTCGTAGGCACATGCACAAGGCTATGACTGACAGCAGCTTCTTGCATAGAGCAACTGGGATTCATTATTCCCATTTGGAAAATGCCATGAATTGTGTGCGTTAGGTCACGACTCACGATGATAATATGATACTAGAACTTTTTTCTCTCAACCCTAAACCCTAAACCGTAAATAGCATGTAACATTGTGTGAAAATGCCAAAACAATACTGCAACATTAATGCTTTTTGAGAGAGTGGTACGGCCCCTGAACCAATGGGTAACATTGTTTCCAACTTACTTACCTAAAACTCTAAAAACTATCCATTTCATAACAATTTCATAATATAAAAATTGTAACATTATTATTTTCAATAACCACCTCAACCAGGTCTTTGTGATAATAAATACAATCACTTATCAACTAACCAAATAGGTAGGTACCTAATACATTCGCAAACAAGAAAACTACTAGAAACTGTAAGTTACTTGAATCAAAGGCAAACATTCAACAATAAAGATTCGCTCAGCAAATACACAACTGTTATTTATATTGCTTTTATATGATTTTCGCAACCTTCTGGGGATACCTATCTGTATCTGCGTCACCTTTACGACTTTTCCACAAGTGTTTTGTGGTAAACAATAATTATGAAATATCTAGCAATGATTCTATATCATAGGTATCCCAAATTGACGTTTATGTGGATTTGGAAAATGATACAGAATCTGAATAACATTGTGTTATTATAACCACCTTATTACCACCAGAATTAATTAAAAATAAATAGTTAAATTAAAATAAAAAATATTTTTTTGTTCTCTAACTATTTATTTTTAAAGGATTACATAATTAAATATTCTGAGAACATTTGAAGCGACTACCTTTTACCGTTATTAATATGGAGCAAACAAAAAATAAAGTTTGTTGTATGGAAGAATATTTATTCTATCTGTACACTACCGTGTCCCCGCTAAGACGAAGCGCGAGGGCACTATCCACCTTTTCTCGAAGTGTTTCGCCGTATTTTTAAACCCTTATAACTTAAGCCAGAATTATTCCAGATAATCAAAATTCTCGGGAAATGATGTCGCCAGTAAACTTATTAAACCTATAAAGTTTCAATTTCGTAGGTCTTATACTTTAGATTTAATTGACATCTAAAAAACCCAGATTTCGTCACTGACTGACTAGCTGACTGACTCACTGATGATCATCAAAGTTCCTAGGCCCATGTGACGGTAGCGAAACGGCCAAGACATTATTGTAAGTAAAGTGTAGAGTTTGTGAAGTTTGAGCTTGTATTTTAGGATGTATAGACTATAGAGTAAGAAATCTTGCCCTATATGAGATCATAACTTTTTGACAGTGTGAGCCATATGCTGCATATTTCTAAGCGTTTTTGGATATTATTATTACCGACACTTTAAAACAAAAATTACAAATACATCCCACGTAGTTACCGATAAAAACTAGAAAAACTGAGATTTTGGAGCAACTTTTGGGAGAACTTTCTATCGAGAAAATTTTATCCAATCGTGTTTCTGCTTCTAAGCGATTTTAGATTAAAGGCGCAAAATACATGACGTGTAAATTTGAAAGTCTATAGTTTTTGAAAAAAACCGCTTAAATACGGCTTCTACGCCGTTAATGGTGATAATAGTGCACGTATCTATTGGCTTACTTAGTAAGAAACATTTGACTGATTAGATGGATCACGGCTGCAGTCAAGTGCAGGAGTAAACCTTATCTCGACTCGCGGTCACGATACACGATCCAGGCGTTTCGTCTTTATTCCCATATCACGACTTAGGTAACAGAAGTTTATTAAAATGAGCTATGAAAATTAAGTTAAGAAAAGCAAATTTTATTTTTATTTTTAAAGATAAGAACTTTATGACTTTCGGAATCTATACTTTTACTTTTTACGATAAGAACTTGTTTGTTGAGGATTGAGTTGCTGGTGGTAAAATTGGTACCACACCCAGCTGAGGGCCGCGGGTTCAAATCCTGCTGAGTACCTATGACTATTTTTATACGATACCTATTCAAACATTTCTTGAACTTGTTTCGTCCCAAATCTTTTTTTACAACAGAATATAATATCCCATAATCCTCTTTAAAACCCTAAAGTATATCTTTATTTGTTCAAAAGAAGCCGCATTTAAGCGATTTTGAATGAAGTTTTATGCAAAAACTATAAAGACAATTACTTTCAAATTTACACGTCATGTATTTTGGGTCTTTAATCTTAAATCGCTAAGAAGCAGAAACACGATTGGATAAAATTTTCTCGATAGAAAGTTCTCCCAAAAGTTGCTCCAAAATCTCAGTTTTTCGAGTTTTTATCGGACACTACATTGGATGTACCTAATTGTAATTTATGTTTTAAAGTGTTGGTAATAATAATATCCAAAAACGCTTAGAAACAGATTTTTGATAACCAGCTTAGTTGTTGAGTAATTAGGTAAAAGGTCGTTTTTCTGTTATATTCTTCCGCGACCCTGCATGTCGCACCTACCAAATCTCCGTGAGAGTGAGAAAGACAAAAATAAATTCAATAAATCCCCTTAAGTATAGAGCTTAGGATTTTGTGTGAATTTCAACTTCATCTGTTCCTGAAAAACGGAGACTATAATAAATATATAATTTTTCGAATTTGAGGTACAAAAATACTTAATAGTACGCTGCGATAAATAAAAATATAGAGAGATTCTTTAATTCACACTTTGCATTCAGTCGTTATCATGGGTCGAATCAAGTTGATGTTATGGCTGAATTTGTGACTCGCCCAGCGTGAAGGTTGACCGTTACGTCACGGAATACATTTAGGTACGACCATCGCTATTCATGTTGGGTTGGAATTGGGATTCAGTGATTTTCATTGAATCTTCAGATATTTTAGTAACAAACAGTTTTTTCAGCTTTAGCCAAACTAAATATTCGTTATTACTTGACGATGAAAGGAAAACGTTCACTATAATGTTTTCATAGGTGTGAGAGGACCGCGAACCCGCTGCAACTGGTAGCGTAGTGGGCTATGGGCAAATGCCTCTCATTCTAAGAGCCCAATTGTGAGACATATTGTGTGCCCAATTGTGAGTCAGGGATTGAAGCACGATTTCGAGGGTACAGGCTTTAAACTTACTTAGAATATTTTGTTGGTCATGTTAAGAAATCCTCATCATAAATATGCTTATTATAGCGTCACAAGCACATCAGACGCTAGGACCCCCACATTTAATAGCTTCAGTGTCACAACAGACGGTAGGAGTTAGGACCCTCTCATTACGTAACGCTTTCATCTGTACTAGGTATAATATTATAAAGCTGAAGAATTTGTTTGTGTTCTTGAACACGCTAATCTCAGGAACTAAGTACCGGTCCAAATTGAAAAATTCTCCAAAGTCCATTTATCGAGTAAGGGTCTATGTATAGGCTATGACCAATAGGTGCGGAGCATCAATGGAAAATGTTGCAAAAACAAAAAAAATTGTTCCTTTCGAAGATCTTCCATCCCGTGCGCCGCGTAAACGGTTAATGTTACGCAAAAATTATGTATGACGGAATTTGTTTTCCTATAAAAGTTCAAAAAAACCACGACACCTTCTATCTATCTTATGAGGTAGACGGATTATTACGGGAAAGGTAGAATTTGAAATTCATGCGGGCGAAGCCGCGCGCAACAGCTAGTAATTATTATTTTTGGGTGTTCCCGTGGCCTATCCACTATAAGACAACGAAGAAGCTGAATAGAGTTGCGATCACCGGACCATCGCGTGATTTAGGTCATATTAGTGATGATAACTGGGATGAAAATAGAAAAGTTATATTGATATATCATTTGCACGTGTAACGGTGTCAATAACTTTATCTTAAT
The DNA here is from genome assembly GCA_036785405.1 of Coenonympha arcania. Taxonomy (NCBI): domain Eukaryota; kingdom Metazoa; phylum Arthropoda; class Insecta; order Lepidoptera; family Nymphalidae; genus Coenonympha; species Coenonympha arcania. The sequence continues at coordinate 17,007,533 of CM072062.1, forward strand.
TAAGTTGACATAAATAATATCTTGATAATAATTAAACGGATGCACTTGTAAGAGGGCGTAAACGTTAGTAATTTTTTTAATATACTAAAAATATAAGTGTATAAATATAATAGCGGGCGCCCGAAAGATCTATTCATCGAAATTGATGAAAATTCAAAAAAAAATGAAAGCGTTACGTAATGAGGGGGTCCTAACTCCTAGCGTTAGATGTGACGTCATGGAATGACTCACATCTGACGTTAGGAGTCGTGGAATGTCATGGAATGACTAACTCCTAGCGTGTGCTGTGTGATTGCGATGGTCCTAGCGTCTGGTGTGACGCTATATGCACACACACACACACACATGTGTAAGAGTACCCTACACAGAATTTTACACAACACACAAAAAAAGACGTGAATGGTTCTATCATCTGCCGTAACGTCATGAAATAAGAAAGTCGAAACGTGCCGTTACGTTATTAAATTAGCATTGCCATGGAGTGAGAGGGTCAAACCGTCTGCCGTCACGATTTGGATTGAGAGGCTCCTAGCGTCTGTTGTGACTTATGACGTCATTAACGGTGTAGAAGCCGTATTTAAGCGATTTTGAATGAAGTTTTATGCAAAAACTATAAAGACAATTACTTTCAAATTTACACGTCATGTATTTTTGGTCTTTAATCTAAAATCGCTAAGAAGCAGAAACACGATTGGATAAAATTTTCTCGATAGAAAGTTCTCCCAAAAGTTGCTCCACAATCTCAGTTTTTCGAGTTTTTATCGGACACTACATTGGATGTAATTGTAATTTTTGTTTTAAAGTGTCGGTAATAATAATATCCAAAAACGCTAAGAAACAGATTTTTGATAACCAGCTTAGTTTTTTAGTAATTAAGTAAAAGGTCGTTTTTCTGTTATATTCTTCCGCGACGCTACATGTCGCACCTACCAAATCTCCGTGAGAGTGAGAAAGACAAAAATAAATTCAGGTCCGAGCATCGGCTGTGACGCAATGAGATGTGAGGGTCTTGACGTCTGCCGTTACGCCATGAAATGAGGTCCCAGCGTCAAAAATAAGAGCGAATACGTATCACAAAATGTCGACACAAGAATACCTACACACATCAAAGTAATTTTCGTCACCTCTAAAAATAATTAAAATGCATACATAATTTAAAAGTACTTTTGTCTTTTACTTTGTTTGTTGCGAGGTCAATATAACTTGTAAATATAAAATGAGTAATGTTGATGCACGTGTGCAAACTAGGTACCTAAATATATACATATAATACATATAAAATGCCCACGATCGCAGTTTTGTAAATGTGTCTGATTTAATTGATATAATAAATAATCACATTATTATTGTCAATACGAAGAAGAGGAATGTATACGTGTAAGTACTAAGTGTGTATGTTTGTCACTCTTTCACGCCACAATTGCTGAACCGATTTGGTTGAAGTTTGGACCGGAGATGGAATATATCCTGGGTTAAAACGTAGGCCATTTTTCATTCCAGGGAAATCCATGATCCCAGGGATCCACTCTGTCAAACTCCATACGAATCGAATGAAACATACTTAAGCGATTTTGACAGAGTGGGGCGCGTCTTCGTGGAATAGAGGTAAAATAATTATACTCTGTTTTGTCTCCCACTGTTATCAGTAATTTGACATTTAAAGGAAAAATACCAAAACAGAGTATAAAACTATTTCACCACTATTCCACGTTTCTTTGTAAGGGGGTTCGAGTATAAGAATACCTATATAAAACTTTAAAATTAGTAAATAGTGGTGAAATAAGATTATTACACGTTACGAGCAAATGTGATGAAATTATTTAAATTAAATATTATGTCGAAATAAAATGTACCTTGTACAGTACAATTTTATCTTCGGTTTTCCTCGTTTGCACTCTGTACCTAAGCATAAACAGTGACGAAAGACAATTTATGAATAAGGAAAGATAACGGAAAATCCTAATCAGATAACTGATTGCTACCTATATTTGAACGGTTTAAATTCTTATATTTTAAGATAATATAATCCGCGGTTTTCGTAATATTGGCAGTCTATTAAACGCGTGCATTCGAGACAGACCGGCGGCGATTTGGCTGGAAAAACAACTCACAGGTTACTTTTTTTCCGAGATATAGGTACATAATATTATATTACATTGTTAATTTTGTTCACTCGCATGAATTTCGTTTTTACATATCCCTTCATAATGAGTCAACTTTAAAAGGATAGACATATTGTGGTGTTGCGGACTTTTTTTTAGAAATTTTGGAGAAGAACAATTTGTCAGACGATTTTTGCGTAACTTTAACTGTTTACGCAGAGCATGCAACAGAATTTCTACAGAAGGAACACTAACTTTTCCCGTGTTTACAACATTTTTCATTGTTGTTCCGCCTCTATTGGTCATAGCGTAGGTATAATGTTATAGCCTATAGCCTTCCTCAATAAATGGACGATCCAACACAAAATTAAATTCGAATAAACAAATAAACTCTTCAGCTTTTTATATAGATTCCAATAAGTATGGTATTGGAAAACTAATTCAAGCATTGTTTCTTTTACAGGTAATAAATATCAAGCATGGAAAGAACTTAGTTTAACAAAGTGAATAGTGAAATGACTAGAAGTGAAGTTAATTGTGAAGTGAAGTGAGTTACTGTGAAGCTCGAGTCGCAACATGGACCCGGGCTACTTCGATATAGAGAGGAAACAGAATCCGCGGGAGAGGGCCAACTTGATCTCAAAACTATGCTTCTGGTAAGTGGTTTTAAATATGAGGCGTTTTGTGACTTCAAAACAGGAGGATTGCTGTTCCTGAACTTGAAAGATACTAAATCCAACAAAAAATATATCTATGTTATAATGTTCTCATAATTTCTGAGAAATACGTGGACATAATCGTAACAGATGTGTAGAAAAAATACTTGCCATGTACATTGTACATACACATATGAAATTCGACTTAATTCTTTTTTTAAGCTACAGCTACTGATTCCATTTGGTTAAACTTTGAAATGGAGATCTAGATAATACTCTCAAGTCACACGGACTTACTGCTACCCTTTACGCTGTAACTACTGAACTGAATTCACTAAAATTTGGAATGGAGGTAGATTATAGAATACCAATAACGTATTTTTTATGGCAGAAAAATTGATGGTTCCCGTGGGATTTGTGAAAAAAACGTGAGCAGGGACACTATATTCTTTCCATTCGTTTATTTTCTCTTTGACACATGAAACAGATATAGCATAGCGAGACACCACTTTACCTTTATCTCTCTCTGGTCCCTCGCTATTGCTGTATCTGTTTCATGTGTCAAAGAGAAAATAAACGAATTGAAAGAGTATATATAGTTGATGATATTATTTATTTGAATTCCAGGTACACTCGACCGATTTTTGCGAAAGGGCGGAAGGGACAGCTGAACATATCCGATATGTACAGGTGTACGCCCGGACACCGAGCGGCGCCCCGGGGCGACGTTATGGGCGAACAGTGGAAGAAGGAACTAGGAAAACAAGGTATAGCAGGCGACTTGAAGTAAACTAGTATGAATGAAAACTGCATTAAAAGTTTTTTGGCAAGAGAATTTTAGCAGGACAGATTAATTTGTTTTGCTGTAATCCGCTACTTGAAAAGATTCTGTATGGTACAATATGCAGGAACACTGCCCACATGAAACACCACACACAATTTTCCAACAGTTTCTTCGACGCACGTTTCGTCCCGAACCGGGACATCCTCAGGAGATGTTGACTTCACAATGCGAAATCGTAGATCGATACTACGATTCGCATCGTCTCTACGATTTCGCATTGTGAAGTCAACATCTCCTGAGGATGTCCCGGTTCGGGACGAAACGTGCGTCGAAGAAACTGTTGGAAAATTGTGTGTGGTGTTTCATGTGGGCAGTGTTCCTGCATATTGTACCATACAGAATCTTTTCAAGTAGCGGATTACAGCAAAACAAATTAATCTGTCCTGCTAATTATGGATTTCCGCAAAATAACGCCTGCTTCCATTCAATAAGAGAATTTTATACTAGACTTAGTCAGGTTCTAGTCAGAAGTCAGAATTGTTAAATTATTTTATCTTACGAGTATGAAATTAATATTATAAGATTGTGAACTTTTCTGTTTTCCGTTTCAGCTAAAAACAAGAAGCCGTCGTTACTTAGAACAATTATAGATATATACGGATTTCAGTTTATGACGTTTAATTTTGTATTTTCAATTTTTGACTGTGCTATTAGGTGAGTAAATAGATTTTATTTCTACTTTTGGAGATGATATTGTCAGATGGGATCCCCTATTTGCAAAAGGACCTGTTTCACTACCTTTTGACAAGCGTCAGATAGGTTATGCTAAAGTGTTTTTTGTCACCTGACATAAAGTCAGAATGTAACGGAACCTACGTTTGTCACTTGATTCAAAGTATGAATGTAACAAAACTTACGTTTGTCACATACCAGAGAAACTAACAAAACTTATGTTTGTCACTTGACACAAAGTAAGAATGTAACAAAACTTACGCTTGTCACATACCACAGAAACTGTAACAAAACTTATGTTTCTCACTTGACACAAAGTAAGAATGTAACAAAACTTACGCTTGTCACATACCACAGAAACTGTTGCAAAACTTATGTTTGTCGCTTGACACAAAGTAAGAATGTAACAAAACTTACGCTTGTCACATACCACAGAAACTGTTACAAAACTCATGTTTGTCACTTGACACAAAGTAAGAATGTAACAAAACTTAAGCTTGTCACATACCACAGAAACTGTAACAAAACTTATGTTTGTCACTTGACACAAAGTAAGAATGTAACAAAACTTACGCTTGTCACATACCACAGAAACTGTAACAAAACTTATGTTTGTCACTTGACACAAAGTAAGAATGTGACAAAACTTACGCTTGTCACATACCACAGAGACTGTAACAAAACTTATGTTTGTTACTTGACACAAATTAAGAATCTAACAAAACTTACGTTTGTCACTTACCACAAAGACTAACAAAACTTATGTTTGTCACTTGACACCAAGTAAGAATGTAACAAAACTAACGCTTTTCACATACCACAGAGACTGTAACAAAACTTATGTTTGTCACTTGACACAAAGTAAGAATGTAACAAAACTATTACATTTTTCAGGTTATCAATACCAATGTGCCTTGAAGGTTTAATAAATTATTTCTCGCCGACCCACGCGGGCATTGCGACGCACATAGCGTACCTGTACGCGGCGGGAGTCGTAGGGTGAGTGTTAAGGGGATTTATTGAATTTATTTTTGTCTTTCTCACTCTCACGGAGATTTGGTAGCGTCGCGGAAGAATATAACAGAAAAACGACCTTTTACTCAAAAACTAAGTTGGTTATCAAAAATCTGTTTCTTAGCGTTTTTGGATATTATTATTACCGACACTTAAAAACAAAAATTACAATTACATCCAATGTAATGTCCGATAAAAACTCGAAAAACTGAGATTTTGGAGCAACTTTTGGGAGAACTTCCTATCGAGAAAATTTTATCCAATCGTGTTTCTGCTTCTTAGCGATTTTAGATTAAAGACCCTAAATACATGACGTGTAAATTTGAAAGTAATTGTCTTTATAGTTTTTCCATAAAACTTCATTCAAAATCGCTTAAATGCGGCTTCTACACCGTTAAAGTTAGTTTTTTGTTTAAACAAGCTTTTACACATCACTTTTCTTCTCACCAAATGAATAAATCGTTACATTTGATATCTATGTCATGAGAGTATAGGTACGAAAAATAACTAGTCCGCTATCTTGGGCCGTCTGCCATATTGGATTTAAAATGCAGTGGGCTAAACGCACAGTCATCCAAACTTAACGTGTATGCACCGAACTTGAGGATACCTGCTTTAACATTCAGTTGAAACTTTTGACCCATTACGACCCATTATTTGACGATTTATAAACGTGGAATATTCGGTTTTGTCTTTTTCCCTCAAATGTCAAATTACGGATGACAGAGAAAGACAAAATATAGTATAACTATTTAACCACTTTTCTATATGCATTTAATCTTAAAGAGGTTAATTTAAACTTGATTTTCTCTTGTGTTTCAGGCTCATGGTAGTAAACGCTAGCATGATGCACCCAATGTTGTTGTTTTTATTGGACATGAGTATGAAGATACGAGTCGCTTGCTGCTCTCTCATATACAGGAAGGTACGTTATAAATTAGCTTTACAATGAAATGTTCTTGATCTTTTTTTCTTCTTCCTTCTTCGCGCTTCTTTTGTTGGTGTAGGGCCTGATATACCTCCTTTCTGGAACAGTTGAGTCAGCCTAGCTCCCTCCAGAAGCTAAAGAGGCCGTCTAGACACTCTAGACTTTAAAAATGTGTAGCTAGGGATCCAACTTGTGCTTTGCGTTAGACGGATATACCCTTGCATTTGAGCAGTAGGTGCACCAGAGGGCACATGCAGGCTCTGCACAGAGGGCTGTTTGTGATATCTAGATTGTGAAGGTGTTTGTACAATGTACTTTGTCCTGTCATCAATCCTACGACTATTCTTAAAAGTGCTCCTGATAACTCTAGATAATAGGGCCATTAGTGACTGTCAGATAGACAGCAAAATGCACCTATAATGATTTCGGGTTTGATCCTTAGTGGTACTTACGGGAAAAGGGATTAGTGCCAAAAAAAGACAAGTTCTATGTGACTCATTTCAGCTGCTGCGACTGGACGTGAACGCGGGAGGCAAGGCGTCCGAAGGTCTGGCGGGACACGTGGTGAACCTGCTGACGACGGACGCGGCGCGGTTCGACATGGCCAGCCTGTTCATGGTGGACCTGGTGCGGACGCCCATCGAGAGCGTCATCATAGTGTACCTCATGTACCGGCAGATAGGCGTCGCCACGCTCATCGGCGTCGCCTTCCTGCTCAGCTTCATACCGCTGCAAGGTGAGACGCGTCCGAGGGTCTGGCCCGACGTCATTCGACATGGCCAGCCTGTTCATGGTGGACCTGGTGCGGACGCCCATCGAGAGCGTCATCATAGTGTACCTCATGTACCGGCAGATAGGCGTCGCCACGCTCATCGGCGTCGCCTTCCTGCTCAGCTTCATACCGCTGCAAGGTGAGACGCGTCCGAGGGTCTGGCCCGACGTCATTCGACATGGCCAGCCTGTTCATGGTGGACCTGGTGCGGACGCCCATCGAGAGCGTCATCATAGTGTACCTCATGTACCGGCAGATAGGCGTCGCCACGCTCATCGGCGTCGCCTTCCTGCTCAGCTTCATACCGCTGCAAGGTGAGACGCGTCCGAGGGTCTGGCCCGACGTCATTCGACATGGCCAGCCTGTTCATGGTGGACCTGGTGCGGACGCCCATCGAGAGCGTCATCATAGTGTACCTCATGTACCGGCAGATAGGCGTCGCCACGCTCATCGGCGTCGCCTTCCTGCTCAGCTTCATACCGCTGCAAGGTGAGACGCGTCCGAGGGTCTGGCCCGACGTCATTCGACATGGCCAGCCTGTTCATGGTGGACCTGGTGCGGACGCCCATCGAGAGCGTCATCATAGTGTACCTCATGTACCGGCAGATAGGCGTCGCCACGCTCATCGGCGTCGCCTTCCTGCTCAGCTTCATACCGCTGCAAGGTGAGACGCGTCCGAGGGTCTGGCCCGACGTCATTCGACATGGCCAGCCTGTTCATGGTGGACCTGGTGCGGACGCCCATCGAGAGCGTCATCATAGTGTACCTCATGTACCGGCAGATAGGCGTCGCCACGCTCATCGGCGTCGCCTTCCTGCTCAGCTTCATACCGCTGCAAGGTGAGACGCGTCCGAGGGTCTGGCCCGACGTCATTCGACATGGCCAGCCTGTTCATGGTGGACCTGGTGCGGACGCCCATCGAGAGCGTCATCATAGTGTACCTCATGTACCGGCAGATAGGCGTCGCCACGCTCATCGGCGTCGCCTTCCTGCTCAGCTTCATACCGCTGCAAGGTGAGACGCGTCCGAGGGTCTGGCCCGACGTCATTCGACATGGCCAGCCTGTTCATGGTGGACCTGGTGCGGACGCCCATCGAGAGCGTCATCATAGTGTACCTCATGTACCGGCAGATAGGCGTCGCCACGCTCATCGGCGTCGCCTTCCTGCTCAGCTTCATACCGCTGCAAGGTGAGACGCGTCCGAGGGTCTGGCCCGACGTCATTCGACATGGCCAGCCTGTTCATGGTGGACCTGGTGCGGACGCCCATCGAGAGCGTCATCATAGTGTACCTCATGTACCGGCAGATAGGCGTCGCCACGCTCATCGGCGTCGCCTTCCTGCTCAGCTTCATACCGCTGCAAGGTGAGACGCGTCCGAGGGTCTGGCCCGACGTCATTCGACATGGCCAGCCTGTTCATGGTGGACCTGGTGCGGACGCCCATCGAGAGCGTCATCATAGTGTACCTCATGTACCGGCAGATAGGCGTCGCCACGCTCATCGGCGTCGCCTTCCTGCTCAGCTTCATACCGCTGCAAGGTGAGACGCGTCCGAGGGTCTGGCCCGACGTCATTCGACATGGCCAGCCTGTTCATGGTGGACCTGGTGCGGACGCCCATCGAGAGCGTCATCATAGTGTACCTCATGTACCGGCAGATAGGCGTCGCCACGCTCATCGGCGTCGCCTTCCTGCTCAGCTTCATACCGCTGCAAGGTGAGACGCGTCCGAGGGTCTGGCCCGACGTCATTCGACATGGCCAGCCTGTTCATGGTGGACCTGGTGCGGACGCCCATCGAGAGCGTCATCATAGTGTACCTCATGTACCGGCAGATAGGCGTCGCCACGCTCATCGGCGTCGCCTTCCTGCTCAGCTTCATACCGCTGCAAGGTGAGACGCGGCCGAGGTTCATGAGCTTGCTACGCTCGTGTTGAATTGAATGAATGAATGAATGAATTGAATGAATGATTGAATGAATGAATTGAATGAATGAATGAATGAATTGAAAAAACGACGCATCTTTTTCTCAAAAATTGCATAATTATTTGTTAGCTTTGTACGCAATGGAAAACTGCATAATAATCATACCATTTCCAGGCTACCTCGGAAAGATCACGAGCAGGTTGCGCAGGCAGACGGCCGTGCGCACGGACAACAGGATCCGGCTCATGAACGAGGTGATACAGAGCATCGAGGCCATCAAGATGTACGCCTGGGAGGACGCCTTCGCCGGCATCATCGGACACGCCAGAAGGTACGTACACTGCACTGTATTATCCGAATGAAATATCAAATCCGAATGAAAAATCTTTCACATAATATTTCACACAGGCCCAAATGATAGGCTCATGAAAAGTCAAAACTCTACCGCCAGGTTCGGAAAGCAGGTTTGCATCGAGAAGAACTGGCAAGAAACTCTGCACTTTTCAAAAATGACATCATTAACAATTTCTTTAATAATATCAAAAAATATTACATAATATTTTTTAAGATTTCTCATGAGGAGATGGCAATATATCCCCATTCCAAGAATTCTTGTCATTCAAAAGTTGAAAAATTCTTCAATTCTTCAAAAAAAAAATTATGTCTCTAGCTGACCCGGCAAACGTTGTTTTGCTATTAGAGATATAAAAAAACAGCTTACGACCTACGATGAGACCTACCGAACATACACAGAAAATTTCATAACAATCGGTCTAGCCGTTTCTTAGGAGTTTGGTAACAAAATTTAGCATGAGAATTTTATATGTTATACAGAAGATTATAATCATGAACATGATAGACTCATATGGGTGTTGAACAAATTTGAACTCTAATGCCAAAGTTTCAGATTTGGATGTTCCATGATACTAGTATTAAGAGGGGGCTGAAAGCTAGAAATAAAATCAGATCGTGTCAAACGTCGCAACGTAGACTGCCACGTAATGTCAACAAAACCGCGAACACTAGGTAAGATAATCAGATAAATTCGGCTAAGTGCATTTCGGACCACCTAGTTGTAGGCAAAAGATTTCTTGAAATTTTATTTGAAAATTGTAAGGGCATTATTTGGAATTTTAAAATTTACCACAAATTTTTGATGATATCGTAAGATGACCTTATTCAACAGAATAAACAACTTTTCGGAACATTTTATTAATCTTATATGATTTTTCAATCGTCAGATAAACGTTAATTGGGGAATATACATAATAATATGACGTTTTGACAGATTTTGTATGCCATAATATAAATATTTCAAGTTTATTCCTCAGATCTGGCGATTGAAAAATCGCCACTTACAAATGCTCAATATGGGTTTGGGAAAAATAAGTCTAACACAAATGCCATGTTTGAACTTGAAAATTATTTTAGAAAAGCTAAATAATGGAAACTCTATAACTGTTCTATTTCTTGACATGTCTAAGGTGGTTGATCTAGTTATCCATAAAAAATATTGGACAGATGTTATACTTTTTATATCTGTCAATCTTATTAGTTATCCTTCTTTCTATTTCTTTCTGCATTGTATCACTTGTAACTATCAACTGTCCAAGGTAAACATACTCTTCCACATATTCGATTATTCTCATTATTTACTTTGATGTTATATGTGTGTGATGCATTTCTAATAATTTTTGTTTTAATTGTGTTCATTGAAGCCCTGCGCGCTGTCGCGCTGTGGTCTGATAGTTGCTGTTGCATTTCACATAGTTTTGGGGACACTGAAAATAGGCTGAGATCATCTGCGAAGCGTAAATCAGTCAGGAATGTGGATTTTATATTAAGTTATACATAATCGTCCCATTCCAGGTTCCTGAAGGTCATTTCGAGGGCTGCTGAAAACAACTTGGGTCACCTTGTTGGATAGGTTGGGTTAGGGTCACCATGAACACCCTAAACACGCATCGCTTCCCAGATATATTCATGTTCCAAGGAGTCTAAGGCTTTGTTATAATGGAAAAAATGCATGAAAATTTGAAATACCACATGACAATCTACATGTAAATGTAAAATAAAAGAAATGCATGCTTAACTAGAAATTAAAAGAAGACCACACGAATACAAGACCTATTTGCTATAATAATAAACCAATTGACATTGTGCAATACAAGGTTTTTCAGGCATTTATTTTGACGTGGGCTATTAGGCTAGTCTGATGGGCACTTTTGGCCCGGGAAAAACTCGCTGCGAGTGAAATTTTGCGTATTTAAATTAATAGGAATTATTATTGAGTAGGCGTTATTTTGCGAAAATCCATCATTAGCAGAACAGATTAATTTGTTTTGCTATAATCCACTACTTGAAAAGATTCTGTCGTAGAGTCTACGATTTCGCATCGTGAAGTCAACATCTCCTGAGGATGTCCCGGTGTCGGGTCGAAAGGTGCGTCGAAGAAAGTGATAGAAAATTGTGTGTGGTGTTTCATGTGGGCAGTGTTCCTGCTTATTTTATCATATAGAATGTTTTGAAATAGCGGATTATAGCAAAACAAATTAATCTGTCCTGCTTATAGGAATTATATCCTAAGTGTCCTAAGTGTGTAAAACACTAATGAAAAAGATGATTAGTTAAAGCTAGGGGTGGTTTTTTAAGTACACTATCTGTGATTTTAAGTGTCTAATTATCATGGTTCAAGAAATACAGCCTGGCGACAGACGGACGAATGGACGGACGGACGGATGGACGGACGGACGGATGGACGAAAAGACGACCAGCGGAGTCTTCGTAATAGGTCCCGGTTTTTACACTTTGGGTACGGAACCCTAAAAATAAGCCAAAAAATTAATATTAAAGCGGAGTATTTTTCATTAGCTGTGTACAAATTCATTTCACCCTCTTACAGAATTCATTAGGTACTTATAAATATTTCCTATTTATATAATATTGTATCGCAATAAATTTGAAATATTATTTAATTTATCATTGCACATTATCGCTTGAACTATATTTACATAGGAAATAATTAACATACTAACATTTAGTAGTTTTGTGAATGTTAGCATGTTATATCTAGTATTTGCATACTGAAGAGTCAAAAGAGTGAACATGTTTCACAAAATGCGCACATACAGGAGCACTCTATTCCTCTCTCTCAAAATTGATTGGGATCGTCCTTTTTTGCATATACTACTCCCACCGTCATTGCCATGTCATTGCTTGAGGGAATTCAGTGCTCGTTAATTGTGTGCTTTAAAAATGAAGTGTGAAGGTCGATATTCGACTGAAAGGCTTTTGTTTTAATATACTTTTATTTCGTAGTTTTTGCTCCCCATATTTACAATTATATTATTAACACCACCAAATCATTTATAAATACACACACAATAATTTATAATTCATAATCTATATATCAAAGACACAACGAACTATTTTTTTGGCCTGGAGCACAGAAATACAGTCTTCTCGTCTCAATGGAGAAATTGTGACTGATTGTCATGCGCAAAACGTCGTTTTGGTACAAAAGAGCATGGCGTATTACGCGAAATAAGAATGTAATAAACGCCATTTATAGTTTACTGTAATAACTTTTAAAATACATAACTTAGAAAGAAAACGATTGTGTACGCACTTCGTAATATTTATTGGAATTATAATCCTAAACCTTGGCTCTCTAGTACGTATAACATTGATAATAAATTGAAAATTGTAAAATATTGGACGCAACTTCGGGAATTTTTTTTATCGACAAAAAATTATCCTTTTATGTTTTCGCTTTTACAGTTTCTCGACAATATGGTGTTATATTCGTGTGTTTTATTTCAGGGAGTTGAGACTTGATTTACTACTGTAAAAATCGAATCTTGAACTGACATCTTCACTTACTACCCGTTCTTAAATTAAATGGACAGACGGACAAATATTTTTAGACAAAAAAAAATTGGTTGTCTGTAAAGTCGTTTTACGGACGATAAATTTACGTGATAACGTCATAATTGGCCTCTGTATCGTTTGTGTTATCGTGCCTCTCTATCGCTTGTTGCGCGCTCTCGCTTGCACGCACAGGCTCAGGTCGAACGTTACGCGGAACGTTACTATTTTTCATGTGCGTTGCTGGTGTTCATCAATTTATTAAACGTTATCACGTCAAAAATTATATCTCTAGCTGACCCGGCAAACGTTGTTTTGCTGTTAGGGACATAAAAAAATTGCCTGAGACCTACCGAAAATACACATAAAATTTCATAACAATCGGTCGAGCCGTTTCTTAGGAGTTTGGTAACAAAATTTAGCAAGAGAATTTTATATGTTACAGAAGATTAATCATGAACATGATAGACTCATATAGGTGCTGAAGAAATTTGAACTCTAATACGAAAGTTTCAGATTTGGATGTTCCATGATACTAGTATTAAATGAAATGGACAGACGGACGAATAGTTTTTAGACAAAAAAGACTTAGGGAGTGTCGACACAAGGAAAACTCAAACTCAGTTGTCCCTTACGGTAACAGTAGCGCGAGTTTAATGGTTTTTCCCATCTCAGACAGAGGTGTTGGTCACGGTAACAGAGGCACGAGTTCAATTGTTTTCACCCCATCTCAAAAATACATATATACAAATAACATGCCTAAACTAGTTTAATCTTTAAAAAAAAATCATATACAGAGGTGTCTATAAGTTACATTAACGAGATCATAGGTTATACCCACAGGTTATACCTATCACAAAAATAACCTATGCGCCCTAAAAAGCTTTCACTTCAAGGTTACATAACAAGGCATGTGGTAACACTGTCGCGAGTTCAATGGTTTTTCCCATCTCGAAAATAACGTTTTTAAATCCCTAAAGAAGTTTTCACCTCAAAAATACAGATTACCAGACAGTACTATTTAATATTTACGTATTTTTTTTGCAGAAAAGAAATGAACGTCATCAAGAAGTCGTCATGGCTTCGGGCGGTGATGATATCGTGCGTCAAACTGAACACCAAAGTGGCGATATTCCTGAGCATTATCTCTTTCATCTCCTTCGGTAACGACCTGACCGCTGCGAAGGTCTTCGTAATATTCTCGTATTACGACATTCTGAAATACTCCCTCGTGGATTTCCTACCGCTGGCTATCACGTTCACTCTGGAGGCGTATGTGAGCGTGCAAAGGATACAGGAGTTCTTGCTGCTGCCAGAGGTCAAGAACCAAGATGGCATCGATCTGGTTACCATAGACGAGGTCAAGACGGCCGGCGGCGTTAACGGGGTTTTCGAGAAGATTGGCAATGGGTAAGTTGATTAGAGTTATTTAGTTAAGGGGATTGATTGAATTTATTTTTGTCTTTCTCACTCTCACGGAGATTTGGTAGGTGCGACATGCAGCGTCGCGGAAGAATATAGCAGAAAAACGACGTTTTACCTAATTACTCAAAAACTAAGCTGGTTATCAAAAATCCGTTCTAAGCGTTTTAGGATATTATTATTACCGATACATTAAAACAAAAATTACAATTACATCCATTGTAGTTTTTTTTTTTTTTTTTTTTTTTTTTTTTTATAAATAAATAAATAAATATAAATAAATATAAATATATACTTACGGGACATTTTTACACATCGCAATCTAGCCCCAAAGTAAGCGATAGCTTGTGTTATGGGTGCTAGATGACTGATAAATATACATACATACTAATATACATGAATATAATATATTGAAAAACACCCAGACACTGGAAAACATTCATGCTCATCACACAAACATTTACCAGTAGTGGGAATCGAACCCACGACCTCTGGCGCAGACGGCAGGTTCTCTACCACTACGCCATTCGGTCGTCAATTCCGATAAAACATAGAAAAGTTCCCGATAAAAGAAGATAAGTCAGTTTCCGATAAAACATAGAAAAACTAAGATTTTGGAGCAACTTTTGGGAGAACTTTCTATCGAGAAAATTTTATCCAATCGTGTTTCTGCTTCTTAGCGATTTTAGATTAAAGACCCAAAATACATGACGTGTAAATTTGAAAGTAATTTTCTTTATAGTTTTTGCATAAAACTTCATTCAAAATCACCTAAATACGGCTTGTAGGCCGTTAAATTTAATTTTTAAACTTAGATGAATTTTTAAGCTATTGCTAAGCTTCTATCGCGGGCCTTGAGCGTGGAGACCGAATCCAGAAATTCCGTAACGAAAATAACCTAACATCCCGGCCACTCCGACCGGCACAGCGGTGATACTTTTTAGTTTTGCCATCTATCGATGAATAGCAGAACTTTTAATGACTTTTTGAAATATCACGCTTGTCTCTTTAGTTCAGCAACTCGTCTCTAGGTGGCATTGGCTGTATAATTATAATTGCATAAGTTGATAAAAACAGCTAGAGTCTGACTAATGAAAGTAGAGACTCGGGTTTTTTCAAAACTTTTTAAATGGCAGCACTGACACGTCAATCGGGAAAAGGAAGATGGCGGTTGTTGATATTTTTCTGTGATCGTATTTATTCCGGATTTACTGTGATCGGGTGAAAAAATGAATAAAACAATTAAAAGTGGAGTGCGGGAGTTACTGCTTTGTTTAATATCAAAATTCAAAGAAAAACAACAACATAAATAGGCTGCTTTTACACAAAAACAAGATTGTTTACATGTTGTAGTCGGTTTCTTGTGTAAATAAAACAGTTCAGTTTGATACTTGGTTTTAAATCCTCCCAAGTAATAATTATTAGTGTATTATGTCTTTTAGAAAACCATCTCTGTTATGTGCCAATATTATATTATCGTTTTATTATATCAATCATGCAAAATTTTAACCTTAATAAACCTTAATTTATATTGTTAATTGTTTTTGTTTTGTATAATTATAAATAAGATAATTTTTATTATTCCTATAAATCCCTTTTGCTTCCACTTCTGATTGTGGATTGGTGGGCTTCTTACACCTTTGAAAACATAGTGCTCAGGCATGTAGGTTACCTCATGATGTTTTCTTTCATAGCTACACAAGTAATATTTAGTCCTAAGACGCTCATTACTCCAAACAGTTAAAAGACGCGAACCCGGGACTCGAACCCCCAACCCCCTGATGAGAGGTAGAAATAATAAATGGGTCAGCAATTTAATAAAGACTTGTGTGAAAACCGATATAAAAAAATAATTAAATTGCAAGTATCAAACTGAGTTATTCCAATATTTGCACTATAATTTTGGGGATGACCTACAAAAATTTTTTAAATTTGCCGGGCGATTTCAGTGCCTACTTTCAGTAGACAGACTCTATGCAATAGCTTTACCGCGGCAGTCTCCGAGTGCCACACGTCTTTTTTTTCTTAAATCGATCAAAAAATTAAAAATTTTTCGATTACACAGAGGGAGAGAGATAGAGAGAGATTGAACTGTGTTGATGTCACTGTGTATTAATGTCATAGTAGCTCTATAAATATTCGTTTTGCGAGACAGGGAAAGGAGATCCGTACTTCAAACTTCAATAGTTAAAATAATTGTAACTTTGTTTCATTGTTTCGATGCATGTTTGGGCCAAACTTGCAACTGAATTTTAAAGCAGTTATACTCAACCGATTGAGGTGACATTTTGCATACTAAGTAGCTTAGTTTGGATGACAATGCATCGTCAGCTTTCGGTACTTCTCAATATCTTATCTATCCATGGTTTGCCGTATTTGACATGACTTGTAGCTCATTGTTACATTTATTCATCATCATCACTGGCGCTGCAGCCCTTTGTGGGCGGGGGCCTGTTCAAGAAGATTTCGCCACCTATCCCTATCGCTAGCGCTCGTTTTCCAATTGCGTATGCCGATTCGTTTTGCGTCCTGCTCAACACCATCCAGCCATCGAAGCTTTGGCCGACTCACACTTCTGCGTCCACCTGGGTGTGACACCATGAGCTTTTTAGGTGGTCTGCATTCGCCCATACGTTGTATGTGTCCAGCCCACTGCAATCTCGCGATCTTTATACGCTGGACTACGTTAGGCTCACCAAATATATTATATAACTCATGATTGTACCGAATGCGCCACATCCCATCAACATGCACTGCCCCGTAGATCGATCTTAGGATCCTTCTTTCAAAAACGAGAAGGGCCTCCTCGTCCTTTTTACTGATTGTCCAGCACTCACTGACGTATGTAAGAACAGGCCTCACAAGGGTCTTGTATAATACGTTGTTTTGACGCGTCTTGTTATGAACCCTGATTTGAAAAGTTTTCTTAGACTATAGAATGCTCTATTCGCATTAGCTATACGCCGCTTAATTTCGTTAAGTTACATTTATTCAGCGGGGAAAATAATAGATTAATTATTGGCAACCGCCATTAGTGACGTCATCCTACCTCCAATATGGCGGCACCCAAGATGGCGGAATAGTTGAATTTAATAAAATCGGAACGCAACTGTTTTAGCCAACAGGCGTACATAAAGTCGGAGTCCAACTTGGAGCATCTAAAGCCAGCGGTGTTGCTCAGCTTCAAGGACTACACGGCGCATTGGCCCAGCGCCGACGACGACGCCAAGGAGAGCGTCGTGGCCTTGAGCGATATCAATCTAAACGTGAGTACATCCACCATTATTACATTTATTATTTCTGACTTCTATAACACCATAATATATAATATATGGCATATAATATATATATGCCATTTTCTTTAAGCGTTTGCACAGAACACTAAATAGTACCAGAGGGTTCAATCCGCACGATTATTTAAAGAAATAGCGACTCTAGCGCTGACACAAAAAGTGCAATTCAGTTCGCAATAGCGCCTGGCCCCGCCATCAAAATCGACACGCAATGTTGTGGTCTCTTTCTATCGCCTAACTTTATCTCTTACGACGTACTAGGGCTGCCGTAGTCAGACTGCGCGTAAAGTAGACCGTACAGAACTAGCGCGTGCAACTCGGCCCGCGAGCGGCAACCATCTGAAATATTGAGGTCCAGACCCGTACTTGTAGCCGGGACGGCCACGTGACAAGTGAGACTGGTCTGGCGTTTGCGGGGAGCTTGTGGCAGATTTTCTCTTATCTCGGCAGTCATATTCAGATTGTCTTGTCGTTGTACGCTATTAAAAATGTTGCAGATTAAACCGGAGTCCTTAACGACGATAGTGGGCACTGTGGGCTCCGGCAAGAGTACGCTGCTGTTGGCCATTCTTCGCGAGATCGTTCCCACGAGTGGGCATCTGGCCGTGCGTGGCCGTGTGGCCTATGCCGCACAGGACCCGTGGCTGTTTGAGGCTTCAGTAAGTGTCTTTTTAATACATTTGCTCAAAAAGTTGACATTTCCATGTGTGTTTAGCGTGCGCAAAGTTATTCTTTTCCGCACTAGTGCTTTTGTGTTTTCCTCCTACGCGGCACTGGAGCGGGCGTACCAGGAGCGCATAAACACGAACACGTTATGCAAACACGGAGCAGGCAAACGCGTAAAACAATATTCTTTTTTTTTGCAAATGTATTAAAAAACGTCGTTCAATGCACGTGCGGAATTGTCATTTTTACTCGTCCTTATGTTGACCCTCACCTTCGGCTTAGGTCAACAAACCGGGACTCGTAAGGAAATTACAAATTTTCCGCACTATATTGAAATGTACTATTTCGCTGCCACTTATGTTCCCACCACCCTGCTATTTTTTAAGGTGTCTTAAGGGAAGATTGGATTGCCGATGGTGCATATTCTGTACTAGCTTTTGGTTCTTTATAAATCCCGCAGGAACCATGAATTTTTTCCGGGATAAAAAGTGCCTGTTTGGTATTTAATGCAGAATATAATATATCTCCATTTCAAATATCAGCCGAATCGGTTCAGTAGTTGCGGTGTGAAGGAGTTGCAAATATATGTAACGTTGCAAACAAACTTTTGTGTTTAAAATATTAGTGTGATTAGAAACTTTAATTTTAACACATAAAAATTATTCTTTCCGTCTCAGAGAAGGGCCCTTTGGAAAACGATGGGCCCTAGTTGTAGAATGGTCAAATTAGATTAGATTTTCTAATTTGTCATGAGGAAGATGCATCATTGCTAGTTGTTACAATCCAGAATTCATCATTTTCTTGCTTTAGGTACATTACCTGCCACCTGGTTGCCTTCAAGAGAAGAATGAATTGGCGCGCTCCAAACTAGACCCCAATTTTCTTTCAATCAGGCAGAGATAATCTTATTTATTAAATCTTACGCATCAAGATTTGTTAGCTCAAATAAAATATTTGACATTTTTAAGCCTCATATAAAATTAAATTAAAATCCCAATTTATCAGGCGATCTATCACCTCTCAAAATATTTAGCCTTATTTTTGTTTTTTTTTGCTTTTCTATATGTTTGATAGGACAGCGATTTTGGTGAAAATAGGTGAAGGCAGTAACTTTAATTTTCAGGTGAGGCAGAACATCCTGTTCGGGCAAGAATTGGACCACCGCAGGTACAAGCAGGTGATCAAGTGCTGCCAGCTCAAGAGCGACCTGGACATCCTACCGCATGGAGACAAAACTGTTGTTGGAGAGAGAGGTAACCACTGTCACAGAACACTAAATAGTACAAGTACAGAAGGTCCACTCCGCACGATTATTTAAAGAAATAGCGACTCTATCGCTGACACAAAAAGTGCAATTCAGTTCGCAATAGCGCCTGGCCCCGCCCTCAAAATCGACACGCAACAAACGCAATGTTGTGGTCTCTTTCTATCGCCTAACTTTATCTCTTACAACGTACTAGGGGTGCCGTAGTCAGACGGCGCGTAAAATAGACCGTACAGAACTAGCGCGTGCAACTCGGCCCGCGAGCGGCAACCAACTGAAATGTTGAGGTCTGGACCCGTACTTGTAGCCGGGACGGCCACGTGTTAAGTGAGACTGGCCTGCCACTGTCGGCTTTATTTGCTTAGGGCGGCTGATAGGTACATTCAAAATAGATTTAAAATTATAGGAAACGGATTTAAGGAGAATAAACATAATAATGCCGTGTATGCAATTGTATTGTGTTGGCGCAGTCGGTAGGATATTCTTTAAAAGACGCCTTTGAAGATAAGACCTCATTGTTCCAATATCCAAAATTATGAGGTCAAGCCAAATCCAAATTGGCGGTTACATGACTAACAAAATCGGAATAAAAAAAAATATAATTTGATTCTGAATAATTTCTACATAGGAAAAATTAAGTCTCCTTTTGAATTTAAGGGCGTTTTTACCAGGGACAATTCTTGCAGAATACTAATTACTTTGTACTTGTAATAAATTAATTTTGCTATAGTAGTATTATTATCTCGCTGCAGACTCGGTCATAAATCATTCGAGTGTTTCACTTTTGTTGTTCTGCAGTAATGCACAACTCAACAAAGAACAACAAAAGCGAAACACTCGAATGATTTATGACCGAGTCTGCAGCGAGATAATAACACTACTATAGTATAATGGTAGTGTTGTTATGGATATCCATATCCGTAACTGAAACTATCGGATATCCGAAAGAAAAAAATATTCGTAACCGTAACTGAATCCGTAATAAAAGTTTTGGATAGTTTCGGATAGGGCGGAGTCTAACTAAATACTACACTCGTACGAATTTCATTTTAAAAAATTAATATGAAATAATTTAATATCCATAACCGTAACCGAAACCGATATTATTTTTTACCAATATCCATATCCATGTCCGGATCCGAAATTATATAGCCATAACATCCCTAGTATATAGTACTACTGGAATACTTGTGTGTGCAGGGGCTTCGTTGTCTGGTGGTCAACGCGCCAGGATATCTTTAGCTCGCTGCGTGTACCAACACGCTGATGTGTATCTATTGGACGACCCTCTAGCGGCCGTCGATGCTAAGGTAAGAAATTAAATTAATAATTATGTTAAAAACATCAAGATATACTAGAAATCTGAAGAGATCTGAGTAAGAAGTAGAATCATTAAAATCCCACGTTAACACGAAATTGGTGCAGCCGGTAGGATATACTTGAAGATACGCCTATGGAAATTAAGAGGTCTTTTATTTATTTAATTTAATTTAAATATCTTTATTGCTTAAAATGAGTACATAAAATTACAACGAAAGGAAAACAGAGAAACACAAAGGGCGACCTTATCACTAAAGTGATATCTACCAGGTAACCCACAAGGTCTTTGTTCCAATACCCAAAATAATGTTTGTTGTTTTTCGTGGCGCAATATATCTATATATTAAAAGGTGAAAATGTCTCTTTTTTATGAGGCTCATAATCTGAAAACAGCGTGTTAGAGCCGAAGATATTGAAATTATATCTGAAAATATGACATTTTCTGTTATACCGCGTCTCGACAGTTAAGTGTGTTATAGTTAACATTTTTACTGTCTGTAGTAAAATTCTTATTTGTGTATGTAGGTTTTTTTTGATTTTTTTGTAGGTGGCGCAGGCTATTTATGAGGAGTGCATCCGAGGATTCCTGCGCGACAAGGCGACAGTGCTTGTGACGCACCACGTGCACTACGCTGCGCACGCCTCCAACGTGTGCGTCATGAGGGCCGGAAAGGTACTTATTTTATTTCTCTCTCCCTCTCTATCTCCTTTCCTCGCACTCTCTTTCCTACTCTAGTTATCCTCTCCCTTTCCCTCTTTCCACCACCCTAGCTTCCTCCCTCCCTCTCTCCCTATTTTCCTTCCTCCCTCTCCCTTTCTCCATTTCTCTCCCTTTTTCCTTCGCTCTCTCTCTCACTCTGTCTGTATATCTTTCACTCTGTTCACAATATTTTTATTACAAGAACAATAAAGCCCTTATGCCAACTTAATCAAAAATTACGGAAATATGGGTATATCGTTTTCGAAAACTCAAAACGTAGGTTCGTATATCATAAAATTTGACAAGCAAGCTATATCAGTATCTATGCTTTTTGTGGTAATAAACCCACGGTGCGTGAAACTGACCCATATGGTGGACCAATTTTTTAAGTGAATAAATGATATTTTATTTATTTAACCACAGATCGTCGCACAAGGCACTTACAACGAACTTAGGCACGGGGTGCCGGAGTTCGAGAAGCTGATAGAGATGGGCGAGAAAGGCGAGGAAGAGAAGCAAAAGCAGAAGGTCGCCTACGAGAAACAGGAGAGCGTTGTATGTATTTGTTTTTTTTTGACGTGATAACGTTTAATAAATTGATGAACACCAGCAGCACTCATGAAAAATAGTACCGTTCCGTGTACCGTTCCGCGTACCGTTCCGCGTAACGTTCCACCCAGCGATAGAGAGGCACGATAAAAATTACATAAAATAATGATTATGATTATGACTATGATTATGATTATTTAAAAAAAATGATTGTGACGTTATCACGTAAATCTATCGTCCGTAAACCGACTTTACAGACAACCAATTTTTTATTTTTTTATTTAGACTAGCGCGTGACTATTATCAAAGATGATAGAAAGTGATACAGCTCAAGACAGAACGTGCTTGTCTGGGAGATGCCTATCCCACTCAACAATGAGAGTGAAGAAAATATACAAAACTCAAAATATCTCTATTTCACATAGACCTAACGTACAGGCTCTTGTAAAACGTCAATATGATGTTTGTTGCATATGTATGGTGATAACTACAAGTCGACTTAAAGCTAAGAAATTTGTTAGCGAAATTAATACATTTATTAAACTAACGTTATACATTTTCACTTTTCATGCTCGTAAAATTGTCGTTTATATTGATGTAAGCTGCATAAAACTGCATTTTATGCTTAAAATTATTTCCTCGAAGTCAAAGTGAAAATTAGAGTAAAGTTTTCGCACAATGGACTATTAATAAAATCATTGACTCGTTTATATAATTTCGTTTTATTCCTTCAAGGTTTGTCTCAACGTCCTAACAGATAGTATGAGAGCCGACGCCAAACGAAGTGTTAGTTGCTAGTACAATTTTATTATATTAAAAATATAGTGTTGTTGTTTTAATGGTATTTGTTGTTGTATATTATAACAATTAGCTATAGTTATCGTTGTTGTGTATTGTTGTGTATCCTATTGTTGTGTACATCCTGAAACTTGTTCTATCTATTTGTCGACTGATATAATTATATTAGTCGATTTACGATTTTTGAGAATGGAAAATCTCTTTGGCTTAACGCAGATAACAGATTAGTCAATGTCAGGTAAAAAAAAAATTGTTATACCGACTAAACTTAAAGCATGAACGTGGCATGCGTGGAATGAAGGCATCTGATGGTGACGAACCGTATATAGATATTTCAGTCCACGACGACGCGCCCCACTCTGTCAAAACCGCTTATGTTTCATTCGATTCGTATGGAGTTTGACAGAGTGGGGCGCGCCGTCGTGGATTGAAATATCTTAGATACCTTCCTCTGAGTGTGAAGTATGTTGTTCACAGGAGCTTTCGTTCAAGCTTCGCTCGCAGCGGTCAATGTCCTCGGCTTCGCAGCTGTCTTTCAATATGGATATGGACGAAAAAGACCCCGCGTATGAAGGTACAATAGCTTTCATTGTCCACAATCAACTATGGTGCATTACTGCAGCGGCCAGCAAAAGAGGCAGTGGTGGATGAACGTGCGTATGTGAGCTGAAGCAGAGCCGAGGCACACATACGTAAGTCCATCAATCTACAAGAACATATCGCCGACCGCTCAGCGGTTTTATCAGTACCCCTGTAACG
Organism: Coenonympha arcania; assembly: GCA_036785405.1. NCBI lineage: Eukaryota > Metazoa > Arthropoda > Insecta > Lepidoptera > Nymphalidae > Coenonympha > Coenonympha arcania. Next base: position 17,031,081 of record CM072062.1, read on the forward strand.
AGCCAGCAAGAGAAGAGGGGAGATAAAGTTACGCGACAGAAGGAGAGCACAACGATGAGGTAAATAACAACGTAAATATAAAGCGCTGTCGCGAACTGAATTGCACTTTATTGTGTCAGCGCTAAAGTCGCTATTCATACAAATTGTTTTGCGGAGTGAATCTTCTGTACCGTATGGTATTCTGTGGTATAACTTATTTAGAATCCTAGTTTAATTTTAAAACCCAACGAAGATTATTAACTTTATTTAACAATTTTGATGCTGCGTTCAAAAGAAGGAGGCCCACATTTCGGTAAGTGTACTATTATCTTCTCTAATATATGTATAAAATTCTCGTGCCAATTTTTGTTACCAAACTCCTCCGAAACGGATTGACGGATTGTTATGAAATTTACTGTGTGTTTGGTAGGTCTAAGAGTAGTTATTTTTTTAATAACCCTAATGGCAAAATAACGCTTTCCGGGTCAGCTAGTTTAACAATGAAAAAGTCTCTATTTTCTCATTCTAAAAACTATTTTCCACAATTAAGATAACGGAAATGGGACGAAAACGATTATAAAATGATTCCAAAATAATCGCTACATTGATTTCCACGCATTCTTATCATTTGTTTTAAATTTTGTTCGAAAGCGATGCAAAAGCAATCTTCAAAAAACGCATTGACCATATGGTTAGGGCAAGTCTATACTTGCCCTAACCATATGGTCTATGTGTCAATGCGTAAACAACTAACCGCGTAACTTGAAAAGGTTTTGGCGTGGTGGAGGTAAATTTCTGCATCGTTTACTTCGTGCAACGAAGTGCAAGAAATACACCTGTCAAGTGTACCTTTTGTGTTTTGAAAAACAAGTCAAATTTTCCCGTTTTTATTCTCGTAATAATATAAATATTGTAGTAGTACGTATATTTGTTCAAGATTTATTTATTCTGTTCCGTAATAGATAATTAATTTTTGTTGGCATTAGAAAGACAAAGTTGAATAACGTTTTCGTAATTTTATACACCCATAGTGCGCTCGGATCACGTTACCTCGTTTTCCACGCTCCGCGCTGTAGCCAAAGAGACCCAAGAGTATGTTCTGCTCATTTTTACGACTCTTGCCTTGATTCTTTGCTTTAAAAATGTACATTTTCTCTAAGGTGAAAGTCAGAAGAAAGGCTCGGTGGACTTCAGCGTGTACCTGAGCTACATTCGCAGCGGCGGCGGCAAGTTCACGCTGATCGTGCTGTGCTCGCTGTTCATGCTGGCGCAGATATTCTACTCCTCCACCGACGTGTGGCTCAAGGAATGGTGAGTCGCTTGCTGTAACCCTACCGCTACACGTTGGCCGAGGCGAGGCGAGTACTTACCTATCACTCGCACTCGCAGCCAAACGAGTCGATTCGAGGCGAGGTGAGTAGCGAAGAATCGACGTCTCAAACAGCTGCTACACGAGCAATTAAATCTATTTTATTGCTCAACTAAGCACACTACCTATTGCGATATAATAATAATAAATTGATTTCAATATGAATGATTAATAGTTAAAGCTGTAAAAATATAAGGTGTTGTCAAATTATCTGCCACCGTTCCAAGAGGTGAATGTGCCATACGTATACACTTCAATAGTGAAGAAATCTCAGTCCCCAGGCTCAATACTTTTTTTTATTTTTAATTAAAAATTACGTCGCAACCCAAGGTCAACGCTCCCACGCCGCGCCCAAACAGCTGATTTCCGTTACGAGGCGGTAACTGTACTAAATATGTACTCAAGTTTGAGTGATGCACGTGTTTATGCACCATGATTGCAACATGGTGTTTAATTTAAAATAATTGAGCCCGGGGGCTGAGATTTCTTCACCATTGAAATGTATATGTATGGCACATTCACCTCCTGGAACGGTGGCAGATAATTTGACAACCTTGTATAATATTAAGTAATTAAAATTTAACATTTGCATCCCCATATGTGGGTTCCATCTGTCAAAACCATGTTTTGAAGCAAATAAAGACTTGCTTACTTACTTACTTGTGGCACTAAGGGGCTTTACATTTTATCCCGGAAAATCCATGGTTCTCATAAGAGAAAACCGCACTTTGCTGACACACAGCGGCGACCATTGTAGTGTGTTCTTTGAACTTGATTATTGGTTTCAGGGTTAACCTTGAAGAAGCAAACAGCGCTCAACTAATACTGAACAGGAATTCATCCGCTAATGCCACTACTCCGCCTTGTAAGTATTTATCGATTGGTGTTCTCTTTACAGCATTCACTATTGTAAATTGTGTATTTTCTCTTTCTATCTCTACACTTATAGGAGAATATGATAGTTTAGCCTTATAAGAGACCAAGATAGCGAAATGCAACAGGCTATTCCCTACTTAAATTTCAGTGAGAGAGTGAGCAATTTATAGGCTCCATACAAAAAATTCTGATGTTCATTTTTGACTACATTGTTCATTTCAGTGGACTTCCAACACTTGCCATCAAACTACTTCCACCTGACGCGCGAGCAGTGCGTGTACATCTACGCGGCGCTCATCGTCATCTGCATGTTCTTCACGTGGAACAAGCTGCTCGTCTTCTACAACACGTGCATCAAAGCCTCCACCGTCTTCCACGACACTATGTTCCGGTGAGTGTTCATTGTTCATTTCAGTGGACTTCCAACACTTGTCATCGAACTACTTCCATCTGACGCGCGAGCAGTGCGTGTACATCTACGCGGCGCTCATCGTCATCTGCATGTTCTTCACGTGGAACAAGCTGCTCGTCTTCTACAACACGTGCATCAAAGCCTCCACCGTCTTCCACGACACTATGTTCCGGTGAGTGTTCATTGTTCATTTCAGTGGACTTCCAACACTTGTCATCGAACTACTTCCACCTGACGCGCGAGCAGTGCGTGTACATCTACGCGGCGCTCATCGTCATCTGCATGTTCTTCACGTGGAACAAGCTGCTCGTCTTCTACAACACGTGCATCAAAGCCTCCACCGTCTTCCACGACACTATGTTCCGGTGAGTGTTCATTGTTCATTTCAGTGGACTTCCAACACTTGTCATCGAACTACTTCCACCTGACGCGCGAGCAGTGCGTGTACATCTACGCGGCGCTCATCGTCATCTGCATGTTCTTCACGTGGAACAAGCTGCTCGTCTTCTACAACACGTGCATCAAAGCCTCCACCGTCTTCCACGACACTATGTTCCGGTGAGTGTTCATTGTTCATTTCAGTGGACTTCCAACACTTGTCATCGAACTACTTCCACCTGACGCGCGAGCAGTGCGTGTACATCTACGCGGCGCTCATCGTCATCTGCATGTTCTTCACGTGGAACAAGCTGCTCGTCTTCTACAACACGTGCATCAAAGCCTCCACCGTCTTCCACGACACTATGTTCCGGTGAGTGTTCATTGTTCATTTCAGTGGACTTCCAACACTTGTCATCGAACTACTTCCACCTGACGCGCGAGCAGTGCGTGTACATCTACGCGGCGCTCATCGTCATCTGCATGTTCTTCACGTGGAACAAGCTGCTCGTCTTCTACAACACGTGCATCAAAGCCTCCACCGTCTTCCACGACACTATGTTCCGGTGAGTGTTCATTGTTCATTTCAGTGGACTTACAACACTTACCATCGAACTACTTCCACCTGACGCGCGAGCAGTGCGTGTACATCTACGCGGCGCTCATCGTCATCTGCATGTTCTTCACGTGGAACAAGCTGCTCGTCTTCTACAACACGTGCATCAAAGCCTCCACCGTCTTCCACGACACTATGTTCCGGTGAGTGTTCATTGTTCATTTCAGTGGACTTCCAACACTTGCCATCAAACTACTTCCACCTGACGCGCGAGCAGTGCGTGTACATCTACGCGGCGCTCATCGTCATCTGCATGTTCTTCACGTGGAACAAGCTGCTCGTCTTCTACAACACGTGCATCAAAGCCTCCACCGTCTTCCACGACACTATGTTCCGGTGAGTGTTCATTGTCCATTTCAGTGGACTTCCAACACTTACCATCGAACTATTTCCACCTGACGCGCGAGCAGTGCGTGTACATCTACGCGGCGCTCATCGTCATCTGCATGTTCTTCACGTGGAACAAGCTGCTCGTCTTCTACAACACGTGCATCAAAGCCTCCACCGTCTTCCACGACACTATGTTCCGGTGAGTGTTCATTGTTCATTTCAGTGGACTTCCAACACTTGCCATCAAACTACTTCCACCTGACGCGCGAGCAGTGCGTGTACATCTACGCGGCGCTCATCGTCATCTGCATGTTCTTCACGTGGAACAAGCTGCTCGTCTTCTACAACACGTGCATCAAAGCCTCCATCGTCTTCCACGACACTATGTTCCGGTGAGTGTTCATTGTCCATTTCAGTGGACTTCCAACACTTGCAATCGAACTACTTCCACCTGACGCGCGAGCAGTGCATGTACATCTACGCGGCGCTCATCGTCATCTGCATGTTCTTCACGTGGAACAAGCTGCTCGTCTTCTACAACACGTGCATCAAAGCCTCCATCGTCTTCCACGACACTATGTTCCGGTGAGTGTTCATTGTCCATTTCAGTGGACTTCCAACACTTGCAATCGAACTACTTCCACCTGACGCGCGAGCAGTGCATGTACATCTACGCGGCGCTCATCGTCATCTGCATGTTCTTCACGTGGAACAATCTGCTCGTCTTCTACAACACGTGCATCAAAGCCTCCACCGTCTTCCACGACACTATGTTCCGGTGAGTGTTCATTGTCCATTTCTGTGGACTTCCAACACTTGCGATTATTTCCATCTGAGCCGCAACAGGTCAGGGGCCGTACCGCCATCTCTTATAGCAGTATTATTATTTTGACATTTTCATACAATGTCACTATGAAAATTTTAAAACAATATTACAATAATACAGTTACACAGAACACTAAATAGTACAAGTACAGAAGGCTTACTCCGCACGATAATTTAAAGAAATAGCGACTCTAGCGCTGACACAAAAAGTGCAATTCAGTTCGCAATAGCGCCTGGCCCCGCCCTCAAAATCGACACGCAACAATTGCAATGTTGTGGTCTCTTTCTATCGCCTAACTTTATCTCTTACGACGTACTAGGGCTGCCGTAGTCAGACGGCGCGTAAAATAGACCGTACAGAACTAGCGCGTACAACTCGGCCCGCGAGCGGCAACCATCTGAAATATTGAGGTCCGGACCCCTTCTTGTAGCCGGGACGGTCACGTAATAAGTGAGACTGGCCTGACAGTTATAAGACATGGAGGCACGGCCCCAGGTCACGGGAACATCGTTATTCTTACTTAGCAAAGCGTTTCCTCTCCAACAGGGGCGTGACCAACGCGCCGATGTGGTTCTTCCACCACAACCCGTCGGGGCGCATCCTCAACCGCTTCTCCAAGGACATGGGGCAGGTGGACACGCTGCTGCCCGTTGCTCTCGTCGACTGTCTCGGAGTGAGTATAACGATTGATTCTATAATCTCAGAATTATAATTTAATAATCGAGTGTGACGGAAAAAGTCTCAACGTTTCATAAGGGTCCCATTTTTACCGTTTTGGCATGGAGCCCAAAAATCAAATTCAAAATATTTTTCTTCCACATAGGCCTAAGTTTATTTATTATTTAAATTACAGGCACTTATCTAGTATCATACTCAACCGCCACGTTCGGAAAGCATTATTGCAACTAGACGAACGTTTGAGAAACTCTGCACTTTTAAAAAATATTAATTGTGTTTTCAGTTTAGTTTTAAAAAGTACAGATTATAACAGCATATCGTGAGCAGACTGAATATACACTTCTATCGCTATCACTCCCAAGGATTTGTGTCTTCTAATTCATTATTTATATTGGCTTTGAAATTATTGAGAGATTTGAAATACACTTTGTGTTAGAATTACTTAAAAATGATTTGGTTTGATTTCTTCTTCTTCCAGTTCTTCCTGGAAGTGATCGCGATCCTGGCGGTGGTGTGCCTGGTGAACTGGTGGCTGCTGCTGCCGACGGCGGTGGTGGCGTTCCTGCTGCACCTGCTGCGCCTGCTCTTCCTCAGCACCAGTCGCGAGCTGAAGCGCATCGAGTCTATAGGTCAGTATATCATAATTTATATTCACTAAAAACTAGTAAGACTCTTCACCTTCGCATGGCTCCGTCGCTTTCGCGAACTTTTGGCCCAAAACGCGGGAGGACAACCCGTATTTACTCTCAGCGCTTTCCGCAAGACGGATGCCAACTTCAGCTCCCTACAAGTTCTCTATCGCTGTCCTTGTCCCTTTTGTCTTTTTCCCCTTTCTTGGGCAGACGCTACTATGTACCTACTTGTACTTCCGCCGCCGCTCCTGGTCCCCTCCTCCTACTAGCTGCTACCTGAACTCAATTTTTTTTTTTTTTACTCTATACAAGTTAGTACTTGACTGCGATCTCACTTGATGGTAAGTGATGATGCAGCCTAAGATGTTATCGTACTAACCTGGAAGGGTAAGTAAATTTACCCCAACGGTTTCTACAAGCATCGCACCGGAACGCTAAATCGCTTGGCGGTGCGTCTTTGCTGGTAGGGTAGGGTAACTAGCCACGGCCAAAGCCTCCCACCATACCAGACCTGAGCCAATTTAGAAATTATAAAATTCCAAAGAGGCCCGTGGCGGGAATCGAACCCGCGACCTCCCACTCGAATCCGAGCGCGCCACCACTGCGCCAGGGAGGTCGTCAATTTGCCTGTTGAGTTGCTCGTCGCGGGTTCCTTCCTTCTCGGTATGCTGGTTACCACTACGTCGTCGTCGCACGTACCCGAGCCGCTCCGCCTCCTTTACCTCGCGTACAATTAAGACCCGTAAAAACTTAGCTATGAAGGCTTAGAGTATAATGCGCTCATTGGTTCAGTTATATTGGCCTTAACCTTTCTCATTCTGAGAGAGACTTTGACTTGACTTTCCTTTCTCACCAGCCCGAAGCCAAAGCCTCAACCACGCCGCGGCGACGGTGAACGGCCTGAGCACGATCCGCTCCACGCGCGAGCAGCAGCGCACCCTCGCGCAGGAGTTCGACAAGCTGCAGGACCTGCACAGCTCCGCCTGGAGCCTGGTGCTCAGCACCAACCGCGCCTTCGGCTTCTGGATGGACATGGTGTGCTGCCTCTACCTCGCCACCGTCACCTTCAGCTTCTTCCTCTTCATTGGACAAGGTGAGCTTCTTCCCTTTTAGAAGACGGGGTAACCCATTTTAGCTGAGGTTTGTGCTAAGTACCAGCAGATGTTCGGCTTCTGGAAGGACATGGTGTGCTGCCTCTACCTCGCCACCGTCACCTTCAGCTTCTTCCTCTTCATTGGACAAGGTGAGCTTCTTCCCTTTTAGAAGACGGGGTAACCCATTTTAGCTGAGCTTTGTGCTAAGAACCAGTAGATTTTCAGCTTCTGGATGGACATGGTGAGCTGCCTCTACCTCGCCACCGTCACCTTCAGCTTCTTCCTCTTCATTGGACAAGGTGAGCTTCTTCCCTTTTAGAAGACGGGGTAACCCATTTTAGCTGAGGTTTGTGCTAAGCACCAGTGGATGTTTGGCTTCTGGATAGACATGATGTGCTGCCTTTACCTTGTCACCGTCTTCTTTAACTTCTTCCTCTTCATCGGTCAAGGTGAGCTTCTTCCCTTTTAGAATACGGGGTGACCCATTTTAGCTGAGCTTTGTGCTAAGTACCAGTAGATGTTCAGCTTCTGGATGGACATGGAGTGCTGCCTTTTCCTTGCCACCGTCTCCTTTAGCTTCTTCTTCTTCATTGGACAAGGTGAGCTTCTTCCCTTTTAGAAGACGGGGTAACCCATTTTAGCTGAGCTTTGTGCTAAGTACCAGTAGATGTTCAGCTTCTGGATGGACATGGTGTACTGCCTCTACCTCGCCACCGTCACTTTCAGCTTCTTCCTCTTCATTGATCAAGGTAACCCATGTCAGACACCCTCACTTTAGGTTTTTAGCTAAGCTTCGTTTTAAGCACCAGTATCTGTTCGGCTTCTGGATGGACATGATGTGCTGCCTCTACCTCGCTACCGTCACCATCAGCTTCTTCCTCTTTATCGGGCAAGGTAACTCATGTCAGCCACCCTCAATGCAGTTTCCTTGTCTTTAGAAGGCAAAGAAACCCAACTCAGCTGAGCGTTGTGCTAAGTACCAGTAGATGTCATTGTAGATGCTTTTGGACGGACATTAAGTGCAGCCTTTACCTTGCCACGCTTACCTTCAGCTTCTTCCTCTTTATCGGACAAGCCACCCTTACTTTAAACTTCTTCCCTTTTAGAAGACGGGATAACCCATTTTAGCTGAGCTCCGTACTAAACACTAGTAGATGTTCGGCTTCTGGAAGGACATGGTGTGCTGCCTTTACTTCTGCACGATCATCTTCAGCTTCTATTAAACCATTATTTGGGTAAACTTCTGCCAACTTAAGGTTTATACATTTTAAGTATCTTGTATCTTTCACTACCATGTTAGGTCAACTTGTCTGTTCCAGACTCGATGGGCGGCAACGTGGGGCTCGCCATCACGCAGGTGATCGGGCTGGTGGGCATGTGCCAGTACGGTATGCGGCAGACAGCTGAAGTGGAGAACCAAATGACTTCGGTGAGTGATCCCGATCTTATTGCCATCATAATAAATGTGATTTTCGTATAACAGTTCTCGGTGACGTCTCGGTGACGGCCTTACATTCTGGACTAGCTCTCTAGCTGGACATACGATTCAGAACTTCCTGCTTAAACTTGTCACCTCCTCAGGTGGAGAGAATATTGGAATACACAAATCTACCTCCAGAAAAACCAGTCGAGCCCGACATGAAAGCTCTGAAAACTGCACACCCCAATCTCGACTTTGAACAGTGGCCCAACCAAGGTAACAAATCTTATTCGTATTTAATTATTTTTCTTTGTCTTATAATGCAAGGCAGCCTTAAAATTATCAGATGGTAAATTTCCAAAAATCGTTACCTAGTATTTACCTACACAACAAAAAATACAAATTCTAATGCTTCTTAACGAAACCCACTGTGTTGCCTTTCAATCAGATTTTTTTGTTGATTTGGGGAAGAATAAAATTCCTAACAATTAATTTAATAACTTTTGAAATGCTCCTTCTAAAACAGGCGATAAATGGTATCATCAACGACGGAAAGGCAACGTAGTCCTCTATGTGAATTTTTTTCCAGCTCTTAGATAGAGATACAACGGACGGACTCAGTTAGTGGGTGACAAACCCACTAACTGAGTCCGAGCTGTTCAGTCAGAGAAATGTAATGATATGTAATTAGTAATCACCACGGTTGCCTGTAGGATTAAACTGGACTCTCTGGAAGTGGTTTTAAGAGTGATTTTAAATATGCAGGTGAAATAATCTTCGAGGACGTGTCCCTGGAGTACGAGAAGCCTCCAAAGAAGGAGCAGCAGCCGTCCGAGCCCGGCATCAAGCTGGAGGAGCCCGCGTTCGCGATCCGCGGCGTGAACTTCACCATCCGCCCCGGGGAGAAGGTCGCCGTGGTGGGCAGGACCGGCGCCGGCAAGAGCTCCCTCATCGCCGCTCTGTTCAGGTAACGTGGAGCACGGAGAAGGAGCAGCAGCCGTCCGAGCCCGGCATCAAGCTGGAGGAGCCCGCGTTCGCGATCCGCGGCGTGAACTTCACCATCCGCCCCGGGGAGAAGGTCGCCGTGGTGGGCAGGACCGGCGCCGGCAAGAGCTCCCTCATCGCCGCTCTGTTCAGGTAACGTGGAGCACGGAGAAGGAGCAGCAGCCGTCCGAGCCCGGCATCAAGCTGGAGGAGCCCGCGTTCGCGATCCGCGGCGTGAACTTCACCATCCGCCCCGGGGAGAAGGTCGCCGTGGTGGGCAGGACCGGCGCCGGCAAGAGCTCCCTCATCGCCGCTCTGTTCAGGTAACGTGGAGCACGGAGAAGGAGCAGCAGTCGTCCGAGCCCGGCATCAAGCTGGAGGAGCCCGCGTTCGCGATCCGCGGCGTGAACTTCACCATCCGCCCCGGGGAGAAGGTCGCCGTGGTGGGCAGGACCGGCGCCGGCAAGAGCTCCCTCATCGCCGCTCTGTTCAGGTAACGTGGAGCACGGAGAAGGAGCAGCAGCCGTCCGAGCCCGGCATCAAGCTGGAGGAGCCCGCGTTCGCGATCCGCGGCGTGAACTTCACCATCCGCCCCGTGGAGAAGGTCGCCGTGGTGGGCAGGACCGGCGCCGGCAAGAGCTCCCTCATCGCCGCTCTGTTCAGGTAACGTGGAGCACGGAGAAGGAGCAGCAGTCGTCCGAGCCCGGCATCAAGCTGGAGGAGCCCGCGTTCGCGATCCGCGGCGTGATCTTCACCATCCGCCCCGGGGAGAAGGTCGCCGTGGTGGGCAGGACCGGCGCCGGCAAGAGCTCCCTCATCGCCGCTCTGTTCAGGTAACGTGGGTGATGGTCAGGTCTTTTCTTGTGGAGTCCATCTGGGTCTCTTCTTCTGGGGTGACGGCAGGTCCTTCTTGTGGAGTCTATGACGAGTTGTGTCAGTTATTCTACTGTGACGGTGACTCGAAGGGCAAGCTGTAATCATAGAGATAACTGGACAGATACATTACAAATGATGTCTCAGGATAATGAGTGTTGCTCGAATTCCTGGGAAGCACTGCAAATGAAATGGAAATTCAACATCAGGTTTTATTCATCTCGTCATTCCTCCTAACTTCCGTAACTATTCTCCTCTGTCTCCTTCTTGCTACAGAGGACGGGTGATAGCTACTATGATTTAATGGAGATGTCAGCATGTATGAGATTGGCAGTCCTTCACCCAATGGTCCAATCGACTGCTGTATCGGTATACATTAATGGAGATTTCCGAATAGCTGGATGGACAACAGTATCCGCCACCTCCCTTGGCCCAAGTGGTATCGGGTATCGCGGTACTCGCTCGGCATAATCGAGGTCTTCTTTCCAGGCTAAACAATATCTCGGGCAAAGTGACAGTGGACGGATCGGTTTACATTAATGGAGATTTCTGAATAGATGGATGGACAACAGGACCCTCCACCTCCCATGGCCCAAGTGGTATCGGGTATCGCGGTACTTGCTCGGCATAATCGAGGTCTTCTTTCCAGGCTCAGCAAGATCTCGGGTAAAGTGACAGTGGACGGGGTGAACGCGGACCAGGCGGGGCTCCGTCGCTGGCGGTCGCGGCTGTGCGCCCTGCCGCAGCGCCCCGCGTTGTTCGCGGCCACCCTGCGCGACAACCTCGACCCCGAGCAGAAGTACAGCGACGCTCAGCTGTACGCAGCGTTGAATGAGGTTAGTGTGACCCCGTCTTCAGTTTTCACCTAATGCCAAAAATAATTTGTCAAATAACTTCCATGTGTGGAGAGTATATTTGCCAAAATTATTGCCATATTTAACTGTTTGGTAAATACAGCCAATAACAAATACGGTTTACCGAACGGCTGTCGGTTTTTTGAGACACCTCAAAGGAGACAAATAGGCCAACACGCAAATATACTGGTCACAATGACGGTCGGCTTCATAAGCGCGTGAATTGTCGACCAGTACAGCCAGTGGTGGTGCCAGCATAAAGTGCGGCCACAATGAGCGCGGACAAAAAGTAAACAAACAGACCTTCACTATGATATTTACCCCTGCATTATGTCACATCACGTGGGTTTGTTAACATTTTGTCCACGCTCATAATGGCCGGACTATTGGTTATTGGTATAGGAGCTAGCAACGTTTTCGAGAAAGAATTTTAGGTGAGCTGGTTTTGTGATATGTTGTCTTACTTGCACTTTCGGTTAGAGTCTGGGCTATCTGGCTGGCAGAAGCCGTTGCGTTTATTACTGCGCATCCTATTTGCAGCTTACGCGTCCACAATGTTTATACCAATGTTGTCGGGGCTACTAATTGCCCTTAAAATAACTACAGGCGCACTATCATTTATGATGACGTTTCATTTTTGTATTAGTCAATTGTCAACCACATACGAGTTAACATATGAAACGTCATCATAAATGGTAGTGCGCCTGTAATAATTTTAAGGGCAATTAGTAGCCCCAACAACATTGGTATAAACATTATGGAGGCGTAAGCTGCAACACCTGGACAGACCAAGGATGCGCATTAATGAACGCAACGGCTTTCGGCTTCCAGATGGCCCCGACTCTAACCGAAAGTGCAAGAAGGACGACATATCACAAAATCAGCTCTTCTAAAATTCTTACTTTTCAAACGTTGCTAGCTCCCGTACCATATTGTACTGTCTTAATTTCTTGGCATTGAATTTGCGCTGCAAATAGTTCCTTGAATTTTTTCACCATTTACCACCAACTGTCTTCAAGTCTTTAATGTCTCGTTTTTAATCCTCGTTCCTCGAGTTATCTGAAGCATCAAAATGTGCTGGACGAACATATTGTCGAAGTTGTAAAGGCATGGATTACTATTCTATTAGTCAAATGTCCATTTAAATCAAACTCCATGCAAGATTTTTGTCTGAATAAGGAGGTCGCATATCTGAATGTCCGACATTCAGATATGCGACCTCCTTATTTAATTTCAACTCCACTCTACTATACGACATGTTTTATATGTGACAAGGAGCGAGAGGAAACGACTTATAGGGAGTCAAGAAGGCGCCCCGGGAACACGCCAAGAGCAAGTTCCGAACGGGCGCTCTCTCGCGTTTCGGCCCCCATAACCGCGAGGTTGATTGGGCCATGGGTGGTGGCGGGTTGTCCCTATATACGACATGTTTTGTTTTCTTGACCTTGCCTCTTTGTTTCTCAGGTGGAACTCACGGATCTAGTGAAATCCTTGCCGGGTGGTCTGTCTTCCAAAGTGGGCGACGGCGGCGGCAACCTGTCCAGCGGACAGCGGCAGTTGCTGTGCTTGGCGCGCGCGGCGCTGGCCAGGAGAGCCGTGCTCGTGCTGGACGAGGCAACCGCCAACGTTGACACCGAGTAAGTGCGAACCATCACATCGGCTTGCGGACGTCCACTGCTGGATATAGAACGAGCAAATGCCACCAACCAGTGCGTCCTGCCGGTCCCCACCTATGGCGCTGAAACGTGGACACTAACAAGCGGCCTGATCCACAAATTCAAGGTCGCTCAGCGTGCTATGGAGAGGGCTAAGTTAGGGGTTTCCCTACGCGATATAATCAAAAATGAGGAGATCCGCAGGAGAACCAAAGTCACCGACATAGCCAAAACCATTAGCAAGCTGAAGTGGCAATGGGCAGGTCACGCTTGTCGCAGGGGCGATGGCCGTTGGAGCCGGAAAGTCCTGGAGTGGAGACCGCGTACGAGAAAGCGTAGTGTGGGGCGACCTCCAGCCCGCTGGACCGACGATATGGCGCGGGTGGCGGGAAGCGGCTGGATGAGGAAGGTGGAGGACAGGGTGTGGTGGCGCGCGCTTGGGAAGACCTATGTTCAACAGTGGACGTCCGCAGGCTGAGATGATGATGATGATGATGAAATGCCACCAAACTGTCTCCAGGCTTTCTCATCCAGCTGTTCTATCACCAGTCCAAAATCCCACACTAAGCTTTTGTATATGCGGTGTCCACTCCAGAACTTTTCGCTTCCACCGCACCACACCTAAAAGCGTGACCTATACCCACTGCCCCTTTAGCTTGAATTTTTATTTAAAACGTCTATGCAATAGATACTAAACTGACACCATATAAAGTAAAATTTATTTGTTTAAATAAACTACAATTTTCTTAAGCCCTGAAGCCGTGCCTTTTGGGTGGGTTTCAATTCTATAACAGCATGGACGGACAGCTTACGGTACTTTTAAAACATCTTAGAGGAGTGTATACGTACGCGTATGTGTGCGTTCGTGCATCTGCGTGTGTGCGTGTATGTGTGGGACATGAGGGCACTTGCCAATGTTTCGGAGTTTCGGCTTTATAGGCTCAGTGCTAAGGTTCACTTTGGATTGTGTTTCAGAACGGACAAACACATTCAGACGACGATCCGCACGAAGTTCGCGGACTCCACCGTGCTGACCATCGCGCACCGACTTAACACCGTCATGGACTACGACAGAGTCATCGTGGTGGACAAGTGAGTACTCTTCTGCTATGACATTCTCGTAACGTTTTCACGCACTCAGTAAAGTGATACAAGAAAAAGAAAAAAAATTAACACTGAAAAATGAACTTTACACCTATTGGCTTAGAGTGTAAAATTGAATGTATTTCATCATAGGTAATTCAATGCTCAAATTATATACGCGTATTGGTAGGTAATTTTATTTTATATAATTATAAATTATTGCGCTTAAGTAATTTTTAATCTCGGAACTGTCGACCAATATGGCGTTTTGAACTACATTCAATTTTACGCTCTTTGTTAATTGTATTAAAATTAATTTTTCAGTGTTCGCAAAAAATGTTTTGAATTCAATATCGTCTGCTTATGTACGTAAATACCATCACCTTTTTAAACATACCACATCACGAAATGTAGCCGACACGTAACGTGAATAGCTCCCCTGCTCCTGGGGTACACTGATACTCTTCTGCTGCTCCTTCTCTTCCGCTCCTGAGGCACACTGATTCCTTGCTCGAGCAATCTGAAGCTGGCTTTCCCTATGCTGTAACTCAGTGAATACAGCTGAATAAAAGCCATTGAGCTCCTGTCTATTGTTCGTTATACGTGAACGCTGCTGCTGTGATGGGTGAAACAAAAATTAGATTTTGTGGAAAACTATAAATGGAAGGAAAATATATATCAAATTAGAGCCTAGGGTTGAGATGGCTTGTTTATGGCTAAGCGTTGTTTAATGTTTATGAATGCCGTAGTGTCTGACGCGGATGGTCCTTGGTGACCATCAAGGACGTCCGTGTTGAACTATGATTGTCTTTAAAGCATTGTTTTTGACGTGACAACGTCTTATAAATCGATAGAGCCGCACAAAAAAACATGACTCATCCGGCGTTACCTCGCTCTGAGGCGTTCCATGTAAGGCTTGAAGTGCAAGTGAGAGTGGTCACGTTCAACTATCGTCAGTAAACAGACTTTACAGACAACCAATTTTTTTTTTTGGTCAGGGGCCGCGTGGTGGAGTCCGGACACCCGTTCGAGCTGCTGACGCAGGCCGCCCCGTCCGCCAGGACGGACGCGCCGCGCCGACCCGTGCTCACCAAGACACAGGTACGCTTCGATGATAACACAGTGCCAGGCCAGTCTCACTTATCACGTGGCCGTCCCGGCTACAAGTACGGGTCCGGACCTCAATATTTCAGATGGTTGCCGCTCGCGGGCCGAGTTGCACGCGCTAGTTCTGTACGGTCCACTTTACGCTCCGTCTGACTACGGCAGCCCTAGTTCGTCGTAAGAGATAAAGTTAGGCGTAGATAGAAAGAGACCACAACATTGCGTTTGTTGCGTGTCGATTTTGAGGGCGGGGCCAGGCGCTATTGCGAACTGAATTGCACTTTTTGTGTTAGCGCTAGAGTCGCTATTTATGCGTGCGGAGTGGACATTCTGGTACTATTTAGTGTTCTGTGACAGTGCGCAGTATGGACTGTCATTGCTTCTCTCTCATTTGTCTCTCATACATTAACATTGTCGTGTAGTGCGAACGCGAAGGACATATAACTACAGTCCCAATATTTTAAATCGCATTGTACAAGAGAACATGACAGGACATCCACGAAACCAGTTTCGTGGGCGGTTTTTTGAAAACCACAACGATCGCGTTGTGGTTTTCGCTAGTTTTATTTTTTTTTATACAAATTTGGCTGAAATTAACAAATAGCTACTTTTATTTTTGAAAAGTCCGTATAGTACCAATGACATTTGTGAAAAACCTATATTGGTTATCTAATCTCTTTGTTGGGTCTTTTTTTCAAAATAAGAAGAAATTATGAAAACGACGTTTTGTGTTTAACGTAACCATCTATCGATTGAGTTGCATATTTCCGGGTGGTGCCAAGCGGTGTCTGGTGCTTCCGTCCGTCAATTATGTTGCCTAGGTGGTCGAAGCTTCGGGCATAGTCCTATTATTATTGTGTACATTGTCTTTGTTATGTATGGTATAATGCTGTTAAATATTTTTTTTAACACATTTGCTCAAATAGTGGACTTTTCCATGTATGTTTAGCGTGCGCAAAGTACTTCTTTTCCGCACTAGTACTTTTTGTTTTCCTTCTGCATGGAGGTTTTAATCAAAAAGGTTGTTGTACAGAATGTTTGTATTAAATGACTATTTTATAGCGTAAACACTATTAATACTTGAAATATAGGACTTAACTTTTTAAATTGTTAAATCTGAAATAAAAATAAAATTTTTCAACAAAGTTTCATTGTTATTTGTTTCAGAGTTACTTTTTTGTAAATTATTAATTATTAGGACTTTCATAATTTCCGGATTCTGACCCGGTCACAGAGTGCATCAGTTGACCATAGACAATTCTTGGCCACTTTTTTGTGCGTGAGTGGTCGTATTCATGGTAAATTGGCCTTGGCCCCAACTTTATGTATTTTCGCAAATGTGTTAAAAAATATCGTTCAATGCACGTGCGGAATTGTCATTTCCACTCGTCTCTATTGTTGACACAAGCCGTAGGCGCGTGTCAACAATAGAGACGCGTGACAACAAACCGAGACTCGTAAAGAAATGACATACTTTCCGCACTTATTATTGAAATATACTATTTCTTTCGATAGGCGCCGCTGGCAATTCCCGAGAACTTCACCTACGGGAGCGGCCTGGACCGGCACGAGGAGGCGGCCGAGACGCTCGTCGTGTCGCGCGACAGGATACGCACCTACTCCAACAGGCAAGTGCTGTTATAATGAGAACTTCACCTACGGGAGCGGCCTGGACCGGCACGAGGAGGCGGCCGAGACGCTCGTCGTGTCGCGCGACAGGATACGCACCTACTCCAACAGGCAAGTGCTGTTATAATGAGAACTTCACCTACGGGAGCGGCCTGGACCGGCACGAGGAGGCGGCCGAGACGCTCGTCGTGTCGCGCGACAGGATACGCACCTACTCCAACAGGCAAGTGCTGTTATAATGAGAACTTCACCTACGGGAGCGGCCTGGACCGGCACGAGGAGGCGGCCGAGACGCTCGTCGTGTCGCGCGACAGGATACGCACCTACTCCAACAGGCAAGTGCTGTTATAATGAGAACTTCACCTACGGGAGCGGCCTGGACCGGCACGAGGAGGCGGCCGAGACGCTCGTCGTGTCGCGCGACAGGATACGCACCTACTCCAACAGGCAAGTGCTGTTATAATGAGAACTTCACCTACGGGAGCGGCCTGGACCGGCACGAGGAGGCGGCCGAGACGCTCGTCGTGTCGCGCGACAGGATACGCACCTACTCCAACAGGCAAGTGCTGTTATAATGAGAACTTCACCTACGGGAGCGGCCTGGACCGGCACGAGGAGGCGGCCGAGACGCTCGTCGTGTCGCGCGACAGGATACGCACCTACTCCAACAGGCAAGTGCTGTTATAATGAGAACTTCACCTACGGGAGCGGCCTGGACCGGCACGAGGAGGCGGCCGAGACGCTCGTCGTGTCGCGCGACAGGATACGCACCTACTCCAACAGGCAAGTGCTGTTATAATGAGAACTTCACCTACGGGAGCGGCCTGGACCGGCACGAGGAGGCGGCCGAGACGCTCGTCGTGTCGCGCGACAGGATACGCACCTACTCCAACAGGCAAGTGCTGTTATAATGAGAACTTCACCTACGGGAGCGGCCTGGACCGGCACGAGGAGGCGGCCGAGACGCTCGTCGTGTCGCGCGACAGGATACGCACCTACTCCAACAGGCAAGTGCTGTTATAATGAGAACTTCACCTACGGGAGCGGCCTGGACCGGCACGAGGAGGCGGCCGAGACGCTCGTCGTGTCGCGCGACAGGATACGCACCTACTCCAACAGGCAAGTGCTGTTATAATGAGAACTTCACCTACGGGAGCGGCCTGGACCGGCACGAGGAGGCGGCCGAGACGCTCGTCGTGTCGCGCGACAGGATACGCACCTACTCCAACAGGCAAGTGCTGTTATAATGAGAACTTCACCTACGGGAGCGGCCTGGACCGGCACGAGGAGGCGGCCGAGACGCTCGTCGTGTCGCGCGACAGGATACGCACCTACTCCAACAGGCAAGTGCTGTTATATGGATGATTTACTCGTATGCAAGACGACGGATGATTGAGGATTTAGACTTTATTAGAGACGACACTACAGAATATACGACCCAGGACAAGAGAGCATCGTTATAATGAAGAAAATTTCAATCATAGATTATTATGGTATTGACAAATGTGGACTGATAATAAATACTTAATATGTAACAGTATCGTATTGCTGTTTCCAACACATTGCTCAGACATGGAATTCTGTGTCACTGACAATTCAATAATCTCTAGTTTTATTTCATTGTTTGAAGACGTCCAATTAAAAAAAGTAGAAAAATGACGCGATATTTTACATAGATCATGCTCTCTTCTTTATGAACTTTTGAATATCCAAAAGCTCACGTTCCATATTTGAATCATCTACTTGTATACAGGTCGGAGATGAGCGAGCCGGAGGCGGGCATTTTCAAGACGCTGGTGGAACAGACTGGCGCGGGAACCGCCGCCATGCTCTACCGGATGGCTGAAGAGGTATTATTTACTACTACCAAGTGTCACGCCCTTTAATTGCAATTGAATTTTAGCTTCCTGCACTCCATTTAAACTGTGCCAAATCTCAATAAAACAGTACTGTAGCTATCGAGCAGGGGCTTATACCACTTCGTATGTTTACATGTTCGATTGCAATGTCACTCTCCCGCAGGTGAGATCGCATTTTATTGAAAAGTTTTAATTTGTTTTTTTTTTATTTCACAGAGTTACAAGAAATGGCTGGAGAAGAAAAACGTATAAAGAGTTCCTTCTATTGTGATTCAAAACAATTATTAATTGTCAATTAGTCTGTCACTCAGTTCGTTGGGTAGTTCCCATTTGGTTTATGGAACGTGACGTCATCATTGTAAATCGATTTGTTCCATGGAACAAAAATGGGAATTATCCTATTCGGTGGCCTTTTTTGTCAATACGCGTAACGAAAGTTGAAACCTGTTTCAACACTCGTGGTAAACTCCACAAGATTGATTAACATACAAAACTTATGCTAAGTACTTAAATATTATAAATAGTTAACATTGTTACTCCTTATAACATTTTTACAGAAAAACAAACAAGTTGTTAAGGTAATTCTGCCCACCAGTTTTTAGGCAAAACTTGAACACAAAATAGTTAAAGTTCGGAGAAAGCGTGCTTCTGCGAATGGTGCATGCATATGTGATGTGTTTTCAAATTATTAGAACGTTAAGTATATTAAATGTTATTATAAAATTAGGTGCTTTTGGCCAATACTTATATCCTTGGATACTTAAATATAAAGAAAAAATATTTGTTGTTACTGCTAAATAGGGTTAGTATAATTTTTTTGGAACCTTAAAAAACTTTCTAAATCTAAGTCCATACAGGTGCTAAACAGTTTTAACGTAAATTTATATTTATTAACTGTAGAAAAATTTTGAAATAATTGTAATGTTACTGCCATCTTCTCTTAGCTTACTTATTCTTGTTTAAAATTATTTTTACTTGGAAACGTTGATACTAAACGTACCGTACGTATTAACCGACTTCAAAAAAAAAGGAGGAGGTTCTCAATTCGTCGGAATCTTTTTTTTTATTAACGTTTTATGTTAGCATAGAGGGTAAACAAATTCTGACTGCTTTGTTACTTGAATAACTGTCTAATTTTATAATAATTTCACAACATTCCTCAAGAATCGTAAACATGGAAAACGAATGAACCTGACCATAAAATGCTCTTACATCGTGAAGTAAATAGAGCTTAGAGAGAAAGTAAAATTTCATTGTTTCATTTTATTTATTTCTGGACAATTATTTGTGCAACTAGCTTTTGCCCGCGGCTTCGCCCGCGTGAATTTCGGGCTGTTACAAATACCGTGGGAGCCAACGATTTTCTGGGATAAAAAGTAGCATACGGGATAGACAAACAGTCAACTACTACAACAACTAAAAGAAACATCGGCTTAGTTGTTTTACTGCTCTTCCCGCTTCCGTCCTTAATCAATATAGGTTTAACTACGGGGCTCAATGTATCTACCCATTTTCACATTTACAGCATTACTATCCCATATTACATTGCTCATCTAAAACATAATATATTCATAACGAATTTTTGATATCTGGCTTGTTTTTTAGTAATGAGGTAAAACGTCGTTTTACTGATATATTCTTCCGCAACGCTGCATACCAACCTATTCTTACCTAAGCTAACCTGGAGTTCTTGCAATTTCAGCAGCTGTGTACCTACCCATTTTCACATTTATCGTATTAATTTTCCATATCCCTTGTCAACTAAAACAAAAATTTTCAGTAGCAAAACAGTTATTAGTTTAAAATGGGTACCCGTTTTCACAAATATAATATTTTTAACCTGTATCTCATTGACTCATCTAAACTCTTCGATCTCAACTAAAACAAAAAAAACTTATAGTGAAACAATGGTAAGTCAGAATTTATATAGGTATTAAATATTACAGTTACAATATTACTAACCCAAAATCCCATTGCTCAACTAAAACACACAATGTAAATAGAGACCTATTTAGGTACCCATTTTCACATTTATAGCATTATAATCAGATCTGTAGTATCATTAGATTTTGCCCACCACCCTGCCTGTGTCAAATTCGCTTTTTAACAAATCCTGAGGGAAACATAAATTTCCCGTTCCCATTCAATATTACAACCTTATACCTTCTTTCAAAGATGTTTGCTTTAGCTACGTACCTATAGATGTAGCTATAGATTGCTGTAAAAATTTCCCACGGGAACCATGGAATTTCCCGGAATAAAAAGTAGCCTATGTGTTAATCCGGGTTATAAGCTATCTATGTTCCAAATTTCAGCCAAATCGGTTCAGTAGTAGCGGCGGGAAAGCGGAACAAACTGCCTGTGTCAAATTCGCTTTTTAACAAATCCTGAGGGAAACATAAATTTCCCGTTCCCATTCAATAATATAACCTTATACCTGCTTTCAAAGATGTTTGCTTTAGCTACGTACCTATAGATGTAGCTATAGATTGCTGTAAAAATTTCCCACGGGAACTATGGAATTTCCCGGAATAAAAAGTAGCCTATGTGTTATTCCGGGTTATAATCTATCTATGTTCCAAATTTCAGCCAAATCGGTTCAGTAGTAGCGGCGGGAAAGCGGAACAAACATACAAACAAAGTTACTTTCCCATTTATAATATAAGTATATATATATACATATATATATATATATATACATATATAGTAAGGATATACCCACAAATGATGCATTTATGATGCATATTCAAATATATTAATTTTATTTAAAATATATAGTTCAACTCAGTCTGTCCTTTGCCTTTAGGTAAATAAATGGTTGCGTGGTAAAATCCTGGACGAACAAAAATATTATGCCTTATAATGAGTTTGTAGCCCTAAAATATACTACTTAAATATTTAATTTACTAGAGTAAATATGTTTCTTAATGCCTACTTAATAGTTAAAAAGTAGTATCGACTATCGTACTACGATAAGAATTTCTACCAGTATTTTTCTCCACTAGAATATTTTACTTATATCCGAATTTTAGTATTTTTTATTTAGGCAACACCATAGGTGTAGAATATTGATAATATTATGATACTGAAATGTGAGATGAGATTTACAGCAGAACAAATAGAACTGCATATAATTATTATTTGATAGGTTATTGCCATATTGAGTTTTTTAATTTACACTAATTAATTATACCATATTCGTGATAATATTCTTAAGAACAGTGCAATCTTTCATGCAGTTCCTTGTAATTTGTAAACATATTTTTACATACTTTCGTTATATGTATTTAAAAATTGCCGAAATACTTATTATGTACAAACAAAATATAGGTCTACATTGTACAAAATGATGTACTTCGCCTAAGTTTACTTAAATCATTATTTTAGTTTTTATAAAAAGAATATCTTATTTTTATTTAAATGTGACTTATTGTGATCATGTGTTACAGGAAATATAATTACAGAAATATTTTTCAATGAAAATCTGCTGTTGTTTATTTTACTAAAACCTAACCTAACCATAGACTGATTTTTACTGTTTTATTTACTCCTGAGATAGTACAGAAGTGGAGCCAATACCTCTGTGGAAGAAGAAGAGTGGTAATTAGGGCATGCAGAACCGGTTCCGGTTCTTAATTTTAAATTCCCGGTTCTGCACCGAGCTCAGAACCGGGTACCCGGTATTTCCCAGTTCTTGGTAAAAAAGTTTTATTATTTTAATTAAAAGCATTTTTTTAATATTCCTACAAAAGACATCCTATTACGATTTGTAGTAAACATAAAGTAGAAAATTCTTTCCAAAAAAGCGAATTAAAATGCCACTACAAAGAGTGAAATAACTTTTAATGTATACCAATTTGATGAGTGACACTGTGTAATTAGGAGGAATCCGAAAAATAGCTGCAGTTCCAGTCTGCGATCTTACAGTCAATTACCGTTTACAATTACTTTGTTTTACGGGACGATAAAATACGTAATAATTGTATTTTTTTAAAGAACCGGGAGAACCGGGAAGTCATATTCAGAACCGGTTCTTTTAAGACCTTAAAAATCCCGGGATTTTAAGAACCGGGAAATCCCGGGTGCATGGTGGTAATTCTTCTAACTTCTGCCGCTGCACGCGGGGCCTGTTGCCCGGCAGGCTTTGCCGTAAACCCCGTAAGTACTTATGGGCCTGTTTCCCCGTTTTATTGCACCACGGGCAGCGAGAGGGCTATTGCGTCCTTCTTATGAATATGCTTTGCTAGTTTTTCTGACAGTCATATTTTGAGACTTCCAATAAAATATGAGAATGAACAACCAAATGTAGTTGAGTATTTATATCATTAAGTAGGTATACCTATTAGACGTATACAGATCAGAGAAGGATACAGGGTGGAATTTTGTAATGCAACCGAAAGTACTCTTAATACTGTAGATAGAAAAATTTTCTCAAAGAAAACATTTCTTAATTTTTGAATACAAAGAAAACTGCATTCAAAGATTTTCGAAAATTTTCTTACCACACCCGGTAATCAAACCGACTAAAGTCTGTAAAAATTACAACCTGTACTTTTATTGCATCGATCGTTAGGATCAATTATAACGATCTCATCTCTCTAAGAAACTTGATGTATCAAATTCCACCCTGTATACCTACTTAATAAAATTACGGTAATTCCCACTTGTTCTATGGAAAAAGTAACGGCACAAGATGACTTATATTGTCTCGTTTCTATATCCATAGTAAAGATATACCTACAACTTTACAAGCATACAACCATGTGTAGATATTACGTTCCATGGAACAAATGGGAATTTACCGAACATCCGCCTCAGTTCGTGTACACATTTCCACACCACCCGTGAGGTAGTGTACCTTTGGCGCATTTTTTTTAACGTGGTTTCCCCAGTAGGTATAATCCACGATCCAGACATATACCTAGAATCAAGACAGACTGATTCTGTGATTCTATTTCAAGTTTAATCGAGGTTAATCTTAGTATACTGCAAAATAATGAAATAATGGACGAACTTTTAACAAAAAAAAATCGTCTAAGTGAGAGTCAGACTCGCGCACGAAGAGTTCCGTACCATAATCTATAAAAACTGCAAAAAACCACGTATGGGAAGCCTCCTTTGATGTTTATTTTATTTTGTTTTTAGTATTAGTGGCTAACTATCACGGTTTAATACATAAAGCCTGTTGGCAGACGGACGGCGGACTCTTCGTAATAGCGCCCAATATATTATAATATTACCAACAGAACTGACAGAAGGGCTGGCTTATTTTTTGCGCAACGTATCAACCTAGCTGTTCAACGCCGAAATGCAGCCAGTATTCTTGCCACCATTCCACGCGGGCAAGACTTGTATAGTAATTAGAATAAGCTAGTGATAAGTTTTATTGTAAGTAAGTATTAAAAAATAAAAAAATATTACCAACGTAACTAATATGTTTTTACCATGTAGGTGCGGAACCCTGCAAACCATATTAGCCAATTTTGATACATTTATTCACAAAACGTTATAAATGACTGACAGACGTAAAAATTGGTTGTCTGTAAAGTCGGTTTACTGACGATAGTTGAACGTGACAACTCTCGCTTGCACTTCAAGCCTTACCTATAGAATTCATAAAAAGTTTTCTTCGATCTGTAAAAATGGAGTAAATACTTCTAGGTTTGCCCCTTCTTTTGGATTGCCTCATTCCTTGGAGTCTTTACGGTTAGTTTACGCTCTACTGTGACTGTGGTTTCTAGCACCTTTGAGGGTTGCTCATTTTAATAGTCCGTTGAAACCAATTCCATTTCCCAATAATTCACGATTTAGTAACATAAAAAATATATGGGCTTTCCATTGTTCAAACCTACTTTAATTTCATTATCATCTTCGGTGTTTCAATACCAACCAATTTGGTAGTAAAATCCTGTCTAGCGTCGGGTCTGACATATACCTTCTTCATTCACCGTCGTTTTGTCTTCAAGATTCCTGAAAAAAAGACGCTGAAAAGAAGCCAGCCGAAGCTGTAGTATTGTATTGATTCTGATTGTGCTAGAAACGGGGAAACGTTTATTTTGGCGGTCGCATTTTTTTTTTATCAACAGCCATTTTTTTACAAAAAGAAAAACAAAACCACAAGCCTCTCTTTTCTTGTGTTACAACTATCGTACAAACGAGCAACCGCCTTCAAAAAATACGCACTGACTTTGTCGAAAAATATTTTTTTTTCCGCCATATTGCATTTTTTTGACGGGTGGGTGTTATTTTTTTTTCTCATAATAAATGTTTTACAATAGTTTTTAACCTAAGTCAGCAACATACTATAAAGCTAATTAAAATCTAATTAATTATTATTATAAAAACCTTAACTAGAAAACAAAGGACAAGCAAAACTATGTACAATTGGGTATATTTAACTGCGAAAAGAGGGTAAAGTACCAGAATTCGCCAAGGTATATGCAGCCCGCTAACCCGCACTTGGTCATCGTGACGGGCTATTGAAAATGCGTATAGGGGACACTCATTATCATGAGAGTTTGGGTCTATTTCTGCGATGCCACACAGGAGAAGCAGTGTCTGGTACTTTCGCCATTTGGGCTATAGGTAGTTTGTCCTGGTTGCCCAGTTCGTGCAAGCTGCAAGCATCGGTTCTTTATATGTATAAGTCTGTACTTTTGTTTATGTGTGCACAAATCAGTGAAAATAAATATTTGTTTTCATTCAATTCATTAATTCATTCTTAATCTTAGTAGGTACTACGTGGTACTTACGAGCACTACATACCTAGTTTCTATAAAATAATAGTTAGTAGGTACCACGATCTCATCCCATGTTTCCGATGCATTTTTAACTAGTGTAAGACAACTTACTATGTAGACTCACGTAATCATCTAGCAACAAGGTTATCTTGTAGACTTTAGTTGACTTGGTCTATTTCTAGACTTTATACATACCCGTGTCTACGCCCCTGCTTAAAGTAACGACACCTCAAGAAACATTAAAATCATCTTCGATCACCGATATATCATTCCCAGGAAGAGTCTGTTTTTAATCGACACCATAAATCTACCATCAAGTTCTGCCTACAAGTTTTATACGAGCGATCTTTATCTACATAAATCACACATCCGCTACTTGAGCTGGTCGTTAACTAAGGCATCAAACACACGGCAGGTGGGGCGGAGGTGTACGGGGCAAAAGTCACGGAATATTAAATTCCACCGTAAATGCCGGCCGTTGACAACGATGTAATATCATCCATGAAGTTGGTATGTCAATTAGATTTGATAACCTAATACTGGAAAATAACAATTGTTCTCCTGCCACTCTAATTTTCTCTGTAAAAAATTGTGTCGCAAAGACAATAAATTTTTTTAAACTTCTTTATTAAAATAGGTTATAGGGTTCCTAAGACGTATTGGAAAATCTTGGAGCTAGTCATATTAACGGCGTACAAGCCGTATTTAAGCGATTTTGAATGAAGTTTTATTTAAAAACTATAAAGACAATTACTTTAAAATTTTAAAGCAGTAAAATCGCTTAGAAGCAGGTACAAGATTGGATGAAATTCTTTGCAACAGCGAACAAGGATTGAAAAATACTCACACAATATTAGATTATAGAATAAGTAAAGATTTCCATAGCTGTAGCGATATAAAGTATTATAATTAATGATCCTCAGTGCAGTTAAGTTTTACCCAATGTTTACATTAAAATCTCAAATTTACATATGTATATAAAGAAAAAAATTATACTAGTCCTAAGTATGTAAACTTTATAATAATGCTAAATCACGCAAGAAAAAGATAACAACAAAAAATTAAAACTAAACCCAATTGAATAAAATCGATATGCCAATGTTAATATGTAATTGAAATTAGGTATTTCTGTGTTTATAATTATTATACTTACCAGCCTGTAGAAACAGTTCAAAATAATAATCGCTCAAAAATAATTTAAACAGTTTAAAATAACTAATAAATAAACATTAACGTTAGTTTGTTTAAAATCTGAAAAATATATGTATATTTTTTTCGTCACGTCCTTTTTATTATTCCCATTTTATGAATATATATTAAATATCTGGGTGACCGAGTTTTGCTCGGTAGTATTACAGCTACTCACCAATAGATGGCAGCAGGAGTTTACTGTAATAGTTTTACTTTATCGCCAATAGATGTCAGGTATAGATTTATTTATTTATTTTTTTGGTAAATACGACATTTTCTAAAAATGAATCCTAGTATAGTACGATTCACGAAAGATGACCACAAATGGCGGGTCTTTTCTTCATGTACACTCATGAAGAAAAGACTTAAGCCAAAATAATTACCATATATTAGTTAAATAAGACCATAATATTAGTTAGATAAGTCCAAAGAGACCTAAAATAGGCCCGCCATTTGTGGTCATCTTTCGTGAATCGTACTATAATTCATCTTATTTCCCCCAAAATCCCTTTATTGCTATATTTTATACAATCGTCGTAATTGCTTATGACGCATACGTCCGCTAAGGCAGTTTTTTATGATTAGCCCTTAAGGGGATAAAAGGGGGTCACGCAAGCGAAGCAGCGGGCGCCCACTTCATTATAAAATTGCATTTAAATCCATGCAGGAGTTATATTATTGGATTTAATCAACTTTTATATTATGTTATAATTATCGAAAATTATAACATAATATAAAATTATCTTCTTGCGGATATTTGAAACCAAATACAAAATTAAAGCAAAGAAATCTCAAGAGTTAGTCCGAAGACAAGTCAGAAGTCACTACAATAAGGGCTTCCATTGGTGCCACTGGCACAAGAGGTCAATAATAATTAATCAATTATTAGACTTTTTTATTTAGGGCCGATTTTTCAATCACCAGAAACGTTAACTAAGGAATAAATATGACAAAATCTATCAAAAGATTTTGTATGGCATATGTTTCAAATGTATTCCTCAGACAGTCTATCTGGCGCAACCTACAAGTAAATAAAAAAGGCTGATTGTGTGAGGGCTTAGGGCCTTTCTTCCCAACAAATCAAAAGTAATTTACGTTTACGCTACCCGACATTTATTAGGTGAAACAAGTTCTTAACCTTTTGTAGTAGAGGCGATGACGGACTGGTCTTAGCCTCCGTTCTGGGAACAATATACTCTTTCCATTCGTGTATATTCTCTTCGACACATGAAACTGATATAGCAATAGCGAGGGACCAGAAAGAGACCACTTTACCTGTACCTCTCTCTGGTCCCTCACTATTGCTATATCTGTTTCATGTGATTTCATGAGTCAAAGAGAAAATAAACTAATGGAAAGTGTATAAATAGGCCTAATAAAGCAACAACCTACATTGCCTTCATATGCACCGTAAAAAAGCCATGTCCAAAGTCGTTTTTCGATTCCCATTCTCCCTACTATTACACATTCAAACGTTCAGAATTTCGATTCAAAAAATTTCGATATTTGTAATTCTGTTAGCTGTGTCAACCTATTTTGACTTTTGTTTGTTAACTTAATTTGGGTGCAACATTTTTATTACATAAAAACCGTTTTACTTTTAAGTTTGAGTATAATTCGCCGGCCAGAATTCAAATTTTATTAAAAAATTTTCGCAAATATAACGCTACCTTTACAATGTAGACTTTTGGCAATTAATTTTGTGCCGAGGATAGTATCACAGTTTTTTTTTCATAATGACATTTCAAAAAAATGTCAGTCACCTCAGATTGTTTCCGTAGAGATCATTTCTGCAGTTTCCCAGATTTGGGGCTATTGCGAACCAATAAATAAATATAAATAAAATATATACGGGACATTTTACACATCGCAATCTAGCCCCAAAGTAAGCGATAGCTTGTGTTATGGGTACTAGATAACTGATAAATATACTTACATACTAATATACATAAATACAATATATTGGAAAACACCCAGACACTGGAAAACAATCATGCTCATCACACAAACATTTAGGTACCAGTAGTGGGAATCGAACCTACGACCTCCGGCGCAGACAGCAGGTTCGCTACCACTACGCCATTCGGTCGTCAATATGAAGTATATGAGTATTTTTTGTATGCGCAAAACATTGCAATAAACCTACAATATACTATTTTATACTATAGTAGTGTTATTATCTCGCTGCAGACTCGGCCATAAATCATTCGAGTGTTTCGCTTTTGTTGTTCACTAAAATACAAAAGCAGCAGTGAAGCTCAGCAGTGAAATACAAAAGCGAAACACTCGGATGATTTATGACCGAGTCTGCAGCGAGATAATAACAACTACTATAGCCTGCTATTTGCGAAAACTAAATAAAATTAGAATTTTGGCGGGCGGAAGGTCCCACTTTAACGAAGTACTCTTGAACTGATTATAATAATCCGTGAATAGACACAGTTAATTGTAACGTTTTGATAAGTATTACTTTCTATTATTGCTTCTCAGAGATATATTTTGGTTATGTTTTATTAAGCTATACTTTTCACGCGATATTATCTGCCCGCGGCTAATACCAATATTTAAATTGTCTTTAACTCATGTGTAAGTCTGTCCAATTTATCTTAATGTTTGTTTTTGTATTGTCTTAACTACGTGGTGTCTTAATTCCTTGTCACTTCATTTATCCCCTAAAAACACCTAAAATTTATTTTGAAAAAAGGAATACAGCAAAATTTTTGTACAATATTTTAAATATAAGTAAATCATAAAAATGTTTCATACACCCAATAGTACATGACCTTATTTATTTGATATTTATTATTTGTACAGTAATAAATCTATAAGTGATTTTTTACTCTATTACTTTACCTAGTTTTAGTAGCATTAGCATTTATAGCGATTACTTAATTCCGAATTCTACTAAAATTTGAGTATGCTATCTTAGTTTTCACTATCAATTAATTTAATTCCGTATGATTTAATATACGCATAATATATAAATTATCGTAATATTTGTGATGTGTAGTTTTGACTTAGTAATAAATTTCAATAACTTTTTTAACTTACGCAATAAATATTTAAATACACCTTAAATATCATACCTCATAAAATCAAATAAATTTTAGGTTATACTGCAAATAAATAATAATCAACTCAAATTTAACAAGTACAATATAGTATATGTTAATGGCGTACGAAAAGATCAAGTAATGTAGGTTCGACTTATTTCATATTATGCTTGTATGATCAGGCAAAAAGGATTCGTTATTTCATTCTCCGATTATAATTAATTATTAGTATCCCTCTACTATGCATTGCTACTATTGCTTCTAAAATTACCTACTTCAGCGTAAACACACCAGTATAGGACACGTTTATATAGGACTCTAACCGCAATAGTAGCAACACTTGCGAAATCTTTAATTAATTTTCTTCAATATGTACTAAGTGCTTAGTTCCAAATTTAACGTCGAATTTTCGTTAGTTTTCTACTTAGATATCATAGTAGTACAAGGATACCAGTACCATTAAGAGGAAACGATAGTGGTATTTTTCCATACAAACGTTCTCGCCTGTTTTCTTACTGGTTTATATGAACTTGGAGCAATGATTTTTTATTTTTAATGAGCTGGTCAAAATTGCCTATTTAGACCAGCGGGTCTAAATAGTAAATAGGCAATTTTGAGCATTTTGTAAGGCTAAAGATAATGTATTATCAAAAACGAAAACATAGAAGACATTGATATTTATTTTTCTGTAAAAAATCATTTTCTGTAAAAAATCATTGCTCCAAGTTCATAAACCAGAAAGAAAACAGACGAGAACGTTTGTAAGGAAAAAGACCACTATCGTTTCCTCTTAAGATATTTTACCACCATTTTTTTAGTAGTAGCAATAGTAGCAACACCTGTGAAATTCAAGGATGGTTTCAATATTGAGTAAGCTTTAAAAAAAGATAATAAACTTTCAACTACCTATCGCTACTTTTGCTACTAACTAACCTAACATTAACGTTAAAGAGACCAGTAGCACTTATGGCATAGCTTATGTTGAGCTGCAAGTAGCAGATGGTAGCAGTAGCAGCAGCAGTAGCAGTAGTGTGAGTAGCAAAAGTAGCACCGCCAGCGTCGCCAGCGAGGGTCGAAGGTCAACGTCTCCAGGAGCGGTCCTCTTCGTCTTCTTCCTCCTCGTCGAAGCGCAGAAGCGCGTCCTCCGACAGCTCCTGCGGCGTCTGCAGAAAGTTTTTAATACATAAAAAAAACTGTGTGAGTGCCGCACAGTCTTAGGAAACAATATGGACTGGCCCGGTCTAAAGCACGGTCGCGGAGCACGAAGAATTTCGTACATTAACCTGTTACTACCTGTCTCTGTCACTCCCGCGTCAAAATAATGCGGTCACGCTCGCACAGGACGGGGTCATTGCATCTGTGCGAGCGTGACCGCATTATTTTGACGCGGGAGTGACAGATTGTAATAGATAGACATATATATATGACAGATAAATACTACTATTTTTAATCTGTCAAGTGGCGTACAAGATGGCGTCCACCTAGGCTAGTAACTCGGTACTTGAACATTTGACAACAAATCTTGGCGCTCACAATAGCGCCGCATGTCACGCAAGGCTAGGCTAGAATGAATGAATGGGGCATCTCCGTAGTTTTGTTATCTCTGTGGAGTGCCGACCGAAGTGCCTGTGAAACTAGGTAAATAAACTTATAAACAGAGATGTCGGTTACGGTAACAGAGGTTTCTTTTTGAAAGAAAAATGTAACAGAGGTATATGGTAACTCATCTTAAAAACGCGCCTAAAGCTTCTCTTCGAAAAATCGTATATGTATTGAATGCATATAAAAATTACCGTACTTGGCGGATTTGCACCCGTCTTCCAGCTCTCGCGTCTGGCCAAGTCATTATCTGCTTATTAAAGCACCGTTCCACTATAAATTGCACTTAATTGTGTCGTAGCTAGAGTCACTATTTACTTAAATGTTCTTGCGGAGGAGTAAGGCACTATGAGGTAATCGGTGTCTCACCTGCAAGTGTTTGTGTTCGGGCGCGGGGTTGTCGCTGGCTCCGTTGTGCGCGGGCGCGGCGCTCAGCGCCTTGTTGTTCGTCACCCACGTTATCTGCAACGCGAGCGCACGGACATGTAGGCGGCTTGCGTAAATTGTAGGAAGGATACAATCCTACGTACTAGCTGTACTAGTAATCTTTTTTAGGGTATTCAAGTGACAAAAATCAACAACAACAAACCAATTCCCGTTCATTTTATTGAAATTGGTGAGGTCAATCAATACATTAGCACTTTAGTAAAGTTTGTTTAACATTGTTCTCTGTGTGTATGCGTGCGTGCACGCGTGAGTAAGTGTGGTAAGTCTGCGAGCGTGTGATGTAAGTCTGCGTGTGTGCGTATAGTAAGTCTGCGTGCGTGTGATGTAAGTCTGCGTGCGTGTGATGTAAGTCTGCGTGTGTGCGTATAGTAAGTCTGCGTGCGTGTGATGTAAGTCTGCGTGTGTGCGTGTAGTAAGTCTGCGTGCGTGTGATGTAAGTCTGCGTGTGTGCGTATAGTAAGTCTGCGTGCGTGTGATGTAAGTCTGCGTGCGTGTGATGTAAGTCTGCGTGTGTGCGTATAGTAAGTCTGCGTGCGTGTGCTGTAAGTCTGCGTGTGTGCGTATAGTAAGTCTGCGTGCGTGTGATGTAAGTCTGCGTGCGTGTGATGTAAGTCTGCGTGCGTGTGAGGTAAGTCTGCGTGCGTGTGATGTAAGTCTGCGTGCGTGTGCGTGTCTACGTGTGCGTGCACGCGAGCGCGTCACTCACGGAGAGCGTCCTGTCGTTGAACTGTCGCGCGCGCAGCAGCGCCTGCTCGGCGTGCGCGCGCGCGCGGAACTGCACCACCAGCTCCGGCACCGACAGGTTCACCTCCTTGGCGGTGATCTCGCCGAATTGCTGCACCCACGACAACAACATCATCATCATCGCTCACCACATATGAAAGCGTACTACATATAATTTTCCCATAGCTTTTCAATATTAAAATTGGCAACTCTTACACATTTTTCCTTGATTTGGTCACCTCTCAGGCTTGAAGCAGGATGTAATATGACTGTGTTTGGAACCAATAGTCCAACAAAAATGCTTAAACCCTTTGGCGGCGAGAACCCGGCAAAAGGAACACATCGCGGGGTCAATTCGACCTACCAGGAACATGATCTTACCGCGAAGTGCTGCTGCAACGCCTCCAGCTCCTCAGGCTCGAAGCCGGAGACCAGCAGCGCCCGCGGCCGATGGTCCACCGACTGGTTGACGCTGAACCCCTTGGCGGCCAGACCGCCGCGCGTGTACCGCATCGCGGGGTTGAAACGACCGCCCCTGCTTTGGAAACGTACATCGTGTTATATGACAAGAATTCTTGGAATGACAGGGATATATTTCCATCTCCTCACGAGATATCTTTAAAATTATGTAATAATTTTTATATTATTTAAGAAATTGTATAAAATGTCATTTTTTTTGAAAAGAGCAAGTGCCGAGTTTCTTGCCACTTCTTCTCGATGCAAACCTGCTTTCCGAACCTGGCGGTAGAGTTTTGACTTATTAATTGGGCCTATGTGAAAATAAAGATTTTTCATTTTCATTATGTGGATACTAGTTATTTAATTAGACTGGCAGAACAAAAGTGGAATTAATTTCTTAATTTTTATTTTCGTAACAGACAATGCACATTACTTTGCACGTACTATGTTCATCTAGAGCGTATCGGCGAGATCTAACGATAGCTCAAACCAAACTAGCTCCGTATGCATTTCTATGGCACAAATTGAACAGAAAACAGTCCAAAATAACCGCAACCGATAAGGGACCGTATCAAAATTCAGTTTCTAGCTTCTACTTAATATAATTCACGACAAATACAAGCCAAGGTCTTACCTAAGTTTTCTTTTCACAATACGGTAGCTTGAAAAGGTAAAGATAATTTTAATTTCACAATAGTAAAATTGACGATTTTGACTTTGCAAAATAATGGAGATATTTTCCAAGTTTATTTTTAATTTACAATCGAAGTGAGGTTCCACTGCTTTTTAATTTACAGTCAAAGTGACGTCACATTGCAATCCAACAGCAAATTTGGCATTTGAAGAACAAATAAAATTTTGCCCTGAATGAACTGAACGATGACCGGAAATTAGTTACGGGCATTAAAGCCTCCCCCACACAGGCGCGTTATTATCGCGCGATAATATCGCAAGCGTTATTGCGATAATGCGTCCCGATTCCTTGCACACAGCTGCGTTTTATCGCGCGATAATAACGCGCAGACGGACGCAGCGTCCCGCGTTATTATCGCGCGATAATATCGCATGCGTTATTGCGATATCTGTTTTTAGTAGATGGAACGGAAGTAGGACGCTGCGTCCGTCGTCCCCCACACAGGCGCGTTATTATCGCAGCAGTGTGTAACTACTTGATCATCCTAATACAAAATGTACTGAAAACAGATATCGCAATAACGCTTGCGATAATATCGACCGATATACTTCCATTGCGGCGTTATTATCGAAGCAGTGTGTAACTACATGACCATCTTAATACAAAATGTACTGAAAACAGATATCGCAATAACGCTTGCAATATTATCGCGCGATAATAACGCGCCTGTGTGGGGGAGGCTTTAGTGTGTCTTTGTTTACTGTAGGTACGTTTAATGCTTGAGTGAAAGTCAATTTTGAAAATATTAACCCTGAACTTGTGTGTTTCTAACATATTAGATTTTATTTAAGATTTTAAGCTATTATTCGCAAAAAAAGCTAGGCATTGTAGGTACCTGGAGTGCGGCCTGCGCGCGGCGGCGTGCGAGGGGAACTGCAGCGCCATCTGCCGCCGCATCTCCGCGATCTTCCGCGCCAGCTCCGTCACGTCTTGGCCCTCCTGAACATAAACATTGTAGGTACCTGGAGTGCGGCCTGCGCGCGGCGGCGTGCGAGGGGAACTGCAGCGCCATCTGCCGCCGCATCTCCGCGATCTTCCGCGCCAGCTCCGTCACGTCTTGGCCCTCCTGAACATAAACATTGTAGGTACCTGGAGTGCGGCCTGCGCGCGGCGGCGTGCGAGGGGAACTGCAGCGCCATCTGCCGCCGCATCTCCGCGATCTTCCGCGCCAGCTCCGTCACGTCTTGGCCCTCCTGAACATAAACATTGTAGATACCTGGAGTGCGGCCTGCGCGCGGCGGCGGGCGAGGGGAACTGCAGCGCCATCTGCCGCCGCATCTCCGCGATCTTCCGCGCCAGCTCCGTCACGTCTTGGCCCTCCTGAACATAAACATTGTAGGTACCTGGAGTGCGGCCTGCGCGCGGCGGCGTGCGAGGGGAACTGCAGCGCCATCTGCCGCCGCATCTCCGCGATCTTCCGCGCCAGCTCCGTCACGTCTTGGCCCTCCTGAACATAAACATTGTAGGTACCTGGAGTGCGGCCTGCGCGCGGCGGCGTGCGAGGGGAACTGCAGCGCCATCTGCCGCCGCATCTCCGCGATCTTCCGCGCCAGCTCCGTCACGTCTTGGCCCTCCTGAACATAAACATTGTAGGTACCTGGAGTGCGGCCTGCGCGCGGCGGCGTGCGAGGGGAACTGCAGCGCCATCTGCCGCCGCATCTCCGCGATCTTCCGCGCCAGCTCCGTCACGTCTTGGCCCTCCTGAACATAAACATTGTAGGTACCTGGAGTGCGGCCTGCGCGCGGCGGCGTGCGAGGGGAACTGCAGCGCCATCTGCCGCCGCATCTCCGCGATCTTCCGCGCCAGCTCCGTCACGTCTTGGCCCTCCTGAACATAAACATTGTAGATACCTGGAGTGCGGCCTGCGCGCGGCGGCGTGCGAGGGGAACTGCAGCGCCATCTGCCGCCGCATCTCCGCGATCTTCCGCGCCAGCTCCGTCACGTCTTGGCCCTCCTGAACATAAACATTGTAGGTACCTGGAGTGCGGCCTGCGCGCGGCGGCGTGCGAGGGGAACTGCAGCGCCATCTGCCGCCGCATCTCCGCGATCTTCCGCGCCAGCTCCGTCACGTCTTGGCCCTCCTGAACATAAACATTGTAGATACCTGGAGTGCGGCCTGCGCGCGGCGGCGGGCGAGGGGAACTGCAGCGCCATCTGCCGCCGCATCTCCGCGATCTTCCGCGCCAGCTCCGTCACGTCTTGGCCCTCCTGAACATAAACATTGTAGGTACCTGGAGTGCGGCCTGCGCGCAGCGGCGTGCGAGGGGAACTGCAGCGCCATCTGCCGCCGCATCTCCGCGATCTTCCGCGCCAGCTCCGTCACGTCTTGGCCCTCCTGAACATAAACATTGTAGGTACCTGGAGTGCGGCCTGCGCGCGGCGGCGTGCGAGGGGAACTGCAGCGCCATCTGCCGCCGCATCTCCGCGATCTTCCGCGCCAGCTCCGTCACGTCTTGGCCCTCCTGAACATAAACATTGTAGGTACCTGGAGTGCGGCCTGCGCGCGGCGGCGTGCGAGGGGAACTGCAGCGCCATCTGCCGCCGCATCTCCGCGATCTTCCGCGCCAGCTCCGTCACATCTTGGCCCTCCTGAACATAAACATAATACACACGAACGTTTGTATGTTTAAATAAATATAAATATATACGGTACATTTTACACACCGCAATCTAGCCCCAAAGTAAGCGATAGCTTGTTTTATGGGTACTAGATAACTGATAAATATACATACTTACATAAATATATTGAAAAACACCCAGACACTGGAAAACATTCATGCTCATCACACAAACATTGACCAGTAGTGGGAATCGAACCCACGACCTCCGGCGCAGACGGCAGGTTAGCTACCACTACGCCATTCGGTCGTTCGGTTTGTGTGTGTGCATATGCTTGTCATTCCTACACACTGCGACTACTGAACCGAATTAGCTATTTGGAATGGAGATAGATTTTTATGACACTTAGGATGAGTCATTTAATTTTTCTATAAGGCTATAGTAAATAAGCTTAGGTCTGATCATTTTGGTCAACAAATAAAGGTCTTGAATAGTTCTGTTAAACTCAAGCAAATAGTTACATGCAGACCTATAACTAAAAATAAGTTAATGCGGTTCAAAGATAAAATATCTTCTACAGTTCCTGCCTTAGTCTTTGAACATGAGCACCCTGATAGCATTTATGGAACCCTATTTAAAGCAATAGATTCGGAATTTAATAATATTTTTAAATTTAAAAAGATAGATATTATGAACAATAAATTAAAATTCAGCGATTGGGCAACTATCGGGATTCATAAAAGTAGAAAAAAGTTATATGAGCTTTATGACGAAAGACAATTTAATAAATCTGCAATTTTCCTAGAACAGGTTAAAAATTATTCAAAAATTTTCAAAAATGTGTGTATTCAAGCTAAATCACTGCATATTAAAGAAAAAATTACTCAATCCGATAACAAGATAAGAACCACATGGAACATAGTCAACAGGGAAGCAGGAAAAACCAAATCGCGCAACCCGAAGATTGAAATAGTTGCAAATGGTAATAAAATAACATCCGATTTGGAGGTCGCGAATACCTTTGAAAACTATTTTCAAAATGTTCCTGTTTTGTTAACGGATTCTCTAAAGTCATCGCCAACAACAGCTCAAAAACTTTTAAGAGAAAACGTGAAAGAGTGCTCTGCCTTATTTAAATTTGAACATGTCACTGCAGCAGACATTAAAAAAACCTCCCGCCTGATAAAAATTAAAAGAACTGGTGACCTTTGGGGAATGTCTGTGCAAGTAGTTTTTAACATAATTGACTCCATTGCCCCTTATATGGCTGTATTATTTAACCAATGTATCGACCTAGGAATTTTTCCAAATTTAATGAAGCATAGTAAACTTATACCACTATTTAAATCTGGGGATAAACAGGACCTCAATAACTATAGACCTATTTCAATCTTACCAACTCTGAGTAAGATATTTGAAAAAATCATTCTTGACCAACTCCTTAGTCATTTTAATTCTAACAAAATTCTTCACTCCGAACAGTATGGTTTTACTAAGGGTAGGAATACAACTGATGCAGGTGCCAAGCTTTTAAGCCATATCTATGATGCCTGGGAACAGTCTCAGAATGCCATCGGAGTCTTCTGTGACCTGTCCAAGGCTTTTGATTGCGTTGAACATCAGACACTACTATTTAAACTTAGCCATTACGGCATCAAAGACAGAGCTCTTGATTTCGTTGCCTCTTATCTAAGTGATCGAACACAAAAGGTATGCATAAATGACATAAAGTCGCAGGGTTGTTCCCCCATAATGGGTGTGCCACAGGGTTCAATATTGGGACCTTTTCTATTTTTAGTGTACATAAATGATTTGCCGCACCATGTAAACGGTATTTGCGAGATAGTATTGTTTGCTGATGACACTTCTTTGATTTTTAAAACTGATAGAGGTAAAGACAACTTTGACGACGTAAATTATGCTATCGCGCATGTATCGCATTGGTTCACTGTTAACAATTTACTTTTAAACTCAAAAAAGACTAAGTGTATTGAGTTCGCACTACCAAACGTAAAAAACGTAGCTACCAACAAAAAGGTGATTGTGAATGGTGAAACACTGGAAATGGAAAACTCTACAGTATTTCTGGGGGTAACCTTAGACGATAAACTACAATGGGGCGCTCATATTGAGACTCTGGCAGGTAAACTTAGTTCAGCTGCCTATGCTGTGAGAAAAATTAGGCAGTTAACAGACATTGATACAGCCAGGCTTGTCTATTATGCCTATTTCCACAGTGTTATGTCCTATGGTATTCTATTATGGGGCAAAGCTGCTGAGATTCAAACTATATTTGTATTGCAAAAGAGAGCAATTAGATCTATATACAAAATGAAGCCACGCGAATCTCTTCGCCAAAAATTTAAAGAAATAGGTGTTCTTACAGTGGCATCTCAATATATTTATAATTGCTTACTCTTTGTACGTCAAAACATTAATAATTATAAGCAACGTATAGATGTAAGTAACCGTCCAATTAGAAATGGCGGACACAAGTTAGTTGTAGTACCACACCGTTTACGTAAAGTACAGAAGTCCTTTGTGGGGTTGAGTGTACGCTTCTACAATATGATCCCGAAGTCTGTTTTGGACTTACCTTTACACAGGTTTAAAGTCACTGTCAAAAAACATCTAATAAGTCGGGGTTACTATACTATTGAAGAATTCTTTAATGACAAGAATTGTTGGAATGATAGGGATATATTTCCATCTCTTCACGAGATATCTTAAAAATTATGTATTAATTATTGATATTATTTAAGAAATTGTATATAATGACATTTTTTTTGAAAAGAGCAAGTGCCGAGTTTCTTGCCAGTTCTTCTCGGTGCAAACCTGCTTTCCGAACCTGGCGGTAGAGTTTTGACTTTTCATAAGAGCTTATTAATTGGGCCTATGTGAAAATAAAGATTTTTCATTTTCATTTTCATTTTTCATTTTCAATACATACTTTCATAATGGTGATAAACATTTTAATGGTCATAGTAAAATTATACAAATTATTCTATGCTTTAGTATTCTGATACAAAAAACCTTAGTCCTGAGAAAGGTCTCAGGTTTTTTTTCTAAGCAAGGGCGTAGTAGTGGTATATACATATGTGGTATATACTTTGATCAGTGCTGAGTTTCTCGCCCGTTTTTCTCAGTGCAAAACAGCTAACAGTGGAGGAGTAAACATTTTGATTTTGGTACACATGAAACCGACCTGTTGTTTGGTGATAATGTCCAGCTCGGCGTCCAGGATTTCCTTCTGCGCCTCCTGTGGCGTCTTTGGCTTCTTCGCGTTCGCCTGCCGACAACAACCATCATTATCCATATTGAAGCACGGGATACCTATGAGTGCAACATTAGTTTTTGTTGATGCAAAACTTGGTACCTATTACTTTCTTGATACCTTTCACTGATTATATTTTATTTTATCAAAAATGTCAT
Organism: Coenonympha arcania; assembly: GCA_036785405.1. Taxonomy (NCBI): domain Eukaryota; kingdom Metazoa; phylum Arthropoda; class Insecta; order Lepidoptera; family Nymphalidae; genus Coenonympha; species Coenonympha arcania. The sequence continues at coordinate 17,070,630 of CM072062.1, forward strand.
CTACGCCCGAACGTTTTTTTATATAACAACATGAATCATTCGTTTTATTTTAAAATTATGTTTTTAATTATTTAGGTTAATACTTAGGATAATCTGATGAAAAATGAAAATATTATGGCTTATTTTCTGCACAATTTATGGACTTATATTCAATCACATTTTTATTAGTGCAGAAATGTAGCCATTATTCATATCCTTGATATTATTTCACGCGTGAAAGACTTGAGTGGGATAAATAATTATTTATATTTTTCTTGTAAAAAAAACTGCAAATTCAATTTTTTTTTCTATATAAAGTGCATCGGCAAAAACTAACGCTGTTAACTCGTACTACATTAGTAAAAATGAATACATACTTTCATTAGACATACACGTACATTGTACAAAACAAATGCCAAATGTACAGGCCACACCCATTTTTATAAGACAAGAAGACATGTTTCTTCAATGGGTCAATATGCAAAATGAACCATTTTATTCCACAAGACTTGTGAGTATACATATACACTGGGTTTATGGGAGATTATCAACAAATGAGACCCCGATTAGAAATGATTTGATGGATTTATAAACAATTTTTAGTGGTTCGCAATTCGCAAACTAATTACACATAGTTATGGAATCAAATTGTCGAAATGGCAGTATCCTCTTCATATGTTTATATAAAAATCTTTGCTTGAAAGGGTATATATTATGTATTTTAAGAAACAAGTTCGATTTCCAGTATCGGGTATCGATTACATGTCGATACCCGATATTCGAATTCGAAATAGCTCCTATAAACTATACAAATAGCTATTACAGGTACTTTTACAATGTTACTATCTACAACTCGTAAATAAACGGTAAACCTACTTTATATTATCAATATAATAAATAATAATAATTAATATAGAACGTTTCAAACTTACTTAGCGAATGGTTATGAAACTACAATTCGAATTATTTTCAAAATCGAAGTAGATGTAATCTGTTTTCCAAAGTCCAATAAAACTTAAGACAAACGAAGTTATTTACAAATAACTAGATCTATGTACAAAATACATATTATTAATAAATGAAACTAATCTAATTAATGCTTTTTTATTTAGCTACAGCCTATTGTACATATGAGCATGTAACGAATGATGAACACAATAAAAACGAACTTTGCGACGCGCATGCGCTGTGCTATACGATACACTAATTACGAATTTTATTTATTTTAATTTTTGCTATAATAGACATATATTTAGGTATATTGAAAATTAAAAATGTTATTTAAGGAAATCTCAATCTTTGCCGACGTTATAATATCTACATCTACATTATGTTACAGCCATAGATCAGATAGACACCTTTCTTTTTGAATTAAACAGTCTAGTAGCTCCTACTTTGTTTATGAGTAAATTTCATTCCGAAGGATCTTCTTTGAATATAATGTTTGAATAAAATATACTTTTTCTGGTATTGTTTGCAATAAAGTAATGCGTCTCTATGAAGCACACCTCTATGGAAAATGTTGGCTTTCTAGAGTGTTTTAGGTGACAAACATTGGAAAGAGTCGATGTAATTCAAGACTATTTTTATCTTTAGTGAACTGGCTGTTACTCGTCTAAAAAAATACAAAGCGAGTGTTTCTTAGAACTTTTTAGTTCAAGATAAAGCGGTTCAAATATTTCTTGCAAAGTTTCTTATTTAAAACCAGTGAAGAATCTCAAAGAGCCGTCGAATGACTACGCATTTGAAATCATCTTGCTTAGATTTCATAATAAGCGGAAAAGATTATATTATTTATATCACATAAGCCAAAGAAATAACACGCCAAAAAGAACAGAAACACAACCATCGGCATAAAAACAGAAATAGCAACGGTAAAAAAAAAACAATAAAAAAAATCATGCTATTGAAAGTAAGAATAACTTGAGAAAGAACAAAAATATTACAATTCTATAAATTATGATTGGACGCTCAAGTAAAATATACTTAGTAAAGTTCTTTTTTCTTCAAAAAATGTTAATATTGTAAAGTAATAGTGTATATATCATTGTAGCTGCTATAAACTCATTCAATACAAATAATTTTTGGAACTAATTCTGTAGGAACAAAGATAATATTCTTATAATGAAGTTGCATTAGTATTTAAGTGTTTTACGCTAACTTTTAATTATATGCATGGATACGTGCACCAATATAATATGTACGCCGCATGTGCATATGCGATAGTGACATGCACACACGATAATAATTTATTTTCATGACTGCGTGCGTCCGGGTAAAACGTACTGCGTTTTTCTTAACGTGAATTGATGATAATTAATAAACCCAATAAAAATATGGCAACATGGTTAATGATGAGTTCTTCAATGAAATCCCATACTTATTTGAGCTTTTTAAAACAAAGTTGAAGTGCCAAACGATTGTGATGAGATATGCGTGAGATACGCATGTGCATACATATGCGATATATGCACACGAAAATAAATTAATTTTATGACTGCGCGCGTACGGGTATAAAGTGCTGCAGTTTTTTATACATAATATTGATGATAATTAATACAACAAAAATATGTGGGGAAATCGATAATGATGTATTTCAATGAAATTCCTTCTTTGAGTTTTTAAACAAAGTTGAAGTGCAAAACGAGTATACGACGAGATATGCATGGGACACGTGCACCGATACATGTATAGTGACGTGTGCATATGCGATACAGTGATATGCGCACACAACACACGCGCATGCGCACGCAACGCTCGGTACCTGGCTCAGGTGGAGGCGCGACATCGATCTGGACACGGAGTCGTCCTGTCATTGCCAACATTGCGTTTAATTTTATAGCGTCTTAGGTATTTAAGGATTATCAAATTAAATAAATTAAAAGACCTAAAAATTAAAAGAAAAAAGAAATTGATAAAAAATTATGAAAACTCTTGAATGGATTAAGATCAAATAAAATAGCCCAAAGATACCAATTTAACATAATAATATCCAGATTTCAATTGCGTGAAACAAGCGTAGGTATCATTCGTTATCTATAGTAACAAATTTTGGGCTCTGACTGGCTGTTCAATAGAATCAAACCAGCCAGCCAACCAAGGAGCAGAATATCGACAGCGATACAAAATGAATGTTTTTCTTGTATAATCAATACACCACCAAATAAATAGACGGAAATCCTCATGATTGCGATATGTTGAATTATTTTATCAAATTTGCAATATTACCAATATTAAAGTTTCCTATGCTTTGGTGATTATATGCCACTCATAAGTAGGTAGGGTTTCTTTCGGATCAAATAAAAACGCATATTCATTACGGAAGATAAACAACAAAGGTATAATTATGGCAGGGGTTTATAATGAGCGAGCACTGACCTGCATCTGCTTGGCCATGCCGTTGTACGCGACCAGCTCTTTCCTCAGCTTCTCGATGCCCTCCTGCGACGCGTTGATCGCTTCCATTAGAGCCGCTCTCTGCGTCTCCGTAACGTTACCTGAGTTATATTTAATTGAAACATGTTACAAAAATCTTAAGATCTGTTAGAATTATTTGCGTGTGAATTGACGACACAATGCAAGTTGATGCACACAAGGACAATTGATGGTGAACCCAATGACAGTCGGTGAACACAATGAGAGTTGATGAACACAATGGGAGTTGGTGAACACAATGAGAGTTGGTGAACACAATGAGAGTTGGTGAACACAGTGCGAGTTGGTGATCACAATGAGAGTTGGTGATCACAATGAGAGTTTGTGAACACAATGAGAGTCGGTAAACACAATGTAAGTTGTTGGTGAACGCAAAGCGTATGCGTAGTGGTGGCAACACGCCGTGAGTGTTAGCCATTTATTTTAATTAAAAATAGGCTTAAATTAAGCCGTATACATTTTGAAGTGTGAAGTACACTCATATTACTTTTAATTGCGAATATTAAAAAACAATAATGATTATAGGCCAGCAATATTAGGAAACAAATTGATTGACTCATACAATGACAACTCACGGCTAAACTACAAGGAGCACGTGACGTCACTCACCGGTCTCGAGGCGCTCGATGAGCAGTTTCTGCTGCCTCAGCTGCGTCTGCAGCAGCGCCTGCGCGCGCCGGTGCATCTCCTGCACTTGTTTGCTCGTCGTGTCCGCCTTCTTCACCGGCTCCTTCTTCGGCTCCTGGCCGTTGGTCTCTTTGGCTAGCTGCATTAATAAAAATTATTATATTAAAACTAACTGACCCGGCAAACGTGGTTTTCCCATTCGGGATATAAAAAAAAGCTTACTACCTACTATCAGACTTACTGAACATACACAGAAAATTTCATAACAATCGGTCGAGCCGTTTCGGAGGAGTTTGGTAACAAAAATTGGCACGAGATTTTTATATATACAAGAAATATTACATTCTTTATTCAAAGAGATAGTGAACACGATGTGAGTTGGTGAACACAAGTGAGCAATCGTGAATAATTGGAGTACACAATATTAGTTTTTTTTTCCCTGTAGGAGGAAAATCTCATGGATGCCATTAAGACATGCCCGACTTCGCTGAAAGAGGTAGTATACCCAGCGACCTACGGACTAAAAACCTCCTACGCTCTGGCCACCCTTCCTGGAACCGCACGAAGCATTACTACAGCAAGAGGGCTGTCTGGCAGTGCTACACAATAATAGTTGGTAACCATAAAGTGAGTTTGTACACGCGGTATAAATTGGTATCGTGTGAGTTTGTGAACATTGCGAAACGATGAACACAATGTGAGTCGCTGAACAAAATGTAATCTCGTAGACAGTTAGTGTGCTGTTCATTTTCGCTCACCTTGTCGGCCGCGTTCTGTTTGTTGTCGGCGGTGGCTTTGATGTTGTCCCGGTTGATGAGCACCTTGTGTTGCGAGAGATGCGTGTTTCTGTCTGTCTGCTTGTTCACGTCGTTTCTCACTCCGCCGGGCGCCGTGTTCTCTTGTTTGTTCTGAAAAGACATGAAAAATTAACACTTTGACTTGTTTTTTTAATTTCATGGCTTTAATTTGTATTTGATACTTTTAAAACGTCTGTTCAGTCTCATACCCAATAATATCTGACTACAGTGCCCTTCAAATCAAAACACAGTAATGCTACTGAGCAATAGCTGCTTACCTAATCACACCAATGTTACAAGGGCAAAAGTTTGTGTGTGTAAGTTTGTTACTCCTTTATGTTAAAACTACTGAACCGATTTGGTTGAAATATATTACTACACTGGATTAGGTTACTTTTTTCGAAATCTTTTACGATTAATGTCGATTAACAGATTATAAACAGATCGTCACTCGCGGGACCTCTACCTGTCGATTATAATTATCGCATACATTTGTGAACGCTAACCATAAAGAATCTTTCTGCACAAGCTATAGATAGAATGAGCGATGTTTCTGCACCATTAGACGCTGAGACATAACATTTATTTCTCCCCAAAGTAAGCGATAGTTTGTGCACTAGATTACTGATACACAATATACACACAATAATAAATAAATATAATATTGAAAAACACCTAGACACTTGAAAATATTTATGCTTATCACACAAACATTTTCCCGTAGTGGGAATTAAACCCAGGACCTCCGACGCAGACGGCAGTGACGCTACCGTTACGCTATTCGGTCGTCAAATGGCTAGGGTTGCCAGTGTGGTGCTCACCTCAGGGTTGTGCCAGAACACCTTGATGAACCTGTTGTTGAGCACGGCCTCCGTGCTCTTGTACGCCACGTTGGCCTCCGTCGGGTTGGAGAATGTGATCAGAGCGCCTTCTGGATCCCCCTCGAAGCATACCTGCAATACATTCATTAGCTAATTAATATAATCACTTAAGGGGATTTATTGAATTTATTTTTGTCTTTCTCACTGTCACGGAGATTTGGTTGGTGCGACATGCAGCGTCGCGGAAGAATATAGCAGAAATACGACGTTTTACCTAATTACTCAAAAACTAAGCCAGTTATCAAAAATCTGTTCTAAGCGTTTTAGGATATTATTATTACCGATACATAAAAAACAAAAATTACAATTACATCCATTGTAGTTTCCGATAAAACATAGAAAAACTGAGATTTTGGAGCAACTTTTGGGAGAACTTTCTATCGAGAAAATTTTATCCAATCGTGTTTCTGCTTCTAAGCGATTTTAGATTAAAGACCCAAAATACATGACGTGTAAATTCATTCAGTCTTTATAGTTTTTGCATAAAACTTCATTCAAAATCACCTAAATACGGCTTGTAGGCCGTTAAGTACATACAGTCTAATTAAATTATTCATTACAGTAAGTAGTCATAATGACGCCCGTTATTCTTTAATCTGGTGATTAACGAAATTTCAACCTAAGTAAGCAAATTGGTCACCATTCATTAGGGATTGGATACTTTATTATGATAATAATCTTGAAAAATTACTGTGACTTAATTATTATTCAGTAGAAACTACCATTAATGGAGCGAATTGCCCTTCTGCCTTAGCACGATAACATATTTGAATACATCATCACCTACCATCAGGTGAGATCGCAAACAAGAAGAAACTTGAAGAAAAAATGATGTGTGTCGTGGAACACTCGGTAGACACAAAGTCTGAAATAGCACATTAAACAAAACTCCATTTTATATTTTCCAGTGTGATTTCTTCCATCGTTCGATTGCGTGGTGACGGGATTTTCGTCGCGCAAAAATCCATTTTTCTTTCGCCTAGCTCGTGTTACCGTCCGAAAAGAAACTTTGTTTCAAAAAAATTGGTTGTCTGTAAAGTCGGTTTACTGACGATAGTTAAACGTGACAACGTCAATGGAACGCCTCAGAGCGAGGTAACGCGAGCGAGGTAACGCCGGTAACGCCGGATGAGTCATGTTTTTTTGTGCGTGCAGCCGGCTCTATCGATTTATAAGACGTTGTCACGTCAAAAACGCCGGGATGATCATTAATCCCGGCTGGAGCCCTCACCTGTATGTTGACAATCTTGCCAAACTTGCAGAAGTGGTTGTTGAGGTGCGTGATGTCGTTGAGGCCCGGGGGCACCTTCTTCACCTCCAACGAACAGTTGGCGCTGTTGCGCGGGTGGGGGGGCCTCGACGGACCTGTGGACGCACAGAACAGTTAGGCGGTTGGGCAAAATTAGCCAGCCATTTAAATTTTATTCACCTTAGCCTTTCGCAAATTTGAAGTTCCATATGCTCATAAAATGCTAAAATACTCTGATATACAATCATTTTTGAAAAAGGGCAAGTGTCGAGTTTTTGCCACTTCGTCGTCGAGTAGTCGAAAACTTTACCCAAAAATCCCCATTCACATCATAAAATGATAGCTCCCTCTTCCCAGTGCCCCAAACGCCCATTTTATTTTTATAGTTATCCAGATTTGGAATCATTGTACTTCATCTATTCTATTTCTACAATTGCTATTGCAACATACTTCAAATTATTATTATAAATAAATAAATAAATAAATAATCCTTTATTTGCCAAATTGTGGGTACACAACAAGATGAAACTAAGCAATTACGCCAACACAATCGACTGTCATTGACAGTGTGCAAATACTTAGTAGTATCTAATTATATGTAATTATAAAATTAAAATTTGTGTTACATTATTTTGTCATCAAATGTAATAATAATAAGACATGCCAAATTATGTCGATATAATATGTCATTCCTATAATTTTTTTTTTAATTTCGTACCATAAACAATTTTAGAAACAGAGTAGAAAAGGTAAGATAGCTGCAGCTGCATATCGTCATCTCAGTCACTCACCGAGTCTGTTGTAGTCGAAGTTATTCTTCATGGGCGCGGGGTGGCGCGGCGCGGGCGGCATGGTCGCGCCCATGGGCGGCTCGTGACGGACTCTGTTCACAGGCGACGTACATTTAGCGATGTCAGTAAAGTAATTTTAAAACATTCAGTCCCTTCATTTGTAAATTTGCCTTTCTCTCACACCTATATATATAAAGATTATAGACTCATTTTTTATTTTTTATTTTTATTTTTTATTTATATTTATATATTCTCAAGACGTTCCAGCTACCCCGGGCTACGGCTGAAAATCAGCGCTGCGGGTGTACACTTGTACACCCGTAGCATCATGCTGAGCGGGGGCCATTTTAGTGTTTTGACACACAGGCGCATCTCTAATTTCTGTTTTATATTATTTTGTTGTTTCATAATTGATTGTATCTTGTGTGTGTGTGTGTGTGTGTTTGTGTGTGTGTGTGTGTGTGTGTGTGTGTGTGTGTGTGTGTGTGTGTGTGTGTGTGTGTGTGTGTGTGTGTGTGTGTGTGTGTGTGTGTGTGTGTGTGTGTGTGTGTGTGTGTGTGTGTGTGTGTGTGTGTGTGTGTGTGTGTGTGTGTGTGTGTGTGTGTGTGTGTGTGTGTGTGTGTGTGTGTGTGTGTGTGTGTGTGTGTGTGTGTGTGTGTGTGTGTGTGTGTGTGTGTGTGTGTGTGTGTGTGTGTGTGTGTGTGTGTGTGTGTGTGTGTGTGTGTGTGTGTGTGTGTGTGTGTGTGTGTGTGTGTGTGTGTGTGTGTGTGTGTGTGTGTGTGTGTGTGTGTGTGTGTGTGTGTGTGTGTGTGTGTGTGTGTGTGTGTGTGTGTGTGTGTGTGTGTGTGTGTGTGTGTGTGTGTGTGTGTGTGTGTGTGTGTGTGTGTGTGTGTGTGTGTGTGTGTGTGTGTGTGTGTGTGTGTGTGTGTGTGTGTGTGTGTGTGTGTGTGTGTGTGTGTGTGTGTGTGTGTGTGTGTGTGTGTGTGTGTGTGTGTGTGTGTGTGTGTGTGTGTGTGTGTGTGTGTGTGTGTGTGTGTGTGTGTGTGTGTGTGTGTGTGTGTGTGTGTGTGTGTGTGTGTGTGTGTGTGTGTGTGTGTGTGTGTGTGTGTGTGTGTGTGTGTGTGTGTGTGTGTGTGTGTGTGTGTGTGTGTGTGTGTGTGTGTGTGTGTGTGTGTGTGTGTGTGTGTGTGTGTGTGTGTGTGTGTGTGTCTTTTCCTAAATAAACGTTTTTTCTTTCTTTCTTTCTCTTCTTCTATATATAACATACTGACTAGCCTGAAAACAAGCCAGTATAGTCAAGATTTAAGTTTACTCTACATTCTCCTGTGAAGCAATACAACGTTACAAAGGGCACTGCAGCTGGAGAAATTACTGAGACGACAACTGATATAGATATTTATTTCAATACACGACGACGCGCCCCACTCTGCCAAACTTCATACGAATCGCATTAAACATTAGCGATTTTGACGGAGTGGGGCGCATCTTCGTGGATTGAAATATCTATATCTCAGGTTGACGAGTGCGGTGCAGAACGTCGAATGACATTATTGCATTAATGCAGACGTATTACCTAACATCAAGCGAGATTTTGTTCCTCTTCTCTTTCTTTGCTACATAAAAAAATCTCTTCCTCTAGAACAGACGAAATTCAATTTTCACTACCGGCGTGGACTAACGCGTGCAACCTAGCCGGCGCGCGGCGGCCGTTGAAAATAGTACGAGACGGCTATTTGTAGATTTGTGATCACGTGAAAAGTGAACATGGCCTGCTAGGGCGAGGTACGAAGGGCGGCACACATTTACTAGGCAAGCGTGCTCCACCCTAAACCTCATCAGTGCTTTCCATCACGCGTGATCGTCGTCAAGCGAAAGCCTATCTAAAAAAAAATGGTTGTCTGTAAAGTCGGTTTACGGACGATAGATTTACGTGATAACGTCATAATTGGCCTCTCTATCGTTTCTTTTATCGTGCCTCTCTATCGCTTGTTGCGCGCTCTCGCTTGCACGCACAGGCTCAGGTGGAACGTTACGCGGAACGTAACTATTTTTCATGTGTGGTTCATTAATTTATTAAACGTTATCACGTCAAAACGTTGGCAGTAACATTTACCTCGGTATAGGCACTAGCTCCCGGGGCGCCAGGTGGTGCGGCATGTGCGGCAGGTGCGGTATCGAGGGCGGCACGAAGCCCCCCACCACGCCGCCGCCCCAGATGTCGGGGGCCGCCGGGTTGTACTCTGCAGGGGAAACAACACATATTTATATATTTCGGGTAATTCACCCGAAAATACGACCCAAGCCGTAGGCGAGGTCTTCGGATAAAACATTTACAATGGTATAAGTACTTACGTTGATAGAAAATATAAATCTATCTCTACCAGTTTAAAATAATAAATAATAGCTATAATAAATAATTCTACGTAATTACTCTGACCTGCTTCAGCTGCATCTAGTTACCACTCTACCAGTAAGCGATTTGTCGTTCCGGTGCAATGCTGCACGTATTGGAAGTTGCTATCAGGATCGTATCACTTACTATCAGGAGAGATCACTGTCAAATACTAACTTGTAGTGTGTAAAAAATACACTAGCTGTCAGGCAACTTGTTTAAAACTAGCCCAAGCCGTAGGCAAGGGTTTCAGTTGCGCAAGTATTATACAAGCTAGATCTTACTGTCAATTATATATATATATATGCTAGGCCTTACTGGCAATACATAACACTGTGTAAAAGAGTTAATGAAAAAGAGAGTTTGATACACACCAGGCACGGGCGGCGGGATGGCCAGCACCCTGGTGAGCGTGGCGTCCTCCAGCACGACAGGGTCCACGCCGTGGTCCCACTCGCAGAGGTCGCCGCGCATGCAGTAGCCTTTCACTGGTGGAAACATAAAGAGAGTTTGATACACACCAGGCACGGGCGGCGGGATGGCCAGCACCCTGGTGAGCGTGGCGTCCTCCAGCACGACAGGGTCCACGCTGTGGTCCCACTCGCAGAGGTCGCCGCGCATGCAGTAGCCTTTCACTGGTGGAAACATAAAGAGAGTTTGATACACACCAGGCACGGGCGGCGGGATGGCCAGCACCCTGGTGAGCGTGGCGTCCTCCAGCACGACAGGGTCCACGCCGTGGTCCCACTCGCAGAGGTCGCCGCGCATGCAGTAGCCTTTCACTGGTGGAAACATAAAGAGAGTTTGATACACACCAGGCACGGGCGGCGGGATGGCCAGCACCCTGGTGAGCGTGGCGTCCTCCAGCACGACAGGGTCCACGCCGTGGTCCCACTCGCAGAGGTCGCCGCGCATGCAGTAGCCTTTCACTGGTGGAAACATAAAGAGAGTTTGATACACACCAGGCACGGGCGGCGGGATGGCCAGCACCCTGGTGAGCGTGGCGTCCTCCAGCACGACAGGGTCCACGCCGTGGTCCCACTCGCAGAGGTCGCCGCGCATGCAGTAGCCTTTCACTGGTGGAAACATAAAGAGAGTTTGATACACACCAGGCACGGGCGGCGGGATGGCCAGCACCCTGGTGAGCGTGGCGTCCTCCAGCACGACAGGGTCCACGCCGTGGTCCCACTCGCAGAGGTCGCCGCGCATGCAGTAGCCTTTCACTGGTGGAAACATAAAGAGAGTTTGATACACACCAGGCACGGGCGGCGGGATGGCCAGCACCCTGGTGAGCGTGGCGTCCTCCAGCACGACAGGGTCCACGCCGTGGTCCCACTCGCAGAGGTCGCCGCGCATGCAGTAGCCTTTCACTGGTGGAAACATAAAGAGAGTTTGATACACACCAGGCACGGGCGGCGGGATGGCCAGCACCCTGGTGAGCGTGGCGTCCTCCAGCACGACAGGGTCCACGCCGTGGTCCCACTCGCAGAGGTCGCCGCGCATGCAGTAGCCTTTCACTGGTGGAAACATAAAGAGAGTTTGATACACACCAGGCACGGGCGGCGGGATGGCCAGCACCCTGGTGAGCGTGGCGTCCTCCAGCACGACAGGGTCCACGCCGTGGTCCCACTCGCAGAGGTCGCCGCGCATGCAGTAGCCTTTCACTGGTGGAAACATAAAGAGAGTTTGATACACACCAGGCACGGGCGGCGGGATGGCCGCACCCTGGTGAGCGTGGCGTCCTCCAGCACGACAGGGTCCACGCCGTGGTCCCACTCGCAGAGGTCGCCGCGCATGCAGTAGCCTTTCACTGGTGGAAACATAAAGAGAGTTTGATACACACCAGGCACGGGCGGCGGGATGGCCAGCACCCTGGTGAGCGTGGCGTCCTCCAGCACGACAGGGTCCACGCCGTGGTCCCACTCGCAGAGGTCGCCGCGCATGCAGTAGCCTTTCACTGGTGGAAACATAAAGAGAGTTTGATACACACCAGGCACGGGCGGCGGGATGGCCAGCACCCTGGTGAGCGTGGCGTCCTCCAGCACGACAGGGTCCACGCCGTGGTCCCACTCGCAGAGGTCGCCGCGCATGCAGTAGCCTTTCACTGGTGGAAACATAAAGAGAGTTTGATACACACCAGGCACGGGCGGCGGGATGGCCAGCACCCTGGTGAGCGTGGCGTCCTCCAGCACGACAGGGTCCACGCCGTGGTCCCACTCGCAGAGGTCGCCGCGCATGCAGTAGCCTTTCACTGGTGGAAACATAAAGAGAGTTTGATACACACCAGGCACGGGCGGCGGGATGGCCAGCACCCTGGTGAGCGTGGCGTCCTCCAGCACGACAGGGTCCACGCCGTGGTCCCACTCGCAGAGGTCGCCGCGCATGCAGTAGCCTTTCACTGGTGGAAACATAAAGAGAGTTTGATACACACCAGGCACGGGCGGCGGGATGGCCAGCACCCTGGTGAGCGTGGCGTCCTCCAGCACGACAGGGTCCACGCCGTGGTCCCACTCGCAGAGGTCGCCGCGCATGCAGTAGCCTTTCACTGGTGGAAACATAAAGAGAGTTTGATACACACCAGGCACGGGCGGCGGGATGGCCAGCACCCTGGTGAGCGTGGCGTCCTCCAGCACGACAGGGTCCACGCCGTGGTCCCACTCGCAGAGGTCGCCGCGCATGCAGTAGCCTTTCACTGGTGGAAACATAAAGAGAGTTTGATACACACCAGGCACGGGCGGCGGGATGGCCAGCACCCTGGTGAGCGTGGCGTCCTCCAGCACGACAGGGTCCACGCCGTGGTCCCACTCGCAGAGGTCGCCGCGCATGCAGTAGCCTTTCACTGGTGGAAACATAAAGAGAGTTTGATACACACCAGGCACGGGCGGCGGGATGGCCAGCACCCTGGTGAGCGTGGCGTCCTCCAGCACGACAGGGTCCACGCCGTGGTCCCACTCGCAGAGGTCGCCGCGCATGCAGTAGCCTTTCACTGGTGGAAACATAAAGAGAGTTTGATACACACCAGGCACGGGCGGCGGGATGGCCAGCACCCTGGTGAGCGTGGCGTCCTCCAGCACGACAGGGTCCACGCCGTGGTCCCACTCGCAGAGGTCGCCGCGCATGCAGTAGCCTTTCACTGGTGGAAACATAAAGAGAGTTTGATACACACCAGGCACGGGCGGCGGGATGGCCAGCACCCTGGTGAGCGTGGCGTCCTCCAGCACGACAGGGTCCACGCCGTGGTCCCACTCGCAGAGGTCGCCGCGCATGCAGTAGCCTTTCACTGGTGGAAACATAAAGAGAGTTTGATACACACCAGGCACGGGCGGCGGGATGGCCAGCACCCTGGTGAGCGTGGCGTCCTCCAGCACGACAGGGTCCACGCCGTGGTCCCACTCGCAGAGGTCGCCGCGCATGCAGTAGCCTTTCACTGGTGGAAACATAAAGAGAGTTTGATACACACCAGGCACGGGCGGCGGGATGGCCAGCACCCTGGTGAGCGTGGCGTCCTCCAGCACGACAGGGTCCACGCCGTGGTCCCACTCGCAGAGGTCGCCGCGCATGCAGTAGCCTTTCACTGGTGGAAACATAAAGAGAGTTTGATACACACCAGGCACGGGCGGCGGGATGGCCAGCACCCTGGTGAGCGTGGCGTCCTCCAGCACGACAGGGTCCACGCCGTGGTCCCACTCGCAGAGGTCGCCGCGCATGCAGTAGCCTTTCACTGGTGGAAACATAAAGAGAGTTTGATACACACCAGGCACGGGCGGCGGGATGGCCAGCACCCTGGTGAGCGTGGCGTCCTCCAGCACGACAGGGTCCACGCCGTGGTCCCACTCGCAGAGGTCGCCGCGCATGCAGTAGCCTTTCACTGGTGGAAACATAAAGAGAGTTTGATACACACCAGGCACGGGCGGCGGGATGGCCAGCACCCTGGTGAGCGTGGCGTCCTCCAGCACGACAGGGTCCACGCCGTGGTCCCACTCGCAGAGGTCGCCGCGCATGCAGTAGCCTTTCACTGGTGGAAACATAAAGAGAGTTTGATACACACCAGGCACGGGCGGCGGGATGGCCAGCACCCTGGTGAGCGTGGCGTCCTCCAGCACGACAGGGTCCACGCCGTGGTCCCACTCGCAGAGGTCGCCGCGCATGCAGTAGCCTTTCACTGGTGGAAACATAAAGAGAGTTTGATACACACCAGGCACGGGCGGCGGGATGGCCAGCACCCTGGTGAGCGTGGCGTCCTCCAGCACGACAGGGTCCACGCCGTGGTCCCACTCGCAGAGGTCGCCGCGCATGCAGTAGCCTTTCACTGGTGGAACATATACACAATTTTGTCAATGCCAAAGGTTCCCTACGCTTTAGTACACATAGTTTGTTAGTGTCAATGTCTAAAAATTCACTAGGCATAAGTATCTTCGTTCGGTTTTTTAAACTAACTTCACGTTTAAAATTAGGACTGCTCACAACAGTCCCTGTAGACAGAAACATGACTAGAAGTATTGAAGAATAGCTAATTTCGTAGCAAACACACACACAGAATAAACAAATACAGGGTGTAAGGAAACCGCTTTCGAAAACAAATAGGTTTTAAGCAATCGATTTAAAGCAAACAACTTAATACGATTTAATAGGTATCAGATGTTAGAGGTCAACGTCCTTTGGCCGCCACTTGCAGCGCGGCAGTTCAGCTGATCGTGGCTTTCGAAAAATCTAAAATACCATATTTGTTTACATTTTTATGTATGGTAATCTTATTATCAGTAGTCAAAACTACTCATACCTTTTTTTTCGAAGCGGTCTCCTTACAACCTGTATATATCTAAGGAGAGAGAGAGAGAGAGAGAATATCGCCGAGTTAATGAGTATGGAGTGTTTGAAATAATTGGTCAAGTGCGAGTCGGACTCGCGCACTGAGGGTTCTGTACTATCAAGATCCATTCTCAATAGTATTAAAGTATTTAAACTAAACACCCTTGCACACCAAATTAAAAAAACGTGCAAAAAATTACGTTTGTTATATGGGAGCCCCACTAAATATTTACTCTATTTTATTTTTAAGTATTTGTTGTTATAGCGGCAATAGAAATACATCATCTGTAAAAATTTGACTTTATTAACTATCACGGTTCTAAAGATACAGACAGACGGCCGGACGGACGGATGGCGAAGTCTTATAGTGTCGTTGTTCACCCTTTGAGTACGGAACCCAAAGAAGATAGCTGAGGTAACAACATAGCGGACTCACCGTCAAAGTCTCTGCAGCGCCTCTTGTAGGGGTCGGTGTGCTCCAGCCGCGTGTCGCCGTGCGGGGACACCGAGCGGTCGCGTGACCGGTCGCGCGACCTGCCACCAATCACAATGGAGATACATTAGCACATAAGCCACTTTTTAACTTCTCAATTCGTCGGAATCTTTTTGACGTGACAACGTCTTATAATTCGATAGAGCCGGCTGCACGCACAAAAAAAATTGGTTGTCTGTAAAGTCGGTTTACTGACGATAGTTGAACGTGACAACGTCTTCTTTGTCGCTCGTATCGCGCTCGCGAGGTAAACGCCGGTAACGCCGCATGAGCGAGGTAACGCCGGTAACGCCGGATGAGTCATGTTTTTTCGTGCGTGCAACCGGCTCTATCGAATTATAAGACGTCACGTCAAAAAACATGACTCATCCGGCGTTACCTCGCTCATGCGGCGTTACCTCGGTCGCGTTACCTCGCTCTGAGGCGTTCCATGTAAGGCTTGAAGTGCAAGCGAGAGTTGTCACGTTCAACTATCGTCAGTAAGCCGACTTTACAGACAACCAATTTTTTTTTTCTGTGTGTTCTGTAACCTCAAAACTCTGAATTTAAAGCAGATTTTGAAACGGGAGAAAACTTGCTGTCAACGCAAAAATGAGATTTTCGCCATTTTGGCGGTGATTGTTGCGTAAGCTAGCGTGAGCGTCCATGGGACTAAAATAAAATTATATTCAAAACTACGGTAAATGTTACAACAATTTTAGTACCGTGGACCTTCCATGGGACGCTTCAAATCGGCAAAGAAAATGAACTGTCAGTTGTTTAGAATAGTTAGTATAGCGTACTATAGTAGTGTTATTATCTCGCTGCAGACTCGGTCATAAATCATCCGAGTGTTTCGCTTTTTCACTGCTGAGCTTCACTGCTGCTTTTGTATTTTAGTGAACAACAAAAGCCAAACACTCGAATGATTTATGACAGAGTCTGCAGCGAGATAATAACACTACTATAATATAATAGAGGTCAGTGAGTAGTACTCACCTGTCTCTATCTCTGGAGCGAGATATTCTGTCTCTGTGCTCCCTGTCGCGCGACATCCTGTCCCTCTCTAACTCGCGCGGCGCCCGCACTCGCTCTCTTTCCCTCTCCAGTTCTCGCTCTCGATCGCGAATCGGTCCCGGGGACCTTGATCTGAAAATAATATAATTGTTTAATCCTACTCTACTTGTTTAAGATTTTTTCTTTTGGTAGTTGATTAATCTGTTAAAATAAGCAAAATTTTAATAAGCTCAAACCATCAAACGGAAGATAAAACAGGAATGTAGATTGGACCAAAATACTTATTAATCACCACGTCTTAGTCCGATCTAATGAGCACCAGCGCAGTGTAGGATATTGTGCCGTGAAGTTTTGATTTGAAGGGCCAAGGACAAGGTGCCATCGACGTTACAGGCCATAATGCACTTAGAAACTGATGTCTCAGGAGCGTGAAAGTGCAATGCAAAGACATTAGTCGCAGCTGACCATAATCGCTGCACGCTGGGTAATAAAAAATGGGGAACTGATCGCGTGTTTCGCTCTCTGTCGCACTTACGGGCTTTAACAGCAGGCGTGCATTATGTCGCTGGTGAAAAATATACATAGTGTTGTCAATGCTAAAGGTTCATTACAACACATCAATACATTAGTTCGGTGTTTTCAACTACTTTTAACACGTTTAAAAATAGGATTAAGCATTGAAGAATCGCTTATTTCGTAGCAAACCTACATATGATGAATAGTACAGGGTGTAAGGAAACCTCTTATGAAAACAAATATTGGTATCAGTTTTAAGCCGTCCTGCGTCCCATTTTTATGACTCAGCATGCAGTGACCCATTGCGTTGAGTATAATATGCGTAACATTGGGTAAGCTTCTGTCTTGCTCATTTTTTATTTTATTTATCATCATATCATCTTAAGCCTCCCCCACACAGGCGCGTTATTATCGCAAGCGTTATTGCGATAATGCGTCCCGATTCCTTGCACACAGCTGCGTTTTTATCACGCGATAATAACGCGCAGACGGACGCAGCGTCACGCGTTATTATCGCGCGATAATATCGCAAGCGTTATTGCGATAACTGTTTTCAGTACATTTTGTATTAGGATGGTCATTTAGTTACACACTGCTGCGATAATAACGCCGCAATGGAAGTAGGACGCTGCGTCCGTCGTCCCACACAGGCGCGTTATTATCGCGCGTTATTATCGCAGTGTGTAACTACTTGATCATCCTAATACAAAATGTACTGAAAACAGATATCGCAATAACGCTTGCGATATTATCGCGCGATAATAACGCGCGTGTGTGGGGGAGGCTTTATTGTCCGGTAGGTAGCGGCAGACGGGGCTGTTACCTAGAGCGGCTGTTATGTCTGTCGGGCGCGGCGGGCGGCGGGCTGCGGTTGCGGTAGCGGCCGCGCGGCGAGGGCGAGCGCGACGGAGGTCTTCTGCGGAACACGACCATGCGACTCAACCACTTATTTTATGACCCACTGCTGAGCTCTGTCTCACTTCCGAATGAGAGGGGTAAAGCCAATCACGCTGGCGAAGTATAGGTTGGTGGACTTCGTACACCTTTGAGAACATTGTGGTAAACTGTCAGGCATGCAGGTTTCCTCACTATGATTTAAGTTTCAGCATCAATTTGTTTAACTATTGTTTTTAAGGGTGTTCATTTGATTGCTATGTCATGTATGTATTAAGATAAATAAATTATTTATTATTTATTTATTAACTGGATGCGAGGTTAAAGGCTTAGCGAACTCAGGTAATAAAATTGCAACATGATTAAGTCCAGTTTATTAAATTACTCTTTCCATTCATTTGTTTTCTCTTTGACACATGAAACACATAGCAATAGCGAGGGACCAGAAAGAGACCACTTTACCTTTATTTCTCTCTGGTCTAAAACGAATGGAAAGGTTATTGTATATAGATTAGTCAAATTATTCATGTTAGTTGTATTAGTGTAAGCCGAGCAGTTGATAGTTAACTTTTGCCTAAGCTTACAGTGGTCAAGATTTCACAAGAGTTGGGTTTTTATGTAGTTAATGTCTAATCCTCTCATAACAAATTTAATCTTTCTATTGTGTAACTTTTTGTACTACCAAAAATGTTGGTATTCTATCAATTATTCTTTACTGCACAGCAACCCACTACACATATTCTAATGCACAGCAGTAATTGTGCATAATTGTGCACAGAGCTGGCACAATTACTGGGTATAATGAGATTTACCAACATATATAACATAATATGCCTTAACGGCGTACAAGCCGTATTTAAGTGATTTTGAATGAAGTCTTACGTAAAAACTATAAAGACAATTACTTTAAAATTTAAACGTCATGTATTTTGGGTCTTTAATCTAAAATCGCTAAAAAGCAGAAATACGATTGGATAAAATTTTCTCGATAGAAAGTTCTCCCAAAAGTTGCTCCAAAATCTCAGTTTTCCTGTTTTTATCGGAAACTGCAATGAATATAATTGTAATTTTTGTTTTAATGTGTCGGTTATAATAATATCCATAAACGCTGAGAAACCGATTTTTGATAACTGGCTTAGTTTTTGAGTAATTAGGTAAAAGGTCGTTTTTCTGTTATATTCTTCCGCGACTCTGCATGTCGCACCTACCAACGTATCCGTGAGAGTGAGAAAGACAAAAATAAATTCAATAAATCCCCTTAATAAGCTCAGAGCAATGGGAACGCACTTCACAAAGGCAAGTGCTAACATCCGTTGAACTTCTAACTCATCTCTTTATTCATAGCTAATTTTTCCGGCAGCACTGTCACAAACATTGCAATGTGTCGGGTCGCACTGCAGTGCCAGTGTTAGTAGTGTTAGCGGGCGGGGTTACCTGGCGCACCTCCGCTCGTGTTCGCCGTCCCGCGTGACCCGGCGGGGCCGCGCGCGCCGCTCCCACGAGCGCGAGCGGCGCCGGCGACGCTCCTCCTTGTCGCGCAACTGAAACAACGCGCGAGTTAGAGAGAGACGGAGCCATTTCATACAACTCCAGAGAAACTCTAAACAAAGTGATCCTAATAGGGTTAAGGCTTTCCCACACAGGCGCGTTATTATCGGTCGATAATATCACATGCGTTATTGCGATAATGCGTCCCGATTCTTTGCACACAGCTGCGTTTTTATCGTGCGATATTTCTTACGAGAATATCGCACGACGGACGCAGCGTCCTACTTCTATTGCGGCGTTATTATCGCAGCAGTGTGTAACTACATGACCATCCTAATACAAAATGTACTGAAACAGATATCGCAATAACGCTTGTGATATTATCGACCGATAATAACGCGCCTATGTGAGGGAGCCTTTATGTTTTTGACGTGAAAACGTCTTATAATTCGATAGAGCCGGTTGCACGCACGAAAAAACATGACTCATCCGGCGTTACCGGCGTTACCTCGCACATGCGGCGTTACCTCGCTCTGAGGCTTGAAGTGCAAGCGAGAGCGCGGAACGAGCGACAAAGAAGACGTTGTCACGTTCAAGTATCGTCAGTAAACCGACTTTACAGACAACCAATTTTTTTAGAGTTCCGTTATCAGTTCCTCAAGTAAGAAAAATGTTACACTTTAAGCGTGATTTTGTTGTTCGCCATTCCTGGTCCTTTGGAACAGGTTGAGTTGTCATGTGAAATTCACACCAAATACTGATGTCTATGGGATGTTTAAAAAAATTCAAGCTTGGGTCTAACAGTCGAATTCATAGTCAACGCAGGGGTTCCTCTGGGGCACATTTCAGATGTCAAGTGACGAATTCAACCTTTATGCATTTCATATACAAAAGTAATCCCCAATTTAGCAGATGTTAGTGGTTGACTACTGACTGACCGAATTCCGCAAACCAAACACTCCCCTCGGGCCTTTTTTGTTCTGATTTGTGAGTTAAGGTCACTTATACCTACATTATAAGTAAAGTTTTTCAATATGAAATTCATTTTATGAATCAGTTACTGATCACTTACAGAATCAGTCCTCCGTTCTCTTCTCCGCGGTGGTTCCACTGGCTCTTCAAGAAGCTCTGTTGGTAGAACCTGTCAAAAATATATGACTTTTAAATCTAATAGTTCAAATAGTTAATTATTCAACACCGGGAAATGTATTAAGTACGTCACGGGCGTCAGAGTGCAATACCAAATTTATTACGTGATTGCATGCGCGGCCAGTCTGTTGGCTAGTAAAAGAAACTGTTTTTTTTTTTAATTTTTTTGGTATCTAGATCAATGGGTCTTAATTTCATTCTAGATTTTCGTAGATTTTATTCGTGACGGGATTTTTGTCACGCAAAATATCCATTTTCTTTCGCCTAGCCCCCTCCAAAAAGAAACACATTTATGAGATGCTTTACCTTCACTAGAGTCTGCTCGTGCGGCGGGTGCGGCCTGGAGCGCGGCACCACGACTCGGTGCACGCCGTTGCCGCTGTCGATTCGCGGCCGCAGCGGAGGCTTGTCCGCGGGAGGCAGCGGGGGTACTGAAACAAATCATAATATTGTAAGCCAGTGATAGAGATTAGAGATAATTTTGTCTTTCTCTTTTCTCTATCTATATAGATTAGGAAGAGAAATATCGACAAAAGTATACAAAATTATCTCAATGCAATTATCAACATTCTAGCAGCCTTGATCTGAGCCACTTGTTTAATGGTTCACCATAATGCTCTCAAAAGTATGCAAAGCCCGGCAACCCGTACTTGTTTCTTGGCTGAAAGAACACCAATGGGGGCAGTGGGGCACAAAAAGGGGTGGAATATATAAATGATACTTTGAAGAGTAGTGCTCAAGAGACATTTTATTGCACGGAAATCTCCCCAGATAGTAAGAGACGATGCAGCAGAACATGTACTAACTTGGAAGCAGCAAAAAACATCATGGTTTTTTCAATGTTGCACTATAAAGTTCAGTTGCTTAAACACTTAGGTGATTGGTATGTTACCATGATTCTCGTTCTCTGCTCCCTTCTCCTGCTCCACAGGTTCTGGAGGGGGTGAAGGCTCCTTCTTTTCTTCGGAGGGCTTCAAGTACTCCAGTGTTTCCAGTGACTTAAATAACATGTCTACAAAGGGTCTGGTTTCTGGAAAAAAATAAACACAACTTAAGGTTTCTGGAAACGCAGATTTCTGTGCTTATCACACAAACATTTTCTAGTAGTGGAAATCGAACCCACAACTGAAGAAAAGCAGAACCACTACAGCTGTACCAATCAGTATCTAATTTTGATGCATAAGCTTTATGGGGCCCACAGCTGATTTTGCTACAGATTTGATTCAAGAGACCACTTTGTAAGTTTGTATAACAGATTTTATGAACATCATCCAGGTTTTACTCTAAAACTAAGCATAAACAGTATTTTAACTAGGGAATGCAATCTCGATCTCGACCGTATTTTCGATATTCGATCTCGACAATCTTCTTCGATGAATGATTGATTGGTTATTTAATAGTCACATAGTTTGTTTTATTTACGAAATATTATCAATATCCTGAGAAGCACTATTCTACACAGTTTGTCTTAAAATTTTAATGGGATAAAGGTTTTTTTTTAGAAAATAACAAGTTATTTCAAAATCTCGTTAATATCGAAATCTCCCAAGATCGACTTGTTTTTGGACGCGATCTTGAAATTCCCTATCTCGAAACCAGACGTGGCACTCGAGATCTCGAGTTGCTAATCTCGCATCGAGATTGCATTCCCTAATTTTAACAGAAAAGTGGCGTTGAAACATTCAAGTCTTTGTTGACCCCATCAAGTGGCTTATGTCCGACAATAGTCATTTATTGTTTGTGGCAACACGAGATGGTGAGGCACATGGTGTTGGTGTGGCTTGGCTCACCCTGCTGCAGGAACACGTCCAACTGGTCCAGCATGCCCTCTCGCAGCTCGTCCAACGGCTTGTCCTTCTTCACCAGCGCGTACACGTACTTGGCCAGAGCGGCGGGGTCTGCGTCACATCTGTAAAGAAAGAAATAGTTATCTAACAATAGTCTCTGGTATGGACATGAAACATATTGTAAATCGACATGTAGTTATCACCATACATATGCGACAAATATCATATTGACATTTTACAAGAGCCTGTACTTTTAGGCTTATGTGAAATAACTAAAGGTATTTTGACTTTGACGATGTTAACTGACACATCTTTTAACGCACAGCCACTGCTGACTGGATGGATCTGGCTCTTTGGCAAATAGCCTTTCATTTATTTATACATAGGCATCCTGAAGAAACTAAAAATTGAAGAGAGTAAAATAGAAGTGATTTAAGCTGCATGTGGCCACTAAGTGATATAGAGGAATGCATGAATTTGGATTTGCCTTCAAAAAAAAAGCTATCAGATTTTATGGAATATGAGGATATTTTCTTTTCTTATTTCTAAAACATAATCATTGAATATAATAATATTCCTCACACAATGGGTGACAAAACAAATTATGTCACATCATACACAATACAAGAGATAACAGACTATTTATTTAGCAACTGTGATAAGGTATTTTAAAGTAATACTTAACTTAATGATAATGAGTCACATTTCTTTTACAATATATGACATGAGTATTGAATACAATAATGATTTAAGCGGTTCTTTAAATAATGTTTTGTTTTCAATTTTAGAAAGCGTTAGAAAAGTGAAAGTTTGTATGTAAGTGTCTGTTACTACAACTGAACTGAATTGGCTGAAAGGAATCAAGATAAAAACCTGGATTTTTATCTTGATTCCTTTAGCCACAGCCAAAAGCTAGTTTCAAATAACAACCATAGAACCAATTTGCCCAAATTTCAGACTTTAGATGGATTGTTGAGGCATAAGCTATATTTTATCAAAAAATCTATGGTTATGGTCTAGCTTCTGCACTCTATTTTTTTTTAATATAACCAAAGTTAATTTTTTGCTTTGATCACAGGTAAATTACTAATGAATATCATGAAGTGATTCTGTGGATATTCTATAAATAATCATTGACTCACAGCTGCACACAATCACATCTTTACTCTATTTTGAGAAGGACCTCCACTGTTGTCCCACTTTTAGAATAATTATTTATACATAGAATAATCTCCAAGGTGGTCACCATTCCAATTTAATTATGAACTTAGGTAGAACATTCAAGCTCTTCAGACAAACTTTCTTTCTTTACACAAGTATACTTACTTGCACTTGTAGTTACTACAAGTAGTTACTTGTACTTACTTTACTACTTGTAGTTACTTTACTGCAAACTCTCTAATGATGAGTGATAATGCAGCCAAAGTTATTGTACTGACTTGGAATGAGTAAGTGATCTCACCCCTAATGGTTTGTACACAGCATCACTCTTGAATGCTTAACCGTTTGGCAGTACGTCTTTGCTGGTAGGGTGCTATATAGCCAGACCAGATCAGAAATGCGCTGATTTAGGAATTACAAAATTCTAAAGATGCTATACTATTTCCATTCTTTTATTTTCTCTTTAACACATGAAATCACATGAAACAGATATAGCAATAGTGAGGG
This sequence comes from Coenonympha arcania, assembly GCA_036785405.1. Classification (NCBI taxonomy): domain Eukaryota; kingdom Metazoa; phylum Arthropoda; class Insecta; order Lepidoptera; family Nymphalidae; genus Coenonympha; species Coenonympha arcania. Next base: position 17,094,581 of record CM072062.1, read on the forward strand.
ACCAGAGAGAGATAAAGGTAAAGCGGTCTCTTTTTGGTCCCTGGCTATTGCTTTGTCTGTTTCATGTGTCAAAGAGAAAATAAACAAATGGAAATAGTATAGTGGGAGGAATGTGTGTCCTCTCATTGGAATCTGTCACCTCCTGCTCAAATCTGTAACCTCCCACTCAAATCTGTGACCTCCCACTCAAATCTGCCACTTGTCACTCAAATTTGAGCATGTTGCCACTTCGGCAGGGAGGTGCAATATGAAATTATGCTGCAAATCATCATGTGCAACAGTGCTACAGTACTCGGCACTTTTACGGTTTACAACTTTGTCATAAAATATCATCAACCATCATGTATCAATTTATTATAGTATTTTGTGAGATGTTGAAAGCTGAGCCATTAATTTTCAAGCTTTTTCTAGATATTTTGGTACAGATTTTTTTAACTCTTTTTCGCTAGGGCTTTGCTTTGATCAGTCAGACAGTCAGTAATTTTTTCCCCTCATTAAACTGAGTATTGATATCTTTTTTAGCCAATTTATTTTTTGGAAATGTTTCAAGTTTAACTAACGTGAATGATAAGGTTATAATTATGTGTAATGAGCAAAACCTAATAACTAAAATCCAAGTTTTTTTACTTAGTGCATAAAATGTCTAGTATTGCGGTAAGTAGTCCAGTTTATTATCTAATTAACCTCTAATAAAAGTTTTGTGCAAGATCGAAAGGAAAGAAAACAACTATTACGAAATTGTAACTTGACACCTAGACATTCTTTTGGCTTAAATGATCTCGCATCAACAGAAAAAATATTCTTTGTTTTTCGCTAAGGAAAATTGGAATAACTTCAGTTAAACTTCGCTAAATCTCATGAAAATGTTATTAAAATAAATATGGCTGAAAACTTACAGAGGTTCCAATATGGACGTCAACCACGATTTAAAAGCGTCTGGGTTTTCAATAATCATTTTGTGTACACAATTGAAACTCTTCACTTAAAATATATTCACAAAACACTTAACACGATCTTAAAATAAATGAAACGCCATGAAATAGGATCATCACACTAAAATATCACTTGCGAAATCGCTTTTTAGATCGCTTTCGTCGAAAACATAAATTTTTTTCTACGTCCAACTGGCAGCGATCAAGAAATTTTTGACTTTTGTGATGTCTGTCATTTGTGATGTGATGTGGCCACAGAGATACAAAACTATGAAGATACCCCATTCATTCATTCTAGCCCACAGACGCATAACCTTTATACGTCTGTGTTCTAGCCTATGCTCCGACTTTTAATTCGATGCAGTAAAATGACGTTTTTAAATTACATTTTAGTAGGTAATTAAATAAACGAAGTAAAATATAAAAATCACTAATTATTTTATAATATTTTAAGAGCAGATTTATGGGAGTTTTGAGAAATCCGGGCCCCCATTCTGTATTTCAGTGATATTCACTGTTGTCTATGGTTCGCTATACATGCTGCTTTATTGAGTGGAACAAAAATAATATTTTGTGGAATACCTTCAATGGATAAAAAATTGGTTGTCTGTAAAGTCGGTTTACGGACGATAGATTTACGTGATAACGTCATGATTGGCCTCTCTATCGTTTGTTTTATCTTTATCGTGATTCGTGATTCGTGCCTCTCTATCGCTTGTTGCGCGCTCTCGCTTGCACGGGCTCAGGTGGAACGTTACGCGGAACGTTACTATTTTTCATGTGCGTTGCTGGTGTTCATCAATTTATTAAACGTTATCACGTCAAAAATAAATGTCATTGAAGGCCACTGAGTGATCATCATTGAGATACAGAATAAGGCCCCTGAAACATCAGTTTACTGAATCGAATTAAACGTTGGACTTGCGTGACATGCGGCGCCATGGTGAGCGCTAATATTTGGTGTCAAATGTTCATATACTGAGTTACTACCATGTTTACTAGAGTCTGTTAAGTAAGTCAGTGTACTTGGGTAAATTAAAAGGTAATTGAAAATCGGTATCTAGCAACACTGTAAAAAAACTACAGATAAATCGAATACTGTTGATACTTTTAATTAATATGTATTAATTTGACTGATTTCTACCAAAATACGAGAAACAATCCAATATTAAACAAACACTTGACATCTGCGACAATAACAAGTAAGATGTTGCCAGATTGCGATTTTTAATTTCTTTCAAAATGACCCAAGTACACTGACTTATTTAACAGACTATACCCTAGGAGATACCTATTACCTTATATGCACAGAACACATATATGCCACTTGACAGATTAAAACTAGCCACGCTAATTTTGTAGACGGGGCCAGTCCATATTGTTTCCTAGGTTTCCTAGATCTGTGGATGTGCCATTGTGGGGTTCAGTGTTGTCAGCTTGGATTTTTGATAATATTTCAAGTGCGAGTCAGGCTCGCGCACTGAGGGTTCCTTATATCAAGCACAGATTATCAAGATTAAAGAGTAGTATATTCCTTGATCATGATCCATTCTCAATAGTATTAAACACCCCCGCCCACCAAATTCAAAAACGAGCTAAAAATCACGTTTTTTTGTATGGGAGACAAATACCTATTTATTTTATTTTAAATGTACTATTATTTTTAATTAAAATGAATATATTATAACTAAATAGTCCGTGAACATTACCTAATTGAAGCGTATATCTGTTACCATATTATATTTTCTCTCATTTATTTTTAGTACAATTAAATAATATTTTTAACAATGTTTTTAAAAGATTAAATAAATAAAAAAACACTAAAAAATTGAGTCCAGCTCTGGTCGCGCAGCTTTAAAAGCCCAAGCCACCGGTGTTCAGGGATCCAGTGTGAGGAACATTCTCACAATGCGTGTCGTTTCCAGGACCACTGTCTTCTCTACACGGCCACCAAGGAATATAGGTACTACTCTCTACCGAGAGACGGCCATTGATTCAACAGTCGAGCGAAAGCCTCTTTAGATGTTGATCGAAGCTTTTCGCTATAAGACGGTTAACTGAAACAAGTATCGGAACAATAATCGTGGAGTTCACACTCCACATGGCGGTAATCTCATGAGCAAGGTCTAAGTACTTTGATAATATTTCCTTCTCCGTTTTCACGAGATTCTCATCATGTGGAATGGTGATATCCACAATAATTATTGCACGGCACACCGATAGGTCGACTAGCAGTCTAGCACTATGTCAGGTCTATTGGCAGCAATATAGCTGTCAGTTATAATCGACCAATCCCAGTAGATCAATGCACTTCTATTCTCCAGAACTGACGCAGGGTCGTATCTATACTACGGTATCTATTATTATTCTATGTATTACCTTTATTAATATCAAGCAAAAACAAGCAAAATGTCACGTTTGTTGTGTGGGAGGATATTTATTATATTTCTTAGTATTTGTTGTCATAGCGGCAACAGAAATGCTTCACCTGTGAAAATTTCAAGTCTGTAGCTATCACGGTTCAAGAGATACAGCCTGGTGACAGACAGACGGACGGACAGCGAAATCTTCGTAATAGGGTTCCTTTTTTTACCCTTCGGGTACGAAACCCTAATTAAATGCTTTTCCTACTTCGAAAACCTATTCTAAATAGGGATGTGCAATTGCAGACGTCATAATCATTTTTATCGATATCAAAAATGGAAGAATAGTTTTATATCGTGATAGAGTTATAATGTATTGTGCAATACATAATATTATTATAGTCCATTTAATAATAGGTATCTTGAAACTTTCAGGCTAATACTAATATTAAAGCACTTGAAATATATGGAAGATGCAAAAATAATCGGTTTTTGTGTTCAGCATAGTGTTATAATTGTTATCCATACAGATAATTACATTGTAAAAAAAGAGTTCATTGGGATCATACGATAAGGTATAACAAGTGCAGCGTAAAGCGCTGCAAAATTCACCGACTGTTATTGTACCATTAGACACCCGAATTTAATAGCAAGGCCAAATTGGCTTGTGGTCATCACGCCAGTTTTTGGTAGCGCTAATGTACTCTGTGTCCCGACTCCTGCGCATGTCGCGTGAATGTAGCGTGTAGTGTCGTATGTTCTGAAACATAATATTTTAACAGAATTACGCGGTTGATAAATTAAATTGACGCGCATTTACATGATATACGTTCAATATTATAAACTTTTATAATCTATCGGGTTATAAATGTGACGTATTTTCCACGCTCTTTGTAAGTATTGATTTTAAAGGAATTCTGTTGTGTATTGGATAATCGGAAATCGGAATTGACATTCGCCGCTCAAATAGTTGGCGGGAAGACGTTCTTATTTTGTTTTTTTTTTTACTAATGGCTGTGAGCTATGTGATGTGTTACGGTTTTGTTTATTATTAATGTTAATCATTGGTTTTTTCGTTGGAGTACTTTTTATCTGCTATATTCTTAGGTTAATAAAATTCAAAGTTTTTGAACAAATTTCTCAACGTAAGTTATTATTTTCTTTATTTTAATTTTTAACTGCATGTAATAGAATATAATATAATGTATGACTGTGTGATATTTGATATCATTAAAATGAACATTAGTACTGTAGCTGTACCTATATTAAACACTGTTGCGTTAAAATGGAAAATTATGTATTTTATAGAAAATGCACTTAATTAACTAATTAAGTTAAATAAAAAATGACTTATTAATTTTAAACATTATAAATTACTAGTTCTGTACCGATATGAAGTGTTGATCATGGCATTTTGTTAATAAATAAAACGCTACCGATATTTGACTTTCTTGAACTTGTGGACGACAATAGTAGAGCATTAGCATTCAATAACGCATACATTAATTTAAAACCACTTACTCACAGGCCCCTGTTGTTATGTTATAAACGTCATTATTTTTTGTGATCTTAATTTACTAATTTAGTTATTAGTCCATTATTGGACCAATAAATAGAGGACCTATAGTCCTCTATTACCTACCTACTTACTAGCAAGTAGCAACCGATATGGGTATATGCATAGATAATAGGTACATATATACTTACTTGAGTAGGTGGTAGTGAATTTAATGTCCTTCAGATCAGACGCAAGCCGTACCAACACGCCTCTGGTAGTACCTACCTGTTGACGCAAATATTTTTAGATATCTTTAGAAACCGAGTGTCAAAAGAGATCTAGAGATATGCAAATACATCATCACCGACACCGCTCAGAGTGAATACAGTTTTTCACTTCTAACTGTTCGAGGGTAACTAGCTCTTTAGTTTTCGTAAGAATCGCAATTTTTTAGCAGGTTAGGTTAGTGGGCAGTAAGGAGGTTTTTTATCTATATCCTATTAAAACGCCTATTCCCACTTCTCAGCAATGGCTTACTAAAATTGTGATGTTCAATTTGTGTGTGCAATTACAATAACGAACGAACAAGATTACCTACATTTTTCACTGTCAGTTAAACACACGCCATGTTAAACATTTATAAAGTTACCCAATCCTTGTAATTAACTTAATCTCAACTCATAAACTTGAGGGTCATCAAAGTCTTAAACTTCAAATTAGCTTAGTTGCTGAATTTTTAAGTTTTGCCACCTTTACTTCAATAGTTTTTCAGCAGCTATTGATTATTTTACGAATAGCAAGTCATAGATATTTAATGAGTTCTGATTATATTGCCAATCTCAGTAGAATCTCCATAAGACCTAGGTACAACATATTAATTTTGTGCGACCTTAAATGTGCATGATAAATAAAATTTTTATATTCAATAAACATAACGATTGAATAACGTTAGAACCTCCTGTCCAAAATTCAGTAATTTTAAGCCCAGTTACCTAATTCGGCTTTGCGTTATATACCTAGACACTTTGCACATAAAGTAAATTAATTAAATGAGTTAGGTATTATGTTACGTAAAAGTTATAATATTTTTTAATAAATTTCAATCAATTCAATTATTTTCCGCTAATTTCCCACGTTGACCTCGTTGCAAGACGAAGTGTTTGGAAGAATGCCCTCTATTTCACTTCCTTAGCGTTTGCGTGTCCTATTTCACCTTCAGATCTCTCAACTTGACATTTGAACTTGCCATCCGATAACTGACACTGATAACAAAATATAATTAGTCGCGTAATGTTATCGATGTTACCGGTCTTTCTCCATCACTAGTAAACACGGGAAATTGTAAATTACAATACTTCAAAGTTTTAAAGCGTTTTACCTGCATTTTATAATAAAATATGAGCCCATTAGATATTTGGTAATTTATTCCCATATTATAGGTAGGTACTTATTTTGATAGATAGATAATAGAGTGGGTGTTATAAAACAGTCAGCGAGGGTTACAGCAATCTGAAATCAAATCAAAGGGGTCTACACAGGACCAGGCCACGACCAGGCGGACCGCGCGAAATATTGTCGCAAGTTTACTGGTGTCAAAAATGTTTGTTTTGACACCAACAGCGTCAGTTGTAAATCGACCGCAGTATTGTCTATTGACTGCGGTCCACGCCACAGATTACTGTGTAGTCCGCACGCAAGGTTCCGTAAGGACGATTTTCGCGCCATGTTGCGGCGTAATAACGGAAATTTTGACAAATGGCGCTACTATTTTCTTGTTTAAAGAAAGTTGACGTAAAATGTTCCGTTGGGCTCATCCTCAGGTCGTATCGCTGATACAAAGATTTTTTTTTAATTAACTAGTTTATATACTTTATAGAAAAAGAATTGTAATTTGCAATAACAACTCACGGAATAGCGATTGCGTGTCATGTCCGGTGTTTTATTAAATTCCAAAACAATATTTCGAAGGTTTAGCTTTAGACTCGTAAGTCGTATAGTATCACTATTTTAGACAGGAGTTAGGACCTAGGTACTTATTAGGTAGGTATATTTGAAGACCTGCAATCGTAGCTTTAATATAGTTATTATGTTTCGATTCGATTTGCTGGATGGAACGAAATTCAAAAAAATGTACGAGAATGACATTGAGCAATACCTAGACATACTTAACCTATGGACAGGGCGGACGGTGAGAAAATGACGCCCGTTTATCGGTGCCAATAATACCAACAGTAAGGTCACGCTGTAGTTCGCTCAGCGGCCACCTATAGAATTTTGACAGATTGCGCTACTGTTTGCTTGTACCAAAAAGGTTTACGTAAATTGTTCGGATGCCCATATCCTGAGGTTACTAATCGGTGCGTGCTTTGAGCTATCTATGATATTAGCTCAATGGAGAACGATCGCTAAAACTTCTGCGCAGACAGCAGACATTCTTATAATATTGCTGATAATAATTATATTATATAGTACCTATACTCGTATTTTTCGGATTTTGTTCCATTATGGAACGAAATTTAACAAAATTCAAAAAATACGAGTGCCAAATAAAAATGCCAACGAATCTAAAGGAACTTTAAGTCATAGTTCTTATAGGTATAATATGGCTACGGCTGCCGACCTCAGCATTCAGGACTCGTACAGGGTCTTTCAGGACACATAATAAAAAATTAAGCAGACTAGACAAAGAGGAGTAGATAAGTTTATCAGATACCTACCTACGTTGCATAATAATATTTTGTCTGTCCATGTAACAAAATTAATTATATGTAGTTATCCCTTCCACGTGGAGTCGCGATCTTTCCAACCTTGAAGTTTATCTGCGAGTTTGAACTATGCGCCGGTTTTGTAGATTATGGCTTTGGGGTTCCGTAGTCAAATATTATACATATCTGTCGTGATAGTTTGTTCGTATCTCACAGACACTTTGATTTTTATTTACTAATTTTTTGAATAGTTAGGTACTAATAGTTAGTCTTACAGTCTTTAAAAATATTTCTAGCGTTTTTGTTTTTGCATGAAAGAAAGTCACAGCCCATACAAGAGAAAGTAGGTAAGGTTTGAATAAATACTTACCTACTCTTATTTTTATACGAAACAATGATCACCCTTAGACACTGATCTTATGTCTCATTTTGCCCAGTGATCTCGTTGGATTATTGCCCTTCAAACCAACAGAGCAATGAATTAGGTACTTCACAGACTCACAGTAGAATAACTGACACCGCGGTGGTACCTATAACTACTTAGTAAGTATACTTACTAACTTATGCCTAAGTAGACAAATAAATATACAGAATTTTGCTAATTAATAATGCAAGTATTATTATTTTTAACACTATCGTAATGGATATAGATTACGTACTCTGAAACGAGGCTTTATAATAAAACATCGTTTCCGTTTCCTACAGAAAGCTTCATAGCAATTTCACCTCAAGTATGGAATGCTATTGACTTAGAAACCCATTATAGAATTCCTGCAGGCAGATGCCGAGGCGTAGGCTGTAATTGGAATTTTCTACCGCGAGGATCTTATTACTTTGATTATCATTATCACCACCATTAACTGTCAATATGCGAAAAAACCTTTATTTATTATCTAACTTAAGGGATCTGTTTCTAGATGCAATACTTTAATTAAATATGTATAACAATTTTTACTTTGCCATGCCATACACGTACTTATGTCTATTGCCATGCCACATTTTATAGAATTCAGAACAACTGTCAACTGTAAAAAAAGTCTAATATTATTATTTTATGCATTCGTGATTTAAAGACAAACTGCCGTGATTATTTTACAGGAGTAATATCTTCAATTACTGTCTAATATTATTTTATGCATTTTTAATTTGAAGACAAATTGCCGTGATTATTTTATAGGAGTCAAATGTAACTTCTTTAATTTAGTTTGTTGTGTATTTTCCAAAAGATTATGTAAAAGGGTTCGAATATAATATTGTTCTGTCATCTATAAAGCCTGCTATATGGCTTAAGGTTAGCGGGTTTCACACACTTTTCAGGATACAATGTGTGACACCGATGTTTTCCTTCACCGGGAAGCAAGTGATCGTTTTACTTTATTAAAACGAACTCATAAATCCAAAAAGTCACAGGCCCGGGATTTGAACCACCGGCCTCATGATGAAAGGCAGAGGCCAATATGGGACAGTTTATGCCATGAAAATAATGCTGTTCAAGCTTAACAAGTTAACATTAAAAAATCTTTTTAAAACTAGCTTTTACGCGTACCGACGTTTTATCCGTATTCATTTCAGCACCAGATGATCAGATCCTGGTTACCATCTAGCACCAATGTACTCGTCAAGACAGATCAAACGAGTCCAAAAGTTCATATGGCCACCTTCCGACGTTCCATCATCAGATCACCTCACATACGCATACGCCAAAATTTCAGCTCAGTTGGTAACCGGGAAGTGGATCAAAATTTGATTAAAGACATACAAAAATCGGGATATCGGGATAGGTGAAACAAAATATAAACTTCTAATAAAAACCGTCTTTATATTCAGATAATATGATGGCGGAGGCGGAGGCCGTGCGATGCTCTTCCAGCGACAGCGACAACTTCGAGAAGATTGATTCCGAGGATGTGTCACAAGCGGCCAACGTACGTCCCACTCCTGTCTTGATTTTCACACCATCTTTTCATCTTCGACTTCACGCATTGCATTTGGACCCGTATAAAACACAGTGGAGTCTACGCGAAATACAAGAGATTTGCTATCATTTTTATTTGCAAAAAGAGACTGAGGTTTTAATTTTCTAGTCTTACTAATGATGTTTGTCCGCCGTCACGTTCTCGAGAACGAGAGAGATTTCCGGTGACAAACAAGGCGGTCAAGGTGGGCACACGACCATAGCCCAGACCTCTTATCTAGACCAAACTTGGAATAGCACTTAGGCTAAGTAATTTTGATCCCGGAAAATTCCATAGAGAACTCGGGATTCTGAAACTGATGTTCTGTTTTTCTTGGGAAAATGGTTTTTTGCTAGTGCATTCTGTACATACCTAGCTATAGGCAGACTTCTTTACCTCGGGAAAGTCATAGATTGATGAAAAACTGGATTACCCGGTTAGAGCTAGTAAATTATTGAAGTTTACCTAAGTAAGTCTTACTTTTTAAAAGCCCATTGAATTTTATTTTTCTGCTAGGTGCCTGCCAATAACCTTTATTCATCTTGCAGGGGGATAGCGCCCACTTCATCGTGGGCGACGAAGCGTCTGACGTGGACACGCCGCACGAGGAAGAAGGCCCCGCGCACGAGGGCGGAGACTCCTTCCCCAACGCGCCCCCTCCTAACATCAAGCCCAAGCTCACCGTGGCGCAGCAGCTGGCCTTGGCAGAGAAGCGAAGCAAGCTCAGGTTGGTCCTCTATAGTCATAACAAAAATCACTTTAGGTACGAACGGCCATCTTAATTACCTGTTCGTTAGGCCCTGGGCACATTTTGATTGTGAAAATCCACTGTCAAAATGAGCCTATTGAAACCATTACCAGACAACACGTCCTACAGGCAGTTACGGAAATACTTTTGTTTTTTTGCTCACTTAAGGTTAAGTTAGTACTTGACTACGATCTTACCTGATGGTAAGTGACGATGCAGCCTCATGCGTTAGTATTATGCTTGAGTCAAAATTTACGATTTCCGAAGGAACATAAAATAGTTATGTGTTCAATTATAGATTAGATAATTGAATTCATATTATTTGGCATTTCATAATCTAGAACTTTTCTCAAAAATATTTTAAAATATGTGTATAACTTTCTCACTAGAACAGTTTTTGTATAGGCTGGTTGCTAAAATAGCGGTCGACGCTCTACGCAGATGCAAGATATTTGCCATGTTTCTTAACACAAACTTATAACAATGACATATTTAGAAAATTAATAACATTTACTAAAAATTGTCTCAAAAAAAAAACACGATTTTCCTAGATTTTCATTCAAAAACCATAAACCGAAAAGTGTCATTTTTAGATTTTTTTGATAAATTAAACGTACTTAAGTATAATTTTAGGATAAAATCTAAGATATTTTGTTATTTCTGAATTGTAGTAATTTAATTCAATTAATATTCAATGTCACTGGTTATTTACTATTTTAATAAGTAGTATAACTATTTATTTTACTATAAATTTTTTTGTAATAGCATTATCAGCGCAAAATTGCGTCAGTGCCAACGAAAACCAATTTAGTATGGCAAGAAACGCGATGCGCGCCGTTTTGCATGAACGCTCTTAAGTACCTACCTACTAACTTGAAAGGAGTGAGCTAACCTAACCTAACCTAACGGTTTTTACACAACATCGATGAAATCAATCGGCCAATCGGAGGTCCTAGGGTAGAGTGTCGTCCTTGCTGGTAGAGTGGTAACAAGCCACAGCCGAAGCCTCCCACCAGTTACCTTAAGGTAGGTACTATTTATGGTATTCTATGTACCAAACCACAGCTGAGCCAAATTAATAGAAAATTACACAGAGGCCCGTGGCAGGAATGGAACCCGAGAACTCCCACTCCAATCCGAGTCCGCGACACCACGCCAAGAAGGTCTTCGTCAAGTGCTTACTTGTAGAGGCTGTAGGACATGTCGTCTAATTTTACGTATTTGGGGAAGTCGTCACGTACGTAACTATTTTATATCTAATCTGTGGCGTTTCAAATAATCATCATCAGCTTATTACCTACTTACGCTGGGTACGTTAACGGTTATGGCATAAGCTAGGGTAGGATCTAAAATCTGAATATACTAAACTGAATAGACTATACCTAAGTAGGTACTAATTCCGACTTGTTGTCCATTTAATCACTGCACTAGAGACGTCTCCTACACGAGATATTATTAGGAAGGTAAATGAAACAATGTAGAGTGACGCAAACATAATATTTTCCTGCACAATTTAATTGTCTCCACAATACTTAGTAGGTACATAGCTCTAACTACTTAGTAGTTTAATAATTCAGACTTAGCATTTTCCTATCATTATCCTTCCTGTGGTTACAAGTCGGGCAAACAAATTGATGCTCAATCAATACTGTATTACGTAGTACATATTGACGTCTTCATTTGTCCGGTTTATAGTGCACTCATGGCAAGTGGTAGTCGGAAAACGCGGGAAAAGTGTCAAAACTTCGATTTCAACTCGAACAGTTGACGACGGGCATTCGTGGTGCGTGAACCTAAACGCATCGTTGGCGCGCGTAGTAAAAAAAAAAAATTCGTACTAAAATAAATCAATCTTCACACATTTACAACATATTGTTCAATACACAAATAAGTGGTACATATTAATTTTATTAGTGATTTTTAAAAATCCAAATTATTTTTTAAGACTGCGTTCTAAATCATTCTGTTTACTTTTTCGGGAATGTTGCCAGTTGCATATTAGAGACGTCGTGATTTTCTTATATCGATAAAAATGTTATCGATGTTCTAGTCAAATATATTTCTGGTTGTTTTGCGAAAACTAGCAGGGTTCTATCGTAAGGCGGATTGATAAAATCAGTGATAAGATTATAGTACCTATATGGTTGCGTAGGTATTTTGTATTTTATTGCTTGTTGATAAATATTAACTAGTAAATAATAAAATTCATTGGGAGGTTTTATTTGTATCGTAGTGGATGTTACAATTGTTACTTAAGGATTGAAATATTATATTCGCTGTCTAAGGTTAAAAAACGAAACGAAATGAATTACCATCTTAGTATGAAACTTCAAATAAAGTGAGTGAATTTATCTAATCTTTTGTACATAATAAGGCAGAATAAATGTCAAAATTATATGAACATGATTTTATGTTATAAATACTTGCCTCTTGGAACTGGTTAAGCATTTGCTGAATTAATTATTAATCATTGATGAATCAGGATCGTTCCAAAACGTAAGAAAATAGTTTGACTTCGACTATTGTGTTCGAATATTGTGTTTCGTGAATTGTGACCGTCATATAAATCAGTTGACCTCAAGGTTTCTTGAGTTGATAAAACTACTTTAGGAACCGATAGATGGCATTATGCACAAGTTAAACACAAAATTCTTTACTTATAGGAAGTAAATAAGTGTTAACATTTTATATCTTGAAAAAGTGCAACTGCTGAGTTCCTTGGCCGTTCTTCTCGATGCAAAACTTCTTTCCGAAAGTGATGGTAGAGTCTGATATTTCGCTAGTGCCTGTAAGTTAGGCCTATGTGAAAGAATAAACATTCTGATTTGATTAGATATAAGGGCTACTGAGCGAGTCTGCTAAACCTAGGGTTTGATTGTAAAATTTTCCGATTATTTAACTTTTACTACTCAAAGTTTTGTCTCAAGCCATTTACTATGTACTTTTTGACTATACCTACGTTAACACGCATAACTTGTTACCTGAGTAAGTAACAACGCGAGCTTGTAAAGACTACGAACCTAAAAGTAAAAGTAATTTATAAATTACTTTTACTTTTAGGTTCAAATATATTTCCACTTATTTTTATGAACGCAGTTCTGAATATCGGTCAATGCGTCTTGTTTTACCGGTTTGTTTGCGTAACTTCTTAACATTGATTAAAAACTAGTTAAGTTGTTACTAAGTTAAAAAAGGCCTTTTTGTTGAGGAAAGATTAAGGAATATTTTTAAGAAAATAAATAAAGGTAGAAGGTAAAATGAATGAATTCATTTTTAATTTTCTCTCTTTTTCTTTTTGCTTAAGTGTACCTACTTATGGTCTACTTTTTTAAAAATTAATTATTAAACTATCAAAATAATCGGTTATAGGTTATAACAGACCGATATATAAACAAAGTCGCACCATAATGATTATATTTTCACTATTTTGGTACGGTATCCTAAAATGGTTTTATCCGTGGTCAGGGCTTTGGGATGACAAATAACCTTGTGATTCGTCTAGGATGTGAAGTGTAACCTTGAGCTTTGTGCCGAGAGCGCATCAGCGTTTGAACTGTGTATAGGTAACAAATAAGCAAACAAATCGTCGCACTTATCATAGAAACTATTGGATTAGTGGCAGTTATACATGTTAACTGGACGAGACGCTAGGTCGCCGAGAACGCCTTTTGGTCAAAAGCCTTGGTAAGTACTAAGCAGGTTGGTGTAGCCGGAAGGTCGGTTGAGTCGAGAGTTAGCGGCGTTGGTGGGAAAATTCATATTAAAAAAACGTAGATACTGACATTTTTATTTACATAATGATATCTGGGTTGAGCTACGAGTAGTTAGATATTATAATAAATGAAATTTAGTTGAATAGGTATAAAAAATACATTAGGATATTATGTATTATGTCGACACTACAGGTCAGCGCCACTTTAAATTTGTCAAAAGTGCTGTGCTCCAAAGAAGAGAAGAGTATTATCGATAAAATGATATTAAATGGTAATTTTTAAATGCAATTGCCTTCTGGAAGCCAATTTAAAAATTTGACTTAGGTATAATACATTCTCTAGCCCTTTTTAATTTTTCCAAAGTATGATACAAGTTAAAAGAAAAACGATAGCAAGAACAAATATTGTCGAAGTGAAAAGGGAAGTCAAAATAAACATATTTTAAAGCAGAAGTATCTTTTTATTCTAGCAGGAATAGTTGGTAGAGTATGTAATTGCTGTACGAAGTCTAAAAACATTCATTGTATAAACTTAGTAGGTAGGTACCTACTTACAGTGGGTACTTATGTTATAAATCATTGTAAACATACCATAAATTACCTTATAACCTGTAGCATGTAGGTATAACATGACATAATCAGTACGTTTTAGTAATTTTACAGAACATCCTCGCTTAGAGCCGGTTTGCTGCGTTTTTGTTAAGAACTGGCAATACATTGCTTCGATAGCTCAACTGTTTTATTAAAGTGGTAAACCTTTATAAATTAATCGCATAGTAGGTAATACCAATTATTATCAAGCTTAATAGCATCTTAGTTGATGAACTTCCCTCAGAAAATTAAATTTATAGTTCATCAGGTCTCATCAATCGTAGAGCTTTATGTTTAATTATTTTGTAGAGAATTGTATTTATTCCAAAGTAGATATAAACGGTGTATTCATTTTTAAAAACTTTATACTAACCAAACTTAGAACTTTTGTATTAATTTCATTTATAGGTAAATAAAAAGTTAGCTACAGAATCAATGTAATTTTTTTACGTATTAACGCCATCGCTCTAATTATTGTCGTCATAAACTTGTCGATAAAAATAAAAGTAACATATGTAATTCCATATATAATGGTGATCTTACAATAATCTATATTTAGGTATGTTTATAACACAAAAATGAAAATATACCTACGGAAATCTGAAAATAAATAATTGTTGACCATACGTACGTCTGTCCTCAAAAATCCACAAACGAGCCCTTTTCTTTAAAAAATGTGAGTTTCAAATTATATTAAAATACATGTAGGTATTAAAAAAAGTTAAACTTGTTAAAAATTTAATGTTACTTTCGGTTGACCTCGAATCTTATTTAAGAAACATTTTCAAGCACATGTAGGTAAGTAAAAGGTGGAAAAGTTGATCAGTTACGTTAGTATAGCAGTCGCATAGTTTTAAAAGCGTTATTTTATAAATTTCTTAGCATTTGGCATACGCTTATTTTCTCATCTTCAAAATACGATGATCCAAGAGGATAAGAAAAACTAACTTACTCAATGGAAATTATTTATCTAACAATGAAATTTATTTATCTAACAATTTACAATCTTCTGTAATTATGTAAAAAAATTTATACATGCCTACATGGTAAAAATATATTAATGAAATACGCAGTAGGTATTTCTCTAATAACCATTAGTTGAACTGTTTATTGATAAAAAAACGTGAAATTTAAATTTCAAATTAGAATTCCCAATCTTAGGCCTAAGGTCGATTTGGTTTATAACATTTCAATTTGTATTAAAATTCCATTAGATATCATTTAGGTTGATGCGTTGTTTCTGTTCCAAATTACAAATCATGTAAAGTCATAGGTAAGTACTCTTCTTTGCTAGTTACCACTGCCAACTTGCTAGTTTCGGCATCTCTATTTTATGTTATCGATAAAATTGTTGTATGAAGTAAACCTTTTATAAGAGCCAAGCACTTATGCGTCTGGCCCATGTGAAATAAAGACGTTTTGATTTTATTTTTGATTTTGAGTAGCTAAAACATTCTAATTCTCGTGCCACAATGTTTCCAACCAAACACCGAAACGGCTTGACCGATTTTTATGATTTTTTTTTCTATATTCGGTAGGTCGGAGCTAGAGGGCGTAAATTATTTTTCATATCGCTATATGGCAAAACAACGTTTGCTGGGCAACTAGTAATTTATAACAATATAATTATTTATATTGTAAATAGTTGTATTATTAAGTTGTTGAAGATGAACTTGAGTGTGGTTGGTCGTCAAGGATAGTCTTGTTTATACTTAGAATACTATCATAATCTATATACAAGGAATATATTTATATACTGTTCATATTGCTACTATTTTACAATAGGTATAAAGCTCAAATAGTTACATCGAATAACCATCACATATTTTGATGCGATTAAATGCTATTTGTTTTATCTCCTGAAAGGCATCATCGTATAGAAAACATTATACTTACGGTAAAGGATACCTTTATTATTAAAAAAATATATATTGACTGGGAAAATCAGTAAATATAAAGATTTCAGCTGACAACTCTATTTTACAAGTGGAAAATTAAAAAAATTTAAAACACCCACGACTTTTGCAGACTTGTAATTGAAAAAGGATTAAATAATTTTTTTGAAACTCCCCGACTAAAGGAAAGTAAGAACTAAGAACCTATCAGTATAATTACAAATCCAAGAAAATTCGTCGGAGCTGCTGTGTTTTGCCTATGAAGGTGTTGATGGTGCTGTTTACCAGTTGATGACTGATTCAATTTCTTGATACTTCTCATATACCGGCAGTTTATCAATACTTACTAATTACATTAATTGATATTGGAAACGAAAATAGCAATGGCAGCTCCGACGGATTTTCTTGGATTTGTAATTATACTGATAGGTTCTTAGTTCTTACTTTCCTTTAGTCGGGGAGTTTCAAAAAAATTATTTAATCCTTTTTCAATTACAAGTCTGCAAAAGTCGTGGGTGTTTTAAATTTTTTTTAATTTTCCGCTTGTTTTATAGTTTTTCCGATTAATATATTAATGTAATTTAAATTATATTATTATTAAAAAATGAAAATTAATCTTCAAACTAGCCATTAGCTCCCCTAGCTGCGTTTGAAGGCATCATCCCTTCCAAGTCATAAAGAGACGTTTATTGTAGCGCCCCCTGCTGTTCAATCACAAGAACAATTATTTGCGAACCATTGCCAATGACTCACTAATATTTTATACAAAACTGTATCCAAATCGGTTCAGTCGTTTTTGTAATAATTGAGAACATTCGTTTGCACTGTAAATGTTTTTTTTAGCGCCCCCTGGTGATCGATGTTCGTAACAATTATCTAATAACCATCGCCAATGAATACCAAACATTATGCAGAAAACTGCATTTAAATCGGTCAAGCCGTTTTTGAAATAAATGGGAACATTCGTTTGCAATATAAATGTATTTTATGGCGCCCCCTGGTGATCGATGTTCGTAACAACTATCTATGAACCATTGCCGCTGAACACCAAACATTATACAGAAAACCGCATCTAAATCGGTCAAGCCGTTTTTGAAATAAATGGGAACATTGATGTGCACACACAAACAAACAAACCAACAAACAAACAAAAATATTTTTGCATTATTGGTTTTTGTGAAGAATTTAACATACAAACAAACATAACATCTCAATAATAAAGTAATGTACAAACGGTCTCTCACCCTAAACGCATATACCCGTACTCCGTTCCGTCGTGGGTAAAAAGGGAGTGGTCAATATTTGACATCGAAGATCACATCTACTTAAGTAAATGAAGTTTATAAGCAGAGAGCAGTTAATGTGTGTTATAACAAGATGTGTAATTATAATTAGTTTATGCGTTCAATGAGGAAATAATTATGTTTTTCACGAAGTATTTGTGATGTTTCCTTTTCCTTATTTTGAAATTCCCGTCTGGTTTCATTATACCGTGATTATACCTATACCTACTGTCGTAGCCCTCGTAGGTGAGGACAAAATAATATAATTATTATACAAGTACATTTACATACTAATTATCGTGAACTGCCAAAGTAAAGGAGGTTTACCTTTACCTATCTGAAGCTTGTCAAATTTATCAATGGAAATGATAATTGTAACTGCTGCAATTATTACTTTAACTTAATGTTTTATTCGTTTACAATTACGATAATCACAAATAAAATTTGAATTTGGAATACTACACTGAAGACAGTAGGTATCTTATATTAGGTATTATAGGCATAGGTATTATATTTTATTATCAATCATTCTATTATACCTACTTATGTATTATTATCCATACATATTTAGTATTGAATTTGTTGTTTGTTGTTGACTTCAATCACGTCACACCGAAGATAAGTTTCAATTATACTTAGGCTCGGTTGCTTGCCGAAACGTTACAGTTATATATGGTGGTCTGATCTTTATTTCGAAAGACATAAGAGTCAGGCCGCCATATTTAACTGTAACGTTTTTGGAGTCCTGAGATTGTTTATCTATACGTGCCTACTTAGATAAATTCTTCAAGAATTTAAAATTCAAATTCACATTCAACAATTTTGTAACAACAATTATTTTTTCCTATAAGTTTAAACTCTTCCGCATATCAAATCATAAGATTATCGAATTCTAGATTCAAGAATATTCTTTAGGTAATTAATGTGTTTTGCTTAGCTGTGGAAACGTTATATAATTTATTTTTAGTGGGAAAAAATTTAGCCCTGTACGCGTCACCATATCAAGTCATTTGCATTTTTTATCGATATGGAATTAAACAACACATTTCAAGGTTAGGTAAATTGAAATGAAATTCGCATGTGAGATTATCGAGTTATGATATGATGCATAAACCTACGCTAAATTATTACGGGTTCTTTATTAAGTTTTGGCTTAATAATTAGGGAAATAACATAAATTCTGTCGAGTAATAATTATTTAAATTTTAAACATTTTAATTGGCAACATTCCCTAAAGTGATGTGAAACCTTGAAAAAAATCAACAATACAGTGTTTTACAGTGAAAGTAGGCATAATTGTATCGATGAAAATATCAACCTGACCATAAATAAAAAGTCTTCATTTAAGAAAATAAAACAATGAACTTGTAAAGAGCTATTTTCTCTCTTTCTATTTATTTTTTAATAAGTAGTGTGTATTACATTAATACGAAATAAATGTAGGTAAGCTGGTATAAATCTTTTGTATGGATTGATTCAGCTCGCTATTTTACTGATAGGTTGGTAAAAATAGCGTCTAGATGACTACAGACTAATACTATTTTTTATCGTGATTATGAATCTTTACAAAGATAAATCACGTGTATAATATCTTAATCTCATTTAATTATTTTTTGTTATCTCTTCTGATAATTGTGACTGCGAATTATGCGAGTTTAGTTGATACGCTCCACGTATCTTTATACGTGGGATGTAATATTTAGATATACTGAACCAATTAATTGTTTTACTAATAAAGTTTGTTGATCTATGCACAAATTTTCGCTACTTCACGGCCGAATTAAGAGTTTAAGACATAAGCGACCAGAAATACAAAATATTTTAAAATTATTTCTTTAGTACCGAAGAATGCCATGTTTTTGCGGTATTAGTTAAAAACCGAAAACCAAGTATAGTAAATATTATA
The DNA here is from genome assembly GCA_036785405.1 of Coenonympha arcania. NCBI lineage: Eukaryota > Metazoa > Arthropoda > Insecta > Lepidoptera > Nymphalidae > Coenonympha > Coenonympha arcania. The sequence continues at coordinate 17,114,169 of CM072062.1, forward strand.
TTATAATATCAATTTAGTCAAATAAATATTAAATATTTAAATATATAAACGTATCCCCTGCTGATAGGATTAGACCATATCAACATTATGCACATAATCCTTTTATCTATTACAACACCGTATTATTTTATTTTTTATTACTTTATTTTTACTTGCGTTTTTTCGCAGACAAATCATAAAAAACTTGTGTTATAAATAAAACAGTTTGAATACATATTGTGTGAACTCAAAGTTCAAAGTGTTAATGAGAGGTGAAGTTATGTGCGCAAATAAAAGTGTTTTATGAACATTGGAAATCTTATCGCACCGTTTGTGGCGATTGCGAATTACGTGAGAGAATTTATTGCGATGCTTAAGAGAAGGACATCGAAGCGTTTTGTACTAGGTGACACGTCGGTAGATGAGGAACAATATGAGGATGAAACTGTGGAGGTTTTGCCCTCCAGTTTGGTGGAGAAATTCCAGATGACCCTCGCTTCGGAACCTGACAAGAACGATAAAGAAGATGAGGATCATAGCCCGGAGCCAGATGCTAGACTCCTTCGGCTTCCAGCAGGAACGTTGACGTGAGTATCTTTAGGCTTTATTTAAATTTCGATACATAAAAGGAAGAAGAAAAATATTAATTTGGTGTACAGTTTAATTTATCGCCAATAAATTTTTTCATCGATAGATTACGATGAGCATTCTCATAACTTGCTAACATTAAAATTTTATACCTATAGTAAAGTTAATAGAAAGTAAAGAATTTCATTATTTAACTACTGGTATAAACAATAATATTAAATACTCTAAATGTATTAATTTCAACAGACTTCATGCATTGTTTTACTTATGAATCGTTTGAACAATTAAAATTATCCCCGTCATAGTTACTCAATGCAGTCATATGTTTTGAATTGAGTATAATGTAAAAGTATAATTTATATTAGTGCAATACTTATACGAAAAACCTATATGCAACGACCTATATAATATGCATTTAACTACTTGATCAATCATCAAACAATTTGTTATTCTTCAGGTCTGTCCAGGAATTCGTGCAAGAGAATCATGACTGGTATATTAAATTACTGTGCTTATGTTACCTATATCTTTTTTGAACCTAACACTTAATGAGTTTCGGTAATCTAAGAATTTGACCACAGTGTATGGTTTTCCAGATATTAAAAACTAAGTTTAACTTTGACCAAGCTTCGTGGTAGTTTCAAAAATTGTTTAAAAATCTGTAATTTCTAACAGTTTTCTTGAAATGTACTTTACTCACTCTCTTTTAATACTACAATGATATACATAGATACGCTCTCAGTTATTGGCTGGAATGATATACCTAGATACGCTCTCAGTTATTGGCTAGAGTTATATTATATACCTTGCTCTACAATCTAGGTCATCGTAAATTCAATAACATTTTGATGAATGATGAATGCAATGTGACAATAATCGTAAATTCGGTCCTAAAGAGATCAAAATAACTTCCTGATTCGTGTTCCTCTTAAATTATATAACAAAGGTTTTGAACAGAGTGAACTTTATTCTCAGATCAATGAAGACTTTATTTATCAAAGAGAGAAGATTTTGTCAAAAAATTCTTCAAACAAAAAACAGTTGAAAATTAATAATGATTAAGTTTTTACCAATTCCAAAATAAATGATGACATAATACTGATCGAAGATACCTATACATAATAGATTTATTGAATGTAACTTGTACCTACATTCTAACGAAAATTTCGTGTCCGTTTACTGACATTTTTACCAAGATAGATAAGGATGAGCATTTAGTATCTAATCCATTGTAGTATTGTACCTAAATCTTTAACTACTTACTCACATAACTAATTAGTCACAAAATCAATACAGAATAAATCTACTTTACTGTTTCTGTTTACGTTATAGACTGTCAAGGTTTGATGGTTTTGACAAAGTAAAGATAGATTCTTGGAGTACCTAGTATTTATTTTGACACCCTGGTAGAGGATGGGGGGGGGGGGGGGCGAATACTGTTGTAATTTACGGAATCTATAGACAAACAAAGTATCATCTCCGTAATTCAAAAAAGCACCTAGTTCTGACAGTCGAAGTTTTAATTTGTAGTTTGATAGTGTTTGATTTTTTTCTAAGATAGTACTTAGTTTTGACTAAAAATAAAAATAAGTACAAGAAAGATATTAATATATATATACCTATTTTCCAGTTTTCTCTAGTGTCAATTACCTACAATGGAGACTAAATAAAACTGGAAAATAGGTAGATATATATATTTCAATCCACGATGACGCGCCCCACTCTGTCAAACTCCAAAACCCATGTGAATCGAATGAAACATAAGCGATTTGACAGAGTAGAGCGCGTCTTCGTGGATTGAAATACCTATATTTAATTAATAAATTTACTATGAGTGAAATAAAAAATAAATTGATTCAGTACTTTCAGATACTTATCTATTATGTTATGCCTACCCTTAACTAACATATAATTAATAATCTGCGACATGAAGTTCGAAGATAATTAAATACTTATGTTAATAACACCTCGTAGGTCAGCGTACCCTCTATACGTATTGTTGAGTCTACCACTTCCAACTTCATGTTGCAGACTGCAGTTTGTTTGGGTTTGGGACTTAGGTATGCCTCGTCAACATATTATAAGTGGTACGACAATTATCAAATTGACGTTTTACATGAGCCTGCAACTTCGTTAGGCCTACCCATAGATAATACATGGCCTACCTATGTGAAATAAAGATATTTTGAATTCAAATTTGAACGCTATAAGTTATAGTGTTTCACAGTAAAATGCAAACTTATAGCCTTTAAGGTTGGTAGGTGGATGTAGATGATAACAGGTATTATAAATGACGTGCTTCTTAGAGTGTAACATGCGTAAGAAAACAAATTAAAACTTGTTTATTAGACTAATTGATATAGGTATGACGTAAAAATATTAAGATTAAGTAGGTAAGTACGTCTAAAAGTAAGAAGTTTTATAAATAGTAAGTTAGGCAGGCGCTTAGGTTTTACCTCCTATTTATTTTTAATCCGAGTCTGCTAATGTTAATTCCATAGGTACAAATTTCAATTGTTTTCATGCTAGCAAGTACCTATAAGATATTTCAATCCACGATGACGCGCCCCACTCTGTCATACACCATACGATTGAATGAAACAAGCGATTTAAACTGAGTGGGGCGCGTCTTCGTGGATTGAAATATCTATACATAAATTAAGTTGCAGCAGTTTCAGTTTGGTAGGTATTTTGTGATACTTATCGATAAATTATATCAGGACCTTTCACATTACTACGCAAATAGGAAAAACATTTTCAAACGCAATAATTCAACCCGGCTTGCACAATTAATAATTACTTTGTGGGCAACTCCAACAATTATAATTCAGCCATCCCTGTCTTTTAGTAAATAACGTAGGCGTGTGAGGGAGATAGAAGTATCGTATGATCCGTCATTCAAAGATCATTGGCGGATTTTACGTCACTTTAGAAGTTGAGAGCACGAAAACAAAATCAAAACGGTGTTTCGTTTTCATGAAGAAATGTTGGATTTTTGGTGTTTTTACAGTTTGAAATCGGTTGTGATTACTTGTGATTGATAGAACCGTGTTTCTTGGTTTCTATTTTATGCTTCAAATCACAAGAAAATATGTATCCTTCAATGAACGGCTTGTATTCCGAAGGTCCTTACAGGTTAGAGAATATATTTTGTTTTTCTTGCAAACTATAGGTCTTTAAATATAATATATTTCATAACAAAACATTTAAATTAAAGTTTCCTACGCCAGTTATTTATATTTCTTCTTTAGGTTTGGCCCAAAAGAAAATAAAACAAGTAGAGAAACTAAGTTATGTCAACAGTAAATTTCACTTTGAATTTCGGTATTTGCATGAGTATTTGGCAGCATTCCTTCGATTTCTAATAATTAGGAATTAATATTATACTTACGTTTTTATGTCAGCACTACATTGCTCTATAAACATTGCTATACGAAGGTACCAAATAGAAATTATTATTTTTTAACATTTTAGTAAATCAGCAAATGCTAAATAAGTGGTCAATAATAAGTGTTAGGTAGTTACTAAAAATTCTGCTTGCTGTTTATCCACATTTTGAATTTTTAGTCTTAACCTGGTAAAAAAAAATTACAATTTCTGCAGTTCTTTTAACTCTAGAAAACATCTCATGTGATGTTGGCCTTAAAATTTTTCAACCTTTATCACAGTAACACCTTTGTAACAGTGTACAGAAAAACACATGTAGAGTAAACAAAATACAACATAACACAGTGAACGCAAAGGCGGCCTTATTGCTAGAGCAATCTCTTCCAGGCAACCTTTGGAAAGAGGATTAGTGGAATGAAACGCTGGATGGTGCAATATAATTAAAAAGAACATAATATATCAAAATAAAATAAAATATACCTATTCAATAAATAAAAATTTAGTAAATATAAATTTAGTGTGAACTATGAAATCCAATGGCTGGTTAACGTAAATGCTTTATCATATTTATCAGATGATAGAGGGTCGCAAGCTTGACCTGATATTATATAAATAATAAAATTATTATGCCCTATGCAACTTTTTGTTTTGCTATTGCTCATTCTGAAGTATGTTTTTGTTTTCTTAGTATTTGGCGCGACCTATCGATAGTAACTCAAATGTGTAGTCCTATTTTGCGAATATCTGTATTTATCTGTATTGTTTATTAAATATTCAAGTATCTTAACTAATCCTGTGATGTATAAGGCGGTGTGACCGCCCGACAGGCAATCCGTTAGCACCGCTGGTGCCGATCAGACGTTGTTAACCGACTTCTTTTAATCATTGTAAAATGTAATTCATTATCCAAAATATATATATTAAACTAATACCTTTGAAATTTATTTAAAGTTCCCGCTACCCTGAAGCTGTGTCTACAGCTTCAGAAGTGGGATAATGGAAAATAATACGTTTTTCCATTCCACGCCTACGACATGGAAATAAATAATCTTATTAAAGTAAAACATTGCATAAATAAATTAACTTTATGTGTGTGGAGCAGACAAAGAAAAGAGGAAGAGGAGGAAGAGTGGATTTAAAGTGTAAGTAACGCTCATATTTATTTGATAAATGTTATTTTTTTTGTTGTTGTTTTATCGAGGAAAATATAACGACTTCGGTAGCAAAAGCTAATAAGTAGTGTATTACCATTAAAATGGGTTCAGAGTTAAGTATAATAAAAGTTTTTAAGTCACTTTTGCCTAACTTATAGGCATTTATAAAGAGGATTTAAATCATTGTGGTATAAGTACGAAATTTCTGTTTTTCGTTATTACTGTTCTAAGACATATCATTAAAATTATCTCAAAGAGTGTTAAAAGTCGGCCTATAATAAAATAAAAAGTATGAAAGTTGGAATATGGATTTCACTTGCAATTTTGCGATTATCCATAGAAATGGCTGAGCAATAGAATTTCTCTTAATCCAAGGTTTTTAAATTCCGCCAATGAGTGACATTCTTTGGTATCGCTGAGGTTTACAGGTACCGCTAAGATTTTCGTAGCAGTAGTTATGAGAAATATGATTAAAGTATCTCTTCTTCTTGTTATTCAAGAGAAACGAGTTGTAATTATATTATTAATAAGATGAAGCAAGGTAACAATATAAAGGGGATTCATCATTTCCCTTGTCACCTAAAACCAGTGATTCCCAAAGTGGTCCAGATGAATCCGCAGGGGGTCATGGTCATGGGAGTCTAAGCGGCGGCGTTCTATTTTTTTACGTCATAAAAAAAGGATCAACAAGTAGTAAGTGAGGGGTCTACGAAACTTTATCAGTTCTACAAAAATTTCGGAGAGCAACTTCACAGGCGAAACAATATAATATCCTGAGTCATTAAATAAATAAAAAAAGGAACTTTTGTAATTGAGCGAAAAGACAGACCGGGACTGTCCGAGGAATATTTGGGTCTGTGAAAAAGTGCAAGAGGGCTTTTGATAGCGTTTGCCTCCTCATAGGTACGTTGTCGAAAGGGTTTTAGTGTGTCATAAGCCCGTTGAGCCCGTGATAGTGATTTTAGTCAGTTTTAGTAGTTTAGTTTTTTTTAGTTATTTTGTTTTAATGAATGGAATTTGGGATCTCTTCAATGTTTTCATATTCTTTATTGACGTTTCTCCGACTTTGGGTTTGAGGGTTGGAAATCATCAGAGGCCGAGTTTCTTGACAGTTCTTCTCGGTGCAAACCTGCTTTCCGAACCTGGCGGTAGAGTTTTGACTTTTCATAAGAGCCTATTATCTAGGCCTATGTGAAAATAAATATTTTCATTTTCATTCAAGATGTAAATTTCCATAGTTGGGTTGTTCATATTATGTTTAATGAGTTTTGGGAATACTGAATGTTGTATTAGAAAATGTTAAGCAACAATTGGCTCATCAAAGTTAGTAAGATTTTAAAGTGCGTAGACCACTTATAACGAAAACGAACGACCCATAAAATGAAATTCGAGTGTGAGCGAAGCTCAGATTACTGAGCGCAGTCGAGATGTGTTTATGTTAACGCAATAATTAATAATTGTCGTGTTCATTGTTTTGAGTTTTGAAACTCAGTGCGTAATAAGTTTGAACATTATAGGGGCCCGACTCGAGGGTCGAGAGTACATTTCATGGTTGGAATACAGTGTTTATACAATATTATTGTTAGCTGAAATTGAGACCGAATGACTAACGAGTACATGCCTAATATATAAAAACTTGCTGACCCGGGAAACGTTGTTTCGTTATACCTATAAATTGTTTCTCACTTAGGGGTATCACTAATTCACTAGTACGGTCTACTTTCTATTCTCAGAGATACAATTAGAAATTATATATAAGTCAGTCAAGCCGTTTCTGGAGGAGCTTTGTTACAAATACACTGTGACACGAGAATTTCAATAAAGTAAAAAAAAATATATAAGAGTTGAACATTAATTGTGTTCTGAGGTATTCTAACTATTCGGTTACAATAAAAGTAATAACCGAGTTAGTCAAGTAGTAAAAAAAAAATGAATAAATGAGTAAAGTGATAAAGTAGTTGGTCAGTTATTGACGACTGTTTCTCTACGCATTACTAAACTACTAAAGATAGAATTGATCTCACTGTGTGTGTGATATTTCATATTAGAACTGATTATTCCCAGTGAGGATCTCTGGTTTAATATTATATTCTTTTGCAAGGTTTTTAAGCTGAATTTTGTCAGTTTCAGAGCTCACTATGGAATGAGACGATGATGCGCTGTGACGAGCACCCCAGAACAAGTTTAGTCTGGAAACATGTGTGCCAGGATTTGAGAGTCGGGGTTGGGAGGCGCTAGATATAAAGTTGAGTGTACCCAGGTTTGAGGGTCATGCTCGGAAAGAGCAAGCCAATCTAAAGCATTGGCCAGGGGCATCGCGGGTGCGGGATGCTGAGGTTTGTGACCAGGGGCATCACGGCGGGTGCGTGATGCTGAGGTTGAGAGTGACAAATGAATTATTTAAAGGAGAGCTACAGCAGAGAGAAATGATCATCGAAAGCAAAGAATACGAGACAACACCAGGCTGGCAAGAAAGATGGTCCAAATTATAGAAGCAAGTAATAACAAGTAAAATATCATTTGTAAATTTATAATTTGGTCATAAACTAATCTTAAGGAACTTTAACAATCAATGCCATATGTAACAACAATTGTAGTGCATAAAATCATCAGTAGCAGTATTTCTGTTTAATTGACCAAGTGTCTTTTCTAGTGGTTCTATCTCGGGCCGTAATTTTATTTATAATTGTAGTAATATGGTACACAAAACAGGTTGAAATGGTCAAGGCCTAGACATATAATATGAACCTTGGATAAAAATATGATCTATGTTGCAAAACTTGATGACTTACATAAACTTGTATTAAATATACCTAGTGCAAAGGAACAATGTTTAAATATGATAACTTATTTTAAAATGGCGTAAAAAGGGAGATACGATTACAAAGTGGATAACCTTATGAAAATGGATGAAACGATTTTATTGTATTTGTTTGATTTCATTTAATTATTTACAGTTGATTTATCTTTAAAACGTAATGTAGATGATATAATTATTTGGAGAATAATTTACTCTAGTATATTGGCTAGATTTTACATCTTGAAAGATCAACAAGAGGATAAGCAACTGGTCTACCCACATAATAAATAAATAATATTATCTATTTGTTAGAAGTAACGATGGTCGCCGGTGTGAGAATAAATAAAAACTTAAAATATATATATATATATAAAATCTTCGTTGATATAATTTTTATCAAGCAGAAATAAAATATTTGGCAAACTGATATTAGATAAAATAAAAGGTGTTAAATGATTTAAGATAAAAAGAATTTCATTACGTTCATATTAATAATGCAAGCATGAACATGTTCTGTTAAAAATAAAACTTTGGGTTAAATTCAGGATGTTGGTGCCCTCGGTACTAATTATAATAACGAACCAATATCATGGCAACAGGCTCAGTGTAGTTGGCGGGTAAATATTATCAATTGGCAATCAGTTTTCATAAGGTTCAAAATTAATATTCTTGAATATAAATTATTTTATGTCACTGCAGACTCTGTTAGTTGTGGCGCAAACAGTTCAGAAGAATTGCTGAAAATAACAATCAATAAATCTGTTTAAATATGGTTGGAGGTTCGCGAAACCGTGCGCGTTGCCCAATATTTTCTGCAGTTAGTGTAGAAAATCCCTGAATGTTAGTAGATCGGGTAACGAACCCTTGTATGTATCGCCTGAAAGATAACATAATATAATATATTGATTTCCGAGAGAAGTCAAATATTGAGTGAAGTCTGTAACCGATGAGGGAGTTGCAACTAATTTTAATAAGGAAAATGGAGGAAAGGAAAATTCAACTTAATACGATGTAATTTAAAAAAAAAGGCCAACTAATGTGCTATTGGGAAAATAAAAAACTTTTTAAAGGTAATTATTTATAAATATTTTATAATGTATATTTTATATAATATTTTATAATTTCATTTTGGGGCAATGACTTGCAGATGTGCCGACTGGGCACTTGAGATTCGCTTATTCTAACGTGATTAAAATAAAGTATGTCAAATTTGTATCAATTTTTGTGACGTTATCAAAGTTAAGTTAATCAAATGAAATAAGTAAGTAAGTGTCTCGTAGGTATAATCCGACTCATTATGGATAAATCTAACTTTTCTAATTAAATGCATGGATTTTGAACTAGTTCTACCATACAAGCCAACGCAAGCCGATTTGTCTTGCGAATATAATACCTGAAAAAACGGGACAGGTTTATCAACATGTTTCGATGGATTCTCTCATATCTCACTCATTATTTTATCATTTTATTTCTCACAAAACTTATTAAATACGTAATATCAGGAGGATTAAGATTTTAGTTACTGTGAACCGTGAATGGATTGCCACATCTTTATACATCATAACATTTATGTACTGTGGTGGCAGAGTATGATTTGAATCGTCCGATTCTAATGCCGTAAAGTATTGCACAGGAAATTACATTACAATTACAGATAAATAAAATAAAAGAAGTTTGATATTTTGCAATAAAGAAAAGTTGTTGTTTCTGAAAGTTATTGAAAGTGGAAAATTACTACTTATTAATATTAAAATAAAAATTTACAGGAACATTGGTTGCATTAATAGTTATGAATAATTATACACCATCGAAGAATAATAGAGTCACTTGTTTACAATAACTGCCAGGAAAATCAGAAAGATTTGAAAAAAAAGGAATAATAAAAAGATTGTTTTCCTACAAGGTAGAAGTTTGTTTAGCAACAAATCTATGGATGGTAACTTGGTAGCTTTACTGGGTACCCAAAGCATATCATTCGGCATTAATTAATTATATCAAATGCACATTGCTTTTATATTTGTGACACGTTAGCCCAAAATGCTCAGTCATTTGAATAAATAAAATATTGGATTAATTAATTATTGAATAAGAGAAACTTAAAACATTCTAAGTTCTTGAAGTGTTCTTTGAGTTAAGTTAGACCTCATATGCCACTCGTATTTGTTGTAAGTACATTAAAAAAAATTATAATAAAAAGGCTAAAAGTTCCATAAACTTACAATTAGATGACAATATCAACCTTAAGTCAGTGATTATTAGGTCTCTTATAATATATGCGTGCAAGTGATCTTGTTGGAAAATTCAATATCGTTGTTGACCTTTACAGTATTATTCGTATGACTTGTTTCCAAGCAGTTACATGAGTTGTACTTTTATTGCATACTTTCAGATCGAACATAAGCATTTTGCTATAACAAAATCATCCATTAGGTTTTAATTTTAATTGCACAGGGTTCAAAAAAAAAAGCAAATGTTAAGTCAAAGTCAAAATATATTTACTTTACATAGGCCTAACTTACAAGGCACTTGTAAAACGTCAACAATAATTGTTACATAATATTATGTACGGTGATAATTACAAGTCGACTTAAAACTAAGTTTGCGAAGGTTCCAACGCACCCTGCACTGAGAAGAAGCCCACAACAAACTCAGCCGGGTTTTCTTTTCGGCTATCACCACTTCACAAATGCTCTTAAAAACTAGTTGAGCTAGTAATTATAATACAGCAGTTCATTCACTTCCAAGGATTTGATTCATGTAAATATTCCTTAATACTACAGTAAGTTTTACTAACGAGCTTTCGTTTTACAGCGACTTTGAACTTATTGTGGGATAAGTTTAATATTTCATTAGGATGTAGCATTTTACATGGCATTTATATCTACCTGATTGCTGCTGAATGAAAAAGAAAGGTATAAAAAGTCATACTTATTTAGTTGTGAAGAATTGTGCACTGTCATGTTATTTTTGAAGAGAATTTTAAACTGTAGACCTTTAGGTAAATAACAATGCGATTTCCTAAGATCCCAGCGATGATGATTATGAGAGATCAAATCTTAACATTAACATATCTAGAGCCAGGCTCCTCCATACAGATATAGTAAAAAAAAAAATAACAATTCAGATTGAAACACCACTTCAGAGACACTTGAAAAAATATACTTTTGAACTTTTTGAATTTGCTATTTATGGATTTATTTCGTTCTTCTGATAAGTATACGAATTGCTATATCAGTAATACTGTATTCATTTAAGATAATGTAACCTGTATAAATCTATCTGTATAAAAAATCATATCTGTTAGCAGTAATGACATTAGTCATAGTGTTAAAATTTGTCCTTTACTAAGATGTTATTTATTCTTGTTGTTGTAGCTAGGGTTCGTGCTATTATTGTCATGTTATATCATAATTTGTTATAAAAATAATGATGCGAACAATATGTTGCGCTGGTTACGTTTATGTATTAGGTCCGCATACCTATATATTCGTGTGCTATACAAATAAAACTTTAATTGAAATATGGAAGATCCGGATCTTTGCCAATCAATGCCTATCATTGAGACTTGATAATAAAATAATAAGGTTGTCGGTATTGTTAGGATTCATTGAATTTATCTTTGTCTTTTTCACTCTCATGGATACGTTGATTGGTGCGACATGCAGCGTCGCGGAAGAATATAACATAAAACTGGTTATCCTTAATCTGTTTGTGAGCGTTTTTGGATATTATTGTTACCGACGAATTAAAACAAAATTTAAAATTACATCCATTGTAGATTCCAATGAAAATTAAAAAAAAATAACTGAGATTTTGGAGAAACTTGTGGGAGAACTTTCTAACGAGAAAATTGTATCCAATCGTGTTTTCTGCTTCTAAGTGATTTTAGATTAAAGACCCAAAATACATGACGTTTAAATTTGAAAGAATAGTCTTTATAGTTTTAATAAAACTTTATTCAAAATCGCTTAAATACGGCTTGTACGCCGTTATTAATTTGTATGTTAAAGGAGTGTATGTAATGGAGGTTTGAAAATATTAGAAATAAAGCTTGATTTTTTTTAAGTAGTATTATGGAAATTATAATTAATAATTGTATGACCAGAATTTGTGACAGAAAACGTAATTTGAATAATTCTGCTGTACAGTACTGACTTCATAATTTCTGGGTTCATTCATCATTCTTGTAGACTTATAATGATGTTTTGGTTAAATTGATTTGTTGTAAACTCAACTCAGAGCGAAGGGACTCGCTCATTACAGGAAGGCCGAGCTGTAGTCCTATTTTGCGAATATCTGTATTTATCTGTATTGTTTATTAAATATTCAAGTATCTTAACTAATCCTGTGATGTATAAGGCGGTGTGACCGCCCGACAGGCAATCCGTTAGCACCGCTGGTGCCGATCAGACGTTGTTAACCGACTTCTTTTAATCATTGTAAAATGTAATTCATTATCCAAAATATATATATTAAACTAATACCTTTGAAATTTATTTAAAGTTCCCGCTACCCTGAAGCTGTGTCTACAAATGTATTTCACAATCATAAGAGATAGATTTCTGTGATATAAAAAAGGCAACCTGTAGGTGAATGTGCAACCTGAATTGCATTTTATTTAGTCGCTGTTTACTAAAATGATTTGTGGAGTGAATATTCTGTGTAGTACTTGTAAGATATTATTTGTTAATAGCCTGAGCATAGTCTCACTTCAGTAATGATTGAATGATGTTGCTATTTATGCGTTACATATTTTAATTAATTATATTTTTAACCGACTTCAAAAAAAAGGAGGAGGTTCTCAATTCGTCGGAATCTTTTTTTTTTTTTTATTTTTTTTTTTTTATGTATGTTCCCCGATTACTCGAAGATGCGTGGACCAATTTCAAAAATTCTTTTTTTTGTTTGAAAGGGTATAGTTCACAGATGGTCCCATAGTCATCAAGTCAGGATCTGATGATGGGATCCTGGAGAAATCGAGGGAACTCTTCAAATTTTATAAGCACACTTGAAGTGATTTGGGTACTGTTTGAAAGAGTAATTTTTTCCAGGTAGGCTCATGGTCATCAAGTCGGGATCTGATGATGGGATCTTGGTAAAATCGAGGGAACTCTTCAAATTTTGCTAGTATGCTTGAAGCGATTTAGGTATTTTTATAGTTACTATTACATTTCCTTGCAGTCATCAAGTAATGACTGTATTCATCAAGTCAGGATCTGATGATGGGATCTTGGAGAAATTGAGGGAACTCTTCAGATTTTAGAAGCATACTTCAAGCGATGTGGGCATTTTCAATTCCTTGCGCATTAGTTGATTTCCACTAAAAAGTATAAAATAAAATGGAAAATTCTTTCCAAAAAACCAACTTCAAATGCCACTACAAAGAATGAAATAATTTTCAATGTACACCAATTCGAAGTCGGGCAATGTTTCGTTCATTCACTAATAGTCCTTCGTATTGTCGATAATTTTGTCGTTTCTTTGCACATCAAGTTTAATAATAAGAAGGACTATTAATGATTGAACGAAACATTGCCCGACTTCGAATTGGTGTACATTGAAAATTATTTCATTCTTTGTAGTGGCATTTGAAGTTGGTTTTTTGGAAAGAATTTTCCATTTTTTTTGTTTTAGTTTCAATTACACTAGTGCAATGTAAGCTTGCTTTAACCATACCAATCGACTGCACTCTCAGCGCATTCACATTTGAGCTAAACGTGTACTAAATAGTATACTTTTGTTGCAGGCCATCTATGTCCCAGGGCACAGTGATACACAGTCAACGCTTCCAAGAGAAAGACTTCACTGTTGCCACTCCTGAGGAGTTTGTCCGACGCTTTCAAGGGACTAAACAGATAAACAAGGTACATTATGATAGATTTGTGTAAGATTACTTTTGGGGAAGAAAAAACACATTCACGAGTATATGGGGCATGTCGACCATTTTTTTCTGTTTATTTATATGGATTACAAAGAGAGAACAGAGTGACAAACGTTAAGAAACATATCTCTACGCGCACAGCCTAGCCCTGCAGGTGTTAAATAAGAGTTGATACCCTCTGCCTATATCAGGTGTAGTTATATCAAGACTGTGGTTTCATATTATACTGTGGTTAGTAATTTTTGCACAAATGAAAGTTTTACAACTACAACTTCACCAAAGTACATATAACGTACTTTCATACTAAAACCGACACAGATGAATGTTTTAATATTAAAATTGTCTTTTTCTTGTAGGTTCTGATCGCAAACAACGGAATCGGTGCAGTAAAATGCATGCGCTCGATACGAAGATGGTCCTACGAGATGTTCAAGAGCGAACGCGCCGTGCGGTTTGTCGTGATGGTGAGTTCCTTTTCTACCACCATTATCTTCTCAACCCATCTAGCTAGTATCTCATTATTAGGAACTTAAGATATGCGGTATAGCCCACCACATAGCTTTGCATGCATTTCATTGAGGTAGCATTGCCAGGTGTCCAGGTAAAGCCGGATATAATTAGGCTTTTTAATTGCGTGTCCGGCCAAAATAAACAGTGTCCGGCTTGTCCCGGCTTTTGTCAGGCTTTTTACATTTCACGAATGAGCGAGCGCGGACCGTGGCTGAACAAGATTTATAGTGATAGTCAGAATAGCTTGATTTTACATACAATTGTTTTGTCATACTAATACTGACACAATCAATCCTCAATAATGTTGGGGTTCCGGAATTTTTAGCTAAATTTCTGGACAAACTGAGTGGCTGGTGGTAGCTTGAAGCCCATTCGGTTTGGCAATCTGGCAACCCTATATTGGGGTGTGTAGATTTCTCTCTGAAGAGATTGGTAATCAGTAAGAAGGACGATATCTATAATTTACTTCTATTTATAGGTGACCCCAGAAGATCTGAAAGCGAACGCCGAATATATAAAGATGGCTGACCACTACGTGCCGGTGCCAGGCGGGTCGAACAACAACAACTACGCCAACGTCGAGCTGATTGTGGACATCGCTGTGAGGACGCAAGTGCAGGTGAGGTGATGGCAAGTGAAGTGAGATGATAAATGAAATGTCCCTTGGGTCGATGGCTTGTTTATCATGAGATGTATAGTGGACGTAAAACTAGTATCATTACGACTTGATCAATTGGTATAAGTAGGTACAGTACGAATTACTAAGCTCTAAATCCAACAGTTTTTTTTAGCATACCAAAAGTAAGTAATTGACAGCAATCTCATCTGATGGTGGGTGATAATGCTGCCTAGGATGTTCTAACTTGCAAGGGGTAAGCCGTAACCCTTTTAGGGTTTCTACACTGCTTTGCACTTTGTGGTGTGTCTCTACTAGTAAAGTGGTAACTAGCCACTGCCAAAACCTCCCATCAGACAAGAAGACCTGACCCATTTTAGAAATTAGTAAATTCTAAAGTTGCCCGTGGCCGGAATCGAAACCGCGACCTTTCACTCGAATCCGAGAGCGCACTATTCAAGATTATGTGTAAAATTCCAGCCTTCAGGTTCTAAGTGCAGTTATAATAATGGGTTTTAAAAAGTCACTTCGTGTTCCCAGGCTGTGTGGGCGGGATGGGGCCACGCGTCGGAGAACCCAAAGCTGCCAGAGCTGCTGCACCGAGCGGGCGTCGTGTTCATCGGGCCCCCGGAGAAGGCCATGTGGGCTCTCGGGGACAAGATCGCCTCCTCCATCGTGGCGCAAACGGCTGATATACCCACCTTGCCGTGGAGCGGCAGTGGTGTGTACCAAAACAATAATAATACTTATTCCTATGAATTTAAATACGAATAAAATTTTTTTACTCGCAGCGGGATTTGAACCTGCGTCTCCCATCTCTCGCGGCTGGGTGCTCTGACCGCTGAGCTATACGGGCCTTATCCCCCTGCGATGAAATTTTCGATTCGTATTATTAGGTCCTTAGGCATGACTATAGCGCCATCTATTTGTGATACGTAACAGTTTCAAACTAATTTCGAAGGCTCATAATTTCATATGAAGCAAGCTTCGAACAAGAGATGACACATTGCCGTTTTTTAACTAATTATCTTTTAATTAGTGTTTTACACACTTAGGAAATAATTACTATATATATTTAAATACGAATCAAAATTTTTTACAGAAATTATTTCCTAAGTGTGTATATCACTAATTAAAAGATAAATAATACTTATTTCTAACCCTGCTCCTTTACACACATAACTTATAATAATTTAGTGCCTTTCCATGGCTACAAAGAGGAGTAGGGGAAGACCCCAAACAACGTGGATGACATATGTCCAAAAGAACGTGAAACGCCTCGGTCTTAAGGACGAGGACACGATTTCAAGGTCTACATGGCGCCGCATGATAAGGAAAGCCGACCCCGCGTAACGGGATAAGGCGAGGACAAAGAAGAAGAAGAAGATTTACTAACCCTGCTCACAATTCCCACAATGGTTATTACTTTAGAAAACTCAGAAAGTCATGTTGGAAGCACTCAACCGACGACCTACCTGGCGCAGTGGCGGCGCGCTCGGATTCGAGTAGGAGGTCGCGGGTTCGATTCCCGCCATGGGCCACTTTGGATATTTATAATTTCTAAATTGGCTCGGGTCTGGTCTGGTGGGAGGCTTTGGCCGTGGCTAGTTACCACCCTACCACGCACCGCCAAGCGATTTAGCGTTCCGGTGCGATGCTTGTAGAAACCGTTGGGGTAAATTTACTAACACTTCCAAGTTAGTACGATAACATCTTAGGCTGCGTCATAACTTACCATCAGGTGAAATTGCAGTCAAGTACTAACTTGTATAGAGTAAAAAAAAAAACTCAAACCCTTTAGAAAACTGAGATGTTCATGCATTGTATGTGAGCTAGAACACTAAACGGAAAAATAAATGTTTCGACTACATTTTGCGATTCGAATGCACGCACTCTGTGATCATATTGTAACGTTTTAACCAATTTGCTATTGAGAATATGATTTCTGTTGCGAAATTAGCAATTTTATTACGCTGCTAATGATATTAGTTGTATCAAAATCGGTTCAGGCGTTAGGAAGTTAAAAGGATGTAATTCCTATAAATTTACAAATCAAAATTTCAACTCGCAGCGGGATTCGAACCCGCGTCTCCAGGTGCCTTACCGCTTGGCCATACGAGTCTTATCCCACTGCGATGAAAATTTGATTCGTAAATTTATAGGAATTATAATCCTAAAGTGTGTGATAATACACTAATCAAGGAAAATAATTAGTTAAAAGGATGTGTTGCTTACCACGGTGATTGCATTTCAGAGCTTAAAGCAGAGTACAACAGCAAGAAGATCAAGATATCTTCGGAGTTGTTCGCGCGAGGCTGCGTCACCACTCCAGAACAAGGCCTGCAGGCGGCGCATAAGATTGGTAAGCATACGAGTATAAATAAATAAATATCAGGACATTACACACATCGCAATCTAGCCCCAGAGTAAGCGATAGCTTGTGTTATGGGTACTAGATGACTGATAATATACATACATACTAATATACATAAATATAATACATTGAAAAACACCCAGACACTGGAAAACATTCATGCTCATTACATAAACAATTACCAGTAGTGGGAATCGAACCCACGACCCTACGCCATTCGGTCGTCGTACCTTTTTGATTTTTGATACATTTGGTAAAATAATAAGTTCATGTTCAATAAAATAACAAAGTATTAAATAAATTAATAATAAAAATCTGTTTAAAAACCAGCTTTTCGTTGACAGCTAACTATAGTAGTGTTATTATCTCGCTGCAGACTCGGTCATGAATCATTCGAGTGTTTCGCTTTTGTATTTCACTGCTGAGCTTCACTGCTGCTCTTGTATTTTAGTGAACAACAAAAGCGAAATACTCGAATGATTTATGGTCGAGTCTGCAGCGAGATAATAACACTACTATAGTACCTATTCATCTCAGCATATTTTCCTTTCAATCATTTCATATGGGTATCATGCGTACCAAAAACAATAAGACCGCCATATTGGAACGTCCGCCATGTTGGATTTTGAGTGACGTCACTTAGCTTACTGTGTCATGCCAGCTAAATATTTCATTTCAATAAGTTTGATAACTGATTCAAAATTAAATTGCAAGTTTTGACACGAACATAAATACAAACATCCGGTAGGTCTGAGAATAGGTCGTAATCAATTTACATACCCCTAAATGGCAAAACAACGTTTGTACAGTCAGCTAGTATATTTTTAAAAATTTTTAAGTCATTATTTTCCTTGATTAGTGTTCACACACTTTTAGGATTATAATTCCTATAAATTTTTACGAATCAAAATTTCAACTCGCAGCGGGATTAGAACCCGCGTCCCCTGGATTTCGCGCCCATTTTTTTTTTAAGTCAGTTTCATTTTTTTTTAAGTCAGTTTGTCAGGTCAGCTAGTATATTTTTAAGAGCAACATAATAGCATTATAATTTTTATCTACGCTCATTGCTTAAAGTTCGAATTATGAAATCGAAATGTGTCAAATAATTACCTACTTTATTCACAGACTTCTATAATTATTAAAAAGTTATTCATAATAACATCGCTCTACTATGGAAATATTTAAAGAAAGTTGTATAAAATCTATAACGATACACGGCTCTGGACTCCTGTATTTGTATCTGGGGTAATATTTTTTATGTAATATTTTTTAAGTGAATC
Organism: Coenonympha arcania; assembly: GCA_036785405.1. Taxonomy (NCBI): domain Eukaryota; kingdom Metazoa; phylum Arthropoda; class Insecta; order Lepidoptera; family Nymphalidae; genus Coenonympha; species Coenonympha arcania. Next base: position 17,132,738 of record CM072062.1, read on the forward strand.
CACAGACAACTTATAGTTGGTAGTCATTGCCGAGAGTATGGATGGGCCATGATTGACCATAGACAACAACACAATGTCTATGGGGTAATATTTTTTATGTAATATTTTTTTAAGTGAATCCACAGACAACTTATAGTTGGTAGTCATTGCCGAGAGTATGGATGGGCCATGATTGACCATAGACAACAACACAATGTCTATGGGGTAATATTTTTTATGTAATATTTTTTTAAGTGAATCCACAGACAACTTATAGTTGGTAGTCATTGCCGAGAGTATGGATGGGCCATGATTGACCATAGACAACAACACAATGTCTATGGGGTAATATTTTTATGTAATATTTTTTAAGTGAATCCACAGACAACTTATAGTTGGTAGTCATTGCCGAGAGTATGGATGGGCCATGAATCATGATTGACCATAGACAACAACACAATGTCTAACGTTCCGCGTAACGTTCCACCTGGGCCTGTGATTATGATTACGATTACGATTACGATTACGATTACGACTACGATTACGATTACGATTACGACTACGACTACGATTACGATTATGATTACGATTACGATTACGATAACGATTACGATTATGACGTTATCTCGTAAATCTATCGTCCGTAAACCGACTTTACAGACAACCAATTTTTTTTGTTACTTAGTCAAAACTTTGCGCTGAAAAATGTCTAGCAGTGAAACCTACTAAAGAAAATTTCACTCCACCTGACATCTTAGTAGTTGCAATGATTTACGACAAACGTTAGCAAGATTTTATGATTTGGGTAATAATATGAGCGTAGATAAAGTAGTGTATGAAACTCTACATAATTAGGTATTAAAACACTCGTGTGATACTATTAAAAAACTCGCCTGCGGCTCGTTTTTTAAACTCACACTCGTGTTTTAATACCCCCCATTATGTAACCGTTACATAAACTACTATTTCCGCGTAAGGTTTTCCCGTGATGATCAAGGCATCGGAAGGCGGCGGCGGCAAGGGCATACGCAAAGTGGAAAACCCCGACGACTTCAACAACATGTTCCGTCAGGTATGTATATCATGCGTCATCACGTCAAACTCTACCGTCATTACGTCAAAAGAGTCGCGTTATTAGAGCGTTATTACGTCATACATGATAAACTATGCCGGTACGCCTAGGGCATCGAAACTCGGTTCAATTTTAAAAACCCGGGTTTTCGGGTCTAAGAGTAATCAAAACCCGGGTAGACCGGTTTTTTCGAGCTTTTCGGTCTTTTTATTGTAAATTTTTTTAATACACTAATCGGCGTTTATATATCGATTCTTTTCAATCTTTTCATTGTTCTTTCTGAAAATGGCCAGTGGAGATGATAATGCCATGCCATACTCGCAATTTTACTCTACCTGTTATCACACTCACACTAATAATATTAGGTCCTTACATATGAAATTGGCGTTTTGTCGTACTGGCCACTTTGATCTCAAATATCTCTTCTTTGGTTAGAAATTCCAATTTGAAATTTATACAGCTATTTACTCATGCTTTTGTGTTTTGAAAATCGTAATTCGTTTGTTTTTTTCTCTTTTGGTTTTTTTTTTGCGCCACTCTGTTTACAAAATGGAAAACTTGAAATATCGCGTTATTTACGAGTACGAGTTCCATCGTGGCACCAGTGCTGCAGAAATGGCTCGAAGGATTAATGATGTGTACGGCGAGGGTGTCGCAAAAGAAAACACAGTGCGTTTTTGGTTCCAACGTTTTCGTTCTGGAAATTTCGACCTGCAGAACAAGCCCCGTGGACGGCCGGAGACCAAAGTTGACAATGAAGAATTGAAGGTTATTGTGGAAGCGGATCCATCGCAAACCACGAGCTAGCTGCAGGCTGCGGTGTTAGTGATAAAACTGTTTTAGTTCACTTGAAGCAAATTGGGAAGGTGAAAAAGCTTGAAAGGTGAATTGAGTGCAGCAAACCGACAAACGCGCTTAGACTGCTGTGTTACATTACTCAACCGGCACAGTAATGAAGGGATTTTAAATTGAATCATTACCTGTGATGAAAAATGGATCCTGTATGATAATCGGAAATGCTCATCGCAACGGTTGAACCCTGGCGAACCAGCCAAATCCTGCCCCAAACGAAAATTGACTCAAAAAAAATTACTTGTGAGCGTTTGGTGGACTAGCGCCGGCGTCGTTCACTACAGCTTTCTTAAATCTGGCCAGACGATTACGGCGGATATCTATTGTCAGCAACTGCAATCCATGATAGAAAAGCTAGCTGCTAAACAACCGAGGCTGGTCAATCGTTCTAGGCCACTGCTGCTTCAGGACAACGCTAGACCACACACTGCACAACAGACGGCTACCAAATTAGGGGAGCTTCAATTGGAATGCCTAAGACATCCACCTTACTCCCCGGACCTTGCTCCAACAGATTACCATTTTTTTTCGAAATTTGGATAACTTCTTACAAGGGAAAAAATTTAACTCCGATGAGGCAGTCCAAAGCGCTTTCAAAGATTTTATTGATTCCCGTCCGAATGGCTTTTTTAGTAAAGGGATCAATGAACTACCTATAAGGTGGCAAAAGTGCATAGATAGCAATGGTACATACTTTGATTAAATATATATATTATATTTTAAAAAAATCGACTTTATGTTCCTCCCATACAAAACGCCAATTTCATATGTAAGGACCTAATATATAATATAATATATATAATTATAATAATTATAATATTATAAAAGCGAAAGTTTGTGTGTAAGTGTGTGTGTGTGTAAGTGTGTGTGTGTGTGCGTGTGTAAGTGTGTATGTTTGTTACTCCTTCACGCCGCAACTACTTTTTTATTATTGAATTACAATCATAAATATAAAATTAACTTTATTCTTAAACTTTAAATTGATTCTTCATACGAATCTCATTTTCCTTCGGATACATAGCTAAAATTTTCGAAACTACTTCACTTGTGTCCATCTCTTCATTAATAATACCTTCGTCTTTAAAATTCAAGCAATTCATCAAAAGCATTCAAGCCCATATCACCTACTTTAGTCGACAAAGGAACCATTTTATCAGGCTTTATTGACTTCCCACCTTTGAATAAATTAAAAAAATCATCTCCAATAGGTGTTTTATAATCTACGCTATCTTTATTATTATCTGTATCATTGCAATCGGTACTAAGTAAAAAAGTTTGCGACTGAGAGTTTAAAAACGCATCTCCTTGTATATGGATTGTCTCCAAACTCTTATTACCGAGATCTTTATAAGTTTTATGCAAAGAAACGACAGAATTGAATGATTCGCTCTTAGAAAGTAGGTACTGTGTTTTTAACCTCTTGGGACGTTTTTGCGTGTTCTTGTGAATTATTAAATAATGTTTGAAACAAATTATCTTCTTCATCGTTCAATACATTTAGGGAATCCAATAAAAGGCCGTTTAAGCAGAGTTTTGTATTGGATTCGGACTTATTTCTTTTTTCAAAAGTTTCATCTATTATGTTGGCAGGATTGGATTCTATTTTTAAATCGTCTATTTCCATAGAACATTCTTGCATGTTATAATTTTTTTTTTTTTTTACATCACAATGTATGGGACAACACCCAGACCCGAGACAACAACAAATATATTAAAAAAACCCGAAAAACCCGAGTTTTAAAAGTCAAACCCGGGTTTTTTTGTAATCCTCAAAACCGGGAAAACCCGGGTTTTTTCGGTCCGGGTAAACCCGGGCTCGATGCCCTAGGTACGCCAGATCTTTCTTTCCACGCACATGCAAAATATGGAACCAGCTACCAGCAACAGCAACAGTGTTCCCTCAAAACTATAACATGTGGTTATTAAAGGGGCGGATAAAAAAAATCTTAAGAGCAGGCAACGCATTTGCAGTACCTCTGGTGCTGCAAATGTCCATGGGCCGCGGTGATCGCTTTCCATTAGCTGACCCGCCCGCTCGTTTGCTCGCGTTACATAGTCAAAGTCAAAATATATTTATTTCACATAGGCCTAACTTACAAGGCACTTGTAAAACGTCAACAATATTTGTTACATAATATTATGTACGGTGATAACTACAAGTCGACTTAAAACTAAGTTTACGAGGGTTCCAACGCGCCCTGCACTGAGAAGAAGCCCACAACAAACTCAGCCGGGTTTTGTTTTCGGTTATCACCACTTCACAAAAACTAGTTGAGCTAGTAATTATAATACAGCAGTTCATTCACTCCCATAAAAAGAAAAACTGCCGCTTTGTTCGGAGGGCTTTTAATTTTTTCTAATCTGACTCCAAAACAAAGAGCTTTTGTATTCAACCCATATCTATGGATGTCTGGTTATTTATGTTCAAGATTTTCTCACCGACTTGGGTGGGGTTTACGATATTCGACTACTTATTTTTACCCGACTGCAAGAAGGGTTTTTATTGGGAATGTTTTAGTGTAATATAATCATCAAAACTGTTCAGATAATTCATTGTTATTGTTTGCAGGTCCAAGCTGAGGTGCCCGGCTCGCCAATATTTGTGATGAAGCTGGCCAAATCGGCCAGGCATTTGGAGGTGCAGCTTTTGGCGGATCAGTATGGTACTTATTATAATTATGAAATCACAGATTATACAGATAGCTTAATCGTTTGTTGCATGATCTTTATTAACTTACGAGTGTGCATACCTGTAAATCTATTGTATGTAATTTTAATTTTTTTGTTGTGTGTATTGATACTGGAAGAAACCTCTCTCTATGTCGATAAAGGTGAAACTTTTACGTTCCTCCGGATGAAATGATTAAATTAATGAAATAATAAAAAGGTTGTCAGCATTTTATATGTAACTTATTAGACATAGAAACAGCTCCAAACTGTGAGATATATTGTATACAACCTATAATACATTCTCTGCATGGATCATATAATTCTCTACGTAAACTTGTTTCTTTTTACAGTTATTTTTAGTTGTTTCGCTAAAGTAAACTGTAGCTAGTAAACAATAAGAGCTGTTTCACTTGGTCAGGCAACGCAATATCGCTGTTCGGACGCGACTGCTCGATCCAGCGGCGCCACCAGAAGATCATCGAGGAGGCGCCCGCCGCCGTCGCCAAGCCGGAGGTCTTCATCGAGATGGAGAAGGTAAATTACGATGCAACTAGTATTACAACTTATCACATAAAGTAGGAATTAAAAAAGGGGTAAAATAGTTATTTGTTACGCAAGGCCGCAAAATGGATTTTTGGGCCGAGTGTCAAAGACACGAGACCCAAAAAAATTTGCGGCCGTACGTAACACAAAATTTTTCATCTCACCACAGCGAGGAAAATTACTATAGCACGGTCGCGAACCACGAAGAATTTTGTACATTGACCTCTTTGCCTACTGACAGTGGTCACAAACATTTTTCTGTTAATGCGGTTTAGATGAAATATTTGAAGAGAAAAACAAGTTTTGCATGGAGTTTGAAAAATCAATATTAATAACAAGGAATCATAGACAATAAAAAGAACTCAAACCACAGATTAAATATAACAGCCGCAGCCACACATTTCCAAAAAAAAATAGAAAACGAAAGGAAATCATTGTAATAAATTTATATTAAATTTAATTTACGTATTTATAGTAGTTAGAAAGTAAAATAATTACATTACTGTTATTTTTTACAATAATTTTGTAGCGAAAACTTTTTTTCTTGAAAACCTTCATAGATTTGGATCCATCATGCAGGGGGAAATCAAAAAGCTCTGGTGCGGAAAAGAATAACTTTGCGCACGCTAAAAATACCCGGAAATATCATCTTTTTGAGCAAATGTGTTAAAAACTAACAAACAAAACAATATAACAAAAACAAAAACAAACTTTACGTTCGCAGATAAAAGGTTTAAAATCTCTGAGGACGGCGGTCATGGCATCTGTGCGAGCGTGACGCACTATTTTGACGCGGGAGTGACAGAGACAGGTAGTAACAGGTCAAGGTACGGAATTCTTCGTGGTTAGCGACCGTGCTATAGAAGAACACTTGGATTGGCATTGCGAGTGTGTTAGTTTTGTCTTTAGTAATACGAGCACTGCAATAACTTCACTCAATTAAATCCAACTTAAATCATCACTCATCTTATTACAAAACAGTATAATGAATAAAAACAAGATGTTATATAAAAAGTAATGTAGGTACCTATACAAACTCTAAGGTCGAACTTCGTAACTGACCATATGCGTTATTAAAAGAAAAGTATTCAGCTTTAGACATTATAGACGCAATACGCGAGTTCGTCATGTTCGAATTTGGAAATGCTTTGCAGACCTAGGGCGAGAAAGGATTTTCATACTACTTTCTCGCCCTAGGGAGAAATGAAAATTCTTTTGGGCCCTATGGAATATAATAGCATTTTCGGCCCGCGGTTTGGGCATTAAAATTACCTTTTCCGAGCGGGTGAGATGAAAAGGATAATTTAACTAAGGCGACATAGTATCCTCGATCGGTGTCAACTTTAAAAGGGCCTAGAAGGCAACTGTAAAAAAGCATATCTGCAAATATGCAATACAGATCCTCTGACTAATTAATATCGAGTAACTTGAAATGTTCGCTTCATTGCAGGCGGCCGTCCGACTAGCTAAGATGGTGGGGTACGTGAGCGCGGGCACGGTGGAGTACCTGTACGACCCCATCTCCGGCTCGTACTACTTCCTGGAGCTGAACCCGCGCCTGCAGGTCGAGCACCCGTGCACTGAGATGGTGGCGGACGTCAACCTGCCCGCTGCACAGTTGCAGGTTAGCACACATAACCTGAGTTGCACGAAATAAATTTAAAAATTACGTGCTACTTAAACTAATTTAATCGCGAGAAATGTCAAAATTTCGTACACTTTTTGACATTGATTGCGATTAAATTAGTTTAAGTACGACTTAAAATTTTGAATTTGTTTCGTGCAACTTGGCATAAAGCGACTATACTAACAACGTACTACCATGACTTAAAGCAGTAATTTTGCAGTACTGTTATGACATTTTCGTACGATGTTTTATGAAAGTATTTAAACAGAGGTCTGATAGCATAAGAAAAACATATTCATCGTTATCGTAATCGTTAGCAACTTCTGTCCCCCGATTGGCTGGCGTAAATCAGCGAACCAATCAGCGGGAAAAATTTGTTATCGCTTGTGTACTACTTACTATACTTACTATACTTATGGGTACTACTAGACTAAAATTATTAAAAAAAATTTGCCATTATATGCCACAGCGTTACACTGCTTATTACTTGTATTAAGCACTCGCTGTTCGGGATTCAATGAAATGGGGAAACAGACCACCTCATGCGCTTTGTCGTACAAAAAAAAAAAAAAAATTTACGGCTCTCAAGACTGTGATTATTCCTCTATAAATGAAATTGTATGCACAGATCGCCATGGGCCTCCCGCTGTACCACATCAAAGACATCAGGCTGCTGTACGGGGAGTCCCCGTGGGGCATGACCAACATCAACTTCGACGAGCCCAAGCAGCGGCCCTCGCCCTGGGGACACGTCATCGCCGCCAGGATCACCTCCGAGAACCCGGACGAAGGTTAGTGTATGCACAGATCGCCATGGGCCTGCCGCTGTACCACATCAATGACATCAGGCTGCTGTACGGGGAGTCCCCGTGGGGCTTGACCAACATCAACTTCGACGAGCCCAAGCAGCGGCCCTCGCCCTGGGGACACGTTATCGCTGCCAGGATCACCTCCGAGAATCCGGACGAAGGTTAGTGTATGCACAGATCGCCATGGGCCTCCCGCTGTTCCACATCAAACACAGGCTGCTGTACGGGGAGTCCCCGTGGGGCATGACCAACATCAACTTCGACGAACCCAAGCAGCGGCCCTCGCCCTGGGGACACGTCATCGCCGCCAGGATCACCTCCGAGAACCCGGACGAAGGTTAGTGTATGCACAGATCGCCATGGGCCTGCCGCTGTACCACATCAATGACATCAGGCTGCTGTACGGGGAGTCCCCGTGGGGCTTGACCAACATCAACTTCGACGAGCCCAAGCAGCGGCCCTCGCCCTGGGGACACGTCATCGCCGCCAGGATCACCTCCGAGAATCCGGACGAAGGTTAGTGTATGCACAGATCGCCATGGGCCTCCCGCTGTTCCACATCAAACACAGGCTGCTGTACGGGGAGTCCCCGTGGGGCATGACCAACATCAACTTCGACGAGCCCAAGCAGCGGCCCTCGCCCTGGGGACACGTCATCGCCGCCAGGATCACCTCCGAGAACCCGGACGAAGGTTAGTGTATGCACAGATCGCCATGGGCCTGCCGCTGTACCACATCAATGACATCAGGCTGCTGTACGGGGAGTCCCCGTGGGGCTTGACCAACATCAACTTCGACGAGCCCAAGCAGCGGCCCTCGCCCTGGGGACACGTCATCGCCGCCAGGATCACCTCCGAGAATCCGGACGAAGGTTAGTGTATGCACAGATCGCCATGGGCCTCCCGCTCTTCCACATCAAACACAGGCTGCTGTACGGGGAGTCCCCGTGGGGCATGACCAACATCAACTTCGACGAACCCAAGCAGCGGCCCTCGCCCTGGGGACACGTCATCGCCGCCAGGATCACCTCCGAGAACCCGGACGAAGGTTAGTGTATGCACAGATCGCCATGGGCCTGCCGCTGTACCACATCAATGACATCAGGCTGCTGTACGGGGAGTCCCCGTGGGGCTTGACCAACATCAACTTCGACGAGCCCAAGCAGCGGCCCTCGCCCTGGGGACACGTCATCGCCGCCAGGATCACCTCCGAGAATCCGGACGAAGGTTAGTGTATGCACAGATCGCCATGGGCCTCCCGCTGTTCCACATCAAACACAGGCTGCTGTACGGGGAGTCCCCGTGGGGCATGACCAACATCAACTTCGACGAGCCCAAGCAGCGGCCCTCGCCCTGGGGACACGTCATCGCCGCCAGGATCACCTCCGAGAACCCGGACGAAGGTTAGTGTATGCACAGATCGCCATGGGCCTGCCGCTGTTCCACATCAAACACAGGCTGCTGTACGGGGAGTCCCCGTGGGGCATGACCAACATCAACTTCGACGAGCCCAAGCAGCGGCCCTCGCCCTGGGGACACGTCATCGCCGCCAGGATCACCTCCGAGAACCCAGACGAAGGTTAGTGTATGCACAGATCGCCATGGGCCTCCCGCTGTACCACATCAAGGACATCAGGCTGCTGTACGGGGAGTCCCCGTGGGGCATGACCAACATCAACTTCGACACTGTCATAATCGCTAATGTTTCATTCGATTCGTATTAAGTTTGACAGAGTGAGGCGCGTTATCGTGGGTTGAAATATCTATACATATGATTATACACGTAGCATGATCAGATGACGATCCTAGCTAGATTTCATGGATCTGTGTTAACTTGTTAAGGATTTACTCATACTATATCATCCATAAACAATTTTGGTCTACAGGTTTCAAACCCTCATCGGGCACAGTCCAAGAGCTGAACTTCCGCTCGTCGAAGAACGTGTGGGGCTACTTCAGCGTGGCGGCCTCTGGTGGACTGCACGAGTTCGCGGACTCGCAGTTCGGACACTGCTTCTCTTGGGGGGAGACCAGGGAGCAGGCGAGAGAGTGAGTATCCATTACTCTTCTCCCTTTATCCATATGCTAACTAAAGATGTGCTACGGTCATTTGGGCATCTTTATCCCCACTGTAACAATAATTGAGATCCCTTCATGATCCTCCTTAATTGTCTTAAAACAGGCTATCAAAAAATAAATGCCACATATCATATTTGAAACATCACTTGTTTGCAATACTGCGTTTAGGCAGTTTCTGACAAATTAAGCGCATATTAAAATACCTTAGTGGACTTATTACTTCTCTAAGTGTAAGAGTGTCTATTACACGAATATGCAGCGGCCTGCGACAAAACTTAGTTGACGTTTCAGTTACATAATGCAAACACCACATTTTTTTCATTTTATTGATAGGCTTGCGTTTAACTACAATCATGTCTGATACACAGAAATGATAAGGTCTAGGACGGAGCGCGCTTGCCTAGAAAATGCCTATTCACTCTTCTCTTGAAGACTTGAAGGCATCTATTTATTTATTTATTTAATTTTTATTGCACACAATATAACACGGTACAATAGCAGCGCTTAATCCAAATGGATTTTCTTCCACCACGGCTTTAGATTAAGACAGCATTAGGGTATAGTGCGCATGGATAGGTAGTAGGAAGCATTCAGATTATACTTGGCTGGGAACAATGAAGCTGAAAGGTTGTTCCACACCTTAGCGGTACATCGTTTTACATTAGAAAGTTGAGACTGGTGACTGTTTTATCTGTATTTGTAGGAACCTAGTAATAGCTCTAAAAGAGCTGAGCATCCGTGGCGACTTCCGCACTACAGTGGAATACCTGATCACACTGTTGGAGACGCCAGACTTCCAGGAGAACAACATTGATACCAGCTGGCTCGACGCGCTCATAGCAGAGAGGGTGAGCTACTTCTCCTTGAACTGATTACCAAAAAAAAGAAAGGTTTTAATGGTGTATCCATACACTTTTCACAATAATATCTAAGATAGATGGTCTACTTGTAGTTGGTTCACATTTTTGATGAAGATATGATAGAGATCTTCGGAGACGGAGCAAGGAACTCCTTGGTGTACCTTAAAAACTCGCCAATTCTTATGATTTTAATGAACATCATTAATCAGTTTGAGACGGGTGTATTTTTGGTTAAAGAAAGCCAGAATTCTAGGTGCTGTGGTTGTACGCACAAGTGGAAAATCGAAAAAATGTGACTGATAGAATTAACTTAAAAACTATTCGGAACTCTTTCTGTACAACGCTTTGTCATTTAAATTGTGGATTCTACTCTTTCACTCTGATCCATCAAATCCTTAGGACTGACGATGTGCCAAATGTGTTGGTAGCCCAAACCTTATGGTTCATTTATTCATTTATTCATTTATTCATTTATTAATAATTACATAACCAGGGACACATTACAGAGAAGTCCAATTCGTGTCCCTGGGTCACATAGTCATTAAAATTAAACATATTCAGTCATCACATTAAAAATAAAATAAGAAATAATAAAATACAAATCATTCAGTCCATAAAATTAATCATTACATTATACATCAGAATATTAAAAATTAAATTTAAAGTAAAAGTAAAAGTAAAGTACCTATTTAGTATGTAATTAACAAAAATATATTATCATGTACCTATTTAGTATGTAATTAACTAAATGTAAATTATTTTCTCTAACATCAACTTTAAAACTCGTTCAAGCTGACGCGGCGGGGTGTGAAAAATGTCCAACTCTGGATACCTACGTGTATGGTACTTATTCATACTTACATAGAATCATATTTCAGGTTCAATCGGAAAAACCAGATATAATGCTGGGAGTCTTGTGCGGATCCATCCTCATAGCGGACAATATTATCACTGCCAACTTCCAGGAGTTCAAGAGTGCTTTGGAGAAGTGAGTAACATTGAGATTTAAGTTTAAGATTTTGTCTGGAGGCTTCAACCGTGGCTAGTTACCACCCTACCAGTAAAGACGCACCGCCAAGCGATGTAGCGTTCCGGTGCGATGCTGTGAAGAAACCGTTGGGGGTTTTACTTACCCTTTCAATTTAGTACGATAACATCTTCGGCTGCATCATCACTTATCATCCAGGTGAGATCACAGTCAAGTACTAACTTGTATAGAGTAAAAAAAAAATATAATTATTTGACGACATCCACCTTAACAGGTCTGCAAAAGATATTATATTATTTGATGTGATCGTCCTCCTTAAAAGGTGGCAAGTGGTGGGAGTTAAAAATTAAGATGGCTTCTCTTCGATGGAAATGGACATTTGATTGAATTTTCGCGGAAATGCCTCTTGTCCTTAAAGAAGCAACTAAGTCTAAATTCAGGATTGGCAATAAAATAATAAACTCGTATCCAGGGGTCAGATCCAGGGTTCGGGTCAGCTCTCCAACTGCGTGGAGGTGGAGCTGATCCACAGCGGGCACAAGTACAAGGTCAGCGCCACCAAGTCCGGCCCCACCTCCTACTTCATCGCCATGAACGGCAGCTTCAAGGAGCTGGAGGTGCACAAGCTCACCGACGGTGGTGAGTGCTGTCTCTATCAATAAAATCCAGGGTTTGGGTCGGGTTTCCAACTCCGTTGAGATGGAGCTGATCCACATCGGGCACAATTACCAGGTCAGCGCCAGCAAGTTCGGCCCCACCTCCTACTTCCTCGCCATGAACGGCAGCTTCAAGGAGCTGGAGGTGGAGGATGTGAAAATCGATTACCAAAATCTGTATTCCTCTGTCATCCCCAGGTACACTACTATCCGTGGATGGTGCTTCGTACACGACGTACCTCAGGGACGAGGTGGACAAGTACCGCATCGTGATCGGCAATCAGACGGTCGTATTCGAAAAGGAGAAGGACCCTTCCAAACTGCGCGCGCCGTCCGCCGGCAAGCTGATCAACACCCTGGTGGAAGATGGTGGGCACGTGGACAAGGGGCAGCCGTACGCTGAGATTGAGGTGAGGAACTGATCCATCTCACCTAGCTGTAAGTGACCACACAGTCATATATGAGGACCCGTACATACTGCGCGCGCCGTCCGCCGGCAAGCTGATCAACACCCTGGTGGAAGATGGTGGGCACGTGGACAAGGGGCAGCCGTACGCTGAGATTGAGGTGAGGAACTGATCCATCTCACCTAGCTGTAAGTGACCACACAGTCATATATGAGGACCCGTACATACTGCGCGCGCCGTCCGCCGGCAAGCTGATCAACACCCTGGTGGAAGATGGCGGGCAGGTGGACAAGGGGCAGCCTTACGCTGAGATTGAGGTGAGGAACTGATCCATCTCACCTAGCTGTAAGTGACCACACAGTCATATATGAGGACCCGTACATACTGCGCGCGCCGTCCGCCGGCAAGCTGATCAACACCCTGGTGGAAGATGGCGGGCAGGTGGACAAGGGGCAGCCGTACGCTGAGATTGAGGTGAGGAACTGATCCATCTCACCTAGCTGTAAGTGACCACACAGTCATATATGAGGACCCGTACATACTGCGCGCGCCGTCCGCCGGCAAGCTGATCAACACCCTGGTGGAAGATGGCGGGCAGGTGGACAAGGGGCAGCCGTACGCTGAGATTGAGGTGAGGAACTGATCCATCTCACCTAGCTGTAAGTGACCACACAGTCATATATGAGGACCCGTACATACTGCGCGCGCCGTCCGCCGGCAAGCTGATCAACACCCTGGTGGAAGATGGCGGGCAGGTGGACAAGGGGCAGCCGTACGCTGAGATTGAGGTGAGGAACTGATCCATCTCACCTAGCTGTAAGTGACCACACAGTCATATATGAGGACCCGTACATACTGCGCGCGCCGTCCGCCGGCAAGCTGATCAACACCCTGGTGGAAGATGGTGGGCACGTGGACAAGGGGCAGCCGTACGCTGAGATTGAGGTGAGGAACTGATCCATCTCACCTAGCTGTAAGTGACCACACAGTCATATATGAGGACCCGTACATACTGCGCGCGCCGTCCGCCGGCAAGCTGATCAACACCCTGGTGGAAGATGGCGGGCAGGTGGACAAGGGGCAGCCGTACGCTGAGATTGAGGTGAGGAACTGATCCATCTCACCTAGCTGTAAGTGACCACACAGTCATATATGAGGACCCGTACATACTGCGCGCGCCGTCCGCCGGCAAGCTGATCAACACCCTGGTGGAAGATGGCGGGCACGTGGACAAGGGGCAGCCGTACGCTGAGATTGAGGTGAGGAACTGATCCATCTCACCTAGCTGTAAGTGACCACACAGTCATATATGAGGACCCGTACATACTGCGCGCGCCGTCCGCCGGCAAGCTGATCAACACCCTGGTGGAAGATGGTGGGCACGTGGACAAGGGGCAGCCGTACGCTGAGATTGAGGTGAGGAACTGATCCATCTCACCTAGCTGTAAGTGACCACACAGTCATATATGAGGACCCGTACATACTGCGCGCGCCGTCCGCCGGCAAGCTGATCAACACCCTGGTGGAAGATGGCGGGCAGGTGGACAAGGGGCAGCCGTACGCTGAGATTGAGGTGAGGAACTGATCCATCTCACCTAGCTGTAAGTGACCACACAGTCATATATGAGGACCCGTACATACTGCGCGCGCCGTCCGCCGGCAAGCTGATCAACACCCTGGTGGAAGATGGCGGGCACGTGGACAAGGGGCAGCCGTACGCTGAGATTGAGGTGAGGAACTGATCCATCTCACCTAGCTGTAAGTGACCACACAGTCATATATGAGGACCCGTACATACTGCGCGCGCCGTCCGCCGGCAAGCTGATCAACACCCTGGTGGAAGATGGCGGGCACGTGGGTAAGGGGCAGCCGTACGCTGAGATTGAGGTGAGGAACTGATCCATCTCACCTAGCTGTAAGTGACCACACAGTCATATATGAGGACCCGTACATACTGCGCGCGCCGTCCGCCGGCAAGCTGATCAACACCCTGGTGGAAGATGGCGGGCACGTGGACAAGGGGCAGCCGTACGCTGAGATTGAGGTGAGGAACTGATCCATCTCACCTAGCTGTAAGTGACCACACAGTCATATATGAGGACCCGTCCATACTGCGCGCGCCGTCCGCCGGCAAGCTGATCAACACCCTGGTGGAAGATGGCGGGCACGTGGGTAAGGGGCAGCCGTACGCTGAGATTGAGGTGAGGAACTGATCCATCTCACCTAGCTGTAAGTGACCACACAGTCATATATGAGGACCCGTACATACTGCGCGCGCCGTCCGCCGGCAAGCTGATCAACACCCTGGTGGAAGATGGCGGGCACGTGGACAAGGGGCAGCCGTACGCTGAGATTGAGGTGAGGAACTGATCCATCTCACCTAGCTGTAAGTGACCACACAGTCATATATGAGGACCCGTCCATACTGCGCGCGCCGTCCGCCGGCAAGCTGATCAACACCCTGGTGGAAGATGGCGGGCACGTGGACAAGGGGCAGCCGTACGCTGAGATTGAGGTGAGGAACTGATCCATCTCACCTAGCTGTAAGTGACCACACAGTCATATATGAGGACCCGTCCATACTGCGCGCGCCGTCCGCCGGCAAGCTGATCAACACCCTGGTGGAAGATGGTGGGCACGTGGACAAGGGGCAGCCGTACGCTGAGATCGAGGTGAGGAACTTGTGCCGTCTCGCCTGCCTGTGAGTGACGTACAGTCGTAGATGAGGACCCGTCCAAATGTCCGTTGGCGAGCTAATCAAAGATTCGAGAGGGGTGAAAAGTGGTGAAGACTCAAACATGTGCTAATTCTAATCATCAATCTTGTTCACCAGGTGATGAAAATGGTGATGACCCTGTCCGCCCCAGAGTCTGGAAACGTGACCTGGTGCCTGCGACCCGGAGCTGTGCTGGAAATGGGCACCCTCATGGGCACACTGGGTAAGTACTTCATTCCTCCATTTTAACATTCACCGTCATCTGAACTTATTGCGGGCCCACTTTTGGGCACTGGTTATTCAAGCAAGCTAAAACGCTTTGGATAGGTCCTTTAACCTTAGATATCCATATGTCTTGGATGGAACTAAAGAAATTTTGTTGTTTTTTTTCGTGTAGAGCTGGACGACCCATCACTAGTGACCACGGCACAGCCCTACAAGGGCCAGTTCCCCATGGAGGACAACCAGCCCGTGTCCGAGAAGCTGAACCACGCGCACAACAAGTACCGCTACATCCTGGAGAACACCCTCGCCGGTGAGTTGGTGACGACGCAAACACAATTAGGGGATTTTATACATGATCTCCCCCCTGGCAGGGGCAGGGGATAAAAATTATACCCCCGATTTTGTCCCCTGACATTGGAGAAAAATTAACTTCTTCACCAGCTAGGACATGGCATAAGGGGAAAGGAGTTTATCCCTTTTTGACATAAGACGTAAATATAACTATTGTATCCCCAAGGTTTATTATTATATATTAGTTTCCCCCGAAGATAGAAAACATAGAAACTTATCAAGACATTGACGTTTTGAAAATACATTGACATATTGCGGGGAGATTCTTCGTTTTGTCCTCGGGGGATATATCTACCTGCCCATGCTCGGAGAGTGGGGAAATCTTTATGAGTCGATTGACGTTTTAGCCTTTCCCCGTTGAGACCCTGTCCATGCTAGGGGGGTCAGGAGTAAGAGCTAAGGGCTAACTATGGTTCTATTCCAGGTTACTGTCTGCCCGATCCATACAACACGCCGCGGCTACGTGAAGTGGTTGAAAAGTTCATGCAAAGTCTTCGCGACCCGTCTCTGCCGCTACTCGAGTTGCAAGAGGTATAAAAACAAGTTCTTCTTCATCTGGTGACTTGTTCATATTTTGTTAATATTGTCCTGGGTTAAATATCTCGGTTGAGCCAGATAAACCATTTACTCGTATGTATCAAAAAATAAGTCTTAAATACCTAAAGATGAAGCGAGAAATTTGGTAATTTCAATATAAATTGTGGTTAAAGATCTTTATTTCTCAAAAGAATACAATTATTCACTTACTGAGAAACAATAGTTTTTAGCAAAAAGATAAAATAAATTTAAAACTACCCTCGGCCTACGATTGCTCGACTTGCCGCGAACCGCTCGGTCCGGCTGGTTCATAAATGCGTAATCGTTGCCACAGTGTAGCTCGTAGCAGTAGATCAACATGTATTTAACATTGTAATTTTTTATCGTTTAGTACGTGTTGCTTTAACTTGGATTTGAAAATATGGAACGATTTTGCATTCTTGACCTCCATGGGAAGTGTATTGTACTGTTGAACACCTTCAAATTTTACATTTCTTCTTCCAAGGCAGGTTCGTATGCGGGGAAGTAAAATATGGTCTTCTCGCCCCCTACGACAGGCTCGACTCTGCACTTGGTGTATTTTTGTGAAAGTTATGTGTGTGTGAATGGATTTGTTAAGAATTTTTCTGATTAGAATACATGTGCAGTAGGCATGTAACTGTTTGATGTTCATGAGTTTAGTGTTTTTATATAATTTAGTTGTAGATGTTAGGTAGTCATAGTTAAATAGTATTTTAATTATTTTATTCTGAGTTATTTGTAAGTCCTTTAAGTTGGTCTTAGCCGCGAATCCCCAAATTTCGATAAGATATAGAAGATGTGGTTTTACTAAAGAGTTATAAATTAGTTGGCGTATTCGATGCGGAAGACAGTGAACAACATTTCGTAATGATCCCATTAACGAAGAAGTTTTCCAATTTAGATCGCAATCTAGTCTAAGTCCAAGATACTTTTCATGCATTTTTTGCTGCAAAATTTGTCCGTTTTGTAAATTAAAAAAGTTCTGACTCATTCATTCATTCGATTACTGACGACTCATCGACGCATAGCGTAAAATCGAAATACACACACAGCACATTCTTTCGTCGTGATATAGGGACAGGAATAAGGAAATTTCCGCGGGGTCACCTCGATGAAGACTGGTTGGCCAGTGGAAGTAATAAAGCATGTTCTAAATATAGGTTTTTAATACATTTGCTCAAAAAGTTGACATTTCCATGTGTGTTTAGCGTGCGCAAAGTTATTCTTTTCCGCACTAGTGCTTTTGTTTTTTCCTCCTACGCGGCACCGGAGCGGGCGCACCAGGAGCGCATGAACACGAACACGGCATGCAAACGCGGAGCAGGCAAACACGTAAAACCAATTTTTTTTTTCGCAAATGTATTAAAAAATGTCGTTCAATGCACGTGCGGAATTGTCATTTTTACTCGTCCTTATAGTTTACCCTCGCCTTCGGCTTGGGACTCGTAAAGAAATGACAAACTTTCCGCACTTATATTGAAATGTACTATTTTCCTTAGGTTCTATCGTCCACGTCGGGCCGCATCCCGATCTCGGTGGAGAAGAAAGTGCGCAAGCTGATGGCTCTGTACGAGAGGAACATCACCAGCGTGCTGGCGCAGTTCCCCAGCCAGCAGATCGCCAGCGTCATCGACCAGTGAGTGACAACTAAATGCAAAACACTTCATTTCTCGCCACACTTAGACTGCCGGAGACTTAGGCAATGGGCGAATAGTCAATAGTCAATTTATTGGTATCAAATCATACAAGTCATAACATAATATTTAATAATCTAAACAAAATATTGCGTAGGTACCTATGAGTAGGCACTTCATTCTTTGCATTTATAGAATTAAATTATAATAAAATAAAGAAAATACATATTCTATAGTTATTATATAATTTTACATTCCAAGAATTCTTTGTAGCTAGAGAAAGCTCTCTCGCCAAGCCAAGATTTCAGCTTATTTTTGAAGGTCATTAAGCTGGGTGCATTTCGGATTGTAATCGGTATCCGATTGTAAACTTGAGCGCGCATACCCCTAGCAGTTTTAGATGCTTTATGTAGTCTACAGACCCTATTCAGTAATCTGTTTAGGTATCGTAAGCTACGGCACTGTATTTCACCTCGTGTTATAAATTCGTCTTTGTGGTTGACGACATACAGTGCCGTATTGTATATTAGTATACAACTGATGAAATAGGGCCGAGCTGAGGTGTCCTGCGACACTTTGGCCAGAACACAATATGGGCATGGGGCGACTCATTGGCTTTAGAAGTTTTAATATAATCATCTAAATATTATAAAAGAAGAAACTGACTGACTGTCTGTCTGTCTGACTGACTGACATATCAACGCACAACCCAAATCCCTGGTTCTGGTCTTGGGGTGCACTAAGAAATAATTTTACAAAACTCCTTACTGGGAGTGAAACGGCGGTTCAAAGTTTGTATGGAGAAATACTCCTTCACGCCGCCAATACTGAGCCGATTTGGTTTAAATTTGGAATGGGGATAGATTATCTCCTGGATAGGCTACTTTTTACATCTGAAAAATTCACGGATCCCGCGATATTTGTGTTACACCGAAATTTACATGGGCTAAGCCGCGGGCGTCCGCTATCAGGTTATAATATAGAAAACGCTACGCAAGACGTCTTCTATATAAACTACTACATATTACAACTATTTCCGTCGATGCCGCGCTCATGCCCTGCCGGCTCCATAAATAAGATTGTTTGAGCTTCCCACGCTAGTAGCGACATCTGCTGGCCCTTTGTAAATTGTATCACCCATGTTATCGATCGTGTTTGTTGCAGCCACGCAGCCTCCCTGGCGAAGCGGTCGGACAGAGACGTGTTTTTCATGAGCACGCAGGCGCTAGTGCTGCTGGTGCAGAGATACAGGTGAGCGAATGGTATACGTAATTCAATCTACGAAGACTCGCCTTAACGATTTTGAATGAAGTTTTATGCAAAAACTATAAAGACAATTACTTTCAAATTTACACGTCATGTATTTTTGGTCTTTAATCTAAAATCGCTAAGAAGCAGAAACACGATTGGATAAAATTTTCTCTATAGAAAGTTCTCCCAAAAGTTGCTCCAAAATCTCAGTTTTTCTAGTTTTTATCGGACACTACACTGGATGTAATTGTAATTTTTGTTTTAAAGTGTCGGTAATAATAATATCAAAAAACGCTAGAAAACAGATTTTTGATAACCAGCTTAGTTTTTGAGTGATTAGGTAAAAGGTCGTTTTTCTGTTATATTCTTCCGCGACGCCGTATGTCGCACCTACCAAATCTCCGTGAGAGTGAGAAAGACAAAAATAAATTCAATAAATCCCCTTAAGCCGGCAATACACGGACCGCTTGAAGCAGTCAGAATCAACAGCTTGAAGCTGCCAGTGATAACTGCTCGAGCAGTTGGTTCAACTGCTCGAGCGGCCGGGAAGCAGTTAACCTGTGATCAACATACACGGACCGCCGTGTATGTTGATCACTGGTTAACTGCTCGAGCGGTCCGTGTATTGCCGGCCTTACTCCGTTTAACTCCATACGAATCCAATGAAACATAAGCGATTATGAAGAAGTGGGGCGCGTCTTCGTAGGTTAAACTAAGTACTCATATATTATGTCGTGGCAATAATGATCTTTAGCGGTCAAGGAACGTGGAGGGGATTTCTGAGCATGATGAGATTGCGGAAAAAGGACTGAATGCGACTCTGAGGTGCAAGTTTACGGTAAAAATGTCGCGAGTTCAGTTTTTCCCATCTCAAAAACGCCTAACGGAAGTTTTGAAATCAAAAACAAATACGAATTATATGCAATCCCAACTAAATGTTGTAATACGTTTTCACAGGAATGGCATCCGCGGCAGAATGAAGGCGGCAGTCCACGATCTACTAAAACAATATTATCAGGTCGAGAGCAATTTCCAGTTAGGTGAGCCTACGAGTTTATTATACTTAAAATTCCATTTTTACAGTGCCATTTTCTTAAGCCGGGTACAGACTGCTGTAACGTAACATGCAATGTAACATGAAAGGAGCATTTCATAAGTGTGGACGCAGCGGCCACACATTTCCATAAGTGTGTTTCATAAGCTACTATGATTGTCGGTGGTTCATTGATTATCATCAATCATGTGATAAAAAAAAAACATGCGTACAGAGTTGTACAGTCAGAGAGATTCAAGTGTAGGCTCTACCGAAGCTGTGTTTTCTTTCATGGTTCGCGCGCGTTCCGCAGTACAGACACAAACAACCCGTCCACACCGGCGCTCCGTGCACACTGCACGCCCCTTTGTGTTCGGCGAAAAACCGACGAATGGTGGATTGCGGCGCACACGTGTTGAAATGCTCTGTTCGTGCGCGTAGTGTGCACGGTTCGTGCGCGCAAGGCGTCCACACTATGGGAATTTTGTTACAGTGCATGATACATTGCGACAATGTGGACGGTAAATTCTGTCATTGCGTGTTACATTGCATGTTACGTTACAGCAGTCTGTTCCCGCCTTTATAAAAATTTGGTTACCATATCTCTATCTATTTTTACCATTTTGGTATGGAACACTAAATCCACTTTTACAGAACTTTATTTATACTAACTTATGTATTTGTAGGACAGATTAAATTGTTTTGCTATAATTTGCTCGTTGCAAAAAAATCGTTTTTTTTTTAAATAATTGATAGGCTTGACTACAGTCATGTCTGATGGACAGAAATGATGAGGTATAGGATGGAGCGCGCTTGCCGAGAAAATGCCTATACACTCTTAAAGGCGCCCAGATGAATCAAATATGCAATATGGTATGGTTCAATATGCAGGAACACCGGTCACATACACAATTCTTCCAACACTTTCTTCGACGCATGTTTCGTCCCGACACCAGGACATCAGATGTTGACTTTACAATGCGAAATCGTAGAGCATTGGCGTATTCGTATTGTGCCTCCTTCACCTTTCTACCATAGAGCCGCGAGACGTCGAGAGAAGTGGCATCCTTATGTGGTCGATGTCCAGCATACTCGGACGAAACGCTTTTCTTCTACGTTTCTGATACGAACCGCTAAGGTGTGGAACACCCTTCCAGCTTCCGTGTTCCCAGCCAAATACAATCTGGGTGCCTTCAAGAGAAGAGTGAAAAGGCATTTTCTAGGCAAGCGCGCTCCATCCTAGACCTCATAATTTCTGTTCATCAGACTTGATTGTAGACAAGCGCAAGCCTATCAATTATAAAAAAAAAATTATGTGTGAAAAATGTTTGTATCTGATAGGATCGTACGACAAGTGCGTGATGGCGCTGCGCGACCGCTACAAGGACGACATGCAAGCCGTCGCCAACATCATCTTCTCTCACAACCAGGTCGCCAAGAAGAATCTGTTGGTGAGTGATATTTTTTTGTATGGAACGATCTATCATAGGTCTGTCTCTTTCGCACTTTCATACAAATGGAAAACTGACGAAAAATCTTATGATTGATAAAATTTAAAGATTAAAATACTTTATTTCACATAAGCTTAACTCACAGGAACTTATGACAATTCATTAAATTTTTCAATGGATGTATATTTTTTTTTGTTTTTCCACACTAACGGTAAACTTACGAAAAACGCGATTATTAAATTTTAAAGATTCAAATAATTTATTTCATATAGTCTTCACTTACAGGCACTTATGGACAAGTCAATTAATTTATCATTACTAATGGTTATAATTATTTCACGACTTAAAACTAAGTTTATGAAAGTCCCAACTCGCCCTGTCACTGAGAAATAGCCCACAATAGACTCTGGAGTATTCTGGGGAATTCTTTTTTATAACCACCGTTTAACAATTCACTATCAACCCCAAGGGTTTGTACTGTTAATGTAATTCTATATACTGTTTCCTTGTAGGTGACAATGTTGATAGACCACCTGTGGTCGAACGAGCCTGGTCTCACGGACGAGCTGGCCGCGATGCTCAACGAGCTGACGTCGTTGCATCGCGCCGAGCACAGCCGAGTCGCTCTCAGAGCTAGACAGGTGAGAAGGCCATACTTCCTTGCATCTTGTAGGTGACAATGTTGATAGACCACCTGTGGTCGAACGAGCCTGGTCTCACGGACGAGCTGGCCGCGATGCTCAACGAGCTGACGTCGTTGCATCGCGCCGAGCACAGCCGAGTCGCTCTCAGAGCTAGACAGGTGAGAAGGCCATACTTCCTTGCATCTTGTAGGTGACAATGTTGATAGACCACCTGTGGTCGAACGAGCCTGGTCTCACGGACGAGCTGGCCGCGATGCTCAACGAGCTGACGTCGTTGCATCGCGCCGAGCACAGCCGAGTCGCTCTCAGAGCTAGACAGGTGAGAAGGCCATACTTCCTTGCATCTTGTAGGTGACAATGTTGATAGACCACCTGTGGTCGAACGAGCCTGGTCTCACGGACGAACTGGCCGCGATGCTCAACGAGCTGACGTCGTTGCATCGCGCCGAGCACAGCCGAGTCGCTCTCAGAGCTAGACAGGTGAGAAGGCCATACTTCCTTGCATCTTGTAGGTGACAATGTTGATAGACCACCTGTGGTCGAACGAGCCTGGTCTCACGGACGAGCTGGCCGCGATGCTCAACGAGCTGACGTCGTTGCATCGCGCCGAGCACAGCCGAGTCGCTCTCAGAGCTAGACAGGTGAGAAGGCCATACTTCCTTGCATCTTGTAGGTGACAATGTTGATAGACCACCTGTGGTCGAACGAGCCTGGTCTCACGGACGAGCTGGCCGCGATGCTCAACGAGCTGACGTCGTTGCATCGCGCCGAGAACAGCCGAGTCGCTCTCAGAGCTAGACAGGTGAGAAGGCCATACTTCCTTGCATCTTGTAGGTGACAATGTTGATAGACCACCTGTGGTCGAACGAGCCTGGTCTCACGGACGAGCTGGCCGCGATGCTCAACGAGCTGACGTCGTTGCATCGCGCCGAGCACAGCCGAGTCGCTCTCAGAGCTCGACAGGTGAGAAGGCCATACTTCCTTGCGTCTTGTAGGTGACAATGTTGATAGACCACCTGTGGTCGAACGAGCCTGGTCTCACGGACGAGCTGGCCGCGATGCTCAACGAGCTGACGTCGTTGCATCGCGCCGAGCACAGCCGAGTCGCTCTCAGAGCTAGACAGGTGAGAAGGCCATACTTCCTTGCATCTTGTAGGTGACAATGTTGATAGACCACCTGTGGTCGAACGAGCCTGGTCTCACGGACGAGCTGGCCGCGATGCTCAACGAGCTGACGTCGTTGCATCGCGCCGAGCACAGCCGAGTCGCTCTCAGAGCTAGACAGGTGAGAAGGCCATACTGCCTTGCATCTTCTTTCCTCTTTGGTATCACTAATTCCGTCTTTGTTAACATCCTTTTCTTATTTCCTTTCTTCTCCTTTAATTCTACTTAGCATACTTCCTTTTTTTAGCGTTTCCACTTGTCTTCCCAATTTCCTTTCTTTTTTCTCCATTCCTTTCTCCCGGCTTTCCTACGGTTTCTTTCTTTTCTGATCCTGTTCCCGTGCTTGATTTTCATTCATTTTGTTTTGAGTATTGTTTGAATGATATCGTTCCTTGCTTGGTAAAATGAAAGTAGCTTCGAATTCCTTATTACTTCAGGCATTATTTACTCAGATGAAACTACAAAACGAAAATAATAACATAACTCACTATAAACAGTAAACTACATCAGGATAGACAGCAATCTAAACAAATCAACTGGAAGTTAGTTTTGGCCACCGGAAAGTGACCACAGTAAACTATCCGCGTCACTAAATCTGGCTATGTTCATTCCAGGTGTTAATAGCAGCGCACCAGCCGGCCTACGAGCTGCGCCACAACCAGATGGAGTCCATCTTCCTGTCCGCCGTGGACATGTACGGACACGACTTCCACCCGGAGAACTTGCAGAAGCTCATACTGTCCGAGACCTCCATCTTTGACATCCTGCACGATTTCTTCTACCACACCAACGCTGCGGTAAGTTTTTTGTTTAATCAAATCTATGAGCTATTGGTTATTTTATCCTATACCTTTAAACGAACAATTCTTGTATATATGTATATATGTATATATATTTCTATATAATCTGAATCTCGGAAACGGCTCGAACGATTTTCATGAAATTTAGTATAAAAGGGGTTTTGGGGGCGATAAATTGATCTAGCTAGGATTCATTTTTAGAAAATGTCGGATTTACCAAAAATATATATATAAATCTATACCTGACATCTATTGGCGCTAAAGTAAAACTATTACAGTAAACTTCTCCTGCCATCTATTGGTAAGTAGCTGTAATGCTACCGAGTAAAGCTCGGTCACTCAACTAGTTTTATTTATTAGGCAAATAAAACAAGTTATAAATGTTACAAACAATTAAGTTCTTAAAATACTAAGTATTAATTCTAATTATAACTCTAATATAATCGCACATATAAAATACAAGTTTTGAAAAATAAGCAAACATGCATGACGCTAAAAACAACGCAAAGAAAACACTAAGGGAAAAAGAAAGAAAAATTAATTTCACAGGTTCACAGTTTCAGACCTCATTCAGGGGTTGGGGATTCGAATACCGGGCACGACCCGACTTTTCAGAGTTATAATATGTGCGTTTGTGCAAACTTAATATCACTTGCATATCGTTGAAGGATAATGTGCTCAAAAGTGTGTAAAGCCCGCTTATCAACACCACCAGGGTGGACTATTGGAGACACAAAAAGCGGTTGATGAGAGAGAGAGTGGTAAAGGGAGAGAGAGATGAACTGTAACCACATTTACAGTCAACCCAGTTAGGAAGGGAAGTAACTTGATAGCTCCATACGTTCTTGAGAAAAGGTGCAATTAGTAGCGGACATACAGACAGAAAAGTGATCCTATAAGAGTTTAGTTTTTTCCTTAATAATAGTGCTTTTGCCCATAGGTTTGCAATGCGGCGTTAGAAGTGTACGTCCGTAGAGCGTACACGTCGTACGACATCACGTGCTTACAACACTTGGCCCTGTCTGGCGAGCTGGGGGTCGTACACTTCCAGTTTGTGCTGCCCACTGGACACCCCAACAGGTAAGTGTTTTGATGTATGTATTATTAGCAATATTAGTTGCACGTGTTTATTTATAGTTTGGCAAAAAAGAGTGGGTAATTTTAAAGTAATATAATTCCATTTCTAAACCTTTTCCCCAAGCCATATAATTAATGAAATATACGTGAAATAAACCAACTAATTAATAACATCTGTGCATGAAAAAAAAACAGCTTTTATACTAGCACGTTACGAGTATAAATGCTGATTTTGCAAGATCTATCAACTCCTTAAATTTTTTCCCAGGATCCCCATCAGCCAGTCGGAAATCGAGCTAGCGTCGGCGCAGGACCAGGAGGGCGTGCCCGCGGAGCTGTCCACGGCCGCCATGAGGAAGTGCCACCACCGCACCGGCGCGCTGGCGGCGTTCAACTCCTTCGAGCAGTTCAAGGAGTACTCCGACGAGCTGCTAGATCTGGTCCACGATTTTGCCAGCTCCGCGACTGTGAGACGAGAGGTAAGCACGCCTCACAAATAGTACATTACTATGAATATGTAAATGTGAGCCGAGGCTGAGCCGAGGCATCCATTTTGATTTCTATTTCCATCCATAGTGTAGAACTTTGAGTCCTGATCAACTTTTGTCAAGAAACTGCTCTTCCATCTTTTATATTCTTCGAGATATTGGCGACATTCGTTTGGCGGCCATTTTGAATCCACCATTTTGAATTTTTTTTCAGCTCACTGGCAATTGGATGAAATTTCGAATGACATTTGGTCGAGCACCCCCCACCTAACTTCGATACCCTGGTCGTGCTCTTTATCAATCATATTCAATCATCAGCTCTCTCCGTATTTTTCCTTCGAATGAATTTTTTCCCTCTATACGAAACAATTAGTAAAAAAAAATTCATACAAAATTGTTCAGGAGAGGTGATCAATCAGTCTGTCAGTTAGTCAGTCAGTCAGTCAGTCAGTGAATCAGCACGAGTAGCTATATGTGTATACTAGTAGGGTGCGTCCGCCATTTTGAAAATTTTTTCAGCTCGCTGCCAATTGGATGACGTTTCGAATGACATTTGGTCGAGCACCTCCCACTTATCTTCAATACCCTGGCTGTGCTCTTCACCCGTCTTCGAAATCCTCAATCATCAGCTCTCTCCGTATTTTTCCTCCGAATGAATTTTGCTCTTCTATACGAAATGGTCATTGAAAAAAAAATTTTTCATACAAAAATGTTCAGGAGAGGTGATCAATCAGTGAGTCAGTGAATCAGCACGAGTAGCTATATATATAGTAATATATGTTATTTATATTTACTTTACCAGGACTTGCAAGCGCTCCAAGACGGCAGTGAAAATCGGGACAGTACAAGCATCAACGTCGGTATGGACCACAAACCTATCATCGAGGAGGAGGTGGTGAGCGGATTTACTTATATTTTAGAATCAGAAGATGGGTTCTTCTCTTCAAATTTTTGTAGAAGCATCCGTAATTTCGAACGAATTAAAAATTAAGTAAAATCTACTTTAGTAATTACGAATTAGAAGATTTTATTCACCTTTCGACCACTCTGGCGCAGTGGCGGCGCGCTCGGATTCGAGTGGGAGGTCGCGGGTTCGATTCCCGCCACGGGCCACTTTGGAATCTTATAATTTCTAAATTGGCTTAGGTCTGGTCTGGTGGGAGGCTTCGGCCGTGGCTAGTTACCACCCTACCTGCAAAGACGCACCGCCAAGCGATTTAGCGTTCCGGTGCGATGCTTGTAGAAACCGTTGGGGTAAATTTACTTACCCTTCCAAGTTAGTACGATAACATCTTAGGCTGCATCATCACTTACCATCAGGTGAGATCGCAGTCAAGTACTAACTTGTACAGAGTAAAAAAAAAACCTTACAATATCCATGTATGTTCGGGTCACAAGTCACAACTTGTAACTGAATTTTGAAGCTATACTCAACCGCTTGAGATGAAGTTTTGCATACACGTTTAGTTTAGATGACAATGCAAGTATTGCAATGTTAGTCTGCGCGCGTGCGTGCGTGTGTGTGTGCGTGCGTGCGTGCGTACGTGCGTTCGTACGTGTGTGTTGGTTATTTAAATTATACCTTAAGTTCTTCGTTATCTGTTAATAAATTAATGGTTGTACAGCCGATGGAGCCCATCCACATTCTGATGATCGGCATCCGGGACACCGGCGAGAGCGACGACGCCGCCGTGTCGCGCCGCTTCGGCCAGTTCTGCCGCGTGCACGCGCGCGAGCTGCACCAGAAGCGCGTGCGCCGCATCACCTTCATGCTGCTCATCAAGTGAGATCTGTTACTATCATCATCCACATTCTGATGATCGGCATCCGGGACACCGGCGAGAGCGACGACGCCGCCGTGTCGCGCCGCTTCGGCCAGTTCTGCCGCGTGCACGCGCGCGAGCTGCACCAGAAGCGCGTGCGCCGCATCACCTTCATGCTGCTCATCAAGTGAGATCTGTTACTATCATCATCCACATTCTGATGATCGGCATCCGGGACACCGGCGAGAGCGACGACGCCGCCGTGTCGCGCCGCTTCGGCCAGTTCTGCCGCGTGCACGCGCGCGAGCTGCACCAGAAGCGCGTGCGCCGCATCACCTTCATGCTGCTCATCAAGTGAGATCTGTTACTATCATCATCCACATTCTGATGATCGGCATCCGGGACACCGGCGAGAGCGACGACGCCGCCGACGTGTCAATAAAAACTAATGAAAAACATGTTTTTGACATTGATTGATACATTTTTACGCGACTGGGGTTCATTATTGAGTAAAGTCGAGTACTGCACTTGCCGAATTCAATTGTCTTCAAAAAAAACACCCCCTAAACATTGAATTCCTAATTCTTAATGTAACATATATAACTATTGTGGTACTAAATAAATAAAAAAATAAAAAATTCGCGTAATTAAATAAATCCCTTCTCCCCAGGCGGCAGTTCCCCAAATTCTTCACGTACCGAGCTCGCAACGACTTCACGGAGGACACGATCTACCGGCACCTGGAGCCCGCGTCCGCGTTCCAGCTGGAGCTGTACCGCATGCGCAGCTACGACCTGGAGGCGCTGCCCACCAGCAACCAGAAGATGCACCTGTATCTCGGCAAAGCCAAGGTGATGACTGATGACTGGATTTATAAGCACCTTGTAGTACTCCCTGATTAACTACTTACTATAAACACTCACTGACTATGCATACGTGCTACCAGTTCGGTAGCTGTATTACCTCCACCATATCGGGAGGCCTTACAAACACTTGAGTGACAACATACTTGCGTTATAGTACCACATTGCATATACTACAGTACCGAAAATTGCTATTATATTAATTTCCTATTTATTGATTTGATAGAAGATATTTATATTTCAATGTATTTACAGGTCAAGAAGGGCCAAGAGGTGACAGACTACCGTTTCTTCATCCGGTCCATCATCAGGCACCAGGACCTCATCACCAAGGAGGCGTCCTTCGAGTATCTCCAGAATGAAGGAGAAAGGTATTGATCACTTGTCAAGTAAACTCTCTCACGCGTCCAGGGGGCTGATTCTGTATCGTTCAGTTTGTTAGTTAGTAACCCTCACTGTGTTATTAACTAAGAAAACGGAGGCGAAAATCCTATTTTTGCATACTTTTTGCACAAGTTAGCAACTAGCATGGTATGTTGACATGATACCATACCAACCTAGGTTGGTAACTTATGCGAAAAGAATGCAAAAATATGGTTTTTGCCTCTGTTTTTTTAGTTAACAACCCAGTGAGGGTTGCTAACTAACAAACTGAACGATACAGAATCAGCCTACAGGGCACAGATAGTGCATTCGATTTTTGACTAAAGATTAGTTGACGTAATATTTATTGTTGCCTTCATTATTTTTGATTTTCATTATTTTTGACTTTTATTTTGTAACATTGCATTTCAGCATTGTAATGCTGAATTTGAATAAGAACTATTATATTTTGTGACATCTATATATTGTACCCAACATCGCAAATAAAGATAATTGAATTGAGAAATAATTTTATTGTAGAGTCCGCCCGAATGGCTTCCACCGTAGTGTCAGATTTTCTGCCGTGAAATAGTGATTGCAAAGAATTACTGTGTTTTGTTTTGAATGGCACTGATTCTTGTGTGATGATCAATGAGACTTAACTGATGGAGCGCAGTGCAGTGCGTCCTATGACATTGCCAGGACTTTACCTGGTGCTAGTGCTAGTGCATCATCAAGGTCACGAGAACAAAGTGCCTACAATATTACAAAAGAGACTAAGATAAGTCACTGGACAGACTCATAGATATTATAGGTCTTAATATCAGTTTAAGTTAAAATTAAGTTACTAATTAGCTTTTAGGCTAGATCGTAGCGATGCTAAAGTACCCTTACGGGACTTTCGTGAGAGAAAAAAAAACCTGGCACGCACTGCATCTGACATGGGCAAGTGTATCACTTGCCTGGATTTTTTTCACCGGATATTGTAAGAAGAAACCACCGGGCTTAGGCTAATAATAAAATCTAGGTGCTCTTTCGTAGTTTCAACTTAAGTGCCGGTGTGCACGTTGGTTACAGGGTGTTGTTGGAAGCAATGGATGAACTGGAGGTCGCGTTCTCGCACCCGCTGGCGAAGCGCACGGACTGCAACCACATCTTCCTCAACTTTGGACCCACGGTCATCATGGACACAGCCAAGGTAACACCCGTCCTACTGAGGCCACAGACTACCCCAAATAGTACCTTATAAGTACGGAAGATTCACTCAGCAAAATCATTTAAGTAAACAGTGAAAAATTTTAAGTAAATCAAGAGTGAATAGGCATCTTCTAGGCAAGCGCGTTCCACCTTAGACTGTATCATCACTTTCCATCAGGTGTGATCACAGACAAGCGCTAGCCTATATAGTATTAAAAAAAACAGTGACTCTAGCTGTTGTGTAATACTGGTTGCAACAGCGTGTATGTAAACTCTCACGTTGCCTCTCTTTCTATCGCGTAACTCTATCTCTAACGGCACTTTGCCGACTACAATTGAACCTATTTTCTCCTTGTAGCTTTACACCAATTCGGAGTGCGCCTAGCCTGCTGAGCCTGTTTCCAAATTATTACGGGACGAGCGTCTTCCAATTATACCACCGCAGAGTACCGAAAATTGTTATGCGTATCATGTTTAGTTCTTAGGTAGAACCAATGCTACTGCCTTCTCTTTCAGATTGAAGAGTCTGTCTTGGGCATGGTGATGCGGTACGGGCCACGACTGTGGAAGCTGAGAGTCCTGCAAGCGGAGATCCGGTTCACGCTGCGGATTGGTGAGTTGGCTGTATCTTATGGCTGTTTGCCCACACAGTGGGGACTTCACGGAGAACGAGTTTATTACTAACTGGATCAAAATGAAGTGACAGGCGAGCGGTTGACACACGGCCAATGACCTTCTATTACACCGCCATTTTTGGCGTTGATAGTTGCGTATAGCCTGGCGTGATCGTCCATGGAACTAAAATAAAATGACATTCAAAACGACGGTCACTAGCAACAAATGTCAATTTAGTACCGTGGATCTAGGAGGGGGCGCTTCAAATCGGCACAAAAAATGAACTGTCAATTGTATACAATGTTTGATCCAGCGTACTAGTATAATAAAGATACAAGGCCATAGTAAATTAATTCGACATTGTCTTCTCGTTCTCGTGACGTCCCGGAGACAGCTGCAGTGGACAAGTAGTTTCAGGATTCATTTATTCAGTATTCTTTCATCTATGACCAAAGAAATACACATAAATATAACTTGAGTGAAACTTGGAGTCACCAGTCTTACAGTTTCGTTATTTTATATCGGATTAATTTGTAGAAAATTGGACTACTGTTTAAATAACACATATTTGTCTTTAGGTCCCGGACAGCCCACAAAGAACGTCCGGCTGTGCCTGTCCAATGGGTCCGGGTACTCTTTGGACGTCTACACTTACGAGGAAGTGATCGACCCAAGAACGGGAGTGGTGAGTAAAATACCTACGTCTTTTCTATGAGAGTGTTTTCGTATCTGTAGGTCTGCTACAAATTTCTCTATTGGTTTCCATGCTTGTTAAAGTAAAGGCTACGTGGTTAGTTACTTAACAATTACAATCATGACATATAAACGAGATTTATGAAGTTAAATCCATTCAATCAAAACATATAAGCAGATATGACAGCATACAGTACCAATAGCAGTAATTTAAATCGTTGTAAAATAACTTCTATTTGTTTACAGATAATATTCCAATCGTTCGGCCCCAAACAAGGGCCAATGCACGGACTGCCAATCTCCACACCGTACGTCACCAAAGATTACTTGCAGCAGAAGAGGTTCTTGGTAAGGAATAGTAGAAAATAATCGTAAAACAACATAATCGTAAGATAATAACAACATTTTGTTTATTTTATTACATCAAATCTGAAAGCTTTTATTTCTTCAATCGGATTTCGCAGGGTTACATATTAAATCATAATATGTTTTTCTGTCATTCCTTTACAACCTTAGCTATTACCGCTCACTTAGTCAGATTCTTTTTGTCTCGACCCTGCGTAGCAGCAGATGAGCTCACCATTTGCATCAGGTGACTAAATTGTACCTTAAATCTATCTATATCTTCTATATAAAAATAAGTCGGGTTTTCCTTCCTGACGCTATAACTCCAGAACGCACGAACCGATTTCCACGGTTTTGCATTCGTTGGAAAGATCTCGGGCTCCGTGAGGTTTATATCAAAGAAAATTCAGGAAAAATTTCAACAGAAAAGCGGGAAAATCTTTTAAGCGGGAAAGCCATCTGGTGGCGAAACGCAGTTCGCCGGGTTTGCTAGTATATACCTATATATAAAAGAAAGTCGTGTTAGTTACACTATTTATAACTCAAGAACACAAGGCTTTACCGATATGGCTGAAAATTGGTGAGGAGGTTGCTTAGAGCCAGGAGACGGACATAGGATACTATTTATTCCGTTCGACAGTGTTCCAATTTACAGGGCAAAACGACGTTTGCCGGGTCATCTAGTATAAATTAAAATTTGTTCGCAGGCGACGTCGCAGGGCACGACATACGTGTACGACATCCCGGACATGTTCCGACAGGTCGTCGAGAAGCGGTGGAGGGAGTGCGTCGACGAGGGCACCGTGGACGGTGAGTAGCCAACTGCATTCCACGTGAGGTCAGGTGAAGTGAAGTTCTGGCCACGTGAACTATATGGCGAGCTGGAGGGCTATTCACGTTACGTGTCGGCTAAATTTCGTGATGTGATATGTTTAAAAAGGTGATGGTATTTACGTACATAAGCAGACGATATTGAATTCAAAACATTTTTTGCGAACACTGAAAAATTAATTTTAATTCAATTGACATAGAGCATAAAATTGAATGTAGTTCAAAACGCCATATTGGTCGACAGCTCCGTGATTGAAATTACTTAAGCGCGTCAA
This sequence comes from Coenonympha arcania, assembly GCA_036785405.1. Lineage (NCBI taxonomy): Eukaryota > Metazoa > Arthropoda > Insecta > Lepidoptera > Nymphalidae > Coenonympha > Coenonympha arcania. The sequence continues at coordinate 17,165,616 of CM072062.1, forward strand.
AGTTGAGCATTGTATTTCCTATGATGAAATACATTTAATTTTACACTTTAAGCAAATAGGTGTAAAGTTTATTTTTCAGTGTTAATATTTTTTTCTTTTTCTTGTATCACATCACTGAGTGTGTGAAAACGTTACGAGAATGTCATGGCTGTACCGTCTATTGACCACAACTTGTTTAATCATGTGGCCAATAGATTTTCAGTCCTTCTTAGGCCCAACTAGGGAAGGTTTTTTTGATTTGTGCTCAATATTTCAAGACAGCGTCTCTTGGGCCGTTGCGCATTTTAGTTCCACAGATAGTAAGGAATTTAATATTTGGCGTATGATTGCGTAAAAAAACGTATTCATCTTTATAGTAATCGTTACCAAATTCTGCACCCGGATTGGTAGACGTAAATAAGGGAACCAATCAGCGGGAAGAACCTGTAAACGATTACGATAACGATGAATGCGGTTTTTTGCACAATCTAGGGGGTAAACTTTTTTTTTAAATACTATATAGGCTAGCGCTTGATTGTGATCACACCTGATGGAATGTGATGATACAGGATACAGTCTAAGGTGGAACGCGCTTGCCTAGAAGATGCCAATTCACTCTTGATTTGAAGGCACCCGGGTTGTAAGTGGCAGGAAAGACTGCCTGGGAGGGTATTCCAGGCCTTTGCAGTCCGTATCAGGAACGAGGAATCAAACCGCTTCGTACGCGTCTTTGGTACGTCGACCATGTATGGGTGGAAGCCTTTACGATGCCTTGCCGTTCTATGGTAGAAAGGTGACGGGGAACCAAATTAAAAAGTTCCTGTACACACTCTCCGAAATATATTCTATAGAACGCCGATAGACAGGCAACCTTACGACGATGTTCAAGGCTTTGGAGTTTTTGTGGACCAGTGTCGGGTTGCCGATGAGTCTTCTAGCTCGGCGATCCACCGAATCCAAAGCATTAAGCTGGTACTTGGCAGAGCCATCCCACAAGTGGCTACAGTACTCCATGCATGGGCGAACCTGTTCCTGGTATAAGTAACTCCTTCAGTTTAACAGCATACCCATTACCCCCTTGTTTTATTCGCCAGGTCCGCCGCCCGACAACGTGATGACCTCTGTGGAGCTGGTGGTGGAATCCGACGGCGAGCGAAGAGTCGTCGAGGTGACGAGGTTGCCGGGACAGAACACTGTAAGGTTCCTCGTCAAAAACTATTGTATAACACAATACATATATTTCAAAAGTATGTGTGCAAAGAGTGCTCGTGTACAACAAGGATATGATGGAAGTAGCTGATCTGGAAAAGATAGTTTAGGTCCTATTTTCAGACATACCGGACATATTTACAAAACGACGACCTCCCTGGTGCAGTGGCGGCGCGCTCGGATTCGAGTGGGAGGTCACGGGGTTCGATTCCCGCCACAGGCCACCTTGGAATTTTATAATTTCTAATTTAGCTCAGGTCTGGTCTGGTGGGTAGCTTCGGCTGTGGCTAGTTACCACCCTACCATTAAAGATGCACCGCCAAGCGATTTAGCGTTCCGGTGCGATGCTTGTAGAAACCGTTGGGGTAAATTTACTTACCCTTCCAAGTTAGTATAGATGACATCTTAGGCTGCATGATCACTTAGGTACCATCAGGTGAAATCGCAGTCAAGTACTAACTTGTATAGAGTAAAAAAAAATACTTACAAAAAATCATAAAAATCTGTGAAGCCGCTTCATAGGAACTTATTTAAATTAAATACTACATTAATTAAAACTAAATTAAGAAAATATTGTAGCTTTGCTAGTACGCAATCAATTGAAATTCATATAATTTGGACAAATTAACGCAGAAATTAGATACATAATTTTTTATTTTGTTATTTCCCAGTAAGGTTAATTCATTGCGAATGCAGCTATTTTATATGTTTTGTTTTGTAAAATAATATTTAAAAACATAAATTTTTTAATTGTTATTTTTTCCTCAGGTGGGCATGGTGGCCTGGCGACTAACCCTCTTCACGCCGGAATGCCCCGAAGGCCGCGATATAGTGTTAATAGCCAACGACCTGACCCACTACATGGGGTCGTTCGGGCCCCAGGAGGACTGGGTCTACTACAGAGCCTCGCAGTACGCGCGCGAGATGAAAATACCCAGGGTAAGTTCTAGGGTAGTTGGGAGTTCATCTAAGATTATTATTTTATGACGAAAAGGCGTCATTGGGATATTTTGAAAGGACCAATAAAATATCGTTGCGAGAGGTTTATTTTTTTTTTGAGAAAAAATAAACTTCTCGCAACGATATTTTTTACCTTATTAGTTTTAGAATTTCACGATTTCTTAGGTTGGTCTGGTAGGCGGCTTCGGCCGTGGCTAGTTACCACCGATGCTGTGTAGAAACCGTAAGCAGTGGGTTTACTTACATCTTCGGTTTCATTACCACTTACCACCAGGCACAGAACACTAAATAGTACCAGAAGGCTTACTCCGCACGATAATTTAAAGAAAAAGCGACTCTAGCGCTGACACAAAAAGTGCGCCTGGCCCCGCCCTCAAAATCGACACGCAACAAACGCAATGTTGTGGTCTCTTTCTATCGCCAAACTTTATTTCTTACGACGTACTAGGGCTGCCGTAGTCAGACGGCGCGTAAAATAGACCGTACAGAACTAGCGCGTGCAACTCGGCCCGCGAGCGGCAACGATCTGAAATATTGAGGTCCGGACCCGTACTTGTAGCCGGGACGGTCACGTGATAAGTGAGACTGGCCTGCACCAAATGAGATCGCAGTCAAGTACGCACTTGTAGTGTAAAAAACAGGTGAACGTCTAATCTCGTCGTTTTATGGTTTAAAAATATTGACAGATATACGTGAGCGTAAACTCCGGCGCCCGCATCGGGGTGGCGGAGGAGGTGAAGTCAGAGTTCCGAGTGGCCTGGCTGGACGCCGAGAGGCCCGAGCGGGGCTTCAAGTACCTGTACCTGAGCCCCGAGGCCTACTCCAGGCTCGGGCCGCTCAACTCCGTCAAGGCGCAACTGATCGACGACGAAGGGGAGTCCCGGTATAGGATCACTGATATTATTGGTGAGTAAATAAGAACGAATGAAGTAGGCCTTGTAAGACTCCCAAATGGTGAGGTTTCACGTACTTCTACCTGAAAAAAAAAAATTTTACAGGGGTGTCCGGTTACCTTGCAGGAACAAGTTCATTAGTTTTTCAACTAACTTTCAAAAAGGAGGAAGTTCTCAATTTGACTTTTTTATGTTATTTACCTCAGATCTTTCGACTCGATGAAATAGATTTTGATATTTTTTTTTTATTTGGTCCAATTCTAACAATGGTATTCATGAAAAAACTATATATTTATAATACAAACATACTTCATGCAAATTCTTAAATTTGCATAAAGTATGTGCGCTAATAGTCAACCGATTTTGTTGATATTTTTTATTGTAAAGGATGTACTTTAATTTTCAAGGGTTTAACGAGAGTTGAAGTAGGTTTTATTTGACAAAATGTTAAAAACTGTTATGTTATTCTCATCACAATAATGCCCAACGGTTCTTTTACTTAAAAAAGTTTTGAAGAAAAATCTTAGTTGTATGTTGCTTCTTGTCGTCCAGGCAAAGAGGAAGGGCTCGGGGTGGAGTGCCTTCGCGACGCAGGTCTCATAGCAGGAGAGACTGCTCAGGCGTACGAAGACATCGTCACCATATCCGTGGTCACGTGCAGGGCTATCGGCATCGGCTCCTACGTCGTCAGGTAATGTATATATGAGGTTTTATTACAATAGTATGTTGACAAATGTTACGTCATCTGGCCAGTTGTAGCACGCGGAGTTGGCTTGCCTTCCCGCCATTGAAACCACTGCGTTTGTGCTTGTTATTGTTTTATATTACTCTCTTAGCTCTTTGGGGGCTTTTCGCAGAGTGCTTATCGTCATAACTAAGATGTTCTATTCTTCCAGACTCGGTCACCGAGTGATCCAAGTGGAGTCGTCGTACATCATCCTGACGGGGTACGCGGCACTGAACAAAGTGCTGGGCCGCGCGGTGTACGCCAGCAACAACCAGCTGGGCGGCATACAGATCATGCACAACAACGGCGTCACGCACGCCGTGGCGCCCACCGACCTGGAGGCCATACGCACCACGGTGCGCTGGCTGTCCTACGTGCCCAAGGTCAGTGCGGTCACTACTCCTCCACAAAGTGCTGGGCCGCGCGGTGTACGCCAGCAACAACCAGCTGGGCGGCATACAGATCATGCACAACAACGGCGTCACGCACGCCGTGGCGCCCACCGACCTGGAGGCCATACGCACCACGGTGCGCTGGCTGTCCTACGTGCCCAAGGTCAGTGCGGTCACTACTCCTCCACAAAGTGCTGGGCCGCGCGGTGTACGCCAGCAACAACCAGCTGGGCGGCATACAGATCATGCACAACAACGGCGTCACGCACGCCGTGGCGCCCACCGACCTGGAGGCCATACGCACCACGGTGCGCTGGCTGTCCTACGTGCCCAAGGTCAGTGCGGTCACTACTCCTCCACAAAGTGCTGGGCCGCGCGGTGTACGCCAGCAACAACCAGCTGGGCGGCATACAGATCATGCACAACAACGGCGTCACGCACGCCGTGGCGCCCACCGACCTGGAGGCCATACGCACCACGGTGCGCTGGCTGTCCTACGTGCCCAAGGTCAGTGCGGTCACTACTCCTCCACAAAGTGCTGGGCCGCGCGGTGTACGCCAGCAACAACCAGCTGGGCGGCATACAGATCATGCACAACAACGGCGTCACGCACGCCGTGGCGCCCACCGACCTGGAGGCCATACGCACCACGGTGCGCTGGCTGTCCTACGTGCCCAAGGTCAGTGCGGTCACTACTCCTCCACAAAGTGCTGGGCCGCGCGGTGTACGCCAGCAACAACCAGCTGGGCGGCATACAGATCATGCACAACAACGGCGTCACGCACGCCGTGGCGCCCACCGACCTGGAGGCCATACGCACCACGGTGCGCTGGCTGTCCTACGTGCCCAAGGTCAGTGCGGTCACTACTCCTCCACAAAGTGCTGGGCCGCGCGGTGTACGCCAGCAACAACCAGCTGGGCGGCATACAGATCATGCACAACAACGGCGTCACGCACGCCGTGGCGCCCACCGACCTGGAGGCCATACGCACCACGGTGCGCTGGCTGTCCTACGTGCCCAAGGTCAGTGCGGTCACTACTCCTCCACAAAGTGCTGGGCCGCGCGGTGTACGCCAGCAACAACCAGCTGGGCGGCATACAGATCATGCACAACAACGGCGTCACGCACGCCGTGGCGCCCACCGACCTGGAGGCCATACGCACCACGGTGCGCTGGCTGTCCTACGTGCCCAAGGTCAGTGCGGTCACTACTCCTCCACAAAGTGCTGGGCCGCGCGGTGTACGCCAGCAACAACCAGCTGGGCGGCATACAGATCATGCACAACAACGGCGTCACGCACGCCGTGGCGCCCACCGACCTGGAGGCCATACGCACCACGGTGCGCTGGCTGTCCTACGTGCCCAAGGTCAGTGCGGTCACTACTCCTCCACAAAGTGCTGGGCCGCGCGGTGTACGCCAGCAACAACCAGCTGGGCGGCATACAGATCATGCACAACAACGGCGTCACGCACGCCGTGGCGCCCACCGACCTGGAGGCCATACGCACCACGGTGCGCTGGCTGTCCTACGTGCCCAAGGTCAGTGCGGTCACTACTCCTCCACAAAGTGCTGGGCCGCGCGGTGTACGCCAGCAACAACCAGCTGGGCGGCATACAGATCATGCACAACAACGGCGTCACGCACGCCGTGGCGCCCACCGACCTGGAGGCCATACGCACCACGGTGCGCTGGCTGTCCTACGTGCCCAAGGTCAGTGCGGTCACTACTCCTCCACAAAGTGCTGGGCCGCGCGGTGTACGCCAGCAACAACCAGCTGGGCGGCATACAGATCATGCACAACAACGGCGTCACGCACGCCGTGGCGCCCACCGACCTGGAGGCCATACGCACCACGGTGCGCTGGCTGTCCTACGTGCCCAAGGTCAGTGCGGTCACTACTCCTCCACAAAGTGCTGGGCCGCGCGGTGTACGCCAGCAACAACCAGCTGGGCGGCATACAGATCATGCACAACAACGGCGTCACGCACGCCGTGGCGCCCACCGACCTGGAGGCCATACGCACCACGGTGCGCTGGCTGTCCTACGTGCCCAAGGTCAGTGCGGTCACTACTCCTCCACAAAGTGCTGGGCCGCGCGGTGTACGCCAGCAACAACCAGCTGGGCGGCATACAGATCATGCACAACAACGGCGTCACGCACGCCGTGGCGCCCACCGACCTGGAGGCCATACGCACCACGGTGCGCTGGCTGTCCTACGTGCCCAAGGTCAGTGCGGTCACTACTCCTCCACAAAGTGCTGGGCCGCGCGGTGTACGCCAGCAACAACCAGCTGGGCGGCATACAGATCATGCACAACAACGGCGTCACGCACGCCGTGGCGCCCACCGACCTGGAGGCCATACGCACCACGGTGCGCTGGCTGTCCTACGTGCCCAAGGTCAGTGCGGTCACTACTCCTCCACAAAGTGCTGGGCCGCGCGGTGTACGCCAGCAACAACCAGCTGGGCGGCATACAGATCATGCACAACAACGGCGTCACGCACGCCGTGGCGCCCACCGACCTGGAGGCCATACGCACCACGGTGCGCTGGCTGTCCTACGTGCCCAAGGTCAGTGCGGTCACTACTCCTCCACAAAGTGCTGGGCCGCGCGGTGTACGCCAGCAACAACCAGCTGGGCGGCATACAGATCATGCACAACAACGGCGTCACGCACGCCGTGGCGCCCACCGACCTGGAGGCCATACGCACCACGGTGCGCTGGCTGTCCTACGTGCCCAAGGTCAGTGCGGTCACTACTCCTCCACAAAGTGCTGGGCCGCGCGGTGTACGCCAGCAACAACCAGCTGGGCGGCATACAGATCATGCACAACAACGGCGTCACGCACGCCGTGGCGCCCACCGACCTGGAGGCCATACGCACCACGGTGCGCTGGCTGTCCTACGTGCCCAAGGTCAGTGCGGTCACTACTCCTCCACAAAGTGCTGGGCCGCGCGGTGTACGCCAGCAACAACCAGCTGGGCGGCATACAGATCATGCACAACAACGGCGTCACGCACGCCGTGGCGCCCACCGACCTGGAGGCCATACGCACCACGGTGCGCTGGCTGTCCTACGTGCCCAAGGTCAGTGCGGTCACTACTCCTCCACAAAGTGCTGGGCCGCGCGGTGTACGCCAGCAACAACCAGCTGGGCGGCATACAGATCATGCACAACAACGGCGTCACGCACGCCGTGGCGCCCACCGACCTGGAGGCCATACGCACCACGGTGCGCTGGCTGTCCTACGTGCCCAAGGTCAGTGCGGTCACTACTCCTCCACAAAGTGCTGGGCCGCGCGGTGTACGCCAGCAACAACCAGCTGGGCGGCATACAGATCATGCACAACAACGGCGTCACGCACGCCGTGGCGCCCACCGACCTGGAGGCCATACGCACCACGGTGCGCTGGCTGTCCTACGTGCCCAAGGTCAGTGCGGTCACTACTCCTCCACAAAGTGCTGGGCCGCGCGGTGTACGCCAGCAACAACCAGCTGGGCGGCATACAGATCATGCACAACAACGGCGTCACGCACGCCGTGGCGCCCACCGACCTGGAGGCCATACGCACCACGGTGCGCTGGCTGTCCTACGTGCCCAAGGTCAGTGCGGTCACTACTCCTCCACAAAGTGCTGGGCCGCGCGGTGTACGCCAGCAACAACCAGCTGGGCGGCATACAGATCATGCACAACAACGGCGTCACGCACGCCGTGGCGCCCACCGACCTGGAGGCCATACGCACCACGGTGCGCTGGCTGTCCTACGTGCCCAAGGTCAGTGCGGTCACTACTCCTCCACAAAGTGCTGGGCCGCGCGGTGTACGCCAGCAACAACCAGCTGGGCGGCATACAGATCATGCACAACAACGGCGTCACGCACGCCGTGGCGCCCACCGACCTGGAGGCCATACGCACCACGGTGCGCTGGCTGTCCTACGTGCCCAAGGTCAGTGCGGTCACTACTCCTCCACAAAGTGCTGGGCCGCGCGGTGTACGCCAGCAACAACCAGCTGGGCGGCATACAGATCATGCACAACAACGGCGTCACGCACGCCGTGGCGCCCACCGACCTGGAGGCCATACGCACCACGGTGCGCTGGCTGTCCTACGTGCCCAAGGTCAGTGCGGTCACTACTCCTCCACAAAGTGCTGGGCCGCGCGGTGTACGCCAGCAACAACCAGCTGGGCGGCATACAGATCAGTGCGGTCCCAAGGTCAGTGCGGTCACTACTGCTCCACTAAGGACAACCCTCCATCTCGTAGAGGTTTCCTAGGCCCCCTTTTTGACTCTACAAGTTGTTTTCCCCCCAGCGGGGCTAGACAAAGTAACAGTCGTTTGGCGTTAACGCTAGACAAACCACGTGACTGTAGAAAAACCACGAGAGAATGATACTAAACACGCTGATTTTGATATCGACTACGACAACTTGAACTCCCTCCCTGGCGTTCTCGCAGACCTTGTAGAGAACTTTAGCGTACTTCGCTTGACAATTGACAGCCGATAGTATCAAACACAGAGTGTTTAGTATCATTCTCTCGTGGTTTTTCTACAGTCACATGGTTTATCCCATACATTTTTGTCGACTAGCGTTAACGCCAAACGACTGTTACTTTGTCTAGCCCCGTTCAGGCCTGCTTGTTGACTCCCAAGTACTAAAAAAGTTAAAAAATTTCGTCGGAAAGTGACGGCTGACCGTATATAAACACGTCAGTAATTACGGCCATTTTGCCAGGAGGATAAAATAAATAAATGAATAAATACAGTCATTCCGGGTAACTTTGGACCTGCGGTACAACATTAGACCACACCCTAAACAAACACTTTACATTATTTTTATCTGTTTCCGAATTCGCTTCAGTAAAATGCATGTATCCGAATGTGAAATATACAATCCACAGACAATAAAAAATTGAATTTGACAGGCAAACAAAAGATAAGTGTCACAACAAACAGCTAATCTTTTCGCGCCGTGCAGACGATAGAATAAATTCACTGTTTTCAATTTTCATTATTTTGAGTTTCTGAGAAAGAAATACGTAGGTTTTTGCTTTTTTATGCCATTTAACTATCGTTGTTTGATTTGGTTGTCCGTTTTTAGGTCATCCACGCTTATTAATCCCATAATTACGGAATTAAATGTTGAAGTCACAATATCACAGAATTTGGGGCAAAATTGGACTGGTCCAAGGGACCAAATTTCAGATCTCTACGACTTTTAGTTTTTCGGGAATTCCTGGAACAACGAAAAAAATACACTTTTGTATGGGAAAATCCCTTAAATGTACGATTTCTATCCCTTAAAAATGGAATTTCTGGAATCCCCGTCTTAGTACTAATTCATGACCTAATATCAACCTAGGTACCAAATTTCAGATCTCTACGACCTATAGTTTTGGCGGAATCTGTGGAACAACCAAAATGAATCACTCTTTTATTTAAATAGATAGAAAATAGATAAGACTGTTGATCCTGACTGTTGAATATGTGTGTATCTTTTCTGATTGATCTCAATTAATCTGTTCCTACATAAATGTGTAAGCAATGAAACTTATGTTTTTATAACGCCCAAAGATTACAGATTTTTCTAAAAAATACACTGGCATGGTTATTTTATCCCAAAATTATAAAATCAGCGCATTAACTTCATCAGTCATCTCCTTTAACTTGGGGCCTTTCGCTTAATCAAGCCCGTTAGTATGATTTTTTTCATCTGTGGCAGTAAAACTTCGTTCGAAATGTCAACTTGATGATCCATAGAGCATTTAACGTGGTCAAGTGTTATCGAGAAAGTAAAAAAGAACGATAAAATCGGTTTTTAGAGAGAAAAAAAATGTGTGTCCAATGTTACCCCAAAATCAATATAACTTTGGACCACGTATATTTTCGTCTATATCTCAGGATTGATACATAATTTGTCCACTTTTTATTGTAATTGGTGTAGAAAACATCAAAAGATCACATAAATTACAATTGTTGTATAGTAGTTCTATACATTTTATTTACTAACTACCGTAAATTGTCTCAAAAGTGGTCCAAAGTTACCCGAAATGACTGGACATTTTTTACACATCGCAATGATCAAGTCTCAACAATTATTTCATGTAATTCGCAGGACAAACTGAGCATAGTCCCAATAATGCGTTGCTCGGACCCCGTGGACCGGCCCGTGCAGTGGGTGCCGCCGCGCGCCGCGCACGACCCGCGCCTCATGCTGACGGGCGACAGCGCGCGCGCCGGCTTCTTCGACGTCGGCTCCTTCGACGAGATCATGAAGCCCTGGGCGCAGACTGTTGTCACTGGTGCGTATCCCGTAACAATAATGCGTTGCTCGGACCCCGTGGACCGGCCCGTGCAGTGGGTGCCGCCGCGCGCCGCGCACGACCCGCGCCTCATGCTGACGGGCGACAGCGCGCGCGCCGGCTTCTTCGACGTCGGCTCCTTCGACGAGATCATGAAGCCCTGGGCGCAGACTGTTGTCACTGGTGCGTATCCCGTAACAATAATGCGTTGCTCGGACCCCGTGGACCGGCCCGTGCAGTGGGTGCCGCCGCGCGCCGCGCACGACCCGCGCCTCATGCTGACGGGCGACAGCGCGCGCGCCGGCTTCTTCGACGTCGGCTCCTTCGACGAGATCATGAAGCCCTGGGCGCAGACTGTTGTCACTGGTGCGTATCCCGTAACAATAATGCGTTGCTCGGACCCCGTGGACCGGCCCGTGCAGTGGGTGCCGCCGCGCGCCGCGCACGACCCGCGCCTCATGCTGACGGGCGACAGCGCGCACGCCGGCTTCTTCGACGTCGGCTCCTTCGACGAGATCATGAAGCCCTGGGCGCAGACTGTTGTCACTGGTGCGTATCCCGTAACAATAATGCGTTGCTCGGACCCCGTGGACCGGCCCGTGCAGTGGGTGCCGCCGCGCGCCGCGCACGACCCGCGCCTCATGCTGACGGGCGACAGCGCGCGCGCCGGCTTCTTCGACGTCGGCTCCTTCGACGAGATCATGAAGCCCTGGGCGCAGACTGTTGTCACTGGTGCGTATCCCGTAACAATAATGCGTTGCTCGGACCCCGTGGACCGGCCCGTGCAGTGGGTGCCGCCGCGCGCCGCGCACGACCCGCGCCTCATGCTGACGGGCGACAGCGCGCGCGCCGGCTTCTTCGACGTCGGCTCCTTCGACGAGATCATGAAGCCCTGGGCGCAGACTGTTGTCACTGGTGCGTATCCCGTAACAATAATGCGTTGCTCGGACCCCGTGGACCGGCCCGTGCAGTGGGTGCCGCCGCGCGCCGCGCACGACCCGCGCCTCATGCTGACGGGCGACAGCGCGCGCGCCGGCTTCTTCGACGTCGGCTCCTTCGACGAGATCATGAAGCCCTGGGCGCAGACTGTTGTCACTGGTGCGTATCCCGTAACAATAATGCGTTGCTCGGACCCCGTGGACCGGCCCGTGCAGTGGGTGCCGCCGCGCGCCGCGCACGACCCGCGCCTCATGCTGACGGGCGACAGCGCGCGCGCCGGCTTCTTCGACGTCGGCTCCTTCGACGAGATCATGAAGCCCTGGGCGCAGACTGTTGTCACTGGTGCGTATCCCGTAACAATAATGCGTTGCTCGGACCCCGTGGACCGGCCCGTGCAGTGGGTGCCGCCGCGCGCCGCGCACGACCCGCGCCTCATGCTGACGGGCGACAGCGCGCGCGCCGGCTTCTTCGACGTCGGCTCCTTCGACGAGATCATGAAGCCCTGGGCGCAGACTGTTGTCACTGGTGCGTATCCCGTAACAATAATGCGTTGCTCGGACCCCGTGGACCGGCCCGTGCAGTGGGTGCCGCCGCGCGCCGCGCACGACCCGCGCCTCATGCTGACGGGCGACAGCGCGCGCGCCGGCTTCTTCGACGTCGGCTCCTTCGACGAGATCATGAAGCCCTGGGCGCAGACTGTTGTCACTGGTGCGTATCCCGTAACAATAATGCGTTGCTCGGACCCCGTGGACCGGCCCGTGCAGTGGGTGCCGCCGCGCGCCGCGCACGACCCGCGCCTCATGCTGACGGGCGACAGCGCGCGCGCCGGCTTCTTCGACGTCGGCTCCTTCGACGAGATCATGAAGCCCTGGGCGCAGACTGTTGTCACTGGTGCGTATCCCGTAACAATAATGCGTTGCTCGGACCCCGTGGACCGGCCCGTGCAGTGGGTGCCGCCGCGCGCCGCGCACGACCCGCGCCTCATGCTGACGGGCGACAGCGCGCGCGCCGGCTTCTTCGACGTCGGCTCCTTCGACGAGATCATGAAGCCCTGGGCGCAGACTGTTGTCACTGGTGCGTATCCCGTAACAATAATGCGTTGCTCGGACCCCGTGGACCGGCCCGTGCAGTGGGTGCCGCCGCGCGCCGCGCACGACCCGCGCCTCATGCTGACGGGCGACAGCGCGCGCGCCGGCTTCTTCGACGTCGGCTCCTTCGACGAGATCATGAAGCCCTGGGCGCAGACTGTTGTCACTGGTGCGTATCCCGTAACAATAATGCGTTGCTCGGACCCCGTGGACCGGCCCGTGCAGTGGGTGCCGCCGCGCGCCGCGCACGACCCGCGCCTCATGCTGACGGGCGACAGCGCGCGCGCCGGCTTCTTCGACGTCGGCTCCTTCGACGAGATCATGAAGCCCTGGGCGCAGACTGTTGTCACTGGTGCGTATCCCGTAACAATAATGCGTTGCTCGGACCCCGTGGACCGGCCCGTGCAGTGGGTGCCGCCGCGCGCCGCGCACGACCCGCGCCTCATGCTGACGGGCGACAGCGCGCGCGCCGGCTTCTTCGACGTCGGCTCCTTCGACGAGATCATGAAGCCCTGGGCGCAGACTGTTGTCACTGGTGCGTATCCCGTAACAATAATGCGTTGCTCGGACCCCGTGGACCGGCCCGTGCAGTGGGTGCCGCCGCGCGCCGCGCACGACCCGCGCCTCATGCTGACGGGCGACAGCGCGCGCGCCGGCTTCTTCGACGTCGGCTCCTTCGACGAGATCATGAAGCCCTGGGCGCAGACTGTTGTCACTGGTGCGTATCCCGTAACAATAATGCGTTGCTCGGACCCCGTGGACCGGCCCGTGCAGTGGGTGCCGCCGCGCGCCGCGCACGACCCGCGCCTCATGCTGACGGGCGACAGCGCGCGCGCCGGCTTCTTCGACGTCGGCTCCTTCGACGAGATCATGAAGCCCTGGGCGCAGACTGTTGTCACTGGTGCGTATCCCGTAACAATAATGCGTTGCTCGGACCCCGTGGACCGGCCCGTGCAGTGGGTGCCGCCGCGCGCCGCGCACGACCCGCGCCTCATGCTGACGGGCGACAGCGCGCGCGCCGGCTTCTTCGACGTCGGCTCCTTCGACGAGATCATGAAGCCCTGGGCGCAGACTGTTGTCACTGGTGCGTATCCCGTAACAATAATGCGTTGCTCGGACCCCGTGGACCGGCCCGTGCAGTGGGTGCCGCCGCGCGCCGCGCACGACCCGCGCCTCATGCTGACGGGCGACAGCGCGCGCGCCGGCTTCTTCGACGTCGGCTCCTTCGACGAGATCATGAAGCCCTGGGCGCAGACTGTTGTCACTGGTGCGTATCCCGTAACAATAATGCGTTGCTCGGACCCCGTGGACCGGCCCGTGCAGTGGGTGCCGCCGCGCGCCGCGCACGACCCGCGCCTCATGCTGACGGGCGACAGCGCGCGCGCCGGCTTCTTCGACGTCGGCTCCTTCGACGAGATCATGAAGCCCTGGGCGCAGACTGTTGTCACTGGTGCGTATCCCGTAACAATAATGCGTTGCTCGGACCCCGTGGACCGGCCCGTGCAGTGGGTGCCGCCGCGCGCCGCGCACGACCCGCGCCTCATGCTGACGGGCGACAGCGCGCGCGCCGGCTTCTTCGACGTCGGCTCCTTCGACGAGATCATGAAGCCCTGGGCGCAGACTGTTGTCACTGGTGCGTATCCCGTAACAATAATGCGTTGCTCGGACCCCGTGGACCGGCCCGTGCAGTGGGTGCCGCCGCGCGCCGCGCACGACCCGCGCCTCATGCTGACGGGCGACAGCGCGCGCGCCGGCTTCTTCGACGTCGGCTCCTTCGACGAGATCATGAAGCCCTGGGCGCAGACTGTTGTCACTGGTGCGTATCCCGTAACAATAATGCGTTGCTCGGACCCCGTGGACCGGCCCGTGCAGTGGGTGCCGCCGCGCGCCGCGCACGACCCGCGCCTCATGCTGACGGGCGACAGCGCGCGCGCCGGCTTCTTCGACGTCGGCTCCTTCGACGAGATCATGAAGCCCTGGGCGCAGACTGTTGTCACTGGTGCGTATCCCGTAACAATAATGCGTTGCTCGGACCCCGTGGACCGGCCCGTGCAGTGGGTGCCGCCGCGCGCCGCGCACGACCCGCGCCTCATGCTGACGGGCGACAGCGCGCGCGCCGGCTTCTTCGACGTCGGCTCCTTCGACGAGATCATGAAGCCCTGGGCGCAGACTGTTGTCACTGGTGCGTATCCCGTAACAATAATGCGTTGCTCGGACCCCGTGGACCGGCCCGTGCAGTGGGTGCCGCCGCGCGCCGCGCACGACCCGCGCCTCATGCTGACGGGCGACAGCGCGCGCGCCGGCTTCTTCGACGTCGGCTCCTTCGACGAGATCATGAAGCCCTGGGCGCAGACTGTTGTCACTGGTGCGTATCCCGTAACAATAATGCGTTGCTCGGACCCCGTGGACCGGCCCGTGCAGTGGGTGCCGCCGCGCGCCGCGCACGACCCGCGCCTCATGCTGACGGGCGACAGCGCGCGCGCCGGCTTCTTCGACGTCGGCTCCTTCGACGAGATCATGAAGCCCTGGGCGCAGACTGTTGTCACTGGTGCGTATCCCGTAACAATAATGCGTTGCTCGGACCCCGTGGACCGGCCCGTGCAGTGGGTGCCGCCGCGCGCCGCGCACGACCCGCGCCTCATGCTGACGGGCGACAGCGCGCGCGCCGGCTTCTTCGACGTCGGCTCCTTCGACGAGATCATGAAGCCCTGGGCGCAGACTGTTGTCACTGGTGCGTATCCCGTAACAATAATGCGTTGCTCGGACCCCGTGGACCGGCCCGTGCAGTGGGTGCCGCCGCGCGCCGCGCACGACCCGCGCCTCATGCTGACGGGCGACAGCGCGCGCGCCGGCTTCTTCGACGTCGGCTCCTTCGACGAGATCATGAAGCCCTGGGCGCAGACTGTTGTCACTGGTGCGTATCCCGTAACAATAATGCGTTGCTCGGACCCCGTGGACCGGCCCGTGCAGTGGGTGCCGCCGCGCGCCGCGCACGACCCGCGCCTCATGCTGACGGGCGACAGCGCGCGCGCCGGCTTCTTCGACGTCGGCTCCTTCGACGAGATCATGAAGCCCTGGGCGCAGACTGTTGTCACTGGTGCGTATCCCGTAACAATAATGCGTTGCTCGGACCCCGTGGACCGGCCCGTGCAGTGGGTGCCGCCGCGCGCCGCGCACGACCCGCGCCTCATGCTGACGGGCGACAGCGCGCGCGCCGGCTTCTTCGACGTCGGCTCCTTCGACGAGATCATGAAGCCCTGGGCGCAGACTGTTGTCACTGGTGCGTATCCCGTAACAATAATGCGTTGCTCGGACCCCGTGGACCGGCCCGTGCAGTGGGTGCCGCCGCGCGCCGCGCACGACCCGCGCCTCATGCTGACGGGCGACAGCGCGCGCGCCGGCTTCTTCGACGTCGGCTCCTTCGACGAGATCATGAAGCCCTGGGCGCAGACTGTTGTCACTGGTGCGTATCCCGTAACAATAATGCGTTGCTCGGACCCCGTGGACCGGCCCGTGCAGTGGGTGCCGCCGCGCGCCGCGCACGACCCGCGCCTCATGCTGACGGGCGACAGCGCGCGCGCCGGCTTCTTCGACGTCGGCTCCTTCGACGAGATCATGAAGCCCTGGGCGCAGACTGTTGTCACTGGTGCGTATCCCGTAACAATAATGCGTTGCTCGGACCCCGTGGACCGGCCCGTGCAGTGGGTGCCGCCGCGCGCCGCGCACGACCCGCGCCTCATGCTGACGGGCGACAGCGCGCGCGCCGGCTTCTTCGACGTCGGCTCCTTCGACGAGATCATGAAGCCCTGGGCGCAGACTGTTGTCACTGGTGCGTATCCCGTAACAATAATGCGTTGCTCGGACCCCGTGGACCGGCCCGTGCAGTGGGTGCCGCCGCGCGCCGCGCACGACCCGCGCCTCATGCTGACGGGCGACAGCGCGCGCGCCGGCTTCTTCGACGTCGGCTCCTTCGACGAGATCATGAAGCCCTGGGCGCAGACTGTTGTCACTGGTGCGTATCCCGTAACAATAATGCGTTGCTCGGACCCCGTGGACCGGCCCGTGCAGTGGGTGCCGCCGCGCGCCGCGCACGACCCGCGCCTCATGCTGACGGGCGACAGCGCGCGCGCCGGCTTCTTCGACGTCGGCTCCTTCGACGAGATCATGAAGCCCTGGGCGCAGACTGTTGTCACTGGTGCGTATCCCGTAACAATAATGCGTTGCTCGGACCCCGTGGACCGGCCCGTGCAGTGGGTGCCGCCGCGCGCCGCGCACGACCCGCGCCTCATGCTGACGGGCGACAGCGCGCGCGCCGGCTTCTTCAACGTCGGCTCCTTCGACGAGATCATGAAGCCCTGGGCGCAGACTGTTGTCACTGGTGCGTATCCCGTAACAATAATGCGTTGCTCGGACCCCGTGGACCGGCCCGTGCAGTGGGTGCCGCCGCGCGCCGCGCACGACCCGCGCCTCATGCTGACGGGCGACAGCGCGCGCGCCGGCTTCTTCGACGTCGGCTCCTTCGACGAGATCATGAAGCCCTGGGCGCAGACTGTTGTCACTGGTGCGTATCCCGTAACAATAATGCGTTGCTCGGACCCCGTGGACCGGCCCGTGCAGTGGGTGCCGCCGCGCGCCGCGCACGACCCGCGCCTCATGCTGACGGGCGACAGCGCGCGCGCCGGCTTCTTCGACGTCGGCTCCTTCGACGAGATCATGAAGCCCTGGGCGCAGACTGTTGTCACTGGTATGTATCCCCTAGGAGCTATGGATATAGACCAAAACCAAAAGAATCAAAAGAAGCCTCTGTCACTCTTTAACCTATGTAGTATGCGCACGTAGAGATATATATCTCTAATTTTGTCGATCTCTTTTCTCTGTCCATCAATATGGATCAGAAAAAGAAAAGAGAGCGACAAAAGTAGAGAGACAGATCTCTACGCGCGCATACTTGCTCTGCAGGTCTTCAATTATGTTTGTGTGAAATATTAACTTGATCACTCGCAATTTTGTGATGTTATTTAAAGGCAAACAAACCAAAAAACTTACGGACACAATAAATATTAGCCGATGTAAATCCGCCGTATTGCGTTTTAAACTGCAGGAAAATATATTATTTTCCTAATTTCGGGCGCTTCAAATCAGCACAAAAAAGGAACTGTCAATTGTATGGAATATTTAGTCCAGCGTACTTGTGTTATAGATATATATGTGTCCGTGACCTCGTTGCGCTTGAATTTTTCGTAATGGCACGGAACACTAAATAGGTACAGAAGGCTTACTTCGCACGATGATTTAAAGAAATAGCGACTGACACAAAAAGTGCAATTCAGTTCGCAATAGCGCCTGGCCCCGCCTCCGAAAACAGTATGCAACAAACGCAAAGTTGTGGTCTCTTTCTATCGCGTAACTTTATCTCTTACGACGTACTAGGGCTGCCGTAGTCAGTCGGCGCGTAAAATAGGCCGTAAAAGACTAGTGCGTGCAACTCGGCCCGCGAGCGGCAACCATCTGAAATATTGGCATCCGGACCCCTACTTGTAGCCGGGACGGTCACGTGATAAGTGAGACTGGCCTGCTAATGGTAACACTCCTTGCAGGTCGCGCGCGTCTCGGCGGCATCCCCGTGGGCGTGGTGGCCGTGGAGACTCGCACCGTGGAGTTCACGCTGCCCGCGGACCCCGCCAACTGGGACTCCGAGGCCAAGACCGTGCAGCAGGCTGGCCAGGTGAGTTCTGTTGCGATCCAAATCAACGTGCGCGTGTGCGTGTTCGAATGTGTGTGCGTGCGTGCATGTGTGTGCGTGGGTGCGTGCGTGCGTGCGTGCGTGCGTGCATGTGTGTGCGTGAGTGCGTGCGTGCGTGCTTGCGCGCAAATGTTTTCAAGTGAAAAATTTTCTATAGGCGAGTTGGGAATTTTGGAGATGGAAAATATAATTGAAATCACGCTGCAGTTACCACACACTCCGTTACTGTAACGTAACCGACAAATCTGTATATTTTGAATACCCAAAGTATCAATAGACAGCGTATTGTAATGTTATCAACTGTTTTTTTTTCAACTGTCCCATAATTTTTGAAGTCCAGTTAAGGTTTTTAATAGCAAGGATTGATGGAAAATCGTGTCCCAAATTCCATTCTCCTAAACTTTGAAATCATGTTAGACTTAAACAAATAAGGGAACAACTACCAATGAAGAAATTGTTTCAGAGTGACTTTTTGTTTCCCAGGTATGGTTCCCAGACTCCGCGTACAAGACATCGCAGGCCATCAACGATTTCTCGCGGGAGAACCTGCCCATCATCATATTCGCCAACTGGAGAGGATTCAGCGGCGGACAGAAAGGTGAGCCGTAGGATATTTGCTAGTTACAAGAGCTTACAATAGGGTATTTTACATCATGTAAGAAAAAATAAAAAAATGCATGTTTAAGATAGATTTTGAAAAAAGTAAACGGGAAACGTCACTATTTATTCATAAAATTGCAATGTGAATTTTATAATTCCATTTTAAAAATCGTCTTTTTTTATCTGTCCAAAAACGCCATCCACCATAACGTGACGTCACACCGACAGTACCGTGACAGTACACATCTAGTTTTGTGGTCTGTGGTACACATATACAAATTACTCTGTGGATATTACACAACCTAGATTAACGCCACAGAGTACATCACAGACCACAATAGGGTATTTTACATCATGTAAGAAAAAATATAAAAATGCATGTTTAAGGTTTGTGGCGTTTTCACACTTGTATTTTTGCATTCAGGCACAAGACACCAATGATAAACTTTAGAACTCATTTTATACTTCGTCTTTTGCAGGGCTCTAACAGTTGTAATATTTTTATTTTTTTCCTGTTTCCAATGTATTGGAGCCACAGATCACGAAACTTGGAGCTTTTAATCAACAAGTGTTTGTTGTACTGTTAGAAGTCTGTGTTCGATCTATGATTGCGCTAAAGATAAAATAGATTATGTGTTCGTTCAGAAGTGTAAGTTTTAAATTTTAATACTTAGTCATTTGACCTTACATCTGACTGAACCAACTCGCTAGCAATATGTGTAAAATGTTTTTACGTAAATTATAAGAAAATTCATTAAAATATTAACATTAGTCTGCTACAAATCTAATTTTTTTCTTTTCAGTCCACTTTAAAGATTTTATTACTGGATTCTGAACATGACCATCCGACGTTTGACATTTGTTTTACTCTTTGGTTTTACTCAAGATACAGTATCATTAATCTGTGGTTATACTACTGTTGATTGTCTAGCTCTAGTCTACGGTTACTAACGGAGTGACGTCACGAGCCGTTTCCGCGCGAAAATTAAAAATCGTAATTATAAAATCGTTTTTAAGGCTTTTATTGGTTTTGAAAAATTGAAATAAAAATTCTATTGGTTTATTACGATCACAGGATTAATTTAAAACAGTTTTCAAAAAAAGGTGTAAATGCCCATTGTTGCAAGCAAGAAAACCAAGTCTCAAACAATACGAGCACCACAAAACTTACACTACATTCTACGCGCTTATCGCATTCCAACATCTGTACAATGCAAAAACCTCTACTATTGTCTAGTAAACATCTCCTGAGAATGTTTAGCGGTTATTCAGTTATTTAGGTTTTCTAGCAATGTTTTCTTCCACATGATGTTAAGAAAGCGATATTTATTTAGTTTTCACAAACGCATGTAACTCTGAAAGTCTGAGGTGCGTACCTAATGCTGCCAATCCACCGCAGCGGAGAAACGGAGAAATAGCCCCCTAAATAACCAATAGATTGGACAAAATCAGAGGAGCGGAGATTTTGTGCAATCCTATTGGTTAATATTTCCCCGTTTCTCCGCTCCGGTGGATTGGCAGCCTGAGGCTGTGGGTAGGGACAACCCTCCACCACCCATGGCCCAATCAACCTCGCGGTTATGGGGACCGAAACGCGGGAGGGCGCCCGTTCGGTACTTGCTCTTGGCGTGTTCCCGGGGCGCCTTCTTGACTCCCTACAAGTTGTTTCCTCTCGCTCCTTGGACCTTGTCCCTATGGGCTCACTCTCCCCATTCTGGGGCAGGGCGATACAAAAGACGGACTCTGAGGCTGAGGCTGTGGGTAATACGCGGCGGTTGAATTGTCCCGCAGACATGTACGAGCAGATCCTCAAGTTCGGCGCGGAGATCGTGTGCGCGCTGCGCCGCGCGACCGCGCCCGTGCTCGTGTACATCCCGCCCGGCGCCGAGCTGCGCGGCGGCGCGTGGGCCGTCGTCGACCCCAGCGTCAATAGCCTGCGTATGGAGATGTACGCCGACACCGACGCGAGGTGAGGGGCTTATATACTCGTGCTGATTCACTGATTGACTGACTGACTCACTGATTGATCACCTCTCCTGAACAATTTTGTAATAAATTTTTTTTTACTCATCGTTTCGTGTAGAAGGGAAAAATTCATTCTGAGGAAAAATACGGAGAGAGCTGATTGAAGATTTCGGAGACGGGTGAAGAGCACGGCCAAGGTATCGAAGCTAGGTGGGTGGTGCTCGACCAAATGTCACTCGAAACGTCATCCAATTAACGTTAGCTGAAAAAAATTTCAAAATGGCGGATTCAAAATGGCCGCCATACGAATTTCGTCGATATCTCGGAAAGTATAAAAGATGGAAGAACGGTTTCTTGACAAAAGGGATCAGGATCCCAAGGTTTATTCGATGGATAGAAAAAAAAAAATTCAAAATGGCGGAAATTATTTTTCTATAGAAAATGTATGGCGTATGTTGAAGGAACTAAACGTTGAAAGGCAAATAGGGGGGAAGCCAGCACGCGGGCCACATGTGACCCGCGCCCCACGCACCCTACTAGTATTAATATATTGCTTAGTCATTATAAAGCGCCATCTCTAAAATTTATGTGGTACTTGAATGTAAATTTTTATCCTTCCTAAATGGCCCATGCCATGAATCGAGCCAGTGACTTTCCGCTTGACTCCAACAGGGGAGATCGTTGTACCCCGACCGCGGGATATATTACAAAGTATGAGAGAGTATGAGTCTTCTTCTCAGTGCAGGGCGCGTTTGAAATCTTTAGTTAGTTAAGTGGACTTTTAGTTATCACCATATATATGTGACAAATATCATATCAACGTTTAATAAGAGCCTGTACGTTAGGCCTATGTGAAATAAAGATATGAGTTTTAAGGGATCAGCGCAGGACTGAAAGACGGTAAGCCGTCAGTCAGTCCTCAGTTGATCACAATTAATAAGCACAATTGTACTGAATAACGACTGTTCCGAATGCAGATTTGCCGCAAGAACAATCCCGCAACACCTATAGGCAGGCCATTCTCACTTATCACGTGACCGTCCCGGCTACAAGTACGGGTCCGGACCTCAATATTTCAGATGGTTGCCGCTCGCGGGCCGAGTTGCACGCGCTAGTTCTGTACGGTCTATTTTACGCGCCGTCTGACTACGGCAGCCCTAGTACCTCGTAAGAGATAAAGTTAGGCGATAGAAAGAGACCACAACATTGCGTTTGTTGCGTGTCGATTTTGAGGGCGGGGCCAGGCGCTCTTGCGAACTGAATTGCACTTTTTGTGTCAGCGCTAAAGTCGGTATTCCTATAAATAATCGTGCGGATTGGACCTTCTGGTACTATTTAGTGTTCTGTGCTATAGGTACATTGCTTTGGACTGCTATCTCCGTTGAACACGTTTTAAGAAGTCACGATGTTGATTTGACGACGTTTACAGAGGAGGAGTGCTGGAGGCGGAGGGCATCGTGGAGGTGAAGTACAAGCAGCGCGACATCCTCAAGACCATGTACCGGCTCGATCCCGAGCTGCTGCGACTCAGCGCCAGGGCCAACGGTACGAGCTGATTGTCTGTTATAATCTGATGTTAGAGAAAGTGGCGAGTTTTTGACGTGATAACGTTTAATAAATTGATGAACACCAGCAACGCACATGAAAAATAGTAACGTTCCGCGTAACGTTCCACCTGAGCCTGTGCGTGCAAGCGAGAGCGCGCAACAAGCGATAGAGAAGCACGATAAAACAAACGATAGGGAGGCCAATTATGACGTTATCACGTAAATCTATTTGTATATATATAAGTTACTTTTTGTAATCTGGTTGACACTATCTCTATCGTCCGTAAACCGACTTTACAGACAACCAATTTTTCTTGCCCATTAATCTCCGTGCAGGACAGCTTTCCGAACGTGACGATAGTCTGACATTTTATAAATTCTTGTAAGTTAAGCCTATGTGAAAGATTTGTTGATTTTGTTTGTTCAGTAGTTTCTGCTTAACTACTAGCCTCTACTACGGCTTACGGATAAGCTTACAAAACCTTAACATATCCAAAGTATCTGTTATAACAGACTCCTGGTCCTTATCAGGGCCGCGAGCTGGTCACTGCACAGAAATTATTATAAACATCTCATCAATATGCGGAACATGAATGTGTGCGAATTTTGTTCCAATTCGTACCTGATTTTAAGTATCATTACGCCCGACCCAGTAATTTCTCCGGCAACAGTGGCTTTCAAACCGACTCACAGCTTTGCAATTACTTCTTTACGGCATCTGATAAGAAACCTCAGAATCCGAACGATTTACGTAAACCTTTTTCGTACAAGTAAACAGTAGCGCCATCCGCCAAAATTCTATAGGTGGCTGCTGAGCGAACCACAGCTTGGCCTTAATGTTAGTGGCAAAACAAGCATTTTGGCACCGATAAACTGGTGAAATTTTTTCGCTCCGTCCGCTCTGTCCAGGGATACATGTCCATTGTTCCCATAATGTTATCGTACCGTTACAGAAATGAAGGAGCAAATAAAGGAGCTCTCCATGAAACTCGACCGGCGCGGCTCCATCGACGACGTGCTCATCAAGACTGAAGCCGGCAAACAAGGTAGATGGCCAATTTTTCTTTTTGACGTGACAACGTCTTATAATTCGATAGAGCCGGCTGCACGCACGAAAAAACATGACTCATGCGGCGTTACCTCGCTCTGAGGCGTTCCATGTAAGGCTTGAAGTGCAAGCGAGAGCGCGGAACGAGCGACAAAGAAGCACAATCGTGACGTTGTCACGTTCAACTATCGTCAGTAAACCGACTTTACAGACAACCAATTTTTGACGTGACAACGTCTTATAATTCGATAGAGCCGGTTGCACGCACAAAAAAACATGACTCATCCGGCGTTACCTCGCTCATGCGGCGTTACCTCGCTCGCGTTACCTCGCTCTGAGGCGTTCCATGTAAGGCTTGAAGTGCAAGCGAGAGTTGTCACGTTCAACTATTGTCAGTAAACCGACTTTACAGACAACCAATTTTTTTAATAAATATATAGGGGACATTTTACACATCGCAATCTAGCCCCAAAGTAAGCGATAGCTTGTGTTACGGGTACTAGATAACTGATAAATATACATACATACTAATATACATAAATATAATATATTGAAAAAAACCCAGACACTGGAAAACATTCATGCTCATCACACAAACATTTAGCAGTAGTGGGAATCGAACCCACGACCTCCGGCGCAGACGGCAGGTTCGCTACGACTACGCCATTCGGTCATCAAATGTTCGGCCCTATATATGCCGATACTAGGTGCGATATACAAACGGTTCCGGGACTTAAACCCAGATTTGCCTCCAAAAAACAAGATTTTCAGTAATTTACTCCTCAGAAAACATACAAGAAACCTGAAGATATGGGCATCCATTGGCATTTATAATATAAACCTTTTTCGTACGAGCTGTAGAAGATGGTTGATATCCTGCCTACTTTATATTTTGGTGAAGTGGGAGTTGCTGTCAGTGAAATAATACTGCCCAAAGTCCATATATAGTTTTAATAAGAAAATGCCCCAATACTACACGCTCGCACCCAATCGCACGTTCAGACAGCAACTGCGGGGGAGAATCGCATAGCCCCCCGTCATAAGTGAAGCTTTGCACACGTCACGCTCTCACACACATACACATTATTACAATGTATCCCTACACAAGCTAAAAGTAGCGCCGTCTGTCAAACTTCTATAGGTGGCTGCTGAGCGAACTACATCGTGGCCTTCGTGACAAAACAGCCATTTTTAACCGACTTCAAAAAAAAGGAGGTTCTGTATTCGACCCGTATGTAACTATATGTATGCATGTATGTATGTATGTTTGTCCGCGATTATTTCACGTTTGGCTGAACCGATTTTGATGCGGTTTTCAGGAAAGAGTATTTGTTACATTCTGGAGAAGGTTTTAGTATATTAAACGACTTCAAAAAACAAGAGGTTCTTAGTTTGATCGATATATTTTTATTGCACCAGTAAACTGGCGACCTTTTTTCGCGCCGTCCACCCTGTCCAGGATAATACATCAATTACTTTACCTTCATAAGTTTTTTAGTGCACCTCTAATTTGTCTCGTTGTGTTTCCATAGCCGAGGCCCGGGTGCGCGAGTTGGACGCGGAGGTGACTGCCGCTGAGAAAGCGATGAAAGCGCGCGAGAAGGAGCTCGCACCCATTTACCACGAGGTATGTTGTACGTTGTACACGTATTATACCGTACCTAATATAGTACATTTCAATATAAGTGCGGAAAGTTTGTCATTTCTTTACGAGTCCCGGTTTGTTGACCCAAGCCGAAGGCGAGGGTCAACTATAAGGACGAGTAAAAATGACAATTCCGCACGTGCATTGAACGACGTTTTTTAATACATTTGCGAAAAAAAACATTGGTTTTACTTGTTTGCCGTCCGTGTTTGCATGCCGTGTTCGTGTTTATGCGCTCCTGGTACGCCCGCTCCGGTGCCGCGTAGGAGGAAAACACAAAAGCACTAGTGCGGAAAAGAATAACTTTGCGCACGCTAAACATACATGGAAATGTCAACTTTTTGAGCAAATGTATAAAAAATATTGTTTTTGACGTGATAACGTTTAATAAATTGATGAACACCAGCAACGCACATGAAAAATAGTAACGTTCCGCGTAACGTTCCACCTGAGCCTGTGCGTGCAAGCGAGAGCGTGCAACAAGCGATAGAGAGGCCAATTATGACGTTATCACGTAAATCTATCGTCCGTAAACCGACTTTACAGACAACCAATTTTTTTACATGTTAATGAACATAAATATAATATATTGAAAAACACCCAGACACTGGAAAACAATCATGCTCATCACACAAACATTTACCCGTAGGGGGAATCGAACCCACGAACTCAGACGCAGACGGCAGTCTCGCTACCGCTACGTCATTCGGTCATCAATTTACCTTTATTTCACTTTTATAATTTTCTTAGTTTCTTTGTTTTCATTAAATTTTTAGTTCGTGGCGTCACTCAGTCAAGGGTTTTCTTACTTTTTAATGTTTATTGGTCGTTTCTTATTCCAATTTTTTACAGATCGCTGTACAGTTCGCGGAGCTGCACGACACCGCAGAGAGGATGTTGGAAAAGGGCTGTATATTTGTAAGTATTGCTATCACACGAAGTGCGCCATAAAAAGGGGCTAAGAATTGAAACATGCATCTGTATTTATTTACAAAAACTTATAATTATTACAAATTTGTATACGTATAAAATTTGTCTCACACGTATGTACTTGAATTCGCGTCTCCCATCGACCGCGGGTGGGATATCCACCAATAATATCACGGTCTTACCAACAATAATATCCTCACAGACGACAATTTTTATACGTATCACCACAGATTACTACGTATCACGTTCGTTCAGTCCATACGCAGAACTTATGTCGTCTAGTGGACATAAACCATGGCCACTGAATATCATAATAGTATCGAAGATTTACTCAGCATAGTGATTTAAATAAATAGCGACTAGCACTGCTAAAGTAAAGTACAATTCAGTTACGACTTTATTAACCTACAGCACAACGTGTGCTCTCTTTTCGTCGCTTTACTTTATCTCCCCTCTATCTCTTTCCGGCTCGCTACAAAAGTCCTTAAAGAACCGCTGGGTGGTCGGCGGTATGTACTTGTAGCCTGGTACTGACAGTGCTAATGTAACCACCCCGCCATGTCATAAGAAGTTCCATGTTCCCGCAGGACATAATACCGTGGCGCGAGTCCCGGCGCCTGCTGTACTGGCGGCTCAAGCGCTTGCTGCGGCAGAACGCGCAGGAGTTGCGTGTGCAGGCGGCCACCGCCACCGGGCCCGAGCGCATGGACCAGCGCGCCGCCGCCGCCACGCTGCGCCGCTGGTTCACCGAGGACAAGGGCGAGACGCAGGTGAGCCTTCACCTTCACACGGCCACCGGGCCCGAGCGCATGGACCAGCGCGCCGCCGCCGCCACGCTGCGCCGCTGGTTCACCGAGGACAAGGGCGAGACGCAGGTGAGCCTTCACCTTCACACGGCCACCGGGCCCGAGCGCATGGACCAGCGCGCCGCCGCCGCCACGCTGCGCCGCTGGTTCACCGAGGACAAGGGCGAGACGCAGGTGAGCCTTCACCTTCACACGGCCACCGGGCCCGAGCGCATGGACCAGCGCGCCGCCGCCGCCACGCTGCGCCGCTGGTTCACCGAGGACAAGGGCGAGACGCAGGTGAGCCTTCACCTTCACACGGCCACCGGGCCCGAGCGCATGGACCAGCGCGCCGCCGCCGCCACGCTGCGCCGCTGGTTCACCGAGGACAAGGGCGAGACGCAGGTGAGCCTTCACCTTCACACGGCCACCGGGCCCGAGCGCATGGACCAGCGCGCCGCCGCCGCCACGCTGCGCCGCTGGTTCACCGAGGACAAGGGCGAGACGCAGGTGAGCCTTCACCTTCACACGGCCACCGGGCCCGAGCGCATGGACCAGCGCGCCGCCGCCGCCACGCTGCGCCGCTGGTTCACCGAGGACAAGGGCGAGACGCAGGTGAGCCTTCACCTTCACACGGCCACCGGGCCCGAGCGCATGGACCAGCGCGCCGCCGCCGCCACGCTGCGCCGCTGGTTCACCGAGGACAAGGGCGAGACGCAGGTGAGCCTTCACCTTCACACGGCCACCGGGCCCGAGCGCATGGACCAGCGCGCCGCCGCCGCCACGCTGCGCCGCTGGTTCACCGAGGACAAGGGCGAGACGCAGGTGAGCCTTCACCTTCACACGGCCACCGGGCCCGAGCGCATGGACCAGCGCGCCGCCGCCGCCACGCTGCGCCGCTGGTTCACCGAGGACAAGGGCGAGACGCAGGTGAGCCTTCACCTTCACACGGCCACCGGGCCCGAGCGCATGGACCAGCGCGCCGCCGCCGCCACGCTGCGCCGCTGGTTCACCGAGGACAAGGGCGAGACGCAGGTGAGCCTTCACCTTCACACGGCCACCGGGCCCGAGCGCATGGACCAGCGCGCCGCCGCCGCCACGCTGCGCCGCTGGTTCACCGAGGACAAGGGCGAGACGCAGGTGAGCCTTCACCTTCACACGGCCACCGGGCCCGAGCGCATGGACCAGCGCGCCGCCGCCGCCACGCTGCGCCGCTGGTTCACCGAGGACAAGGGCGAGACGCAGGTGAGCCTTCACCTTCACACGGCCACCGGGCCCGAGCGCATGGACCAGCGCGCCGCCGCCGCCACGCTGCGCCGCTGGTTCACCGAGGACAAGGGCGAGACGCAGGTGAGCCTTCACCTTCACACGGCCACCGGGCCCGAGCGCATGGACCAGCGCGCCGCCGCCGCCACGCTGCGCCGCTGGTTCACCGAGGACAAGGGCGAGACGCAGGTGAGCCTTCACCTTCACACGGCCACCGGGCCCGAGCGCATGGACCAGCGCGCCGCCGCCGCCACGCTGCGCCGCTGGTTCACCGAGGACAAGGGCGAGACGCAGGTGAGCCTTCACCTTCACACGGCCACCGGGCCCGAGCGCATGGACCAGCGCGCCGCCGCCGCCACGCTGCGCCGCTGGTTCACCGAGGACAAGGGCGAGACGCAGGTGAGCCTTCACCTTCACACGGCCACCGGGCCCGAGCGCATGGACCAGCGCGCCGCCGCCGCCACGCTGCGCCGCTGGTTCACCGAGGACAAGGGCGAGACGCAGGTGAGCCTTCACCTTCACACGGCCACCGGGCCCGAGCGCATGGACCAGCGCGCCGCCGCCGCCACGCTGCGCCGCTGGTTCACCGAGGACAAGGGCGAGACGCAGGTGAGCCTTCACCTTCACACGGCCACCGGGCCCGAGCGCATGGACCAGCGCGCCGCCGCCGCCACGCTGCGCCGCTGGTTCACCGAGGACAAGGGCGAGACGCAGGTGAGCCTTCACCTTCACACGGCCACCGGGCCCGAGCGCATGGACCAGCGCGCCGCCGCCGCCACGCTGCGCCGCTGGTTCACCGAGGACAAGGGCGAGACGCAGGTGAGCCTTCACCTTCACACGGCCACCGGGCCCGAGCGCATGGACCAGCGCGCCGCCGCCGCCACGCTGCGCCGCTGGTTCACCGAGGACAAGGGCGAGACGCAGGTGAGCCTTCACCTTCACACGGCCACCGGGCCCGAGCGCATGGACCAGCGCGCCGCCGCCGCCACGCTGCGCCGCTGGTTCACCGAGGACAAGGGCGAGACGCAGGTGAGCCTTCACCTTCACACGGCCACCGGGCCCGAGCGCATGGACCAGCGCGCCGCCGCCGCCACGCTGCGCCGCTGGTTCACCGAGGACAAGGGCGAGACGCAGGTGAGCCGCAAACCTTAACACGACTTGATAATGTGACAGTCATTCTCGAAGTGTGGCTAGGCCTTATTAAGGAGTTTACTAATGTTTGTTATCTTCCACAGTCCCACCAGTGGGAGCACGACAACGAGGCGGTGTGCAAGTGGCTCGAGGCGCAGGCGGCCGACAACGACTCCGTGCTCGAGAGGAACCTGCGCGCCATCAAGCAGGACGCCGTGCTGCAGACGGTCAACCACCTGGTCATGGTGAGTGTCGACCCTCGCCCGCAGCCCACCAGTGGGAGCACGACAACGAGGCGGTGTGCAAGTGGCTCGAGGCGCAGGCGGCCGACAACGACTCCGTGCTCGAGAGGAACCTGCGCGCCATCAAGCAGGACGCCGTGCTGCAGACGGTCAACCACCTGGTCATGGTGAGTGTCGACCCTCGCCCGCAGCCCACCAGTGGGAGCACGACAACGAGGCGGTGTGCAAGTGGCTCGAGGCGCAGGCGGCCGACAACGACTCCGTGCTCGAGAGGAACCTGCGCGCCATCAAGCAGGACGCCGTGCTGCAGACGGTCAACCACCTGGTCATGGTGAGTGTCGACCCTCGCCCGCAGCCCACCAGTGGGAGCACGACAACGAGGCGGTGTGCAAGTGGCTCGAGGCGCAGGCGGCCGACAACGACTCCGTGCTCGAGAGGAACCTGCGCGCCATCAAGCAGGACGCCGTGCTGCAGACGGTCAACCACCTGGTCATGGTGAGTGTCGACCCTCGCCCGCAGCCCACCAGTGGGAGCACGACAACGAGGCGGTGTGCAAGTGGCTCGAGGCGCAGGCGGCCGACAACGACTCCGTGCTCGAGAGGAACCTGCGCGCCATCAAGCAGGACGCCGTGCTGCAGACGGTCAACCACCTGGTCATGGTGAGTGTCGACCCTCGCCCGCAGCCCACCAGTGGGAGCACGACAACGAGGCGGTGTGCAAGTGGCTCGAGGCGCAGGCGGCCGACAACGACTCCGTGCTCGAGAGGAACCTGCGCGCCATCAAGCAGGACGCCGTGCTGCAGACGGTCAACCACCTGGTCATGGTGAGTGTCGACCCTCGCCCGCAGCCCACCAGTGGGAGCACGACAACGAGGCGGTGTGCAAGTGGCTCGAGGCGCAGGCGGCCGACATATATAAAATCCACAGACCTAGAAAACTTTTTAACTTTTTTTGTTTCCTAGGTCTGGACTGTCCGACCAGAGAGCGACCACATTACGTTTGTCTCTCTCTGGTCTCTCACTATTGCTATATGTGTCTCATATGCCAAAAAGGAATAGTAAGAGTCTCAGACTACAGTGGTAAGAGTTTATAGCTTTACCTTAAAAACAATGGAAAAAAAAAACAAATGAAGTTTGAATTTGGCGAGCAAACCTTTACCTTGCATCTTAATTGCTTTGGCATTGGCAAGTTAAAGTAAATAAAAATGAAAGGAGAGGGGAATAATAAATATACATAGAAATGAAGGCTTCCACCCATACATAGTCGACGTACCAAAGACGCGTATGAAACGGTTTGATTCCTCGTTCCTGATACGCACTGCAAAGGCCTGGAATACACTCCCAGGCAGTGTCGTTCCTGCCACTTACAACCCGGGTGCCTTTAAATCGAGAGTGAATAGGCATCTTCTAGGCAAGCGCGTTCCACCTTAGACTGTATCATCACTTTCCATCAGGTGTGATCACAGTCAAGCGCTAACCTATATAGTATATATAAAAAAAAATTAGCTAATATTTAAAACCATTCTGTTCCAGGAACTAACTCCATCCCAACGCGCCGAATTCGTCAGAAAACTCACTGCCTTAGAAATGGAACCAGATTTCAATAACTAGCATTAATGTGTAGAGTTTATTTTGACAGTGTTGAGAGTGAATCTTGTTTCTTGTTGTGTAGAGCTCAGAACCGTTTGGGAGTTGTGATAAATGTTTTTGTATCTGCTTGAATTATAAAATCCTGCTATACACATTTTCGCATAGTCGGAGCGCCAAGATGTTGCTGATTTGACAGATTTTAATGAACCCGCAAATGTATTTATGGTTATAACTAAATTTGACTGCTTGTCAAAAACTGTGATATATTACTAACAGAAATATTACTTTCGAACACACGAACTTTGATAACAATGATTTGATAAAAATGACGAAATGTTTATTACATTTTCTGTCAAATGGAAATGAAAATATTTATTTTTCACATAGGCCTAAATAATAGGCTCTTATGAAAAGTCAAAAATCACTTTTATGTGTGGAAATTACTGTTGTCAGCAATAATTTTTGGTTAATAAATTTAATCTCACTTGAAGACTTGATAGCTCTGTACTACACAGTCGCTGCCCGTTGGGCAATAAAATTTTATGGGCTTTTTTTCTCATCAGGCCTGCAGGCCACAGCCGTTATGTTACCTCTTTTTATTTCCCTGCGTGCAGCGGCGTATAGCGACTGAAATATGGGCCTTTAATTAAAAATCCATGAACAAAGAGTGGTGATTAAAAAAAGATGCAATATTAGTTCTTATTTTAGTTATATAAGAGTCTATGTTGCAAAAAATACTCTATGTGTTAGTTAGATTGGAACGGAAAAGCCGGTCGTAATCATGACAAGATAATTTAGATAAGTAGACAAAAAGCGCTGCCTATTTTTTTAATGTAAATGACAAATGTTACATCAAAAATGTAGGCCCGTCCTATTTATTAGTGGAAAAAATAGGAAAAGGAAACGTTTATATAGTTGGTTGATTTAGTTTATTTAAATATTGAATGGAAGCAGGCGTTATTTTGCGGAAATCCATAATTAGCAGGACAGATTAATTTGTTTTGCTGTAATCCGCTACTTGAAAAGATTCTGTATGGTACAATATGCAGGAACACTGCCCACATGAAACACCACACACAATTTTCCAACACTTTCTTCGACGCACGTTTCGTCCCGAACCGGGACATCCTAAATCCTAAATTTAGCAATAATAATCAGTTTCAATTACTTAACGAACAAATTAACGTATCATCTTCGCCACTGCTTCGTTTGTTTTCGGGGGTACGAGACCAGCCGAAGTGAGTGGGGCGAACAATAGGATGAGTAATTAGAAAGGGTATATAAGAACGCGTTGCTGACACGAGAGTCACTCTACGATTTCCCATTGTGAAGTCAACATCTCCTGAGGATGTCCCGGTTCGGGACGAAACGTGCGTCGAAGAAAGTGTTGGAAAATTGTGTGTGGTGTTTCATGTGGGCAGTGTTCCTGCATATTGTACCATACAGAATCTTTTCAAGTAGCGGATTACAGCAAAACAAATTAATCCGTCCTGTTAGTTTATTTATTTTTGCGAACATATAAAGTGGCTTAAAATTCACTAATTATGATTAAAAATGTTGAAAAGTTGTTGTTAAATTAGTTCCCATTTGATATTACGGCCTGGCCATAAGAAAAATCACTACGACTATCAATTCCCGGGGCCAAAGATCTATGGAGGCCAAACCGGGGACATTTTATTTATACCTTTATATTTTATTTTACGACGCATTAGTTATTCAACCAAATTTACCAAAATATTAACTGGTTTTAGATTAATTCTCTATTTACCAACCTGGTTGAGAATCAGGATAATCTTATGAAATTTGTATGATTTAAAAATCAAAATATAAATAGAATAATTTAATTTAATTGTCTTTATTTATTACCTACCAATTGTGTGATTTATTATATTAATATAATATATTTATATTATACTGGGGTTTTATACTTTATATAAATTTAGATTTTAAGATGCATGTGATCCCGATTTTTTAATAGAAATAGAAATGATTTACTACAAGAATGTTTGTTGAAAGTACATATACTAAATTTTCCGACATATCACATTTATTAATTCATTGTTTGATTAGAATGATTGCAAAAATAAATTAATACAGTTACATTCTGCAATCCCATTCCCTGATTGGCTAAAAATTATGAATATTAAATTCAGCCAATCACAGGGTAGGGATCTGGTGTCGACGCTACCACAGACTAGAGAATAAGTTTATATTGACATAATTTTTCTGTGGACGCTACCTTGTAACCTGCATAACGTACAAACATAAAACCAGTACATTCCTATCCTATTTGTATTTATATTGATTTTTATTTTATTGTTAAAATTTATTATGGTTTCAACTACTATTTCGATATAGTGTAAGCCGAAATTTCTACATTGTTATAGAGAATTGTCTTATTTATTTGTTTCTTTAATTAGTAAAAAATATATTATCGGACCAAAGCACACATTAAATCGAACTTTTTTTTTTAAATTTGTGTCGGTATTAATAATTGCCAAAACGCCGAGATTTTTTTAAGTAGATAATTGGATTAATTTTTTAGTAAGTAAAACGTCGTTTTTCTGTGATATTCTTACGCAATACCTGCGTAAGCCTTAAACATGGCGCTGCGTAACAAAATGTCAAAAATCTCAATTTTTAACCGACTTCAAAAAAAGGAGGAGGTTCTCAATTCGTCGGAATCTTTTTTTTTTATGTATGTTCCCCGATTACTCGAAGATGCGTGGACTATTTGATGATGGATGCGTTCAATCACTAATAGTCCTTCGTATTATCGATAATTTTGTCGTTTCTTTGCACATCAAGTTTTATATTACGGATTAAACAAAACATTGCCCGACTTCGAATTGGTGTACATTAAAAAATATTTCACTCTTTGTAGTGGCATTTTGAGTTGGTTTTTTGGAAAGAATTTTCCATTTTACTAACGGTTACGTGTCTGTTAAAGTTATTTCAAACAACCGGGCCTAAAATATAATTGGTTGTGACAGATACCGTATTTTTACAGTCGACTGTACGCTAAGCAGTAACGAAACTTCTGTTAACAGCTTTAATGTATGGTTTGGTCCAATCCGATTTACACCGGTTAGGTAGACAAATACAGTGGAAAAGGGTAGTCGTCTACATCTAACGTTAATGTTAGTAATAAGTATCTGAATCTTTATGTCGAAAGATCAGACCGCCATATTTAAACTATATCAATTCTGTTAAAGTTAGATGAAGTAGCCTTAGGCACTAACCTTCCTAAATTTAACAGAAACGTCATTGTTTAATATGGCGGTCTGTTCCTAAATCGAAAAACAAGGGTCAACTCCCGCCATATTTAACGATTGTATCGATTCTGTTAAAATTGTTCAACAACGAATTGTGTACACGAAAGGTGTATGAAAAAAAAATTAAAGCCACTTACGAGTACCTAGCTCCCTCTTCTATGATTCCTTATACTTTGCTGCCTAAATGAGCGAATCAAAAATAAGGTTTAGTAGCAAAACTTCAATGGATGAAAAATAAGTGTATGGGCGCATAGTGGCTCTGACCTTTTCCACTCTACTTTACTGTCGTGTGTAAATCGGAGCGCACAGTAGCTTTTTGGTGGCTTCAGCAGCGTGATTCTCGGGAATAAAATTGTTCATCGCTCAAGCATCGTCGGTAACCATAGAAACGCAATCATCACCAGCCAATCGGTGCCTTGGCTGCACAGCCGATGCAAACGTTAACCAATCAGGTGTAAGATATATAACCAATCAGGTAACTTCGTCAGTACTAGTAGTTTTGTAGAATCGCACAGCTGTTGCCTACCAAGCAGTTACTGCTGCATACAACTAGGGGGTTCGGTTATAGTTCTGTTTGTAAAAAAAAGAATAAATGAATATTTAATAATTTTATTTTGGTGGTTTTATTTGCGTTATTCAAAATGCATTAATTTAAGTCCAGCCTGCGGATGTACACTGTTTAAAATATAGTTACTGATTATAGTAAAGGTACGCTTATGTTTCATTTGATTCGCATGGAGTTTGACTGAGTGGGGCGCGTCATCTTGGATTGAACTATCTGTATCCTGTGAGGCAGAAATTGCTCGACCGTTTCTCTGGTATATTGGTAAAGGTACTCCATCACTACACGATGCTATTCTTTGCCTGCTCCGGAAAAATTTAAACTGTTACTTATACTCAAAGGGCAAAGGGCCTTTCTTACTTCATTGAAATATGGGCTCTAATACAAGTGTACAAAGTTAAGGTTTCCGCTGCTCGAACCATACGACGAAGGTGCGTATCTGAGTCGGCCTGAGAGTGACCACGTGCTCTGGCTCCGGCTCAGAGCTATGCTCCCCTTGATCCTCCGGGACAGTTCTAAAAACAAATTAAATATGAGGATCAATGAGAGAATTTAAGGAGAATAGGTATGCGCTAGACTAGACCCTCACTAGACCAATCAAATAGCGCCTGATTATAAATTTAAAAGCAGGCCTCACAGCTCACGACAGATGCTTACATAATATATACAGAGGTGTCGGTTACGGTAACAGTGGGAGGTGTCGGTAACGGCGACGCGAGTTCAATGCCTCCTTTTTTCCCATTTAAAAAATGCCCAATTTTTTTTCAATTTCAAAAATACGCAAGAAATTTTTACTTAAAAAATCCATCAACCATATTTGTTACACTACCTACCTATAGTATGTTACTATCTTACAGTACCTACGTTCATGAAACCAAAGATTAACCCACACCATCATCATATTCGTCATCATCACCATTAAGGCCCTTTGTGGGCCCGAGCCTGTCCAAGAAGATTTCCATCCATCCTATATATATTAAGTTAGCGTTAGCGCTCGTTGTCCAATCTCGTATGCAGCGTCATTTTACAGAAACCATCCGACCAAAGATGCTATCGCCGACTGACGCTTTTGCGTCCATTGTCCCGTCAAAATACTCACAACCCTAAAAAATGCACGTCATACCGTTTATTTCTCCTACTCTGCCTCTGTGTATATTTTCTGTCTTCTTCGTCGTTCTCCATCTCTTCTTCAAGAGAACCCGCTTCTTCCTCGTCGTAGGAATAGTCCCTCTGTGGTCTCCTCCGGGACCGACCAGTTCCTCGGTTCAGGAATATTTCTGAATATTAAAATTACGTTACTAATAAAATTAACCAAAAAGAAAAACGTTTTCTAGAGAAAAATTACCAACCTTTTTTCGATTCGACAACATCCGGATAAAACTCCTTGTGTCTTCCTTCTGCATCTTCTCTGTCGTACCTTTTATCAGTTATAAAGAACGGCATTCCTGCAGAAGATCCCTTCCTTCTACGCTGACTTCTTGTAGAAGAAGATTCGTATAAATATTCATCGTTCTTCTTTACCCGTCTGTTCCTTCTCTGTTTTCTGGAGGAAACTTTGACCTCTTCCGAACTTCTCAGATGCGGTTTGAATGCGGGTTTTCTGGATGTACTCCTGAAGTCCTTGTAGTACATATCGTACATGGATTTTGTTATGCCGTCATCTGTGTCTTCTTCATAAAAATCTTGAAATAAAAAAGATACATGATACGAAAGTAATAAAAAAAGAGATGAATAGATTTCTCGTTTTGTTAATAACAATTTGATCTCAAATGCATTAACGAGGGAATTGCCTATAGGTCCACAAATATAAGTAAATTGAAATGGAAAATGTCAGGGCATTAAGATAGATTTGATAAATAAACACAAATAGACACTTTGGCATGCACAAATATTAGGTCCTTACATATGAAATTGGCGTTTTGTATGGGAGGAACATAAAGTCGATTTTTTTAAAATATAATATATATATTTAATCAAAGTATGTACCATTGCTATCTATGCACTTTTGCCACCTTATAGGTAGTTCATTGATCCCTTTACTAAAAAAGCCATTCGGACGGGAATCAATAAAATCTTTGAAAGCGCTTTGGACTGCCTCATCGGAGTTAAATTTTTTCCCTTGTAAGAAGTTATCCAAATTTCGAAAAAAATGGTAATCTGTTGGAGCAAGGTCCGGGGAGTAAGGTGGATGTCTTAGGCATTCCAATTGAAGCTCCTCTAATTTGGTAGCCGTCTGTTGTGCAGTGTGTGGTCTAGCGTTGTCCTGAAGCAGCAGTGGCCTACAACGATTGACCAGCCTCGGTTGTTTAGCAGCTAGCTTTTCCATCATGGATTGCAGTTGCTGACAATAGATGTCCGCCGTAATAGTCTGGCCAGATTTAAGAAAGCTGTAGTGAACGACGCCGGCGCTAGTCCACCAAACGCTCACAAGTAATTTTTTTGAGTCAATTTTCGTTTGGGGCAGGATTTGGCTAGTTCGCCAGGGTTCAACCATTGCGATGAGCGTTTCCGATTATTATACAGGATCCATTTTTCACCACCACAGGTAATGATTCGATTTAAAATCCCTTCATTACTGTGCCGGTTGAGTAATGTAACACAGCAGTCTACGCGCGTTTGTCGGTTTGCTGCACTCATATTCATGAGGTACCCACCTTTCAAGCTTTTTCACCTTCCCAATTTGCTTCAAGTGAACTAAAACAGTTTTATCACTAACACCGCAGCCTGCAGCTAGCTCGGACGTGGTTTGCGATGGATCCGCTTCCACAATAACCTTCAATTCTTCATTGTCAACTTTGGTCTCCGGCCGTCCACGGGGCTTGTTCTGCAGGTCGAAATTTCCAGAACGAAAACGTTGGAACCAAAAACGCACTGTGTTGTCTTTTGCGACACCCTCGCCGTACACATCATTAATCCTTCGAGCCGTTTCTGCAGCACTGGTGCCACGATGGAACTCGTACTCGTAAATAACGCGATATTTCAAGTTTTCCATTTTGTAAACAGAGTGGCGCAAAAAAAAAAACCAAAAGAGAAAAAAACAAATGAAATATGATTTTCAAAACACAAGAGCATGAGTAAATAGCTGTATAAATTTGAAATTGGAATTTCTAACCAAAGAAGAGATATTTGAGATCAAAGTGGCCAGTACGACAAAACGCCAATTTCATATGTAAGGACCTAATACTAGTTTTGTTAATATGATTATTATTATACCTTTTTCACGGTAGTCTCTAAAACTTTTCGTCTTATTACTTTTCTTTTTTGAAGATTGCTTTTTTATGTTCATCGAAAAGTCTTCCTCCGACGAAATTCCTTCCGCAGTTTTGGGAGACTCGCTGTAAAAGTTCGCCGGTTTCATGTTAGCAGACAAAAAGCTCAGCTTTTTCCGAGTCCTTCTGGTTGAAACTGAACGTCTTAGAAACTGTTGCGTTGTAGTTTCGAAAATTTTTGGATCCAAAGTGGTATAACGATTTGGTACAAATGAATAAGAATCTCCGAAAATTGTGTTATTTTTATTTAAATTTAAATGGAAATTTATGTCAGCATTTTGATTAAGTTCTTGCTTAAAAGTTTCATTTCGCTCTGCGAGATTCTTTGTTAGATTGGCTGATCTTTTCCTTCTTTTGTGAAATTCGCGGTCAATTTGTATTTTAGACAGTCCCTTATCGGTGCGTTTATCTGTCTGTCTGTATACTTTCTTTCGGGTGTAGTCATCTTCCTCTGAGTAATGAGCTAAAAAAATACAGAGATTTTCATAGATTTTTATTAAGAGTTAAGTAATTTGTTGCAAGTTGAGGAGCTTTATCTCTGAAAATCTTCATCAAGTTTAAGAAGGTAAACTAAACGCTAGACATAAAAAGGACAGCCGCTCAAATATTGACCAAGATATTAACCTTAATAATTAATTATATGTATTGAATGTTTTACCTGATTCCTTATGGTCCATTGGCATATTGATTTTCAGTTCATCGGGGTAGTCTGCAGGATTGTCTTCAGGAAAAATGCCGTCGTCTCCTCCGGAATAAACGTATCTGAAGAAAGTTTTGATTTATAAATGCACGAACAATATTTTCAAAACGTATTTAATAATAATTCTTAAAGCAGGAAGTTTTCTTTCACTGTGTTCCGTTAAGCTAGTTATAATTAGTGGCCATGATCGAACACCGAATGTAATGGGCTAAGGGCGGTGTCATGACAAAGCCTCTTGGAAGGTTATGTGTTTTCCCAAACGCAAAAGTCCAGCGGGGCTAGATAAAGTAACAGTAGTCGACAAAAATGTATGGGACAAACCACGTGACGGAAAGCGCTTGCTTGCATATTTACTCTTCTCTTGAAGTCACCCAGGTTATACATGGCTGCCCCCTGAGCCTAAGACATGTAGCGTTACGTTACGAGTATGTAGATACTTGCGACGTATAGAAATGGAACAAAATTCTAAAAATGTATGCGATTTGTCGTTCATTGACGCTCAGCTGAGTGTGATCAAGTGTCAAAATAGCGATAGTTCGCACACATTTTTTTAATTTCCTTCAATTTCATGCGTCGCGACGTAACGTTATTTGTGACTTGGCTCAGGCAGCTGGTAACCCGAACACTGGAAGGGCGTTCCAAACCTCAGCGGTAATTAATCTGAAACGAGGAAGGGAATCATGTACCTGGTACTCCAGTCCATCTGCCTGGCGTCGTCCAGCCACTGGTTGGCAGCGAGCGTGGTCTCGCGGATCCTCCTGACCTTAAGGTGCATGAACAGCTTGCGCAGGTCCACGCTGATGTGGGACGAGCCGCTCATCTGCTCCAGCAGTTCAGACTCGTGCTTGTGAGGCCCTGCGGCCAAAGTCAAGCAAATTGCAATTAGTTACACTCCTTCTCAAACTCCTATCGGAAACAATCTTGCTAAATGAGGTTTGCGTAGGTAAGTGTTTGCTGGGAGAGTGCCACGCCACGACACGTCAAAGATTTGAGAAAGGTCGTTGAAAACTATTGGTATTAACATTGTATTTTTATCATGAGGTTTTACCGTGAGTTTTCTCCAACGTGTTTTCAAGTCTCAACAGAACGGAGCCCGCCTTCCACGGCTCCAGGGTCAACACGTGAATGTGTCTCGGTAGGCCATGCAATCGGATGGCAGAAAACTGCAGAAAGATGTTCAGTTACGTATAGATCGTCCAAACTAAAAATGAATGCCCCTCCACGTGTTTACGCTTTGAAAGAATAATGTAGTGGTGGGGCTTATATTTTTAAATTAGACGATCTAGGTATAGCTGTTTCATTGTGTTTAGTTTAATATCATCCTGGAACATAAACTGGAAGGAGTAAGTCTTGTCTCCGGTAATCGATACGAAATTGTGTCGAATTAGTCAAATCGCAAGGCGGTCTTTGTCAGCTACTGGCTAAGCCTCCCACCAGCATTTGCCAGTTTAGTGTAAGTTACCCTCTTGTTCCTGATATTCTGCCACTTCCTCCTGCTGATCTTCTCTCCGGGAGTCATGAACAGCCACGGTTCGTACGCCCACTTGCGAGACATCTGTGTCGCGCGCTCCGAAAACGTTTGCTCGTCCACTGAATCACAACACATTGAATCGATAAGTTTTGATATGGTTATTTTGTGAGGATTTATTTGAAGCTCGATACTTGAATTTGAATTTGTCTGAACACAACTCTATAGACAAAGAAAGTCAACTGCTCAGTCGGGATGCAAAAGGCTTGAGCTTGGTGACACTTATTTCGTCTGATCGAAAGCAATGTTTACGTTTGCCTTTTTACACTACTCTTGAATAGATTAATTAGGCAGACAGACTAATGTTTGATTAAGGGAAGGAAATGCTATGCTTACCTATGAAATACGAGTAAGACACAGAAACATTGGACTTGAATTTTACGACAAGATATTTCTTCTAAGGAGTTCCGTTCAACTCTTCATCCTAAGATATCTCTGGCATGTAAGTAATCCACATATTTACCGTCCTGCCTGAAGTTGCCGAAGAAGATCCTATGTTTGCCCTTGACTACCAATCCAACTCCGTAAGCTTCTTCGTTCAATGATTCTTCTAGCCCGAAACCGTCGTCCGTTAACAGTCTTCTGTGAATCTTCAGAAAATAATAATATTTTTTTTCAGAGTTTTCGTATGTTAAAGTGATGAACAAACAATTTAGATCAGGGAATCGACGAGGGAGGGAGGGACATATGAAGTTAAAAGACCTACAGTAGACCTGTTACGTTAGATAAAAAATGATAGTGCACAATAAAATGACAAAGATGTCGAAGAAACTAAGAATTAAATAATGTCCTCCATACTCATCAATTTCTGATGAGATTTCCCATCAACGCGATATTATTACTAGCTGATGCCCGCGACTTCGTCCACGTGGGATAAAAACTATTCTATCTTTTAAGTTGGACCAAATGACAGATATTCACGAAGTTTGAACTAAATCGGTTCAGTAGTTTAGGAGTCCATCGCGGACAAACATTGTGACACGAGATTTATATATATTTAACCCTAGAAAGATAACCATATTTTGCCATACACTAAAGATAACCATACGTCGTTTCGACGCATATATTTGGATGCACATAATATTGCTATATATTTAATAATGTGTATGTTATTGTATTTGTAGCTTTAATATATTCTATTATCTTTATGATAAATAAAAAAGTAATTGATTTTCGTCTACTTTTACTAGCAAAATCTTGAATAACAAAACATGTCCTTTCTAACCCTCAAAAACTTAAACATTGTGGATTCTCTTCACCAGTCCTACAATTGTGTATTAAACTGCTTGTAATCAACTTTTTTTTACTTTTGATAAAATAATTTGACTTAGCTTATACAAATACTTTTGAATTTTAGTCTCAAAGGCACTTAGTGCAAGCGCTCGACTTGTGCTCCACAAGAATTCCAAATTTTGCAGCTATCGCACATTGAATTCGCCAGTCTTCTGATTCCTGAGGGGCAAAAAGCACAAAACCTTCGTTTTATTCGATCTTCATCATCTTTCAAAACTTCAGCTTTGCGTTTTGTCAATATCAATCCAATTTTTTCTTTTATATACGTCGGAAAAGTGGGAAATTGCTACCTTTTTTCCATCCACGGGGTCATCGAGCTATTGCTCATAAAATCTCTACGTCTATGAGGTTTTTCTTTCTTGGATAATATATTATCACAGAAAATAATGTACACGTTTATAATAAATGCTATATTCAGCATACCGTAAGGCGTAAACCATAGCCATGGGCTATCGGTTTGTTTTGCGACTACAAGACGTAGTTGAGCACATTTGATCGAATGTGTAGACTCTAATTTCCGGGGTTTTATTATTCATGGTGTATTTTTTTGGTGGTGGTGCACTCACTTCGCAGTCCTCGAAAGCAATTTGAACTTCATCTTCCAAAAGATTACCTTTAAATTCGGTATCAGACCCCTGATGCTCTTGATCACTTTGTTCTTAAAATAATCTATACATTTCTTTATCATATACTCGCGTGCGTGACGGTATTATGTTGTTTTGTAATGGGCCAACAAAAAATAAAAGAAACAGACAAAAAATATGCATGAAATATCCCAATAAACAACAAAGTAAAGTTTCACAAAAGTAAAAAAAAACTCACACTAAAGATAACCATACGTCACTTCGACGTACGGTAGGTAGATATTGAAGAAACTGTTGCACTTACGTAAGAGCCGCTGGTGTCTTCTGTAAGTGTCGAGGGTCAATAAAGTTGGCGGAAAGAGCCAGTGAAATTGCTTGAAATAGTAACGAGTTACATCGATTTTTCGAAATTGACTACGTCGATTCGACGTAGGTTATCTTTCTAGGGTTAAGATAGCTCACAATCGTGTGCGCTAAACACAAGTGTACTCTCTATTCCCTCTTTCTCATAATCCGATGGGACGCCACACGAGCGGAGAGAGATCAGGGTTGAACTTGCTGAACATTAGATCAATGAGACAGCATACTCACCATCAGCTCTATCTCGCCTTCATTATAGGACGTGCCGCCCTGAGCGCGGTCAGTGAGCACGCACAGCTCTACGCTGGTGTTCCATGACTGCAAGCAGATGCGGGAGGTCACTGGGTAGAAGCAGGCGGGGAGCTGCTTCTTTTGTTGCTGACCTTCAAAGATAAACCCCAAGTTCAGCAAACGTAAATAAAGTCAACAAACTATTAAGTGACCTGCACTGACCACAGCCTTTCATTCCGTTGTATTTTACGATGCCACTTAGAAACTACGGGCCATGATTAAAGAGCTATTAAGAACTTGAGGAACGACTTGTCGGGCAGGGCAAATTACAAGCCACAAGACCACGCGGAAGGTCATGCGATGGCCTGGCTGCTATTGGTGGACCCTTGCATGAGTGAACCCAGACTGAATTACTATAAGAAGGTAGAAGTGGCGTATGCTAGTGAGAAAAGTTACATCTGTCTCATACAGTGTTTCCTAATCAGATGACCGCGACCACTCCGTCGACGAGGAAGAAGAAGAAA
The DNA here is from genome assembly GCA_036785405.1 of Coenonympha arcania. Classification (NCBI taxonomy): domain Eukaryota; kingdom Metazoa; phylum Arthropoda; class Insecta; order Lepidoptera; family Nymphalidae; genus Coenonympha; species Coenonympha arcania. The sequence continues at coordinate 17,208,920 of CM072062.1, forward strand.
ACCTTGAGACGATGAAATTCAAAGGTCCTACTGTCTTATGATAGAAGGGAAAACAAGCCATATTAGATTTTGTCCATTTTGTCCAATCACATTCTGCTATGATTACAAATACTCACTAGTGGATTCATTCCAGCAAGTTCTCTTCATCATCTGTCGCGAGTTTGAGTCAGTGTAGAAGATACCATGGTTGCTTATGTTTGTCTTGAATATAGACACTACTTCCTTGCCTAGATCCGTTCTGGAAAATGATGCTTAATTAGTTTACAGGATGTACTACTGGTAGAAAAATTTGTGATGTTATTTATTGTAAACATATTTTTCGACTTCGTGATCATCACTAAAATGATAAAAAGACTGCACAAGTATTAGCGCAAAATATCTTGATCTTTCTATTCCTCACTCTCATCATCCAACGGAGTGAAAATACTGATACTACTGGACTCAACATACTATAGGAGGCACAGATGTGAAACATAAACTTATAGGTACTCTGATCTGTGTTCTGTGTTTGAAATTTCCATCAGGAAATTCTTCTAAGTAAAATCCGATACTAGTTGACAGCCTGCCCCAGGAATTATACCCAGGTCCTCGTGATCTGCAGTCAGTTGGAAATTTTGACCACTAGAGCACCAACCAGGCAGTTTCTGCAAAGTGACGATAAGATCCTCACCCGATAGGCACAGGGCCGACAATCCACTCGATCTCAACGAACTCTTCGCCGCGGTAGAGGCGGATGGTCTGCGTCACCCAGTCGCTGAAGCGCTGCCTGATCTCCTTCACCAGCGGCCCGCGGACGGTGTGGTATGACACCTTGTCCGTCACCTGGACCAAATTTGAAGATATTGTGATAATTTTACTGGTGGTAGGGCTTTTCATGCGGAGTCGACGAGATCTAACGAAGAGAAGTGTCAAGACAAATCAAAAGACGTGACCAATTTATCGGTCGGATACGTCATTCCTTTCTTTTTAGTTTCGTTCAATATAGTTATGGTATGGAATGGGATGGGGAGTACAGATCTGTTCATGTTTGTTGGAGAACTGATGGAGGTTGGAGTAAGAAGACCCGGCAATACGTACCGGAACAGGCCTGTCTCTGTCTGGTCTGAAGCTGTAGGCTCCAGACAGCAGGCTGCGCTGCCCCTGGCTGTAGTGGTAGTAGTTCTGCGACACCAGCACCTTGGCGCCGTCCACGTGCTGGACGGACTCCAGCAAGCCTGTCGCTTTGTCCACCGACACCTTTATGTACTGTATATCGAGCAAGTAAATAAGGATGATGATAAAAAGCTATTCAAGTTTATTCAAATTTGCCTAATATTATCGCAAATATCCACAATAATTCTGCTACATGGTTACTATGTCATTGAAGAATTTTTGATGACAAAGATTTTTGTCATTAAAAATTCTAGGGAATCTGTCTCCTCACGAGATATCTTAAAAAGAATGTAATTTACATACATACATAGTTACTATGTAGGTACCATGTAAGAAAATTGTATAAAAAGACATTTTGAAAAGACCCAGTGTTTCAAAGTTTCTAACCTGTACTTCTCGGTGCAAAACTGCATTTCAAACTTGGCGGTAGAGTTTCGACTTTTCAGTAGCCTGTTAGTTAGGCCTATATGTGAAAACTAAAGATTTTAATTTTCATTCGTTTAATCACAGAAGAACAATTTTGGAGCTTACGTACTTTATGGAGCTTATGTATTAGACATGAGAGCACAGAGGTGATGTACATTCGGTATCTACAGTTGTAATTTTAGTGGTGGCCCAATCACTAAGCAGCCCCTTGGGCCAAGTGACAAAAAGCGTTTCGTCGCGACGCATAGAAATGGAACAAAATTAAAAATAAACATTGGTCAAGTGCGAGTCGGGCTCGCGCACTGAGGGTTCCGTACTATCAAGAGTCAAGACTCATTCTCAATTGTACGTATAAAGTAAACTAAACACCCCTGCCCATAGAATTTAAAAACCGGACAAGTGCGAGTCGGACGTGCAACGCCATCTGTCGTCATCAAAGTTAAACAAAATATTAGACTTGTTGAATATCAATTCAACACGTATTAAAAAAAACTACTCACTAGATCTCGTTCAAACCAATTTTCGGGGGAAGTTTGCATGGTAATGTACATCATATATTTTTTTTAGTTTTATCATACTCTTATTTTAGAACACAAAATTTACACAGGGGGGACACACATTTTACCACTTTGGAAGTGTCTCTCGCGCAAGCTATTCATTTTAGAAAAAAATGATATTAGAAACCTTAGTATCATTTTTGAAGACCTATCCATAGATACCCGACACATATGGGTTTGATAAAAAAAAATTTTTGAGTTTCAGTTCTAAGTATGGGGCACCCCCAAAATTACTAGTTTTTTTTAAATTTTGTGTAAAAACCTTAATGCGGTTCACAGAATACATCTACTTACCAAGTTTCAACAGTATAGCTCTTATAGTTTCGGGAAAAAGTGGCTGTGACATACGGACGGACAGACGGACAGATAGACATGACGAATTTATAAGGGTTCCGTTTTTTTGCCATTCGGCTACGGAACCCTAAAAATGTTTGCGATTTGACGTTCAGTCACAGAACACTATCATGATACCGAGATGGTACATACCTTAGTTCAGTGACGCTCAGCTGAGCGTCACCAAGTGTCAAAATAGCGATAGTTGGCGTACATTTTTTGAATTTTGTTCTTTTTCTATACGACACGACGTTACGTTATTCGTCACTTGCTTCAGGCAGCAGACAATTTTGCGGAGTTTATCCGAACTATACTAAGTTATTTAATTATTTTTTAAATTATAAGTAAAGGTGTATGTTAAAGTAACTTCTTAGTCTCACCTCGTTCGTGATGTAGGGTATCACCTCTTGTTCCGCCTCTGGAGTCTGTTTGGATTTCTTCACGAACTGACCTTCCGCCTAAACAGACAAAAATACACACAATAAAATGACAAAAAACGACGATACGTGGAAAAAAACACGTTTTTGTACTTTTTTTGTTAGGGCACCTTGGAATCGGTTAATCAGGGGTCTGCAAAATTATTATTTGCCAAAATATGCGCGACGAAAAAATATAATGACGCTATAGAAATATTATGATTTTGTCTACGGTCTAACCTCGTGATTTAAATTCGTTCCATATGAAATGTTGTTTTATTTGTATTTCCCTTTGTAAGACGGTACAATTCGTTAAGTTTCTTGGTCTCTTATGGCAGCTATGTAATACGCCGTGTAGCCCAGAGGCGGTACATTCTCCGCCTCGAAGCACAGCTCCTGTATCGTGGTGGAACTCCGCCCTGGCAGGTTAATGATTGCTGTCAGTAAAGACTCACGAGCTGGTCTCTAATGGCAGCTATGTAATACGCCGTGTAGCTCAGAGGCGGTATGTTCTCAGCCTCGAAGCACAGCTCCTGTATCGCAGTGGAGCTCCGCCCTGGCAGATTGATGATTGCTGTCGGTAACAACTCACGAGCTGGTCTCTAATGGCAGCTATGTAATACGCCGTGTAGCCCAGTGGCGGTATGTTCTTCGCCTCGAAGCACAGCTCCTGTATCGCGGTGGAGCTCCGCCCCGGCAGGTTGATGATTGCTGTCGGTAATAACTCACGAGCTGGTCTCTAAGGGCAGCTATGTAATACGCCGTGTAGCCCAGAGGCGGTATGTTCTCCGCCTCGAAGCACAGCTCCTGTATCGCGGTGGAGCTACGCCCTGGCAGATTGATGATTGCTGTCGGTAACGGTACCAGTTGGTACTCAACTTCTTCATCTACAGAGTAAAATTTATGTGGTTTGTTATTCAATACATATAGGTAATAGGGACGATATTAAAAGGCCAGTTGACTTAATGTTGAGAGGCAAATATTAAGTAACTTTTGAAATTAGAATTTGATCTGCCTTTTTTTTTTGAAGGATCTGTGATGCGCTACGTATCTGCATTTTATCTACAAAACTAATGTAGCTATTTTGGGTGGTTGAGTTAAAGACGGTGCAATAATCATTTGCAAACTGCTTATGTAATCGGGTAATATTAGCTATGGCCTTGTATGGTCAGTGGTCACCTACCGTTAAAGTCTCTGATGGAGTAGTGCAGCGCGGTGGCGGGCAGTCGCACGTGGTGGTAGGTCTTCACGCTCAGCGAATTGTATACCAGCAGCAGCAACGACTCCTGGCCTTCTGAGAACTGTACATAATCCAAATTCATGGTTATTATAAATACTAACCTATTTAATTTAAAATTTGGTTTGTTCTTCAACGACGAAGGTACACAGGACGAGTTTATTCTTGGCTTTTATATAGCAAAGGAACTGCGTGATGATTCTCGTACATTGCACAAACATCGCCGGTAAACATGGCACCGCAACCATCAATAGCGAATGGGTGCCTATGCTGCTCAACCGAAGCAAATATTAACCAATCCGTGCCTAATACATTGATGTGCTAACTATTTTTGCAAAATCTCATAGCTGAAGAGTGACATTTGTTTTTATGGCACAAAAGCATCCACTTTCTTTTTGGAACTCGAAATTCGCACGATCGAAGTCACGGCAAATATCTCAGGAAAAACTTAGTAAATAAGGCTACAAAGACATCTGACATCTTAGTAAAAAGTATGTGCATATGTTACAAAATGTCGATTAGGACTTACCCGACACTGACTTATGTTGAGTTGATGACAAACGATGAACTGCTGGCTATTTTTCGGACGCCTGCTGCCGCCCCATGTCGGCGTCAAAAGACTGGGAAAGACGCATTTTCGGATAAATGTACATGTAGATGGAAAGAGGAGCCAATTATTTATGTATCAGTACATAAAGTTGGTAATAAAAAAGAAAACATACAGAAGAAGTAGGGACATACTACATGGTAATGACAGCAGGTTACTTCTATTTACTAACCCCAAAAATTGTGAAGCTTTCTTAGAACACGCTTCGACGGCTTCGGATATTGTTTTCATGAAGTCATTCGCCACATGCTGCTGACTGGTTCCTGAAACAAATAAAATTGGTCACGTGTCGGGGTCGCACACTCAAGGTTTCGTAATCATAAGTCAAGACCAATTTTCAATGGTATTATAGATATTTCAATCCACGCGACGCGCCCCACTCTGTCAAAATCGCTTATGTTTCATTCGATTTGAAGGGGTACAGGAACAGGGATATAGGTGGTGGGAAACTTAGTGCCTGGTAGGGTATTCCAGACCTTTGCAGAGCGTACCAGGCATGAGGAATCAATCCGCTTTGTACGACTGCAAGATGCCGAGAGCGGTGGCATCCTTATGTGGTTGACATCCAACAAACTCGCACGAAACGCTTTTCCTCCACGTTTCTGATACAAACCGCTAAGGTGTGGAACGCCCTTCCAGCCTCCGTGTTTCATGCCAAGTACAATCTAGGTGCCTTCAAGAGAAGAGTGAATAGGCATTTTCTGAGCAAGCGCGCTCCATCCTAGACCTCATCATTACTTTCCATCAGGCATGATTGTCGTCAAGTGCAAGCCTATCTTCAATAATAAAAAAAACGTGTCTTTGGTACGTCTACTATGTAGGGGTGAAAGCCTTTTCGATGCTTTGCAGTTTTATGGTAAAAATTATAATTTAATTTACTTTTTGGTTATGGAGCCTTAGAACCTTATGGATTCTTTCACATGTCCTCTTTCTGTGATGCGGATATCATTCACCTGTAATAGCATCGTGATGCAGCGCCAGGCTGACCGCGTGTCTCAGGAGATGGAGCTCGTAGGAGTCGCCAATCCGAGACAGCACTGACAGCTGCTTCACTACCTGAAACACATCCACCATCCTCATCCATTATGAACCTTGAAACGAAATTACACTCCAGCTGCCTGAGCCAAGTGAAGAATTGCGTTACTTTGCGACGCGACGTATAGAAATGGAACGAAATTCAAAAAATATATGCAATTTGACGTCCAGTGACGCTTAGCTGAGTGTCAATAAAGGTCAAAATAACGATAGTTCGCGAACATTTTTTGAATTTTGTTCCAATTCTGTACGTCATGTCGTAGGTAACGCCATATGTCACTTGGCCAAGTCTTATATTCGAATGAGAGGTCGCAGGTTCGATTTCCGCCACAGACCACTTGGCCACCACACATAAATTGGTTCAGGTCTGGTCTAGTGGAAGGCCTCGGCCGCGGCTAGAACACATTTTAGGGAGTTACATACCCTTTCCGAGTTGGTACGATAACTTTTCGGCTGCATCGTCACAAACACAAAATCGCAAGATCGTGAGATCGCAATCAAGTAATTACTAACTTGTAGAGTAAAAAAAAACTTGTCTATGGCACAGCCGGGTCTCTTCTCAAATCTCAAGATCAGAAGATTTGGAAATAGGCCATCAAGCTAGCTAATAGCGTTAATGAATCGAATCCACTTTTCATAGAGACACTGATCATCATATTAATTTTGGGAATAAATATATTCACAGAAGAAAACTTGAAATCCATAATAATATTTTCAAATATTATAAAAAAAGTTTGACGTGTTTTTACGTGTTTTTGTGACCAAATTATGACTTACCTGCAAAAACACATGCGCTCTCTTAACAAAGTATTTGAGGCTTGGTCTGGAAGTGTAAAACCCCGTCCAGTAGGTGGTTCCGTCACTGCCATATGGTAAGTGGTCACCCTGAAATAGTATAACAGCCTAATAAATAAGAATAACCATGGAATAGCAGTGGAATAGATACAACTTATACTCAGTTTTGTTATTCTCTGTGATCAGTAATTTGACCTTTGATTAGAATTTGACATTTGAAGGAAACAGATATAAAGGAAAAGGAATACACTTTATAAATAAAAAACTTTAAAAAATTGGTATTTTTTTAGGTACCTAAAAAATCTGCCCTGGAATGACTTCATGAGTCGTACGTGACACGTATTTGAATGTATTGAAGTACTTATGTGTAACTATAATAGGCACTGCAGGCACCTTTTCAGTGTAGACAGCTTTGTCCCTCCTGCCGTACAGGTAGAGAGCTTTGAGGTAGCAAGACGGCGTCGAGTAGAATATGTTGATGTCCGACATGTTGGCCGGGTGCGTGTTAACGTGACTGGAATTACAGAACAAACGTGATATATACATATAGGGGCACTTCATAACAGCACATAATAGTAGATGGGCGGGGCACTTAGCTCGAAGAACCGACGGACGTTGGGGACCCAAAGTTGGAATGGCGACCACGCACGGGAAAGCGCAGTGTTAGCAGACCTCCGACTCTATAGGTGGACTTCAAATCGTTAAAAATTTAAAAATCTCCTAAACCTCATCATTACAACTTGTAGGGAGTCAAGAAGGCGCCCCGGGAACACGCCAAGAGCAAGTACCGAACGGGCGCCCTCCCGCGTTTCGGCCCCCATAACCGAGAGGTTGATTGGGCCATGGGTGGTGGAGGGTTGTCCCTACCTCATCATTGCTTTCCATCAGTCATGATTGTCGTCAAGCGCAAACCTATCTTCAATAATAAAAAAAAAAAAACTTTAAAAATAATAGGTCCTAATGGTCAAAATTCAGCCGCCTCTACATTCATTTATTGCAGTCTGCACTCCTTCTCCATATTACTGTCCGTCATATGTATTCAATTTTATGCCAATATTTCATGTTCATATGTGGAAAATGAATTCCGTGCCTCTTTTTCCAAGTTTTAAGGCTTTCACGCATCTCGCGACAGTCGGCAGTCCAATATAAACTTAAAACTGTAGAAAAAACTAGGAAGGAAGCGAGTGCAGACTCATTCCTGAGAATCACAAATAAACCAGTCATACGGAACTGGTCACGGTTGGCGAGCGGACTAAGACTAATTTAGACTATTTGATACATTTACTAAGCACGTACAAAAACATCGTGAAGCATTTTAGGAATAGATCTATTTTAAACGTTTAGGTAGGTACATAATTTCATAAAGGTACATAAAGGTTTAAAGCCAATAATTTTTGGGTAAACGAAAAATTTAAAAAGCCTTCAATTGGGGTTTGAAATGTCACAAGACACACTACACTGCGCTCATCGTCCTGAGTAAGCCTCATTTTGCCCAGGGGCGTGATTCTCGAAAATATAACATAGTACATCTGCCAACCATCACGTAGTCATCACAAACCTTGACTGCATAATTGATGCAAGCAATCAACCATTCAGCTGTATAGATCGCTGTTCTTTTCGATTCTATTAGTATTTGCAGAATCAAGGGGCAGTAATCATGTCGGCGTCCCTTTTAACCGAAACACAGTACCTAATACATTACCTCTTCACCGTAGATTTACAAGGAGTTCTACTAACAGCAACTGGTATGTTTTCCTTAAGTGCAACCTGGGTTATGATTCTCGAAAATATAAAATTGTACATCGGCCAACCTTCGAAGGTAACCATAGCAACACAGCTATCAGGAGCCAATTGTCGCCTTGGCTGTATAACTGACGCAAACATTAACCAATCAGCGCATAGATGTTATCTCGTCGCTGCTATAAGTCTTTTTGTAGAATCTACGGGCAGGGTGTGATTCTCGAAAATATAAAATTGTACATCGGCCAACCTTCGAGGGTAACCATAGCAACACAGCCATCAGCAGCCAATTGTCGCCTTGGCTGCAAATCTAACGCAAGCATTAACAAATCAGCGCGTAGATGTTCGCTCGTCGCTGCTATATGTGCTTTTGCAGAATCAAGGGGAAAGCACTAGTTCTCACTTGATAAGCTTGTCGATGTTCATGAACCAGTGCGCCGCGCTCTGGTAGGTGAAGTCACCGCCCATGGTGACCAGGATGTTGTCGTGGTCGTAGTATTTCGCCTGCCGCTCTATTTGCGATATAAATTCGTTTACCTGCGAATGGGAAATAAATAAGATCTCCGTCCCCTACTCATCCTCAAAACGAAGTTTGATGGTTAGTTTTCTAAGAATTTTCTGATATTTGTCGCATCAAATCGTGCCTTTAAAATATTGGCGAACATGGTATCGATCACTAATCAGAGTTTTCGTACCTGTTCCTTCCAATTTTAGGTGAGAAACATTTCTCAAAAATGGGAATAATTGATGATAGGCCTTCAAAAGGAACCACGATCTCGTCTCGCTTGAAGTCAGATATTTTCTCTGAGGTTGTGCATTATTATATTTAGGGGGTTTCCAATTCTGCCTTCTCTGGTCTTCTGGTGGCTAAACACCGTTATGCTCTCACGAAACTGAACATCCTCGATTCCCGATGAACCCGACCATCATTATTAGTATACATAATTGTCGAATAGTATTACTAGCAGACGCCCGCAGTGAATTTCGGGTATCAAATCCTGGGGCAGCCATGAATTTTACGGGATACAAAGTTGCCTATTTACCCAGGATATGATCATCTTTATTCCAAATTTCAGCCAATTTGGTTCAGTAGCTAGATGCGGCGTGAAGGAGTATTTCTCCATACAGAGGAACCCTGTTTCCTCCCCTTGGGGATGAGTTTGAAAGAATCCTACTTTGTGCACGCCTAGACCTCATAAAGTACCCATGAGCTAGGAGTCTCTAGACTAGAAACTCCAGCGGTTTGGGCTGTGCGTTGATACATCAGCTATCACTAATCAGCTAGTCAGATTCTCCTTTTATTTGTTGACACTTGGTATACTTACCCTTTTGTCAGCGTTATAGACCATGGCATCAGGGTCATCGCAGATGGGCTCGTCACTGCATAAGTAATCGAAGCAGAAACCTTCCGGTGGGTTGTACAGGTTAAACAGCGTGTGGGTCATGATGTCTGACATTTTGCCTGCATCAATCGTTTGGACATTTATGATTATAGCGGGAAAAACTGGAGTAAAGAATATTGAATGACGCAATACTTAGCATAGAAACATTTTACTGAACGTACCTAACTTGTAGCAATAAAATAAAAAATGTTCCGTTCTAAGGCGATGCTAGATGGGATACAGTTTATAATATTATAGTGATTCCGTTGGTCGCTGTCTTACGTTTCATGCTAGTTGATTAGCGGAGGCTTGCAAGAAAAAAGCATAATATCTAGGACATCCAATAAATGTCCTTTGCTGAATGAATGCTGGATCGATGCAAGATTTGCTGTGACTAGTGCTTCTTTGTAGATTTGCATTGTATTAGCATCTATAGGTGGAAAGACGAATATAATATGGAATCTTCGAGTATCCAAGGTCAAGATCTGTAAAACAATTTAATAAGGATATATTCGTCCATACCAAGCACATCGCTTCCCCTCCACATGAACTCCATCCTGTCCTCTTCTATCATTGCCTCCCTTTCCTTGTGGTCAACTCTTCCTGGACAAAGATATACATAGAGTTTTGATAACGCTGAACCAAGATTCGACTCTAGCACCCGGAGCCTCTCGGGTCAAAATCAGTCGTCTCCTTGATTCTTATACTAGAACTACACAACTACAGAAGAATCGGCTAAATAAGGATGTATAGACATTGTGATGAGTCGACGAGGCAACGATGAGCAGTAAGTATAACCTGTCAGCATCAGAAGGGTATGCAGTAGTGGACTGCAACGAAGTTGTAAAAAAGATGAGTCAACGTCATCTGGGAGATCCTCCGTCAATATCGGGTACATTTCAAAATAAGAACAGGCACAGAATACCTATAAAGAGTCCGTCGAAGCCCATCTGAGCCAGTAAGGAGGTGTGCTCCCTGGTGTGGCCATACGAGTCGATTTGCCACGCTGCTTTGGGCTTCCCGCAGGGACCGAGCGTGTCGTTTAACTTTCTGTAACGCAATGATAACAATATCAACAAGCACATTCTAAACGTGAACTTTTTACAATGTGTGGTCCTTCGGATATTTTAGAGACGATTGCGCTGCCAAACTTTTGTTATTCACGTTTAGTTTGGATACATGATTAGCTGTGTGACGTCATTCTAAATCCAACATGGCGGAACACCCAAGATGGCGGACTAGGTATTTTAATACACTCTTACAATATAAGTACCAAATGAAAGTATGAGAGAAAAGATAATTCTTATTCGAAAGACTTAATAATCACGCACAATAACGCACATATAGATACCATTTAGTAGTTTTATAGTTATTAGTTACTAATTAGTAAAATTTTAAAATTTCGTCCCATTTTCATATTTAGCACTAAAACCATAAACCACAGTCGATAATAAATACCTACTTGGAAAATGGTTATGATGTTAAATATAAATTCAAGCCCTACCGGAGTCCCCAAGTATAAAGGTCCAGGAGTTGGAGGTAATCAGCCGTGGCCTCGTCAGCTTGCGCCCAGCCGCCGCCCGCGAACTGGATGCGGCCTTCCGCCACCAGCGTCCTGAAGGTAGCCCGCGTGGAGCCGCGCTGTTCCTTCCACCAGCGCCAGAAGTACGCTGTCTCCGAGAATGTGAACCTGAAAAATCTCAATCGAAGGTACAGAAAGTTCACTACGCAAAATCGTTTAAATAAATCGCTGTGATACGGTAAAGTGCAATTTAGGTTGCAACAAAGCTCACTACCTATGTTAACTTCTCCTATATATTCCGACACAGTTTGAGGTTTCGAGGCTTTATACCTAACATATATAACAGCCTGGTTTTGGGACGTGTTATTCCATAGAACAAATGAGAATGACTATGATGGGAAAGGTATGATGACCATGAAATTACAAGACAGGGGTGTAGTAAAACTTACTTTCTTCTTTTATCATGCAACAGTTCGGAGAGGACAGAGTGGTATATGAGCTGGACATTCGCTGTGCTGACGGTTGTTTTAGCTGCAACAAAAATGGAGGAACCGCCTTGAAGATGAGTAGTCATTACGAGCATTCTTCTCACAATTTCTCGGTTGCTATTTTACATACTTTATACATACAATTTGGAAGCCTAATTGGCATTATTATAAGCATTGTTTCTTCAAGCAAATTAAAACGCAGTAACATTTTGACTCCAAGTAATCTAGAGCCACTCTGGCAGTTGCGAGAAAAGGAAAATTTTCCAAATATTAGCGATTTTAGAAAGAGAATCATCACGTAACATGGCTAGAAGTCCAGGCACGTTGAGGCGAAACGCCTCGGTCAGGAAATAGGGTGGGAATAGATCCTGGCAGCTTATAGTAGGACTTTTGTTGCAACTGCTTACTGCCGAAGTAGTATTCATCGAAGGTCTTCACCCAGCCCGCGTCCATGTGAGAGTGAGGAATGATGTGAACGTTCAAGGCACCCTCTCGCGTCGCAGGACATTGCTGGAGGAGAGAAATATCGATGAGTGAAAAAAAATGAAAATGAAATGAAAAATCTTTATTTTCACATAGGCCCAATTAATAGGCTCTTATGAAAAGTCAAAACTCTACCGCCAGGTTCGGAAAGCAGGTTTGCACCGAGAAGAACTGGCAAGAAACTCGGCACTTGCTCTTTTCAAAAAAGTATAGTATTAATATTTCAAAAAAAGTATAGTCAGTAGTCACTGATCGAACGTTAAAATAGAGCATGGTACAAAAACTGTTTTCTGTAGATTTTTCAACGAAAAAGTCGTTGAAATGATAGTGTAGTTATGTACCTAATATTTTCAACTAAATAAAGAAAGGAAAAAGTCACAGTTAGAATTAAAGAGGCTTAATTTAGAAAAAAGGTTCTCTAGTGGCGGATAAAATTGCCTCTGAATAGTGATTTCCGTCGAACCTTGATAAAATAGAGACTTTTAAATTAATACTAAAACTAAATTAACCTCTAATTGAAATGATGATAATTTTGTAGGATTTTAATAATTTTTCAGTGTACGTCATATTATTAGGATGTCATTATTCTTATCCTAGTTTATACTAACGCAATATTTTTTTCAAAGTTAAAAATCGTGTAATACCCAATTCTCTACTCATCTGATATCGTAGTTTAAAGTTAAAAGACGTTAAACTACCGTTTAATCGAAATGATCTTGGTAATAATAAAATATTATCTTAGCTTTATTCTTAGAACTTAAGACTGCGTTTCGTACCTATATTATTATTATTTTTTGCTACTTACTTTGTATCCACATTCAATCTTGGGTTTCGTTAACAATTCACTCCTCTTAATATGGATTAAAATAATTACAATTAATCGAAATTGGTATTGATTGAGCATCTTGTTTAATTTACATTTTTTGTACTAGGGATACCTGTTTGTTAGGTTATTTTATTTCTTAACAATCAATTTTAACGACTATATTCTGCATATAAAAAGGATTTAAAAGTTATTGGCTACATTGTTGCTCTGATAATAACTGTAAATTCATTAAATTAAAAAAAAGTTTTTTGACACCAGCACACTTTTGTGAAAACCAGGCGAGTAGTGAAAAGTTTCATTATGTTTAACTTTCATGCTGTAAATGTAAGGGCACTTTCGTGTTGGTATAAACTCGGATAATGTTATGTAATTGTAACATTATATTCGATATTCGATATAGTATGAATAACTGATCAGTGCCATATTATTATGGAATTTATTATAAATATAAATTATTCGAAAGCTATTTTTAAGTTTCCATACCATTTTGGTAAAAATGGAATCCCTTTGGTGAGACTTTCTCCGTCCGTCTGTCCGTCAGTTACACCCGATTATTTCATAAAATTTTAAAATAGATTTTTATTTATTTTTATGCCTAATAGTTTTTGATTTAATACGAAAACTGTCGAAAAAATTCCGTTACTTTATTTCCGAAGTTTATCGATCGAAAAATCTGAAATAATTATGATCCATATTTAACGTAGTTATATTTTATAGGTAAAATAAAATGAGAACAAAAGTAATTCTTTCAAAGTTTGCCGGATTTTTTTCCAATTGCCCGTTGCCCGCGAGGCAATTATTTTTGCTATGTTAGCAAGGATCCATTTTGGAATTTGTCGATATTGAAAAATGTTGAAATTCATTGCATTATGAATCCGACTTTATTTCAGTAGAAGTGTAGAAGTGGGCTCAAATTCACGAGAACAAACGCTCGCGTTTCAATAACATTCAACATATTACGCGTAATTCGATAAAACTGACGACCTCTCTGGCGCAGTTGACGCGCTTGGTTCAAGCGGGAGGTCCTGGGTTCGATATTATAATTTCTAAATTGGCTTAGGTGCCTAGGTGGGATCTGGTGGGAGGCTTCGGCCTCGAGTGACCACCATACCGTCAAAGATAAGTAAAGCAATATCGTGTTCCGGTACGTTAGTAATATTATGTATTCAGTGGTTCCGGTATGATGCTGTGTAAGGGGCTATACCTACCATTAGGGGTTATATAAATAGTTAACGATTTACCTCTTCCAAGTTCAGTGTAATATCATCTTCGGCTGAGTTTGTTATGGGCTTCATCTTAGTGCAGGGCGCGTTCGAACCCTCGTAATTTTAGCTTTAAGACGACTTGTAGTTATCATTATGTACCTATACATGACAAATAAGATAATGAAATCAATATCATAATATCATATTGAAACAAAGAAATTTTGAATTTGAAAGTTGGAGTTTTGCATCTTTACTTACGTGACTTTTAGGGACGATTTTTCAATCGCCAGATTAACTAACTGAGGAATTTTGAAACATATTCCATACAATAGCTGTCAAAACGTCATATTTATTCCTCAGTTAACGTTTATCTGGTAGACCTCCATTATTAATAAAGACTCTATCAGTCGGTACCAGCGAACACCTCCCATGGTCAATGGCCAAATTAAATCGCCTCCACCACAGTATTACAATATATGGAATATTGTAATACTGTGCCTCCACATAGCGATACATAGGGCTGTCCCTACTATCGATAGTGAATAATAATGCCGACATCGAATCTTGTAATTAACAAGCAGTTTAGGTACTTGACCTCCAACACAACAATTTTATCTGTTATTAAGAGATCGGTATTCAAACTTTGCACAATACTTGTTTTGTACACTCATTTAATACACTACCACACGGTGACGGCCGCTGCACCGTCACCTTTCTACCCTCCAGCGTTGGTTTGTGAACCAGTAATTAATATCTAGATCGATTTATATTCAAATTAAAAGTAAGGACATTTAACCGTAGCGACAGAATTCCCTCAACCCAAATTCAATTCATCAGTTAGCGCTAGATTGACAAAAGGTCTGTCAAGTTTTAGTCGTAGATGAGCGCCAAGAGAAAATTGTGTAGTTTGCCAATTGACATCTACCCTGGACAGGGTGGACCGCGCGAATAAATGTTGCCAGTTTATCGGTGCCAAAAATACCAATAGTAAGGCCACGCTGTAGTTCACTCAGCGGCCACATATAGAATTGTGACAGATGGCGCTACTGTTTGCTTGTACGAAAAAGGTTTACAAATCGTGCGGATGCCCATATCCTGAGGTTACTAATCGGTGTCGATCTCTTTGCTCTATCTTTGGTGGAAGGACTCTTCTTGCGGAGTTCGACCGGATAGCTACTATACAAGAGTCAGTTATTTTAATGTGAAGAAGCTTCAGATATACGTCATCAAAATTTCAACTGTCTAACTATCATGGTTCAAGAGATACAACCTGATGACAGACGAACGGACGGCGGAGTCCTTATAAAATCCCGTTTCGGCCTTTGGGTACGGAACCTAAATAACAGATACTATATGACTGTATTCAGCTGGTCAAGTGCGGATAAGCTTCCATTTATTGTTATTATTATTTATCAGGTTTGAAGTTCAATATGGTGAACTTACATATTAAAGAGCTTAAGTATGTGTAATTACAAAAAATAAAAACCAATTCTAAGTTAGTTATAATTTGTAAGTTATGAGAACGTGAGATGCTTGATTGTTGATCGTTGTACGCTCACTGCGTTTATGTGTGGTACCAGTTAACGCGGATTCAAAGGACTTATTTTAATGAATATTGGTCATACCTATTAGTTGTCCTGTGTTTCTGCTTATTTGCTTCCATTTCACTCTGTCTAAACCTTTCTACTTATGTAATCCAATAATAACACGCGCATTTGCTTTAACGATGTCAATACGTAACGATATAACTTGTATATTACCATACCGCTTCCTTCACCAAAACCCTCCTTTACTGTAAAACCAGAGGCATTTATTATTTATTTATTTATTTATTTATTTATGTACCAGAAACTTAACTTAAAATTATACAAAGAGAAGACGTGCACAAAGGACAACTTATCTCTACTGTAGTGTTGCCCAAAATCAGTCTTGGTCTTGCAGTCTTGGTCTTGTTCTTGCGTTTTTGCAAGAACAAGACCAAGACCAAGACTGCCTAATTTTAGCAAGACCAAGAACAAGACTGGCAGTGCAAGATTTGAGCAAGAACAAGACTAAGCCTGCGATACTCTTGCGTCTTGCAATTTACGTGAAATCCCGCGAAACCTCTACCCGCGAAATTCAAATTTTATTTTGTTTTTCGCAATTATTTAAATAATCCAACGAAATAGGCTTATGGAATTCATTTTGCGAAAATAAGAGTATCATATTCACAGTTTAATGTTTAGGTAATTGAAAGTGTCCAGTTTAGGAATGTAGTTCGATTGTCGACCAATTTGCAAAATTTCAAACTCGGCATTCGAACTACGAGTACATACCTAAACTGGAAGCTTTCTAGTAAAGATTTTGATATAAACCTATGAAGATGAATTGCTATTTCGCTATTGCTATTCGCAAAATGAATGCCATAGGCCTAATTCATTGTACTAGTTAAATATTGGCGAAAAACAAAATAAAATTTGAATTTCTGCCGGCCGAAGCCTCCCACCAGACCAAAAAGCTATGTTAATTCAACCTCAAAATGTATACTTACTCAAAATGTTACATTGTTCTCACATCTAAATTACCGATTAATAAATAGCAATAGGCTAACAGGTAATTGCGAGACTTGCGAGACTCTTGCTGCAAGAACAAGACCAAGACCAAGACTGGGGGTGCAAGAACAAGACCAAGACCAAGACCAGATGTACTGGCGCAAGACCAAGACCAAGACTGGCTGAGTCTCGTCTTGTTCTTGCATTTGGGTAACACTACTCTACTGGAGAGGCATCTGAAGGTTCGGAGTGAAGCACTCCATACATATCCTACCTAAGTGGAATTGCCATCTTTAAAATTTGGCAACCAGAACAAGACGCTGAACCGGATTTTAGAGCCAAAAACCCGTATTACATAATTATGTCAACAGTATTTTTTAGCTAGGCACAGTGCGTGTGTAATATATTCCTACTTACACTTTAATATATTCCAACCCGGACTACAAATGAAGCTCTCGCCCGGACACTCGCTCCCCGGAAGCCCTCTAAACTAAAACAAAACCGGTCGGCGCAGCACGAACTGCTTCACGGAAGAATTAAGGGGATTTATTGAATTTATTTTTGTCTTTCTCACTCTCACGGATACGTTGGTAGGTGCGACATGCAGCGTCGCGGAAGAATATAACAGAAAAACGACCTTTTACCTAATTACTCAAAAACTAAGCCAGTTATCAAAAATCTGTTTCTTAGCGTTTTTTGAAATTATTATTATCGACACATTGAAACAAAAATCACAATAACATCCATTGTAGTTTCCGATAAAAAGTAGAAAAACTGAGATTTTGGACCAACTTTTGGGAGAACTTTCTATCGAGAAAATTTTATCCGATCGTGTTTCTGCTTCTTAGCGATTTTAGATTAAAGACCCAAAGTTGAAAGTAATCGTCTTTGTAGTTTTTAAATAAAACTTCATTCAAAAACTGCGGTGGTATACCTACCCGCACGAACTGCGCAATAAGAGTTCTTCCACCCGTAGAATGTGATGAGATTTCAGGTGTAAGGAGAACAAGTAATGTATCGTAGTTAAAACAGTTTTTATTGCCCCCGCTCGCAATGCGGCCGCACCCTGTAATTGTCGAAGTAATGTGCTATTATCGAGGTCCTTGTATGTCTTTGTTTTATGGCTTTACAGAATATGTAGAGTTTTTAGATTAAAAATTCCACGAGATGGCTGTCAAGAACTATACCAAGAGAAGTCAATATCCCAAAGAGAAGAAAAAGTATAGTTTTTGACTAAAAACTTTGCCACCTAGCAAGTAACCGTCATACTGATTTTTAAAGTTTGGAAAATTAAGTACATACCTACTCAATGGATCCTATCGTTTATAAAACTTTCTCCCGTTAGGTCTACAGGAAAGCTTGACATAATCTTCTGCTTCTGGGCATTCGTTATCCAACAAATTAATAAAATAAAAAAATTCGAGTACGGTCTGTGTATGGTCTTTATTTTACAAGTTCTAAAGTTCTATTTTTTATTCAGACGCGACGTGACCCTGTCATGGTGCTGGTAGTATCGAATGTTGTTGTAACTTATCAAATCGAGGATATTTTATTTTGTTAACACTAGCTTTTACCTACTACTTCGTACGTGTGTGAATTTCGGCTCTGTAAAACTATTGCGGGATCTGTTTTCTGCTACTAAAAAGGAACTTTGCTGTAGGTATAAAAAATCATGCAGGTAAACCCTGTAAAAGTAATTAAATGTAAATTATAAATTCATTATCGGTATGATAATGCATTGAATCTGCATAACTACAGTTTCACGCTACAATTTTTCCGGAAGTTTTAAGAATCCATATCATGTACGAACTAATATATTAATATATAGTACCTACCCATTAGTATGTAAGTCTAGTACGTAATACATACCTACATAAGTTCATAAAATACTATAGTTTCTAAAAACTTTCGGAAGAAATTATCGAAATATTACAGTGATAAAACTTCCGGAAGAAATTGTAGCGTGAAACTGCACCTATGCAGATTGTTTGAATTTGCATAGCTTAAAAGAAATAAGTATACAAACAGAGAGCCAAGCAGTTAGCCGCTTTATATGTATATAGACAGATACCTACTATTTTGAGATTATTTCTAGAAAACTCGCTGCATCTGCGTATTGTCCGCGGCTGTCGAATTGACGCGGCCTCGCCCCACATACTCTTTCGTCCGTACTCGCTATTATATAACACCCAGCGTATACTGTATACAATGTTATGTACAGAACATGCATACACTGTTGTTCGAAATAACAAAAAAAAAACAAATTCAAAATGTTTGTTCTTTTACATAGGGCTAATCTCTGAGAGAAGTCTAAAGACTTTTATAGTCTGTGCAAGCGCAAGAATTTTACTTCGATCAATAATAAACTCTAGTGTTATTATCTCGCTGCAGACTCGGTCATAAATCATCCGAGTATTTCGCTTTTGTATTTTAGTGAACAACAAAAGCGAAACATTCGAATGATTTATGGCCGAGTCTGCAGCGAGATAATAACACTACTATAAGACTGCGTTTGATAACAAAAAACATACTTAGTTTTCCCCTGCAATTATAAGTTAATTTACCATTAACAGCCCTTTGAGTTAGATGTATAATACCTACCTAACTGTATAAAATACGTGTTCTGTAACCTATATACTAGTTTATATTTATTTAAACAAAACAAAACAAAATAAATATGGTTGCTCAGAATACAGAATAAATCTGTATTCTGAGTATGGTTGTAACGCAAAATAAAATATCGATAAAAAATTATTATCGAGAAAATTTCCATCAATCGTATTTTCAAACCCGTTAATCCTTACTAATATTATAAATGGGAAAGTCACTTTGTTTGTATGTTTGTTCCGCTTTCCCGCCGCTACTACTGAACCGATTTGGCTGAAATTTGGAACATAGATAGCTTATAACCCGGAATAACACATAGGCTACTTTTTATTCCGGGAAATTCCATAGTTCCCGTGGGAAATTTTTACAGCAATCTATAGCTACATCTATAGGTACGTAGCTAAAGCAAACATCTTTGAAAGCAGGTATAAGGTTGTAATATTGAATGGGAACGGGAAATTTATGTTTCCCTCAGGATTTGTTAAAAAGCGAATTTGACACAGGCAGGGCGGTGGGCAAAAGCTAATGGTACTACAGATCTGATACTACTACTACTGATCACTACAGCTGTGATAATGGGCACCATATAGGTTCTGAACTTAGCAGTGTACGCTTTTAACAATGTGTGTTTAGCAATGGGTTATGGGTTAATAACATTATAACTGAGAAAACGGGTACCAATACAGACCCTAAACTTACAACTTTTTCGCTATTAACAATGTGTGTTTTAGTTGAAAAATGGGATATGGGATTATCCTTATCCTTACTTCCTTACTAATATTATAAATGGGAAAGTGACTTTGTTCTTACTTCCTTATCCTTACTAATATTATAAATGGGAAAGTGACTTTGTTTGTATGTTTGTTCCGCTTTCCCGCTGCTATTACTGAACCGATTTGGCTGAAATTTGGAACATAGATAGCTTATAACCCGGAATAACACAAAGGCTACTTTTTATTTCGGGAAATTCCATAGTTCCCGTGGGAAATTTTTACAGCAATCTATAGCTACATCTATAGGTACGTAGCTAAAGCAAACATCTTTGAAAGCAGGTATAAGGTTGTAATATTGAATGGGAACGGGAAATTTATGTTTCCCTCAGGATTTGTTAAAAAGCGAATTTGACACAGGCAGGGTGGTGGGCAAAAGCTAATGATACTACAGATCTGATACTACTACTACTGATCACTACAGCTGTGATAATGGGCACCATATAGGTTCTGAACTTAGCACTGTACGCTTTTAACAATGTGTGTTTAGCAATGGGTTATGGGTTGATCCTTACTAATCCTTACTCATATTATAAATGGGAAAGTGACTTTGTTTGTATGTTTGTTCCGCTTTCCCGCCGCTACTACTGAACCGATTTGGCTGAAATTTGGAACATAGATAGCTTATAACCCGGAATAACACATAGGCTACTTTTTATTCCGGGAAATTCCATAGTTCCCGTGGGAAATTTTTACAGCAATCTATAGCTACATGTATAGGTACGTAGCTAAAGCAAACATTTTTGAAAGCAGGTATAAGGTTGTAATATTGAATGGGAACGGGAAATTTATGTTTCCCTCAGGATTTGTTAAAAAGCGAATTTGACACAGGCAGGGCGGTGGGCAAAAGCTAATGATACTACAGATCTTTAACTACTACTACTGATCACTACAGCTGTGATAAGGGGCACCATATAGGTTCTGAACTTAGCACTGTACGCTTTTAACAATGTGTGTTTAGCAATGGGTTATGGGTTAATAACATTATAACTGAGAAAACGGGTACCAATACAGACCCTAAACTTACAACTTTTTCGCTTTTAACAATGTGTGTTTTAGACTTTAGTTGAAAAATGGGATATGGGATTATAATGCTATAAATGTGAAAATGGGTACCTAAATAGGTCTCTATTTACATTGTGTGTTTTAGTTGAGCAATGGGATTTTGGGTTAGTAATATTGTAACTGTAATATTTAATACCTTTTTAAATTCTGACTTACTATTGTTTCACTATAAGTTTTTTTGTTTTAGTTGAGATCGAAGAGTTTAGATGAGTCAATGAGATACAGGTTAAAAATATTATATTTGTGAAAACGGGTACCCATTTAACATAGGTTTTAAACTAATAACTGTTTTGCTACTGAAAATTTTTGTTTTAGTTGACAAGGGATATGGAAAATGAATACGATAAATGTGAAAATGGGTACACAGCTGCTGAAATTGCAAGAACTCCAGGTTAGTTTAGGTAAGAATAGGTTGGTATGCAGCGTTGCGGAAGAATATATCAGTAAAACGACGTTTTACCTCATTACTAAAAAACTAAGCCAGTTATCAAAAATTCGTTATGAATATATTATGTTTTAGATGAGCAATGTGATATGGGATAGTAATGCTGTAAATGTGAAAACGGGTAGATACATTGAGCCCCGTAGTTGAACCTATATATTGATTAAGGACGGAAGCGGGAAGAGCAGTAAAACAACTAAGCCGATGTTTCTTTTAGTTGTTGTAGTAGTTGACTGTTTGTCTATCCCGTATGTTACTTTTTATCCCAGAAAATCGTTGGCTCCCACGGTATTTGTAACAGCCCGAAATTCACGCGGGCGAAGCCGCGGGCAAAAGCTAGTTGAAGATAAAAGATCGAAATATCATTTCTCTTTTTTGATTTTAGATATTTTATTATTGTTTTATTTATTTTTTAGAGATTTCGAAATAAATAACTGTGCATTTTTTTTTGTAGATAGGTCGACCCCATATTTGGGCAATATGAGGGTTGAATCTCTGGCAGGCACCTGTTATAATTATCTTTTTTCATTTTAGCTTATATTTATCGTTTAAATACTTAAATATTATTGTCTTAAAAGAACAATACCTACTAATTCTTCCCTTGTTCCAGCTAAGATTTTTTTTTTTCAGCCAAGAATTTAATTAGGATCAAGGTAACAATAAATAATTTTTAAAATTAGTGCGTGTCGAATTACTGAAAAACCTAGATTCCTACAAGGCAATCTAGAGTTTAGTCATCAGTCATCACAAATCAGAATTGTTTATTGCTTACGATACCTAGGACACTTAGGTACCTAATTCCAATAATTCAATTGTAAAATCTTTAGAACAAAACTACTTAATAGGGCCAAGAAACCTTACCTAGTTCAATATAACCACTGCATTTTCTATGAATCCTTTTTTATTAAACAAGGACAGTTAGGGAATAGAGTCATGTCCGTCTGTCCGGCTTAGCTCAAAGACTATAAGTTCTAGAAAACTAAGAGTAAAGAAAGCTAAGAGAGTAAGTATAAGCTGGAGTGGGTATAAGTATAGATCACGCCAACAAAATGGTGAAATAAAGATATGAAAAAAATATTTATTGAGGTTCATAAGGGTTAAACTTGAATAGACCTAGTTACTCAACTATCTGAGTTTTTATGTTTAAAGATCTAATTTTACATACCGAATGTAGACGAAAAATTTTATAAAAATCGGTAAAGATTTTCGTTTCGGAGAAGTTTAGTGCAACACTATGATACGAGAATTTCATATAATTTACATAATTTACAAGACTAGCTCAAACAAACAATAGCAAACGTTGTTTGGCCATTTAGGCTAGCTCAACGGCTGGTTTAGCCATACAAAGAGGTAATAGCGCCAGCGTCTTGGGCACTATGCCCATAAATGATCAGTTGGATGGTGTATATATTTAGAAAATTTATTAAAACTTAATATTATTAAATCATGTTTGTTTAGTTTAGATTTGAGTTCCTTATTTATGAGATTGTTAAACCTACAAAACGAGATAAACTATACCTAATTAGATATAATATTTATAATATAATACCTGGATGACCTTAAATTTAATCAAAGGTTGCCTCGCCCGTAGTCAATGGCGGCGCACAAGTAATCAACGCCCATTGATTTGATGCCGTTGAAAATCACTTTCCTATTCGCCTAATAGGAAATTATAATCGGCCATTGTCTGGGTGACATTGCTTGCCGCAAAACTGGCTGTAATTAACTTGCGAATGAGGTTACCTTCTCGTTTCTTACGTCTACATAGTCTTGTGGTGATTGTCGACTGCGGATTCAGGGTCCCAGGTTCAGAGTTTGAAGCTTAAACCAGGAACTGGGATCTTTAAACTTTCTAAACACAGATTAGATTCTAAACTCAAACTCAAAATATCTTTATTTCACATACCTACTTACTTAGTTATTTGTCGCATATGTATGGTGATAACTACAAGTCGACTTAAAACTACGTTTACGAGGGATTTACTACTAGTAGGTACTATTTCTAATATACAAAATTCTCGTGTTTTGTTTTTGTTACCAAACTCTCCAAAACGGCTCGACCGATTGTTATGAAATTTTCTATGTATGTTCAATAGGTCTGAGAGTAAGTTGTGAACTAAAGAGTATTTTTATATCCCTCATGGCAAAACAACGTTTGCCGGATCACCTAGTAATGTATAAAATTCTCGTGTCTCGTGTTTTTTGTCAAACACACTTCCATTTTTAAATTTCGTTCCATTAGCAATCGTAGAAATAGAATAGATAATGGCTACACGGCTACAGCTGGTATAGTAGTGTTATTATCTCGCTGCAGACTCGGTCATCAATCAGTCGAGTGTTTCGCTTTTGTTGTTCTGCAGTAATGCACAACTCAACAAAGAACAACAAAAGCGAAACACTCGAATGATTTATGACCGAGTCTGCAGCGAGATAATAACACTACTATAGTAAGATTGCAGTCGCTTATTTAAAATGCAGTAAAAACTCTAGTTCCTAGTCAACCTGTAAGCTGCAGGAAATGCATAGAAATGAGATACTTGTAGAAAATTATTATCTTGTAAATTGTCTTCCGAAGCACGCAGCGTGAAGGCTCGAAAAGGTTAATTTATCTAATTATACACTTATTTGCATGGACGAGGAAAATAGGCGGTCCGACTCTCCCTCAGCAATGCATCCGTATTGAATTGGCTCGCGTGTACCGTGTACGTTAGGACGTGCTTGAAACCACGAACTGGAAAACATACAAAAAAGATAAAATACTTACTATTAGAGATGGGCCGAGTACTCGGTTTATACTCGGTACTCGGCGTACTCGGCGGGTTTTTTGATACTCGTACTCGGCCGAATAACTCGGTGTCTAGGCCGAATAACTCGGTTTAAATCCCGAGTACCTATACTGTTTATATTTTATTCAGTCTTTTTAGATACTTTATGAAAATTAATATATTTAGGCCTAGTTTCACGATGTCTGTTAGATCATTAACACCTCTATTACATTATAATAAGGGATAAGTAGTTAACTTTTGACACATCTCTCAAGAATTTAATATGGAAATTTTATTTTTGATGACACTTACAATGTAACAGGGAAATGACACTTACAATGTATCTAGTTGAAAGACACGGGCGGGGTGAGGGGTGTAGGTAACAACGCGAGTTCGCCGCTCGACCGGCGCAAACCTGTTTGTACTTGTTTACGCGCTCGAAATGGAAGTTTGATTGAACCGAGTTACTCGGCTGAGTACTCGGTTGGGAAAAAATTGGACCGAGTAAAACTCGGTACTCGTTACTCGGCAAAAGTGTTACTCGGCCCATCTCTACTTACTATAGTACTAGTGTTATTATCTCGCTGCAGACTCGGTCGTAAATCATTTGAGGTTTCGTTTTTGTTGTTCTTTGTTTATGCACAACTCAACAAAGAACAACAAAAGCGAAACACTCGAATGATTTATGACCGAGTCTGCAGCGAGATAATAACACTGCTATAGTGCAAAGACCGTAATTTCGTAACAACTCCATCACTGTTGTTGTCTTTCGAAAATAAATAAAAATGTGCCGGCTCGTGCGATTTTAAATTATTTATTAAAAACTAGGTATACAGGTTTACAAATATTAAAAATTTATGAAACTTTTTTTTGGTAAAACAATCTTATCGCACGTGTTTTGGTAAATCATTTAATGTTTTCCGAATCACGTAATATAGAAACGAACTCGGCAAAACTTTGTTTTGCCATATAAATCATTTCTTATAGTAGGTATAACCAAAAATTTTTATAAAATTGGTCAATTCTATTCCGAAGAGTTTTGTTATTAACAATGTCATGAGAATTTCAGTGACAATGAACATCACTTCATTTACACAATATGTGCATAACATTACTGCCTTTCTTACTTCTTCTTCTTAAAGAACTTCTTTTTTTCGTAACTTACTTCTTCTTAAAGAACTTTTTCTTTTCTTAAAGAAAGCCAGTCCGCCTTATCTTCCTCGTCGTCTGTTTTAGTACTATTATTATCGTGGTTTTTCTACAGTCATTTGTTTTGTCCATACATTTTTGTCGACTAGCGTTAACGCCAAACGACTGTGACTTTGTCTACTTATCACGTGATCGAAGAAGCTACAAGAAGCCGTCTCGACGTACTAATTTCAGACGCCCATTGCACACCGGCTACTTTGCTCACTTTAGTTCTTGTACTGTCTATTTCACGCGCCCGATTGCGAGACAGCCATAGTACGTCGAATGAGATAGTTACGTGATAGAAAGAGACCACAACATTGCGTTTCGTGCGTGTTTGCGGAGGTGGAGCCAGGCGCTATTGCGAAAGGGGATTTTGATACACTTATTAATTGCGGCGATTTAAATCTTTGAATTGCGGCAAAAAATGTGGAACCGGACGCACCGCGGGCCGTCACAGTTGAAAAGAACCTAAAAAACTTACTTTTATTTTTATGTACATTCTACGCACTTTTTAACTCGCTGAGTCTAAAGGTGGGGTACTGACCGGCGTTACGGGGCGTAATGTAACGTGTTACACCGCGAGCATTCGTGCAGTCAGTACGTTGTGTTACGGGGAAACCAGCGAGCAACGAGCCGCTCGTTGCTCGCTTTGAGTGCTCCACCCGACTGTCGGTTTTTTGGCGAATCCTTTGAGTGTTACGCGGTTCGGTCAGTACGCTCTTGCAAGTCGTATCGATCGATCGATCGGAGACATGCGTACAAAGTTTTTATACTGTCCAGTAATCATTTGGTTTTTTAAAATTGCTACAAATGACAAACCACCACATACGCCTCTGTTTTTAAATAAGTTTGATGTCCAGTAATATTTTTACTTCTTCTTAATTTGGATGAAACAATAATTTAGTGGAATCAAAGATAAAACGCGTCCTCGCTGTCGGTCATCTTGAGTGAAGTAACGGCGAAAGCGGAGCACAGAGTTTTGACGAGCATGTTACGCCGATTTTAAAACACAGCGTAACATGCTCGATGCGTACACGCTCGATGCGAATGTTACATTACACCTCGTAACGTTGGTCAGTACCCACCTTTAGTGTAATCAAGTAATTTGCGTCGACACCGAGCATTCGGTTGGCATGCCACATTTGACGCCTGCTGAATATTTAGTATCGGGACACATCCGCTTAATTTACGTTGCCGAAAATTAGAATCTTTTATCGATTAAGATAAAAAATTCTAATTTTCGACAACGTAAACATGTAAGTAATATAAGACCGATAATAATGGATATAATATAAAGATTTAGCTGTCCATTTTTCAATGATGCAATTTACGTACGCACGTATCCAACACGTCGGTACAATATCTCGCTGCTCTCAGTGCTATAAAATGGGGATTAATAGTGCGTGGCGTTTCATATGGGCAGTGTTCCTGCATAATGCACCATACAGATTATTTTCAAGTAGCGCATTATAGTAAAGCAAATTAATCTGTCCTGCTACATAATTTCAATTCAAATACCTACCAATAAATATATATACCTACGAGACATTTTACACATCAC
Source organism: Coenonympha arcania (assembly GCA_036785405.1). Lineage (NCBI taxonomy): Eukaryota > Metazoa > Arthropoda > Insecta > Lepidoptera > Nymphalidae > Coenonympha > Coenonympha arcania. Next base: position 17,236,056 of record CM072062.1, read on the forward strand.
AATCTAGCCCCAAAGTAAGCGATAGCTTTTGTTATGGGTACTAGATGACTGCTAAATATACATACATACTAATATACGTCAATATAATATATTGAAAAACACCCAGACACTGGAAAACATTCATGCTCATCACACAAACATTTACCAGTAGTGGGAATCGAACCCACGACCTCCGGCGCAGACGGCAGGATCGCTACCACTACGCCATTCGGTCGTCATACCAATCATGCATACCAATACCAATACCAATAGCCATGCCAATAGGCATATCAATGCATGAGACGACCGAATCTCGCGACTGTAGTGGTCCTTGTAAAAATAAAAATAAATGCTTTTATCTTTTTTGCGAGTTAATATTTAATTTCTGCATGAAATTAATACCTAATGGGAAGACAAATTCGTAGGTACTTAATTTCACGCTTTTACGAATTGCATCATTAAATATCTACATTGTTAAGGTTCCGTGCCAAAATGTTCTATCTCGTTTCTCGAATTCTTATCGTCTTAAAAACTAAGTAAAATTTTTATATAAGTTATATGTGGATGTTACATAGGGGAATGTGCGTTTTGCAGTACCCAGACAAGCCGTCTAGGCATAAGGGTACAAAGAGGGTATTGTATGTACTTTAAGATTTAAGATATAAATAAATAATTCGTTAATTGAAGGATCTATAGTTACTAAGACTTTTCTAAAGTCCGTCTAGTAAAATTAATACTGTGTTGACGAATAAATGATTACTTTTTTATTTTTCTTCTAAAATTAGGAAACAGAAAATCTGCTTAATTCTGTTTTGAGTTCTATCTAAAAACTAGAAGGCACTTTAGTTTTATAATTTCTTCTTCCTATTTACTTGTTTTAAAACACAGATTCACAATGTAACCTTTCAATCAATGTGCTTTGTTTCTTGAAAACTTGCTTCAAAAAAGTGATTATACCATAAAGTCTAGCAACAAATTATTTTGAAAAGATGTGTGAATATGATAATCACTTCATTGTGTATTTGTATTTTGTACGGAACCCATGGTCCACAAATTTTCTTCGCACTTGGCCGGTTTTTATTGAACTGCTATTTCTGTACGTTACGAAGTTTTTAATAGAGCAAAAAATGGATATTTCGAATGCATTAAATGTGTTCCCACGACCTTGCATGCGTGCAATATTTTCCTGTCCACATATAACTATATCTATATTGTATATAACTTTAATATTATATAAGTATTATAATAATATTTTACTTATACTATTAAATTATTCACGTAAAGTGCAATGACCCAAACCCTCTTGTCTGCATTGGTGCTAGCATGAAGGACATAATTAAGCTCTAATCCCTCTATCGTGTGATAGGTGTTTACGAGTAATTACGCAATAATTACTTTGATGTTTTATTCATTTATGTATTTGAAAGGTTTGGTACATCGTTTCTTTAATATGTCTAGCGAGCCGTTAGCGCGTTTAATTCTTTTAAACGATCGCCATATTATGTCTGCGATGTACTCGTATTGAAATAGCATATCCGATGGACAAGTTGATCACGTCATTGGTCATAGACAATTTTCATACCTTTTTCTTTAGTTTCGTTCCGTATAATGGAACTAGCTGATGCCCGCGACTTCGTCCACGTGGGATAAAAACTATATCTTTTAAGTTGGACCAAGTGACAGATATTCACGAAGTTTGAACTAAATCGGTTCAGTAGTTTAGGAGTCCATCGCGGACAAACAACGTGACACGTGATTTATATATATTAATAGATAGATAGATAGATAGATAGATAAGATAAGATGAGCGATAGACAGGTCTATGACGATCGTATATAATAAGCGTATAAAACCGGCCAAATTGGAGTCGGACTCGCGTAAAACCAAAACGTTTTAAATACGTTTACCTAGACCTAACTTACAGGCCCTTACGGAGTGTCATACTCTACTGCCACGTTCAGGAAGCAGTATCGCACCGAGAAGAACGGGCAAGAAACTTGGCACTTGCTCTTTTTCAAAAATTAAGTACAGTAAACCAATCAATCAATTTATAATTTTCTTTAAAATAAAATTATATAAGCGTCTTGTGAGTAGACGCAATATAATACCTACACTTACTTATAAAAGTCTTTATCATTTAAGAAATCATTTATTGTGTAAAATTAACCCTTACTTAGACGTTTGTTGTATGAAGTTAAATAATTAATTATTTTATTCCGTTTTTTTTTGTATTTGCTGTTAGCGGCAACAACATCATCTGTAAGAATGACAACTGTCTAACTATTCTAGACATACTGCCTGGTGATTGACGAACATGCGAACAGAAGGACAGACGGAGTCTTAGTAATAGGGTCGCGTTTTTACATGTAATTTTAAAGCCAATAGCCTCCTGAAAGTTCGTTCAACACCTACTTAAAATTAACTTAAGGGCTTAGCACTTAATTATAATAACCCGATTAATTCTCTATCTCACCCACGCATTGAAACAGGAAGTAATGTTTTTTGTTGCAATCGTAAAATATGTCCTACATCCATCTGACTTCCGGGAGTGTCCACATTTCGTGATTACGCGGCATGTGAGTTGTGAACAGACCAAGGTGAACTATGTTCATTGAAGGTGTCTTTCCACCAGTCCCTATGCATGACAATTATTTCTCTACGGGGTAAATAGGGACAACCCTCCACCACCCATGGCCCAATCAACCTCGTGGTTATGGGGGCCGAAACGCGGGAGGGCGCCCGTTCGGCACTTGCTCTTGGCGTATTCCCGGGGCCTCCTTTTTCTTGACTCCCTACAAGTTGTTTTCTCTCACTCCTTGTTCCTATGGGCTCACATGGGCTCACTCTCCCCATTCTGAAGCAGAACGCTACGATGACGGACTCGCCTCGCGCCGTCGCTGTCCGCAGCATAAATTCTCTGTGTCACTCCAAGCCGCTTCGCCTCTTATGCCACGCGTGCGCGAACTCCCGTATAGCTTTCTCTACGGGTAAGAATAAAATATGTCGTATAGATTTGGCGCAGGTTAAGTTAGTACTTGACTGCAACTTCACCTGATGGTAAGTGATGATGCGGCTGAAGATGTTATCTTACAACTTGGAAGGGAGAAGTATAGTCACCCCTAACGGTTTTATCACGCCACTAGCCTCGGCCGAAGCCTTTCACCAGACCAGACCATGAAATGATAAAATTCTAGAGAGGCCTGTAGCGGGAATCGAATCCGCGACCTCCCCTCGAATCTGAGCGCGCGCCACTGCGCCAGGGAGTAGTTAAATCAATCAATTGTGTGTTTGATACAAAACTTAGCTTAGCAACGCAGCACATCTCTGGTGGACAAGCTCCCTTAAGTTAAAATATCGTGCATAAAAAAGCATCAAAAGTAACATGGTATGTTATCATGTTACGAATGGGCAAAGTACGTTAATTTCCTGTGTTTTAGTTTCAATCATTATTTTAATCAATGATAGGTCTGTTTTAGGGATTCTTACCAATGAGATACCATACCATATCGGAAATATCCACGGTTCCCATGAACCGATAACAAACCTCAGGATATGGGCATCCGAACGTTATACGGAAACTTTTTCGTGCAAGCAAACAGTAGCGCCATCTGTCAAAATTCTATAGGTGGCTGCTGGACGAACTACAGCGTGGCCTTACTGTTGGTGACAAAACAAGCATTTTTGGCACCGATAAACTGGCGATATTTTTTCGCGCCATCCGCCCTGTCATGGTATATGTCTGTTTTCCCATGGGATTTGTGAAAACCCGAAATCTTTGCCATAGTAGGGTAGGAAGGGGGAATGGCGTTCACTTAAGGCAAACATGGTGTATTTTTCAAATTATTTAATATAAAGCAAAATTAAGAAAAGTAACATAGTCTTTAACTATCGAGTAATCAACGATTTATCAAAATAGGCATATATCTTTGACATACTATTAGTAGAACAACGTTATAAAAAAAAACATGTTTGAGCGGCATTGCCCCTGACATTGGGTAATGGCGCTCAGGGTCCGGGTAGTGACGCTTTAGCATTTTTTTTTTCGAATATAAAAAATAAGATGCATTTAAATAAGAAATATTACTAAGATCAACCTTATACAATATAAATAGAGTCTACAATCATAAATTAGCATCAATCTTTTGTATGTACGATTAGCCTTTTTCAATTCAAAAAACACAATAAAGTCTTAGATGTCAAACAACTTCAATTATCATAACATAATATAAGACAATAAACTATTAAGGGATAAGACAAGTTAGAAATGGAAATATTTTATTTTGGAACACCCTGAAGATATAGCATGAGCCCACAATCCGCAGATGGTGCAGCAATACCACATCTCGTTATTTTTTCCAAATCTGCGACATTAAGTCCGTAGTTTAGCGAACCCAGCAACTTAACTTGTTCAGCAATTCCAGTTCCTTGCTGTTGGGTGAAAACGGGCTTGCGAACAAGTCTGGGGTGGTTCATGTTTTCATTTTTAGTCGATCTCTCAAGGTAGTAAATAGAATGTCATATTATTTTGCGTCTTTCCTTTTGCACATACCTCCTTCAATCGCAGTTTTACCAGACAGAAGGTCTTTTTCGGTCCAAGCCGCGTTAGCGGTGGTCCTTTAACGATTTCTTGCCATATCTACAACAATAAAAAAATTAATACACTACGGGGTAGTGACGTTCAGCTGAGCGGTATAACCCCAAACGGTCATTTGGTAATTAATTCAAAATTAAAAAAAATATCATGCACATTTACTGAAAATTGGTTGCAATATTACAAAACTGAATAGTTTTACTGTCAAAAAGTAAAACTAAAAGCTAAATAACTATTAAAGTTTTGGACTTACCCGCAAGAAACACGTAACCAAAAATTAGATCAGCGCGGCCGCAAACAAAGAAATGCACTTCACCATCGCATGACGCGAGCAGACTGCCCGTTTGCATCGCTGTCTGTTAGAGGATCCCTCCCCGCATGCTTCACGCGGCATGGCGTGTTACTATGTCGCATTTTGACAGAGTTATACAGGTAAGCGCCATTACCCAGTGGGCGCCATTCCCCCTCCCTACCCTAATTATAGCTATAGGTCGAGCGCTATAGGAAACATCCTTGCAAGTAAATAAAGGTTGGAAAAGGGAGCGGGACATACATAATTTTTTCTTGGAATGATAGGGATATGCTTCCATCTCCTCATAAGATATCTTGAAAATATGTGATAGTTTTTCATACTTTATAAGAAAACTTGTATTGATAAATATTATGACACTTTTGAAAAGAACAAGTTTTTTGCAGTTCTTCTCGTTACCTACCTTACCTGCTTTCCTAACCTGGCGGTAGAGTTTTGACTTTTCTTAAGAACCTATCATTTAGGCCTATGTGAAAAATAAAGATTTTCATTTTCTCGCGTTTTATGAAAATTTAAAGTCAGAATCCTATCCTTGTTTTATCTAAATTATTAAAATTTCAATAAGTATTCATCTTACATGAAATAGCTATATTCACCATAAAGTGCGAATGAATGAATGAATGAATGACGTTGTTAGTTGTCTGCGCACTGTAAGACTTAATTACTTATTTAATAAAATTCGAAAAAAAAACATCGAAATGTCGGAACCTTGCACTTGATCTCTTGTTTGTTTTTTTTTCGAGTTCGAGAATTCCAAAAATGTTCAGTGTTTTTCAATATTAAAAACAACAACAACAGGTGTATCAATAAAAATTAATTTATGAATGAAATTCGAAATAGGTTTTGCAGATATTGAAGTAAAAAATGTGACTTAACCTGATTGTGACTTATGTAAAAAAAATTGGTTGTCTGTAAAGTCGGTTTACTGACGATAGTTTAACGTGACAACCCTCGCTTGCACTTCAAGCTTTACAAGGAACGCCCAAAGCGAGGTAACGCGAGCGAGGTAACGCCGGATGAGTCATGTTTTTTTGTGCGTGCAGCCGGCTCTATCGATTTATAATAGTTGTCACGTCAAAAATGTTAAGTAATGTTTTAGGTTTATCCTAGATTTTTCAGGAAAATTGCGGTGGATATCGGTAGAGGAGTAATTATTGCCAGAGTGTGTGTGGATTATAGCCTATTTTATGCTATTATCACTATCTTTAAACTGTGCTATTATTATATTGAATGCCGCGCGTGCAGCGAGATATTGCGACTCCTCTAGGCTACTTTTGTGTATCCCAAAAAAATTAAAGTTCTAGCGGGTTTTGTAAATAACAGAAATACACGCAAACTAAGGCGAATAGCTATTTACAATATTATATGTGCTTGACTTAGTAAGCTAAACTGCTAAAAGAGGGTCTCTTTATAATTTTGACAAGAAATAAAGAAAAGGTTTCTTCATTCCCACGGGAACACCGCAGCGAAGCTCGGCTCAGCTAGTCTAACTTGAGAAGTAGGTACTTTCTAAGCAAATAATATTGTAAACGTACCAGGAAAATACTCCTGTAAAAATCACAGCCCGCTGTACCGGTATGATCTTGGTATGATCTCAATGATATAACATTATGAGATTAAATAAAAGGAGGTTGTGTAACTCAAGTTCAGTTCTGCGGTAGGCGCGGTCGTTGCCGCGTTTTCTTGAAAAAAAAAACAAGTAAATTTTACGCGCCGACGTATAGTTACTTGTTGTGTGTGTCTTTCGAATTTCGAAGTGCTGTGCATTTTTATTTGGAGTGTATCGTTCTATAAATTTTACCAGAACGGTGAGTTTATTAGGTTTACTTTTATACTTATTATTATTATTATTTTTAAATACTTATTGCACTGTAAAAATGTTTATCTACGCTCATTGCTTAAAGTTCGAATTATGAAATCGAAATGTGTCAAATAATTACCTACTTTATTCACAGACTTCTATAATTATTAAAAAGTTATTCATAATAACATCGCTCTACTATGGAAATATTTAAAGAAAGTTGTATAAAATCCATAACGATACACGGCTCTGGATTCGTGTATTTGTATCTGGGGTAATATTTTTTATGTAATATTTTTTTAAGTGAATCCACAGACAACATATAGTTGGTAGTCATTGCCGAGAGTATGGATGGGTGATGATTGACCATAGACAACAACACAATGTCTAACGTTCCGCGTAACGTTCCACCTGGGCCTGTGATTATGATTCCGATTACGATTACGACTACGATTACGATTACGATTATGATTACGATTACGATAACGATTATGACGTTATCTCGTAAATCTATCGTCCGTAAACCGAGTTTACAGACAACCAATTTTTTTTGTTACTTAGTCAAAACTTTGCGCTGAAAAATGTGTAGCAGTGAAACCTACTAAAGAAAATTTCACTCCACCTGACATCTTAGTAGTTGCAATGATTTACGACAAACGTTAGCAAGATTTTATGATTTGGATTTATGATAATAATATGAGCGTAGATAAAGTAGTGTATGAAACTCTACATAATTAGGTATTAAAAAACTCGTGTGATCCTATTAAAAAACTCGCCTGCGGCTCGTTTTTTAAACTCACACTCGTGTTTTAATACCCCCCATTATGTAACCGTTACATAAACTACTAATATAAATTAAAACTAGGTACTACACCACACAATAATTTTATAAAACGATTGCAAATAATAAAAAATAAGTGAATACTATATTTTTGCAATTATAATTTTAAAAAAGGATAATAAATTAAGAGAATGTTGTCAGTATAAATCTCTAAGTTTTGGTTGAAATGATACAAAAATGTACTAATATATATCCCACCAATGTTGGGTTTTATTTTCATTAAACATTTTCATGTAAAATATTGCCAAGACTAATTTTCAAAATATTATCAGGTATCATAATTATTGTAGAACCAAGTTTCTAGCTCTACAAACTCTACATCTTAGTCAAAACATGTGGCGTGGCCTTATAAGAGAGGAAGATTTAATAATTTAGATTTGTTTTATATTAATCGCAGCATATCTATATAAATAGCAATATTAATGTTTATTTATAAAATAATCGAAGTCAGGAATCATTCTTGTCGTCAAGTCAATTTGGCATTGCGGAATGCAATGACTGGTTTTTTTCAATGAAATAATTGAAATAACATTATTATGTGTTGCTAGGAAAATATAAAAAATTGGTTGCCTGTAAAGTCGGTTTACTGACGATAGTTGAGCGTGACAACGTCTTCTTTGTCGCTCGTTCCGCGCTCGCGAGGTAACGCCGGTAACGCCGCATGAGCGAGGTAACGCCGGATGAGTCATGTTTTTTCGTGCGTGCAACCGGCTCTAACGATTTATAAGACGTTGTCACGTCAAAATATGCTCTATAGCGCAGCGGTCCAAACATCTGGATATATTCGAAAAAATGATTTGTATCTAGTAGGTTGTGGTCTTTGGTCCACAAAATTTTATTGAAAATATAACAAAATCGACTGTCTAATTTTTTTACCTAAAGAATATTTTGACCCAATGGTTAAAATATTGGTCAAAATGTTTACGACGCAATAAAAAAATTAAATTTACGTAATAATACATAATATTATATTGACCTCGGTATTGAAAAAATAGGGAACAAGAAAATTTAATCTTTACTCTGAAAAAACACATCAATCCATTGAAGTCGAATGTATACAGTATTTGCGTGCATAACAAAAAATTATAATTTGTATGTTTATCGCCATAAATAGGTACAATGTACATCAAACATCAAAGCTCGTAGCGCGTAGCAACGTCCTTGTAGACCCCTCTACGCAAGGACATGTAGCGCGTAGCACTACAACCCACGATACGAGTACGATTACGACGCTACTTACGATATATTTATTTATCGTTGCTCTAACTGATACATGCTTTGCAAGTTTTTATTTCAAATTTTCTCGCAATTTTGGGTTAAGTAAGTCTCGTGGAAACTGTCGATTTTCCTGGCATAAAAAGCAGGTAATGTGAAGAGAGAATAGGTAGATAATAATCACAGTTAAGTGATAGGTAATTAATAAAAGAAAAAATAACAAGTGCTTAGCACGTAAGCATAGAGCCTCGTAATAATGTTGAATGTTTATTAGCAGCTATTAATTAGCCCTAAATTACTCCAACAAATATTCTGAATAACAAATTAATTATGTAGACAACTAACAACATTCCTATCTTTAATAAAAAATTGTCGTTTCATTATATAGGTAAAAAAGTGACTGCTATAGATATTTCAATCCACGAAGACGCGCCCCACTGTGTCAAAATCACTTATGTTTTATTCGATTCGTATGGAGTTTGACAGAGTGGGGCGCGTCATCGTGGATTAAAATATCTATACGTATTATTTTTGTTTGTTTATTTTTTTTTATTCTTAAGTTATAGGAAGAAGAATATCTTACACTGCCGGACCGGAAACAACCGGAAAGTGCAATCAAATACTACATGACTACTACAGATATAGTAAACTTTATCTTATAATGACAATCTTGAACCTTCCTAAGTTCACTTGCCCCGTCACCGTCGCGGACTCTTGTTGTGAATAGCGGGGAGAGTTTGCTCGGTACCCAGCTCCAGAAAGGGGAAAATAACATGGAAGCAGCAGCTCGCTTCCCCTGCCCTTCTCCAATGGCTCACGCACTTACCGTTCGCCTTTACTTGCGGTACAAACTTACGTCACGCAGGTCTCAACTCATCGCGCACAATCTTTTAATCTGTGGCGCACAAGTAGTACAATCGAATCGTAATTATGTCGTATGTCTGCGGTTGGCGCCTCTCTAGACGTGTGACGTCTCTTCTCTTTCTACGATCGCTGACGCCTTGAAAACAAAAAAAGCATAGGAAACGGCGATCAACATATCGAACGGATACGTTATTCCCTTACCTACATTTAGTTTTCGAAGCTTAATTGAAAAAAAACTGATTACCATAGCTAGATTTGCAGGACCCAGAGAATAGAACCACGAACCACAAGTCTACAAATACGATAGACTTACGTATTGTAGATTTTTTTTTTTAATTTATTTTACGGCCCTGTATTGTAGACTTACTTGGTCAGTAGTATAGAGATAAAAGAACTAAGGAGGCACCCCATTCATTCACTCCAGCCTTGCGTGTCATGTTGTTGTGTTTGAGTTGAGCCAAAGATTTGCTGTCAAATGTTAGTGTGACGTCATCTTATGCGCCACTGTACACATTAAAAATAGTCACTCTAATTTTGTAGACGGAGACTGTCCATATTTTTTCCTAGGTCTATGTGGTCAGTAGCGACGTTATTAAAAATTAATGGTTAATTATTATTAGGATTTTTTGAGGAAAATTGATGAACATTGAGACAGCTCCATTTTTTATAGTAAATATTAAATTATTGTAAATGGAGTGCAATTCGTGTTCACTCACCAACGAGGTCAATGTCGGTGAAGTATGAAAAGTGGTGTTAACCCATTTTGGAGCCTATCTCCAGTGTACAAGCGCTACTATCGGTTGAGCGGACGCGCTCTAAGGATGAGGATTCAGATCTAGGTTAGTACTAAAACTGGGGTTGGCACTTTAGAGTTTATCTTCTTATCTTCTAGCTTAATCGTGTTATTAGCTTCATTAAAGCAGAGTGGTTAGCGATCTATTTTAATTTTTATATTTTGATCATATTAATTCACGATTTGGTCTACTTGAGGACAAGACGGTCTTCATTTTTGGAACGAAGTTCCTTATCGCGCGTTGCGAAAGGGGGTTAGACGGAAAAAAATCATAAGAAAAGTTGTAACGACACTTTTTGCTATAGTAAGCAAAAAGTATCGTTACAAGTAAAAAAAAAAAGTAAAGTAGTAAGTATAGTAGTAGTATTTTAAGTCGTGCGGTGTGCGCATGTTTCTCTGTCTGTCTCTCTCTCTCTTATAGAAAGCAAGCCAGATATTCTTCGTTCCATCCGGACACCTCTCAAGTTTTTTTATTACGAGGAGGAAATCTCCACTGAGATATCCAATTGGATTATATGGGATTTTTACCCACTATAACCCACTATAAAACAATAAATAGGTAGGTATCACTTGCTTTTACAGTAAAAAAACAACGGAATATCTAGCAAGGGTGTTCGCCGCAATGTTCTGAAATACTTAGGTTCTAGTGCTCGTTACATGAAAAAATGATTGTGAAAGTGCTCGTAAAGTACCTATTAGATTGTAAGCAGATAGTTAATGGTCGTAATTAATTTAGGAGTTTTGAAGTGGAAACACACAAAAAGTTTATTGTTTTATGAAAACTTGTACTTAAATGTAATATTTAGTCTCTCTGTTTATATATTTTTTATCTTAAATGGCAAACCATCCTTAAAAACATCGGAATAGATGTAGTTTGTGCTCTAAAGTCGTACATAAAAAACTTACTATCCCATGCAAAGAAAGGTTTCCACGCAGTATTTTAAAACCTAAATCTAGTAACCTTCTTCAGTAACAGCCCTAGAAAGGAACGCAAGGACCTCTGCGAAAATAATACCTAAGTACTTACCTAAGTATGATTCATTGATCGAGCATCGAAGTTTTTTCACGCCAATTATTTCATATTTTAATGAATGGAATCTTTTAACGGTTATTAATTTATGCGAATTATTATTGACAATAATTACAAACGTAAACTGCGCGGGATGGCCTTACAAAAAACTTGGTGATTTGTCTCGATTTGAAATTGTTTATTTAGCTATTTTCGCTAGTGACTAAAGTAACCAGCTGTAAGGCGCACGCTATGTAGTTGACAACGATCGTGTAGATCTAAAAAACTCAATTGCATTTGTGCAGTGAAACTGAAATATTTAAAATTAGCAGGTGTTAAATATTCTGTGCTGTTTTTCTCACGTCCGTCGTCGGAAAAATATAGTGTATTATTTATAGTTTGTGCTTTGCAGGGTTTATTGAGAGACGAGTGGTTAAGTAAGTTCTTTTGATTTCGTTTTAACTTTGTACTATTCTAAAGTAGTAAGGGTGGGAAACCGTGGGGAAACCTTAATATATCATTTGGGGTAATTATATTAACTTAGAACTATTATTTTGAATTAACTATGTAGATTTTTTTATTCTATATAAGTTAGTAGGTACTTGACTGCGATCTCACCTGATGGTAAGTGATGATGCAGTCTAAGATGTTATCTTACTAACTTGGAAGGGTAAGTAAATTTACCCCCAACGGTTTCTACACAGCATCGCACCAGAACGCTAAATCGCTTGGTGGTGCGTCTTAGGGTGTTAACTAACCACGGCCGAAGCCTTCCACCAGACCAGACCTGAGCCAATTTAGAAATTATAAAATCCCAAAGTCGCCCGTGGCGGGAATCGAACCCACGACCTCCCCCTCGAATCCGAGCGCGCAACAAACGATTGATGAAAGGATAGTGTGGAATGGAATGTGCTTTTTTATTTATTTTTTGTGTGTATATTGCGCTTAGTTTAGGTCCTTCTCATGTAATGGTAGTTAAGAAAAAAATCTCCCCTAGTCCATACTGAACTAAGACAATATTATGTCATTTGACGAAAAATATGCGTCGCTTATAAAAGATGTAAGAAGTATATATATGTACCTATGCTCTACCTAATAAATAACCTAGAGTACCTAGATTGTATAGGCGTATTTATGCTTCAGTTAGATTTTACACCAATAAATATGTTATTTATCAAAATACAATCTAATAGTTATCTATCTAATTCTATCTGAATCCTTGAACGCCGTGAGATGTAGCGTGGCCATATACAGTGCAAGACACATAAAGTCGTACATATATCGTTATCTACATACATTCATTGCTTTTATACGTAATTTATGCTGATATTATAACGTTAAATTCCTCATGTCACATTGCAGAATGTGATCCAGATATCTTTGTCCAATAAAGGTATCTAGTGACACATTGCATTGTAAGAAAATCTTTAATGTTTTCTGCGTCCTGTTTGCCTGCTATAGGAGTACCCATAATCATATTTCTACATCACTATAACGATTTGAAAACTTAAATAGGTATATGGGAATGAGATTCGTTATTAGTAAGTCACGTGACCAACGTATCAAACGGCCCAAGATGGCGAGCTAATTATTTTGTGTACTTCCGTGATATGGCATCAGAGGGGTATTTTGTGAAGAAAACGACCCCAAAATGTTATGCATCAGAGTTGCCAGTTTGGGATTTTGCAACTTTTTGAGTGTAAAAAGCGGGATTCTTTCGTCGAAAGCGGGACATAGTAAAAATTTATATAATCAGATTTTTTTTTTGAATTCAAATTACGTGAGAGAAGTGGCATCCTTATGTGGTTGATGTCCAGCGTACTCGTACGAAACGCTTTTCTTCTACGTTTCTGATACGAACCGCTAAGGTGTGGAACACCCTTCCAGCTTCCGTGTTCCCAGCCAAATACAATCTAGGTGCCTTCAAAAGAAGAGTGAATAGGCATTTTCTAGGCAAGCGCGCTCCATCCTAGACCTCATCATTTCTGTTCATCAGACTTGATTGTAGTCAAGCGCAAGCCTATCAATTATAAAAAAAAAACGTTTAAGTGACGATGGATGGCGAAATAGCCGTAGAAAATGTATGTCAATAAAAAAATTATATTTTAAATCAAATTTGCCCTATCGTTGCATAGTGAAGTGTGGTGAAGTCTTATTGTTCTTCTGAATGAGTACATAGTACCTACCTATGAAACAAAGTCGCTTCCCGCTCTCTGTCCCTATGTTTGCTTAGATCTTTAAAAATACGCAACGGATTTTAATGCGGTTTCTTTTAATAGATAAAATGATTCAAGAGGCAAGTTTATGTGTATAATACATTACACGCGGGCGAAGCTGCAGGCGTCTGCTAGTAAAAATAAAAACAAATCATATCAAGAAAAGTTTTATTCATTATAAAAATATGCGTTTCAAGTTGAAACTTTCAAAATTAGTCTGTGAAGTGAGTGTTACAAATTGCTACTTGTGAGTTATCCCCGAAAAGCGGGACTGAACCGGTCCCGCGCGGGACATTTAATTTTACTTTAAAAATCGGGACGTCCCGCTGCGCAAAATCGTACTCACACGAGCCTAGTGTACTGAAGCGCACTGTAGCGCACCTAATTATGAACTTATGTTGTGTTTGTTTTAATTAACTCTAAGATAATATGATATGTATTGCGTAACATTAATGCAACATACGTAATTAGGTATTGTTATACAGGATGATTTAGGTAGAAAATATTGAAGAATTTTCATCTAACACCCAAGTTATCAAGACTTAATAACCTACCCTTTAAATTATACGTACATATTATTAATTGTTCATGGTTTTGTAATTTTTATATTGTAGGTACGCGTGTGTAACCACGCTATTCAAAACCAAATATTTCAATTAGCTATCAATTTATTATTGGCAAATTAATTATATTTATAAAATTAATATAGATTACTTTATAAGGATCTTTTGTAACTTTTGCATGCCTTAAAAAGGTAGAAACATTGATACCCTTGTAATTGCAATACCATCTGTATTTGACATGTTTTTGACGTGACAACGTCTTATAAATCGATAGAGCCGGCTGCACGCACAAAAAACATGACTTATCCGGCGTTACCTCGCTCATGCGGCGTTACCTCGCTCTGAGGCGTTCCATGTAAGGCTTGAAGTGCAAGCGAGAGTTGTCACGTTCAACTATCGTCAGTAAACCGACTTTACAGACAACCAATTTTTTACGCAAATAAACTGATTGATTGATTGATTGAAATATTGGGAGGAGTTTAGCAGCCAACGCTAGTAAAGTGCAGCTTTAAGGTCTTCACATACTTTTGAGATCTTTCTCTGAAGCATGCAGGTTTCCTCATATTATGGTTACTTTAACTGGAGGAGGACGGAGGATAGTTTGGTTTAAGTGTCCAGATAAAGAAATTAGTCCGAGATTTAGGAGTGAGTTTGGGAGTTACTAACTTTAAACTTGATTACTTGATGTATATAAACATGTGAAGATGATACTGGCATTTCCGCAATTTTACTACCATAAGCCTGTTATCTTATTAGCTTAAAAATTGCGAAAAACTATAAAAAAAATGAATTTCGCGGGAACACTCGTATCATATATAAAGCATATTTATAAACCTTTAATATAAAGGGAAAAATTTTAGAGGCGAGGTCGGACGAACAACCGGGCTATAACTGCTAAAACTTACAACCTACGTATAATAATGGATCATTCAAATCAACACTGCAATGCAAATCAATCAACAAAGATTGGTAGGTACTTAACTGCAAACAACATCAAAATTACGGTTACGTTCACCGTAAATAGTCTGCGAAGGCTAGATGACAATCTCCCTTGTTCACTTAGGCCCACTTGCGCCAACCCGCCGGGTTAGTGTGTTAACTCTGAGTTAACACACTAACCCAACGTAAGTTTTTAAAATTGTCCATTTTTCAATGAGAGACGTTGATTTTAGGGTTTCCCCCATTTCGCGCAAGTGGACATAGGTATATTTTATTTTATTTTTTATAAATAATATAAAACAAGTTATAAATGTTACAAACAATTAAGTTCTTAAATACTAAGTTTTAATTCTAATTATAACTCTAATATAATCGCACATATAAAATAGAAGTTTTGAAAAATAAGCAAAAATGCGTGACGCTAAAAACAATATACTTTTATAAGCTAAAAGTATATATAAGGTGCCTCTCTTATTTGCTATTCTAAATTCTAATTATTGGCATAGGTACAGTTTGAAATACGAATTTATAACATGTTCCCAAAGGAGTTTTGCATAGGTACAAAGAATATGCTAAAAATATCTTCTGATTCAGGGTTACTTTAGGCACAATAGTAAGAGTATCCGCTGCTGCCGTTTACTCACAATTTGCTTAAATAATCTTTCGTTTTATTTACAAGAAAATCATAATTTTTAAAACGGACAAGTGCCGAATTTCTTGCTCATTCTTTTCGGTGCAAATCTGCTTTTAGACCGTGGTGGTAGAGACTAACATTTGAAGTGCTTGGGCCTATGTTATAAAATTTAAAAATTTTGATTTGATTTTCTTAATAATTACTTAGTTCTGAGTGTTTGTATTTTTGAACTTAAATTACTTGTGATTTAGCATGGAGAGTTTGTAACTATAAAAGAGAAAAAAAAAACAGTTCTGTCCTCGTCTAAGTATAATTTACATAGTGTTGTAAACAGTATGCAAAATAGAATGTTCATTTATTCGTGGGAAGCATGTTACCTGAGTTTATTACCTGACTGCCTGTCGGCTTGTCTGCTTGATCACTGACCTCTACGATTGTTTATGCGTGTCTATAGTTTTTAGCGAATGAGTACCATATCTGATCACGTGATCTTTCTGCCATTTGACTTATAGTGATGATAACATCAATTCCCCTCAGCAGCAAGATACAACTTTTATACCCCCGATTAGGTATATCCTCAGCCAAGGGATAAAATTATTTTTTCCACCGGCAAAAGCACGACTGGCAAGAACATGTATTTCGATCGTTTATCCACTGGAGATATCTCCACCTGTGCACTCGCCACTCAAAGAGTGAATAAAAGTATGCAAGGGAAAAAACATTTCATCCTCCACCCGCGGATCAATCGGCTAGCACTTGCTAACGTGCTAACTAATGCTTCGTGCAGAACGAAATAGATTGGCCTTTGCCCGTTGATCGAGCAGACGACGTCAAAGCATCGTATAATATTGCATTGCAATATCATACGATACACTGCACTGCACTCATCATCCTGAGACATCAGTGGTGTCATATTTATGCCCAGTAATCACATCGTCAGCGTAGAGCCCTTCAAACCGAAACCCAGGAATACATTACTGCTTCACGGCACAATAACTAACATCTGATACCTACCCGGACGAACTCTGCAAGAAGAGTTCTACCGCCATTAAAATTTCATATTGATCTCAAGCCAGAAATAATCTCGTTATTGATGACGTCCGACGTTCCGGTGTCGCATGCGGTGCACAAACAGTCGTAGTCGATCAAAATGACCAAGTCGCAGCACCATCCTACTAGGCATCCTTGATCCTACTACTACTAGGCATCCAACTAAGCAGGCACCATCCAACTATCCTACTACTACTAGGCATCCAACTAAGCAGGCACCATCCAACTATCCTACTACTACTAGGCATCCAACTAAGCAGGCACCATCCAACTATCCTACTACTACTAGACATCCAACTAAGCAGGCACCATCCAACTATCCTACTACTACTAGGCATCCAACTAAGCAGGCACCATCCATAACTATCCTACTACTACTAGACATCCAACTAAGCAGGCACCATCCAACTATCCTACTACTACTAGGCATCCAACTAAGCAGGCACCATCCAACTATCCTACTACTACTAGGCATCCTACTACAACCATCATCGTAGGCACCATCCTACTTTAGGAATATACCGATGAACAGGCATGTAAAGTCGCAAAACATGCTAGTTTTATCACGATAATTTCGTTCACGCCAAGGAAATGTTATTGATTAGGAGTCACAAACGCATACGGCTCCGAAAAGTCCGCGCACCTCTTCGTGTCTAAGATTTGAAACGTGAGATTGGACCCCCAAATCTGAGGCCGAGGTCTAACCACCGGGATATCAACTTACTCTGGCGGCAGTGAAACATTGCCGGCCTTGCTGCGGCACGTGCCAGAAACTGCGTGGATGTGTAACTTTACGTTTATTGACGAAGTACTCGTATAATACGTAGCAGTTAAGTTGACCCAAAATGGCAGCCGTCAACGCAGCCACATCTCCTGGCGCCTCACCTTACGCGCTTCTCCTCGCGACTCCTTCATACCGCCCGAGAGTTGACAACTTGAATCTTGTCATCCGAAAATGTGTTCTGCACAGGGTTAAACTTATATGCCGCCTACTACAGTTTGTTCTGAAAATTGTTTTTGTAATTTCAATAAAAACCTCTATGCTGAAAATCATTGCCCTATAAATGTGTAGTTCAATTAAAATAAATATTTTTGACGTGATACGTGCAACGCACATGAAAAATAGTAACGGTCCGCGTAACGTTCCACCTGAGCCTGCAGTGCGTGCAAGCGAGCGCGCGCAACAAGCGATAGAGAGGCACGATAAAACAAACGATAGAGAGGCCAATTATGACGTTATCACGTAAATCTATCAACCGTAAACCGACTTTACAGACAACCAATTTTTTTAATCGATCAGTCTTTGTAACAATAGTCGTCCAGAAGAGGAGTAGGTATTTTCAAAAGCTAGAAGTAAACTTGTTTCAAGCTGTGGTTTCAAGTTCCAAAAATTTATCATTTCCCTAACAATTTTTAATGATCGATGATTACAAAAGTTTAATATTCGTGACATTAGAGAAAATGTCGCGAGTGTAAGAAAATTAGAATTTGTGCGCGAGATAATTGGCAGAAAACTATGAAATGTACCTATTTGATTTAAAGTTCAAACTGAACTTTGGATTTCGACCCGGATTTCACGATGTTCGATAAAGGAATTTATTGTTACCTGATATTATTTGCATCACAAATGTGTCACGATCTTTATCCTAACACTTTATGGCCCGGCAGACGTTGTTTTGCATCTTCGACGATTTTAATAATAATAATTAGTGTTAATGAGGCTATTAATCGCGGGGAAAGTCTCGAAGGAATTTTTGTACTCTTTGACTCCCGGGCCCTGGAATCTTCATAGAAAACGGGACAAATATATAAATCTAATAAAGAGGCATACTTGCGACGACGCTTTGAATTTTACTCTAGTCATGGAATTATAACTTAGAACCTTACTTAGTTATGCAAATTGTGGTAAACCGGAAGAACCTTTGCAGACTTATTTGCTTGGGGA
This sequence comes from Coenonympha arcania, assembly GCA_036785405.1. NCBI lineage: Eukaryota > Metazoa > Arthropoda > Insecta > Lepidoptera > Nymphalidae > Coenonympha > Coenonympha arcania. Next base: position 17,254,806 of record CM072062.1, read on the forward strand.
TCTAGCTTATCAATAACGCATACATAATTGATGTTATGATTTATAATTAATCGATAAGCAATTACGGATGCAATGAGGCCATGACCACACTCAAGACTTCAAGATCCCGCGGCAATTTGCAAATCAGCATCACTGCATAATGATTGCAAGTTGGAGCTTCCGCAAACGAACTACTTAGTTATGACAAGTTGATTTCAAAATTTTACACAAAAAAACTTATCTCTTATTTTCACTAATTACTAGGCAACCATGCTTGTAACGCCATTAATACTGGCTGCATGTTAACCAGGCTAGCAACCAGGCTAGTTCAATGCGCAAAAAATGTGTCTGTCTGCCTAGGCGGTGAAATGTTTCGGAGAATCTTTCGGCATAATTTGAAAGAACTCACCTCAAAACAATCACCTTTCACCATCACCTTTCATCATCATCATCTTTATAAGGGTTTGTCGTGATCAGTTGTTAGGTATACAGTTTGCATCGGAACGCTAAATCACTTTATTACAAATGTTTATGGTACATTGATAACCAGCCGCCACCTCCCATAAATAAATAATCCTTTATTTGCCAAATTGTGGGTACACAACAAGAGACAGACAGATTACCATGACCATGAGACAGATTTTTTCAAAATTCGCCCACAAGACGGTTGGATAACGAATGAAAGTTACTCCCTACCTCAGAAGTTAGAAGTAAAAATTTTGCTTGTACCTATACTCCGACTTTTAATTCGATGCAGTAAAATGACGTTTAGTATCTTAGTAAAATAAATCTCCTATATTTCACTTTTATAGATAGTTTTTACCACCAACCTCGACTGTAGTTAACTTTAAACCCCGCCGGGAACGAATTTTCCAAAAACCTTTCCGCAGTGGTTAGATTTATCTTATTGATGCATACATGCGCCTGCCAGCCTTGTGCGAAATCAAAGTCATATGTTACGAGTTTGTTAGTAATAATAATAATACCTTAGTCGATTTAGAATTCTAACCACACAAGTCTCACGAACTTACTAACATTGACCTAATGGTAGTATTTCGTAAGATACGGTACACCAGGCTCTGCTAGACACAACCACTTACTCTTAGTTAATCTTTGTGCTCGACTAAAATAGGTTTACTAGTAAACCAAAATCAATCATGTATTTTCAATTTACCGTTCAGTCATAAATTCATCATGGGAAAGATTTACAAGTAAGCCCAACAAATTAAGATTTTTAGTACCTAGGTAAGAAATTATTTTGGAATCTTATAGAGTTAATTATTAATCATCTCTTTTTATGGCGCCAAGTATTTTACGTAAAAAAATCCTATACGTGTTATATTTAGTCCTTGGGCAGAACTATGTATTTTAGTTTGCTGAGCGCGTACATGACATTTTTTTAGTTTCAAGGTAAATTACAAACTAACAATAATGTACACTAGACTTAGTAAAAAATACTATACTTAAGTTACTCAGGTTCAGGGTTTATGCGGAAGCAAACAAATTAAAACAGTTTTAGATGTCTATGATAATAATTATTTTGTAGAGTTATGTACTATTTTATAGTGGTCCGGGTAATTTTTTGTTTACCTACTCCATTTCAGCGATAAAATCTTCTAAGCTATAATTATATATTTAACTTGTTAGCACATTTCCGTACATTAATATCATTATTAGGTACATAATATTATACTTATAAAGAAATAACCAACAATAAATATTTCCTTACTTGTTTACTTTGGCCGTAACTTATGATAACGTTCAAAGTTGATTGTTTTGGGTCTCTAGACCTCAATATTAATTTCAAATGAATCAGTCTTCCTTAAAAAAAAAAGGCTTAGATGCATCTAACTTCCTTGATAGTTGATACCTAAACTAGTTTTTTTGATGGTCGAGATAAATTTGGAGTCGTGCAAGGATACATTTTAGGCCCCATTCTGTTCATAGATTACATCGAAGATGACGTTAGTTTCATCCGTATCGGGAAACGTAATTCTATAAAAAAACTTGATGTTCTTTTTTGTTTCAGATAGTACAGCCAAATTAAAATAGAGCATGAGCACATAGAGAGAACAGACTAAAGAAAACAAAATGGCGCCACAAGAACGAACTCCTTGTTGCGAAGAAGATTCCCGCCAAAACGCACCCATAGATAACAACTTGTCAAACATAGACCTAAGCGGGAGTTTCGTCAACAAAGGATTCACTAAGGATACCAATGACAGTACAGAAAGTGTTGCCAGTACAAGAAAAGTCACAGACGATGAAGAAAAAAAGAAGAAAGCCACGGATTTCGACGATTTGTTGCCATATGTGGGGGAGTTTGGGTTGTATCAAAAGATATTGTTTTTGTTAATGATACCGTTCGCGTTCTTTGTGGCATTTGTGTACTTCTCGCAAATATTCATGACGATCGTGCCGGAGCAGCACTGGTGTTGGATACCGGAACTTGCCAACTTGACGGTAGAAGAGAGGTGAGTTTCACTAATGATCACACAAACAAACACACCATTTCCTTTTGAAATGATGCGCCTTTGGGAAGTAGATTGAAACTGAAAAGTTTTCTACTAGATTCGGTCTTAGCACTTAATTACAGTCAAACCTGAGTGAGAATTGAGTAGGTAAGCGAGAAAACTCTATTAGTGAAAGTATTTGCCAGATCCCGTCATTTTGTCCTTCTAACTCTGAAACTCGGGTTAGTGAAAACCTCTAGAGAAAAAGAGATCTTGATCCTTGAACTCTCACTTAACCAGGTTCGACAGTAGTATCGGAATTTTCGGGTGAAGTACAACACACAAAGCGTTATTGATTAATAATTAGTTCATGGGGTTATTCGCTAATTCTGCGATCATCAATCTTTATTTTTAACCGACTTCAAAAAAAAGGAGGAGGTTCTCAATTCGTCGGAATCTTTTTTTTTTTTTTTTTTTTTTTTTTTTATGTATGTTCCCCGATTACTCGAAGATGCGTGGACCAATTTCGAAAATTCTTTTTTTGTTTGATAGGGTATAGTTCATAGATGGTCCCATAGTCATCAAGTCGGGATCTGATGATGGGATCCTGGAGAAATCGAGGGAACTCTTCAAATTTTATAAGCACACTTGAAGTGATTTGGGTATTGTTTGAAAGAGTAATTTTTTCCAGGTAGTCTTATGGTCATCAGGTCGGGATCTGATGATGGGATCTTGGTAAAATCGAGGGAACTCTTCAAATTTTGCTAGTATACTTGAAGCGATTTAGGTATTTTTTATAGTTACTATTGCATTTCCTTGCAGTCATCAAGTATTGACTGTATTCATCAAGTCAGGATCTGATGATGGGATCTTGGAGAAATTGAGGGAACTCTTCAGATTTTTAGAAGCATACTTCAAGCGATGTGGGCATTTTTTCCAGTGCCTTGCGCATTAGTTATTTTCCACTAAAATGTATAAAATAAAATGGAAAACTCTTTCCAAAAAACCAACTTCAAATGCCACTACAAAGAATGAAATAATTTTTAATGTACACCAATTCGAAGTCGGGCAATGTTTAGTTCATTCAATAATAGTCTTTCGTATTGTTGATAATTTTGTCGTTTCTTTGCACATCAAGTTTTATAATAAGAAGGACTATTAATGATTGAACAAAACATTGCCCGACTTCGAATTGGTGTACATTAAAAATTATTTCATTCTTTGTAGTGGCATTTGAAGTTGGTTTTTTGGAAAGAGTTTTCCATTATTACATAATATAGACCTAGTTAACTCATAGGCACTTATGAATAGTCAATACGATTTTTGTGATGTAATATGTATTTCGTGATAAATATAAGACGACTAAGTTTACGAGGGTTCTAACGTGGACTGCATTGAGAAGACACAAACACAGCCGGGTCTTCTTTTCCGTTATTAACATTTTACTTTTCTCTAACAATAGCTCTTAAAACTAATTGAGCTAATATACTTAATAACAGTAGTTCCCTATCACTCTCAAGGAATTTATTCATGCAAAATATAAAATTCTCGTGTCAATTTTTGTAACCAAACTCCTCCAAAACGGCTCAAGCAATTGTTATGAAATTTTCTGTGTACCTTCGTTAGGTTTGAGAGTAGGTTGTAAGCTATTTTTTATAATGTGCCTCACAGCAAAACAACGTTTGCTGGATCAGCTAATAATATATAAATAGTTGTACCACAATGCGTCATCGTAGTCTATGATCGTCTACTTGAAATGCAAGTAAAACACTTATTACAAGCGAAGGGAGGTCATACCTACTCGTAATATAATGGTCGGAGCAGGCTAGTCGACAAAACAATCGGCGCGGCTAAACTGAAATGATTAAAAAACCAAGGTCCGATAAATAATTTGCTAGTACACAAGGTCCTTCCTGATTCATACAAATTCTTTGAACGCTACTTTGGGACCCCAAAACTTGGGCAAATGTGGCTGAAAATCTTATAACATAGGCCTAACTTACAGTCTCTATTTAAAAGTCAAAACTCCACCGTCAAAGATCAGAAAGCAAGTTTGCAGCAAAAAAAACTGACAAGAAACTGAGCAATTACTCTTTTCAAAATGTGATGATAAATTAATGTTTTTTTTTATAATATCTTGTGAGTTCTGAGCAGACGGAAGTGTATCCATGTCAGTTCAAGAATCTTAAAATAAAATTAATAAATAAATAAATAAATATATACCAGGACATTACACACATCGCAATCTAGCCCCAAAGTAAGCGACAGCTTGAGTTATGGGTACTAGATAACTAATAAATATACATACATACTAATATTCTTAAATATTATGTATTGAAAAACACCCAGACACTGGAAAACATTCATGCTCATCACACAAACATTTACGAGTAGTGGGAATCGAACCCACGACCTCCGACGCAGACGGCAGGTTTGCTGCCGCTACGCCATTCGGTCGTCCAGTTAGCTAAGCATGTATAACTTTTGAAGACACTATTCTGGCGTCTATACGTCGAAAGTCGTGGGTTCGATTCCCACGACTGGTAAATGTATATGTGATGAGCATGAATCTTTTCAGTGTCAGCGTGTTTTCCAATTTATGTGTATAAAATTTTGTATATATCAGTTAACAAGTACCCATACCACAAGCTATCTCTTACTTTGGGGTTAGACTCCGATGTGTGTATAAAAAAACTTATTTCCGTCAAGTTCTTTAAACTGAGAGACGTCCGCTACCAGTCGCGGCCTCTGAACGAATTCAACGACCTCTACTGGTTCAACCTTAACTGTTCAAGTTCAGATCGCTACGACAACGTAACTGTTACCTAAGAATACCCAATTGTTCGCGTTATGCAATTTTACTCGGTTTTTTGTTGCTCGAGCGCTACCTACGTGAAAGAATCGCTGTTCGCTAAAACCGGACAAGTTGGAGTGAGACTCGCGTACCGAGGGTTCCGTACTGCGGGTCTAGACAAAGTCACAGTCGTTTGGCGTTAACGCTAGTCGACAAAAATGTATGGACAAAACAAATGACGGTAGAAAAACCACGATAATAATTAACTAAACACGCTGTTTTTGATAATTAACTACGCTAACTTGAACGCTCGCTGGCGTTCTCGCGGACCTTGTAGATAACTTTAGCGTACTTCGCTAGATAATCGACGGCCGACAGTATCAAACACAGCGTGTTTAGTAATTATTATCGTGGTTTTTCTACAGTCATTTGTTTTGTCCCATACATTTTTGTCGACTAGCGTTAACGCCAAACGACTGTGACTTTGTCTAGCCCCGCTGTAGTGTACTGTCTGTCATCTGTGGTAGGGCATGCAGAACCGGTTCCGGTTCTTAATTTTAAATTCCCGGTTCTGCACCGACCTCATAACCGGGTACCCAGGATTTCCCGGTTCTTGGTAAAAAAGTTTTATTATTTTAATTAAAAGCTTTTTTTAATATTCCTACAAAAGACATGCTATTACATCCTATTACGATTTGAAGTAAACATAAAGTAGAAACTTCTTTCCAAAAAAGCGAATTAAAATGCCACTACAAAGAGTGAAATAACTTTTAATGTATACCAATTTGATGAGTGAAACTGTGTAATTAGGAGGAATCCGAAAAATAGCTGCAGTTCCAGTCTGCGATCTTACATTCAATTACCGTTTACAATTACTTTGTTTTACCGGACGATAAAATACGTAATAATTGGATTTTTTTAAAGAACCGGGAGAACCGGGTAGTCATATTCAGAACCGGTTCTTTTAAGACCTTAAAAATCCCGGGATTTCCCGGGATTTTAAGAACCGGGAAATCCCGGGTGCATGCCCTATGTGGGTAGCGGACAGTCGTTATACAACCGTTGACGGGACAACACCTGTCTTGTAATAATTGCTTAGTGCGTATTTGAAGTCCGGAGTAAATAGGCGGACATTACACGTACCTACTAAGTACAGAAAAAATTAAACGATAACATCATAGGTAGATTTGAACCGCAAAAGTAACTTAGATTGAAGAAATGAATTAAATGTTACCATGACGTATGGATTCTGATTACATTTTACAAGTGATAAAATTAACTGATTAAATAACTCGCCTTCTTAAAATTAGCAGCCACTCTGCTCTTTTTATTTTAAAATTCTGTTGCTTTGTTCCAAAATTCACATATTTACTCCGCTGCTGTCCTATATGGAAACACAGCCATCTAGTTCAGCCAATTGATCAGCTTCTAAAGTCACAGTTAGAATCCATACTAAATATACAATTAAATGAGCAGGCATGGACGCAAGCCACCTTACCGATAAGGCACGGTGGCTTAGGAATCCGAAAAGTTTCAGGCATTGCGCTGCCAGCATTCTTGGCCTCAATCCATAGCACCTCCGATCTCGCAGGTAAAATCCTTAAAGCCCCTGTGGGTACAAACTGCGAGGTTGCGTGCTCGGATGAGGCCAAGAATGCCTGGCTAGCAGGACCGAATCCAAATTTCCCGACCCGACCGAAGATCCAAAGAGCTTGGGACGACATAATATCGGTCTCAATACGAGATTCCCTCATCGACGCCGCTGTAGGCAGAGACCGGGCAAGGCTACTGGCATCCTCTAGACCAGAGTCAGGCCACTGGCTCCATGCCTACCCCTCACCAAATACTGGCACACTGATCGACCCGGAATCATTACGCATTGCCGCTGCTCTCCGGCTTGGAGCTGCACTATGCGTAGCGCACGAATGTGCCTCTTGCGGAGCCCACGTGGATCACCTCGGCCATCACGGACTCGCCTGCTCCTCGGGCGCCGGCCGCTTGTCTCGCCACTCCGCGCTTAACGACATCCTGAGAAGGGCGCTCGTCAGTGCTAACGTTCCCGCCGCTCTGGAGCCCCAGATCGTGCGTAACGATGGCAAGCGCCCCGACGGGATGTCGTTGATCCCGTGGAGAATGGGCCGTGCGCTGGTATGGGATGCTACGTGTGCCGATACATTGGCGGCATCCTATATACAATCGACCAGCGGACGAGCCGGGGCTGCGGCGGACGCGCGAGAGCGCCAAAAATTAAATAAATACAGTTGTCTCGGCGCCCAGTACGAATTTGTCCCGTTTGGCGTCGAGACACTGGGACCGTGGGGCAAGGGTGCCCGGGGGCTCCACAAGGACCTCAGCAAACGCCTTAGGGAGGCAACAGGCGACCCTCACGCGGGCAGCTTTCTCGCGCAACGACTTTCAATAGCTATTCAGCGCGGGAATGCTGCCTGCATAATGGGCACCCTACCTAGGGCTCAAAATTTTGATTAGTATTTTACTTCTTATTTTATTTATTTATTTATTTATTTATTTACATAGAAATTGATACAGCTACTTAAATATAAAAGGTGCAATCATAAACTTAATAGTTTTTCTGTACACCTTGCATCGTCGACAGTTATTGATAATGTTCGATAACATATTATTAAGTAAGAAGTACATATTAACAAGCAAGACACACTATTAGAAACATTAATAACAGTAATTGTATGAAAATTATACAAATACACAGATAAACATAAAAACAACAGAAGCTAATACTATTTACAAACGTAAATGAGGGTAGTCAGTAATAAGGAGACACGTACGTAAAAACCTTTTGTTGACGCTCATGCTGGATTCTGACGAATCGCCGCGCGTCGCCGTCCTTTCTCGATGCATAATATACAGCGTGTATTAATTATTACAAGCAAATGAATACGTACTTAGTTCGGTAGATCAAACTGGGAATTTATTAGTGATAAGTTGTAGGTAGTGCTTCTTTAGCTTATATTTAATATTTTTGTTTGTAATTTCTTCCCTAAGGGTCTTTGGAAGTTGGTTTATAAGATACGGTACCACATAACTCAAGCGCCTCTTCCCATATAAGTTGTTATATTGAGATACTTGAAGTCTAAATTTATCATATCTACGCGTCGAGTTAGTAATATGTACTTTTCGTAAGTTCTCATTAAAATATTGTTCAGTTAACAAAGTTAGTTCAATTTTTTCATGAATAGGTATAATTTTGCAGTATGCGAATAGGCTACGATAATCTTCCTTGTAAAGATTTTTAATTTTTTTAGGTACTATTTCTTTTAATATACGCAACTGAAGCGAAAATATTTTATCAAGGTGAGTTTTAAATGTTCTTCCGTAACTTGATAGTCCATATGATATAATTGATTCAGCCAATGCTTTATACAGTAATAATAGTGTTTTATAAGGTATTTTAGACTTGATTAGTGAAAATTTCGCCAATATAGCTCTAAGTTTATCACCTATATAATTAAGATGTTCTTTCCATATTACCCGATCGTCTATAACAAGTCCGAGGTATGTGTGTTTGTTTACAAGGTCTATTGCGTCACAATTACAAGGCATCATATTGCTTGAATTTGTATCATGAAGGCATTGGTGATTATGGGCTATAAGTTTGGGTTTTAAAGAGCTTCTAATTTGACTAGAGCAGATGTACATTAACTTGGTCTTATTTGCGTTCAGCACTAATCCGACGTCATGCGACCATTTTGATAGTATATCAAAGTCACTTTGTAAAAGAGATAAAGCTTCTTCTACTGTGCTTCCAGAAGCAACTAAGCACGTATCATCGGCAAACTGGTATATCTCACACTTCTTTATTGCATTAGATAGACTATTAACATAGGTAAGGTAGTGAAGAGGCCCTAAAACGGAGCCTTGAGCTGTACCTTCAGATGCCAGAACTGGAAAACTGTCGGTATTACCCACTCTCACCCGATAAGATCTATCTTGTAAATAATCAGCGCACCACCTTAACAATTTCCCTCTGACTCCACTATCGTCAAGGCTTTGAAGCAATTTGTCATGCCTAAGCGTGTCAAACGCCCTGCTATAGTCGATAAAGACTGCTAGAATATGCTTCTTTTCATTTAAGTGGTTGTATAAGCTGTCGGTGAACTTGGATAAAAGTTGAGTGGTATTTTTATTTGCTTGAAATCCATATTGGCTGCTTGTAAGTATACTATGCTTGTCATAAAATTGATGTATCTGTGAGCTAATATATTTTTCAATTATTTTATCGATGGCGGGCAAAATGGTTATCGGTCTATAGTTGTTAAGATCTACTCGACAGCCTTTTTTATAAATTGGTCTTACTATACCAGTTTTCAGCAAGGAGGGATACTTGCCTGTATGAATACAGGTGTTTATAAGTTTGGATAGTACCGCTTTAATTTTGACACATAAAAGTTTTATATCAATTACTCTTATTTTATCGATTCCGGGAGCTTTATTAATACTGAGTGACTTTATTATTTTTTCTACGGATTTAGGGTCCGCAGACCTAAACCGCATTGTTAAATTTGCCGATTTTGTATAATCGCGTTTATCCAACAAAGGTTCTGAACACTTAGGAATTATTTTCTTAACATTATTATGAAAGGCGTCAGCAAAACTATTTGCAATATCTTTGAACCCCTTGTTCATGCCAAATGATCGTTCTAGGGCTTCATCGATGGAGGATCTAATTCTACCTGTTAGTTTATTTAAAATATCCCACAGTTTTTTAGGGTTGTTTTTATTAGAAATAATATCCGACTTCATACTTTTATTTTTAGTTTTTTGGATTAATGAGTTTGCATAGTTTCGCGCTTTGTTATATTCTTGTTTTTTAACCATATTATTAGAATCTTTTATCCATTGCAAAAATAATTTGTCCCTATATTCACCAGCTTTGATAATTTTTTTGTTGATCCAATCATTTTTATTTCGTGAATTGTTTGGTTTTATTTTTATAACATATTCCGACCTCTTATAGCAATCCGTTAGACTACAATAAATATAGTTGTATATATCTACGGGACACTCCATATTACGCGTGGGCTTCCAATCAATTCCTTCAATCAAAGAGAACAGTTTTTGGTTATTTAAACAAGTCTTCAATTTCGGGACACCCTGCACTCGAGCGCCAACGCATGCGAGTATAACCGCGCGATGGTCGGCTAGTGTCGTACCGATCGCCGCTGTGTACAGGTCTTGTGTGCGGGATCGAGCGTAAATGTGATCAATGCAAGTTTTACTTAATTTTTCGTTACATAGTTCGATTCTTGTATGTGCTGTAATCCCGCACAAAAGGCCTAAGCTGTGCAGCGTGTTATTGTATTTATGTTTTACAGGGTTGTCTAAATTTAGGTTTATATTAATGTCTCCCAGTAAGTATAGGTCTGTGCTATTTGAAAAGTTGTTTATAGTCGTTATGAGTTCATCAATGAAAAGGTTTTTACTCGAAGAGGGAGGGCGGTATACGGCACAAACATTCGCAGTGTAGTTAGAATTAGTGGTGATCGTAAATAATATGTTTTCAAAGTTTTTTGTGTTTGTTTTTTTAATACAACACTTGTGTTTATTACTCACGTATATTAATATACCGCCGCCCCTTCTCGCCTTTCTTAAAGCTGTAAACATTTGGTAGCCATCTATATTATATAAACAACTAATATCATCTGAAATGTTAACTTCCGTTAAGATTATAACATCTATACATTTATTGGAAGATAGTATACACTGCTCAAGCGCAGAGAAGTTTTTTATTAGGGATCTTATGTTAAAATGAATACAAAGTAGGTTTACACTAAGATTAGGTATACTAGCTAAGAAGTCATTAATATTAATACAGTCTGAAAACTCAGAAATTTCGTTTGAGATACTATCCATCTTATTATTTTTTATTTTAAATGAAAAGGCAACAAAATAAGACAGAGAATGCAAATGTAAAGTGAAGTAATAATTGACTTTTAATTATCTAAATACCTAAATATTAGCTAGGGTCTGTACATCTTCCAGGGTTCGCAGGGTGTGGATTTTTGAACCGTCGTCCTTGCGCGCCTTAACAAACCCTTTTTTGAACCAGACATACTTGAAGTTTTGTTTACTTTTCAGTTCTTGTTTTGCCTGCCATAGAATAGATTTATTTAGCCTTGTCATCGCCTCTCTGATATATATAACATTATTATTGTTACGCTCGGAAGGTAAAATGTCTAGGACGGTGATTTTAGATGACTTTGCTGCTTCTATCCACTGTTCTTGAGACGACACGTCTTTGAGTTCTACCGTTATGTTGGCAGGCTGGTCTTTTTTCGCAGGAAGCCGTCGAACGCTCACGATTCCTTCGGTGGTCAGTTTGAGTTTTATCGCGACATTTTTAACTAGGTCTTTTACTTCTTCGGAAGGTTTGCTGGGTATATTTGCAATTTCGACGCATTTTGACAGCTTTTCTTGCTCCATTTCTTGCAAACGTTGCTCAAGGACTCCGACTCGTGTTTGAAGATTGTTGTTTTTGTTAGTTAGCTCCACATTTTTACGTTCCAGTGATTTAATGGTTTGCTTAAAAGCATCGATACATTCAACCACTTCCTCCAACTTAGCGTTGTGGAATTGCAACGACTCGTTGAGTTCCCGCATTTCAACCTTTATTGCTTTTTCGACTTCTTTAGAAATACTGCACAACAATTTTTTTGCGTCTATCTGGACCGGTGTTTCGTCGATGTCATCATCTTCATCTGGAATCACGATAGAAGTGTTTCGCCGTGGCGATTCCCGCTGGCAATCTGCGCAAGTCCATTCCAAACTAGAAGCAGCTTTTAGCGCCGCGATTTGCTTTTTGGAGAGACCGCTACATTTTGACACCAGATGAACTATTTTTTCACATTTGCTACACTCTAATCCAGGCAGAGCTGTGGTAATGGATTTTTTACATATATCACATTTGGTCATGGTAGGTAGTTTGAAAATTCCCTGATTATTCATTATAATTCGCGTGTGTCACGCACGACAGTTAGTCGACGACTGATCTTAATTTTAGTTATTTTAATTTAATGATATTTCTAGGTATAGTTTTACATTAAGTTAGTAATTTTCATGTTTTTTTTGTGCATATTCTTAATAAATAATTACCACTGGTGAATATTAAAGTCACAATTCTAAAATTAGCTCTTCTTTGGTCGATAGCTTTAATAGTTTAAAATTATTAAGTATGACGGACCGAGAAAACCAATACAAGGTTTCCATTTTACCAGAAGGTACGGAACCCTAAAAATCGTGAACCTTGGGATGAATGGTCCATAGTCCGTCTGTATATTCAGACTTCTTGCCCAAACATTATGTTTTAACTATTTAGATGACCCGACCGACGGTCTTTTGTGCCCTCTTTAAATGGTCAATGGACCCACTCAAAGAGAAAAGGCTAACTAACCCACAGCACATTGATTATTATTTTTTATTTTCCTTAAAGATAATGTAAGTATATCCTTAGTTTTAAGGTGGTTGCCACACGCGAGTAAAGTATACTATTTTTTTAACATTTGCTCAAAAAGTAGACATCTCCATATGTGTGATTTGCGTGCGGAAAGGTATTCTTTTCCGCACTAGTGCTTTTTTGTTTTCCTCCTGCGCTGTACCGCAGCGGGCGCACCACGGAGCAGGCAAATACGTTAAACCAATTTTTTTCGCAAATGTAGGTACTAAAAAACGTCGTTCAATGCACGTGCGGAATTGTAATTTCTACTCGTCCCAGTCCGCGCCTTCGGCTTAAGTCAACAAACAGGGACTCGTAAAGAAATGAGAAACTTTCCGCGCTTATATTGAAAATATGTACTATTCTACTCGTCCCTATAGTCCGGGTCTTCGGCTTGGGTCATGACAAACCGGGACTCGTAAAGACATGACAAACTTTCCGCACTTATATTGAAATCATAGATATGGATTGAAATGATGGTTGGTCGGACTTGGTTATATTGATGGTTTAAGAAAAGTCCATGATAATTAGAGGCGGACGTCCGTGTGAGAAGGTGACTACTGGTGAGGTCAATGGAAACGGATACGCGTGTTTAGCTTAATTGTTTAATTGAGCCGCCGCGCTGTGCATATTTCAATGGAACTCATGTCTAGCACTGCGCCCATGGGTCGGGCAATTATATTCTTCCTCTGACCTTATAGACGCCACGAGATATTAGAAAAGATTATCTCGATCAAAATAACATGTTTTACGTGAATTTTGATCTTTTGCAAGTGAAATCTTTTAAATATACGGGACATTTTACACATCGCAATCTAGCCCCAAAGTAAGCGATAGCTTGTGTTATGGGTGCTTGATGACTGATTAATATACATACATACTAATATACATAAATATAATATATTGAAAAACACCCAGACACTGGAAAACATTCATGCTCATCACACAAACATTTACCAGTAGTGGGAATCGAACCCACGACCTCCGGCGCAGACGGCAGGTTCGTTGAAATGTTGATGATTTCCGAACTTGGCGGTAGAGTTTTGACTTAAAGTATTGGGGTACGTACATATCTACCTAAAATGTACTATACTAATAACGTCATAATTTAATTCGATGAAATCCCGAGCCGCTACCATGCCTTAGCTAATGTCCGTGACGTAGGTATTTGCTCATTTCTTATATTCAATTTGAAGGATAAAAGATAATTATAAAATCATTTCATGATTGTGCATTAAAAACCTAACTCACGTTTCGCATGTACTTATAAGTATATTATAGTAACCGCAGACGTATTTTCGAAGATTTACAATCATTGTTTTATTGTAATGTCTAAGTCCGGATGTTTTCGTAGAAAAAACCCGGAGATCCTGCGGCCTTCATTCATAGGATTTGTGATTTGCATATAGGTACCTACGTAGGTTCCTACTGCTGGTTTTTAGACCATTATATATTTTGATCTTCATGTTTATACTTAATGTCGAGTATCGACCGAAACTGACGTCTTCCCGTCAAATCGCTCTATCGATCGATCGCCCAGTCTGGTCTGGTGGGAGGCTTCGGCCGTGCCTATAGTTACTCAATATCCTACTAACAAAGATACCTATACCTATAAGCGATTTAGCCTTCCGATACGTGGAAGTGCAGCTAGGTACATAGTTCTATAGTATACAAGAGGTGTCTGGTCTACAAAAGTTTAGAACTGTAGGTAATTTAATACGAAAAAATCTTTGGCTGCATCAAATAATGATAAGTAAATCACCCCCCTAATTACTACCACATCAAATGATGTAAAGAAATAAAGATGCAGCCAACAAATTGCAGTCAGCTGTCAAATAAATTAATGAAATGAAAAAAATCGAGTGAACGGACGGACGGAGAAAGTCTCACCATGAGGGTTCCATTTTTACGATTTTGGTATGGAACCCTAAAAAACATGAGCACCACTTCTACATTTAACTTGAACAAAAAATTGCGGAAATAATTTGAAATGCATACCTACTTTATACATGTGTGACATATTTATATGTTAAAGTCACAATATGTCGCAATCAATCTCCAGTCTCAATCAATCCACGTACCACACACACACCACCACACACACACCACACACGCACGGAGAATGCAAACCGAAATATTTTAAGTGCTAAGAAGGTCGAGTGTAACTCAAACTTACATTGCGTCCTCCCTGGCGTAGTGGTCTGCAGTCTGATTGGAGTGAGAGGTCGCGGGTTCGATTCCCGGTCGCCTTTAGAAATTTATAAATTCAACAAGCTGACCCGGCAAACGTTGTTTTGCCGTTTAGCTTTAGGGATATAAAAATAACTTACATACAACCTACTCTCAGCCCAAGCGAACATAAACAGTCGGGCCGTCTTGGAGGAGTTTGGTAACAAAAATTGGAAAGAGAATTATTAAAAAAGATACTATCGATATGTTTATATAAATTATGTGACCCATCAAACGTCGTTTTGCCGTTTAAGGTATGAAAAATAATTTAGGACCTATCCTCAGACCTACCAAACGAAGGCAAAAAATTTTATAAGAATCGGTCGAGCCGTTTCGGAGGTGTTTGGTTACAAACAATGTGACGCGAGAATTTTATATATTAGGGATTCATTTAAAAATTTGTATCGGAATGACACATCCGGTCGACAAATTGATCACGTGACATACTGATCACAACTGTTATACTTAATTTCGTTCCCAAGTGAGCTTATGGATTGAGGATTTCCAAGCAGCACGTATGCAGCTATTTTAAACAAGAAATAATACAAAATATTTCATCACACTTTTTGCTTCAACTCAAAGGAAATAGCCATCAGTTTTTCTGTAGTTACATTTTTAATTTTTTGTAGAGCAAATTCGTTGAACCGAAGCGCGCATTTTTTGTTGCTGTTTACAATAATAAGCAGAAAATGTTAAGAATATAAAATTATTTGGAGAATCAATCTCAGATTTATTTGTGTTGAAGGTATCTATTTATATCACAGATGATTTTACACACTACAAGTGAGGTTGCAGTCAAGCCTGAAATTTTGCAAAGGGACGATGCAACCGAAGTTGTTATTGTACTAACTTGAAGGGGTAAGTAAACCTCTAAAGGTTGCCACACAGCATCCCACCGGAACGCTAAATCGCTGAGTCATTGCAGGTAGGACGGAAAGCCTTCCACCAGACCACCTGAGCCAATTTAGCAATAATAATCAAAGTGGCCTTTGCGGATAATCAAACCTGGGCCTTTTCTAACCCAAATGTGAGTCAACTTCGCCAGAGAGGGAATTTGGTTTTAAAAAAATCCCCAGAAAATAATTCTGTTTCTGTTCTTATGGTGGGAGACTTCAGCCGTTGCCAGTTACCATCCTACCAGCAAAGACGCACCGTCAAGCTTTTATCTCCGATGCGATGCTTTTTGCCGTCTGGGATAAGTTTACTTGCCCCGTCCAAATCAGTACGATAACATCTTCGGCTGCATCATCACTTGTACTAAACTGGTTCAGTGTTAAAAATCCGGAATAAAAAGTAGCCTAGACCTTGTACTCCTAATAGTTTAACTCCGCAGCAGTCAAACATCAATTCTCATATTTCCAGGCGGGCCCTCGCCATACCACCGAAGTCTGAAGGCCCCTTCGCCCACGACAGGTGCCATATGTACAAAGCGGACTGGACGCTAGCGTTAGCGCAGGGTAGGAGGACGCCCGACGACGAGTGGCCAATCGTACCCTGCATGAGTGGCTGGGAGTACAACCGGAGCGATGTGCCATATGAAACTATTGCGTCACAGGTAATGGCCCCATCTTCATTATCATGGTCCTAATGGATCCATCATGGTCCATCATCATCTCAGCCTGCGGACGTTTATTGTTGGACATAAACCTTGTCAAGCACTCGCCGCCACATCTCGTTCTCAGCCTTCTTCCTCCAGTCGCTTGTCCCAGAATGGCTAACCGTTAGTGCCATTGTCTAATTGAGCTTGCAGTCTAATGAGGGTTTTCACGAAAGACTCGACACTACTTGACGCCACTTGGGTTTGGTTAAAGTTGCCCGTCTCCAATCATTAACTTGCTCCACTATGATTCCTCCGACAATCAGATTGGCTCTGAATAACCAGTATTTCCCTCCAGAATCTGAGCCAATCTGATTGTTTGTGGGAGTGTGATTTGCAGTGAACTTAATAGTCCAAGGTTGAATCCCATGTCTCCTTGGTCCATTCACGGATTCTCGACCGCTCTCTGATTTCACTCCAGTAGCCAGTTCTTATAGCTGAATATAAGATATATTGAATATATCTTATAGCTGAATATATTTTTAATGTATCTTCTAGTTTATAATTTGAATTTCCCAGCTGGACTGGGTATGTGACAAAGACAACCTGGCAGCAACGGCGCAAGCCATCTTCTTCTGCGGAGCCATCGTCGGTGGGCTCGTCTTCGGGTGGATCGCTGACAAATACGGCAGGATACCTGCTCTGGTTGGTAAGAATCAACCCTCGATCATACAAAAATATTTTCTTATAAAATTTTCGAACGTTTCTTGACAACGAACATCCGTAGTTCAGACCATGAATAACTTATGTAAGTCTTTGGAATAATTATAATAATTATTATTGTCATCTTGAATTCACTCTTCAGGTCCAGTAGGCATGATTATAAATATAAGCGATTTCAGTTTGGCCCAAATGCTTTTGAAGCCTGAAGATAAAGGTTATGAACTATCACCTATATCCAATTTACTTAGTTATGTAATCCTTTCGACACTTGCAGGCACGAACCTGGTAGGCTTCGCGGCGGGAATCGCCACGGCCTTCTGCAACGCGTTCTGGTCGTTCGCCCTGTGCCGGTTCTTCGTGGGACTGGCGTTTGACAACTGCTTCACCATGATGTATATTTTGGGTAAGGTAGTGATTTTAGCAAGTTACATAATATTTAGAAGCCTAATTCGTGGTAGGATTCAAGGTGGATAGTAGGTTTTTAGCAGTGTCCGCTCGGATTGTCATCACGAACCACCACTGTCACATATTCTGCCGTGAAGCATTGCGATGCGTTACAGTGTTTCGCTTTGAAGGACATTGTACTTCGCAAAATTATTGGGCATAATTAGATAAGGCATTATTTTGATGATGCTCCTGGTAAAAAATAAGAGCAGTTTGGTTTGAATAGCCAATATTTCTTTCATAAGGTGGCAATTGTTTTGCTTAACAAAATTGAGGTTGTGTTTGGTAAAGTAAAAATCTTAATTCTTAGTTTTGGGGGACTAAGATTTTTGCTTCTTTCATAACTTCTGCTCACGTTAATAAATATCATTCAAAATTTTCCACAGTTCTTGAGTACGTGGGACCAAAATGGCGTACGTTCGTGGCGAACATGTCGATAGCTATCTTCTTCACGCTGGGCGCCAGCCTGCTGCCCTGGATAGCGCTGTGGGCGGACGACTGGAGGAGGTACGCGTTGGGCATCAGCGCGCCCTTCATCATCGCGGCGGCCACACCTTGGCTGGTGCCGGAGAGTGCAAGGTAATTTGGGAGAAACATCCCTTAACGTCATCTCAGCCGCTCACTTCTGAAAATCGCCAACACAATAGATCAACAGTTTCCCATCACTATTAAACAAATCCATCAGTCCCTAGTTGGCAGTTGGTCAATGTTGCGTTATACACAAACGCCGTGGAATTGTTCCCGCTCGCGTTCTTTTCGAACCTTTTCATCGAAACGTACAAACTTTCACATTTATAGTGCAGCAGGAGATGAAGAAAAACTTCTATTTTATTTTGCGTTTAAAACGTCAAAGATATACTTAGGTGCCAGGCCATAACTTTACGCCAACAGAACATACTTACTTGAATTTATATATTTTTTGCAGATGGTTGCTATCACAAGGAAAGATCGACAAAGCAATGATCATTATGAAGAAATTCGAAAGGATAAACAAGAGCAAAATACCTGATAAAGTTTTAAACGAATTTACGGTACATATTTTATTTACTCATCCGTTCTTTCTAAGTTCAATTATAGCGAATCACGGGATATATTAGATTACTATTTATTCAATGAGGATCACTTTTTAATTTTCAGGAGGCAACTCAAAAAGCGATCAAGGAATCAGAAGCTGAATCCAGAACTTACTCAGTTTTAGACATCTTCAAGACCCCCAGACTGCGTCGCAATGCGTTACTCCTCATAGTCATCTGGATGGCCATCTCCCTGGTCTTCGACGGCCACGTGAGGAACGTGGGGTCTCTGGGCCTGGACATCTTCCTCACCTTCACGATAGCGACCGCTACGGAGTTCCCCGCTGATACGTTTTTGACTGTTGTATTGGATAGGTAAGACTTTGGGAGGTTTTTTCAAGTAATTAAAGGTACTCCATGGATTCTGATATAATATTTCCCATAGAGTCGATATTGCTGCTGTGTCAGGTAAACTCAAATACTACCTGCCATCAGCAGCGTCCTTTTTAATGCGAGCTTTGCTCTGAAGAAGTGCCACGATGGCCATGAACTAGTTATTGATTTATTTATTGCAGTTCCTGTTACCGTTTTTCGCAGGTTTTTCAGTTCCTTGACTTCGTTTCCAGGTGGGGAAGGAGATGGCTGGCCTGCGGGTCGATGGTCATCAGTGGTATTTTCAGTTTACTGGCCACGGCGGTTCCTGTTGGTAAGTTTCACAGTTCACGGAGAATAATTGTTTCTTATTTTTTTTTTAATCTATGAATGGAAAACAAACTTTCTCAAAAAGATAAGAAGAATCGTCTTAGAGCTTTTACTAAAGTTGTTGCTACGAAAAAAGACTCCTAGAAGAAAGTGAATGTATATTAAACGTGACTAGCTATACTGTATGGATTTATTAGATGTTTTGCATGTGCAGGCGGTCCGTCCGCGTCGCTCGCCATCCTCGGCCGCTTCGCCGTGAACATCTCGTACAACATCGGGCTGCAGTACGCGGCCGAGCTGCTGCCCACGGTGGTGCGCGCGCAGGGCGTCGCGCTCATCCACATCATGGGCTACGTGGCCTCGATAGTGGCTCCCTTCGTCGTCTACTTGGTGAGTTGTACAGGCGGTGCGTCCGCGTCGCTCGCCATCCTCGGCCGCTTCGCCGTGAACATCTCGTACAACATCGGGCTGCAGTACGCGGCCGAGCTGCTGCCCACGGTGGTGCGCGCGCAGGGCGTCGCGCTCATCCACATCATGGGCTACGTGGCCTCGATAGTGGCTCCGTTCGTCGTCTACTTGGTGAGTTGTACAGGCGGTGCGTCCGCGTCGCTCGCCATCCTCGGCCGCTTCGCCGTGAACATCTCGTACAACATCGGGCTGCAGTACGCGGCCGAGCTGCTGCCCACGGTGGTGCGCGCGCAGGGCGTCGCGCTCATCCACATCATGGGCTACGTGGTCTCGATAGTGGCTCCGTTCGTCGTCTACTTGGTGAGTTGTACAGGCGGTGCGTCCGCGTCGCTCGCCATCCTCGGCTGCTTCGCCGTGAACATCTCGTACAACATCGGGCTGCAGTACGCGGCCGAGCTGCTGCCCACGGTGGTGCGCGCGCAGGGCGTCGCGCTCATCCACATCATGGGCTACGTGGCCTCGATAGTGGCTCCGTTCGTCGTCTACTTGGTGAGTTGTACAGGCGGTGCGTCCGCGTCGCTCGCCATCCTCGGCCGCTTCGCCGTGAACATCTCGTACAACATCGGGCTGCAGTACGCGGCCGAGCTGCTGCCCACGGTGGTGCGCGCGCAGGGCGTCGCGCTCATCCACATCATGGGCTACGTGGCCTCGATAGTGGCTCCGTTCGTCGTCTACTTGGTGAGTTGTACAGGCGGTGCGTCCGCGTCGCTCGCCATCCTCGGCCGCTTCGCCGTGAACATCTCGTACAACATCGGGCTGCAGTACGCGGCCGAGCTGCTGCCCACGGTGGTGCGCGCGCAGGGCGTCGCGCTCATCCACATCATGGGCTACGTGGCCTCGATAGTGGCTCCGTTCGTCGTCTACTTGGTGAGTTGTACAGGCGGTGCGTCCGCGTCGCTCGCCATCCTCGGCCGCTTCGCCGTGAACATCTCGTACAACATCGGGCTGCAGTACGCGGCCGAGCTGCTGCCCACGGTGGTGCGCGCGCAGGGCGTCGCGCTCATCCACATCATGGGCTACGTGGTCTCGATAGTGGCTCCGTTCGTCGTCTACTTGGTGAGTTGTACAGGCGGTGCGTCCGCGTCGCTCGCCATCCTCGGCTGCTTCGCCGTGAACATCTCGTACAACATCGGGCTGCAGTACGCGGCCGAGCTGCTGCCCACGGTGGTGCGCGCGCAGGGCGTCGCGCTCATCCACATCATGGGCTACGTGGCCTCGATAGTGGCTCCGTTCGTCGTCTACTTGGTGAGTTGTACAGGCGGTGCGTCCGCGTCGCTCGCCATCCTCGGCCGCTTCGCCGTGAACATCTCGTACAACATCGGGCTGCAGTACGCGGCCGAGCTGCTGCCCACGGTGGTGCGCGCGCAGGGCGTCGCGCTCATCCACATCATGGGCTACGTGGCCTCGATAGTGGCTCCGTTCGTCGTCTACTTGGTGAGTTGTACAGGCGGTGCGTCCGCGTCGCTCGCCATCCTCGGCCGCTTCGCCGTGAACATCTCGTACAACATCGGGCTGCAGTACGCGGCCGAGCTGCTGCCCACGGTGGTGCGCGCGCAGGGCGTCGCGCTCATCCACATCATGGGCTACGTGGCCTCGATAGTGGCTCCGTTCGTCGTCTACTTGGTGAGTTGTACAGGCGGTGCGTCCGCGTCGCTCGCCATCCTCGGCCGCTTCGCCGTGAACATCTCGTACAACATCGGGCTGCAGTACGCGGCCGAGCTGCTGCCCACGGTGGTGCGCGCGCAGGGCGTCGCGCTCATCCACATCATGGGCTACGTGGCCTCGATAGTGGCTCCGTTCGTCGTCTACTTGGTGAGTTGTACAGGCGGTGCGTCCGCGTCGCTCGCCATCCTCGGCCGCTTCGCCGTGAACATCTCGTACAACATCGGGCTGCAGTACGCGGCCGAGCTGCTGCCCACGGTGGTGCGCGCGCAGGGCGTCGCGCTCATCCACATCATGGGCTACGTGGCCTCGATAGTGGCTCCGTTCGTCGTCTACTTGGTAACTTTGAGATTTTTTATACACTATACAAGTTAGTATTTAACTGCACTGCCACCTGACGGTACTGAAGCAGCCAGGCATGTTATCGTATACTAACTTGGAAGGGCTTAGTAAACCACTTCTAACGGTTTTACATCATCGCGCCGAAATTCCTAATCTGTGATTCATCTAGGCTGTTTTGGTACGGTGGTATGTTACTAGCCTCGGCCGAAGCCTTTTAACAGACCAGACCAGAACCAATTTAGAAATTATTAAATTCCAAAATGGCCCGTGGTGGATTCCAATTCGCAACCTAGAATCCATCGTGTCTTATCATCCTCATTTGAGATACGGAACCCTAAATAAAAGGAAAAATATATAGACCTGTGTATTAAACATTTCAGGGTAACATCGCCCAAGAGCTGCCGCTGCTGATCCTGGGCGCGCTGGGCATCGCGGGCGGCGTGCTGTGCCTGCTGCTGCCCGAGACCATGGACACGGAGATGCCGCAGACCCTGGCCGACGGCGAGAACTTCGGCCGCGACCAGAGCTTCTGGGACATGCCCTGCTTCCCGAGGTCTTTATAAGCTGTTACTACTTGGTTCATATTAAAGAGAAACGATTTATTTGTAAGGTGGCAGGATTTAGAGCCTAGGACAACTCAGATAGGCACCACCGTAGTGTCTTTACGAATATTTTGCTCTTGCCTTACGCAGCTGTTACTCTGTTTCAGTTTGAAGGCCCATGTCGCCGGCGAAATAATAGATAAAAGATTTTGATAAATTAAATTCGAATGGTGTCAACTGTCAATCCTTTATATTGTCCTGTACTTAGCTTAGCTTACAACACAATCGGTCGTATTTTACAGAAAAAAGCAAGACGCAGATAGCCATGTAAAATACAACTCCCGATCGTCCGGCTCGCATCAAGACGATCATTTCGTAAGATCCCTACCGGCTTCTGGATCCAGGGCATCAGTCAGAGCTTCCATCAGATTGTCTTCCAGGTCTTCAAGGAGGAACCAGGACAACAGCGGAGTTTGACACTGAAAATTATGGATTTACTGAGCATTGGCCACGTCGAAGAATAAATTAATAATAAAAAGGTTTTTGCAAAATATGCCAAGCTCTGCAACTCAACTTTTGTGCAAAGTGATTTTGCTACCTTGAACTTTGTTATTATGCTCTAGTGCACAGTGTCCTAAGTATATTGGACCTTGTAACTCAGCTTTCACGCAAAGTAAAGTTGTAAGCTTACACTTTGACATACCTATTTACACCTCCTAAAAAAAGTTTCTTTGCAAAGTTTGGCTATTTGTTGATCATCTTTGCAAATTGCAAAGCTGAAATAATATAAAGAGATATTTTTGATAATTTCTTGGTAGATTTTTAGTAAATTTCGTATGATAAGCGCACCAATACGCATTTTGCTGTATCAATAAATCTTTTAAATTAATTTTGTATCTGGTTTTTAAGGAATACGTGAAAGATCTCGATATGTATTTGTGATGTAAATTAATTAATTAGTGAATTCAATTGATTGTTTAAAAAAATAATTGTAAAGTACAAATGTACAGACATACTATGCGTAGAGGCTAGATCTTAATTATGATGATTTGTTTCAACAAATTTATTAGAAGTCTAGTGCAATAATTTGAAAAATATTTCTTGTTGGTTAGGTGCTGACCACATTTGCTCACCCATTCAGATGCGTCGTATATAAAAATATGTTATATTGACATATTTTTATATACGACGCTATATGATTATGCTGACATAGCAACAAGTACCTACTTAAACAAAGCCTGAAAAGTATTGGCCTATTTCCAACAATATTCATTTTCTTTGAATTAAGTTTAGATAAACGTTAACTATGGAATAAATATGACGTTTTGGCAGATTTTGTATGGCATATGTTTCAAATTCATTCCTCAGATAGTCTATCTGGCGATTGAAAAATCGGCCCTGTGTAATAATAATAATCCTATGTTCCAATACAGACTTGTTGCAAATGTACATACTACAATGCTAGGTTATATTTTATTGAAACTGAAATACATATAGCTGATAATAGTTATTCTTAAGATTATGTGTCAATGGTTATTGTAATGTTCTTCATGCTGCATAACAAACTATGGCAAACTGAAATAGTCATCATATATTAAACTCAGTTATTTAAAGAAAGGGACTAAAACTCGACAGTTCCAAAAAAGTTTCAATGCAAAGCAATATCTCATTATATTTAAGAAAAGTTTTAATGCAAAGTGATTTTGCATATCGGGTTCAAATTCGATCTATCCATGTTTTGCCTTACTAGAGATAGTTATGGACCTTATATTATCTCTAGTAAGTTCTATCTCTATCTATTATGTTCTATCTCTAGTAAGGCAAACCATGGATAGATCGTATATTAGGAAACGCCATAAGTCTCAATTACTCTTTCAGGTTTCTTGCCATTCTCATGTAGACAAACATTTATAGAATTTATTTGTTGATTAAAATACTTCTAAGTTGCCATTTTATATTTGTTTTGTCAAAATTATCAAAACTAAAGTGTTCTGTGATAATAATTAATAATATAAACAATGTAAATAAATATCATAGAATTAAGGAAAATGTTTTATTTACCGTCCTTCTTTTATGCAAAACGCAATCGACGTCAGAATTTTCGATTGAAAATTGGGGTGCTTTTTTGATATTAAGTTAAAATAAGGCGAAAAAATAAATATTTTAAATCAAATAAATTACAGTGTATTTGGGACATAATAAAGTAAGTTTTCACCAAATTTCGTAGCAGTAAAATTTTTTTTGAAAAAGATATAAATAAAAAACCAAAAACTTGGTTTTATGAATTTTTCACCTAAATTTTGAGGTTATGTGAAAAAATTGCAAATACAAAAGTTGTAGATCTTTTTATTACCTACAACTTTGCCTTTTAACTTTTTTCCATAGGACTTGTAGTTTTGCCGGAAATCAAGGAAAACCATTTTTTACCCTCGTTCCCGAACTCGGATCGACCGTAATTTATTTTTCCTTTTTAACCCCCGACGCCAACGGGGTGTTATAAGTTTAACGTGTCTGTGTATCTGTGTATGTGTGTATCTGTGTTTCTGTCTGTGGTATCGTAGCTCCCAGACGGATGGACCGATTTTCATGAAGTTTATTTTGTGTCATAGATAATTTTATCCCGAGTGTTCTTAGCCATGGTTCATGAAATTCTGTTCAGCCGTTTGAAGATTATCAGCTATTTTCTAGTTGATGAGGGGATCTGACTAACTTCTTTATGTCCGATCGATTCGAAATTTGGTACTGTGTAGCTTCAATGACATTGAAAGTATATGGTAATGTAATCATGACCTGATCAGCCGTTTGAAGAAGATCAGCTCTTTAATAGTTGATGAGGGGATCTGACTACCTTCCATATATCCTATCGATTCGAAATTTGGTACAGTGTTACTTCAATGATATTGAAAGTATATGGTAATGTAATCATGACCTGATCAGCCGTTTGAAGAAGATCAGCTCTTTAATAGTTGATGAGGGGATCTGACTACCTTCCATATATCCTATCGATTCGAAATTTGGTACAGTGTTACTTCAATGATATTGAAAGTATATGGTAAGGTAATCATGACCTGATCAGCCGTTTGAAGAAGATCAGCTCTTTAATAGTTGATGAGAGGATCTGACTACCTTCCATATATCCTATCGATTCGAAATTTGGTACAGTGTTACTTCAATGATATTGAAAGTATATGGTATGGTAAT
Organism: Coenonympha arcania; assembly: GCA_036785405.1. Classification (NCBI taxonomy): domain Eukaryota; kingdom Metazoa; phylum Arthropoda; class Insecta; order Lepidoptera; family Nymphalidae; genus Coenonympha; species Coenonympha arcania. Next base: position 17,280,363 of record CM072062.1, read on the forward strand.
CATGTCCTGATTTGCCGTTTGAAGATCATCAGCTCTTTAATAGTAATTGATGAGGGGATCTGACTACCTTCCATATGTCCTATCGTTCCCATTGGCATACATAAATTGCTTAAACTAATGCAAAACACAAATATCTACCTAATATTTAACCTAGACTTACGAGTAGGAAGGTAAAACTTAATCTAGTAAGTGAAAACTAATATTATACTTAGTAACTAACTAAGTTACTTACTTATCACTATTAATACCTTCCCTATATTTAATACCTTATTATCTACTTTAAAAAGGACAAAATAAAAGTAAAATTACAAATTTAAAAAACCCCCGACACAAAAAATAAAATATAAAAAGTAACAAATAATATTTTAGACCTATTATAATAATTATTATCGTCACAATATAATATTAAGTACGTTCAAATATTTTTTAATTCAAGCGTCGTCGCATCGTCGGGGGACCGTTAGAGATACGCAAAAGGGGTGTTATAAGTTTGACGTGTCCATATGTCCCCCGACGATGCGACGACGCTTGAATTAAAAAATATTTGAACGTACTTAATATTATATTGTGACGATAATAATTATTATAATAGGTTTAAAATATTATTTGTTACTTTTTATATTTTATTTTTTTATTTTTATCATATTCCCTTTTTTTTTTATTGACAGGAAATGCCTAACGCATACCCCTCCGTCAGGGGAAACGGAGGGGTTATGTGGGGCTTGCACCCACTAAAACCTGTCCCTTGCCACGACGGACCTCGTTGGCGGGAGTACGGGATTCACTTGCGTATTCACCGCGCTCCTGAGCGGCAGGTCCCGTCGCTACTGCCGGCAGCCTGACCGCCGCTGGCTCCTCCTGGGAGGCGCGTCCTGAACAGGGCGCGCCACCTCCTCGGATCATATTCCCCTCCTTTTGTAATGGGTTTCATTCTACTGTAATTTTTTTCACTTTTTATTATTTTTAAAGGGATCTACCATAGTGGTCATTATCACGTACCATTAGATGTGATCACACCTACTAACTTTTGAGTGTAAAAAAAACAGCACCTATTCCTCAAAGCATAAGCTTCTTTATCAAGCAAGCAGTTAATATGTTATGTACCTAACATATTCGTGAAAGAAGTTTTTTCTTATCAATTTGCGTCAATCGATGCTATCTGGTCTCCTTATGCATTAGTTATTATTTGTTTGAATTAATTAATATTTATTTAGTACTCTTAAAATTGTTACAATTACTGCCTTTTTGATTCGATGTATTAGCAGCATTTATCAATGGCCAGGCGTATCACTTAACATCGGGTGAACGTCATGCTCGTCATATCATTCTTCGTATAATAAAATGGAAAATTCTTTGCAAAAAACCAACTTCAAATGCCACTACAAAGAGTGAAATAATTTTTTATGTACACCAATTCGAAGTCGGGGAATGTTTTGTTCAATTATTAATAGTTCTTAGTATTACTATGTACGTATTATTGATGTGCAAAGAAAAGACAAAATTATAGACAATACGAAGGACTATGAGAATTGAAACTGAGGTATATTAATAGCACCACAGATTACTAAATATCACAAACAAAATATCAAAACAAGGCTGCAGCTGGACGGTTATTATTAGCGCATAATTGTGAAGTACTATATGCCACAGAACTATTTTTATTTAGATAGATAGGCACATAAATAGATTATTAAATAAAAAAAAGCTGGAAAGCCTGGAAGCAATGGGTTGGATTCCAGAGTCAAATAAGGGTCAATAAAATTAGAAAAATGAAGATTTTGGAGCAACCTACCTGATTGGAAAGGCGCATTCCAAATACAATACCTACTTAAAATAATAATAATAAGTTAGTAACAAGTTTTCTTATAATCTATGTTAGTAATTAACTTAAACAAATATTTATTAATGTCACCAAAATACAATTACCAATGTCAAAATATAATTAGATTGTGTTTAGTTCAAGTAGCGGCTTGGACCTTTCCACATATGCATAGCAACCCAATGCCTCAAGAAGGGGTTCTCCCACTTCTCTATCAACGTTCTCAGAATACCGTTGGAACTGCCGCGCAATCTACCCATCACAGATGCGGCTCTTTTCCTCATTATGGCATGGAAGTCATCAGTGTGAGCTTCCGCAAACATCTGTGACGCACTGCACCAGCGCGGCAGCCCCATCAGCACTCTGAAACCGTTGTTATATTGTACTCGTAGGTCGTTGTAGGCCCTCTGAGTATACGTCACCCATAGGCTGCCAGTGTAGAAAGTTTGACAGTATGCTTTAAAAAGAGTAAGCTTTACTTCTCTGTTGCAACGAGCAAACCTACGGGATAGCATATTACATCGGACCGCCAACGCCCTACGCTCCCTCTCTATATCCTTAACATCGGTCATATCCTCCGTCACGATGTGCCCTAGATATTTAAATTCTGTGACTCGCTTTAACTCTACCCCGTTAAGCGTAACCGGTGGTATATCATCGACGTTATTGCCCCTGCCCTTAAATACCAAGAGCTCACTCTTTTTTACATTATATACAAGCCCATGTGACGCAGCATATGACTCGCATATCTTGAGTAGTTTTCTGATTGCTCTTATCGATGGGCTCAGCAGGACCATATCATCTGCATAACTAAGGTTATTGATCATGGTACCATCAATAGAGCATCCGATTCCCGTTCTGCTCAACTCATCGATAAGCTGGTTCATATAAATATTAAACAGAGCAGGAGATGTTAACCCACCCTGTCTCACGCCACATTCAAGCCTATATGAGTCAGAGTATGCCCCGGCCCACCTAACCCGATTTGTTTGCGAGCCATACCAATATTTAAAAATATTTATTAACTCCAGGGGTACATTTAAGCTCCGCAACTTTATCCATAGGTTGTCATAGCACACCAGGTCAAAAGCTTTAGAAAGATCAAGAAAGGCAGCATATACAGGAGTCTTTCTATCCGTATAGTGCTTGACTTGAGAAAAAAGATTCTGACAAATTGAGAACCTCCTCCTTTTTTGAAATCGGTTGGTTATAAATGCAAAATTCAATTCAAAACAATTTTGCTTATATGCACCTACTACAAGTTAGTTTTTTTTTGTTCTAGATTAGTATTAACTAATCTAGAACAAAAATACTGAACTGGTAATATAGAACTTAAAAACTCCGTAATAATGGAGCAATATATAGAAAACCATGACGTCATCAAGATACACAATGTAAGAATAAAGTATATTTTATCACTATATACACGGACAGGTTTAATTTATCTTTAAGTAAATAAGTTCCTCATAACAATCAGCATCAATTTTATCTAGCATCTTCTAAGAAGTAGGTACCAAACGTATTGCTATCACAATAGAAAGTAATACGTACCTATTCTATTGTTGTCACTCCTGTTTCGCTATTTTATTGCCTCGCGGGCAGCGACTTTATTTTTATTTTTAAAAGACTCATTTTTATTGCACCTTGAAACGCATTTCGTCTATAGTCTATAGGTAAGAACCCTACCCGGGGAGGATCCTTTGTGGAAAGCACGTAGAAAGGATACTCTCTTTTACACTCATATTGTAGGAGAAGTGAAAGGACTAATTCATCATCATACTAACCTCTTTTTATGTAGTAATCACCGATAAGAAACCTCAGGACATGGGCATCTGAACGATTTACGTAAACTTTTTCGTACAAGCAAACAGTAGCGTCATCTGTCAAAATTCTATAGGTGGCTGCTGAGCGAACTACAGATGCATGACATTTTACTGTAATACCTCTGTCTACCTCTTCATTGATCTGAGATAATACTGATCAACCAAGCAAGATTATTCAAAATGAAATTCTCTCTTTTCATAGCTCTGTGGTGACAAATGAAGATCCATTTACAGTAATGATTAATCGATAGGCAATCGACTACAATACAAGCGACCGTGATTTATTCCAAGCTTGGTCGTTCTAAATTTATTAGAACATAATACAAAAAAAACCTTATTTTAATATTACATTTACATAGGTAGTTAAGTAGGTAGGTAGATTTGATACTTTTGTCAAAAAAGAGCCCACGAAAATCCCAGATTTAAATAATAATTCAGCCATGAGTAAATATATAATACTTACACTGTATAGTGATGAGTAGATACTAGATACCTACCTTGTTTATGTCACTATTGATTTATGGATTCTTGCGATATTTTATACGGTCAAATATGAATCAGAAAAATCGTTAAAAAGTTTCCACACTTAACATTATCAAGCGAAATGAGTGTTTCCTTTGTTAGTTGGTCGTTTGAGGTGTTTTCCATAAGGAATGAAAAACCGATTAAGTTCCGTACCATAGAAAAACGGCAAAAGAATCGCATTTGCTGTGGGCTCAGAATACAGAATAGTGGGTATGGGTGCTCCTTTAAATATTTATTTTGTTTTGTTTTTTAATAAATACCTATAGGTTTACGCTTGACCACAGTCTCACCTGATGGAAAGTGATGATGTGGTCGAAGATGGAATGCACTTACCTAGAAGATGCCTATTCATTCTTTTTTTTCTGTTTTTTAGTATTTGTTGTTAGGTATAAGGGGACAACCCTCCACCACCCATGGCCCAATCAACCTCGCGGTTATGGGGGCCGAAACGCGGGAGGGCGCCCGTTCGGTACTTGCTCTTGGTGTGTTCCCGGGGCACCTTCTTGACTCCCTACAAGTTGTTTCCTCTCGCTCCTTGTCCCTATGAACTCACTCTCCCCATTCTGGGGCAGGACGATACAAAATGCGGACTCGCCGCGCTTTCGCTGTCCACAGCATAAATTCTCTGTGTCACTCCAAGCTGCTTCGCCTCTTATGCCACGCGTGCGCGAACTCCCGTAGCTTTCCGAATAGTTGGCCGCCGAACCCACGAGATCCTGATAATAAACTGGGCCAGAAACTTCGCGAACGGCAGAAACTTCACGAACGTTCGCTTGTTGTTAGGTAGTGGCACAGTGTCACGATTCAAGAGATACACCCTGGTGACATACGGTCAGATAGACAGACGGACGGAGGAGTCTTAGTTCTTGTCATTCTTCCTTTCTAACTCCATACGGATCGCATAAAATATAAGCGATTGTGCAGGAGTCGGGCGCGTCTTCGTGGATCGTACTGTCTAAAATAGGGTCCCGTTTTTACACTTTGGGTACGGAACTCTTAAAACTATTTGGATCTATGGCTACGACTTACGAGTAGTGGAATAACGAAATACGTGGATACTCAAAACAAAACTCTCCTTTTTTGGGCAGTCAAGTTAATAGACTAGCAGTAGATGTTGGGATACAAACACAAACTATAAAACGACAATATTTTACGTTAGTTAAATTGTGTTCGGTGCTATTATGATTATCAGATCAGTCTATACAATTTAAACATATTCTAACATTTGTCACTAAATTACACAACTATAAATATAAAGCGGAAGATTCATGGCTAAGTATTAAAAGTGTCCTAACTTAAATCAAGAGAAAAATAGCTTTCGTTTCTATCAGCCATTAAAAATATTGCTTTAGTTACCTACTGTGTAAAAAATTCTGACCCGTAAAATTTTGTGAAATCTACATGCAAGCCAAAAAACACCTTAACTATTTTATTAAAAAACTTTATATAGGCAAAGTCATACTTAAGTAAAAAAAAAACTTTATCGCAAAGTGTCGCAAGAACTTATTTATTGTTCGGCTCTAACTCGATGTTAAGTTATTATTCCTACACATTTTTGAATATTATTGCTATTCAGTCAAAAAAATATGTTTTATTTATTTATTAAGATTCCATGTATTTTTCGCCCTAAACAGACGACGCGTAGGACTTTATTTTAAAATCATGTTCAAACTTCCAAGCCCAAAAATCATTTCTTGCACTTGTCACGTTTTACTTCATCAAACACACACAAGATGTGAATATAAGATACAAAATGGTAGAGCGTTATCATTCTGCGCTTACGCATCATTCTAGACGAACAGTCCAATTTAGATCTCATTCAACTAACGTACGTATATTTTGCACAAAAAGTTTTTGGTGGTGACAAAAGAAAAACGAGGTACGTAGTTCAATTTCTTTTTTGGTATGAAATACTAATTTAATAAACAGTCGTGATTACAGACGCGGCAATTAGGTAATTTTTTTCTTAAAAGCCGTATTTAGGTGATTTTGAATGAAGTTTTATGCAAAAACTATAAAGACAATTACTTTCAAATTTACACGTCATGTATTTTGGGTCTTTAATCTAAAATCGCTAAGAAGCAGAAACACGATTGAATAAAATTTTCTCGATAGAAAGTTCTCCCAAAAGTTGCTCCAAAATCTCAGTTTTTCTAGTTTTTATCGGACACTACATTGGATGTAGGTAATTGTAATTTTTGTTTTAAAGTGTCGGTAATAATAATATCCAAAAACGCTTAGAAACAGATTTTTGATAACCAGCTTAGTTTTTGAGTAATTAGGTAAAAGGTCGTTTTTCTGTTATATTCTTCCGCGACGCTGCATGTCGCACCTACCAAATCTCCGTGAGAGTGAGCAAGACAAAAATAAATTCAATAAATCCCCTTAATCAGTACTCATAATGTTAATAATTTATTTGCTTTAACATTGTAGTTTGAAGTTACACAGTTACAATTAATACCATGTTCATCAAATATACTAATCACTTGCGAATACTATTATAGTATAGAAAGAAAACTTATGATTAATTCAAAGATATTAAAATTAATAATTACTTATTGTAGATATCTCTGAAAAAAAAATATAGTACCTATAACAATATTTAAAATAGTCTACCATTCATATAAAAAAAATAATTTGAATTCAAAGTTCGTCAAAATTAATTTTTCGTAGAAAAGAACTCCATAACAAAATAAAAGCACATATCAACCAACCATATCAGGTACCTATATACTTTTACTTTAAACCTTGAACATGGAAAATCTTTTATTCTAATCATGATTTATTATGGCTTGACGATAATAATGGCTGTTGGAAATTAGAAACCAATAACGTGTTCTAGGACTGATAGCGTTTGCTTAGTAAAATGCCTATATGCACTACATTTGCAAGTAGTGCTTGGCACATTTGTTAAGAGCTCTACTTCGCTCTTTCGTCGTTAAGAGCTCTTTCGTCAGACAGAGACTTCGCATGACAGAGAGTTCACAGTAATGCTCTTAAAGGTATACTTAACCAGTCAATCCGCACTTGGCCAGCGTTGTGCAAAACCCCTCTCATTTGAGAAGAAATAGAACAAAATTCAAACATTTGTGTAAATAAATGATCGCAAAATTATGGCTAAAATTTCACGTGGCTACTGCACATATTTTTTGATTCCGTTCGAAAGCAATGCAATAGAAATTACAACAAAATACTTAAATAAGTCTTTCTGAAAAAATGTAGATAAGTATTTAGGTAGGTACTAATTAAGATTTTTAAACATTGCAAATCCTAATAAACGCGACAAAACGTACGAGTATAGTTCAACAATTAACTTACAACATAATCCCTTATTCGCTATTCTTGTTTAATGATGGATTTTGTTATCATCATACATTTGATAGCAGAGATTTGCCATAATACCTGTCGTCTTCCATATATACCTAAAATAAAGCGTTATTATCTTTATAAATTAAAATCCCTGCAAGGTAGAAACCTGTTGTGAGTTCAACTATTTCGGCAGTTAAATGCGGTGGGTTTATTCTTTAATCAAACAAATAACTCCGAATACAATCCTAAGAATCGAACCCCGAATCCCAAATTAGAAGACCGAAGTACCTACTAACTGCTAAGCGATCACTGTTCGCTTTACTGACGCCTAATAAAAAACTCCAGTCGGTGTCTTTGAGTATAACAGAGCGTCCAATATCAATAAAGTCCAATACAATGATTGATGCGGTCCAATTAAAAACAATCTACCGCAATGGAGTAACCAACCAGACCTAACAAAACGTGTGAACTCATTCGTTGCAGTTTTAAATTCACTGGATACGATAAAATCTAGATTTAACTCACACGATAACTCCAGATCTTAATGGATGCAATTAATGTATCTAGGCTTCGGTGCGTTTATAGCAATTAGCGATCATATTAATCTTTTGGATGACGACATCTCATCCAATTTCCATTTTGGAAATCTACCCAACATCTGCCAAAACTTAGCATCTGTTCTTTACTTCTGAATTCTCAATGAAATGCAAACTTCCGTGCTAACTGAACCATCAACGTCAATCAAGTCGCGCTAAGTATCTCTGTAATTTTGTCGATACAATAAATAAATTCATAACGTAAACAAGAAAAAAGTGTTTGCATAATGTTAATATAGTTCTAAAGTTTAAGTGTGAATGTTATCTCAGTGCGGAATAAAGGAGAAATACGTTTATTTGTGAACTAAAATCAGTGCAAGTCAATGTCAACAAAAACTTACGTTACCTTTTCAAGCCCGTTCACGTGCACTTTTAAACCCAATTCATATCTTTAACGATATAATATAATTAAAAACAACATTTCTCCTGAAAAATCAGAAAATAACATACAAATAATATTCAATTAAACAGTGACTAGTCAAGAATTTTTTGGACACCCTCAATTTTTACAACTGTCATCCAGCGTGCAGTGTCAACAAAGCACCTGCTAAAATATTAAAGCAATTCTGTAAGTCCGATTATTTGCCTAAAAACAAGGCGACAAGGCGCCTGCTTAAAAATTAAGGCAATACTGTACATCTGAACATCAGCACATATCATCAGATCAGAAATACAAATACGAGCTAAAAATGAATACAAAAATACCTAAAGTCAAGAAATGTGCCGCATGTCTAAACGATCTTTTAACGGCTGAACAACTGAAATGCGTTACATGTGGCCTGAGATATCACTTTGACTGCATCAATGCGCCAAGCAAAAAATTCAAGGAGCTTACCAGTGACTTCAAATCTGAATGGATGTGCCCTTCTTGTCGCCTCAAACAACCAAGAGGAGACAATACTAATACGCCAGTGCGTGGCTCTGCTAGCACATCCTCCGATACAAGTCCATCGTCAAACGTCACGCTAAGACGCGCGCAGCCATCGTCTCAATCCCAGACACAGGAACTCATTGCCATCGAAAACGTTAAGCAATTAATGAAAGAAGAATTGGATATCCTACTAGTCAAAATGGAGAAAAATTGGTCCAAAATACTTGATAATAAATCCAAAGAGATTTTCAATGAAATAAATCAGATAAAAGATTCCTTAAATTTTATTAATAACCAATATGAAGAGTTAAAAAACGAATTACAAGGAAAACTTACACAGATCAAAGAGCTGAAAAATGAAAACGAAAATCTCAAATCTACAGTCAAAGACCTTAATAGCAGACTATGCATCATGGAACAGCACTCGAGAATGAGTAATCTGGAGATACAGTGTTTACCTGAGCACAAAGCTGAAAACCTACCTAACATTATTCAACAAATCGGGAAGGCAACTGGCAGCAATATCACGGATGCTGACATTCACAAATGCACTAGAATCGCCAAGTTAAATCCTGAAAATACGCGTCCGCGATCTGTCATTGTTAAGTTCTCAAGTCCACGTATACGAGACACATTTCTAGCTGGAGTACTTAAATTTAACAAGAAAAACAAAGAGGACAAACTTAATACGAGTCACATTGGAATAGGAGGCGATAAAAGGCCAATCTATGTAGTAGATCACTTAACCCCGGAACTGAAGAAAATACACGCGTTTGCCAGGTTAACAGCTAAAAAATTAAACTACAAATTTGTATGGATCAAGAATGGACGTGTCTTCCTGAGGAAATCGGATGATTCCGAGCACATAGCTGTGAGGAATATAGAACAGCTGGAACAGCTTACATCTTGAACCTGCTTTTCATTAATTAGTGCTTAGTCTCTCTTCACGATACTGTTAACATTCGATAACTTAAAAATATATTACCAAAATGTTAGGGGAATCAGGAGTAAAACACAAGATGTAAAACTTAATATTTTGTCTAACGACTATGATATCCTTATTTTCACTGAGACCTGGCTTAATGACGGGGTTTTCGATGGGGAGTTTGTCGATAACCGCTACAATGTATATCGGAGAGATAGGGAGCAAACAGATATTAACAAATTAAAAAATGGAGGTGGCGTCATGATTGCAGTTAAAAATAAGTTTAAATCTAATCGTGTATCGCATTGGGAGAGTAAATGTGAAGACTTGTGGGTGACAGTAGAAATACTTGTACAAAATAAGACTAGCCATTTAGCCATTTGCACCGTTTATTTACCACCACCTGTAAAAAGAGACACACTCAACGATTTCCTGACAAATACCTCCAAAATCATCAACTCTAACGAACAGGTGCTTGTTATAGGAGATCTCAATATGAGTAGTCTATCATGGTCCAAATTGCCGGAGTTAAACTACTTAAATCCATCATGTAGTTGCGGCCTAGATTCCTCACTCGTGGACTTCATAGAAGAACATTAAACAATTCAACTCAATACTTAACACTAATAACAGAATACTCGATTTGGTCCTGTCTAATAATACCCAAATTAAAGTAAACGGTACTCCCAACCCTATCAGCATAGTTGATAACCACCATCCACCCTTACTAATAAACCTAAAGCTAGGAAAAATAACTAACCTAAATGAAAAATATATGGAAAAATATAATTTCTACAAAGCCAATTACGATGCAATTGTTAGAGATCTAGACAATACGCCGTGGGGGGCTCGCCAAGCAACCTCCACGAGTGCCCGAGTGCTACGGTGCCCCTCTGTAGCGCACGGGCCGGTGCTCCCTGGTAACGTCGGTAGTTAAACGACGGCGAATACCTTGGCCCGGCGGATAGGTGACGTTTCTTCGCGTGTCCCTCTGAGTCCCAGCAGAGGGCACAGTGTCGAAACGCACCAACCCCGGAGGAGGAAGAAAACCTCATTAAAAAATTACAGGCGGGGGCGGAAACGCCCACAAGTCCCTTCGGGGCACTACGAGGAAGACAACCTCGTAAAAAAATCACCGAAGTGGGCGGGAACGCTCGTCGAGAGGGATATTTACGGCGGCACATCCCTCTCGCAGGAGACGCGCCGGTTGCTGGGGTGCGAACACCTTCCTTCGGCGACCGGTGCCGGCCTGCGGGTGACGTACGTAAGGGGTTCTGGCATCCGTCACCCGAATTCCACCGACAGGCCGAGGTGGTGGCGCGACCTGTTCGGGACGCGCCTCCCAGGAGGGTCGGCAGCGGCCAGGCTGCCGGCAGCAGCGGCGGGACCTGCCGCTTCGGTGGCGGGTCGAGGCCTGGCGGGAGCGCGGTGAATACGCAAGTGAATCCCGTACTCCCGCCAACGGGGTCCGTCGTGGCAAAGCACAGGTTTTAGTGGGTGCAAGCCCCACATAACCCCTCCGTGTCCCCTGACGGAGGGGTATGCGTCAGGCATTTCCTGTGGGTAAAAAAAAAAAAAAAAAAAAAGACAATACGCCGTGGTTGGAACTATTTAAAAATTGCGACTGTGTGAATGTCATGCTTAAAATATTTTACGATAGACTAAACTCAATTGTTGCAAAACACGTCCCAAAGATGAAAGCCAGAAACAGCAGGTTTCCCATATGGTATAACAATAAACTCGTGTCGCTACTGAAACTTAAAAACAAGTATAGACTAAAGGTTAAAATTTATAAAAATCCACTCGACTTGATTAAATTTCAAACTCTAAGAACCGAAACTTGTAATTTAATCAAGGAGTGCTACAGTAGGTACATTGAATCAATTGAAAACGATCTGGCAAATAATCCTAAATATTTCTGGACTCATTTGAAAAATTTGAAACAATCATCAAACACGTATCCCGCCACAATGATATATAACGATAAAGCCGCTACTGATGGCCCCAGCATATGTAATATGTTTGCCGATTAATTCGCCTCAGTCTACGATACGAGTGATCCTCCATATGCCAATACGTACGTACCATCCAATTCAGAGAACTCCCTCTGTTATGTTAATATTACCGTTAAGGAGGTAATTATAAAATTAAAAAGACTTGATACAAAGAAGGGAGCTGGCCCTGACGAGCTCCCTCCTTTATTTATCAATAAATGTGCTATCCCTTTATCAAAACCTGTCTGTATGATATTTAATAAATCACTGCGCACTGGAACATTTCCGGATCTATGGAAACAAGCAAGAATAGTACCAATTTACAAAAAGGGTGGTCGCGATAATATTACCAACTACAGGCCTATTTCGATACTGTCAGCTTTGTCGAAGGTTTTTGAGTCGATCGTACACCCAATACTTTCACGCCATGTTCTACATATGCTTTCTGAGGCTCAACATGGTTTCATCAGTTCTAGATCAACAGTCACTAATTTATCAAATTTCATAAGCTTCATTACTGCTTCTGTAGACTCTAGACTAGATGTTAAAGATTGTCGATAGGCCAAATAATTACGAAATTATCGCCTTAAGTAGTTGAATAATTGTTTGCTTAGGATTTTATATAATGATGATTATTTTAAATATTTACCTAGGTTAAGAGGAATAAATGATCTTAATATCTTGTCTTTTACTGTCGAATTTAGGATATAAAGTAATGTTTGCTTTATTAGATCTATATTTTAGCTGTAGTACTTATTTTAGGTAAATCATTACTTTACTATGTAAATAGCTTTTAATTCTAAGCTTAATTATTTGTAGATAATCATAATTACTGTGCTAAAACTACTTTTAATAATTGTTTAATAGCAAATATATCCAATATTCTTAGTAAATTAGCATAAGAACCATGTATATATCTCATTAAAGTATTGCCTTTTGCGGGTGTAGAATCCCTCTCGTTCTAGCACATAACATTGTCTCTGTTTAATTGTCTATATTCCGTTTCACTTTAACATGTATAATTGTCTCTGTTATTTGTTCTTGCTATCTTTGTCTAACGCATACGCGCATCCTTTTCATGTATCGCCGCACTAGTCTAGCGCGTATATTGTTATCTTTGTTTCTCCTTGATTTTTTACTCAATAAAGAACGCCTAACATGCGACCACTCAGGTAGCCGTTAAATACCCCTAAAAATCGGCCACAAGGCACACTTCACTTCGAGGCTCCTCAGAGGTCGCATCTCTGCGGTACAATAAGACCGAGTGTTTTATTTACCGTCTACAACCTGCGTGCTCCCTGCACGTTCCTCTCTGTGGCGGCCATCCAAAATCCGCCACAGTGTTTGGTCCATCGAGCGAGATATCTACGAGCCGGCAACCCTGCTCTCCAGTGTCAACATCAAGCCCGACCGAAGAAGAGCCGCCGAAGATCGTCTGCAAATAGCAAGATTGAAGAAAGAAGCCCATCGCCGCGGAACTGATTCCGCTGGCGGGAAGAAGCTTCAAGTCCGGCTGCAGATCTGAAGTTGTCAACGAAGTCTGCCTAGCAAGATTGAAGACTACCTGTTGCCACGGGTGCATTGAAGCGAAGCTCAGTAGTAGCTGCCGAAGACCGTGAAGCCAGAGGGAGAGCACTCATCGCGCTACAGGCCACATCTCTACGTCGCTTGAAAAGGCGTCAACTCATCGCTGCGGGTGCATTGAGGCGAAGCTCAGTAGTAGCTGCTGAAGACCGCGAGGCTGTTGGGAAGACCGTTTCAACGCGCCGAAGAGCACAAGAGCGTCGAAATAAACGCTGTCGAAAAGGCGTCGACTCGTCGCTGCGGGTGCATTGAGGCGAAGCTCCGAGTAGCTGCTGAAGACCGCGAGGCTGTCGAGAGGACCGTTCCGTCGCGCTGAAGAAGACGTTCCCAAACCCGAAGAGGAACCACCATCGCTGTGGGTGCATTGAGGCGAAGCTCCGAGTAGCTGCTGAAGACCGCGAGGCTGTTGGGAAGATCCTTTCACCGGGTGGAAGACACACTAAGCGGTTTAACCGCTCTCGGCTGTTCACCACCTAACGGTGCCAAACGGTGAACAGTTCGGGTCAACGCCTAACGGCGGGAGTAGTATACCAGACGATACTACCAGCTTGCCCTAACCGGCTATAAGTCTGTACAGTCTGATCGCGCCGTTACGGTTTGCGAGAGAAAGGGGCGTCCTCCTGGAAGGCACTGCCGACGACATCGAGCGTTCCTCTCGATGCACGTGCACCCTGGACTCACGTAAACCCTCTGTCGGGCGATTCCCACCTTACCCAACCCTTTTTTCCATCCCTGCGAGAGCGTGTTCTTCGGGACCACTCTAACAGGATTGTTAGGGACGATAGGGCAGTAGGGAAAGTAGGGAATATAGGGAAAAGTAAGAAGAAAAACTCAAGATGAGTAACATCGAGACACGAAGCAGGAAGCTTCAACCCAAAGGAAAGGAACTTAGCAGTAAAGAGTCAGCCAGTTCATCGGAACTATATACTGCCACAGAACAGTCAACAAGTACAGAACAATCCAGCAGTATGGAAAGAACCATCACAAGATCAGAACGACCGGCCAGTAAAACAAAGGAATCGGAATCACAAGTTCTACAAAATAAACGCGCCAAGATAAGAGCCCGTATGGAGCTACTTAAAAGAAAGAAAGAACAGGCGGACGCCGCAGCTGAGTTAGCTCAAACTCAATTAGAAATGCTTCAGCTCGACGAACACTCCGTCCAGGAAGAAGATATCGACAAAGTAGATTCAATCAACACACGGATGTACGATACCCCGATCCAACCAGCCCAAGAGTCTGAAATAACAAGAGGTGTCAACTTAATATCGGATCTACTCACAAAGGCGATTGAAAAATCTAATTTAGAAGAAACTACTCCGAAGAAAGCACCCACCTACATGAGTGAACTCTGCACTTTCGACGGGGATCCAATAAATTGGATACCATTTTTCAGCCACTATACCGACACATCACCGTACTTCAGCAACGTTGAGAACATAGCGAGAATACGAAAATCGCTAAGAGGCCACGCAAGAGAAACCGTCAAATCATTGTTATACACATGTTCTTCACCCGACTTAATACTTGGAGAACTAAAACGAAGATTTGGACAACCGGCATACATAGTAAAGAGTGAAATAGCGGAGCTAGATAAACTACCGCGCATGCCAGAGGACTTAAAAGGCATTGGAGCTTTTGCTCGCACCATCTTCAACACCGTTAACACGATCAAACAATTAAATCGTGTTGAACACCTATACTCAACGGACATAGCCGACCGAATCATCGAAAAAATGAATATCATCGTCCGATTCAAGTGGCATGAATACAAGGCGACAAAACCAAACGAGCCCGTGTTAAATCTACTATCTGAGTTCCTGTCTACGATCGCCGATCAATTCGATGAACCGAACCTCAGACTAAGGCCAAAAGTCAAATCAGAAGCCAGAGCGCATCGGTTGCATCCGCTGAGAAAACAAGTAAACGTAACAAATGAAACTCGCGAAGAGAGTGACTCCGACTCCGAATACGACAGCGAGTTCGAAGAAGAAATGAGAATAGTCCTCGCCGCATCTACATCGGAACAAGAAAGATGCCCTTTATGTGAGCAAGCGCATAACATTATTAAATGTTACCGTTTCACCCGACAGTCAATCGAAGAACGTTGGGAAACCGTTAAGAAATTGAAAATGTGCTTTCGGTGCCTAAAGACTAACCACCGTCATATCACCTGCAAAGCGAAGCCCTGCAGCAAAGAAGGTTGCACTCATACACATCACGTGCTTTTGCATCACGACAGATCAGAAATCGAACGATACAAAGTATTTTTGGTCAGCCATAAGACAGAAAATACGTCTGAAGTCGTAAATCAAAACTCCATCCATCAAACAACTGGCTTAAACTTACCGGGAAATGCGAAACAACGAGAGCTAAATGATTTTAAGCAAGAAACAAAAGCTAAACAAGCATCTAAGAACTTAGCCGCAATTGACTTAAAAGAGCAGGCTGAAAAGATAACAATATCTCTGGAAGAACACAATACCGCCATAATCGACTCCGAGACTACAATAATAGAGTCGGAAAATGATATCAGAAAAACAGAACGACTTAAGCCGATCATAAACAAAAGCATGGCAATAAACCAGGCCAGCCAGAACCATTCTTCAAAGAAGATTACGATCATACCGCTAGTAGACAATAGATTCAAAGATAACACGAATGAACCTGCGGCTAATGTTATCAGCAACAAAGCTACACAAGAGCACCCTGATGGATGCACGTGCAGCAACAGCTGCTTTAAGAAATCTACTTACGAATTACCTGAACATCAAACTGATAACAATCCGAGTTTGCTCCACGAAAACCACCCTTCACAACACACTGAAGGCATAATAAACGAAGAGTCAAATAAATCGATATATCACTACAGTCAACGTACAAATCCACCTTTAATCAGTCGTGAGGAAGAAAAAATTACGATCTCGCAAAAATCAACTCGCAGCTTACCAAACGACAAATTTGAATGGAACGTGCTTCGGCAATCTAACAACATAGAAACGATGCCTATGGATAAAAGCAACGCTGAACGTCGTTTCATATACAAGGACATGAAGTTCAAGAAAAACATAGTCTTGAAATTAAAAAACAAGCGTGGAATAAAGAACCTGCCGAGCAGCGGATACGCTAAACCGGCTAAGAACAAACTCACCTCATCAAAAACGTTGCAACGACCTCATTTCGCACTAATACATCCACAAAAAGGAGAACTAACAGTCGTTTTAAACAGCGGCAATCAAACATATGACAAAAATTTTAACAACGCCATATTATCAGGGCCCAAAATACCACCTGCCGGCACAATGGAAATGTACATCAGAGAAGAAGACAGAGATATCCTACGTTTTCTATGGCGAGAAAAAGAGACAGACACATATCTGAAAAAATACGATATGAAGTCTCGAATGTTCGACAGTAACCTGAGATTGTGCAAAGGACCGGAATTTCTAACACGCAATCGACACAAATTGCCGAAAGACCACAACAAGCGCCCACCAGCCACAGGTGAAGAAAGAGTCGAGACTATCGCTACACCTCATTGCATAGACATCGAAACATCTATGCCAGACGTTAAACGATACCTACAAGCTACTGCACGTTTTCCTAAAGGCATAAATGGCTTCAAAAGTCAAATAAAGAAGCCAAAAAAATATAGCAGAAAGCAAACCTTTAGAAAAATACAAGACCTGGAGGCCATTCAATAAGAGGAAAATTGAACAACACAACAGACAACCAGGAAAAGAAACAAAACCTACACGTCTACAAAAACAACACTTCCGAGAAGGTATACTGCAGACACTGCTGCTAGAAGCCAAAAATCTCATTCACTCGAGATTTCTAACCGACGTCTACATCGACCAGAACAATCAAGAAGGCTTAAGACCGAATCACTTAATCGAATCAAGCGTTGCCTACCGCATGGGAGATTTCGACAACGATGAGCACGGTAAACCTCAGAATTGGAAGAGAATTCAACGCCTCACAGATCACTTTTGGAAAGCATGGCTGGTGGGATATCTGCCGACCATCACACCGAGATACGAGTGTAATACCAACCAAGAAGACTTCGTTAAACCATTCATCGACGATGTTCATCATAACAGACAACTCACTACCGCGAGACACATGACAAAAAGGCGAAATATCTATCTACCCCGCGCCAGATGGAAACATCCTGACATCTTGATGGATCTAAAGATACCTGCTTCTCATTTGATTAAGGATCGACCAATCTTCTACCTCCAATATGGTGCTGCAGATTACTTCATCTTCGCACGAGGGGGAGACTGTTAAAGATTGTCGATAGGCCAAATAATTACGAAATTATCGCCTTAAGTAGTTGAATAATTGTTTGCTTAGGATTTTATATAATGATGATTATTTTAAATATTTACCTAGGTTAAGAGGAATAAATGATCTTAATATCTTGTCTTTTACTGTCGAATTTAGGATATAAAGTAATGTTTGCTTTATTAGATCTATATTTTAGCTGTAGTACTTATTTTAGGTAAATCATTACTTTACTATGTAAATAGCTTTTAATTCTAAGCTTAATTATTTGTAGATAATCATAATTACTGTGCTAAAACTACTTTTAATAATTGTTTAATAGCAAATATATCCAATATTCTTAGTAAATTAGCATAAGAACCATGTATATATCTCATTAAAGTATTGCCTTTTGCGGGTGTAGAATCCCTCTCGTTCTAGCACATAACATTGTCTCTGTTTAATTGTCTATATTCCGGTTTACTTTAACATGTATAATTGTCTCTGTTATTTGTTCTTGCTATCTTTGTCTAACGCATACGCGCATCCTTTTCATGTATCGCCGCACTAGTCTAGCGCGTATATTGTTATCTTTGTTTCTCCTTGATTTTTTACTCAATAAAGAACGCCTAACATGCGACCACTCAGGTAGCCGTTAAATACCCCTAAAAATCGGCCACAAGGCACACTTCACTTCGAGGCTCCTCAGAGGTCGCATCTCTGCGGTACAATAAGACCGAGTGTTTTATTTACCGTCTACAACCTGCGTGCTCCCTGCACGTTCCTCTCTGTGGCGGCCATCCAAAATCCGCCACACTAGAAGTAGATGCTATTTACACCGATTTCTCTAAGGCCTTCGACAAAGTTAATCATAAACTACTGATAAAAAAACTGTCTTCATTTGGACTCGGTGGTTCACTCCTATCGTGGCTCTCATCATATCTTGTCAATAGAAATTCGTATGTGGCGATAAAAGGATATTCTTCCCAGTTATATATTGCCACATCGGATGTTCCCCAGGGCTCTATATTGGGACCTCTCTTGTTCAATATTTTTGTGAATGACATCACAGACTGTATACTTAACTCTAAATGCCTAATTTTTGCAGACGACCTAAAATTAGCAAAAGAGATCACAACGTATAATGACGCTATATCTTTACAGGAAGACGTAGATAGAATTGCAAACTGGTGTAAACAGAACGGCATGGACCTCAATCCCTCCAAATGTTCTTGTATCAGTTTTACTCGCAAACGCAATATCATAGAAAGAAAATACACAATTAATAGTTTCCCACTGCAGAGAGTCGAATTTGTTAGGGATCTGGGGATCACCATAGATTCAAAATTACGTTTTAATGTGCATATCGAAAACATCTGCAGATTAGCACGAAAAATGCTGGGGTTTGTGTACAGAAATTCTAAACCTTTTAAAAAAACTAGCACCATAAAAACTCTGTTCACAACTCTAGTAAGAAGCAAACTTGAATATGGTACAGTGATATGGAACCCTAGCTACCAGGTCCATAAGGATCGTATAGAAAGCATACAGAGGCGTTTTACACAACTCTATTCCCTTAAAAAGCATAAAAGATTACCGTATAGCTTTAGACTCAAAACTTTTAAATTAAAATCACTTACAGATAGACGAAAAATTCATGACATGATCTTTTTGCACAAGCTCGTAAACGGTACATTGAACAACTCAGAGTTGCTGGGCCAAATCTCTTTTAGAGTCCCCGTCCGATCATCGCGCTACCCTGTCTCACTCTTCACCCACCGTTTTTGTAGAACTAATCTTGGTCGTCACTCTCTGATACCTAGATTAAGCAGCACATACAAACACTTTATTTTTAAGGACAAGTCAATCGATATTTTTAATGAAAAACTGCCCAATTTCAAAAACAAGTTACTAAAAATACTTGGCTAGTCTGATTTTGTTTTTATAGTAGGTACATATTTTATTTTTTACTTTCTCTTTTTGTTATATTAGTATAGTCAACGATTTTTAATTTTTTTTTCTTTTGCATAAGTTTGTGTAATTAGCTTTTTGTTTTACTTTTTCTTTTTTTGTATTATTAGACAACTTTAGCTTACTTATATTATAGCTTCCATCGTTATTTAGCGTCGACTTTATCAATTACTAAGCATGTTGTAGCTACCTTTAAGTCGAATCATATGTTAATGTAGTACCTAAGTTTTATTTATATGTCAATGTATTACATATGTTTCTGTTGGTGGTGCTTTGAATAAATAAATTGAATTAAATTAAATCAACTAACCAACCTATCAACTTTTCGAAAATTTCGAAGTCGAAACCGTGTATAGGTTATTGTTTAAGGTACCTCGCGCCACTCCAGACCTCCTCACTAAGGCACGTAGTACCCACTGCAAGGTCCAATTGCTTTGGATTTTAATATGTCCATCGGGTAGTCGAATAGCATCTGGCCTTTATGAGCCGTAACTTCTTTAGGTGCAGGTTGCAGCTTTTGGGAATCGTTATTTTTTTAAATTGTAAGTCATAATTATTTTAATTACTCAAATGTAATATATCTGTTACAGCTCCAAGCCTGTCGTTCGCTTCCCCGTAACCAGGAAGACGTCGGAAAAAGTGTCTTTTAAGGGAAAAACACAATTCCAAAATGGAATCACATGAGAAGAGGGTCGCGACCACGGTTGAAACCCGCGGCCTTGAACCTGTGACCCTGGAAATGCAGACCTCTAATGGTAAAACCTGATTAGTGTATATTGTATGTTAGCACCTAGCATTTTAAATATCCTGTACCAGGTGATGGGTGACATCAAAATGATCACAGAGAATCTAGTTAGCTACTAGATTAAATAGACTAAAGAAGTGGTTAAGAAAGTGGTTTGGATCGTCCAAGATGCTGATGTTGAAACAAAAACCCATCTTTTTTATCCAGGAAACAGCTCCATGCCCCCTCGGCAACGGAAGCTCAAAGACCTGGACGACCTATTCCCGTACATCGGCGGCTTCGGCTGGTACCAGCGGATCCTGTTCCTCCTGATGATCCCCTACGCATTCTTCTTCGCGTTCGTGTACTTCTCCCAGATCTTCATGACGGTGGTGCCTGCTGAGCACTGGTGCTATGTGCCTGAACTGGGGAATTTGACCGTTGAAGATAGGTAAAAAAAACCTTTGACTTCACTACTGAAAGGAAAACAATACTCAATATCTCAAAGATATGTGAAGCCTACCAGTTAGCATTTAACCTGAATATTGGGCATATATCGATCCCTCAATCAATCCTTCCGGGTTCATTCTTTTCACCTGTGCTCTACACGCCATCGTGAAACTTGAAATAATGTAACTACTTTCATTCGGTGCTTGCTGAATGAATAATCTTTAATTCGCTCTAATTAATTATTCTTTATCTCATTTAACGCTGATCAGATCTAAGAGCAACAAGAAAAATGGATTTCGGACCGAATCGGGTCAAGTAAAATCGCAAGGCACACTTACCCAATTTACTATAGCACCAAGGAAACAAGATGACACTTACTCATAGGTTCTTACTTCACAGACGCCACCTCTCTATCCCCCAAAATGATCTGAGCAAGTATGAAAGATGCTTTGTGTACGACGTCGATTGGACCAGGGTTCTAGAGAGTGGAGACTTGATGCCGAACTCTTCATGGCCGATGAAAAAGTGTGACGGGAAATGGGAGTTCAATTTTACCGATGTGCCTTATGAAACTATTGCTACTGAGGTAAGGATGTATGTACCTTTAACTTGTTTATAACCATTTCTTCAATACTTCCTTATGTCTCGAGAATAGGTGGTGGATGCCAAGTTTTCAGTTGATAGATGTTCCATAAAATCCAACTCGATTTCTTGGGAATCTTCTTTTCCGGTTATTTTAGGTTAGTTTGTTGCTAGAAGATTCCAATTTCCACTACACCTGTCAATGGGAAAGCTTTGATTACCTTTATCATGCAACCGTGACTCTACAATTTACTTTGGGATTTATAGTCAGACATGGAATATCCATCAGCTAAGACATTATTATCTCTCTAATTTTACAGCTGGGATGGGTGTGTGATAAAGACAATTATCCTGCGACAGCGCAGGCTATTTTCTTCTGCGGCTCTATTGTGGGAGGGCTCATATTTGGATGGATTGCTGATAAATTTGGACGAGTACCAGCTATTGTTGGTAAGTTAACTTTGTTGTTTTGCTTAGCTATCTTTATACAACTCCAGCCATTCTTTTATTAATTTTAGCAATGACTCTAACTTCTAGATCCGACTCTTATTAACTAATCGACTATTATTAATTAATCTCCAGTTGTGTAAGATATTATGTCACACCAGAGTACGAGAATGTAAAGAGGAAAATCTCCGAATTTAACCATTGTGAACAAGTCGAGACTTCAGAAGGTTATTACCAAACAATATACTGACTCTACTCTAAAAATACTTGTACCAGCTTTGTACAATTTTTATATATTTTCAGAGCTTTCAAGATATTTTCCAGTGAAATAACTTTTAATTTCAGGTACAAACATGGCTGGTTTCATCGCGGGAGTGGGCACAGCGTTCACGAACAGCTTCTGGTCCTTCTGCCTCTGCAGATTCCTGGTGGGACTGGCGTATGACAACTGCTTCGTCATTATGTATATTGTCGGTAAGCCTATTTTTTTATAATTTTTGAACCTTGGACAATTAATTAGAGCTGAATTCATTCATGCCTTTTTTATCTCACATTAGTAAAGCTTTGAATTATACAGGCTTAAAAGAAGCTGCCATTCGCACGTTTTAATGCACAGAGTAGTACCGAGTTAAAGAAATCGTTTTTCAAAGTATTATTTTGACAAGTCTTAGGACAAAAGTTTTTATTCTTAATATTGACTCATTACTTTAATTTGACTAGAGCATTTTGGTATTCTTAAAATCCTGTGTACTACCACAGAACACTAAATAGTACAACAGAAGGTCCTATCCGCACAATGATTTAAAGAAATAGCGACTCTAGCGCTGACACAAAAAGTGCAATTCAGTTCGCAATAGCGCCTGGCCCCGCCCTCAAAATCGAGACGCAACAAACGCAATGTTGTGGTCTCTTTTTATCGCCTAACTTTAGTAGGGCTGCCGTAGTCAGACGGCGCGTAAAATAGACCGTACAGAACTAGCGCGTACAACTCGGCCCGCGAGCGGCACCCATCTGAAATATTGAGGTCCGGACCCCTACTTGTAGCCGGGACGGTCACGTGATAAGTGAGACTGGCCTGGTACTACCTAGTTTTTGGTATGTGTCTGCAGTCGTAGAATACGTGGGTCCCAAGTGGCGCACGTTCGTGGCGAACATGTCCATCGCGGTGTACTTCACGTGTGCGGCGTGCCTGCTGCCGTGGATCGCGCTGGGCGTGGCCAACTGGAAGCTGTACACCCTCATCACCAGCGTGCCCCTGGTGCTGGCGGTGCTGACGCCGTGCTTCGTTCCTGAGAGCGCTAGGTTGGTTATGTACCCTACTTTTATTCACATTACCTACCTTCAGCAGCGATGGTCTAAAGTATTGATGGGTTTTTCTATCAGGAAGTTTTCAGTATTAGTCAGGAGTTTGAAAATTGGCGATGAGTCACCCCCGTGCCTTGGAGAGCACGTTAAGCCGTCGGTCCTGCACCTGATCTCTCCGGTCGTATTGAAGATCTCTCTCAGATTTGAAAGAAAAAGGGATTTGATTTGTATTTGCGCACACGCTAGTGCACTACATCACATAATACGAGTATATTATCCTACGTAGATAGAAAATCTCGTCAGAGGCCGCCATGGCAGGTTTGGTCTGGATCTTGTACATATTATAATTGGTGACAAAAACGTATAATGGGCATGGGTGGTGATGATAATAGGGTTGTTGACGTGTCTGAATGAACTCTGGTATTCTCTGGATCTGTGCATTGCCTATGTAAACTGTTGTTGCAGATGGCTAATTGCACAGGGGCGTATAGATGAAGCCATAAAAATTTTGAAGAAATGCGAAAGATTGAATGGAACCAAAATACCTAAAGAAATTATAAAGGAGTTTAAGGTAAGGAATATAGTCAGTTAATAGTCTTGCTTCTCTTCTTCTCACAATGACAATAAAGAACATGAAAAAGATAAAAATAGTTTAGCGCTTGGTTATAATTAAATAAATAAATTAAATAAATATAAAGTACCAAAAATTATGATACAGCCTAAACAAATAGAAACAAACAAACAGAGAGAAACAGGTGCAAACTCGAGACTCATCCAGATGAGAAGCGTTTCATATGAATTAATTGGGTTATGTTACATTTTTGCTTGCAGGAAACAGCCGCAGAAATAGCAAAAGCCGAAGCAGAAATCAAGAACTACTCCTTCTTGGACCTGTTCAAGACCCCTCGTCTCCGTCGGCATAGCATTCTGCTGGTCCTCATCTGGATGTCCATTGCCATGGTCTTCGATGGCCACGTGAGGAACGTGGGGTCTCTGGGCCTGGACATGTTCGTGACCTTCACGATAGCGACCGCTACGGAGTTCCCTGCTGATATATTCTTGATTTTAATTTTGGATGTGTGCGTACCTTGTTTTAATTTTATTATTTTCTTTAGATCTTTCTATGTATAGTTATTTTTGCTTTCTAAGCTCACTTTATTTCGTCCTGCTCTCAAGTAATACCGCACAGTTCCCATTTGTTATTTCATCTGATCTGTGGCATCTTTATTATCGGCCTATATTTCATAAGCTGTACCTGCTGGATTTGGTTTTCTAAGGTCGTGACAATACATATTTCTCAGTTTTCCCCATACACTAACTGTTGCGACTAACGACTCGTTCTAACTGTTTAGGAAGCTAAACAGTAAGAACGAGTCGTTTGAATAATTTTCTTCAAACGACATTACGGAATCTGGGCTAACACTCAAAGAAGATCGCACCATTGTACATAGTGCAACTTTGAAATTGTGGACGAGGCTTAATGTCAACATCCACTTCTCTGCTTCATATTATACTCAATCAATTCTAAGACCAGTAAACTCAAACTTTTAAGCTTTGGGGTTTTGGCAAATTTAAAAGTATTTTCAGTTCAAAAAAAAGTATTATCATAAATTATTTTCAGACTGGGTCGTCGGTGGCTCGCGTGCAGTTCTATGGTGATCAGCGGGATATTCAGCTTTCTAGCTACTGCTGTTGCACTTGGTAAGTGTTTAGGCATATAACTGGGGCAAAAGAAACACCAACTTCAGCCGTTAGTTTGGTTTAATGAGCACCCAAGCATGGTTGACGAGACTGTGATAAAAATGCAATGTCATTATTGTAGTATAGAATGCGCCTGTTCGGATTTTATTGCAATCAACAATATCTACAAAAATGGTATTGTGAAGGCATAGGCTGGAACAGTAAGTTATTCAATACCGTACGTATCACCTCAGAGTATCTGTATCCTTCAGAACGATAAAACGGAGGCAAAAATCCAACTTAAATGTATCCTTTTTGCACAAGACGTGAATCAAACACTTTCATGCCATGGTAGTTGCTAAAACATGAAATCTTCTTTAGGAGATGGGAAAAACTCTTTGAACTCTCCCCACTGTTACCGTAACCGACACCATTAAGTTTTCACTTCTACCTGTTTTTTATTTAGCTACCATGTTCCAGGGCTCCCGTCAGCCTCTCTCGCGATCGTAGGTCGCTTCGCCGTGAACATTTCTTACAACATCGGCATGCAGTACGCGGCTGAACTGCTGCCCACCGTGGTCAGGGCGCAGGGGCTGGCCCTCATACACATCAGCGGCTACGTCGCCACTATCCTGGTGCCCTATATCGTTTACCTGGTAATTGTTGTTCCTAATTTGCATCCAAAGTATCCTCCTCTTATACCAAACAGTTATTATTGTCAGTGCCGAATGATCTTTATTTAAATAAGTCAACGACAATAGATCAGACACAGATCATACAGACGGAAGAAAAAAAAAGAAGGAACATAACTATCTCAGTGCGTCTCTTGCTGAAAGAGTGGTTACTAGCCACGTCTGAAGCCTCTCACAAGTCTCTGAGTCAATTTAGAAGTCGAGTGGCTCGTGGCAGGAATTGAACCCCCGACCTCCGCGTCACGGAGATCGTCAAAAGAGAGTTGTGGAGCGGCAGAACCATGGCGTGTGCTGTATGTGCGATTCTGCTAAAATATCGACAAAGTTGCAGCTTCGGGCTTCGGCTCTGATTGGTTGATGCATGTACAGGTGTTGGCAAACTTCTTGAGCTTGTAATGACGATAATTTTATAAATAACAAAAGAAGATTAATATCTGACACTTCTGTCCTAACGCGTTAGGAAGCTGTGACTAATTTCTGTAGACACGTAGATTTCTGTAGACATTCTAATTTCTAATTTTTATTAGGATGAATGTTATCCTACGATTACATATGACAGGGGAAAATTATTTTCCTCACCGGCTAAAGCATAGCAAAAGGGACAACGGAGAAGTATCTTTGTGCAGATGCCGGCAAAATTTTTGAGCTTTAAATGACGTAGTGGGGGCAAGTTAGCGCGCGCGACTCTCCGCCGACGCGCCTCGCGCTTACCACCAAAAGGATCTAAAATTCGCTTGTGCGCAATCAGGGTCGTATACCCAAGAAGTTTGCCGTGTTTTATGCCTAGGCACCGATTGGCTATTGATGCTTGCGTTGCTTTCGTTCCCCTGAATAACTCTACTGAGTGTCCAGGGGTGTTATTCTCGAAAAAATAAAATTGTACAGCGGCCAACCATCGACGGTAACCATAGCAACGCAGCCATCAGCAGCCAATTGTCGCATTTGCTGCATAACTGACGGAAGCATTAACCAATCAGCGCATAGATGTTAGCTCGTCGCTGCTATAAGTATTTTTGCAGAATAGCACAGCTGTGTAAACTTCATAATGGTAACATGGTATTCCAGGCGACAATCTCCCCGGAGATCCCGCTGCTGATCCTGGGCGCTATCGGCATGTTCGGCGGCTGTCTGTGCCTCTTCCTACCGGAGTCAATGGGCAAGAACATGCCACAGACCATCCAAGATGGAGAACAGTACGGTGCCGAACAGAAGTTCTTCGACATGCCGTGTTGGAAGAGGTAATTAAGTCAATTTATTTTTTAGGTAGTTTGTAGATTGCATTACCCAAAAAATATCCCCGATAAACATCACCGATATGAACCTAAGGATGAGCCCTTCTGAGCATTTTACCGTAAACCTTTACATAGGTACAAGAAAAAAATAGCGCTATCTGACAAAATTCTCGTTGATACGCCACAATTAAATGGAAAAAACATCCCTGTGGAAACACGTGTGAGGATTAATAACATAGTGGTCCTGAGTATATATCATTTAAAGCAACAAACTAAATAAAGCCTTTTTTTTTTATTAATTGATAGGCTTGCGCTTGACTACAATCATGAGGTCTAGGATGGAGCGCGCTTGCCTAGAAAATGCCTATTCACTCTTCTCTTCAAGGCACCCAGATTGTATTTGGCTGGGAACACGGAAGCTGGAAGGGTGTTCCTGCTGGTTCCACACCTTAGCGGTTCGAATCAGAAACGTAGAAGAAAAGCGTTTCGTCCGAGTACGCTGGGCATCAACCACATAAGGATGCCAATTCTCTCGACGTCAAAAGTGTGTCAAAAGCTGTTCGGGCTTGAAGTACCGCTTAACCTTGTTCAGGATGCCAAGTTTTTTGTCCGCTGTTTTTGCCTTTTCCTCGATGCATTTCCCAAAATTGAGAAGAATTTCCTTTTCAGGGAAACCAGCGAACACCTGTAAAGCAGCTGCATTAAGTTAAGAAGATATTTCTCATTTTCATATTAATATCAATCAAGTATGAAGTATTCTGATTTTATAACTCGTCATGTAATAATTTACCTACTGTGAGTAAATAAATATAATTACTCAACAAGATCGACTTTATTTTACTGTATAACTACCCTAGAATATATTAGCCAACAAGTAGTGGTAAGTTGGTAACTCAATCATTCAAACCTCTATCTAATAATTGTCGGTTCAGGTTTCAAATCTAAGTTATCGGTACAGCTCTTAACTTTTTCAAGTAAATGCATACATTCCTGAAGACAATATATGTTATTTTACTGAACTCTACTCTCAATAACTGCAGCTATGACATTCTCGTAACGTTTTCACACAGTCAGTGATGTGATACAAGAAAGAGAAAAAAATATTAACACTGAAAAATGAACGTTACACCTTTTGGCATAGAGTGTAAAGTTGAATGTATTTCATCATAGGAAATACAGTGCTCAAATTTGACGCGCGTAATTTCAATATCGGCACTGTCGACCAATATGGCGTTTTGAACTACATTCAATTTTACGCTCTATGTTAATTGTTTTAAAATTAATTTTTTAGTGTTCGCAAAAAATGTTTTGAATTCAATATCGCCTGCTTATGTACGTAAATACCATCACCTTTTTAAACATATTATCACATCACGAAATGTAGCCGACACGTAACGTGAATAGTCCCGCTGAACGGTGAAGGAAAACATCGTGAGGAAACTCACATGCCATGAGCGTTCTCAATATTTTTAAAGATGTAAGAATCCTGACAACCTCCACTTGACTATGATCTAATACACTAAGAAAAAACCAATGCCTGTTGCCCAGTTTTAGTGATCCTAAAAAGTAGAAAGCCGCATAAATGAGTAGAGACAAAATGACTTGTTCATACAAACGTCTAAAAACATGTTAGCCACGCAGCATTAAACGTGATTTTCTCATAAAACATTTGCTCATAAATCAAAAATGTCGATTTTATCAAATAAAACAACAAGGTAAACTTTGTAAACAATTTACTCATACAAGATTGAGTCGAAACCGTAATCAATGGTGCAGTACTTGTTTACAGAGGTATCGATATGAAAGAGGAAAATAAGAGAATAATTTATTATTTCAGTCGATTATTGTCCAACCTCTCATCAGATAGCCCTAGAAGTCGAATTCAAAATGCTGTCGAGTGTCGAGATTTAAAAATATCCTTACAGAAGGACGGGGTTGGTCATGATTTAATTAAATATTCTATTTCAAACTTCGAATAGGTAAACATAAAAAAGTATTTCACTCTTTGTAGTGTCATTTGAAGTCGGTTTTTTTGAAAATATTTTTTCATTTTCACACAGACATGTTATTAAAGTAATACAGAATTAAAATATTACTACTTTAAGAGGTAGTGGTAAGGTATGGCCTCTGTGTTCTCATAAAAAGGAGTTTAAAGTGTAGAACTTGACTGGGTACTAAAAAAACAATGTAATTATTATATTTTCTAAACATCGATAACTCTTCTCACCACCACTAATTCTATGTTTACAAATAAACTTAAACTTCGAAACGCACTCCATAATATACATTCCGAATTCTTCATTCATCCGCCATGGCACTACAGCTACGACATCCGAATAAATTAGTGATGTATAAACAAATAAAAATTTCGATGTATTTTTGTATATTAAACTTATTAGGCTTAATATCTACCGCGTATTTGGAAGCCGAATCTAATTATATAAAACCTAGATTAGAGAGAAATAATATAGTGAATAAAGGTTTGTGGATAAGGAATAATAAAGATAGGAAGTTCACAAATGAATTTATATTTAGAGCTAATTCCATCGATGCGGATAATGTCCTCCAGAACAACTATGACGCTTTTGGTCAAAATAACGTGGCTAGTTCGGCATTTTTCTCTGGATATAATATGGAAAGAAACAAAAGATCAAATGGTATGTACAGTTAATTCAAGCAGTTTTATGTATAAACAGTATATCCGAGACTAAACTGGCAATATGTAACAGCCATAACATGTAACACTTAACGTTTTAAAGACACGAATCCCCCTTTACGAAAGTACAGCATACTGATTATACATTAAACTCGATTAACATTTTGTGAAAAAAAAAAAGATTTAACTTCTAATGTAAGCCATACAAATCACGTTCATTTATTACAGATCTAATAAGAAAACCCAAAGAACATTCAAATGAGAAGATAAAATGTGACAGTAATTCCGACTGTCCAAATATAAACGAAAGAGCTCTTGTACAATCTAAATTCATTTCAACTCTAAAACCAGCATCAATTTTGGATGATTATCCGTACGAAATCTCTGTTCTTCTTAACAACAAGAATCATCCGACTGATTCAGAACAAAACACTGAAATGTATGAAAAATATGAAGATGAAAATAAAAATAATTATAAAAAATTCGTAACACAAAGTATTAAAAACAATATGAACAAGAAATACTCTCCGGTAATTAAAAATAATAATAATTTAACATACACTATATTTCCCAATGAAAAAGCAAATGAATCTCAGACCAACAGATTCATTATAGCACCAAAGCGAAGTATGAATCAACATGAATATGAAACTGAATTAATTAAAAAAATTGAGTTCACAGAAGATTTTAACACTACAGATGCTAACTTTGACAAAATAGATAAAAACATGTTTGATAAGGAAGACATGGCTTGGCATGACACACCCCAACCAACCATTAATGTTTACGAAATCTCACCAAAGAAAGTTCAAAGTATTAAAAACAAACCAGTAAATGAAAGAGGTTTATTAAAAGTATTATCAATGCTTACGAAAACATTCAAAAAGATAATGAAACAACATCAAGATATAAAGAGGATCCATAATAAATTGTTCGATCTTAACGACGAATTCACAAAGAACGCGGAATTATTGACGAGTAAATTTGAAGACTTCAATTCTAAATACTTGATGATGTTAAAATTTAACAACGAACTGAAGATAATGGAAGCAAGATTAAAAGAAAAAGAGGATAAATTCATCAATAAAGACAAGGACTTAGCTATGAATCTGAAAGAATTAGAAAACCAGCAGAAAAAATTCCTAGCACAGCAGAAAGAGTTTTACAGTATGCAAAAGGTAATGCTAGCCCAAAACGAAAAGATAAACATAAAGCAGAATATCATTGCAAAAACTCAAAGCGAAATATCTCAAAGACAGAATAATTTTGCGAGGATTTTGAAGAAGGCTAAGCAAATTTACATCGACTCAAGAAACTTGAGTCCAAAGAAGTTAAATACTGCTATAGCTAAACCAAACCCAGAGGATAAAATAAAGCCTTTAAAAATTTACACTACAACAACGACGACTAGTACTACTTTGCAACCTCTACCTCGTACGTCAACAACTGAAAATGTCAAAATTAATTTATTTTCTATCCCAGCTCTAACACGCTTAGAAAATCAGGATCAGATGATTTTAAACGAAAAAGACTACCAACCAGTGGATGAATTAATATATAAATACTATTTCAACAACACATTCATTGATGATTTGATGAAGAGTAAGATATTAGCGACCTTCGTAGCTGCTTCTGAAGGAGCAGATAGCAACATAAAAGACAAAAGAAATGGGAAAGTAACAGCAAAAACGACACGTCTGCTACCCGTTAACAAAACTATTGAATCAATCAAAAAACTTAGGAACAGAAGGTGGATTAAACATAAGAAACATAATAATCATAAAGATTCCAAAAATCCATCAACTTCTTTTCCTAAAGTGAAAGATATTAAGGAAAATGTAGTTCTTACAGATAATTTGAAAAGGGATCTCACTAAGAAACTCGATCCATTCATTACAATGGCTTTAAACTTTTGTAAGGAAATAGACCAGAATGCGAACCTACAGGTGTTGAATTGGTGTGTGGAAAAAGCGCTCAGAAGACTAAAAGCTATTGGTAAGTTAAAAGCTCTCTAAACTATATTAACTGACCCATCCACCGCTTCCTGATATTATAAATTTGAGGTAAAATATTAGGTCCTTACATATGAAATTGGCGTTTTGTCGTACTGGCCACTTTGATCTCAAATATCTCTTCTTTGGTTAGAAATTCCAATTTCAAATTTATACAGCTATTTACTCATACTTTTGTGTTTTGAAAATCGTAATTCATTTGTTTTTTTCTCTTTTTTTTTTTTGCGCCACTCTGTTTACAAAATGGAAAACTTGAAATATCGCGTTATTTACGAGTACGAGTTCCATCGTGGCACCAGTGCTGCAGAAACGGCTCGAAGGATTAATGATGTGTACGGCGAGGGTGTCGCAAAAGAAAACACAGTGCGGTTTTGGTTCCAACGTTTTCGGTCTGGAAATTTCGACCTGCAGAACAAGCCCCGTGGACGGCCGGAGACCAAAACTGACAATGAAGAATTGAAGGTTATTGTGGAAGCGGATCCATCGCAAACCACGTCCGAGCTAGCTGCAGGCTGCGGTGTTAGTGATGAAACTGTTTTAGTTCACTTGAAGCAAATTGGGAAGGTGAAAAAGCTTGAAAGGTGTAAACGCGTAAACGCGTGTAGACTGCTGTGTTACATTACTCAACCGGCACAGTAATGAAGGGATTTTAAATCGATGAAAAATGGATCCTGTATGATAATCGGAAACGCTCATCGCAATGGTTGAACCCTGGCGAACAAGCCAAACCCTGCCCCAAACGAAAATTGACTCAAAAAAAATTACTTGTGAGCATTTGGTGGACTAGCGCCGGTGTCGTTTACTACAGCTTTCTTAAATCTGGCCAGACGATTACGGCGGATATCCATTGTCAGCAACTGCAATCCATGATGGAAAAGCTAGCTGCTAAACAACCGAGGCTGGTCAATCGTTCTAGGCCACTGCTGCTTCAGGACAACGCTAGACCACACACTGCACAACAGACGGCTACCAAATTAGAGGAGCTTCAATTGGAATGCCTAAGACATCCACCTTACTCCCCGGACCTTGCTCTAACAGATTACCATTTTTTTCGAAATTTGGATAACTTCTTACATGGGAAAAAATTTAACTTCGATGAGGCAGTCCAAAGTGCTTTCAAAGATTTTATTGATTCCCGTCCGAATGGCTTTTTTTAGTAAAGGGATCAATGAACTACCTATAAGGTGGCAAAAGTGCATAGATAGCAATGGTACATACTTTGATTAAATATATATATTATATTAAAAAAAAAATCAACTTTATGTTCCTCCCATACAAAACGCCAATTTCATATGTAATAAGGACCTAATACTTTTGTACAATATTGTGCTGATGGGGTCTCTTCCTTCAATCTTTACTTATTTCCTTACCTTTGAGAATTTTGTTTTGGTGACTAAATGATTACCTATTTTGTTGTGCAGAACGCAATAACTATCAAAAATCATAACTAACAGGAAAAAGATTATTATGCTTGAATTTTCAGATTTGAAGTTATCGCCAATACTGTCCGCGAGTCCCTCGAGTTCTTCTATGTCCATCAGTACCAAACCTCCGCAAACAACCCAGAGCGAAGTTACAGAATCGCGTAAGTAAAATATTACTCTGATCAAAAATTAACCGGTGATAGAGACGATTCACTGATTCATTGATTGAATGAGAATAATAAATAACACACAATTCACTGGATTTTAGAGAATAGGAAACAGAAGTTAAATCTAACCGAAGATAGGTTTGAACTCCTTGCAAATATTTATGATTGCCAGGACCCAAGGCAAAACAGTTTTGTTAAGCTTCCTAAGCTTAGGAAATCATTTCTGTTTTAAAGTTACAGAGCCATCCACAACACCAAAGCTGCAAACACAATATATTCAAAATCCAACGGAGGATATCAATGCTATCATGTATTTTCCAGGTACGAAAATTAACAATTTCTTACTTACAACAACAATTCTAATTTAAAAGCATCTTGTAATCGTAATCAGACGAAAGAATACAAGATGCAATGACCCCGTCCTCTGCGAGCGTGACCGCATTATTTTGACGCGGGAGTGACAGAGACAGGTAGCAACAGGTTAATTTACGAAATTCTTCGTGCTCCGCGACCGGACTTTATACAGTATTCAGTATTCTATCATCTAAAGTAAATCTTTAAAACAAAAACATCTACCTACTCAACCTGTAATACAATATTTATTTTGCTTGCAGACAACGACGAGTTAGAAAGTAAATTAAAAGAATATGGTAGGTAATTCCAATTCTTATTTTTCTTATTTTTTATATTGTTAATTGCTTCTCTTTAAAAGAATACTGCATTGCAATTCACATAGGATTGGACTGTTTACATTCATATACTTTAAATTTAAATATTGTTTCATGCTAGAAAACGTCCTATTTTTTAGTTAATTAAGATTAACATTGATTTCAATTTAGAAACAACATTAGTTATTCTGCATGGTCAATGGTCACGGTTTTTTTGTTTGAGTTTGAGCTTTCAGTTACTTTCACACAGGCGACAAAGTCATTATAGAGTTTCTTTAGTCAATCTTTAAAAAAAACAAAATCGTAATTAATTAGCCATCCCTTTAGAGCTTCATTTTCACCAATGGCAATACGCATACACTGTCGAAGCTCGAAAACAAGTTTATTGTATTTGTCATTCTAAACGTCTAATTTCAGAACTGAAGCCTGACATGGAAGGCACAGTCTATGACGATGGCAGCCTACACGCAAGTGACATAGCGCGAATTGGTAAAAAAACTTACATTCTTCTTGATCAAGTTTCGTACAGTACGCGCGGCGAGAGTTTGGCTTTGACCTTCGGGTGGAGGGGATTACTGCGCATGGGTACCCAAATTCTGATTGGTTGATACTTGATACCCAATTTCTGATTTCTACGCAATAACGGTCAAAGCCAAACTTTCGCCGCGCGTACTGTACATCACACATCTATCTACGCTTACTGTTATTGAAAGGAAATTCCTATGAACAGATGACTTCATCAGGATCCCCTGGAGCATCTCGTTAGGGGATCCTGGTGGACAATACGCTGGCTGCGATGACCAAGTACTCGTTAAAGAAAACATTGTTAAGAAACGCATGGCCTTAAGTTTCAGTATCCAAAAATGTCGTTGAACACAGTGCCTTTCAATACGAAACAAGGCAATGCTTCGGAGTTATAGGTAGTTTAATCCACGAAAACGCGTCCCACTACGAATCGCATGAAACATAAGCGATTGTGAAGGAGTGAGGCGCATCTTCGTGGATTGTTGGTAACCATTCCTGCAAGACTTCTGGTAAAGCAGATTTTCTTGTGTTTTCAGCTGATGCAGACAGCGGCGGCATCTCCGACATCATGCCGGGGCTCGACAGCAACTCCAGAGTCCAGGTCGACCCCATGGCCTATGACCTTCAGGCCCAAAGACGCGCTGATGTTAGAAAGTACGTTGACATAGCTCGCCAACTTGCATTATTATAAAAGTGATAAGGATATTGAGATTGAAGCCTGCCACACTGCTCGAGTAGATCCTTTGTGGTGGAGAGCTACACAAACGTAATCGCCGATATTTCTATCACGTGTCCATTTTTTTATTTTAAAAGATCTGTTTTATTATTTTCAGGGTCAATGAAAGAATAATGAAGATAGGGATGGACTGAGAATTATGTCAAATGAAAAAAGGTAGTATTAAATTAAAGAACACATAGAGAATGTATTAAACTCCTAGTATTATATTTAAGTTAAATAAATTAAGGATATAATTAAAAAAAATCGTGTATTTTTTAAAAACCCTTGAGAGGCTTTGCGCTGACTCGATATTTTCAAAAATTGAATGCCAGCTAAGGATTCATTTTTTTCATTGAAGGTTTATTACAAAGTCTTGTAACCAACTTGTTACTAACAAACCATATACCTGATGATGATGATCACTGAGACACCGTGGATCGGTAGCAACTATAATAATATTAAATAATAATAAATAGCAACCCACCGCATACGAAGATCCGTGTCAATAAAAAATAGATACTGCCTCGCCTGTGCAAGATATTAATTTCGATTAGTGGATGGAATGGGATGGAATGTTACGTTTTTTTCAATTTCTTTCCATTCCATTCCATCCGCAAAATCGAAATATGACTATGGCTACGGCTGCAGGTTCAGGTAGGTATATAGTAGGGATACGAATGAAACACATGGAATTCAGGAATTCATGCACGGCAGAGTGTGAGATTTGGCAAAGATAAAGTTATTGAAGGAATAAATGAGTAATTGAGTACTCTAGTCTAGTCACTCTGCCTACTACGCCGCGAAAACACTCAAACTGCTTAAGCACTCTTCTTCTTCTTATAGTGCCTTAACCTTGGATACCGCTGCTCTGAATAGGCTACGGTGCTCTTCTCAAACCATTGGCGCAAGTTTCGTAGCCAAGATATTCTTCTGCGGCCAGGCCTCCTCCTACCTGCCACCTTCCCTTGCATGATTAATTGAAGGAGCTCATATTTCTTGGTATTACGCATCACATGGCCGAAATATTCTAAATAGTTTTCTCTTCTTTATAGTATTAAGCACTTCTAGACATTTCCCCATTCTCTGGAGCACAGCGCTGTTTCGAGAGCTACAGTTGCTGGCTCGAAAATGCTTTAACCAAAGAGACCCACTCTTTGGTTACAGTGTAGAGCGCGCGAGAAACGAGGTAACGAAATCCCAGCGCGCTATTGGTTGGCCAGTTGACTGTTCTGCCTCTTGCACTGTGTTGCACGAAGAGTACAACGCGCATACTTTTCCCTATTGATTAAACCCTTGCCAAGTCACGTGCCAGCAGCTGTACCAATAACTCGCTCAACGATGCTCATGGTTTAAGTGTCTTTCATAGGGGGAAATATATGTCAGTATTTCACTAAAATTTTATATCATTAAGTTGTGTGAGTAAGTATTAAGATCTAAGATTACGTATTACGTGGTATTATGTACCTACCTAAGATTTCATGTGCTTTTTAGCGGTGCCTATCTAATAATAATGCCGCTTTCTTGCCTTTGACGACCAAATGGCGTAGTGGTAGCGAACCTGCTGTCTGCGCCGGAGGTCGTGGGTTCGATTCCCACAACTGGTAAATGTTTGTGTGATGAGCATGAATGTTTTCCAGTGTCTGAGTGTTTTTCAATATATTATATTTATGTATATTAGTATGTATGTATATTTATCAGTTATCTAGTCCCATAACACAAGCTATCACTTACTCTGGGGCTAGATTGCGATGTGTAAAATGTCCCGTATATATTTATTTATTTATTTGCCTGTGTACCGAAAATCAGGTAAAAAATATTTTGTAGCTTTCTAGAATCGAATACTGCGTCCCATACAAATAGGAAATAAAATACATACTGCGGATGTTATAAAAATAAAACTGCCTAAAAGAATTTCCTTGTATTGTTGTTCCTTGTACTTTTATGGCGCTATTTACAAAACAATGGCATTCTATAGTAGCTGGTTGAAGTAAATGACTAACGTATGGCAGAAACATAGGATTGTAATGGAAAAAATGTTCACTTTAATTTTAGTGTTTTGTTAAAAACTCTGCTTAATGTTTCAAATCGAAATAATAAATAAATATTTTGAACAAAATGACCCGATGCGATTATGACGTGGTCTTTTACAGAGTGTTTTGTGTTACATTGCTGGCTGTCGCATTCAGTTTCACCGTGATACTGACTAATGTTTTTGTAGACATCGATGGATTACTATCGAATAAGAAAAAATGTATGCATAAAATCTGTTTATTCTTTCTAACGCGTTTTATAAATAAACCTCCATTTTCATCGGTAGTTGAGAGTTCTTAATAATATTCGCAGATACACAAGTGTCTACACAAGTTCCTGAAGCTTTTGTAAACTACGCAGACATTCCTGTGGAAGACCGAAAAGAAGAAATTTCAAATGAATACAAAAACTACGACATTGAAATAAAACCAAGATACAGAACTAAACGGTCCATTGGTAAACTGTTTATTTTCTTTGTGTATATAAAAATTAAAATTTTATTATAATTAATATTCATGGCATATCTTATTACAGATCCAGAATCGACTTTACGCGCCAAAAGTCCAGCAATGAAAAAAATGCTGACAAGGCGACTTGCTTCTTTGCTAGAAGAACTAGATGAAGAAGAGGAACATAAAGAAGGAAAAGTTGAAATGACTACAATAAAAGAAGTAACTAAGGTTACAGAAAAAGACGAGGACCGAACAGAAGGCATAAAAAATGAAGGTTTAATTCATCTCGCTATGCATAATATTCTTTTGCAAGGTTTGATCGGGCATATGGATTTAAACGATGTTTACAAAAAAGTTCATGTGCTTGTAGACACTTTTAATAAACGGATTAATAACAATAAATGTGCGCATGGTATGTTTATAATAAGTAGTACAAAAAAAATTAACACTTTACTTCTTGTATGATTGCAAGTAAATAATCTTAGAACTTAATTAATGTGGCACATTTTTACAGACACAAAACTGAAAACATTACAGTCTGTGGTAAATTCTAAAGAAATATTGAAAGATATTGGTCAAGGTACTAAACGTTATAATAATAACGAGGAAAATCAGTTTCTTGGGGAAATGATGAAATGTAAAAAACTGGAAGAGCAAGTAGCAAGAACTACTCTATCAAATGAAATAAACACTTCAAATAAAAACAAAATTGGAAAAGGTACTTCACCAGCAACTTTTTAATTAAAATGATATTTTATGAAAACTCTTTAAACATAATATTTTGTTTCTTGCAGACGATAAAGTTTTTGTAAAAACAGTGATTGAAATAAATGAGATTAATAGCTCCAAACGACCCAGTAGAACGTAAGATATGTTCATTGAAATTATTCTAATATAATTATTGCTATTATAGTATATTATATGTTATTTAAATTATTACTTTCCTTGCAATTATATAAACATTGATTTTAAAATTGTAATTTACAGACTCCCAATAGAAAATATAGAAGGACTTGTAAAGTTAATATACAACGGTAAATTAATTAAAGTGAACCAACCGCTTGATGAAACGAAGTTACAAAATTTTAGCAAGAATAACACTAATCATGAAATAGAACAAGTCACGAGTCGTGTTGCTATTAAAGACAATAATGAAATACAAATAACGGAATTGAATCACAATAAGCGTGAGAATACCCAAAGCACATTTTTAAATCAAGTTTTAGAAGAATATTTAAAGAAACACTCACGTCCAAAATATGAATCAAAAAGCGCAAAACTCGAAAAAATTAAAACTCAACGTTTAAAGAGACAAATCAAAATTCGATACTCAGATAATAATAATAATACTAAAACAAAAACAAAACCTGTTCACGGAGGAGTTAATAAAAATGAAGATGATTTGTGTATAGAGATAGAAACACATTTCGATGGAAAAGGTATTAAAGGAGAAAAGAAGAAAAAACTCGTAAGAAATCTCATTGATAAAATACAAAAAGCACTTAACTCTGATATTGAAAAAAAACGTGTCACTGAGGAACATATAAAATTTATAAAGAGAACTCAGGACCCAATATACAGCAAAAATAAAATATCACTCATTAAGAAAATAACACCTTTAGAGCCTATTGAACACAGACAACTTGACCCTATAGGAAAAACTTTAGAAACTCATGAAAATATTGTAGATAGAGCTGGAGATGCATGGAAAAAGAAATTTGAGGGTCCAAACTTTTTATCACTTTCGAAGTCTGTGAACTCAGCAGAAATGAATGAGCTTACTGTAGATTATGAGAGTGTTTTAAAAAACGGAATTTCTAAGAGATTACAACAACCCCTAAATACAGAGTCGATAAAGAATGACGAGGATGATAGCGCAGCATTTTTAGACCCTAATCCTGGTAATGTAAACTTGTTTTTAAAAGATATTGCTGGTTCTGGTTTTTCGATTGGTTTTAATCAATACGCAGGTGAACCTCCTGACAGAGAAAGTTTAAAAATGTTTGATGGTATAGAAAATCTAATAAGAGAATATCATAAGAGATATGATGAAGCTGATAATATTAGTAGTGAACCTGTTAATTTCAGAGACAGCAATTTATTTAAAATGGATGACAAAATAGCGAATAATAATAGAGTGGATTCACACAAAGTGTCTAAACGTTCAATAACTAAAGTAGGAGGCGATTATTATAATGCTAATATTTATAAGACAATTTTAAAAGAAGACCCTTCATTTCGTAGATATTATTTGAACATATTCAAACATGCCAATCACATCTCTGAAATTACTAACAATGAAAATATGAAAAGCGATGAGAAAGATGGTGTTTACTCTTTTAATATGAAGTCATCACTGAAAGCTGTACCTATTGTAGTTGATGAAAGAATTATGGGTAAAAAATTAAAACCGTCTGAAATTCTTACGATTGCTAATCTTATCCAAAGAAAAAGGCGATCCATAAACGTAAAGAAAATCTCGAACTTAAAATCTAAAATAAAACTAAACAGATATTTAAATACCAAAACTGTGGCAAATAAGAAAGTATTTTTCAACAGAAAGAGAAATAAACGTCAGGTTATAAACATAAGAGCTGCAAGGGAGCGGCCGCAAGTGCCAGAAAAAAGTTCAGATGAAAACATCTTTTTTATTTCAAGAGAAAATTTGTTTTCAGATAAAGATACTTCGATAAGAGCTGTTGAAATGGCGGATAATAAAAAGAACATGAAACGCACTGAATATATCGATGAAGAATCACCTTTTGATAACATATATCGAATTCAAAACCCTAATGACCGAACTGCACTAACTGAAAATTTATATAGTGCAGCTCAGAGATCAAATGGTCTTATGTCTAAATATCCTCATATGTTTTTGGATAAAAGTTCTAATTCGAAAGAAATGTATTTTGATGAAACTCAATATAATGTAAACAAGCAACCCTATAGAATTCAAGCGTCGCCAAAACCAGGAATTATTAATCAAGAAATGAAAACAACGACAGAACAATATTATGCTTCAGTTTTACAAGACCTAGTATCAAAGGAACTAGTCGGAGCAATAATGCCATCACCATCACGGCCAAAATTCAAAATTACGGTAAAAATTTTGCCAAAAAACAAAACAAGTTCAAATGGTTTTAAAGAGGTTCATACTAGTGTCAATAAAAGTTTCGAAGAAAATGGCCTGCGTTATTATACTTTGCTTAATGTATCCCATGTGTGGGCTGGACATGTGGCCAGATACCGTGATGATAGGTGGACTGTCAGAACTGTAAAATGGTCCGGTCCACGAGGCACCAGAACGAGAGGCCGCCCAGTAGCCAGGTGGGCGGACGAGCTAGTGGCGTTAGCCGGGAAAAGATGGATGACCACTGCGACCAACAAAGAAAAATGGAAGTCCTTGGAGGAGGCTTTTACCCGAAGGGGGTCCATACAGTTAAATTAATATTTTATAATTTATATTAATACTTATTTTAAATTAATATTTTATAATTTATACTCTGCATGTAATTATTATTGTATTATTGTATTTTTCTTTTCTCTCTCTGTATGGAAGGAAATAAAGCTGATCTTATCTTATCTTATCTTATCTAATGTATCCCAAATATCTAAAATAGAAAAACTTAATATAACTGACAGCAAATTAGATGTAGAACAACCAATAAGTGATCATTTATTCGATCAACAAAAACAAATTAAGAACCTATTAAAACTGCATAAGAAAAGAGTTGATTTACAATTGAATGGACTGCTTAGAGAAAGTGATCATTTGGAGCAAATGATTGAATCAAGCAAAAAATATAGCATTGACAAACCAATAACTTTATTAGATATTTATAAAGACAGAGATACCGAAAATGTTGAGAAAACTTTAGATTTCGTGAGAATGCGGCAAGATAATTATAGTACGGAGTCTAATTTCCTAAAAACGACACATACTAATTCAGATACACTAACTCACTCGTCGCCTGTTACCGAAGCTTCAAAAACAGATAAATCTATAATATTTGACACAATCAAACAAAATGAAAATATTACATTAGAAATACTAAAAAAAAATGATACGAACACCCGAATGATGCAAACATTGCTTCAAAAGATTTCTGATAGAATTGATCTTGATAAAGAAGAACACACGACTATTGAAAATGAAACTAATAAGAAAGCAGGTGTCGAAGTAAAACTAGATCTTTTCAAAGATTGGAAGGCTAATGGGGCGAATCAAAGCCCATTTTTCATTCCAAATGAATTGAAAAATGACACCATACCTTTCGTTTATGCTTACCAACAAAGTATACCATTGCAGAGTAAGACACCTCAATCGTTGGCAAGCGTGGTATATCATGGGCATATACACACAAATCCAGTTCAAACTGTTAACAATCCTGCACCAAAAGTAGAATCTAAAGTCATCATCAATACAGACAACAGTAGAAGAAAAATCAATGAGTCCAAATTCTTTTTGGATGAAGTGGATAATTTTCAAGTAACACCAGATAATAATGTGCGTGTCATATCGGCAAATATAAAGATAAATACTACCAACGTAACATGATTATTAAGAAATACATTAGTATAATGATCAATTCAATAATGTTATTAAACTTATTTAAATTATTTTTTTTTAATTTATTCTGTTTGCAATATAAGAAGCAGTATTGTTGGTAATTGGTATCCATATTAATTATCATCATGTTATCATTGTTGATAACATGATGATAATTAATATGTTATGTTTGTTACTGAAATAAACAATTTTTGATATGATTTTGATTATGTACCTACCCTTCTTATAAACAAGTAGGTATACAATCTATCAAAGTAATTCTGTTTAAAATTTGTACCAATTTCGGTACGAATATGTGGGCAGGTGCGACAGGCAGCATTGCGGAAGAACATGATATCTAGTAAAACTACGTTTTGCCTAGTTATCAAAAAAACAAAAAAAATCTGAGCGTTAATGAAAATTATTACTGCCGACAAAAAAAAGAAATACATATACGTAATGTATACATGTAGATTTCGATAAAATTTAAGAAATTGGAGAGTTTTGAACAACTTTTGGAAAACTTTCTATCGAAATTACTTACTTCCAATCGTATCTGCCTCTGAGCGAATTTATATTAAAGACCCAAAATACATGACGTTTAAATTTGAGTTAAATCGTCTTTGTAGTTTTTAACCTGATTATCTGACGATTGGAAAATCGGCCCTAAATCGCTTATATAACCGTTTAGCCTTTTAATAGGTATCGCTTGATGCTTCACATT
This sequence comes from Coenonympha arcania, assembly GCA_036785405.1. NCBI lineage: Eukaryota > Metazoa > Arthropoda > Insecta > Lepidoptera > Nymphalidae > Coenonympha > Coenonympha arcania. The sequence continues at coordinate 17,323,087 of CM072062.1, forward strand.
TTATAATCAGTCTAGGTTCGCGAAACCCTTAAAATCGAGTTTAAAACACTTGCGATATCTTTTTGATCTATTTGGCTTTCCTTTTCTGTCCCAAAAATCAGGATTTTATCTAGCTATCTATCTAGTAATGAAGACGAAATCATCGAATAAAGATAAATGCAGATAAACAGATGTTAGATAAAATGTTCATTAGAAATTAATATATAGGCATTAATATTTTCTAATATTTCCTAATCAATATGAAGTTGTTAAACTGTTCATTTCAGTTAGTGTTGTGATTTAGATAGTGCACGGAATATGTTTACTCAGGTATGTACTTAATAATAATTGTTTAAAAAAACGAAGTGTTATTTTTTGTAAACATCTAATGATCTAGTCTTAAATATCAAAATTGAACAAAGATAATAATTATTGCAACTGCAAAAGCAAATTATATAATCGAGACCTATTCATTTGATCGCAGTGAGATATAGCACCTACTTAAGATGCTGGCAAGTCGCAGCAATACCCCTTTTAATGGCCAGATTTACTATTACTCTGGTTCCAGTCCTAAGATCCCCAGTTTAGACTCCATAATTAAATAATAAATAAAGAAATGAACAATAATCGCGGACAAACATACATATATACATACATACGGATCGAATACAGAACCTCCTTCTTTTTTTGAAGTCGGTTAAAAATATCAAATATGTATTAGGTACACACAAGACAAGGCAACCGTAAGCGATAGCTTCAAGCTTGTGTATAGGACTGATATACATATACAAAACAACTTAAGAAAAACACCCAAAAACTGGAAAACATTTATGTTCATCACACAAACATTTTTGAAGTAGTGGGAATCGAACCTACGACCTCCGACGCAGAGGTTCATCGAATTTTACGAGAAAATTATCATTGACTGACATGATTTGGAGCCCTGATTTTTTAACCTACAGATAATCCTGCTATTGTTTGCACTACGCTCTATCAGTGCGCATACTCTAGTTCAAGTACAGGTAAGTGAAATCTATTTTTAAAACTACTATAGAACATTGATGGTTTAAGTTAATAATTTGGTACTGTTGCCGGACCGTAACTTGGCAAGAGTTGTTCGATGCGCAGAAGATGATTTTGGATCTCTTTGGATACTAAGCGGGGTGCGGGGTACGAGGAACGGGATCTGGACCCTTATTCTGTATCTCTGTGATAATCACTCAGTGATCTTCAACGAGCTCATATGACATATGTTTTTTATCCATTGAAGGTTCACCACAAAAACTTACTTTCGTTTCACTTAATAAAGCAGCAATGTATAACGAACCATAGACAATAGTGAACATCACTGTAACTGTCAAAGATACGGAAAAGCCCCCCTGAGCGCGCCATTGGTTGCATGAAGTGCGTACACTTTGTACATGCGCTAATTTTCCAGTAACACCACGTCAAAACCTTGCCAAGTAACGTGCCGGCAACTAGAAAAATAATCAGTGTATGAAGCCTGTGTTTTGACCTCCCTAACCCTTGCGCTAGCGCACGCTCGGTTCGAGTAGGAGGTTGCGGGTTCGCTTCCCGCCCTGGGCTACTTCGGAATGAGGTATATTGTAATTCCTAAATTGGCTCAGGTCTGATCTGTTGGGAAAAGGCTTTCACCCCTACTTAGTAGATGTACCAAAGACACGTACGAAGCGGTTTGATTCCTCGTTCCTGATACGCACTGCAAAGTCTGGAATACCCTACCAGGCACTGTCTTTCGTACCACCTACAACCTGGGTGCCTTGAAATCAAGAGAGATTAGGCATTTCCTCCACCTTAGACTGTATCATCAGTTTCAATCAGGTGTGATTACAGTGAAACGCTAGCCTATATAATTTTAAAAAAAGAGGCACTGCCAAGACATTCAGCGTTACGGTGCGATGCTGTGTCAAACCGTTAAGGATTACTCTCCTCTTCAAAGTTAGTATGATAATATCTTGGTGTACCTACATCATTACTCTACCATTTACCAACAGGTGAGATCGCAGACAAGTACCTAGGTACCTAATTACTTGTAATTTGTAAAAAGGCTATATTATAACTACTTGTCCGATTACGTGAACCCTACAAGCCCTTTCACTATGCTTACAGGATCAAAAGAGTACGAGGAATCCTCAAGAGCAGCCTACAATCGCGAGTGGGTCGCTCCGTCTCTTCACCAACAGTCATGCAGGCTATCAGTTCTCTAATTGGGAACTTGACTCACTCGTAAGTACATATCTATACACACAGTTATTCACACAGTTAGATGAGGAGGAATGCTCATACTGCGGGGAAAGAGATACTCCTTAACATGCAATCTTGGAATGCCCCATTTTCGAAAATACTCGACAAATGGCGCAGGGTGACGAAAGTTGCGTAACGGCGACGTACCTCATCCCGCGAATGCTCGCGAATGCATCGAAATGGGATAAGTATGCAGAGATGATGCGAGCCATTATGAAGCGACGGATTCAGGACAACTGCGAGAGGCAAAATAGCTAAGGTCTGAAGACAGCTTTCTACCGGAAGTAATGCGACAGCGGTTCCCGGTAGATCGGCGGCAGGAAGGAGGTTTTTTAGTCCGTAGGTCATTGGGCACCATTCCCAATGGAGTCGGGCGTTACCAGCAGGTATCCTATGAGGATTTTTCCTCCTCCCATAACAAAAAAAAAAAAGTTATTCGCCGTAAGTCCTTTCACCGTGTTTCCCTGGATGTTCTCAATGAAATTGTAATAAATATAAGTCATCATTTAATTTTTTTAATTAAGCTCTTATCCGTTTTATTTCCATAAAACACTTTCATGACACCCATTTTGTTGGAGTGCATCAAAAATAACTGGTCTGCCATCTTGGGTGTTCCACCATGGATTTGATCTGATAGAAAGCAAAGGTTGACCGAATCGGTTTGGATTGGATGACATTATTATCGCCCAAAACGAATGCTACATAGCATCGCACCGGCCCATGCTGGAAATCGAACCGGGGACCTCCCCAAAACCGAGTGCGCGCCACTATACGCCAGGGAGATCGTCAAACATGCAGTGCGTCTTAGAACTTTGCACTGCTATACCATACGACGCACTGCACTGAGCTCATCATGTAATTTCGCGGGCCACAGTGCCCGGGTACAATAATGCAATGCCTGTCTCACCACATGCCTCGGCAAAACGTCTAACCATTCTGGTAAAAATTCTTTTGTTGCTCTGCAGTAATGCACAACTCAACAAAAAACAACTACTTAAGCGAAACACTCGAATGATATATGACCGAGTCTGCAGCGAGATAATAACACTACTATAGAGATTAGACTGTATTTATTAATGACGCTAAAAATATTTTGAAAACAAAGCAAAGTAAGTTAAAAAAATGCCCATTTTACGTTCTCGAAATGGAAACTACATAACTGTTACAATAATTATATTGCAGGAACATCGAGAACCACGAGAAGACGATAAAGTGACAGATAAGATAATTACTAACAGTGACAGTAGTAATGATGACGCAGATTACGACCCTGATGAACGTGATGAAATAGATAAACTTGATGACATTCGTCAGGTAGAGTTTTTATCATAAGTACCTACCTAGTACATATATATTTTATGTTATTTTCTTGATGAGAAGTACACCTCAGTGACCTTTTAATTGAAAATTCGCATACTTTGGTATTTAGTACATACAGAGAAAAGTCACTAAAACATCTCATTTATTTTTATTAGCTACCAATTCAATGCAATTTGCTAATGATATTGGTTGTTGAATATTTCAGCCCAAGGAACCCAAAAACCAGATGTTCGATGAAATCAGAGAGAGATATCAAAAGCATTACCCCCATCGATTTATTAAAAGGATAGAGGTTAGTATTTAGTATTTTTTTAGGTTAGTATTCCTGCAGAAATAAAATTAGTAGAATTACTTCAGCTTAGATACTTAGTAGTAGTTGAGCGTTCTGTTAAAAAACCGTTTATAAAGACCGTTTTCTGTTGAAATTGAAACTGTTATTACAACAGTTTTCGTTGCACAAACCAGTCTTCAAATATTATGTACCTACTTCCGTTTTATTGGATTGTATAAATACTAACTTTTCACTAAATTGTACACTAATAATATTATTCGTATTTTGTAGGCTGAACCACCCACTGCGAAAGATCGAAGTAGAAGGCAATCTAATTATTACCAGGTAGGTACGATCAATTTATAATACCTACGTTATACGTACGTCACACTCAGAACTTTCTTTATTCAAATAGGTAATCCCATAGATTAATAATAGCTCGTCGCTCGCGCTCCGACTAGATAGAGCCCAACCTAACAAAGACAGCTCCGTGAGTGCGACAACTTTTTCTTGTACTGTGAGTGTGTCAATTTGAAATTTGTATGGTGTAAAGATGCTAGTGTGCTTGAAAAATTGTGTAGCGACGGCTCGGGTTTGCCAATTTGGGCAAAGTGATTTTGCCGCACTTTTGAAGTTGAGGGCTCGCTCTTGGACCTATATGGGTAATTCCATCACTAGGTACAGAAAAATTCTGACTGACCAATAAACTCACGCGCTAAGAAGTTGATAACAATATTAATTCTTTAGTCGTTTACTCTTGACAGAATGGATATATTTGTTACGATGTTCAATGATCTGTCACTGCTGCTTTAGCGATAGTTCTCCAGTGGCTTCTGCTGGCAGCATTGCGAAAGCTCTCAGTAATGGAGGAACTTGTAGCGCTCCGTATGAAATCAATCCTCCAATTTAGAGATCGACCACGTGGTCGCGTGCCTTCCACTGGCCCTTGAACCAGATGTTCGATGGTACCTATCTGGCATTCTTGATATGTGGCCAAAAACTTAAGGATTCGCAATTTTACAAGCAACGAAAGGCTCAGATCAATTTTTATTTCCTTGAGGATGGAGACGTTTATATATTTAGGTACAATGTTAATGTACGATGTGATAACAATCTATCAATGTATTTTAATAATGTTTCAGCCTCTCGCAAGTAATCCTGTGCTGCGGGACGAGTATGGGAATATTTTGCATGACAATGTGAATGCTGTATTTTCCGGTGGTCACTTGACAAATGTACCGAGATCGTATGGAATGAATCAGAGGAATGATCATGGCTACTCTTATAATGTTAGTAGTTAAATAGACTTGTACAAAAGTATTTATAATATAAGCTATCGCTTACTTTGAGATCAAATTGCAATTGATGATGTAACATTTTTATTTTATTTTAATAAGGTCCGTTTAATTTTATATTTTTGCTTTCAGAACATTAATAACATGCCAAATGAACCCATTTACAACCCATATACCCAAACGATTCAACAAAGACCAGTGGAAATGCAAACAGTAAATAACTATCCATATAGAACTGTACAACAATCACCCCAAGAGGTTGAATTAATAAATGTTAACCCCATTTACACACAACCAACAAGTGAAGCCATGTACAACCAACTTATTAGCCAACCGCTTCCACAAAAACAAGTAGAAACCCAAACGTTAAATGCTTATACAACAGTACAACAGGCACTCCAAGAAATTGCTTTAACAAATAGTAAACCCATGTACAGCCAACCAACAAATGAAGCCATGTACAACCAACTCATTAGCCAACAGGTTCAACAAAAAGCTGTAGACACACAAACTTCATATAAACCAATGCAACAGTCACCACAAGAAGTTAATTTAACAAATGACCAATCCATGTACAGTCAACCAATAAATGAAGCCATATTTAATCAACATATTAGCCAGTCGGTTCAACAAAAACCTGTAGAAGCCAAAACACTAAATAATAATCCATATAAAATAGAACAACAATCACCCAAAGAAGCTAAATTAACAAATAAATCCATGTTACCCATACCAGAAAAAACTGAGACAGATAATAGAAATAAATTACATCAAGCCCCACAAGAAGTACCAAAACAAAACACAAATAAAAATATAACTCAGATATTTGAAAAAGAAACCACAAGAAATAACGTCGATATAAACAGAAACGTTAGAAACAATGAAGATATGAAGAATAACGTTAACCAAATGAGTAAAAAGATTGGCAGTATAAAAGAAAAAGTCAAAGACAGGTTGGCTACTGCTAATTTAAGCGGAATATTAACTTCGCCGGGAGGAAGAAAACTTCTGCAATCTTACGGGATCATTCCGACTAGTAAAGAAGACTCCTCCAAAGTAAGTGACGATATACATATAGTTATTTAAAAATAATATTTACCCACTTATAAATAAACGTTATAAAACGTCTACAATAGCGATAGAATATTATATTATGCTGTGTTTTCTCTTTTTCCTTCAAATGTCAAGTTACTACTTACTGTAAGAAAGACAAAAGAGAGTTAAAATATTCAACCATTATTCAACCTTTATACCTCGTTTATTCGTCAGGCAGTCGGCTACGCTGCGTTTAGATAAACGGTCTCTAGTTGAGATCATTTTATTCTTTGACTTTTTAAACTCCAGAGGAACAAAAACTTCCTTACTTTATTTTGATAGCTTTGCTTTAGGGAGAGGATTTAGTCACTGTTTAACCTGTTAAAATAAAAAACGAAATACCTAAATTAAGTTATATGACCTCTCTTAGACAGTGCGCTTTATTTAAAATATATTGTAGTCAAGTCTTTATTCTCTACCTGTTAAAGATTATTCTAGATCTATCTTTCAAATAATAATTATGTTTCAGAATATTTCAGGTCGCATTATTGAAGCTACACAACCAAACCCTGATGTTGTTAGTATTGATGAGAAATCAGAACACCTTTATAACACCACGGCTACAAAAGATATAAGTAACATTAACAACACCTTTATTGAAGCTTTTAAAGACACGGACTTATTAATCAAAGAACAAATTGTAAATCCTGTGAATAATAGTGTGAACTTGAATACAGATAACGTATGTACTTACTTATAAAGAAATCCTATTTCGCTCAGATTATTTATGCGTTATTTCACTGTTTTTCATAAATTTTATAATTAGATTAATCTTTATTTGCAGCAAAATAACAATGATTCTGCTCTTAATGAGACACACGTGGAAAATGTACCGGAGCCGCTAAGTAATGAAATGGCTAATACTACAAAAACGTCCACTGTTCCCGAGGAAATTAAAAGCACAGAAGAATACTTAGAACCCCGTGTGTCAGCAGAAACATTCAATAATGAGACTGCTATTATAGAAACGGAAGAGCAGACTGATTTAACTGGAGAAAATCAAATAGAGTCTGCTGGTACCGATGTTACCGCAAATGATGGAAACGAACAAAATAGCGAAAATAAGGTATCTGTCTAATCTATTTTATTTCAAGGACAAATCTTATACGCAAATACTAGCCGACTCGGCAAACGTTGTTTTGCTTTACAAGGCCTCCATGGCGATGCCACAAGGAGGGGAAGTACCTTAAATATTGTAGATAGTGTACACCTAAAGAAGACTTCATTTTAATTTCTAAAACAATTCAAACTGCATTCATAGATTTCTTTTAATTGCCGTGTTGAACTTGCTACAAGAAAAAGGAATTACCTATAATAAAAAAAAAAGAAATTATCGAATCGAAAGGGAAAGATAGTGCTTGGGAAGGTATTTCAGACCTTCGCAGTGCGTATGCGAGGAATTTTATGAAAGCTCTTAGATAAACCGATAAACGGATTCCTCTTAATTGACCTTGCTTTTCTTATTTTGTTTTAGGAAAAATATGACCCTGAATTCGCAGATGTCAAGAAATTCGAAAATCTCAATTTGGATAAGTTGTTCGATCGGGTATGTCTTATCAAAATTATAAGAACACCAACTACTAAGTTTATTTTATTAATTAAGAAACGCAATTATATAATCATAATCCTTTTTAATTATCAGGACGAGTTTTGGGAATGGCTTTCGAATTGGACAACGACGTACATGGAAATAGTAAATGAGGTAAGCTTAATTAGTTCAATAGCATAATTATTATTTTCATAAGAAGCCTCGTTGGTCTAGTGGTGAGAATAATCGACTGCAAATCACGAAGTCCTGGCTTCGATCTAAGGGTAGGGCCAGTATACAATAATATCCGACAAGACGAGCCAAGCGAAGCGCTAGGGCACTATCTAATTTTTCTCGAAGATATCTTTTTTTTTGTGTGTGTGCATAAAAACGACGCTTCGTCGACCCACATAACTGAGCCTCAGGTATATGAGTAATCCAGTTAAACGCAATTCTCGGAATATAGTGTTTTGCCGGTGGTGTAGGCAATAAGGTAATTTCCCTCCAGGCAGGTGTTATGCCTGGGGACCGCTTGTGATCCGAGCGTGTGACGTCAGAACTTCTATTTATAGCACGCTCGTCGAAAGCTCCGTCAGCGTGTGAGGGTACTGGTTACGCCATCTATCGTCAGCTATCGAAGACCGCTACAGTGCCAATAATGGACTTACTATAAAGTTTCAATTTCATAGGATTCTTTAGATTTTAATTACTTTCGATTTAATTGGCATCTAAAAACCCCCAATTTTGTCACTGACTCACTGATGATCATCAACATTTTTAGGTACTTTCTGATGTCCTAGAAAGTTGAAATTTGGTATTTATAGTATCAGTACACAACTATCGTGGATTGTCTTTAATAAATTTTGCACTTTACGTCCATGTGAAGGTTAGCGAAATGCTAAGATATATAATATTTCGCCTAAATTAAAGAGTTGGAAGTCTTGCTCTACATGAGATCTGATAACTTTTTGACAGTATAAGCGTCTTCTCGTCTTGAAAAGAAAATGTTTTTCGTGGAATTAAGTTTTTCTGTCAAAAAATCTTAATATCAGCCTGTTGTTCAAAATCGCCGGTGGTTCACCCATAGAAATAAGAGCAGCAGGAATAGAGAGTGCACCTGTGTTTATGCACACAATATTATGTGCACTATCTCCGTAAAGATTGACCTGCATTTTGGAATCTTTCTGGGGAACATTATTAATTAAATTATTTATCTCAGATGTACGTTTAAGGTTCCCATATCATTTTTTTCATAAGAAGGTACATCGTTATTATCAAAATTTTAATTCTATGATAACTTTACAACTTCTACTTTTTTTCAGAAAATTGAAGCACTTGTTAAAGTCGAAGTAGCTAAACAAATGGAAGACATGATGGATTTGGTTACGAAAACGGAATTAATAGAAAGTTATAAGCAGAGGGAAAATAACACTGACAAAGTTGAAATAGGAAATGAACAAGAAATAAAGAAAAAAGAAAACCCAATCAACGGCGACCTCAAGATTTAATTTACATTTAATTTTAAGCTAAATAAGTACTTAAAGTTTATTTATTCTTTTATCCTTAAGTCAATTTTAATTTATTGTTAAAGAACGGAAGCAAATTTTTTTGTAAATAAATTTATTTATTTTAACAGTATTTTATTAACTTGACCTAACGCACTATTATGTAACCAATCTTCGTATGCATTTGAAACTTTTCATATATTATTAGGTAGGTACACTTACTATGTAATGGATTCACTATATTAAGAATAGAGATAGATTAACGAATTAATGAATTCAAGTTGCGAAACTAGTAGGCTACTTTTTATCCTGAAAACCTCATATTTCCTGATTTTCTGAGAGAAATTTCAGGTAGGAGCCACAGGCAAAAACTAGTATGTATACTAGTATGCAGTATGATACGCTCGAATAGTACCTAAGTAGTTAGGTACTTAAGTATTTTTTTGATGAATCAAATGAGCGATCTTTTATCTTATCTTTATTTAACGTCGCCTATCAGATCTAACGGGCTAAAATGTCTTTATCTATAAAAAATTGGATTTCTAAACGGTTGTTGTTAACTAAAACGTGCCAAGTGTGAGTCAGACTCTCACACCAGGGGTTCCGTGTAATGAATCCCCTGATCTATAGAGTGATATCGAGATACCTACCACTCCATAAATCATTAATGTATCACCAAATGAGAAAAAAAATTTTGTTACTTTACATAACTTGACTTTTCATCATCATTTTAAGATGAAAAATAATAATCATACATTGTTTGAGAAATAGGTTAATTGGTTTCAAATGGTCACTTTCATTAAAATTGTTATCTACTAAATTCAGTGTGTGTTTCAATTAACATTAAAACACAACATTTCGTTTTCGTAGACAAGTTGTTCCGTTGACACAGGAAGCTCTAGCCATATTGCGATACGATAGATGGAGGGGAAATGGAAAGAAATTCAACAAAAATGTGAAAATGATCCCTACATTGATCAAGTGACTTCTGTGATGGTGATTTTTGAATTTCGTTCCATTTCCGTTCCCCAACTCAACAAAGAACAACAAAAGTGAAACACTCGAATGAGTTATGACCGAGTCTGCGGCGAGATAATAACACTACCAGTCAGTTATTTTGTGAAGCAGCCCCTTGAGCCAAATGACAAATAGCGAAATAGGGAAAAAAAAAAAAAAAAAAAAAAAAAGCTGCAGATTTTGTTTGTTTGTTTTAAAGCGCTTTTCTCAGGAACCACTGGTCCGAATTGAAAAATTATTTTTGTATTGGACAGTCCATTTATCGAGGAAGGCTATATGCTATATAAAATCACGCTACAACCAATAGGAGCGGAGCATCAATCAAAAATGTTGCAAAGACGGAAGAAATTGTTCATTTCGGAGAGCCAAGACCTTCTGTTGCGTGCACTGCGTAAACGGTTAAAGTTACGCAAAAATCATTTATGATGGAACTGATCTTTTTTAAAAGTTCTAAAAAACACTCTGCGGAATATGTCTTTTAAGGTTGACACATTACAAAAGGACATGTCAGAACCGAAATTCAGGCGCGCGAAGCCGCTGGTAACAGCTAGTTGCATATAAATCTTATAATAATACCTATTTTATGACTGTTTTAAAGAATAGATTTAGATTAATTTCTTGCTTCAGTAACGTGAGATTATGATACAATTACAAAATCCCAACAAAAACATTATCATGTATAATGTAGCCAGACGAGCATATGGCTCACACTGTCAAAAAGTTATCAGATCTCATGTAGGGCAAGACTTCTGACTTTATACACCCTTAAATACAAGCTCTAACTTCACAAACTCTACACTTTAGTTACAATAATGTCTTGACCGTTTGGCTACCGTCACATGGGCGTAAAGTGAAAAATGTATCCCACCAAAATCATTTTCCTGATTTCAAATTTTGATTTAACAGAACTTACAGAGTACTGAAAAGTGAATAAATTTTTGATTTTACGCCCAATGTAACGGTAGCCAAACGGTCAAGACATTATTGTAACTAAAGTGTAGAGTTTGTGAAGTTAGAGCTTGTATTTAAGGGTGTATAAAGTCAGAAGTCTTGCCCTACATGAGATCTGATAACTTTTTGACAGTGTGAGCCATATGCTCGTCTGGCTACATTATACATGATAATGTTTTTGTTGGGATTTCATTTCTTTTTGTAAGTTTTTTAAAACAATGTTTTTTATTAACTTAATTTTTCTTTTTTTTGTGTATTTCTTGCACTTCAAGTGCGCATCTTTTCACAGCCCACTCTCTAATATGTTTGTATTACGAGTAGATACGAACTTTGCTTAGAAGTATATTCTGAAAATTTACAAAACTTATAGTGGATTTAAAGTTAGTAGTTTTGGCCTACCGAAAGTGAAACTAATTTTACATTTATCAAGATAAAATGATAATTAAACGTAATGTATAGATCCAAATTTCAATTTCTAACTTCAAATTTTACCTATTAAAACACAAAGTCACAAATGAAAGTTTGGATGTTTGTTACTCAATCACAACACAACCACTGAACTGATTTGGTTGAAATTTAAAATATAGACTGATTATATCCTGGACTAACACAGACTACTTGTTATCCATTACAAATCTACGGAAGGTATCGGTGAGATTTGTGTGTTTATTAGTTTTTAACTATTGTTTTATTTATACTTAGTCTTTATTTTCGTTGGGCGCTGAGGCGCTCTTGAAATTCAAATTTGACGCTTGACACGCTTGACAACTCATTTTGGTCACAGAGCACTGGACTCTGGGCAATGAACACGCGGAGCTCGGTACGGGAATTCGGGCTTGCCGCGTGTACTATGGTACTGGGCACACTGACGTTGGGGCGCTGTTAAAATCCACATAATTTACGCTTGGCATGCCCGACGGCTAACTGTGGGTACTGGGCACTGGGCCTTGGGCACTCATCTCACCCTGGGCACTGGGAACTGAGAGCTGGGCTCGTTGGACGAGGCCTGTATGTAACTTGGGCTTGACGCGTCCGTTTGGGCACTGAGCAGGTAATAATGCGCTAAACGCTCTTCAAAATCAGAGAGATTTGACGCTTGGCACGTTCGACAGCTCAGCTGGGCACTAGGCACTCGGTTCAATGTGGATTCTTGTCATTGAGCGCTGGATCCTGGTCACTCGATATGCAGTGAAACTCGGCTTGTTAAACATGACATGCATGGAACTTGGGCTTGAAACGTGCGATATTACTGGGCACGGGGCACTGGGCACTTAGGCGCTTGGCCACTTGGGCACTGGAATCGCGCTTATAATTACCAAAAAAAATTACGTGTTTTTCCAGATGTATACTAGCAGATATCTAACATGAAATTAAGTTTGTACCTATCTATATACGTATGGGAAACCCCATACGAAATTCCAACCCCCTAATTTGATGGATGTGGGGTGATTTACTAAAAATCCTGAAACACGTATTTAATTGTTTATTACAAAGAGTCCCTATATCAATTATGAGACCTCTAGCATCAATATTTGCCGTAGTTTCATACAAACTTCCATCCCCCATACGAACTTTCAACCCCCTATTTTGATGGATGTGGGGTGATTTACTAAAAATCCTGAAACACGTATTTATTTTTTTATTACGAAGAGTCCCTATATCAATTTTGAGACCTCTAGCATCAATATTAGCTGTAGTTTCATACAAACTTCCATCCCCCCATACGAACTTCCAACCCCCTAATTTGATGGATGTGGGGTGATTTACTAAAAATCCTGAAACACGTATTTAATTGTTTATTACAAAGAGTCCCTATATCAATTTTGAGACCTCTAGCATCAATATTTGCCGTAGTTTCATACAAACTTCCATCCCCCCATACGAACTTCCAACCCCCTAATTTGATAGATGTGGGGTGATTTACTAAAAATCCTGAAACACGTATTTAATTGTTTATTACGAAGAGTCCCTACATCAATTTTGAGACCTCTAGCATCAATATTTGCCGTAGTTTCATACAAACTTCCATCCCCTATTTTAAGGGGTTGGGGGGTTAAATTCCCTACTTTTGGAATTTTTTTGTTGGTTGTGTACTAATTCTAGCTTACACACCAAATTTCAGTTTTCTAGGACTTCAGGAAGTACCTAGGAATTTTGATGATCATCAGTGAGTCAGTCAGTCAGTCAGTCAGTCAGTGACGAAAACTGGGTTTTTCAGATGTCAATAAAATCTAAAGTATAAGACCTGTGATATTGAAACTTTATACATTTAATAAGTTCACCGGCGACATCATTTCCCGAGAATTTTGATTATCTGGAATAATTCTGGCCTAAGTTATAAGGGTTTAAAAATACGGCGAAACACTTCGAGAAAAGATAGGTAGTGCCCTCGCGCTTCGCTTGACTCGTCTGGCGGGGACACTACCGTGTCCCCAGATTAGCTAACCCAATATAAAATGTTTCACCCTAACTCGTTAATTTGGTAACGAGACATTTTTTAATGGATCATAATTACACAGATAAAGACAGAACGCTCGTTAGCCTAAGTCGGTATATAAAAGTATCAAACGTTTTTGCGGTTTTATTAGTGTTTAGGTTGTTGTGCAAGTGACGTTACAAAAATGTATTCACAGGTATGTCGTAATTTATTTATTTTTATTATAGTTCCTAGTAAAGGATATTCTTTTTTTTTACTCTATACAAGTTAGTAGGTACTTGACTGCAATCTCACCTGATGGTAAGTGATGATGCAGCCTAAGATGTTATCCTACTAACTGGGAAGGGTAAGTAAATTTACCCCCAAATGGTTTCTACACAGCATCGCACCCGAATGCTAATTCGCTTGGCGGGTGCGTCTTTGTAATAAAATATTCTGCAGTCTTATAGCTACAAGTATATCATATATACATACTAGCTGATGCCCGCGACTTCGTCCACGTGGGATAAAAACTATTCTATCTTTTAAGTTGGACCAAATGACAGATATTCACGAAGTTTGAACTAAATCGGTTCAGTAGTTTAGGAGTCCATCGCGGACAAACAACGTGACACGTGATTTATATATATTAAGAAGATTATATGACATTCAATTGATCGCTCATCCCATATCTAATAACAACAAAATTCAAAAAATATACGTGGATGACAGTTGTATTAAATAAGTCACTTGATCAGTTTGTCGATAGATATGTCATTCTCATATATTTTTGATTTTCGTTCAATTTAGGTATGGAATGAGCGATAAAGAGTTTTCTATGAAGTCATAATATGGATAATCACGACTCGATAAAAGTGAAAAAGTGGTTGTGACATACGGACGGACACACAAACAGACTTGGAGTGTGCTTCCATCTCCTCACGAGATATCTTAAAAATATGTAGTAATTTTTCATACTTTATAAGAAATCTTGAATTATAACAATGACATTTTTGAAATGAGCAAGTGCCGAGTTTCTTGCCAGTTCTTCTTAGTGCAAACCTGCTTCCCGAACCTGGCGGTAGAGTTTTGACTTTTCATAAGAGCCTATGATTTAGGCCTATGTGAAAATAAATATTTTCATTTTCATTTTCATGACGAATCTATAAGGATTCCGTTTTTTACCATTTGGCTAAGGATCCCTAAAAAAGTGAAAGCTACTGCCTTTTTATGTATTTATTATAGTGAAGTCAATGTTTATATGATTATGAATTGACGGAATTTACGAGAAAGTATTGGATAAGTTTCAAATTAGAATATGTTTTTACCAAAATCGGTCCAGTCATTTTTTTACCTGTGTTCAAACAGATTGTACCTGGGTATAAGGCAAAAACTATAAAACACCCTTTTGTATGTTTTATATCTATATATTGTCAATAAGTACCGAGGCAGTTATTTATTTATTTGTTATGTTTTCAGATAATTCTACTATTATTTGGTCTACATACAATATCAGCACAACTTAAGGTACGTAACTTACTTTACTCAGGTATTAGTTATATTAATAATTATTATTATACTTCATTGGCTAGTAGCAGATTGGCTGATTTTTGTAACAATTCAGTGAGAATGTTCCACTCAATGGGGATTTGTTGAATTTATTTTTGTCTTTCTCACTCTCACGGATAGGTATGTTGGTAGGTACGATGCAGCGTCGCGGAAGACAACAGAAAAACGACCTTTTACCTAATTACTCAAAAACTAAGCCAGTTATCAAAAATCTGTTTGTAATCGTTTTTGGATATTATTATTACCGACACATTAAAACAAAAATTGCAATTACATCCACTGTAGTTTCCGATAAAAATGAGAAAAACTGAGATTTTGGTGCAACTTTTGGGTGAACTTTCTATCGAGGAAATTTTATCCAATCGTGTTTCTGCTTCTAAGCGATTTTAGATTAACGACCCAAAATACATGAAGTTTAAATTTTAAAGTACCTAATTGTAACTTTTCATACCGCAAAAATCCATAGTTCCCCGACACTTGTGGAAAACCCGCGGCAAAACCTCAAAAAAAACCAAAATCTGATGAAATTTATCTATAAGTATGTATGTACTTATTTAAAAATTATTTGTTTTGTTCCAGAACATACCACCGCCCCCTGCCATACCTAGATTAGACGTTGCATCTCTACCGAATCACTTGCAGAAACTATTAGCGGTAAGTGTAGAATAGAACTAATAACTAATAACAATTTAAAGTGAGAAAATGAGAAGTTAAACAATAGATAATGTTAAGTACAACAACAATGTTCCGAATACTACTCGTTAAAAATTGTCGTGCATTTACTAAGAATTAACAAATTTTTAAGAGACCTGCCTATAAATTTTCGTGTAAAAACAACCTTAAATAGAAAAGTTTTAGTATCTTCATAATATCTTATGATTGCATGTCAAAGTTTCGTCTAAAAATCTTCATGCGGAAAAAACTTTGAATCCTAGGAATCATACTTTTATTTTTTTTATTCCTAACGCACCCAGTTACCATCCCTTGAGAATAACATTATGAAGGGTCAACATCAAAAGTCCGTATAGAATTTTCAAAACAAGGTTTCTTGCATGCAATCGGCCAATTTATTAGTAGTTATACAGGACTACAATTACTTATGTAGGTAGACGTATTTTGAACCTAATGTTCTTGTCTTCAGGTTGATATTGTAGATACTAACACGCTAAGTATGAATTTTTGAAATTGATCATAGTGACAAAGACGTAGAGTATGATGAAAATAGGTCATCTATGTTCGTGTAGCATAAAACAAAAGAAAAAAATATTTTTGTTTTATATATTAATCTTATTCTATTTATTTTAGCCCGTGAAAGATGTACAATCGAATCTGGAAGTACAAGGACCGCAGACAATATCAAGAGCTCACACATACGGCATGAGTCTCAGAAGTGGGCAAGGGGAAGTGTGGAATGTGAGTTATTTCCTTTTTTTAAGTTTGGGATTAGTTGGTTGTCCAGTCAGTCTCAACTGGTCGAGCCACATTCGAAAAATTCATAAAGAGACAAATAACGGTCAAATGAAAACCAAACCATACTTTGTTTCAGGATATCACTGGAAATTACATTAATGACATTGCTTCATCAGAACCCATTAGTCCGAACAATAGTGAGGACTCAAGGGACAATAAGAATTACTATCAGACAGAAAAAGCTGTTGAAACTGCAGCTCCTCAAACTTCATCAGGGGAAACTGATGCAATCGAAAATTTCAAAGATGGTAGCAATGACGACCAGCGATTGTCATCTATCAATCCTCTTCAAACTTTGCCATTGGAAGAACCTGAAAACGAAGACCAGAGAGGCAATAGTAATCCCGATAAAATTATCTCATCTAACATCACCGTACAAAGTCAAAACATACCAGTTCCTACAAAATTAGAAGATCAGAAATTTAAGAAAACTCCATCAGCAAAAACTTATGGAATGAACTTAGCGGGCGGTCACGGACATGTTTGGAATGTTAGTATAAAAAGCTTCATTACAATTTAGCTTATTATTTAAGAACACTAATAATAAAAATAAAACAATAATATTGTGTTCTATATTTCAGAATATTGGAGGATCTCATTTAGACGTTAATGATGCTACCCCATCAGAATCAGTCCATCCTGAGTCAAAGAATAAACACTATCCCGCTGGTGCTATAAATGGCAATAAGTTTGTGTCACCTGCGACATTACAACCTGTAGTGTACTCTACAACTACTGAAGCTACATCAGAAAAACCTGCAATCGTAAATTACAAAGAAAGTAATTACAACCAAAATCTCCCAACCGTCACTACTTTTAATCCTGCTACTAAGGTTAAGAGTCAAAATCCAGTTATGGCAATGATTCCTACAAATAAAGAAGTCTATGAAGTGGCAAACGAAATCAAGAAATCTTCATCACCCAAAACCTACGGAATGAATCTATCGGGCGGTCATGGACATGTTTGGAATGTAAGTGTAAATTTTTTACTCTACTAAGTTCTCACAATTTTAAAATGTGTTGAATTACCTACAATAACCTAATATTTTTCTGTAATGCAAAAATGTCTGTATTTCAGAATATTGACGAATCACATTTTGACATCAATAAAGCTACCCCATCAAAATCAGTACAGCTAGAGCTCAAGGATAAAGCAGCCACTGCTGCTACAGACGTGGATAAATTTACATTGACTTCAACAGTAAAACCAATGTACAATACAAATCCTGAAGCTACACAAGAAGAACCTGCAATCGTAAAGTACAAAGAAAGTAATCACAACCAAAATCTCCCAAGCGTCACTACTATTAAGCCTGCCACTGCTGTTACGAGTGAAAATCCAGTTCCTACAAACATAAAGGATTATAAAGTTGACAATGGATTCAAGAAATATCCATCACCTAAAACTTACGGAATGAATTTAGCGGGTGGCCATGGACATGTTTGGAACGTAAGTGTAAATTTTTTACTCTACTAAGTTCTCGCAATTTTAAAATGTGTTGAATTACCTACAATAACCTAATATTTTCCTGTAAATTTCAGAATATTGACGAATCACATTTTGACATCAATAAAGCTACCCCATCAAAATCAGTACAGCTAGAGCTCAAGGATAAGACAACCCCTGCTGCTGCAGATGTGGATAAATTTAAATGGTTCTCACCAGTAAAACCTGTAGTGTACACCAAAACTCTTGAAGCTACATCAGAAAAACCCGCAATCGTTAATTACAAAGATGGTACGTCATCCGAATCAGCCCAGCTTGACTTGACTACAATAGTAAAACCTATAGTATATACTATGAGTCCTAATGCTTCAACAGAAAAACCTGCAGTTGTTACTCACAAAGACAATATACAATTGAATACCAATCAAAATCTTCCATCCGACACTACAACTAATCCTGCCACTACTGTGAAGAGTCATAAACCAGTATCACCAAAAGCAGCAGATCAAAAATTTGAAAATGAAATCAAGAAAACTCCATCATCCAAGACCTATGGAATGAATCTATCGGGCGGTCATGGATATGTTTGGAATGTAAGTATTAAAGAACCTTAACAATGTGCTAAAAATGGAACCACTTTGATTTAACAATATTAGGTTCAAAAACAAACTTTTCTACGTTTCAGAATATTGGAGGATCACTGGAACATTTTGACGACAATACGAGTATAACTTCTCCGTCAAAATTAACAGAACCTGAGGATAATTTAATCCCTGCTCCTACAGATACCGTTGGGAATTACAAAGACAGCAATAAGTTTTATCAAGAATCACCATCAGTCACCACAGTAAATCTTGCAACATACCCGTACTATACAACATATGAAACACTAACAGAAAATGCCACAAGAATTCCTAATCCTTATAGGAGTTACAATCAAAATATTCCATCTGTAACAACTCCTCGAATGTTAATAGAGAAAGCCCCAACATACGTTAAAACTGAAAAAGACAATGAGAATCAAAATCAAGCACCCCTATCAAAATCTAACTTTAAAAAACCTAATACTTCTAATAAAGATATCCTAAAACGGGCATCACCAAGAACCTATGGAATGAGACTGGAAGGCAATCATGGATACGTTTGGAATGTGAGTATATTATGACTTCTATCAACAAGCCATTTAAGAAATATGCAATCAAATGATGTCCGTAGCACCGACCGCGTGAATTTCGGGTTTTCACTAATCCGTGGGTACTATGGAATTTTTTCAGCCAAATCGGTTCAGTCGATGCGACGTCAAGGAATAACAAATATATACACAGACACATACAAACTTTCACCTTTATAATATTAGTGTGATACCGAATAATGTACTGTTGCAATAAAAATTTTACAAAATCAATATTTAAACAAAATCTTTTACAGGACCTAATTGAACCCGGAATGCATTACAGTCTGGATGAGGAGACAAATGACAGTAACAATCCAACAACTGTCAATGATGTGAATCCTTCTGAAGTCCCAGTTACTGAGAAACCTACTGAGGATGCAACTTCTGCCAACGTAGATCCAACTAGTAACAATGACCATGAAACACTTCCTAAGTCTACAGCACAGCCTAGCACAGAGTCATATAGAATAATTCCTACTGAAAGGAACAAAAACAATGACAGTTCATCCAATGACTCATCAGAATTAGAACCAGAAGATGACTTATTAAAGGTTAGTCGAATATTTAAAAATTTGCATATAGTTTTAAATAGAAATTAATATTTTTAAATAAGAAAATATCATAATTTACACTTCTTATAATAATTTTAATTAACATTCTTCAACAGTACATCGAAAAACTTGTAAAAAATGAAGTAGCTAAGCTGTTAGAAAACACAAAAGTGAAGAATCCTGACAAAGCTCCAGTAACAACAGAAAAATCTAGTAACAACGGTAACGAAACGATTAATACTGAACCTCCAACAAACTCTACGGAAGATCCAAATACTTCCGATGTTTCTACTAGTACTGAAAAAGTAAATGAAACAACAGTTTTAGTAACTACAGAACGATGGACAGAACCTACAAGTACAGAAGCATTTGGCAAACCTTCAACAAAAACTCCTAGAGTCAACAATACAACTGAAGCAAATGATACAGAGAAAAACACAACATCCAACAAAGTAACACCAGAATCAAACGAAGAGCTAAAAAAGGTACGTTTGTTAAAATAAGTAAAACTCTATTTGTATGTTTGAATGTTTGTTACTAATTCACGAAATAGCTACTAATGCTGAAATTAAGAATAAGTATAGATTTGTTTATACTCAGTTAAAACATAGGCTTTCCCGGAAAAAATCGGCATTTGTAAACATAAAATTCACGAGGGCAACACCGCGGAAAAACCTAGTATTTCAGGAGAAACCTAGTATTACAATATTATTTTCTATATATCTTAAATTTTTCTTACAGTATATCGAAAAGCTAGTACGAGAAGAAGTCGCTAAAAGATTAGAGAATGCGACGAAAGCTGATAACACCAACGATAAGGACACGAAGGACATCGATAAGGATAAGCAACGTGATAAAAAGCCTGTAAAAGAGAATGCAAATAATACACTCGACAACATACCAAAAAATGTAACGAATTTCTATGGCAGCCTTATCGGGGAGGGCAATATCACAAACATATTCATCTTCTATCCTAATGACAAAAACTTAGAATCCGTTGTAAATGACGCCAAAAATATAATCAAGCCTCAGAAAAATAAATCAAATGAAACGGAGGCCGATAGCAACAAAAATAGACCAACAGAATCACCTTCAACACTAATTACTGAGTCTTCTACTACTACAAATACAGAACGTCCAGCCACTGAAAGTACCAATACTCCATATTATGAAGAGTCAACGAGTAGTGAAAAAGATAACGATACAATTTCTGTGACTACAGAAAACTCTACAGATTCTACAACTTCAGAAACTAAAACAGATAGTAGTACAGAGTCATATGAAACAACTACAAAAGGATCTCCAAACACTACAACTGAAGCAAACAATAAAAAGGACGATGAAACGCCCGAATTAAAAGAAGAAATTAGAAAGGTTTGTACAGCATTCATAAAAATATCTTACATCTAGTTTGTTTCGTTTATTTAAATTGATTTACACATACGTTTGTTTGAGTTCTATTATGTTACGATAACGGACACGCTCATACGTCGTGGGAAATGAAGTACTCCTACCTTTTTATATTATCTACATTAGACACGGAAATTTTGCGCTAAACTTCAATTTCCTAGATTGTTTGGGCAGTGCGGTTATGTAACTGGAGTTGGTAGATGAGTCAGGATTTTCCTATTATCTTTTTTTTTTAACCCCCGACGCAAAAGGGGTGTTATAAGTTTAACGTGTCTGTGTATGTGTGTATCTGTGTTTCTGTCTGTGGTATCGTAGCTCCCTAACGGATGGACCGATTTTCATGAAGCTTATTTTGTGTCATAGATAATTTTATCCCGAGTGTTCTTAGCCATGTTTCATCAAAATCTGTTCAGCCGTTTGAAGATTATCAGCTATTTTCTAGTTGATGAGGGGATCTGACTAACTTCTTTATGTCCGATCGATTCGAAATTTGGTACCGTGTAGCTTCAATGACATTGAAAGTATATGGTAAGGTAACCATGACCTGATTTGCCGTTTGAAGATCATCAGCTCTTTAATAGTTGATGAGGGGATCTGACTACCTTCCATATAATTATCCTATCGATTCGAAATTTGGTACAGTGTTACTTCAATGATATTGAAAGTATATTATGGTAAGGTAATCATGACCAGATCAGCCGTTTGAAGAAGATCAGCTCTTTAATAGTTGATGAGGGGATCTGACTACCTTCAATATATCCTATCGATTCGAAATTTGGTACAGTGTTACTTCAATGATATTGAAAGTATATGGTAAGGTAATCATGACCTGATCAGCCGTTTGAAGAAGATCAGCTCTTTAATAGTTGATGAGGGGATCTGACTACCTTCCATATATCCTATCGATTCGAAATTTGGTACAGTGTTACTTTAATGATATTGAAAGTATATGGTAAGGTAACCATGTCCTGATTTGCCGTTTGAAGATCATCAGCTCTTTAATACCTATTTGATGAGGGGATCCGACTACCTTCCATATGTCCTATCGTTCCCATAGGCATACATAAATTGCTTAAACTAATGCAAAAAACAAATACCTACTTAATATTTAACCTAGACTTACGAGTAGGAAGGTAAAAGTTAATCTAGTAAATGAAAACTAATATTATACTTAGTAAATAACTAAGTTACTTACTTATCACTATTAATACCTTCCCTATATTTAATACCTTATTACCTACTTTAAAAAGGACAAAATAAAAGTAAAATTACAAATTTTAAAAACCCCCGACACAAAAAATAAAATATAAAAAGTAACAAATAATATTTTAAACCTATTATAATATTTATTATCGTCACAATATAATATTAAGTACGTTCAAATATTTTTTAACTCAAGCGTCGTCGCATCGTCGGGGGACCGTTAGAGAGACGCAAAAGGGGTGTTATAAGTTTGACGTGTCCATATGTCCCCCGACGATGCGACGCCGCTTGAGTTAAAAAATATTATAACGAACGTACTTAATATTATATTGTGACGATAATAATTATTATAATAGGTTTAAAATATTATTTGTTACTTTTTATATTTTATTTTTTGTGTCGGTGGTTTTTAAAATTTGTAATTTTACTTTTTTAGTTGTTTTCTCTTGATAAACTCAATTTCTATAATATTTCCTATAATAACGAATCTTCTTCAACAGTACATTGATAAACTAGTAAAAGACGAAGTGGCTGACCAATTGGACAAAGAAAGAAAGAACGGAATCGAAAAGGAGAAGGAACCAGATGTCGTTCCAGTAACGACAGAAAAGCCTAATAATGACACCACTAAAACGACGAGTACTGAATCTCCAACCAGTGAAAAAAATACCGAAGCTCCAGACAGTACGAACCCTACTACAAGTAATGAACAAGACCGTGAAACAACTTCTGAAACTACTGAAAATTCCAACGATACCAATGACATGATGAGTACTGAACCTCCAACTACTGAAGAAGCTAGCACACAATCAATTGAAAAAACTACAACTGATACTCCTAATATCAATACAACTGAAGCAAATACAAAAAATGAAGATGGCACAACATCCAAATCTAAAATTCCAGATTCTGTAGATGAATTTAAGAAGGTATGTAATTAATAATAATATGTATCAGTTGGTATTTTAATTAAATAATCGTAGAAATTTTGTATTTGATTTCTATTTAAAATTTTATTTTTCTCAACAGTACGTAGAACAACTAGTAAAGGATGAAGTGGCAAAACAACGGTTGGATGCAGATAAAAACAACGGAAGTAAAAAGGAAAACGAAACAGACATAATTCCAGCAACAACAGAAAAAGCTAATAACGACTCCACTGATACGTCGAGTACTGAATCTCCACCCACTGAAAAAAATACTGAAGCCCCGGATAGTACGAACTTCTCTACAAGTAGTGAACAAGATAGTGAAACAACTCCTGTAACTACAGAAAAGACTAACAACGACACAACTGACAAGACAAGTACTGAATCACCAGTCACTGAAAATAATACCGGAGCTCCAGATAGTGCGAACGCCACTAAAAGTAATCAAGAAGACCGTGAAACAAATCCTGATCCAATAGAAAAGTCTAATAACGACACCAATGACACGATGAGTCCTGAATCTTCTACTACTGAAATAGCTAGTACACAATCAGGTGAAAAAACCACAACTGAAACCCCTAATACAAACTCTTCAACTGAAGCTAATGAAAAAAATGATGATGGCTCGCCACCCGAACCTAAAATGCCAATGTCTGCAGATGAGTTAAAGAAGGTACGTAATTAAACGTAATACTTTGTCATTATCATCATCATTTAATGATCCAATAAATGTAGAAATTTTATAATATATTTTCTTTCTATTTCAAATTTTATTCTCTTTTAACAGTACGTAGAAAAACTTACAAAGGATGAAGTGGCTAAGCTGTTGGATGCAAAGAAAAACAATGGAAGCAAAAAGGAAAACGAACCAGACGTAGTTCCAGTTACTACAGAAAAATCTGATAGCGAAACCACTGACACGATGAGTTCTGAATCTCCAGCAACTGAAATAAGTACCCAAGCTCCGGATAGTACAAAAGCTACTACAAGTAGTGAACAAGACAGTGAAACAACTCCTGTAACTACAGAAAAGACTGACAACGACACGACTGACACGATGAGTACTGAAGCGCCAGCAACTGAAGAAAATACAGAAGCTCCAGATAGTACTAACGCTACTGCAAGCAGTGAAAACGATAATGACACAACTCCTGTGACTACGGAAGGTTCTACAGGGTCTACTAGTGAGGCAAATAAAGAACAGGCTAGTACAGAATCATCTAGTTCTACCTCTACAACTGAAGCAAATAAAGAAAATGACGAAACCACATCCAGTAATATGAAACCAAAATCAAAAGAAGAGATAAAGAAGGTACGTAGAATAAGACTTATAATTTTTTAATTAAAGCTAAAGTAAAGAAAATGTATTTTAACTTACAATACTTCTAAATAACAGCTGTTTCTCTTTTTCAACAGTACGTCGAACAACTTGTAAAAGAAGAAGTCGCGAAGCTATTGGCTGCGGGAAAAGACGACGAAAGTACAAACGAAGATGCTGCGAATGCAAAAGACCAAGACGCGCCAGTAGCATCATAGACGAATAATAAAAGAAGAATATAATCTCGGTATGAAATGATAGAAGACGCAAACTCAAGCTCTAAGACGATAAACTTACCATTTTGCTTCACTTATTACTTGGTGAAATACCTTATTCTATAAACATGCATTTATTCTGATGATGATACGTCAAGTCATCGTTTCTAACCGACTGCTGCTACGAGTGGTAATGTGTTCATCGGTCTATGCATGTTCGTTTCTAAGTGTCGTTTAGGCCAAACGCGTGGCCTGTTTTTGATGATTCTTCTATCATATAATGTTGCCTTTATAAGGCCAATTTAAGTTACTGTAAATAGTAGGTGTAGTATTTTAATTTTCAGTACGTTCTGAAGATTTTCGCAGATTTGCGCAAAACCCATCAATATTATCTTCCAGTCGTTGTAAGTCTATTTATTTGTATTCTATTACAATATTTATTTATTATTTATTCTATGACTAGATTTACTATTCGCAATTTGTAGCTGCATGCGCAGAAATAGATTGCAAAAGAATGTACAATAAGACCCTTTGCGAAAAGAATAATTGCGCAATATGTCTCAGTGTGCAAGAGTTACTGCGCAATGTCTCAATGTGTTAAGAGTTATTGCGAAATGCCGCGCAATGTCTCAATGTGTTAAGAGTTATTGCGAAATGCCTCAGTGTGCTAAGAGTTTTTGCGCAATATGTCTCTTAGTGCTAAGAGTTATTGTGCAATATGTCTCAGTGTGCTTAGAGATATTGCGCAATTTGCCTCTTTATTTAATAAAATGTTACTAAATGAAACGAGCTTTCTCAAAATGGAACACATTTTATTTCTAAAAGATTAAATAACAAATTCGGTTCATGGCACAGAATATCGAATTAATACACTATCAAATAATATAATGTAATATTTCTAACAATAACACATGCCCTAAGTTATATGAAATTACATATATCTTTTAAAATTAAGTATTACTTTTATACAAACAAAATAATGGCAGTATTAAAACCGATTATAATACAATAAACCGATATCCTAATTCAAAAACTATTAAATAATATATATTTTTGTGCGAAAAAAATCTGATTCCAATGGGGAGTGAAAAAAAACTAATATTTTTTATTCCTCCGACAAAAATAATATACTGTAGTGTTTGACATTTAAATAAGCGTAACGCAACTAGCG
The DNA here is from genome assembly GCA_036785405.1 of Coenonympha arcania. Taxonomy (NCBI): domain Eukaryota; kingdom Metazoa; phylum Arthropoda; class Insecta; order Lepidoptera; family Nymphalidae; genus Coenonympha; species Coenonympha arcania. Next base: position 17,349,186 of record CM072062.1, read on the forward strand.
ACTATTTAAAAATATTTTTATAAAAGAAGTATCGTTTGTTTAAAAATAAAACAATTTTTAAACAAACGAGACTTGTCTTTAACGGCCTACAAGCCGTATTTAGGTGAAGAAGATTTTGAATGAAGTTTTATGCAAAAACTATAAAGACAATTACTTTCAAATTTACTACTACTAATACTAATGAGTAATTAGGTAAAACGTTGTTTTTCTGCTATATTCTTCCGCGACGCTGCATGTCGCACCTACCAAATCTCCGTGAGAGTGAGAAAGACAAAAATAAATTCAATAAATCCCCTTAACGTTATGGTGGATGAGTCGGCCGCCGAAATTGTTATTATATTGCTGCATGAGTTCTGCAAAAATAATAGTTTTTATAGTAGTGTTATTATCTCGCTGCAGACTCGGCCATAAATCATTCGAATGTTTCGCTTTTGTTGTTCACTAAAATACAAAAGCAGCAGTGAAGCTCAGCAGTGAAATACAAAAGCAAAACACTCGGTTGATTTATGACCGAGTCTGCAGCGAGATAATAACATTACTATACTTAGTAAAAATTTTGCTCAAAAATACTCATTTAAGTACTTCATATTGGTTCTAGACAATTAATATTTCTGTGGTTCCAGAGTTCATAATCCTGGAAACTGCAGAAAATGATCTTTCGCAATCTTTTTTTTTCTTTTAATATGCAAACTTTTGAGCAATTTTTTTTTATTAAAAAAATGAAGCTTTGATACTTACTTTTATAATATTTTCGCAAAATTCAATGCAATAAAAGTAAAAAAATCGAAAACCGCGGGCTAATATTGCTGCCGAACCATCTTAAAGGGGTTCCATAAACTATTGTGACAAACAAAGGATATTTCTAGTCTGCTAATTTAATGTAGTTTTTTTTTTTACTACATGGCAAAACTGTCGCTCCCCATTGGCATCAATGATTACCTAAACGTATCTAATTGTACATAAAAAATACGTTCAAATAAATAAATAAATAATTATATTATTAATATATGCTTAGCAACTAATAAGGTTTAGAAAGCTGTGGAGTTTTTGAATGAAATAAAGTAAGATGTTTTTGAATTGAAAACCTGAGATTGAATTCATCTGTCGTGACGTTGTACCTAGGTTACGCAGATACTAATTCGATTGTACAAGTACTAAAGTAGTGCTATCCTTATGTATACGGAACAGTGTGAAAAGGACAGCATTACTCATTTGATGAGGTTATAACCACGCTTTTGGAATGTCGCCGCCAATAGCAGCGTTGCACATTATACTTAAAATCTACTTATTTAATTTAGCATTTGTATGTACAACCGAATTAGCAACAATATATTAATTAAAATTACAATATTAAAATATAATTATTTATGAAAACTATTTATTTATTTAATATAGATTAGAAATACCTGTAAGTGTAACATTGAAATATCAGCTTTACAAAACATTGTATAAAAAGTAAAAAGATTCGAAATTACAACGATTTTGAGTGTATTTCATAATAATTTAGTGTATAACAATATGAGTAACTATTTATTGTATTTGTAAAAATAAATGTGTGTAAATAAAATTTATGATTAATACAAATTTTATATTTTTTCATTTTTATATTAGGAACTGTATCATATTTGTTGTATATAGATATCTTAGAAGTTTTAATAACAAAAATATAACAATATAAAAATTTGTAGTGAGGCAAGTGTGGGAAGATTTTTACTTGACAAATTGGGGCAAATTAAACTATGATGTCTGGCACTTACAATTAACTAAATATATATAGATATTTCAATCCACGATGACGCGCCCCACTCTGTTTAACTCCATGCGAATCGAATGAAACATAAGCGATTTTGACAGAGTGGGGCGCGTCTTTGTGGATTGAAATATTACTAAAAGTAAACACCAATAAAACCAATCCTCTTATAATAATATAATAAATGTGACCTGTTTGCGAGTTTTATATGTTTACACGACTGTATGTTTGAATGTTTGTTACTCAAACACGCCACGATTGCTGAACCGATTTGTCCCAAATTCGGAACGTAGATAGCTTATAACCTGGATTTTTATCCCCGATAAAATCCACAAATTTGTTTTATTTGGGGATTTTGAAAAACCAAAATATGCTATAGCAATCTCTAGCTAAAGCTGTAGGTCGAAAGCTATAGCAAACTTCCTTGAAAAAAAGCTATAAAGGTTGGGAAAGAAACCACGATTGACTCGGAATTTGTAGAAACCAAAACCTAGTAACATTATATCAACGAGTCTATTTATATAGTTATGTTTTTTACATGTCTTTTCTTATTAATATTATCTTATGTATTGGAAACAGCTTTACAAAAACGTAAATATCGTAAAGTAATGTGAACTAAACAGAAAGCCCACGAAATTCAAATGTTATTCGGTTAGGTATGAAATTGCAGTATCACCTTCACATGTTTATATAATAATTGGTCAAGTGCGAGTCGGGCTCGCGCACTGAGGGTTCCGCACTATCAAGACCAATTCTCAATAGTATTATTTATTAAAGTAAACTAACCAGTAAACAACGCTGCCCACCAAATTCCGCGAGTTAAATACGTGCAACGCCATCTGTCGTCACCAAAGTTAAACAAAATATTAGACTTGTTGAATATCAATTCAACACGTATTAAAAAAACTACTCACTAGATCTCGTTCAAACCAATTTTCGGTGGAAGTTTGCATGGTAATGTACATCATATATTACCACTTTGGAAGTGTCTCTCGCGCAAGCTATTCATTTTAGAAAAAAATGATATTAAAAACCTTAGTATCATTTTTGAAGACCTATCCATAGATACCCCACACATATGGGTTTGATGAAAAAAAAATTTTTGAGTTTCAGTTCTAAGTATGGGGCACCCCAAAAATTTATTACTTTTTTTAAAATTTTGTGTGAAAACCTTAATGCGGTTCACAGAATACATCTACTTACCAAGTTTCAACAGCATAGCTCTTATAGTTTCGGAAAAAAGTGGCTGTGACATACGGACGGACGGACAGACAGACATGACGAATTTATAAGGGTTCCGTTTTTTGCCATTCGGCTACGGAACCATTTCATACAATGTCAGTATGGAAATTTTAAAACAATATTACAATAATATTACTTTAAGCGTTGGTGGTAGGCCCCCTGATCCGGCAAACGTATTGCCATTTCTAAAGGACAATGACCATAGATGTCTGGAATCCCGTATCAAGCGGAATCAAATCCAAACTTTATTTTTTACAGACTACAGTCTCCACATTTACAACTGCAATTATTATATTTTTTAATAACAACCGGATTTCAAATTTATACGCATATAAACAAGTTGTACTTCTTAATAAAATCTGTGTGACAGGAAATGTGCATTGAAAAGAAAGTAACTTATTGTGCAAAATTAAATTCCGGATATGAAAAACAAATTCCTTGTGCCAATGGTTCTTAAAAAAACACTATTTTAATTTCCAAGACGATTTGGTTCTGGTACATGAGAAAACTTGATAAAACCTTCGGTGATTCTCCTTTGAGATATGAAAAATAGTTTACGTACTGTTCTCAGACCTACGAATGTACACAAAAAAATCATAGAAATTGGTCAAACTTTCTTGGGGTAGTTTTTTTAAAAACACTGTTACACGAGAATTTTATATATCAGAAAGAAATATGTGAAAATGATCCTACTATTCCCGCAATTTTACTGCCGTATGCCCATAATATCATATGTAATAATAATCGGCCAAGAGCGAGTCGGACTCGCGCACGAAGGGTTCCCTACCATTATCTATGTAACGTAGGCAGTTGGGAGATGATGATGCAGAAGCCAGAAAGCCCAATTATACCCTACTACTATACAAGTAGAGTAATATTGGGTGTTCTGGGTCATCAACCAAAAACGAGCAAAAATCACGTTTGTTGCGTTCTTTAGTATTTGTTGTTATAGCGGCAACGGAAATACATCATCTGAGAAAATCTCAAGTGTGTAACTATCATGGTTCAAGAGATACAGCCTGATGACAGACGTACGGACGGACGGCGAAGTTACAGTAATAGGGTCCTTTTTACACGACTGCCCAAAAAAAGGAGTGTAATGTTTTTAGGGTTCAAGTATGTATGTGTGTGAGTTTCTTTACTACACCATAATTTCTGGACGACTGAAGAAATTGGGACATATGGGGTATCGTTAGAATTCTTACATCGTTTTAAATAACATAGGCTATAATGTTTTTGGGAAAAGTCGTTTTACTACACGGCAGTCGTGTTTTTAATGTAACCTACCCTATGGGTATACTACATGGGTATGGGTATGGTGGTATGTATGTACCCTATGGGTACGAAACCGTAAAAATCTCGAAAAACTGAAAATAAATTTGTATTTTGCGAGCCCAGTCGAAAGGTATTACAAGTGTCTGTAAAATCAAAATTTTATTATGGTGTATTGGAAACAGTTGTGAATCTGTGAATGTAGATATCATAGTTAGTCTGTGATCCTCAATTCGGCGAGCTCCTTCTCCTCGTCTACCTCGTCTTCGTCTTCGTCTTCTGAACCGTGGACGGACGCGGCCGGGGTTGTTGCTCCTATAAAAAAACACATACAACTCTTTAAATGAGAATAATAAAAAAAGAGAAATTTGCGTTATAAGCCCACACAACATCAATAAAGTGTGAAATTGCACTTAGTGCTTATTAAAAACACTTATATATAGTTACTTATATACTTATAGTGGTAACACTTATATACTTATAGTGGTATACTAAGTAAACTAACTAATAAATGTGTGTACTTAATAATACTATTTAGTAGTTAACTTTATTAAAGTGTTTCAAACACTAAGGCCTGGTTGCTTCGACTAATGAAATAATAAAAAAAAAACCAATTAAAACACATGATATTTCAATTTCTTTTTATAAAAAAGAGAACCGCCTTCAAAAAACAAACCCACTGAAAAGCACAAAATAATTTTCTAATAAATCTGGGTATAACTATTTAGATTTTGAATTCGGTGCCAAATTCGCAGTCGCAAATCATTTTGAGCACGCTGTTTACAAATTCTTACTAAACTACAATGTTGGCATGGCACCGACTCCTTCTTTTTTTGAAGTCGGTTAAAAAAATGCATTTCAAATAAACATTGCTCAAAAATTGTATGATGTCTGGCACCTCATATAGGTTCCGAAAGATCACTTTCTGCAGTTTCCCCAATTTAAAGAAATTGGGAACCAATTTGAAGAAAATTCAATTTTTCTTATTTTAAACAAGTACAAGATGTATTAAATGTTATTTACGTAAAACTTTTTGCCATAAGCCTAAGAATAATTAGCCTGCTATTTGCGAAAAACTAGAGAAAATTGTAAGTGGTGTGCAAATTTTACTTAACCACAATAATTTCTATAACGTTTGCAACCGAGCCTTAGATAAAATCGTGTCATATTAAAAACCGTGTTGGTACGGTGCTGTTGAATTGCTTAGTAAATATCACACAAAAGTATTCCTATACCCAAAATATCACACACTATCAAAACACACCTATTCGCCAAGCTTAGCGATTTGTCTAGCGGTCAGTTGAACAACAGATTCATAGTTGCAGAGAACCAGTTGATATTTTAAACTTTCCATATCCCGACTCAAAAATCTTCTTGTTTTCTCTTAAAGGATTCTTTTATGTCCTTGATAGCGAATATGTTTAATGTTTTCTAACAATACTCTTTTGATTTTGAACGTTTGTGTTGGTTTGATTTTCGCATTATAGATTTATTTTTAATTGGAGATTATGCCTTAAGGAATTAAAGGAGGTACGTCAAAATGGTGCTAGCTTTATTCTAAAGGAAAACAGTGCACACACATCTTCGTCGCCCAAAACACTACCTAAAACCGCCACCAAACGCACCTATTCAGTAAATTCAACACAATCGCCGAGTTTAGCGATCAGTTGGTCGATTTGTTGCACAAACGCCTCGTTCAGTGGCTCTAGAAAATCGCTCGGAGTTTGAAAACTCTCTTGATCCGACTCGGCGAATTCTAGATTTTTCTCGAAAGTCACTTCAACGTCCGTTCCACGTTCTAAGTCCTTAATTTCGAGTATCTCTAACGATTTCCGAACGATAGCGTTTCGTTTCTGCACGTCTACGTCGGTTTGGACTTGTGCGTCTTTGGTGCACTTCTGTTTTTCGATCTCTTTGTAGGAGGGGACCGTCAGCCATGACATTTCAGGTTGATTTCGGCGTACTGAGCGAAAAGATAATTACTATTAAATATTTACCATAGTTTTTGAACTATGCTATAACTATACTCTATCTTAAAACCTACTATAATTTTTTTTTTATTTATTTACTTAGAACACAAACAATATACACGTAATACATGTTATACAACGTATTTTTTTTTAAACACATACTCTTTCACTTACATGTATATCTATAGTGGCCACAACATTGGCAATTAAAAAAAAAAAAACATGCAAACACTTAAAATAAAGAAAAGGAGAAAAATTACATACTGATACTATTATAAATATTATATAAAATAAGTAATAATAACTTTCAATCACTGGTAATGACTAGAATGCGTTTATGAAAACTGGTAGAATTTACTAGAATTAATTTTTGAGAATTTTAGAACCAACAAAAATAAGTCTTGAACCCTGGTAGAACTTACTAGAATCCGTTTTTGAACATTGGTAGAACCTACTACACTGCGTTTTTGAGCATTGACAGATCCTACTAGTCTGCGTTTTTGGTAGAACTTACTAGAATCCATTTTAGAACATCGGCTGACTAGACTTTGTTTTTGAAAACTAGTACAACTTACTGAATGGATTTTTCAGCATTTGTAGAACCTGCTAGACTGCGTTTTGGAGCACTGGTAGAACTTACTAGAATCTTTTTTTGAGCACTAGTAGAACCTGCTAGACTGCGTTTTGGAGCACTGGTAGAACTTACAAAAATATTTCTTTGAGCACTGGTAGAACTTACTGGAATGCGTGGGGCTGGGCGGCTCGGAGATCGGTCGGGGGTAGTTGAACCGCTTGCCGAGCTCGCGGTCCATGTGATCCACGTAGTCTGGGTACACGATCTTCAGTGCTTGCGCTCGCGCTTGACGATAGTACTGCAAAACACGTTAATATTTCATCTACCTCTGACATCACATGATTTTCAACCCCTTTATTAAGCCCAGCTATGACATTCTCGTAACGTTTTCACACACTCAGTGATGTGATACAAGAAAAAGAAAAAATATTAGCACTGAAAAATGAACTTCACACCTATTGGCTTAGAGTGTAAAATTGAATGTATTTCATCATAGGAAATATAAGGCCCAACTTTGACGCGCTTAAGTAATTTCAATCTCGGAACTGTCTACCAATATGGCGTTATGAACTACATTCAATTTTACGCTCTATGTCAATTGTATTAAAATTATTTTTTCAATGTTCGCAAAAAATGTACATATTGAATTCAATATTGTGGTCGATTCTGTTGTGCAAAATCTCTAAACTAAACTAATTTAAAATAGCGCTATCCTTTTCCATAGGGAACAGTTTGAAAAGGATAGCACTATTTTAAATTAGTTTAGTTTAGAGATTTTGTGCAATAGAATTAGCACCATTGTCTGCTTATGTACGTAAATATCCTTCACCTTTTTAAACATATCACATCACGAAATGTAGGCGACACGTAACGTGAATAGCCCCCCAGTACTGGGTACGGGTTTTCATTCAGAATTAGAGCGTTTCCACATTATCCGATCCAATATCGGTATCGGACGCCGATACGATATCGGGGTAAGTAAAATGTATGAAATATATACCTGCCTTTCACATTGTCCGTTCCGATATCGGATATCGGAGCCGACACCGATATGCTGGCGGCACCATCGGACGCCCGTGAGCCGTCGGGCGATAATGTTTGTATGTGTGCTATACGTGTATCTAAATTGTCTCTGTGTGCGTAGAGCCCTATGCGCGGCGGCCATTTTGAGCTTGTTTACTAATTTGGTTGTCATCATGGCGTCGTCATCATTTAAATACGATATAATTACATTAATCATACTCATACGAAAGTAATTAAAAAACTTTTCATCTCACCCGCTCGGAAAGGAGATTTTTAATGCCCAAAATGCGGGCGGGAAATGCTATTATATTCCCTAGGGCGAGAAAGTAGTATGAAAATCCTTTCCCGCCCTAGGGCGAGAAAGTAGTATGAAAATCCTTTCCCGCCCTAGGGCCGCAAAGCATTTCTAAATTCGAACATGACGTAATCTCGTATTGCGTCTATAATAATGTCTAATGGTGGCACCACACATGGCTATTTGTATTTGTGATTGGATGATCGCGTATTTGCCAAAATTTTCGACCTCATGGAGCCAAATATGTTATTGACTGTATTTGCCAAACAGACAAATATGGCAATAATTTTGGCAAATATACTCTCCACACATGGAAGTTATTTGACAAATATAAAAAATAGGCAAATACAAATAGCCATGTGTGGTGCCACCATTAAACTGAAGACTTCTTTTTTTTTTTAATTAATGCATACGGTCAGTAACGAAGTTCGACCTTTGAGTTTGTATAGGTGTACATTACTTTTTGTTTTTATATTTTCTTAGAATATCAATAAAAATAATAACTCCTATTTAGTTTGATTAATTATAAAGGAAACCTTATTAAATCCATGATATTTACTTAACGTTTATCTAATTAATGTTATTTTTTAAATCTTCTATTATCTTTGGTCCTTAGAAATTGATATTTCTGAACGCAGAAAAACAAATAAAAAAAAGTTTCTTAATTTTTTTTTAATCGTGCTAAATGATAATAATTATTACTTGTTTTTATTTATTACTGTTTTTTTTTTGTAATATTAGATGAGTGATGATTTAAGGTGGATTTAATTATGTGAGTGAAGTTATTGCGGAGTATTACTACAGACAACATCTAACACACTCGCAATGCCGATCAGTGTTCTTCTAGTAATTTTCCTCGCTGTGGTGAGATGAAAAATTTTGTGTTATGTACGGCCGCAAATTTTTTTGGGTCTCGTGTCCTTTGAATGCCTCGCTATGCTCAGGATTCTATTCTTTGAACCCCTCGCTGCGCTCAGGGTTCAAACCTAGAATCCTTCGCCGCTCAGCATTCAAATTTGACACTCGGCCCAAAAATCCATTTTGCGGCCTTGCATAACAAATAACTATTGTAGGTGCGTTTTGACTTTTGTAGCTTGCTAAAAAGAGTATAAAATGCTCCCTCTGAATATCTAGCTTCCACAATGGGATTTATCCAATACTGTCTGTGGACAGATCTTTTTTGCGTCTCAAATATAATAGATACAGCAAATAAATTTTCTATTATAGTCTGCCATGATGACCTGCCCGCACTAAGCTATCGAGCAAATGGCCGTATCGGAACGATTTTGTCGGAAATATGTGAAAATAGCACATGGTGTCGGCTATCGGATGTCGGCTATCGTCGTCCGACACCGATATCGGTAATCTGAAAACGCTCTTAGGCGTTCGACCATAACGCTGGCCAATTGCAGGGTCGGGTTCACACACCTTTGACGACATTTCTAGCGCCAAACGATTTCGCGTTCCGATGCAATACTATGTAGCAAGAGTTCGAGATACCGAACTTCTTCCAAGCCAGTATTACAACTTCTTCGACTGCATCGTTACCTTGAACATCGGGTGAAATTTGCAATCAAGTATTAACTATAAATATTCTGTAAAAACAAAAAATTGGTTCTCTGTAAAGTCAGTTTATGGACGATAGATTTACGTGATAACGTCATAATCATTATTTTATGTTTGTATGATAATGATTTTAAAAAAAATCATAGTCATAAACATAATAATTATTATTTTATGTAATTTTTATCGTGCCTCTCTATCGCTTGGTGGAACGTTACGCGGAACGGTACACGGAACGGTATGCGGAACGTTACTATTTTTCATGAGTGCTGTTGGTGTTCATCAATTTATTAAACGTTATCACGTCAAAAAAAAGGTGAACTCTCAAGGTGTGTCCAGTTGTGAACTTTCATTACTGACGTTTCAAGAACAATTTCGGAGTACAATCGGTTCGAAGTGTTAACTATCCCTGACCCCTTTAAAGACTAAAATTAATAACAACTACATAAAACTTACAATGCCCAGATTTCTCCAATCCATGAGGTCTGACAGTCTTTCTGTTCTATTCCTCTGGATAATGCGCTGCCGGCGGGTTAACCTGTTGACAAATAACTCTTTTAATTACTATTTAGATAGCTACTTGTGCTGACTGACTCATTGATCACCTCTCCTGAACAATTTGGTATAAATTTTTTTTTCTATGACCATTTCGTATAGAATTTAAAAATTCATTCGGAGGAAAAATACGGAGAGAGCTGATGATTGAGGATTTTGGAGACGGGTGAAGAGCACAGCCAAGGGTATCGTAGATAGGTGGGGAGTGCTGGACCAAATGTCATTCGAAACGTCATCCAATTGGCAGTGAGCTGAAAAAAAATTCAAAATGGCGGATTCAAAATGGCCGCCTTTCAAATTTCGTCGATATCTCGGAAAGTATAAAAGATGGAAGAACGGTTTCTCGACAAGAAGTAATCAGGACACGAAGGTCTATTTTATGGAAAGAAAAAAAATTCAAATATGACGGATTTTTTTATTCCATAGAAAATGTATGGGGAATTTTGAAAAGATTTTTTATGGGCGGGAAGACAGCACGCGGGCCCCATGTGGCCGGCGCTACCACGCGCCCTACTACTTTATTATAAATCCAGTCAAATGCGTGGTGTGTTGCGTACTACCATTTTAAATCCTTTCTTTGGTTTAGTTGATCGTCGACATCGGGTCCGCGATGTGCTCCTGCATGAAGCAGCCGAAGCCTGCACGCATACGCAAACCATTGGAACATTCCACTCACTTGGTGAAGTCGTACATGTACTGCGCGAGCTGTTGCACGGAGCCCTCCAGCGAGATGTAGCGGCGGTCCACCACGTAGATGCCGTACGACATCGGGTCCGCGATGTGCTCCTGCATGAAGCAGCCGAAGCATTGGAACATTCCACTCACTTGGTGAAGTCGTACATGTACTGCGCGAGCTGTTGCACGGAGCCCTCCAGCGAGATGTAGCGGCGGTCCACCACGTAGATGCCGTACGACATCGGGTCCGCGATGTGCTCCTGCATGAAGCAGCCGAAGCATTGGAACATTCCACTCACTTGGTGAAGTCGTACATGTACTGCGCGAGCTGTTGCACGGAGCCCTCCAGCGAGATGTAGCGGCGGTCCACCACGTAGATGCCGTACGACATCGGGTCCGCGATGTGCTCCTGCATGAAGCAGCCGAAGCATTGGAACATTCCACTCACTTGGTGAAGTCGTACATGTACTGCGCGAGCTGTTGCACGGAGCCCTCCAGCGAGATGTAGCGGCGGTCCACCACGTAGATGCCGTACGACATCGGGTCCGCGATGTGCTCCTGCATGAAGCAGCCGAAGCATTGGAACATTCCACTCACTTGGTGAAGTCGTACATGTACTGCGCGAGCTGTTGCACGGAGCCCTCCAGCGAGATGTAGCGGCGGTCCACCACGTAGATGCCGTACGACATCGGGTCCGCGATGTGCTCCTGCATGAAGCAGCCGAAGCATTGGAACATTCCACTCACTTGGTGAAGTCGTACATGTACTGCGCGAGCTGTTGCACGGAGCCCTCCAGCGAGATGTAGCGGCGGTCCACCACGTAGATGCCGTACGACATCGGGTCCGCGATGTGCTCCTGCATGAAGCAGCCGAAGCATTGGAACATTCCACTCACTTGGTGAAGTCGTACATGTACTGCGCGAGCTGTTGCACGGAGCCCTCCAGCGAGATGTAGCGGCGGTCCACCACGTAGATGCCGTACGACATCGGGTCCGCGATGTGCTCCTGCATGAAGCAGCCGAAGCATTGGAACATTCCACTCACTTGGTGAAGTCGTACATGTACTGCGCGAGCTGTTGCACGGAGCCCTCCAGCGAGATGTAGCGGCGGTCCACCACGTAGATGCCGTACGACATCGGGTCCGCGATGTGCTCCTGCATGAAGCAGCCGAAGCATTGGAACATTCCACTCACTTGGTGAAGTCGTACATGTACTGCGCGAGCTGTTGCACGGAGCCCTCCAGCGAGATGTAGCGGCGGTCCACCACGTAGATGCCGTACGACATCGGGTCCGCGATGTGCTCCTGCATGAAGCAGTCGAAGCATTGGAACATTCCACTCACTTGGTGAAGTCGTACATGTACTGCGCGAGCTGTTGCACGGAGCCCTCCAGCGAGATGTAGCGGCGGTCCACCACGTAGATGCCGTACGACATCGGGTCCGCGATGTGCTCCTGCATGAAGCAGCCGAAGCATTGGAACATTCCACTCACTTGGTGAAGTCGTACATGTACTGCGCGAGCTGTTGCACGGAGCCCTCCAGCGAGATGTAGCGGCGGTCCACCACGTAGATGCCGTACGACATCGGGTCCGCGATGTGCTCCTGCATGAAGCAGCCGAAGCATTGGAACATTCCACTCACTTGGTGAAGTCGTACATGTACTGCGCGAGCTGTTGCACGGAGCCCTCCAGCGAGATGTAGCGGCGGTCCACCACGTAGATGCCGTACGACATCGGGTCCGCGATGTGCTCCTGCATGAAGCAGCCGAAGCATTGGAACATTCCACTCACTTGGTGAAGTCGTACATGTACTGCGCGAGCTGTTGCACGGAGCCCTCCAGCGAGATGTAGCGGCGGTCCACCACGTAGATGCCGTACGACATCGGGTCCGCGATGTGCTCCTGCATGAAGCAGCCGAAGCATTGGAACATTCCACTCACTTGGTGAAGTCGTACATGTACTGCGCGAGCTGTTGCACGGAGCCCTCCAGCGAGATGTAGCGGCGGTCCACCACGTAGATGCCGTACGACATCGGGTCCGCGATGTGCTCCTGCATGAAGCAGCCGAAGCATTGGAACATTCCACTCACTTGGTGAAGTCGTACATGTACTGCGCGAGCTGTTGCACGGAGCCCTCCAGCGAGATGTAGCGGCGGTCCACCACGTAGATGCCGTACGACATCGGGTCCGCGATGTGCTCCTGCATGAAGCAGCCGAAGCATTGGAACATTCCACTCAATTGGTGAAGTCGTACATGTACTGCGCGAGCTGTTGCACGGAGCCCTCCAGCGAGATGTAGCGGCGGTCCACCACGTAGATGCCGTACGACATCGGGTCCGCGATGTGCTCCTGCATGAAGCAGCCGAAGCATTGGAACATTCCACTCACTTGGTGAAGTCGTACATGTACTGCGCGAGCTGTTGCACGGAGCCCTCCAGCGAGATGTAGCGGCGGTCCACCACGTAGATGCCGTACGACATCGGGTCCGCGATGTGCTCCTGCATGAAGCAGCCGAAGCATTGGAACATTCCACTCACTTGGTGAAGTCGTACATGTACTGCGCGAGCTGTTGCACGGAGCCCTCCAGCGAGATGTAGCGGCGGTCCACCACGTAGATGCCGTACGACATCGGGTCCGCGATGTGCTCCTGCATGAAGCAGCCGAAGCATTGGAACATTCCACTCACTTGGTGAAGTCGTACATGTACTGCGCGAGCTGTTGCACGGAGCCCTCCAGCGAGATGTAGCGGCGGTCCACCACGTAGATGCCGTACGACATCGGGTCCGCGATGTGCTCCTGCATGAAGCAGCCGAAGCCTGCACGCATATGCAAACCATTCAAACTTATATCCAAACTTATATGAACAAACCCGCAAGCTCTGCTATCGTGTGTCATTTAGAACACCTATTCGTAGCTGTCGAACACACCAACTCTTCGCTACCACAAAATGCCGCACGAATGCAGGCAAGCGGTCGCCTCTGCTTAGGATGACGCAGACGTACAACGAACACTTTGGCATTACAGACATCTTTGCAACTCGAGTTTCAAGAGGTCGGTCATCGGCAACCTCAAATTAAAAATAGATACCTCTTTATACTAATAATTGATTTGCATTGCCCTCACCATGTGCATACGTTTCAGATAACCTGAGGACAACGGTGTGGGTCATGCGCTGATTAGTTTGTAATTAGAGTTAGATATATATATTTAAGTCAATTTTGTAGTGCATGATTGTTTGTTTGTTCTTTAATTTAAATAAATTAATAAATTAATAAAAACAACTTGGTATTATATTTTTCAAAATTCTGCCCAGATTAATTAAAGTTCTTATTACTCTCTAGATAAGAACTAAATTCGCTCACCGGACAGGTTGGTAGTAATACTGGGTATGCCCATGACAGTGCACTCGGCCGGAGTATAGCCCCACGGCTCGTAGTACGAGGGGAACACTCCGAGATGGCAGCCGCGGACAAACTCTTCGTACTCCAGGCCGAACAGTGGGTTGGTTGAGGTCAGGAATTCTGGGTGGAATATTACCTAGAAAATAAATATCAATCGTTAACGGAACAATTTAGGGGGATTCTTTTACCTTCTTTTAGGCTGAGCCTTGCCACTGTCGTCTTGAATAAGCTCATTTCTGATATCTACTTGATTAAACTGCACTTTTTGTGAAAAAATAGATATTTCGGGGACATTATTTTCAAAAATAAAAACATGAAAAGCTCATCCACAATAATATCAAGTTTGTTTCAAAATGGCACGTCCGCCATATTGGATTTAAATGGATGTCATTTCCAAATCCAAAATGGCGGATGAAACACATTTTGCGCGTGGATGTAGAAAACTTCAATGCAATGCGAAACGATACGGAAATGGCTTTAATGAGCAGAGCAAGAAAAAAAACGTATTCACTATATTTTCCTTGAATGCACATCCACCATTTTTGATTTAAAATTTTCAAATCTAAGATGGCGGCCAAGTATTCTTCATATGATGTGCGAGTGTAGTGAAATTCAATACGATGCGATGTTTATATTTATGAATGCGTGGGTGTAACGCACATAGCAAAACGCTGATTGTTTATAATAAAGTAAGCATTATAAAGACTTACTTTGACTTTATCGTTGACCGTATTAAAAAGTTGACAGCGACGCACTGAATTTAATACTGGATCGCTCCAATCGTCTACCTGTCAAAAGAACAATAATAGTTTCATTACCCTAATATCTTATGACATAATGTTGACATCTCGAGTAAAAGTGTAATGTTTTTGTAGTATAGAGATAATGATGACGAACTTACCACATTGTGCGTGGTGACGGGCGGCAATCCGTCCCGCTGCAGCGCGTAGATGCAGCGCTTGAGGCGCACCGTGTCGTCTTTGTGCAGCAGGTCCGATGCTTCAGGTAAATGGCCTCTGTAAGAACAACAGTCGCACACATGCCAGTATTCACACACTCGAGCGTTGTGGTTGAGGGAATCTCGTCGGGGTCACCATTTTATTTAACAGATATACAATGTCAGGGCTTTAGCCCTGTAATGTAGTATTTCACACACGCACGCATTCAAACATCCACGCAGAGTAAGTAAGTAAATAAGTAAGTTCATTTGCTTAAAACAGGGTTATAACAGATAGAACAGTACAATTTAGGAGCCGATTGTTGTTTGTAATCCCCATACGGGTGCAAATATTATAATTAAATTGCTCAGAATTGTGCCGACGACAGTCACCGGGGTCACCGTTTTGTTATGGATCCAATGAGAGGTTTCTTTATAATGTAGACAAACGATGACGAAGTTCCAGGGCATCAGCCCAGCGAAGCAGAGGCTTGCGAGCTACGCAGACGCTCGGATTCGAGAGAGAGGTCGCGGGTTCGATTCCCGCCACGGGCCACTTTGGCATTTTATAATTTCCTAATTGGCCTATGTCTGGTCTGGTGGGAGGCTTCGACTGTAGCTAGTTATCACCCTACTAGCAAGAACGCACCGCCAAGCGATTTAGCGTTCCGGTGCGATGCTTGTAGCAACCGTTGGGGTAAATTTACTTACTCTTCCAAGTTAGTACGATAACATCTTAGGCTGCATCCATCACTTACCATCAGGTGAGATCGTAGTCAAGTACTAACTTGTATAGAGTAATAAAAAAAAGACTAATGAAGCGAAGTAGAGGCTGGTCTATATGCAGAGTCAGAGGCTATATATACATATATGCAGACTCTGGGGACACTTACCGTAGACAAATGTCATACATCCTCTTGCCGATCGTCTGCTGGATGTCTTGGATGGTGTCCCTCAACGCCTTGGTGACGGCGTGGCCTCGCAGACTCTCCACGTTGAAGTTGTTGGTCTTCGCCGGGAAGATGAGGAACGCGACCACCGTCATTTCTGACCCGCTGGACTGGAAGAAAAGTCATGCCTCAAACTGACCTACGCAAATGTGTACTTACAAAGAATTTTCCACAATAAAATCAGGATATGAGTAGAAGATATTATTTAAAAATATTTTCAAAAACAATCTTTGATACGTAAATTTATCCGTTTTCTTGTCAGCAAACCCTTTCAATTGATACCCATATTGTAGGAGTGCATTAAAAATAGCTAGTCCGCCATCTTAGGTATTCCGCCATTTTGAATTTAGAATAACACAAATAATCAAGCTCAATCAGTTGAAGATATCTGCTTCAAATGGAGTGAATGAACTGCTGTAATTATACTAGCTCATTTAGTTTTTAAGCCTTTGTGAAGTGCTAACAGAAAACAAAACCCGGCTGAGTTTGTTGTGGGCTTCTTCTCAGTGCAGGGCGCGTTCGGACCCTCGTAAACTTAGTTTTAAGACGACGACGACGAATATATTGACGTTTTACAAACAAGAGCCTGTTACGTTAGGCCTATGTGACTTTGACAAAATTGAGTTGCACTATTCCACCCAAACAAACGTTCATTGCAAGGTAAACAGAAGGTTGTAAAATGAAAGCCCTCTGTCCAGAAGTGAACTGCGGCGCTAGACAAAGTAACAGTCGTTTGGCGTTGACGACAGTAGATAAAAATGTATGGACAAACCACGTGACTGTTGAAAAACCACGTGACCGAATGAAAACAAATGAAAGCAGAATCTACTCTATGATTAAAGTCCTTTTCATGAAAGAAGTCCCGCGGTGATTTTTGGAACTAAATTTGACAGGTCGGTCATATTGTCGATCGTCGATGTTATCAAGTTCTTTTGTTGTTGTGGTAGATTTTTGTGAGTTTTTAACTAGCTTAGTGCATTTTAAAGATTGTTTACAATGCCAAAAGTTGCCAAAAAATGCCAATGTCACACGAGTACAGCGCTGCGTCTGGGGGACTTCTTTCATGAAAAGGACTTTAACGTTGTTCACTGTCGGCTGTCAATTGTCATGCGAAGTACGCTAAAGATATCTACAAGGTCTGCGAGAACGCCAGGGAGCGTTTAAATTGTCGTGATTGATTTTCAAACACAGCGTGTTTTCCTCTATTCGGTCACGTGGTTTTTCTTCTGTCACGTGGTTTGTCCATACATTTTCGTCTACTGTCGTTAACGCTTAACGACTGTTACTTTGTCTAGCCCTTCTGAAGAGCTATCTGGTACCTTCAAGTAGTGGTTGAGCCTAGCCAGCGCCTCGATGAAGATGTCGGCGCCCTTGTTGCCGAACTCGTAGCGACCGGCAATAAAGAAGTACAGCGTCTTGTCCAGATCGAAGTTGAAGTGCCTGGCGACAAGATATTACATGATAAACCCTACACACTGCAAACTTAAGATGGATTGTCTCAACTAGCTCGTCAAATTCAATTATTTTTAGACGGAAGTTATGTTTAGACCAAAGAACAAAACAGACTCCGAATTCAGAGCCTATAGCGTTAAGCTATAGGCTCTGAATTCGGAGTCATTAATGATGGGTACGGCACTGAAGTCGGCAAAATTACTCGAAAAAAAATAAAAAAACACGAGTGTCCTGCGGTAAAACGATTGTTTCCAAAAAATATAGCCTATGTTACTCGGAATGATGTAAGGATTCTACCGATACCCTAAATGTTCAAATCTCTTCAGCCGTTCAGAAGTTATGGTGGAATAAAGAAACTCACATACATACATACATGAACCCTAAAATTATGTGTTTAGGTAGTCAGTCGTGTAAAGCGGATAAAGCGGAGCGGGCGGACTGTGACTCGACCAATCACAGATTGACAAACTAATGCCAGCGGAGATTTCGGGCACTGTGATTGGCGAATCCACGGTCAGCTCCGCTTCAGAGGACCAATCACAGATTGACAAACTAATGCCAGCGGAGATTTCGGGCACTGTGATTGGCGAATCCACGGTCAGCTCCGCTTCAGAGGACCAATCACAGATTGACAAACTAATGCCAGCGGAGATTTCGGGCACTGTGATTGGCGAATCCACGGTCAGCTCAGCTTCAGAGGACCAATCACAGATTGACAAACTAATGCCAGCGGAGATTTCGGGCACTGTGATTGGCGAATCCACGGTCAGCTCCGCTTCAGAGGACCAATCACAGATTGACAAACTAATGCCAGCGGAGATTTCGGGCACTGTGATTGGCGGATTCACGGTCAGCTTACTCACCCATAGAAATGTCCCCGAGCGAACTCGTTTATCTTCTCCTTGGCCAAGGCGTGTAGATTCTGAAACTCGTGGAGCGCTGAGAACTTCTTGACGTTCAGACCGTTGGGGGTGATGAAGTCTGGCTTCCGTTTGAGGAGGTGTTCCGCTTCATAACCTGGGTGGAAATAAACGCTTATTACTTTTTCTTTTGTACAAAGAAGAATCATCAAAGGTGGTATAAAGTCTTCTCAGGACTATGTCTCTATCTATAACTTTGGAATCCAGATGTAAATTTAAAAAAATATTGGTTGTCTGTAAAGTCGGTTTACGGACGATAGATTTACGTGATAACGTCATAATCATAATCGTAATCATAATCATAATCATAATCATAGTCATAGTCATAATCATTATTTTATGTTGCCTCTCTATCGCTTGGTGGAACGTTCCGCGTTACACGGAACGGTACACCTTTTTATGAGTGCTGCTGGTGTTCATCAATTTATTAAACGTTATCACGTCAAAAAATGTGGAAGTTAATGTGGAGACCGTAGTCTATAAAAAGTAAAGTTTAGATTCGAATCAGCTTGGTACGGAATTCTACATATCCATAGTCATTATTCTTTGATGGAATTTTAGCAGTACCGCAGCCAGGTTACCAAAATAAAATTAGAACCAAAATGTTTATACTTTCACATAACGTATAGACACTTATAAAATGTCAGTATCATCGGCCACGTTCACAAAGCTGTTTTATACCGAGAAGAGCGGACAAGAAACTCGGCACTTCTTCTTAAAAAAGAATTGTTATAGAATTATGCATGCTTCCTTACCAGTGATATCGGAGACTGTGGTGAAGACATGTGTCATGTGGGCGGCCGCGCGCTCCATGCAGTAGCGGTGGTATATCTGTCTCTTTCCCGCCTCGTCGTCCACCGAGAACTAGGAAGAGAGAGGACTGTTAAGAAATGCCAAAGAAATGTAATTTAATGTAAATATAAGATACTTAAAACAAGTTTAAGCTCTACTGCCACGATTGGAAACCAGTTCTTTCAGTGAGAAGTATGGTCAAAGAAACTCTGCAATTGTTCTAAAATAGCATATAATATAATAAATATCACATTAAATCCTCAAGCAGCTAGTTACTATCGCACATCAAAATTTTTATTTTTAATGCAAGATACTTATGAAAAGTTAAACACTTCTGCCGTGTTGGAAATCAGCACCTGTAGCCACCTTAGCTTCTCCTCCAAGCGATATTTAGTTTCCACACACACATGGAACTCTGAAAAGCCCAACATGTATATTCAATCAGTTAGGTAGTTCAATCCACGAAGACGCGCCCCACTCCTGACTCCATACGAATCGCATGAAAACATTGAAAATGAAAATGATAGTGAAAATGAAAATGAAAATATTTATTTTTCACATAGGCCTAAATAACAGGCTCTTATGATAAGTCAAAACTCTACCGCCAGGTTCGGAAAGCAGGTTTGCACCGATAAGAACTGGCAAGAAACTCGGCACTTGCTCTTTTCAAAAATGTCATTGTTATAATACAAGATTTCTTATACTTAGATTATGAAAAATTATAACATATTTTTAAGATATCTCGTGAGTGATATATTCCATTGATTTTGAAGGTGTTGAAGATTGTCGACAGCGAAAATGACTGTGTCATTACAATATTAGTTAGTTTAAAAATTGTTTGACTCTGATTTTATGCAACGTTGATTATTTACAAGTGGAGCACGTCTTCCTAAATTGAACTACCTTAGATACAAGTTCCCCGAAGAGACACTTTACCTTATCCAGATTGTTATAGAAGTCTGTGTTCCCCGCGCACAGGTACCGCCCCAGCAGCGTGGCGTGCGTCGTGAACACCGTGGCCACGTCCACGTGCCGCACTCTGCGGACAGACCGACCGACAGCAATATTATAAAGAGGAAAGTTTTCCTCGTAGTCCTTCACGCCGCAAAATAATCGGGGCTAGACAAAGTCACAAGCGTTTGGCGTTAACGCTAGTCGACAAAAATGTATGGACAAAACAAATGACTGTAGAAAAACCACGATAATAATTAACTAAACACGCTGTGTTTGATACTGTCGGCCGTCAATTGTCAAGCGAAGTACGCTAAAGTTATCTACAGGGTCCGCGAGAACGCCAGCGAGCGTTCAAGTTAGCGTAGGTAATTATTCAAACACAGCGTGTTTAGTAATTATTATCGTGGTTTTTCTACAGTCACGTGGTTTGTCCCATACATTTTTGTCGACTAGCGTTAACGCCAAACGCTTGTGACTTTGTCTAGGCCCGCAGATTTTATTTGCCTGGCGTAGAGACAGATTATACCCTGGATTAGCAAAAGGCTATTTTTTTATTACGAGGAAATTCTTTGGACCCCACAGAATTTAATTAAAATAGTATTCGCTTCCGGTTTCGCTTCATCAAAAAACCGCTCCTCGCTTTTCCTGGATCAAAAGTACCCATCAGACTATTGCTCCACTGCATGGCGATGCACCTTTGGGCCAAGAAAACCCCCAGAATACGGACCGCTACCTCTTTCCCTAAACGACGTGGAATTTTGCACACAAACTCCTGTACGTCCTCACTCCAGCAACCTATTGTCTTCATTGGCAATGGGGCGAAGAGGTGGCGGTCAGGATAAGATTTTTTCCGAATTTTTTTAAGCCTAAGGTTTTAAAGTATACAGTACAGTACAGCTCACCTCAAAACAATGAGACCGATGCCCGCCTGCCACTCGTGAAAGTGCGCGACGACACGCGGCGGAGTATCGCTGTAGCCCTCGGCCGCTTTGCGAAACTGGAAATGATAAATAGTAAAAATGAGAAAAAGGATATAGTTTCACACTACGAGTTTCAGAATCTCTAACGCCTGTTAAGTAGATTTTCCGAATTTATAAACTCAATTTTCCACTAGAACTTGGAGCGTAGGTGGAACTGTCTCGACAACTCACCTCGGTAATGAACTGCGCCACCATGAAGCCCAGTATGACGGCGTCGTTGGCCTCGACGTCCAGGTGCGGGATGCCGATGGACGTGGTGTCCCACAGCTCCTGCTTGAACCCGTCCATCTGCCACGCGGCCGAGCCGATGTCGAACAGTCTCGACAACTCACCTCGGTAATGAACTGCGCCACCATGAAGCCCAGTATGACGGCGTCGTTGGCCTCGACGTCCAGGTGCGGGATGCCGATGGACGTGGTGTCCCACAGCTCCTGCTTGAACCCGTCCATCTGCCACGCGGCCGAGCCGATGTCGAACAGTCTCGACAACTCACCTCGGTAATGAACTGCGCCACCATGAAGCCCAGTATGACGGCGTCGTTGGCCTCGACGTCCAGGTGCGGGATGCCGATGGACGTGGTGTCCCACAGCTCCTGCTTGAACCCGTCCATCTGCCACGCGGCCGAGCCGATGTCGAACAGTCTCGACAACTCACCTCGGTAATGAACTGCGCCACCATGAAGCCCAGTATGACGGCGTCGTTGGCCTCGACGTCCAGGTGCGGGATGCCGATGGACGTGGTGTCCCACAGCTCCTGCTTGAACCCGTCCATCTGCCACGCGGCCGAGCCGATGTCGAACAGTCTCGACAACTCACCTCGGTAATGAACTGCGCCACCATGAAGCCCAGTATGA
Source organism: Coenonympha arcania (assembly GCA_036785405.1). Classification (NCBI taxonomy): domain Eukaryota; kingdom Metazoa; phylum Arthropoda; class Insecta; order Lepidoptera; family Nymphalidae; genus Coenonympha; species Coenonympha arcania. The sequence goes on from CM072062.1 coordinate 17,371,341, forward strand.
CGGCGTCGTTGGCCTCGACGTCCAGGTGCGGGATGCCGATGGACGTGGTGTCCCACAGCTCCTGCTTGAACCCGTCCATCTGCCACGCGGCCGAGCCGATGTCGAACAGGATGATTTGCGGATTGCCGTCAACTAGCCACGTGCCTGTATGAAGCTGAGGAGATAATTTTTTAAGTTTAAGATGGTGAAACTTTCGATCAAATGAACTGGAGTAAATGGAACTGCATAAGCCACGCTTTACGTCGAACATCAGGTATCCCACAAGAGTCTTTGAAGGATGGTCTTGGATCTCACTCGATACCAAATTGAACGATGATCCTGGAGCACACTTAAGTCTGCAGCGAGCGACAGATCTGGACATCATATTTATGCTATGACGGTAGAACTCACTTTTCATCATCGTCTTCATGCATGTAAACTGAAGGGCTATAACATCATACTATGAATAAAGACAGTGGTTGATCTAAGCAGTAAGCATTCCTATCTCAGCATCTCTGTCCGTTATTTGGTTGTTATGGTGGTCAAAGAGGTGGTGATGGTGGTGTAGTAGCCGGATTCTTGCAGGGTCCGCACGAACAGGTGCCACCGCCGTAGTGAGAGTTTTATGCCTTTAGCAAATAGTGTATTACTTGTACGGTTTGAGAAAGAAGTACGAGTGAAAATAAAGGACCAAGGATATAAATGTCGGGTGGATGGCGTAATGATTTACCTTGTAGCCCTGGCTCCTCATGGCGTTGACGGCGGTGGTGAGGGGTGAGTTAGGTGGAAAGTCCGCCTCCTCCACCTCTTGTCGAGCGCAGTGCTCCTTGTAAGGGCCTGGAAACGATCAACTCTATACCATCATACTTGGATGTGTCTTCTTCTCCGACTTCGAACGCGATATTTTAAAGAATCACTAGGGTATGCACTATAAGGCTTGTTGTTCACTAAAGAACTGTAAAATCAAATGAAAGTCAAGATTCAACACCTTTGATTGGTACATTTGGCACTAAAATTCCATGACAATAGTCAAGGCAATAAGTTATTTAGAATGAGGAGCTTTTGTGGAGGATTCTTTGGCCTCTGTTGGCTTAATAATTTGGATGCGATGTCAACCACCTAAATCAACATTCGCATCTGCAAATGCGACCTTAAATACTTTAAAATAAAGAAAATGTCTCACCAAGTAAGCAGTAGTTCTCCCCCATTTCTTCTGTAGAGACATAGGCCTTGGATCTGATCACTGTGTATATACCGCCAACTGTAACCAAATTATTCATATATGTATTACATGTGTGTATTTAAGATTAAGCTGAAAATTTAAAGGAGTTTAGGCATCTTCACGCGAAAACTATTGCAGCTGAAATCTTCCCAATTTTTATCATGACAAAGTCTACATATTACGTGAGATTCACCAAAAACTCACGCGAGTGAATTCGCGAGCAATACCTACCGTACAATTACATACAGTCATACAGGCAATAAATATCATCATGAAAGCGTGCCATCTTCTTTAAAGTGAAGATTGGCTTGCTTACTTAAGCTTACTTCAAATCGGGATAATTAATTCAATAAATACAATCTTGCCAAATCTCCGGCTAAAATGCAAAAACACTCTTATGAGTAAAAGATGTTCAAGCTCATCCCAGTAACCAGTTTAGCCAGTTCCTTAAATGCGTGCTCTACATCTTTCTTACACAAACACAATGCCCTTTGTGTGGACGACCTCGAAAACTACAAGTGCATTGTATCCTAATTTGCTAAAGTGAATCTAAGGTTAATAAAAATACGTGTGATATTTAATTGAACGGGAAATTTCAGGAAAAAACGAGTCCATGATAATAAAAGGATGTTTTCTTTGATGCTGAAATGCTTTTGGGTTCAGATTAGATTCTCCTCTGAAGAATACAAACTAATTAATAACATAGAACAAAAAGTCTAAATACTAACTACCAAGCCGACATCTCTGTAAAGATGCAATGAGTTCTTCTAGCACACCGGTTACCTAGATTGCTATATTTTGCTGTAGGGCTCTCTATACAATAAGGTTTTTGGTAAGTAAGTAATAAGAAAGGTCTATAGAGAGTTACTTCAATTTGCAGGCCCACTCTGCGCTTCCGAAAACATTTTAAGGCTTTAAGAAGGCCGAATGACAGTTTACAGGGGGACGGAGCAGCCGCGTTCACACTGATTTACCTAAATTTTGGGGAAATTATCACTTTACACGATTGTTAGAAGGCCCAAAAATTAAACTGTCAATCAAAGTTTTTGTAATTTTTATGTACTTTTTTGTGTGCAAGAATTAATTAAATAGCTTGTGCCGTTTTATAGACAATTTTCAAAGTATGACAACAGGGTTTGAGAAAATTCATTTTCTTGTCAATACCGATTGTTCATAAAACCCAAATTTTCCGTTACATATTTTTTCTGTAAGGATTCGCTGATCAGTTAGTGCCAAAATGCCTTAAACATCGTAAAAAAGAGCCAGTTTGCCAGCTCTTAAAGCCTTAAAGCCAACAAACTCGTACAAAACGTTATTCTTCCACGTTTCTGATACGGACCGCTAAGGTGTGGAGCGCCCTTTTAGCCTCCGTGTCCAAGCCAAGTACAATCTGGATACTTTCAAGAGAAGCGCGTTCCAATTTACACCTCATCATTGCTTTACATCAGGCATTAGCTTACTGAGACCTCATCATTGCTTTACATCAGGCATTAGCTTACTGAGACCTCATCATTGCTTTACATCAGGCATTAGCTTACTGAGACCTTATCATTGCTTTACATCAGGCATTAGCTTACTGAGAACAGCTCTACACAACAAGGAACCTAAGGCAGGATGGTAGCTAGGAAGGATTACCTTTATTAGCCGCCTCCCAAGCCGTCTCGAAGGTCCATCGGTTCTCCTCGCACGCCGTCTGTCCCTTGTCCATGTACGACAGCAGATCGTGCGTCGACTCCGCGCGGTAGAACCGCCGTGACGACCTATCGCGCGACATTGTTACCTGCGACAAAATATACTGCTGATGATATTGTGTTCATGACATGCAATACATTTTTATTTTTTTTGACGTGACAACGTCTTATAAATCGATAGAGCCGGTTGCACGCACGAAAAAACATGACTCATCCGGCGTTACCTCGCTCATGCGGCGCTACCGGCGTTACCTCGCGAGCGCGGAACGAGCGACAAAGAAGATGTCACGTTCAACTACCGTCAGTAAACCGACTTTACAGGCAACCAATTTTTTTTATTTTATTTATAAACCACCTTACATCTAGCATTACAGGGTTTCTTAATTCGCTAGAAGTAGCTAAATGTACCTTAAACAAATACTTACTTAAACTAAACAAACCTTTAACCTAAATTTAACTTAAAATAACTAAACTACACTATACTATCATAACAGATAGTCCACAATGCTACTCTTGTGAATTCACTGAGAGCACAACAGAACAGGTCCGATGTCCCCACTATCCCGCTATGACGTTCAGGGTGCGAAGCGCGCGCGTCAGCGGCGCCTTGCTGAGCAGATTGGTGCGCCCCACCGGCACCGCCAGCAGCGGCGGCCTGCGCCTCCGACACACGTACCCGTCCGGCGCCAGGAATCTGATCTGACCCAATATGTCTGCGTTGTGCAACATGACTCTAGGGTCTAGGTACGGCACAATTCGCCGGAGGGTCAATGACCTCCGGCATCCACGAGTTGCGGACGTAAAATACCTTCAGTTTTAACTGTGCGATATAACTGTTCAGTCCAACTGTACAGATAAATCGTTAGACCATACAGCGTACACATCTTCAAGTAAAAACGCGCGACCTTTCAGTTTTTATCAATATGGCCTCCAGAGACGACGCTTAAGCGATCGTAGGGCTAATGTGTGCTAATGCTAATTTTTAGGGCTTATAACGTTTTTGCTTCTGATGACGCGTTTCCGTTGAGATCTGATATAATAAAACCGTTCAGACAAGCAGAATTGACTTCAATAGATAAAAAATATACAATTATCGTGTTTCACGAGCACGTCGGATGGTGGAAAGTGCCTTTGGCATTCTGGCCTCACGTTTCAGAATCTTTCATACAGCCATAAATTTACAGCCAAATAAAAATACGTATTCACTTCACGCTCGCTGCGACAAAAACTGACGAAACTGCACAGTTTTCGACACACACTTTCAGTTTTAACTGTACAGTTTTATCTGTACAGATTTATCTATTGATATTTTGATTAGATCTCAGTTAAACTGTACAGTTCAACTGTACGTTCCACACACCTAACGATTTATCTGTACAGTTTGACTGTACAGTTAAATCGCACAGTTAAAACTGAAGGTATGTAGCAGCCCTGTTCAGTTCGCCAAAACTGACGACTGAATGACGAAGCGGTAGCGAACTTGCCGTCTGTGTCGGAGATCGTGGGTTCGATTCCTACTGCTAAATGTTTGTGTGATGAGCATGAATGTTCTCCAGTGTCTAGGTGTTTTTCAATACATTTATGTATATTTATCAGTTATCTATTACCATAACACAAGCAATCGCTTACTTTGGGGCTAGATTGCGATGTGTGTAATGTCCGTATATAATAACATAGACATGCCAGGAGTCGGCGTGTATGGATATGGGGACTATTTTATACGGTTTCAACAACGACCAGGCAAGCTGCCAACCCGCTGCTGACGTGGCTGGTTAAGACAGGAGTGCGGTGTATACGACAGTGAATCCCGTACTCCCGCCAGAGGGTCCGCCGTGGAAACAGTTTTTAGTGGCTGCATAAATAATTAGTATTACTCGTATCTTATGCTTATATTTTTTTTTTAATCCAAAAGCCAAGGAAAGTGTTAGTGACTATTACAAGTCGTATGTATATAATATTATCTTCTTCCTATCTATCCATCTATTCTCGATACAATATATGGGAATCATTATTACGTCAAAGACACGCCCCTCCCTCCGCTCTAAAGTGACAACTGACAATTCATACCACGTGTACCTACACTTGTAGTTCCTACACTGGTATAATTAATAGTACCTACGCATACACACTTAAGCGCATGTGTTATATTTTTAGAAAACTATAGTACTGAAAATAATTAAATGGTCATTGGTCATCTCTGGTCCTATGCCTTTCTTTGGGGGGTAGGGAATTCGAATTCTGAGCACGCATCTCTGACATGTCACCGTGAAAGGTCCTAGTTAAGGGTTTGCTGATTGGGAATACGGAATCAAAGATGGCTTTATTGATTGCAATTTATTGGCCTCGCTGCCGTAACGTACCGCGGGCTACTGGACACTGCTCCAACTAATTATTTTCAGAATTGCCACGCAGCGCAAAAATCCTCCACATAAATTAATAAATACCACTTGCTTAGTCAAGGAAAACATCGTGCGAAAATCCGCATGCCTGTGAGTCTACCATAATGTCCTCAAAGTTATACTAAGCCCGTCAATCCGTACATGGCCAGCGTGGTGGGATATGACCCTCATTCAGAGAGCTCATGCCCAGCAATGAAGCAATTAAGAGTTTAGGCTATTTAAAATACTTTGGGACTCTATTGCAATTCTATTTGCTTCTCGCTCTATAATATAACAATGTTATTGTGAGAGAGAAATGTTGCATTGTAAATTTTATATACACCATACTTAGTACTCATTGACGTGATATTTTATTCTGTAAAATGTAGTATCCGTCGTCAACATTTTGGGCAAAGTTCCAAAATGTCAAGATTATAATTATCGATGGAGATTTTAAAATAATGAGTATGCAAAGTTATGCAAGAATTTAACGCGAATCGGCAGGTTTACGTAGGTACAGACGTAGATAATAGATACACCTCTTACCTTACGATCGCCATAAATAGAATAAAGGAGGTTTTAAACACACTAATAGAATCGCAATTTTCGTAAGCTATGAAATCTAATGAAAATCAAGCAATTGTTATTGGCATTGTTTTAGTCAGGTATAGCATGTCTGATAGACAAGTACCCCTAAACTCACTGTTTCCTGCGTTCCGAATTGAAAAATCATTTTTGTGTTGGATAGTCCATTTATCAAGGAAGATATTATATAACATCACGCTATGACCAAGAGGGGCGATCAACGAAAAATGTTCCACAAACGGGAAGAATTGTTCGTTTTGGAGAGCTTCTGTTGCATGCACTGCCTGTTAAAGTAAGCCAAAAATTATGTATGATAGAATGTTTGACGACCGAATGGCGTAGTGGAGGCAAACCTGCGGTCTGCGTCGGAGGTCGTGGGTTCGATTCCCACTACTGGTAAATGTTTGTGTGATGAGCATGAATGTTTTCCAGCGTCTGGGTGTTTTTCAATATATTATATTTATGTATATTAGTATGTATGTATATTAATCAGTTATCTAGTAAATATTGAATGGAGCAGGCGTTATTTTGCGGAAATCCGGAAAGTTATTTTCCGGAATAAATTGCAAAACAAATAAAGGAGACTCTTGTGTCAGTAACGCGTTCTTATATACCTTATATAAAGGGTATATAAGAATGAGTCACTCTACGATTTCGAATTGTGAAGTCAACATCTCCTGAGGATGTCCCGGTGTCGGGACGAAACGTGCGTCGAAGAAAGTGTTGGAAAATTGTGTGTGGTGTTTCATGTGGGCAGTGTTTCTGCATATTGTAACATACAGAATCTTTTCAAGTAGCGAATTATAGCAAAACAAATTAATCTGTCCTGCTAGTTATCTAGTACCCATAACACAAGCTATCGATTACTTTGGGGAGATTGCGATGTGTAAAATGTCCCATATATATTTATTTATTTATTTCTCATTTAAAAGTTATAAAAAATATATTGGGATATTATGTCGAAGCCGAAATGCATACAGGCCAAGCCGCGTGCAACAGCTAGTAATATTTATATAATACAACTCTAGGTCAATGGCAAGTTGTAAACTTGTAAACAAGGCGTTGCTACTGAGATAACAGACTACGTGATAAGCAAATTTTATTATTCAATAGTACAGATAACATTAATTTTGTGGTAATGAGATTGCAGTTATTCGATTTAGCTTAGCGCAGATTAGATAAATAATAAATAGCTACGGCTCAGCTTGACTCTAATTTAGGTCAAACTAATTTTATTATTGAGTTTTACTGAACTGATTTTTATTTATGTAAAATTAAAATAAGGCCTAAATACCTCATTAAATCAGCAGTGAACAAAAAGGCCGGTTTTAGGTTTCATCCACACTACATTCTTCTTCTTTTGACTTCAAAAAAGGAGGAGGTTCTTAATTCAACTGTATGTTTGTTGCCTCGTAACTTTTGACTGGGTGAATCGATTTTGATGATTCTTTTTTAATTAGAAAGCTGACACTTCCTGTGTGGTCCCATTTCAATTTAGTCCAGTTCTGATAATGGTATCCATGAGAAAACTAATCAGAAACTAATCAATTCAAAGGCCCCATTTTCGAAAACACTCGACAAACGGCGCAGGGTGACAAAAGCTGCGTAACGGCGACGAACCTCATCCCGCGAATGCATCGAAATGGGATAAGTATGCAGAGATGATGCGAGCCATTATGGAGCGACGGATTCTGGACAACTAAGAGAGGCAAAATAGCTAAGGTCTGAAGACAGCTTTCTACCGGAAGTAATGCGACAGCGGTTCCCGGTAGATCGTTCGGCGGCAGGGAGGAGGTTTTTTAGTTCGTAGGTCGTTGGGCACCATTCCCAATGGAGTCGAGCGTTACCAGTAAGTATCCTATGAGGATTTTTCCTCCTCCCATAACAAAAAAAAAAACCATGAGAAAACTATATTTCTTAAATTTTTAATTAAAAAGGATGTATTCAACAGTAGTTTAATGAGAGTTGAAGTTGGTTTTTTGTTAATTATTTAGCATAATAAATGATGTTACACTCTACTCAGACCAGTCATGGTGATCAGTTAACAGTTATTGTCTCCGTTTTTATGGTTCTGTACCCTAAGGGTTAAAACAGCCACTGTTATTTACTGGGTTAGTGCTTCATGGATTCAAACCCAAATTTTGAGAATAGTTTAAATCATAGGATTTATGCAATTATGATCTCTAAAATAATGTTTCTAATGTTAAAAATCACCAGACTATTCAGGCAAATCTCTAAAAAAACTTAAAACTGTAGTAGGTAATAACATTACATTATTCACATGATAATCTTTAAAACCCACTGCCCACTCCAGCATCCAAAGTGCAAGATTCTTATAATTTTGTTTGTATCTTAGTTTAATTATGGTATTTCAGTAATAAAGGCTATTTTATTTTATTTACTTATTTTATTTAAAACCCACAAATTAAACCACACAGGCAAAGCTACAAGATACAGCTGATTTCTTTAAATCAGTGACTCTCAAAGTGGCTGAGGACCCCTACATGGGTGACTCGACAGTGATCTACGATTAACTTTTTTCATAAAAATACAAAGAATCAAAGATTACCATCAATCTTCTACATTTCTATTGGAATCTTATAATTTATTCCTCTGAAGGATTAGGTATTTGATGATTAAAAGTAAAGGTCTATAAATATAATTAATTCAAAAGTTTTATTACGATACGATAGGATTTCCAGAATTGAAACGAATCGTAGTACTTAAAGAATTTGATTCACATGTAGCAAAATGTTTACGAATGAAGATAGTGAAACTATTTTTAAACCACGCCGGCGTCTGAATGAAACACAATTTATTTGCGGCATGCGAAGAAATATAAAAGTTAACTTACCGAGAAAAGAAAGTGCTAATCCCGAGCCTGAAAATTATGATTTTTATCACTGAAAAGTTCACCGCACACGTGGCAAAACTTGTTTTTCACACTATTTTATCTGCTATTTAAAACTTTACACATACTTTACGGGAATTTCAATGCATAATGCATGTCTACGCGGGTAGAAAATTCAAACGAAATAATTTTTGTGGTTACAAGTTTACGTCAAACGAGGCTGATGTGAAGGTCACCTTCAAATGACAGTTCTGCAGTACGTTCATAAACTGAAAAACAACAAGTCGGATAAAAAAACCTATGATTTTATTAAATTTTATCATTTTTATTTGTACCAGTTAAATCCAGTACCTAAACAAAAATCACAGATTTGGTTTATTTAATTTAAATTAATTTGCTTTTTAGATCAGCCGCCAGTTTTGTATGTCTGTGCTAAAAGCGCTAAACCCATTGTGCTATTCCAGTCATTGGCTAAACCATGGAATTAAGTTCAGCGTTTACCTACCTACCTACATACTTCGTACAACAGTTCCATGCGCTAAAGTAAAGACATCGTGTGTGGGTAAGTATTACCCACAGACCTAATACACTAGGTCTGTGGTATTACCTCTCCTGTCACAGACACGGCCTGCAGTGGCGGCCTACCGCGGGCCGCGGCTAGCCGCCACAAACCATGGAATTAATAAGTAAGGCTTGGAGCGCCATTTTTGAAAGTAGGGCACTTTTATTCATTAATTTAAAATAAAATGGTTTGCTAACAGCTATATTATTATGTTTGCGTACTTGCCATCCCTTTTGCCAACTATTTCGGCAATATTGTCCCAGATTTTATTTTTAACTCTATTGTTTGTCTAATCCGCGCGGCTTCTTGTAAAAAATTGCAACTGGCCGCTTGGTGGCCGCGCGAGAGCGTATCGATGGGGAGTGGGCGGGGCTTGCGGTCGCGGGCTCAGGTCGCGGCTGGCCGCCCTTTCATAAAGGCATAGTTCTAACTTATCAGACCAATAATCCCAATAGACTTCGATACTACAAAACAAGCCGCTACCGCAGCCGCCACCGCAGGCCGCGTCTGTTTGTGACAGGCTTTAGATAAAGTATCCCACTGGGATGGGCATTGGGCATAATGGGCTATTGTTTGGGGCTACTACCGCAAAGTGAGGCAAAGACCGCATACGTCGGTCACGGCAGGGAGGGAATTTCAAGATTTACCAATGGATATTCAAACGCGTTTTCAATTTTCATCTATGACGAAATACGCCAAGTTTTCATTGAAATATGACATATTTTATACTTCAAAATTTTGCCATGGCATGCCGCGGCGTGAAAATCAATCAAAAGGCCCACTAGTAATTATATACTCTTTGCTAAGGCCTATTTTTTCTAATTTCATCTGAGTTTCTAATACAACAGTTTGAATGTCCATTGCTATATTCAATATAGGTAGGTACTCTATAAGGTCCATTGCTAAATCTTGAAATCCCTTGCCATGCTATGACCAGTATAACTATGCGGTAGCCATTTCGCATAGCGCTTTAGGGCCTTTGGGTTTTTTAGACTTTAATTAGGATTTTTGAAAAATCAACCACAAATCAAAATCTGTTGGGCGTATTTTGATTTCTGGTTGATTTTTCGTCAAAAAAATCCGCCCATTTTGATATTTTTGTAATCGGATGACTTTTTCATTTGGATTTTAGATTCAGTTGGTCCTGGTAGACGACTACACGATGATTGCAGTAGCTACGTCTGGGCGCCCAACTGCAGTCGTCTCTTGTCACTAGTCTATATTTCAGTAATGCTCAATTGTCTCACTGTGAGACGCAAGCTTCGCCACTCGCCTCTTACAAGAGGGATAATAGGGGTGCCGGGCTATAAAATTTTTATTTGTAACAAACAAAACGTAAGTCTTACGGATAATATTTTAATGCGCTGTACATTTTTACAAAATCACTTATCAAGTAATATAACATTTATAGCTAAAATAACAATCATATTCTGACGCCGCTACATGCATAATTACAGCTCTACTTAAATGCAATGGCGGCTGTCAGTCAACAAACAATAGAGCTTAGAGCTTCGTTAAATAGTCGCAAAATAAAATTTAGCTCGTCTAAAGTCTACTATGCCTTTATCACAATCATGGCACCACGGCCCTTCTGTATCTCAGAAGGGCCGTGATATTCAGCAAGTACGTTTGACATATATTTTTTCCATTGAAGATTTGCCACAGTCTTATATTTTTCCATTTACTTCGCAGCAATGTATAACGAACCATAGACAACAGTGATAATAATCTACAAGTGTCAAAATTACAGCATAGTCCCCTGCACAGATCATTGAATAAGTTTTACAAGGAATATACTACTCTCTAACGACCTTTACTCTCTAACAGTACCTTTGTGAAAGGAAAAGAAGATTTTTAGAAACACTAGATTCTAAAACAGGATTGCTATTGTAAGGTCAAAAAGTTTTAATTCTCCCTCTCAAAATGGAAAGCACTATTTATAAAGGGAAGTTAATGCCAGAATATTTATACATCTTTTCAGTTATTGAATAAAATTAGCATCTAAGCTCAATGGTGGGCTATATTCAAAGTCTTCGCCAAATGCATCTGTTATACTGGTATCTATGGCATTGGAAAAATTCAATTTAACTGGATTAATACTAGATCTCTTTACATAAGTTCTATTTAAACCTAACACTGGACTAGAATCTATTTTATTCGGTAAATTATGCGAACTGGTAACACTGGATTCACACTCTATCCCATTTTGGGGTAAAGCTCTTAAGTTTGCAACATTGTCTTCAGATCCTCTGCAATTTTGATGAGCATCGTCATTATTTTCCACCCTATTTTGGGGTAAAACGCTTGGACTAGCAACACTTTTCGGAACTTCATTCGTAAAAGGGCTTTTAAAAGCTTTTACCGCGTTACTTGATTTGTTTATCAGATGCATAGGACTTAATGGAGGTGGTTCACCGTACATTTTTAACCTGGCAATTTTCTCATTAACTTTCCGTTTCCTCATCAACATTTGCGGTGACATGTCTTGTGTATCAGTTTGCTTAAAAGTCGATTCAAAATCTAAGCCCGTAAGATTCAAATTCGCATCTACACACTTATTGACTAGCGGAGAATCGATAAAAACTTTGTTTTTGTAAACATTATAGTCACTAGTGTTTAATCTGTATGGGGAAACATTTTCAGTGTTGCCAGGCTTGATGTTATGATAATTATTTTTTAACGCAACACAGTCCTCAATAAACTTTCTTTTGTCTAAAGTTGAGAATTTCGCCGCTAAATCGTCTGCGATTTTTCTGACTGCGTCTATTTTGGACGTTTTGGTAAAATAAGTGAATTCGGTCGCTCTGTACTGTGGTATATTCTTCCTGGTGTTGCCAGCCCTTTTTTGCAAATTCACGCACGTGACCACTTGGCCGGTGTCCAAAATATTTTGGAAACCGAATTTTTCGACACCGCCCCAGAAGTTGACGCAGATGAAATTTTTATTCTCATCAGTCAAGTAAACGTTTTGAAACGGCTGCTTTGTCGTTTCGAACTTCTTTGTCTGTGGTTCCATCAAAAATATTAAACCAACAGTATCTATTTCGTTGTATTCAGTATTCATAGAAGGGTTCTGGAGTTCTTTTATAAGATAACATCGCCTTCTCAGTGTACATGTTAAGGCTTTCAATTTGTCTGTTTCATCTATTTTGGATCTTCGGAAAACTGATTGTCTGCTTGCGGACATTTGTAGCTCTGAGTGCCTGTAAAATAATAAAAACAGTTTTTTTTATCGGTAAATCCTATACCTTTAAACGAGCAATTCTTGTATATATATATTTCTATATAATCTGAATCTCGGAAACGGCTCGAACGATTTTCCTGAAATTTAGTGTACAAGGGGTTTTGGGGGCGATAAATTGATCATTTAGCTAGGATTCATTTTTAGAAAATGTCGTATTTACCAAAAAAAATATAAATCTATTCCTGACATCTATTGGCGATAAAGTAAAACTATTACAGTAAACTCCTGCTGCCATCTATTGGTGAGTAGCTGTAATACTACCGAGCAAAGCTCGGTCACCCAGATATTAAAATATATATGACCTATTGCGTTCTTGAATACCGAATTCCGGGCATGTTCTTTTTAAAGTTATATTCATTTTTGAAACCGATATCACTTGCTTAGCGGTTCAGGAAAACATCGTGAGGAAACCTGTATTCGTGAAAGTTCAGAACAATGTCCTCAGAAGTGTGTAAAGTCCGCCATCCCGCCCTAGACCAGCTTGGTAAGCTATGGCCAAATTCCTCTCATTCTGAAAGGAGACATGAGTCCAGCCTATATGGAGCATGCGCACGTAGAGATAAATCTCTCTTCTATTGTCGATCTCTTTTCTCTGTCTATCAATAAAGATCAGAAAGAGAACGACAAAAGTAGAGAGACACATCTCTACGCTCACATCCTATCCCTGAACTGAAATATACAAGGGTTTGATTTTCAATGGTAAATTAATGAGTTATTAATCACCTGATAGATGTAGGAAACACGTTATACACATCGATCCATGTTCCTTCAGTTAACATCTCTTGCAAGGTTTCGTTTGGCTTCCATATAGTGATCATGGCTAGAAAAAAATGTTTATCAGCCACTTCCATAGCAACTTCAATTTTCACAACTCATCAAGTTCACAAACATACATTGTCAAAATTGCGGAATTACTTTCACTTCCCTTTCTAGATTAATTTGAATGTTCTAAAAATAGTACTGTCCTTTTTAAAATGCTTCCTCTCGAAATGGAAAGCACTACACAGGGAAAGGAGACATTTCAAATTGGGCTAGGTCTTGTACAGTACCTTAAAAAATTAAGAAAAATCTGTTGTTCTCGGGAAAAATATAATTATTTAGTTATAACGAATAGTTTAGGTGTACAAAAATATTATTCGTTTCATTATTATGATCGATTTTCAATATGGCGTCTCGCTGGAGTCGTATGATTTGACCTAAGACCAAGGATTTGACGTAAGCTGACAGCTTGTCACTTCAATGTCAATTGTCATTGTGATGACTTCTGTCAGAATATCATTGTCATTGCAGTCATTGTAGGACTGGGTCGTATCGCTTTTTTTTAAGTATCGTATCCGAATCAGATGCTCTGATTTAATATCCATATATCTAATCTATATATTAAAATATCTATGATCTGAAAAATCTGTGGTTGTTGCGGATATGGGGAAACGTCGGCTCAGAAGGGCTGGAACCCAGAGCCGTAAGGCCAGTTATAAAAAAAAATGGGGTAACGACAATGTCAATTCACAATGAAAGACATGTTACCGCCATGATGAATCTTTGTTATGTGTTGCAATTATAAGCAGAAATATTTGTTTTGTACACCGAAAAAAGCCATTTTTAAAGAAAATAATTAGGTAAAAACTGTTTATTGTGATCTGGGCTATACCCAAGTATACCGTACATAGACCTGGCCCAGGGCCCATACATTGATGAAACATCTCCTTTGTGCTAAAACATTAATACATTTTATGCAGTTATGCATTCTTATGCATTAATATTTGTTATCTGCAGTCATGTGATAAAATTAGCATCTAAGTTCAATGCTGAGCTATATTCAAACTCGACAAGCATCTTCTGAAGATGCTCCTGTGTCAGAGTGAAGAGCATACAGAGGAATAGTTTTTGGAGATAAGGTTTACCTTTACTGCGTCCCCCAGGCTCCACGTCAGCGACCCTGATCTTCATCAGCGGCACCACATTTCGCGGCACGTCCAATCCGCGCTCCTTCATCAGCTCTAGGAACCTGTCCTGCAGCGCCTGGATAAACTAGATAGCCTTGGGAGATAAGGTTTACCTTTACTGCATCCCCCAGGCTCCACGTCAGCGACCCTGATCTTCATCAGCGGCACCAGATTCCGCGGCACGACAAGCCCTTGGTTCTTCACCAGCTCGAAGGAACTTGTCCTGAAACGCGTGGACAAACAAACAAACTTGGGAGATAAAGTTTACCTTTACTGCGTCCCCCAGGCTCCACGTCAGCGACCCTGATCTTCATCAGCGGTACCACATTCCGCGGCACGTCCAGCCCTCGAATCTTCACCATCTCTAGGAACTTGTCCTGCAGCGCGTGGACAAACTAGATAACCTTGGGAGATAAGGTTTACCATTACTGCGTCCGCCAGGCTCTACCTCAGCGACCCTGATCTTCATCAGCGGCACCACATTTCGCGGCACGTCCAATCCGCGCTCCTTCATCAGCTATAGGAACCTGTCCTGCAGCGCCTGGATAAACTAGATAGCCTTGGGAGATAAGGTTTACCTTTACTGCGTCCCCCAGGCTCCACGTCAGCGACCCTGATCTTCATCAGCGGCACCACATTTCGCGGCACGTCCAATCCGCGCTCCTTCATCAGCTCTAGGAACCTATCCTGAAACGCCTGGATAAACTACATAGCCTTGGGAGATAAGGTTTACCTTTACTGCGTCCCCCAGGCTCCACGTCAGCGACCCTGATCTTCATCAGCGGCACCACATTTCGCGGCACGTCCAATCCGCGCTCCTTCATCAGCTATAGGAACCTGTCCTGCAGCGCCTGGATAAACTAGATAGCCTTGGGAGATAAGGTTTACCTTTACTGCGTCCCCCAGGCTCCACGTCAGCGACCCTGATCTTCATCAGCGGTACCACATTTCGCGGCACGTGCAATCCGCGCTCCTTCATCAGCTATAGGAACCTGTCCTGCAGCGCCTGGATAAATTAGATAGCCTTGGGAGATAAGGTTTACCTTTACTGCGTCCCCCAGGCTCCACGTCAGCGACCCTGATCTTCATCAGCGGTACCACATTTCGCGGCACGTCCAACCCTCGCTTTTTCACCAGCTCTAGGAACCTTTCCTGTAGGACTTGGATGAGTTTGTCATTCTTCTTGATCGCGTGCTCTTGGAGAAGGCGCGTCTGGGTACCGGTGAGGTTTGCCTGTAAAAAAAATTAATACAATGTGTCATAGTTTCGAATGTAAGTACTAACTAAACAATAGTTTGCCCCAAAGTAACGAGTCGCATTCGACCCGGGGCTAAAACGGCAGGCTTTGGAAGACTGTTTTTGAGTTACAAATAAAATTTATTCCCATTTCCCGCTAGTTTCTTTAACAATTCCCAATGTTGCGTTTAATTCCCACTAGTTCCTTTATTTCTGGGAATATGCCCCTTTAACCCATGTAGGGGCAGGGTGTTTGGTAGTCAACTGTACACGATTAGTTTTGTACTTTTGTTTCTAACCGACTTCAAAAAGAGGTTCTCAATTCGTCAGAATCTTTAGTATTTCTTGTACAACTTTGCAGGATATGACCGGGCCAAAACAAACTTTTATTTTATATTGTGCATAGGCTTGCGTTTGACGACCATCATGCCAGATGGAAAGCAATGATGAGGTCTAGGTTGGAGCGCGCTTGCCTAGAAAATGCCTATTCAGTCTTCTCTTGAAGGCACCTAGATTGTACTTGGCTGGAAACACGGAGTCTGGAAGGGCGTTCCACACCTTGGCGGTTCGTACCAGAAACGTGGAAGAAAAACTTGTCTTGCAATCCTATGGTAGAAAGGTGAAGGAGAATCAAGATTACTTGTTTACGATAGAGCCCTAAAACAGTCTAGTAAGATTCACTCACTCTGAACTCGTCAAGATCTCTGCTCCTCTTCATGAGTCGAGATATTTGCGAGCCGCTGTCCAACGCTCCGTCCTCTACACCTTCAGAGTCTTGTGATTCCTATACAAAACATTTAGTTTATAATATTATTGTTTTAAGCTATTGCATAGCTTCTATCGCGGGCCTTGAGCGTGGACACCGAATCCAGAAATTTCATAACGAAAATAACCTAACACTTTTTAGTTTTGCCATCTATCGATGAATAGCAGAACTTTTAATGACTTTTTGAAATATCACGCTTGTCTCTTTAGTTCAGCAACTCGTCTCTAGGTGGCATTGGTTGTATAATTATAATTGCACAAGTTGATAAAAACAGCTATGCAATAGCTTTACCGCGGCAGTCTCCGAGTGCCACAATTCTTTTTTTATTGTTTACTAGCGGGCGTCCGCGGCTATGCCCGTGTGAATTTCAGATTTTCGCAAATCCTGGTGCACCATGGGTTTTTCGATATAGTACTTAGTAGCCATGTTTTAATTTATCTGCATTCCAAATTTGAGCCAAACGGTTTCGCAGTTGCAGCGTGAAGGAGTTTTTTTCCCCACTTTTTAAATCTCGGCAATCTGCCATTGGGCATTGGGCCGTGCAGTTGTTGGTAGGGGTCATTTCTTGCTTTGGGCAAGGCATCCGTCCCTTGACGGAGTTTTCTATAGGCTGTATGATCTTGGGACAGATCGGAGACACTATTCCTTTTTAATCTACTGAAACGGAGACTGCTCTCTCCCTCCAGTCTGCTTGCCAAGCTATGTTAGTGAGCCGCAAGTCACTTCGGCGTGAAGGAGTAACAAACATACACTTATAATATTAGTGTGATATGGGTAAAATGTAATGAACCTACAGTTTGCGAACAACTAAATTATAAGTTGAATTTGGTGGGGGCAATCCAGTCCACCTTGGTAGATACGATGATTACCTGATCAGAGGACCTCCCAAGTTCTTCATAGAGCTTCTCCATTTGCATCTGCCGTTCGGTTTCGTACTTCATTTGGTAGAGGTGCTCCAGACGTTCAGAGCGCGTTACTGTAACACCAAACATCATCAGCTGTTTATGACGTGATAACGTTTAATAAATTGATGAACACCAGCAGCACTCATGAAAAATAGTAACGTTCCGCGTAACGTTCCACCTGAGCCTGTGCGTGCAAGCGAGATCGCGCAACAAGCGATAGAGAGGCACGATAAAACAAACGATAGAGAGATGAAATGAAATGAGATAGAGATTATGACGTTATCACGTAATTCTATCGTCCGTAAACCGACTTTACAGACAACCAATATTTTTTTTTTTGTGAAAACTTCTCTGTTCTTTAGGCGCATTGAGCCACGCGAGGGCAAGCGGCGCCGCTCGACCGCCCGACTTCTAGTCCTTTCCTCCTAGTCATCTCCGTAATGCGCGCGCCGCTAGCTCGTTCGCGACACAAAACTATAGAAACATGAGTCATCTCCACTCAGTTCCGCTCGATCCATTTACACACCAAAACTGAGCAGAGCGGAGCTGTGGAAATGACGAAATCTGATTTGTTACTCAAACAGCTCCGCTCCGCCTCGCTTTGGTTGAAACCGGGCCTTAGGAGGTCATGTATACACCCCTGCCAAGGAGGCGCTGTTGTTTCTTGCGGTAACCAGACATGTTACCACATGTTATGTGGACACATGAAAGCACATGAAACAGATATAGCAATAGCGAGGGACCAGAGAGAGATAACAGTAAAGTGGTCTCTTTCTGTTCTGGTCCCTTGCTATTGCTTTAAATGTTTGATGTGTCAAAGAGAAAATAAACCAATGGAAACAGTATAGGGAGATATAGACAGCGGCGAACATAAAATACCGGAGAAGATCAACGTGCTACCGGGAGCCAAGAAGCTCTGCTCTAAGAAGACGAAGAAGTATTTTATTGTTTTTATACTCACAAGTGCTTCCATCTGGGAACTTCTCAATATACAAAGTGGGGTACACTCTGGTCACAAAGGCTCTCAGCCGCGATATTTTCCCGCCCTCCGGCTTAATGGCTGACAGGCGAGACAAGATGGCGCCGTTGCCATGGAAACCGAGCCGCGCGTCCCACTTGGCACGCCGCGTTGCGTTGCCCGATATTTTGAGGCGGACTGACGAAGTGTCCTAGTAAATAAAAATCCTTTAATAAAATGCGTGTTCAGTATAACAACGCCTTTAGGATGTTGGTGGGGCTGTCGTGGCGCTGTAGCGCATCTAAAATGTTTGCTGACGCGCATACAAGTGACTTTTTTGCTATAATGCGCAAAAAAGCAGTGTCCCTCCTACAACGCTTACGTAACAGCGATAACGGCATCCTAAGGGTACTTGCTGCCAGATACGACTGCCCCATACTATGTCACTGTACTGGCATAGCTATTGGGATATTAACATAAACTTACGTATTTTCGTATTTTCTTACCTTAAATAAATTAACAATAATAACCTAGGAATTAAGAAAAACTGTTAATAAAATACCTACTAAAAACATATGGATGGAAACGTCAAGAAAGTTAATTAATCAAAAAAACGTCAAACCTCAAGCTGTTCAACGCGGAAATGCAGCCAGTATTCTTGCCACCATTCCACGCGGGCAAGACTTGTATAGTAATTGGAATAAGCTAGTGATAAGTTTTATTGTAAATAAATAAAAAAAAAATGGTCAAATGGAAACGTCTGAATTAAACGTTTATTTATTTATTTAAAATAGAAGATGCATCTGCCTATCTTCCACATCCAAACTATATATACCATGTCAAAAGATGGCACATGAGCCAGTCAAAACATTAGTGAAGACACTTCTTTCTAATAAGAGAGGCCATCTGGCGATTTTCCATTACCTACTCTATTAGTACCTTCACATTACGCTTATGAAGTTTTCAATTCACAGAATGCCTATTTGGAAAAAGATTTCCCTACTGCCTTGTTCGCAGAGAGTCATCAGGTTTCAACCCAGCTTATTTTTTTTTTAAATATATGTCTGGACTCAGGACATTACACACATCGCAATCTAGCCCCAAAGTAGGCGATAGCTTATGTTATGGTAACTATGGTGTTTTCCAATATATTATTTACACACATAAATATAATGTATTGAAAAACACCCAGACACTGGAAAACATTCATGCTCATCACACAAACATTTACCAGTAATGGGAATCGAACCTCCGACGCAGACAGCAGGTTCGCTACCGCTACGCCATTTGGTCATCAATTATACTACCTCTATCATAAAGCTTATGTAAAGCTCAAAAGGTATTAATACCACCCGTATCATAAAGCTCTTTTTTTTTTCTTTTTTTTTTTACTAGGCAGCAATAAAGGCTTATTTTATTTATTTATTTTTATTTATCATAAAGCTCTTACCTCCCAAGGCGAAATCCCCTGGTCGCAGTTCAACAACTCGGCGCCATGCACCACCAACTTGGTGCCCACGCCGACCTTGCCTTCACACACGAGTCTATCGATCATACGGTCCGTGCACGCCTTTACCGTGTACCATCCGTCCGTGAGCAGCAACTCAATGTTTTGGGTTTGATTCTTGACACTTTAAGTATAAAAACAAACCAAATGTCTAATTATTATTAAACTAATTTCTAGCTATAGCACGGTCGCGGAGCACGAAGAATTTCGTACATTAACCTGTTACTACCTCTCTCTGTCACTCACGCGTCAAAATAATGCGGTCACGTTCGCACAGGACGGGGTCATTGCATCTGTGCGAGCATGACCGCATTATTTTGACGCGGGAGTGACTGAGACAGGTAGTAACAGGTTAATGTACGAAATTCTTCGTGCTCCGCGACCGTGCTTTAGCTGTTATTAAGACTTAGCCCATGTTATTTCTTTGATATCCAGGGTATAAATTCAGTTCACCCAGCTTAATAGTTGTGGTGTGAGAGAGTAACAAACATATGCACACATGTGTAAGTTACACTTACACAGAATTCTAGACAACAAAAAAACGCAAGTCGTGGGACCTCGGTAGAAACAAGATTTCACCCATCCCTAGATAGATGGCGCTGCCTTCAGTTAGCTCGCGCTGACAAGTTCAATACCAAATCAATATACGTGATTGCATGTGTTACATTCTGTTGACTAGTAAGTGAAAATTTCATTCTTGATTTACGTACATTTTGATTGTAACGGGATTTTCGTCACGCAAATAATACATTTTCTTTCCCCTAGCTTACTGCGAGCTACCTTCCGAAAAGAATCTTTGGTTTAAAACAGATGCAAAAAGCAATATTAGTGTGATAAAGAAAACCTTTTATAAGTACCTGTTTAAACTTACACCGTCAACAAATAATCCTGCAACACACAATATCATCCTTCTTGTGGACACTTCATCCTTTTCCAATATCTTCCTCAAAGCAGGCCTTTCCACATTATATAGCTCCCGCTTGTACCGATACTTTAATTGTTCCAATACATTTTTAACAGTACAGACGTCTCCCATAGTCAACGGAAAACGAATTTCATAAGAAAGTAACTTCCATATTATTAATTTCAAATGATTTTCCATCCATCCATCGGGTATTATTCTTTTGTTTACTGAATCAGTGAATGTTTTTATTATTTTATCTTTAGTCCAACTGTCACTGTCCATATCATTTCTGTTTCCGGTAAACACAAAATCTAATAATGTCTCAAACTTAAAATTTAGAACATACGGGTCCACATTTTTGATGTTATTTATCTTCTCCATTTCATTAATGTCTTTCAGTGTGTATTTTTTACTTATCTTGTAATTTTCATTGAATTCATAAATGTTAGTTGCATTAAAAGTGATTGAACTTTTTCTGTTGATAGGTGCAATAAATGTACTTGTTTTTATTGGTGTAATAAATTTCTTTTTCTTTGCTTTAGGACATGATAAAATTGGACTGCCAGATCTTTTGCTTTTTGGTGTCTCAGTTTTAATAAAATCTTCTGTGTAAACGGTGGCCTCGAAATCTTTTATTACCTCCGTGTTAAAATCGAAAACATCATTCTCGCGAATAATATCATCTGTATCCAAAGTAAAATCATCATTACCTTTTACAGATTCTACTAAATGATTAGATGTGTTTGTAGGCTTTTTCAAAACTTTTTTTAAAATGTGAGAAACTGACACATTAGGATCTTTAAAACATTCACTGTCATTTTTCAAATCCAAGTCTCTATTTTGTAGAAGTTGTCTACTTTTTAGAAGGGCTTCTCCAGATACATTTACTTTTTTATTATTCGCTGTGTTAAATCCTAAAAACGTGTGTGGTTTAGAGACCATCTCAGTTTGCGTTTTCATTTCCATACTTGTTAGTATTGTTTGTTGTTCTTTACAATCCGTATCAATATTTTCCAAGATCTTTTTTGATTTTGCAAGAGCATCTAAGGACAGTTCTATGGGTTTGTTGCCAGCTGTTTTAAATCCTTGAAATATATGACTTTGAGATTTATTTGGTGTAGCTTCTGTTGATGCTGGTTGCTGTTCTTTGAATACAATGTCATGTTTAACGTCTTTATTATAATTTTCTTTATATTTTTGATTATCTTGTAAACCTTTTATTGTGTTTTTAAAAGAATCTGTACAAACATCTACTGGCTTGCTGCGATGCTTTTCATTCAATATGCTGTCTAAATCATCACAAACATTTTTACTTTCTTTGTAGTTTTCAATATCAATATCTTGAAAGATATTTTTTGTTTTAAATAAAGCTTCTTTAGATACTTTTACACATTTATTACTTGCAGTTTTAAATCCTTGGAATTGAGGTTTTGTATCATCATAATTTGCAGCAGGAATTTTGTTGTGTAAATTGTTAAATTCATTTTTCTGCGCTTCATTATCAAAAACATTTTGGTAGTCATCTTTACACTTTTCTAACTGTATTTCAGACAGTGAGAGTTTTTTATTGACAGTAGTAAAACCAGAATGTTCTGTGCAAGGAAAGATGCCATTATTTACATTTTCGATAACTTCTTGTAATATATTTTTAGTTTTTGTTAATGCATTTTTTGATATTTTCACTGGTTTATTACTTGCAGTTGTAAATCCTTTAAATACTTTGTCATGTACTACTATTTCACCACCATTATCAAATGTTTCTTCGTTTTGAACGATATCTTGAAATATGTTTTTAGTTTTAGCTAATGAACTTTCAGATATTTTAACAGGTTTATTACTTGCAGTTGTAAATCCCTTAAAAGTATTATTACTTGAGCGTACTACCGTGTCACGTCTATTATCAAAATATGTTCTCTCGTTTTGAGCAATATCTTGAAATAGGTTTTTAGTTTTAGCAAATGCACTTTTAGACATTTTAACAGGTTTATTACTTGCAGTTGTAAATCCTTTGAATGTATTATTTGAGTGTACTACTGTCTCACTATCACTGGCTAATGTTTCGTTTTCAACAATATCTTGAAATATATTTTTAGTTTTAGCTAATGCACTTTCAGATATTTTCACAGGTTTATTACTTGCAGTTGTAAATCCTTTGAATGCGTTGCTTGAGTGCACTACTGTGTCAATAGCGCTATCAATTAATAATTTCTCGTTTTGAACAATATCTTGAAACATGTTTTTACTTTTAGCTAATGCACTTTCAGATATTTTAACAGGTTTATTCCTTGCAGTTGTAAATCCCTTAAAAGTATTATTACTTGAGTGTACTACTGTGTCACTATCACTGACTAATGTTTCGTTTTCAACAATATCTTGAAATATGGTTTTAGTTTTAGCAAATGCACTTTCAGATATTTTAACTGGTTTATTACTTGCAGTTGTAAATCCTTTGAATGTATTATTTGAGTGTACTACTGTGTCACTATCCCTGACAAATGTTTCCTCGTTTTGAAAAATATCTTGAAATATGTTTTCACTTTTAGCTAATGCACTTTCAGATAATCTAACAGGTTTATTACTTGCAGTTGTAAATCCCTTAAAAGTATTATCACTTGAGTATACTACAGTGTCACGACTATTATCAAAATGTGTTTCCTCGTTTTGAACAATGTCTTGAAATATGTTTTTAGTTTTAGCAAATGCACTTTCAGATACTTTAACAGGTTTATTACTAGCAGTTGTAAATCCTTTGAATGTATTATTTGAGTGCACAACTGTATCACCACCATTATCAAAGATTTCCTCGTTTTGAATAATATCTTGTAATATGTTTTTAGTTTTATCTAATGCACTTTCAGATATTTTCACAGGTTTATTACTTGCAGTTGTAAATCCTTTAAATGACTGTACTGCACTGTCACCTTTTTCATTAAATACTTCATTATTTTGGACCATAACATGAAGTACATTTTTAGTTTTAGCTGATGCACTCTCAGATATTTTAAGAGATTTATTACTTGAAGTTTTAAAACCTTGTGAGATATAATCAGGATCTATTTCATGTGTCAAACGTGGTATCTTCTTCATACTATTAGCTTTGATTTCTGAAGATTTCGAGATTTGAGACTCACCTTCCCTGTTATCCCACATAACTCTTATTTTATTTGCGTTATTTTGAAAACTTGTGGAAGGTGATAAAAGAATGAAGTTAGTATCCCTGGTTATGTCTTTTAGTAAAGCTGATTTTATGTTTTCTGGATAACTCCTAGTTTTTGGGATCCTAGTACGGGATTTTTCGAAACTACGTTTTTCACTTTTATGAGGAAGACAATCATCATCTTTGTCTAAGCTTTCAACAATATTTTTAGTTTTCATCAAAGCTTGTACTGAAACTTTGATCATTTTATTGTTAGCTGTTTTAAATCCCACAGAATTGTTATCTGTTGATTTATTAGTGTAAGTTTTGATTATAGCTTTGTCGGGAATTGGTGCTATAGCTATATTATCTTTACTTGTCATTTCAATAATAAGCGACTTATTTACCTTATGATCAGGAACTAAATCTGTATTAAACTCTTCTAATAATGTATCATCCATCAAACGATCAGTATTATTCCTAATACTATCTTGTACTTTTGTGTTTGTGACAAGTTTATTCATTTCTCCTTTCGTGTTTCCTTCTATTGAAAAAGATCCTCTTTTACCTTCAGGCATGGGATATTCATGTAATGAAAGGTTACTTTCATTTTTATTCCTTGAGTACTCATCAAAGCCTGTGTTTCGAACGTTAAATTCTGATAGATTTTCTCTATCTATATTTGTAATATTTTCAAAAATATTTTTTGCTTTGCAATATGAATCGGAGGATATTTGAATAGGCCTATTATTTCCTGTTTGAAATCCTACATACATCATTTCATCTGAAATTTCAGGTTTATGTTCAAAAGAATTTTGTACAGTACAAGTTAATGTTGATTCCTCATCAGAGCTAATAACTATGCTATCTTTTTGTGTAGAATTATATTTAGCATCAGTACATGCTTTATCTCTATCACTCAATACAGCTTCATCATGTGTATACATGAATAACTCCTTATTCAAAATTTGTGAGTTAATAAATCTCTTGGCTGTTTCAATGTCATGGGTTTCTATTATCGGCATAATTGTAGATTCAAATTTTTCAAATGAATCTAATTTAAATATTAGTGGTGATGGTGTATTCGATTTTATTTTAGATTGGATTTTATTCAAGATTGGACTTGTTGGTCCTTCCACATAAGAATTAGTAATAATTTCATCTTGACTACAATTGTTTTTATCATCTTCATGAGTATTAAAATAAAAGATACTTTGTTTGTCAAAATCACAGACATCTTTTTGCTGCATATCTTTCTTTAATACAAGATCTGTAAGAGTTGAATCAGATGTAACATTTTCTTCTGTTGGAGTAAGGATATTCTTAGCACAAGAAACTTGTTTCTCACTTATTGTATAATTTAAGCCATAATCTTGGTCTTTTAAATTAACTCTTTGGATATTGTCTTCACCCTCCTTGATAATATCTGGATAACAATTTTTATTTTCAATAAAGTAATTACCATCATTGCATTGCATTTCTACTGCATTTTGTAAGTCTTTAGGATAAAAAGTGGAATCAAATTCTTGCGTCATACCATTTCCTATATCTTCTATTATTCTTTTATGATAATCATGTGATTTTAAATGTGTCTCATCTGTGGACTGGATTAGATCTTTACTTTTAGATACTATAATCTTTTCATTATCTACTGCTCTGTTTGAGCTAGTCGCTTTCAATTTTAAGATATTAATGTCTACACCACTGTTATTACAATTCTCTATATCTCCATGATAGAAGGTCGTGTTAAATTCTTGTGTCATTCCCTTCTGTACATCAATAATTGCCTCCACATTTTCAATTATATTAGTCAACTGTGTATCCAAAACACATTGAGTTTCAAACTGGTGTGATTGTTTTGGTGGCTAAAATGAACAGACAATGCAATAATTAGGTAGTTTTCATAATAATACACACATTAAATTCCAGAACTAAACCTTTAGCCACTTTAACATGGGCCCCTGAGGCAATGCTGAGTTGGATTTTTTTCATTTAACAATACTTTCCAAAGACCATGAAACCACCACCAGTGGTAACTGCCCAATTTGTGACAGACAAGGCTCTAAAAGATTTGTTGATGCAGCATCTATTTTGACAATAACTATAGTACTTACTAACCTACTGAAAGCCTCTTTTATATTTCCCAAAGAAGAATGACTTAAGTTATTATAAAGTTTTTCCTGACCCAAAACCAAAATATTCTATGAAAATAAAATAATGTTTTTTTAAGAATGCTCAATATCTTCTTTTTCTTTATGAATGATACAAAAGAACAAACTTACATACAGCTATTATAATAACTATAGCTCCTTCAAAATACCTGGTTGGGTATTATATATAAAACCTGAATCAGGAATAAGTTAATCCCTACACCACCCCATTAATTGCGCTACCTTAGGGGCTCAACTATAGCAACGCTACCCAAGGTATTTTCCGGACAATCTTTCACATTTTCACCAAAGTTTTATCACGTAACCTTTTATACTGTCTCTAACTTTCGTATTATCACATAAATTAGACGAAAATTTTAAGAAAAAATTATTACTGAAAATTCACAACATCGGAGTAAAATTCAAGACAAACATCTGACCATAGCATCTGACAACTAGAAAAATGACGTTTCATATGTCATTACGCAATTTGACACATTTGTTTTGTCAAAACGCTGTTGTCAAACGAGTTAGGGTCCAAGAGCGAGCGAAGCGAGCTCGAGACTATAGGGCGCCCCAACTCGGATAATTTAGGGGCTTGCAGGCCCCGCCATCCTCTGAGTGGTTATTTTCTTTTATGACCACTCAGAAATTAGGAGCCCCGCGAAGCGGGGCTCCGTCGACCAGCCCTTGGAGGTGGTAAGTAGGAGAAGGTGATGGCTAAGGATGTTTCTTCCCTTCCTCCCTCCCCCCTCTCATCTCCCTCCACCACGGCACTTCATAATTTTCATAATGCACTTCGTAATTTTCATAATTCATAGTAAAAATAACCTCAAAATTTTTAAATTTAAAAAATTTATTTCTCTGCAACTATTACGTTCCGACGAATATGGCTTGGGGGGAGGGTTACTCCCCCCCCCCTCCGTAACGGTAGCGTTGCTATAGTTGAACCACCTTAAGTATTAATAAACATAACATATTATGACTTACTTGATCTAATGGAATCAAATTATGAACGTGTAGAAAATGAGACTTTTGCACTACGTCTGGAATATTTCTTTCATTTGGAAGTTTTCTAACACTATCAGCATTCTGTATAGCTTTTAGCTGATTAGCAACACTTGATAATACTTCTTTTATATTAAATTTTTCCACACCACTCTTGCATTGACTTTGATTTTCACTATACAATGACACTTTGCTTCGTGCACGGTGGTTTCTTAGTGTACTAGCGAAATCATTAATGATATTTTCATTTGTATTCATTTTCTGACTATTTTTAACTATTTCCGAGATGGCTAAAAAGTTAAAGCGCGATTATTAAACTTTTCATTTTCGTGCCGAAAAAGAAAAACAAAAAAAGAATTTGAAAATTGAAATGACATTTGTGAATTGACATTTGACATTTGGCATTTTCAAAACATTAAGGATTCCATTTTACGATACAAAACTACACCAATACCAGTTATTGAACCAAACCAATATCAATTATTGAAATCAAATACTTAATTAAAGCTGCTTATAGTTAATACTTTTACTGATTTTTTACTATGAATATTTTTGACTTACTTTTTTATTTTATATTTTTGTCACCTTTGAACAAGTGACTAAAGGAACGTATTATATAGCGTTTAGAAAAAAAATAATTTCCACTTGTAATAAAAGTTATTTTAAGTTTATTAGCAATGAAAAACTAGCAAAGGAACACAAGGATTTTTAAGTTAGGGAGTGGCATTTTAATTTCTTCTTTTTACTTCATAGTTCTTAATACTTTCCCTTGGACGAATAATCACTATACTTTCCTCAGCCCAGCTTCAGCCACAGATAATGTATCTTGAGTACATAGCCCACTATTCTGTGATATTTCCGAACGTACTGTTTTAGTTGTCTATGACTGAGTCCTGTCCCGAATGGGACGACAGAACAGAACTTTTATGACTGATAGGTACCTATATAGGTAGGTACCTACCTACTGACTGAAGCCTCGGACGAAGATTCTTCGTCCGAGGACTGAAGCACTATATTCTATCCTATACTATATGTGTATGGTCTTCGATCTTTGCCTGTCCCGAAAGGGATGAATGGATCATCAGAGAACTTTACGGACTGAAGTAACCATAGAGTATATTGAATATAGATAGAAGTGGATAGAGATGTAACCACAGACCACAAAGTGTTGGCTGGGTCAGAAAATACACACGAATGAATAGGCTGTATGGTCTCCGACCTTTGCCTGTCCTGAAAGGGACGAATGGATTAACAGAACACAGAACTGTCTATGGCTGGAAGTAACGCCGGGAGAACATTGACGAGTGGAAATAACTAGAATTTCGATGCAATTATTGTTTAACAATACGATTGCTCACGAGTGATATTCATCGTATCTGTTCTAATATTAATATATAAAATGGTAAGTACTAAACAGTAATGCAAAATCTGACATTAGTCTCTTAACGATTTGGCGCTAAATAAGGTTATAATTTTTCCAGTCTCACACAATTTTGCTAGTTCAGCCGGGTCCTAGGCCTGAAACAAGGACTTATTCAGACTACGAGAGTGTGAACGACTGCATGGAAGGCGTATGTAAGATATACGAAGAACATTTAAAAAGGCGAAATCCGAATACCCCAACGATAACTTACGACATTTCGCAATTATTCGATTTTGTTGATCAGGTAAGAAAATGCCATGTAGTTTCTGCTTACCCTCACTAAATACGGGTCAACTAATGATTTACGTGTTTATGAAAGTATTTGGTAATTTTCATTGAAGATAGAATAATTAGTAAACAAAATACCACTAGTTATGGCCGATTTTTAATCGCCAGAGACTATTTGGAACATATGCAATACAAAATCTGTCAAAACGTCATATTCCTATACCTCTAAATGAGCAATTCTTGTATATATATATATATTTCTATATAATCTGAATCTCTGAAACGGCTCGAACGATTTTCATGAAAT
Source organism: Coenonympha arcania (assembly GCA_036785405.1). Classification (NCBI taxonomy): domain Eukaryota; kingdom Metazoa; phylum Arthropoda; class Insecta; order Lepidoptera; family Nymphalidae; genus Coenonympha; species Coenonympha arcania. The sequence goes on from CM072062.1 coordinate 17,400,327, forward strand.
TTAGTATACAGGGGGTTTTGGGGGCGATAAATCGATCTAGCTAGGATTCACTTTTAGAAAATGTCGAATTTACCAAAAAAAAATATGAACCCTGCTGCTATCTATTGGCAACCGAGCAAAGCTCGGTCACCCAGATATCCTATACCTTTAAACAAGCAATTCTTGTATATATATATATTTCTATATAATCTGAATCTCGGAAACGGCTCGATAGATTTTCATGAAATTTAGTATACAGGGGGTTTTGGGGGCGATAAATCGATCTAGCTAGGATCCACTTTAAGAAAATGTCGAATTTACCAAAAAAAAATATGAACCCTGCTGCTATCTATTGGCAACCGAGCAAAGCTCGGTCACCCAGATATTATTCCTTAATTAACGTTTATCTGGCGATTGAAAAATCAGCCCTTAATATTATAAACGCGAAAGTTTGTAAGTATGGATGGATCTTTGTTATTCTTTCACGCCGCAACTACTGAACCGATTTGATTTTTGGAACACAGATACCTTATAACCTGGATTAACACAAAGGCTATTTTTTATCCCGGTAAAGTTCATCGTTCATCGTTGCATGGGTGAAAAACCTAAATTCACGCAGGCGGAGCCGCAGGCAACAACTAGTAAGTCATATAGGTAAAAACCCAGATCCGTCAAAACATTAATGATTGATACAATCTTACCTGATTGGGGACCTCAGATCCTTAGTCATGTTAGAAAGATATACGTAAGCCTCGGATTGGGTAAAGTTGTTCAATTTTTTTCAGCAAATCAAGTCCGTATTTGCCAAAATAAATACATATTCGAAATCTTACATAATCAGTGGCCAGCCATCATAGCAGTGGTCAATAGCACCTTCTCTATTATATTTTTTATTTTAAAATTAGATTAGACTAATCATGATTATCATGGCTACCAAAGACTAAACCTTGGAAGTGGGACCTTGGAACTTAATAGTACCTTTATGTTTTCAGTTAGCAGACTTGAGCTGTCTCGTGTACCAAAAGTCCACAAACACATATGCACCTTACAATAAGGATTGGATAAAGGAAAAGATCTATGTGTTACTGCGCCAAGCAGCGGGTCAGAGTGAATAAGTATACCTCTTTAGGTTAAAGCTGCAGAGAGAAATACATGTTACTGCATATTGTTCACAGTTTTTAGTAAACTATTAATTTTCTGTTCTTTAGGAAACTATTAATTTTCTGTCGGACATTTATCGCAAAGATGTGGCTAATATGGACTAATATTATACTGCCAATAACATGAGATGTTGAAAATAATCAGAGCATTATGTTCCGTACAACCAAATTAACTGTTTAGGTGGAAAAATGGAAGCTAGAACTATGTTAGGAACTATGGATAGAAAATGACAATTATTGTATGTATAGCCACTAGAGAAACAATCATTTGCCTTACCCATAGGCTTATCTATGATTGACATAAAAAACTGTTGATTGCTTATTCCATAACTATAATTATGGAACAGAATTAAAAACTTGTATCTGAATGACCTAATTGCCTTCAATGAGTCACATGATCAAATTTTTTGAATAAATAAACCATACAATTTTTGTATTTTGTTCTATTTAGCTGATATGGAGCGAGCTATCGACGAGTTTTTATGATGACTGTAGATAAGTCACATAGCTAAGGGTGCTGAATAGAAAAGACGGTAGGACTGTAATAATTCAAAATCCTTTTTTTTGCCATTTTGTATTTACACAATACGCAGTTACATGTATTATATTACATTAAATAAACATTTACCACTGGTATGACACATTTTGTATCTTTAGTTATTAATTTGAGTTAATTCAATAACATAATCTGCATCTATCTGGAAACATTTATATGGAATACTGTTGTTTTAGTTGCCTATTATTAGTTGTTTTGTAATTTTTCAAAATATTAGCATACAGTATAAGGGTAATTTTTTTTCATTTTATATTCCAACATTGTTCTGTATTAAATCAGTTTGATACTTGGCTCTTACAGTCTGATCCTGACGACTTTTAAAAATTTTTTGGTTTGGCTATTTTATGACATAGGAGAAAGTGTACAAACAAAAAAGCTAAAATTTATTAATTTTGGTTTGTACATTTTCTGGTAAAAACTTTTGTCACAACTTATGTAAACTGATTGTGAAAAATATAAGCACATAAATTATGGTTTAGAATACAGTATTTGGAATGTTTTCAATATTTGTATCCAAAAAACAAGGACAGTACTAGATATTTTTTTGTATTGATAAGAGACTGAACAAAATGGACAAATCAGTTTTGACCTCTCTGGCGCAGTGGCGGCGCGCTCGGATTCGAGAGGAAGGTCGCGTGTTCGATTCCCGCCACGGGCCACTTTGGAATTTTATAATTTCTAAATTGGCTCAGGTCTGGTCTGGTGGGAGGCTTCGGCCGTAGCTAGTTACCACCCTACCAGCAAAGACGCACCGCCAAGCGATGTAGCGTTCCAGTGAGTTGCTTGTAGAAACCGTTGGGGTAAATTTACTTACCCCTCCAAGTTCGTACGATAACATCAGGCTGCATCATCACTTACCATCAGGTGAGATTGCAGTCAAGTACTGACTTGTATAGTGTAAAAAAAAAGTTGATTCAATACACCAATGATTTTAATATCTTGCATAATTGGGAAATTAACTACAACTTTGTTTTTATAAGTAATGATTGAATTGAGCAGCTGTCAGGGTTATTTTCCGAGCCTTGCGATCAATATGATGTTGTTTCCACTTTCCATTGTATATTTTTTTTTACGAAATACACAGTACAAAAAAAGATATAATATACTTATAGAAGCTAAGAGTGTGCATTTGGTTTTTAAGTGTTGTAGCAAAATGTAAGATACAGAAAGAAAAAATTGATTTTTACAAAAATTCTTCAATGCCATTTCCCATTTTGAATTACTTTCTTTATTTTTGCATTTTCATCCCACTTCTGTTTTGTTTGATGCATAGGTACGTGGGGCGCACTAAAAGTTTCCGGAATCAATAATAAAAATATACTATTAATGGTCGAAAATCAACTTATTGTTTCCCAAAATATTCTCCCTTTGCGTCAATGCACTTTTTCATACGATTGAACCAATTTTTAAAACATTTGTGCTACTCCTCCGTGGTGACGTCTGATACGTGTTTTTCATACTCTTCGACAGCCTCTTCTGGTGATGAAAACCGTTGATCGCGTAATTGGTTCTTGATTTTTGGGAACAGAAAAAAATCGCACGGTGCTAGGTCAGGACTGTATGCTGGATGACTCATAAGTTGTACGTTTTTCGCCTTCAAAAACTCATTTGTCTGTCTGGTCGTGTGGGAACTTGCATAGTCGTGGTGCAAGATGATACGGCGTTTACCATTATTTTCACGGAGTTTTCCAATAATTTCCGGTAAACAAATGGTCGTGTACCAGTCACTATTCACGGCACGACGATTTTCTAAAGCAGCAGTAGCCACGTGTCCAGTTTTATTAAAAAAAGAAGCAATCACCCGCTTCGAGGCACTTTTCACGCGCGCTACCGTGGTTGGTTTCGGCTCATCTCTATAGACCCATACGCTCGATTGCTGCTTCGTTTTGGGATCATAGCTATAAATCCATGTTTCGTCACCTGTTACTATGTCCCACACCAAATTTGAAGCCCCTTCGTTGTATCTGGCAAGCATAGCATGGCACCAAGTGATGCGGTCCGTTTTTTGATCTTCGGTCAAATTGTGTGGGATCCATCGAGAACACAGCTTTCTCACACCCAAATGTTTGTGTAGGATTGATTGTATTTGACTCATGCCTATGTCCAATGATGTCCGAATCTCATGGTAGGTCACATGCCTGTCTGTTTCAATCGGCGCACAGCGTTCATCTGTGAATAATAAGAACATCGATTGTTTTTATTATTCACAGCGGTGCACGGGCGACCTTCACGAATTTCATCATGGAGATTGACACGACCACGTTTGAATTCTGCAAACCAGCTATAAATGGTCGTCTTGCATGGTGCTTCTTCGCCAAAAGCAGATTGAAGCCGAACGAGGCTCTGCTGAGCTGTCAAATTACTCTTAAAATCGTAAAAAATCATGCAACGAAAATTTTCCCGAGTTAAATCCATTTTATTGTAATCACGCAATTTTTAAAATGACGCCACAATGTGAAAACAATTGACAATCAGATAAAACAAATTGTATTCCACGGCTAAAGAGTTCCATTTTCAAATGTAGTAATAACTTTTTGAATATTGTTTATGTAAGTGGCCAATTCCGGAAACTTTTAGTGTGACCTATGTATTATGCAGACACAATAATATCACATTTCTTTATCGAATGCACACACAAATGTAATGCGTTTTTCGTGTTAAGTACCTATATTCATTGACTTTGTTGTTGATTCTAAATAGCTGTAAGTAAGTAAGTCTTAATCAATAAAAAATTGCTAGTAACTGCGTTTTTCATTTCGAGTACAGTAAAACTTCCAGTCCACTCTGACGCAGCGCCGTGCAGAGGTAGGTACAGTTAGGCACATGTTATATATGTACCTACACACAATAATAATATTATTTTATAATACATTTGCTCAAAAAGTAGACATTTCCATGTGTGCTTTGCGTGCGAAAAGTTCTTTTCCGCACTAGTGCTTTTTTGTTTTCCTCCTGCCGCCTGCGCGGCACCGGAGCGGACGCACCGACGCGCACGAACACATAGATTATAATCACAGATTATAATAGATCTATTATAATCTATGCACGAACACGAGCACGGCACGCAAACACGGAGCAGGCAATATGTAAAATCAATATGTACATATTTGTAAATGTATTAAAAAACGTCGTTCAATGCACGTGCGGAATTGTCATTTCTACTCGTCCCTATAGTCGACCTGCGCCTTCAGCTTGGGTCAACAAACCGGGAAAGAAATGACAAACTTTCTGCACTTATAATGTACTATTTTCTGTGTTATATTATGTAGGTACACTAAATGTGCCATTATCTCAAATGAATTAGGTAGTGTTGGCATTGGTTTAAAATACGTTTTGTTATTGAAAAAATTATATGAATATTAATACTTTAAACGTTCCAATAGTAAAACCCTGTTGTAATTAGCATTTTTAGTGTTTGATAATGACATGACAACAAAATATTAACTGTCATAAAATATTTATAAATTAATTAGCTTTTACCCGCGGCTCCGCCCGCGTTAAATTCGATTTTTTACTAATCCCGAGAAAAAATTTCCTTTTCAATGACCTTTACACCTACTTTCAGGAAAGATTGTCAAAGTAATCTACCTATAGCTGTAGCTATAGATTACTGTTGAAAATTAGGGTTTTTTAAATATCCCATGGGAACTATGGATTTTCCCGGGATAAAAAGTTTTAATCCGGGTTATAAGCTATCTATGTTCCAAATTTCAGCCAAATCGGTTCAGTAGTAGCGGCGAGAAGGAGTAACATACACACACACACACAAACTTTCGCCTTTATAATATTAGTATGATTAGTGTAAAATATTAGTGTGATAACAAAAAGAAAATGAAACGCGAGACTGAGTGTACTTTGCCTACTTGTGTATACTTCGGGGACACACTGAACGCACACCAACGCAAATAGCACAAGCGTGAAGCGGGATTGTGGCGGCGTACGCTAGTACCCATAGATTATAAGATCTTATAGTCTATGCTACTACCCTCAAATTCTTCGTCCGAGAACGCTACCCATATTTTGCTACTGCGGCGCGAATCGCCTCATTTTCAGATTGGAAGTTTGGCGCCGACTATACCTAAGCGGGAAGCCCCTTGTTCGATTTCCGACTCAAACTTCTATAAAAGGCGGCCGCCGCTGGTTACACTGGTAGAGTACATACCTACGTATGGAATATAATACTTGAAGGATGTTTTCAATCTATCAAAAACTCGATCTCTTCACGGCTGCTATGTAAATCTATTTAGAAAAAATTCGTTTCAAATCAACTTTGTAACTAACTCTGTATCTTCATATTATGTAGTACATAGTTACTTGATTATTGTTTTACTAATATTGAGACTTGAGTAATTCTTATTAGGGGAGGGTTTCAAATAAATACGAAGTTTGTGTGTACACATAAAACGGAAATATTTATTTTCTGTGACAAAGACATAATTTGTTTATAGTTTTGGTAAATTCTTACGCTAGTAATAATAATCATTTTAATTATCTAAAAACTTTACATTACCTACACCTAAATAATAAACTCATGACAAATTCTATACCTATAAATTACAAAATAAACTTCCTTTGTATAATTTAGTTCCATAAACTCCCTCAGACTTAAGTAAACGATAGACAGTGGTATAATAAATGGAGCCAACTAATGACATTTAGAAGTCTGACAATCCGATTTCACATTAAATTTAATCAATAATCTTGAAGCTTTTAATCGGGAGTACTTTTCCAACCCCAGCATTAGTAAAGGGATATTGCTATTCTTAGGCGCGATATAAATTTGGTAAATCCGAATCACCACCATATGTTTAACCGTTTTTGTTTAAAATTCCAAATTTTTCTTTATTTGAATATATATTTGTGATATAGGTACCTACGTGGCATAAAAAAAGTAAAAAGAGTGACATCATAAAAAACTTTAACAACACCTACGCACTAACTGCTCAATGACCAAAGGATCTAATAGAAATATATTACAAGTAGATATTTATCAATTACTTATTATAAATTATGCATATTTTTTTACTTATCTACCTAATTATTTTAAATAACACTGCATTTAAAGATTAGTTATCTATTCGACTGTTTTAAGAGACAGATCTAAAATTACATTTGGGTAGAACAAAATAAAGAAAAAAGACGATCCAAGTTTAGAAGGGGAAGTAAAACAAATCATAGGCCTTAAGCACGAACTCAGTGGCGTTCAAGATCTGAAAGCTATAGAGTTCATTTGAAATAATATAGTAGGTAAGTAAGTAAGTATATCAGCATATTACGGGATCGATCATCAACGAGACGCTCCGCAAAAAGGTAGTAAATAACCCTTTGTTATACTTTACGAACCTAGCGTAGAATTTTCCATCTACCTATCTTTTTTCTTTAGTCTGTTACCGTACTATTAAGGTGGGTACTGACTACTGACCAACGTTACGAGGTGTAATGTAACATTCGCATCGAGCGTGCACGCATCGCGCATGTTACGCTGTGCTTTAAAACCGGCGTAACATGCTCGTCAAAACTCTGTGCTCCGCTTTCGCCGTTAGTTCACTCAAGATGGCCGACAGCGAGGACGCGTTGGTATCTTTGATTCTACTTAATTATTGTTTCATCCAAATTAAGAAGAAGAAAAAATGTTACTGGACATCAAACTTATTTAACCATTAAATTAAGTAACCATTTGCCACTCCATGTTGAATACGAGGAACGACGTGTGATTACTCGCGACGCGCGTGCGCTCGGGACGACTTTGCAAGAGCGTACAGACCGAACCGCGTAACACTCAAAGGATTCGCCAAAAAACCGACAGCCGGGTGGAGCACTCAAAGCGAGCAACGAGCGGCTCGTTGCTCGCTGGTTTCCCCGTAACACGACGTACTGACTGCACGAATGCTCGCGGTGTAACACGTTACATTACGCCCCGTAACGCCGGTCAGTACCCACCTTTAACGCCTACCCTTACCTCTCTCCAAACACGATGTCCCTTTTCACACAGAAATATCTAGTTATTGCTTTAGAAAAGTTATTTTCTGTCAAAAAAGATATCGTGTTTGGGGCAGAGTATACACGTTCACTTAGATATGGTTTCACGCTCACGCTAAAAAAAATATGAGCGAGAAAGCTCAAATAAAAAATGTACTTAATTGAATCTCGGTTATATTAAATTACTTACATTTTTTATTTGAACATAATAGCTGTTTTGGCTTACAATGGTAGACGTAGAATTGTAATTATTATTTGTACCTACCTGTTTACGGATGTGTATGTGTGTGTGTCGGTCTATAGAAGTCTCTTTTTAAGGGAAGGAGATGAGCCACCGATAAGAAACCTCAGGATATGGGCAATACGTAAACCTTTACAAGCAAACAGTAGCGCCATCTATCAAAATTCTATAAGGTGATGCTGAGCGAACTACAGCGTGTCCTTACTGTTGGTGGCAAAACTAGCATATTTGCCACCGATAAACTGGCGACATATTTGAAAACTACCTACCTTAAAAAGTTTCGTAAAATGGCAATGGTAGTGATTTGGTTTTAGAGACTTAAACTAGTACTAAGTATCCCTCTCACAGCGCTATTTAAAACCAAGATTCAAGTAGTAAAACATTCCTTTTCTCAGGTACAGCTGTTGTGAAAGGAATATTGCTATTTTTGGACGCGCAAAATTTAGACTAAAACCGAATCATTATCATGATTTTAGAAGTATAACTTGGTGAACTTTAGGTGCGTTGGACATTTTCGCAGTTGTGAATAAACCATTAAAATCGCGAAACCGTTACCGTAACCGACACCTCACGTTATTGCTCGGTTTTCGGCATTCCCGGAGTGCCAAGACATTTTAAAACGCTTGTCACAACAAAATGTAATTTTTTCATAATTACCTTTCAAGTTAAGTTAGGACCAAAACAAAACAACGTTGTGAGCCAAAACAGCTACTATTATATTATAATAGTTATTATTTATCTATTTGTATTTTGGTAATTTTAACTCGTTCACAATAATTTTACCTCTGACATTAGTCCTGGAACTTAGTCACAAGGAAAAGTTTAGTTCGCTTTTCAATCCTTCAGTCCGTCAGAGTTATAAAAATCTGTGAACACTATGATTAAATAATTATTTTTTATATTACATGGACTAATCTATATTACAAAGAGATGTGCTAGTAAAAAACTCTATTTAAAACATTGATAGAATAGATAGAATACAGTAATACTGTACATCCACATAATTTATTCTAATAAAATGTTACTATACCTACTACTCGCAAAATTTCACTGCAGCTTGGGTACTAAAAATTTGCATAGTTCTAGATATTTCAATCCACGACTAAGCGCCCCACTCTGTCAAACTCCATATGAATCGAATGAAAGATGCGATTTTGACAGAGTGGGGCGCGTCGCCGTTGATTGAAACATCTATATATACGTGTCTATCAGAGAATGTACTAATGTAACCCATCTTTGGTGGACAGGAAGCCTTATATACGCTCTTTTTAGAACATACCGTACCACCATCTCTTAAACCAGAAAATCATCTCTCTGAAAATATTAAAGCATTACTGCTGTAAGAGATGGTGGTACGGCCCCAGAAGGTCCTACTTTTATGGCAAAACACGTATTGTGTAATAACACAACTATCAAATAACATTGTAGAACTTTGCGAGTACAGTAGAATTTGGCTGTACAAAAAATAACTGGCCGTTTGATGATATACAAGCAGAAATGTGAATCATCTCTGCCAAGCTTAATCGGAACCAATTGAGTATGCTAATACGTCATCGCACGGATTTTGAAATTTCTTTACGACTCAATGAACATAAACAAGGCAAAAGATGTATAGATATGTCAATCTACGACGGCGCGCCCCACTCTGCCAAACATAAGCGGGCGATTTTGTCCGAGTGGGGCGCGTCGACGCGATTGAAATATCTATAACGTTGAATTTGTTAGTATACATATTTTCTTCTTCCAAAGCCCACCTCAACCGGTTCCTTGTATAGCAAGATTTCAATGCTTTCGAGTGTCTCTGAAAACCGTTAATTTAGAAAAAAAACTAATGCCCCAACAACTTCATTGTCTGACATTTCATAAGTGCCTGTAAGTTAGGCCTATGTGAACGAATAAATACATAATTATACGATTGTACAAAAATGATGTGTGAGCTCCCAAAGAGGACACCTATTCATGATTATTAAAAAAATATATTTGACATCAAATGGAGACATTAAGTTACAAGACGTACAACTTGTAGAGAGATCAAGAAGGTGCTCCGCGAACCAACCTAAAGCACAATAGGCACTTTCCTATACTTCGATTTAAATGGGACAGTGTGGAGGTGTAGATGTGATGCTCGCATTTGCACTGCTTTCTTCCTCAAAAAAACTATAACTGTGCATTGCTCATAAGCTTTTTTGTTTAAATAACGTATCATTTTGATATGCAGGTCTTTACAGAGCCCCAAAAGTTTTAGTGACGCAGACGTTTGGATTAGGCCCCTAAAAGGTCTCCCACAGCTGGGTCGTCCAGCTAAAGGCCCTTAAATTTCTGGGATACAGTCAAGCAAGACAGCTGGAACCACAAAATGTTTGGGATACAGTTGCGAGTCCGACTAGGCACCTAAAACTTCGGAAACGCAGCCGGCTGCACCGACGAGAAAGACTTTCTGGACTAAAGCTACTTACTCCAGCTAGAGCCCCTGAAGTTTCTGTGATTTAACCCAACAATCTGCTAGAGCCCCTAAAATTTCTGTATACAAGTCAAGTCTGTCAAGCAGACTGGCTAGATTCTAGAAGCTCAAAATTTCCGGACGCTACCGGCCGGTCTGGGCCTCTAAAAACTGATTTACTCCGAATCGGACTGTCCCTTTTTCTTCCTCTTGCCCTTGGGATGCACCTTGTACATGTGCTTGCGCAAGTCCTTGAGCTTGAGGTACTTGCAGGGGCACTGTTTGCACATGAACTTGAAGTCCTCCGGGTTGCCGTGGTTACGCATCGCGTGCCGGTCGCGGATGGCCTCCGAGATGAAGGAGCGATGGCAGGTGGAACACTCGTAAGGTTTTGAGGTGCTGTGCGACTGGAAAGTAAATAAAATACGTAACATACCACATACATGATTTTTAGCAGTATTATAATTTGGAATCTGCTGGCAATATGGTGTTTCGGTTACTGAAATAATCATAGGCTTTTCATATAAAATGCACCCTGTAGAAATGTTCAAAACTGTGAAACCGACCAAAGAATCATGCACGAAATGCTACTATTTTCATATATCCTGATATATCATGTCTTTCTTTCTTTACTTACGACTTTCAAGTGTCTCTTCAAGCTGGAATTGGTGCCGAAGCTTGTGTTGCATATTTCGCACAGGTACGGGCGCTCGTTACGATGTGTTCGCTCATGGACCTGTTGAATACAAACGAGTCATTTTTATCATACACGATAATATGACTGCTTTCACAAGAAAATTCAATGGATAACAAAAAGTGGACGTAATGAGGCATCAATGATAAGGTCTGTTTTAACTTTTTTCTTCTTTGTCGTTGCTTAATTTCTGAGGGCTGTGACTATCTATGATGCGAGCTTTGGCCCGCCAGGTGCTATAGTCTTGAGCTTTGTGGAATGACTCGCAGCTGATGTTTTTGCAGCTGATCTTTAATTAGTTGGTTGGTTGTCGATTGCTGTTAACGTTTAGCAGCAACGTGCCACACAACCAACAAACTTGGTCAAAAAACATCTGGGCACTGCAGGCACGCGTGTGCATCACAAGTATTATATACTGGGTATTAACATCTCATCTCACCATCTCAATTTTGGGAAATGCATAGAGGAAAAGGCAAAAACAGCGGCCAAAAAACTTGGCATCCTGAACAAGGTTAAGCGGTACTTCAGGCCCGAACAGCTTTTGACGCTGTATGAAGCTCAAGTTCGTTCCGGCATGGAGTACTGCAGTCACCTATGGGATGGATCTGCCAAATACCAGCTCGATGCATTGGACTCGGTTGATCGCCGCGCACGCAGAATAATCGGCAAGCAAGGCGAAACTGCTCAGTTTAGAACACCGACGCAGTGTTGCCTGTTTAGCGGTTTTTTACAGGATATATTTTGGAGAGTGTGCTCAAGAACTCTACAACCTTGTGCCTCCTTCACCTTTCTACCATAGAACCGCGAGACGTCGAGAGAATTGGCATCCTTATGTGGTTGATGTCCAGCGTACTCGGACGAAACGCTTTTCTTCTACGTTTCTAATACGAACCGCTAAGGTGTGGAACACCCTTCCAGCTTCCGTGTTCCCAGCCAAATACAATCTGGGTGCCTTCAAGAGAAGAGTGAATAGGCATTTTCTAGGCAAGCGCGCTCCATCCTAGACTTCATCATTTCTGTTCATCAGACATGATTGTGGTCAAGCGCAAGCCTATCAATTATAAAAAAAAAAAAAAAAAGTTACCTGCAAGCTGTAGGACTCGAAGAACCCTTTCGCGCAGTAGGTGCAGCGGAACGTGGCTCCGCGCAGCGCGCGCTCGTGTGTCTTGGAGTGCACGTTCAGCAACATCGCCGAGCCGAACTTCTTTGGACACTGCGGGCACGCGTGGGTTTTCTCCTGAAAGTGATGCATCCAATTAGGATTGAAAATTAAATGCGGCTTTTTCGGACCTCCTGGTAGTAAGTAAAACAGAAAACAATGGTGCTGAATGCTGATTCTGATGTAAAAAATCTCTAAACTAAACCAGTTTGACGTGTCTCCATGGGATTTCCTTGGGAAGCATTTTTAAAAGGAAAGCACTATTTCTAGACGCGCAAAATGAGTATAGAGATTTTGCACAACAGAATTGGTACCATTGTCATGTTATACATGTTACACCTCAAATTTTTAAACGTCACTCAACATTTATTAAGTCTCTGCACTCTGCGCTGCCAAATGAAGAACCCTAGCCATACAAACCCTGAACCGGGTACCCTTGTATATAGGACTCACCAGATGCGTGTCGCGGTGTTTGGCCAGCGAGTGCGGGTGCTTGAACCGCTTGGGGCAGCTGTCGCACTGGTAGCCCGACTCGCAGGTATGCGTAGCCATGTGCGCGCGCAGGGCCATCCAGCCAAGAACATTCTTGCCGCAGATCTTGCAGTCGCGTGTACGCGTCGGGTGGTATCTGTGGGACAGAAACAACAATATGACTCAAAAAAAAATCCAACAGAAATACAAAGTCAGAAACATTCAAAGATATAAGTATATTATAGAGGTCTAAGTACTGTCCCTTTGTCGCTCTTATACTACTACTAAGTACTATATTGTACTTACTTGCTTGTAACTACACCTAATTAGAAATATTAATAAGAAATCCTTATAATTATTTGTTAGTTGATCAAATTCATCAGTTTCCGAATATTTAACTTGTCATTATTAAAAAAATCAATATTCTGATTTGAGTCAAAAACACAATGTGTAAAAAGCTGCGTAAAATGTGCACATGACATCGAGCTTGTTGCTTCTCTATATCTTTAGTTCTTTGTGCTATGAAGACTCAGCTTACTTTAAACTTACCTCTGCCTATGATTCTTCAGGCTAGCCTTAGCCAGGAACACTTTATCACAATCCCTACAGTTGAACTTCCGGCCCAGAGCGCTTAAATCATTCACTTCGCTCAGATTCATCCTCTCTATGACTCGCGCCTCTTTCCGCAGCTGCTTCCTCATCTCCTTCTCTTTCTGCAACTCCATTCTCTTTTCGTTGGTCAGACCAAAGGAGTGCCACTTGGTGTGGATGAGGAACCTTTTTGGATGATTGAAGTAGAGACTGCAGTGAGGACACTCAAAATATGCTCCTTCAATTGATGCTCCTATGAAAAAAAAACTGGTAAAGCTGCTGTTCTTTCACTAATAATAGAAAATATAATAAAAACTCTACATACCATTCCTGATGACTTCCTTTGCTACATTGATGCTATTCTCAGCATCAATAATATCATGATTAGCTGTGTCTTCACTCTGGACTCCAAAAATATCTCTGTAGAAGGGGTTCATGTGTTCAGAATCCACAGCACCAGGCACCACTTCAACTTTCACAAGTACACCATGACCATCATTGTCTAGTACATCTTCTTTTTTGATATCATTCTCATCAAATAGATCAGTAGGTTTTACATCTTCATCTTCATCTGATTCATCACTTTCTGATTTAATATCCTCTTTTACATCATTATTTGCTTCAGCTACTGGTTCTTTATCACTTTTACTAGTTGAGTCATTTATTTCGTTTTCTGATTCAGATTCAGATTCATCGTTACTCTGGTTTTTGTCATCCATTTCTTCATCTTCATTCACATTGTCGTCCAATTCATTGCTAGTGTTTGCGTTGGATTCAATACTTTTATCACAATTTGATAAATTATCAACACTGGAATCACCTTCGACTGTTGTTGTACTGTTGTTTATGTCACTTTTGTTTAAACTGTCATTCTCTGCATCTTTTACTTCGGATTTGTCTTTTTCATTTGGTTCAGCATCTGATTTACTTGTACTTGTGTAGGAGTTTGTTTGAGTTTTTCGCGAGTTTGACGAATGTGAAAGTATATTTTCTATCATCTTGACTGTGTTTTCCAAACTTCGGCGTCTAGAGTCATGGTCTTTGTAAAACCTTAGATCTGAATTTATACTTTGGTAACTGGTCATTAGATTTTCAGGTTGTTGAGGTTTTGGTACAGGTTTTTCCAAATTTTGTGGTGTTTGTTCCTTATCCTTATACATTCTCAGATCTGAGCTGATGTTTACAGAATTAGGTGTTATATTAGTTTCACTTTGTGGGTACTTGGGTAATGATTCTTCACTGTTTGGCTGTGTTGACTTTGTTTCATTAAGAAATCGTTGATCTAGAGTAGTGTTTGAGAAATTAGTTGTAGCAGTGTTTAAATTTTCAGCCTTTTGAGTTTTTTGAGATAATATGGCCTCTAAGTTTTGAGACCTGGCTTCTTTGTCCTTATAATATCTGAGATCTGAATTGACACTTGAGTATGATGTATTTAAGTTTTCAGGTTGAGACTTGCCCAGAATTTTTTCTAAATTCTGAGGCATTTGATCTTGATCTTTGTACATTCTTAAGTCTGAGGACACACTCTGGAAGTCAGTGCTCAAGTTATTGGGTTGGTGAAACCTGGGCAACAAATCACTACTTAAAGTCCTTGATTCCTGGTCTTTGTAGTATCTATCTGCACTTAAATTCTTATAGTTTGTATTCAGGTTACTATGTTTTAGAGACTTGGATAAATCCAACTCGCTCTCTCTATATCTACTACTATCCAGACTGGAATGAGGCTTTGCACTGTTCATATTGTGAAAATATGGATATTTTTCTTTCGATCTTTGTAGCTGAGCACTTAAATCACTAGTAGTATTTACACTATCATGTTTCTGAGGAATAAGGGATTTTGATGTTGCAGTTTCTAGGTATGGCCGTGAGAAATTATGCATTTTCTGTTTATTGCTCAAATCAATCTGCTCCGAGTACAGTGGGCTTGGTGCTAGACGATCCTTATTGATGTTCGGGTCAAGGTACTGTCGGGCGTCCTCATGTTTGTGTTTTGAACTTAGATCTAAGTTAAAGTCAGTGTATGGCCTGTAGGTTGGGTTCAAGTTGTAGTGATAGTTGACATCCATGCCCATTTGTTTGTGAAACGCCTTTGTGTGAACCTGTGGGACGTTGAGCATACTTTTGTTGAAGCTCGGGTCGCACACGTCGGGCTTACCGTACTGCGCGAAGCCCAGCATGGAATGTTCTCCCTGCATGTTCAAGTTCATAGGCAACATGTTGTTCTGCCAGCTCTCGTGAATCGAACTCTGGGGGATCGAATTTTGCTGGAAGCCAACATGATGAAAATTTTGGAATGGATTCAAGCCTGCGTTCATATTCAGCCCGTAAGTCGGATAATCGGGTAAATTGAAGTGCGAGTTCGGCACCTGAGGCGACTGATGCGGTATTTTGGCCAGATTATTTACATTATTCCCGATATTCATCCTTCCACTCATAGAGGTCATGTTTGTTTGCGGATTCACGTTTACTGGCACGTCATTCGGCCCAAAGGGGCCCGTGTTGTGTAACATAACTAAAAACACTCACATATACTGATTTTTCGGCTCAGAATATACAAAAGGAGTTGAAAATTACATTATAAACAGCTCTTGCGAGAGCCATTTTGACATTTTCGGGATTTTCATTCGATTACTTTTGATTTTGTCATCGACTAAAGACAAATATTATCCAACCAGAAAAAAGTTAACAGGGCCTTTATCGTCTATGGTAATAGCTCTCTCTTGCTCTAAATGAATAAGAGGAAAAGAAAAAGACCAAAAAGACCTTGAGACCCAGATAAAACGAGATCCCACTGTGTTTTATTGTTATCTGTGGAATAAAGTTTTTTTAAGGATGCGACAAGGCTATCTTGGCGCGTGTTCAAAGTCGGAACTAACGCCGCTATCTTGTGACACTGTTCAATAGTTCGCTCCGTCGGCCTATTTGTTGGTATGTTGCAAGTAATTTGTGTTGTTTTGGTTTATTATTAACTAAAATTTAGAAAATTTCATTAGCTGGCCATAGTTCTACATTAAATTTTACAACTACGCCTTCCTGACAATGTCATTCAAGTGCCAAGAGATCCTTGTCGGACGACTGTCTGTCATTCATAAGATAATCTGCGTTTTCAGCATAGAGCTATATATACTGAGTATATATATTTAATACCTCTATGGTTTTCAGTGCCTCATTCGAAATTGCCAAAGTCACAGTCCCGTCTGTCATGAGTGTCAAGTGGTCAAGTGTCAAAGTCTGGCACAGACCACACAGCATAACGGAGCTAGCGCAAAAAATTGAATATAATTACACAAAAAAATGCAAATAGCAATAGTAGCGTAGGTAATTATCGCAGCATTTCCTCTTATTTGTAATTACATTTCGTGTTTGATAATTATGTTCTAATGCGAGAAAACTTGTAAAGTTTTTACTATACGCTTGAAAATACCACGCTAACATGGCGTTGAGCGCTGTAGCAGAAGAGTATTTTCGGTCGATGAATCCCATAGCGGCCAAAATTCATGAAGACATTACGGAGGCTAAAAATTCATATGAGAATATATGGGATACACTCACAGACAAGGAAAAGGTAAATATAAATCATTTCTGCCATTATTAACTTTATTAGACAAAAATGGTCTTACTTACCAAATATTTTTTTGTTAGGATATTGATACATTTTTAAAACTATGATATGTGTACTGAACAAGTACAGGGATTACATTTTTAACCATACTGTATTAGGCAAAATTGCCTGTGATTCAGAAAAATAATACAGGCTTGTCATATTATGTGCTTTTTGTTTGTTATAGGCAGAAATAATAAACGAATCCATAATCAAACCGGAAATAGTTTTGAAATATGCCCTGTTAGATTCGTTAGACTTTGATATTAATGATCCGCCTGTTCGCAAGGACAATTTGATGTCATTTTTTGGCCGCGAACATGGTCTGAGAATCATACAAGACGAGAACACATCATATCGAGATGAACACTCGGCCCCTTTCCTGTATCAGACAAAGAGCCAACTTAATTTGTGTGTGTTAAGCGAGCACAGAGTGTCCAAAGATGTGAAATGTACTTCACCACCTCCGATAATGACAGAGTTAGCATTATCACACTCCAAAGTTGTTAACGAATTGAAGAACGCATTGAAATCTCACGAATTAAAAAGTGCATACAAGGAAAAGGACAATCACGAGAGAGATGTGATATCCCCAACAGGCTTTATTAGCAAATTCATGGGTAACTTTAAGCCTAAGGATGAAGAACGAGAGTGCTTGGTGCCGACTTTGCAGCAAAATCAGATTGTGGCTTCTTCGGAGAACTTTTTCAGAACAAATTTCAAGAGCCCTCAAAACGAAAGCAAGTTTGATAAGGGCTATAGGAGCAGCGTTGCTAAATCTCATAATGGTAAGTTTTTTAATTTTATGTTTAATTATACTGAATTAATGCAAACATTAAAATAGCAAAACAAATACAAATCAATTGAAATTTTTTGTTTGTTTGTCTAAGCAGAGCATTGCACATTTGATTTAAGGTGCAGTTTTGCTACTATACTGATGTTTTTCAAGAGCCTGTACGTTAGGCCTATCTACACTAATATTATTTGATTGAGGAAAGATTTGTATTTTTGTATTTTTGTATGTAACGAATAAACTCAAAAGTACTGGACCGATTTTAAAAATTCTTTTTTCATTAGAAAGCTACATTATCACTGAGTAACATAGGCTATATTTAGTACTAGATTACTATAGAAATTATTAAAACCAACCGAAGGTGTAAAAAAATTAGCCATAAAATGTCTTTCATCGCATACGCTGCGAAGAGTATTAATGATAGGACAAAAAATGTTTAACAATATTATAGAATATATCAATATCTACAAAATCTTCGCGAGACCATGTGTCTAACTATTGTAGTTACGTCACTATAACTACTTTTTTACATTTAACAAATTGATAGAAATGCCAATCAAAATCAGACCGTGTTATCCATACCATTTATAAATTTTTATCCAAACAAATAATTTAATATTCAAGACTGTCTCAATACCTGATGATTACTTTTTGAATTATTGAAATCAGATATTCCATTCAAAAGATATCATGAAATTAAAATAAAAATACGGGTCCCGCGGCCGGTCAGCTCGCACATGTTCCGCGGATCCCGATGATACCAACTGATTTGCCCATATCTTTTAAAAGGTTACAGTTCCCTTTAAAAATATCCTTTGCCCTAACAATAAATAAATCCCAGGGACAAACTTTTTCCATAGTTGGTATCGACTTAAGGAAAGAGTGCTTTTCTCACGGGTAATTGTATGTGGCACTTTCTCAAGTAGGATCTCCTGAAAATAATTTAATAATTATATAATAATTTATTAGTAGTTTAATATGATAATAATTGTTTAATTCTGTTTGTGTTGTTTCTTTTTTTGCTATGTTATGTTCTTTCTGTGTAATCTTCATGTCGCCGTCCACGTCTCAGGTGGGCCTCACGGAAGACCAGCGCTTTGCCATAAAAAGCAAGGCTTATGCTGAGTGGAGGCCCATTTGGGAGTGCACATTGTTCTTCCTGTTATTTATTTTTTCTCTCTTGTTAATATGTACCTAATGTGCATTACCAATAAACTTTTTTCATTTCATTTCATTTCAAAATCAATACGTTTTGTTGCCACCTACAAATACCACAGCCAACGTTGTGTAGCGGGAGGCTTTAAAATAAGCATACAATTTTTTTCTAATTTTCATGGTCGTTTTAATTAGCATGCTTATAACTTAAATATCTGTACCTATTTATGTCTACCCGTGCGAAGCCGGGACGGGCCGCTAGTGTGAAATAAAGATATTTTGAATTTTGGAGGCAATAGGGAAAGTTTCAAGCAGGTGTAATTGCCTTGGGCCACAGTTAGTCTGAGCATTTATGATGCTTTTCTGAGTTAAAAGAAATAGCAAAGATTCATTTTTGATAAACAACATAATATTATAGCAATGAACATTGAACCAACTCTGACTATATACTATTAATTTAATTACTAGGCAATAGGCATCAGTATGCAACGGCTAACAATGTTTATCCTACAATGGAATGTACATACATAATGTATGTTGTTAAAACAACGATTATAGGACATGCTATGACTAACGTGGATTAAATAATAATAATTACTAATCAGCTCGGCAGTTTTAAGCACACAGTAGAACACTATATAATTCACGTGGGTGAAACCGCCGGCGTTCGCTATAGCATCTAATTTCTAATAGACCTTTCTTTGAGATTTAACACTGCAACTGCAAGGACTAATGCAACTGGTATTTTGACGAAACAATCGCACCTTATCTAAAGTCCTCATCTCCTAACTGTACCTACCCACAAGGCCCGTTAGTTATTTAATTAACAACGGCCGCAGTTAGTCATTGTTTATTCAGTGACTTTGAGACATTAGTCACTGTGTTAATTAAATGTAGGTACTTAATTATTCCATGTCTCATGCTGACGACTTAACATAGCTTGAGTAAAGTCATGTAAAACAGCGTGTGTGACACAGATGCCCCCGCCCCGCACGCTGTTTGGCGAGACCTTTAAGGGGATTTATTGAATTTATTTTTATCTTTCTCACTCTCACGGAGATTTGGTAGGTGCGACATGCAGCGTCGCGGAAGAATATAACAGAAAAACGACCTTTTACCTAATTACTCAAAAACTAAGCTGGTTATCAAAAATCTGTTTCTTAGCGTTTTTGGATATTATTATTACCGACACTTTAAACAAAAATTACACATCCAATGTAGTGTTCGATAAAAACTCGAAAAACTGAGATTTTGGAGCAACTTTTGGGAGAACTTTCTATCGAGATTTTATCCAATCGTGTTTTCTGCTTCTTAGCGATTTTAGATCAAAGACCCAAAATACATGACGTGTACCTAGGGTTGCCAGACGGTCGGGAATTGGCGGGATTCTCCCGAGTTTTTGTATGTCCTCCCGACTCCCGATAAAACAAATAATCTCCCGAAAAACAAGTTCGATAATTTTAAGTTCACAAATGTGCAAACCACTTGGGTGCTTGGCGCAGAGCGAAAAAACATGGCAATGCACTCCGCTCCGTCTGAACTCTGAAGTCGAGTCGAGCCGACCCTGGCCGCCCTTTTTGAATAGCGATAAAGCTCAAAAGTTGTTAAACGCGGTAAAAAAAAATGACAAATACTTATGGCAAGAACAAAAACAATAAACATACTCATTCGGTTCTTATCTTATGTGTCACAAATACCTACTATGTTTTTTTTTTATAAGTATCTACAGTGCAATGAAAAAAATATGTTTGTTTACTTAATATATTGTGTATAATTAATATTACTAACTTATTTTTTTATTTCTCCCGACCAAAGCCCTAAAATCCCGAAAAATCGGTTATTGATCCCGATAACAGGAAGAATCGATCTGGCAACCCTACGTGTACCTGAAAGTAATTGTCTTTATAGTTTTTGCATAAAACTTTAATCAAAATCGCTTAAATACGGCTTCTACACCGTTAAGCACGCCAGAATGGTGATCTGCCGCGTAACTTATAGGACAACTATATGTATATACTTATATACATCTTGTCATCAATTGTTAAGTCTCATCTGATAATCCAGCCAGTAATCTTGCTAGCTATGGTGTCTTTGAACACTACAGTTACTAGGCGCGTACTCTGATTGAAATGATTGGTCGCAACTCGCAGTTACGACTCCCGCCACGGGCCGTTCTAGAATATTAATGATAGGTCGCAGTTTCGATTCCTGCCACGGGCCATTTTAGAATTTTTAAATTTCGAAATTCGCTCAGGTACGGCTTCGACCACGGCTAGTTACCCCTACCAGCAAAGACGCACCACCAAGCGAATTAGCATTCAGGCGCCATGCTACATAAAACCGCTATGGGGGTTACTTACTACCATCACAACACTGAAAAAAACTACTCAACAATGGTAGCGATTCTGTTTAACTCTCTACGCGATGCGATTCTGTTTTAGTATCTATATTGAGTGCTTCCAAAAATTTTCCAATCCATTCGTATAAGTATCTGCAGGTTTCAGGGTCCCTTGTCTTTAGATATAGTGTTCAAACCGTAACGATGAGATAGGGATAGCATATTTTAGATGAGCTTAATTTACAAGTACAAGCAGATTCGCTACCAATAATTGAGCTTCTCAGCATTCGTGCAAAGCAATGCATGTAAGAGAAGTCAAGGAAACCTTCAATTGCATATTATACCAGTTCAAAATACTAATTTGAGTTTTTTTTTTTATTATATTATTATGATGCTTGTTTCAGATCTCTCCGAAGAGAATCGCGGCCTCCTCTCGCCAAGTCAAGCTTCTTCAGGGACAGATTTCCAATCCACAGAAACTCTCACCGAAACAACCAACGTACCAAAGACTGGATACGACTTCTTAGACAATTGGTAAACTTGTATTATACCGAAATCTCATAGTTCGTAATAGTATACTTATTTTGTTTTAGGGATTATAAATTGAAGCCTCCCCCACACGCATTATCGCGCGATAATATCGCAAGCGTTATTGCGATATCTGTTTTCAGTACATTTTGTATTAAGATGGTCATTTATTTACACACTGCTGCGATAATAACCTGTGTGGGACGACGGACGCAGCGTCCTACTTCCATTGCGGCGTTATTATCGCAGCAGTGTGTAACTACATGACCATCATAATACAAAATGTACTGAAAGCAGATATCGCAATAACGCTTGCGATATTATCGCGCGATAATAACGCGCCTGTGTGGGGGAGGCTTTATTTTGACTTCAAATAGCTCTGTCCTTTTCATAATGGTCTCTGTGAAAAGGGATAACACTAGTTGTAGACATAGACTAAATAAGTAGCTCTATCCCTTTCCACACATACCATAGTAAAAGGGACAGCAGATTTTTAAACGCGCTTTTAGAGGCTCTAAAACAAAATCAGTACCCATATCAAATATTCATTAAGTTTCAGATACTCATATTCTGGATATTTGAATAAGTGTAGTTTAGTTTACATAAAAACTACTAAGTAACTATTAAATACTAATGGTTGTATTGTACTCAGAAACGCTAGGTATATGTTATGAAATCGCTGTTTGTTTCTCACCCTAAAACTCAAAAATGTCCGATTTTGATGTTCTTTTTTGTTTTTGAATGTGTCTATATTAGACAGACGCATTAGAAATAATATAATTAGAAACCAGGACACTGTTTATCATGCCAACTACCAATAAAAAAAATATGGTTTGATAAAAAGTACAAGCTGCAGAAATACCAGTTCATGATATTTATTTACATTTTGTGGTGCTCCTTCTATTAAGGCGACTATATCCCAGCACTTTAGGCATTTATCGCTCACTCAGACCTACGCTTAGATACCTAGCGAACATCGCCGTGAGTCGCGCAGTTCAAATGAACTCCGTGACCCTATATCATAAATATTTGCGTCACAGTTAATTGTTACAGTTGGACTATTTACATTATAATTCGCTTCACGAAATATATGTTGGAAGTTGCGTATTTAAAGATGGAAGAACGGTTTCTTGACAAGAAGTGATCAGGACTCGAAGTTCTATTCGATGGATAGAAAAAAAATTAAAAATTTCGGAATTTATTTTTCCATAGAAAATGTATGGGGAATATTGAAGAGACTATTGAAAAGTTGTGAAACATGTAGTACTTTGATGCGGTTTTTTGGAGGATTCTCAGAGAAAAATATGAAATGAGATGATGATTCAGGGTTCTGAAGTCTGTCGAGGTGATCAATCAGTCAGTCAGTGAATCAACACAAGCAGCTATATATATATTGACTAGTAGGGCGCGTGGTGGCGCGGGCCACATGTGGCCCGCGTGTTGTCTTCCCCCCTATTTGCCTTAAAACTTAAGTCTCAACATTCCCCATACATTTTTTATGAAAAAAATAAATACCGCCATTTTGAATTTTTTTTCTGTCCTTTGAATAGACCTTTGGGTCCTGATTACTTCTTGTCAAGAAACCGTTCTTCCGTCTTTTATACTCTTCGAGATATTGGCGAGATTCGTTGAGTTCGTCGAGATTGGCCATTTCGAATCCGCAATTTTGAACATTTTTCAGCTCACTGCCAATTGGATGACGTTTCAAATGACATTTGGCTTGTATATGACAGTAGGTATACGTCAAAAAATTTCGTTTCATACAAAATTGTTCAGGAGAGGTGATCAATGAGTCAGTGAATCAGCACGACCAGCTATATATTAATGTACTAGTAGGTCGCGTGGATGCGCGGGCCACATGTGGCCAAACAAATTCCGCCATTTTTAATTTTTTTCTATCCATCGAATAGACTTTCGGGTCTTGATCACCTCTTGTCAAGAAACCGTTCTTCCATCTTTTATACTTTCTGAGATACCGACGAAATTCGTTTGGCGGCCATTTTGAATCCCCCATTTTGAAATTTTTTTCAGCTGACTGCCAATTGGATGACGTTTCGAATGATATTTGGTCGAGCATCCTCAATCATCAGCTCTCTCCGTATTTTTCCTCCGAATGAATTTTTTCTTATATACGACCTCATCCGTTAAAAGTTTTTTTTCATTCAAAATTGTTCAGGAGAGGTGATCAATGAGTCAGTCAGTCAGTGAATCAGCACAAGCAGCTATCAGGGGGCACGGCAGTGCCCCCGCCAAGTCGAGCGCGAAGCAAACACTGCCGTACCATCCTTTACTGGAACCATTTCGCCGCATTTTCAGGCCCCTATTTGAAAACCTCTGGATAAGACCAGAACGCTGAAATTTTCGTCATCCAGTAAGCTGCAATCACATACTTAAATCCCAAAATTTCAAGACTGTAGGTCATTTAGTTCCGAAGTTAAGCGAAAGCAAAGTTTCGCATTTATGTAACTCACTCACTCATGATCATCCAACGCCCAACCAAATCTAAGGACGTACAGGTGTATGGTGGAATCAAACAAATTGCACATCAAATGAAAGAGCGTAAAAAATTACGCGATCCGAGTCGACAACTTAAATGCGGAGAATTAGGATCATCGAGTATTTTCAAAATAAAAATAAAATTAATAAATTTATTTAATGGCGTTGCTAAGTAAACATTTAATTGATGTCACTTGGGTGTCACGTCAGCACCTATGACAAGTTTGTTTTGAAATTTGCTATTTGTAGCTGGAGTATGAGGTCAAAAGAAAAAAACTATGTCAAATAAGAAAATCTAATAAAATAAATCAATATGCACACGTTTCTACA
Organism: Coenonympha arcania; assembly: GCA_036785405.1. Classification (NCBI taxonomy): domain Eukaryota; kingdom Metazoa; phylum Arthropoda; class Insecta; order Lepidoptera; family Nymphalidae; genus Coenonympha; species Coenonympha arcania. The sequence continues at coordinate 17,424,838 of CM072062.1, forward strand.
AAAAGAAGTGAAATCCCACCAAAAACATTCTGTAAAAACTAGCCAAGTCTCGGTGAAGCTGCTTGTTTATTTCTAAAAAGTAATGAAATCTAGACAAAGTCGTGCCAAGTCTAAGGTTCCTTACCGCGATTTCTTTATTATTATAGTTAATGTTGTGTAACTTGGCCGTTGAAGGGTACACAAGGGTACAAAACCAGGTGCTCCATGACACCATTGCACCAATCTGTCGCCAGAACCTCTACCCATTGATGATGGAAAATTGCCACTGCCACAGTTTGAATCAGCACAAGCAGCTATTATATATTAACTAGTAGGGCGCGTGGAGGCGCAGGCCACATGTGGCTCGCGTGCAGTCTTCCCCCCTATTTGCCTTCCAACTTTTAGTCTCTTCAATATTCGCCACACATTTTCTATGGAAAAAATATATTACAAAAACAATCAAAATTCATCGTAAAAAAAGACGCTTGAGCTTGGACCTGGTTGCTGCAAATCTGGTTGCAAATCAGAGGGTGTACTAGATGAACGTTTTTAAATTTTTTTTTATTATTACTTACGTTTTTAATTATTATTTTGATAGTACAAAATCGGTTACAGAGTCTCGTTGGTTTTATGGTAACTACTATCTTCGACTGCAGGTCTCGGCCGGGTTCCCCGGGTTTGTGCTCCGTAATATTATTATATTTGTATTTTTCTAAAAAGTAATTAGTAGGTAGGTGAGGTATTTCTATTTAGTAGGAACCAATATAGGGGTTGGAAGTTCAGAAATATCTCCCGCGCAGTTGGTAAATTTCTATTGACCGCCATGGCCAAAATAAAGTCGAGAGGATATTATTATATTATGTATTCATGAGAAACTCAGTATAGCCAAACAAAAAAAATCTCGTCTCCCTTACTGACTGTATATAGGTCTAAACTGTGGTTACGCGTGATGGTATTTGCACGTGGTGGAATTTACTCTACCTACCTAATTTTCTTAGTTCGTATCAGATTTTCTTTGGAGCTTTTGAGGACTAGGTATTTTGAAAAACTCAAGAAACACTTACCATATTTAAATTTTATTACTAAATGTAGCAAGAGAATTTATTTACAAATAATTAAAAAATTAAATAATTTTAGCGCGAAAGGAGCGTGAGTCGTGAAAACTTGCGCAGGTCCTTCTCGTATAGAGGCTCGTGAGCCACTGAAGTACATCGCTTATTCGATGCGTTAGATCATTTTATGACTTCTGTTAGGCGAAATTTTGCAGCAATTTTTTTATTTAAAATCTGTCTTTCCAATAAATAGGTAATACAATGAGCTTACTTTACGTATAATTTTTATGAAATTTATTCTAAAGCTTTGGAAATGCCATTAGAAAAATGAACAAAAACGACCTGTTTTCAAAAATTTTTATGATCGAGGCAAGTTTAACTTATCGTGTTTTCATGAGTACATTAAAGAGATAAGGCATGTATCTTTAATATTTATTTTTAACAGTGAAAAAAAACTATTTTTTCATGACTTTGAATTGGTTTGAAAAGTGGCGTAGTCGCTAAAAACCGGGATAATGGGCCGTTAACTTGTTACTCGAATATTATAAAACAGGCCAAACAAATGAAGGGCAATCTTCGTCGAGAATTTATTAGTTTTATTATGTTTGAGGCTGATAATAATAATTAGTTTAAATTTAAAACAAAAAAAAATGCAGTTTCAATTAGGTAGTTTGGTGCAAGTCGAATTTTCACTCGGAAGTAGCTTTTGCCTACGCTCCGTCCTCAGAATACAGAATAATATTCTGAGGCTCCGTCAATATGAAATTCAGTTTTTTCATCAATCGCGCGGAAACCATATTTACCGAGATAAAAAAGGCTGTGTTACTCCAGTATAGTGGCGGGTACCTAATTATGTTTTACTAAGAACAATATTAATATAAACTCATAATTTTTGATGCTCTCAGATATAATTGCATTTATTTAATTAATAAGTTAATATAAATAATTGTGCTATTGTATTTTTATCCTGTATTTTTAATAAAACTTTTATTTGAATGACGTGAATTGTTTCACTTCACGTTTTCAATTTATTCCTATTCCCCTAGTTCATAATAGAATACTTATCTGCATTTCCCTTTACATACAAAATCTTTGTACAAGTGTATTTACTGTTCTATTACACCCTAAAAATAGAGCACACAATCAGCTTTCTGCTAGCATTACTAGCAATTTTATGGCAACATTTTTAGGTAATCCGGAACGCCAATAAATCGTTGGTTCGTAATTTTTTTCTAAAGATCTTTTTTCTCAGTCTATGTGAATTGGAAAGAGAAAAGAAATCAACAAAATTTTCTCGTGGCATCTTAGGCCTACAGGACAGGTCTAAGCTAATTTAAAAATTATAAAACCCAAAGATGCTTGAAGCCAACAGGAGTGCAAACTGGGACCCTTCACTTAAATACTAGTTGGGTCTTTAGATACTAATAAATAAAATCCTTTGTAATAAACTTAGAATTTTATTATTATGATGAAATCAAATTTCACATGTTCATAACAAGCCAATTATACACTTTACTTAAACTTACTATGTCCAGACGACTATCATTTTCGAAGAGCTTAATATAATTAGTAGCCGGTGATGATCATCCCCTTCTCGACTTGGTCAGCCTTTTCCTTGCCGGTCAGCATCTCGATTAGTTTTAAACCAAACCAGTAAGCTGTTCCGGGCCCCTAAGAATAATTTTATAACGGTTAGGCTGGTTTTCCACCAGTGATGTGCTATGCTATGTTGCTATGGATGCGTTTGATATCCACCGATCATATTCATTGGTGCACATAGCTTAGCAATGGTGGAAATGGATTCAACTAAGATATGTTTTTTATATGGAAGGATGCGTGCTATGGATGCCTACTATGGGCCGTCACGAATGGTGTAGCTAATAGCTATGTGCAGAGCAGAGTACCTACAGTATCCTCCCACAGCTACATAGCATAGTATTAGTGGAAACCGTGATTTGTGATTCATTTTTTACATCTTCGCAGCATAGCATATCTATGGTAGGAAGGTACCCTTAAACGGTAATTAATTTATTGTGGCATCTTTCTGCCTGCCACAGTTGCAGGAAATCCAAGAAAAGTAAGTTATTCAAAGGTTCAAAACCAGCACAGCTACCAGTCATGATAACACTTGACAATATTGCAACCCACCAATTTTCCCTATTGAGGCTATGTTCTCCTTAGTGGAGGAGTAGGATGTCACAGAAGCAAGTTCAATAAATCTGTAATACTAACATCTACCCTGGACAGGGCGGACGGCGTGAAAAAATGTCGCTAGTTTATCGGTGCCAATAAAACGCACAGTTAGGTTAGGTTAGCATGCTGTAGTTCGCTCAGCAGCTACCTATAGAATTTTGACAGATGGTGTTACTGTTTGCTGGTATGAAAAAGGTTTACGTAAATTGTTCGGATGCCCATAGGCCATATCCTGGGTTTTTTTTTGTTATGAGGTAATACCTAAGGGGATTTATTGAATTTATTTTTGTCTTTCTCACTCTCACGGAGATTTGGTAGGTGCGACATGCAGCGTCGCGGAAGAATATAGCAGAAAAACGAGGTTTTACCTAATTACTCAAAAACTAAGCCAGTTATCAAAAATCTGTTCTAAGCGTTTTAGGATATTATTATTACCGATACATTAAAACAAAAATTACAATTACATCCATTGTAGTTTCCGATAAAATATAGAAAAACTGAGACTTTGGAGCAACTTTTGGGAGAACTTTCTATCGAGAAAATTTTATCCAATCGTGTTTCTGCCGATTTTAGATTAAAGACCCAAAATACATGACGTGCAAATTTGAAAGTAATTGTCTTCATAGTTTTTGCATAAAACTTCATTCAAAATCACCTAAATACGGCTTGTAGGCCGTTAACAACACTCACCCTGCTAGTGACAATGTTGCCATCCACAACGACTCTCTCCCCTTCCACGTAGGCGTAGTCTGAGGTAATCTTCTCTTTGGTGGAGGGGTACGACGTCACACGTTTGCCCTTTGCCACGCCGTGGGCCACGAATGCTGTTGGCGCTGGAAAAAAGAAAAATAATTGTAATGAGAAGAACTAGCAAGAAACTCCACACGAGGGCTCCTGCAGCATTGCCTGTGTAGCCTTTATTCAGAATGGATTTTATGAATTTTTATAAATCTTTTCTTGTCATAACATGTTGATATGCCAAATCTCTGTCCACATGCGCCACTCTACACACACCACTCACCACACCATCACACACAAATACACACCCACAAGAAGGCGGAGTATACCGTTAGCACCGCCTTCTTGTGTACATATGACACGCCCCTGGGGTTTAGTGGGTATTCAGGACGCTTCACGTCCTGCGAGTCCCACATACCCACCCCGCAGCGTCTCGGGTTCCCTGGAGGGGAAGTCACTCATCCTGACTTCGCCTCGGGAGGCCTGGGGGCGTTGCGGGTTGGGATGCGTAAATGCATTCCCCAGTGGCAAAAAAAAAAAATACTTATCTGTCCAGTAATTTGAGCTGTGTTGCTTGAAAAGTCAGTCTGTCAATTTTCCCTTTTATATACTAAATACAGTTGTGGTTCATTCAGCAAAAATAACAGCTCACCAGCACAAATAGCAGCAACAATCTTGCCAGTTTTCTCGTGGTCTTTCAACAGAGTGCCCACCACACCCGACTTGGACAGACGGTCTGACCCTTCCAGCCCTCCAGGCAGAATCACCTGGAATTTTTTCACAATAACTGCATACTTAAGTGACTGTTGATTTTCAAATAGTAAACAACAGATGTTGAGGAGAATTCAACAGGTCTGCCCGCAAAGTTTAATTTTATTTGACTTTTCACAAATGCCCTTCCATGCGTTTAGGCTTTGATATTGAAAGCATCATGTAGTGGAGGGGCGTTCATTTTTAAATTAGAAGATCTCTTGGCCTCAAACTCAATCTGTGACTGAACTCAGCTCAGTCATGCCATATGCTTAATATGAAAAAAAAAATAATAATATAACAACATCATTCACTCACAGCATCATAGTTTGGCTTTTCAGCAAGGGCATCAGACAGTGACTTGTCAGGCACCAGTGTCACCTGCCTGGAGCACAGCACAGGTTCAGCTCCGTCGAGACCAGCCAGAGTTACAGACACCTGTAACAATCAGAGTATAGTAGATTTGTTTATAGCTGCTGAAGTAGAAGCCTACTGATAAAATAGCAGTGAGGCTTTTAAATTCATAGCAATTTGGTTCAGATCAAGTGCTTGGGTTTGGCTACAGAAGGTTATCAATCTACCAGCAAACATGCTTTAAGCACTTCAGTGTTCCAGTTCAATGCTTGGCACTAACAAGCATAGGGAATATTACGCCTTCCATTCCAATTCTAGAGGTCAGTGCCTCAGAGTCTCAGTGCCAGAAAAGTAAGGTCTTGAAACAGCATGTTGCCGGCAATGACATAAGAATCCGAGACATTATAATGGAATATGTCTATATGCTCATAAGAAGGCTCGGCTTCCGGGAGCATACACATCTATAGTTACCGTAAGGTGAGATTGCAGTCTAACTTGTAAAAAACAAAATAAAATCAGTTTGTCTTACTCCACCCCTCCTCAGCATGTCCACTGTGATGACAGTCTCCATCTCCTCAGCACCCTGTGCCAGGATCACCAACGCAGACTTAGACATGGCTGCCGAAGTGGACAAGCCTACAATTATGCATAAACAATGAGATTTTTCCCAATAAAAACGTAGAAGTAACCACCACTTAAGATAAGCCTACTTAAATGCATAGGTAAACTCAAAACTGCAAAGCATCGAAGCCGGTTACCTCAGTTATATTATTATTATTGTTGCCGGCAAGTGAGGCAACTGAGTGTTATCTTATTACCTACCTAACACACTAAATAACTAGTCCTAGATAAATACAGTTATGAAGTGTCAGCGTCCTGTAATTAAAGCCTGTAAATCATTATACGCGCTGCCCGGTTCGTGACTATAGCTCGCCAGTCTTCGATACTACAATGTCGATTTAAGGTTACCGAAGATAAACTTTTGTTTTTTTAGCTTGAAGCTTCGTCTGTAAATACTTACAACGTACTTTGTTTGTAAATTGGACTAGTACGCGTGATTTGTGGAGGGAAATGGCAATTCAAGGTTTTTGTAATGACTTTATTGACACTTAAAAAAGTAAACATGGAAATTATTGGAATTTTGAACAATGATGTGAATTGATGTGAACAAGGAATATACTACTCTCTCTGCTGTGGTTGTCTATGCTACTCATAGAGTAGGTTGGTAAATGCTACTCTCTAACGAGAGGATGTGAATTTCGAATGCGGAATGAGTCAAAAAATTGTCAGAAAAACTGTCATTCTAACAGCCATTAACCATAGACAACCCACAGCAGCCATTAAAGTAGGGTGTAAACGCTCAAACATATTTGTCAAACTTTACGTTTTGTTTGTACGTTTTCATCAAACATCAGCGCACACGTACCATCAAGTTTGTCAAACAAGATTTCATTTTCAAACATTTTTCAAAGCACTTTTCGTCGTGAACGAGTCGAGTCGTGAACAGTGAACAGATGAGTAACGTTGACAAAGCTTATTTACAAACATTCAGAACCTGTCTCAGCGGCGGTCGCGCGTGTAATGGCGAGTTTGTTTGACAAACATGGTCGTACACCTTCAAACTCCTTTCAAACATATTTGAATTATTTGACAAGCACGTCGACAATCAAATCTTTCGAATAAACAGCCAAACACGTAGTTTGCTTGACAAACACGTCAAACATGACTGCAGACTGTCAAATAATTTGCCAAACACGTAAAATTTGACAAATTATTTGAGCGTTTACACCCTACTTAACGTACCGCTGCAGGTACTTTAGGATCATAGATTATTATTACCAACCTACTCTATGATAGATAATACTATACCATATTACTAAAACAAAAATATTATCTGTGATATAGTACTATTATAATATACAGCTCCTGTGGTTTATCCTGTGCACAGAACACATATACTCTCTATGATCCTGTGTATATAAACTGTTTTCTTCATTCATTCTATTAAATGATATTAAGTTGTAAATATGTAGTATAAGTCTTAAATAAGTATTCCATTATATTTTTATCTATCCTTTTCTGATCCTTTTCAAAATTCCGTTGTATATTTCAAAATTTTGGTTTAAATTTATAAATAAGTTTCTTCGTTTTATTAATAAAAAAAAAAGAAAGAAAGAAAATAACAAAGACAATGGCTCAAAGCTCAACGCGCGGAGCCAATACCTCAAAAAGAAGAAGAAGCTCCTATTTTACTATCTAGATTCTAGCCGTTGCCTCTCTGCTGTGGTTGTCTATGGCCGTTGCATGGAATTAGTTGTACGAAGTACTTAATTCCATGAGCCGTTGTTACTTGTTGCTACTTGCAAAATTACCACTGGAGGTAACCTAGTAAGAATATACGGCAGTCGTCAATAGTAGGTACCTTTTTTTGTTATGGGAGGAGGAAAAATCCTCATAGGATAGAAAATTGGGAATGGTGCCCAATGACCCACGGACTTAAAAACCTCCTCCCTGCCGCCGAACGATCTACCGGGAACCGCTGTCGCATTACTTCCGGAATCCGCTAGAAAGCTGTCTTCAGACCTTGGCTATATTTTGCCTCTCCCAGTTGTCCTGAATCCGTCGCCTAATAATGGCTCGCAACTTCTCTGCATACTTAGGTATCCCGTCTCGATGCATTCGCGAGCATTCACGGGATGAGATTCGTCGCCGTTACGCAGCTTTCGTCACCGAGCCGTTTATCGAGTGTTTTCGAAGATGGGGCATTCGAAGATAGCATGTTCAGGAATATCTCTTTCCCCGCAGTATGGGCATTCCGCCTCATCTTATCTATCTTGCCTATGGTGTGCAGGTAGGTGTTAAACACACCATGTCCTCTTAGAGCATAAGTAATATCGATCTCCCCATGTTTCCTTTCTATCCAAGGCCTAACGTCGGGGATCAGTTTTCTGGTCCAGTTCCCCTTTCTGGCTTTTTCCCACTGTGCTTGCCACTCTAGCGTCAGTTTTCGTTCCTCTCCTGGTGTTTTGGAGGTATTTCTGTTGTACATTCTCGGACGTTCCTTTGCTAGTTTCTCAATAGGCACTAAGCCTGATATAACCAACACTGCGTCCAGTGATATCGTTTTGTAGGCCCCGCTGATGCGGATAGCCATCTGCCTTTGTATCTTGCTCAGTATATTTTTATACTTAGCCCAATCCAGCGCCTTCCCCCAAACTGGCACTGCATAAAGCATTACTTAGTGAGACACTGAAGCAAGTAGTCTTCTTTTACTCGATCGTGGGCCTTCACGTTTAGGCATTAAGCGGCTTAATGCAGTAGTGAGGCGGTTGGCTTTTTCGGATACCTATTCGACGTGTTTGTGGAATGTTAGACTTTTGTTTTTTTTTTGGTTATCAGGTTAGGTTCTGATCATGGAATCTTGGTGAAATCGAGGGAACTCTTCAAATTTTGCTTGTATGCTTGCAGATGCTGACTGACTATACATATAGTCATCAAGTCAGGATTTGATGATGGGATCTCGAAAAAATTGAGTGAACTCTTCCGAGTTTATCAGCACACTTCAAGCGATTGGGGCATTTTTTTTACAATGCCTTGTGCATTTAACGTTTTCCTTTTTACTCTATTTGGAGGGGAAGAGGGTGACAGCTAAGGAGTTTTCCTAGGTCCCATGTGCACCTATATGTAAATAGGTTAAGGTTATTTTCCTTTTTTGACCACCCAGAAATAGGTTCGCGGGGCTCCGTCGACATGCTCTTGGAGGGGAAGAGGGTGACGGCTAAGGAGTTTTCCTAGATCCCCCACTTTTTCTTAGGCTATAGTCGTAAATTCTTATATAAAGTTAACACATAACATCAAAAAATAAAAAAAATAATAAACAATATGATTTATTGGTGATCTCTTTAAATTAGTTTGCTTAAATACTTATTAGGACACACCTATTATAATACATACAAAAACATTTATTTGGTACTAGACCTTATATCTCAGGATTTTAGGTGATTTATTGTGGAACTGATTTTGCATTGTTTGGTGACTACATTTTGGTGACAGATCTACTATTTTGAGGACCTCATTGAGGACAAACCCTATTATTGAAACACAAAACTAATTAAATTGGTGATAGCTTAAATGATACCCTATTTTATTTGATTCTAATGACGACTGACGACAGCTGTTGTTCGTTGACGGAGGAGCGCCTACTTCTCGGTCTCTGTCTACGGTCTACATTGTCAATCATTGTCTATGACCAGCTTCCTTTCTTTCTTGAGTAACGTCAAGTGAGTAAAAAATTATTCTTTTTGTTTTATTTTAGAGAATATGCTGACCTTTATCCGAGAATCATGTAATTTCGTAACCCCGCTAACATTTGGTTTTTTCCTACAACTTTATGTGAACGTTTTTAGTTATAGTTGCAAAGTGTAAATAGTGTTAGGTTATGAACTGTACGTTACAAAAAGGATACAATTCAGTTTTTAATTATTTAATTACGCAATAAGTATGGATTTTGTGAAGCGCGAGGAGAGTAATATAATGGACGAAGAGAACTACAAAATTTATATGGAAAATGTAAGTACAAAAAAAATATTTTTTGTTTTCGCTGATATCATGAATGTAAAGTTCAATCGGCTTCTATCATATTTTATTTTAAGTTTTTTAATTAATTATGAAATAATGTAAAACTCACAGTAACACGTTATCTCATCTGATCAGTATGACCCTTATTAGCCCATGATGTAATCTTTGTTATTAGAAGATTAGTTCACAAAAGTATTTGAGAATTTCTTGGGGTGTGGAGGTCAGGAGGCTATCAATCACTGTGAAACCCAGCAGCCTGTATAACCTGTAATAGTAGAAGGTATTTGAAGGATACACTAAGTATTTATATTTTGTTTTTTGTTATAATATAACATAAAATAATCAGCTTAGCTCTTTTTTTTTAATTTTGGCTGCTTGTGACTTCAGCAGATTTTTAGCACTACAAAAGATTTTTCAAAAATCATAAATGTTTATTCTTTCACATAGGCCTAACTTAGAGGCACTTATGACATGTCAGACTACCATCAAGTGTGGAAAGCAGTTTCACAGAAGAAATGGCAAAAACTCAGCCCAAAGCTCATGTATTTCAGTCCATATGCTAAGATTCACATGATTTTAGAGGAAAATAAAGTCCTGCAGCTGTATCATCCATTACCACATTCACCCAATTAGTAGAGAGGTGTACATATCAACATTCAATCACTAGAGAGTAGAAGCTGTACTATGCAAACGGCAACTGCCAAAAGAAACATGGTGAACATGGTGTAGTTCTCTCCCTTGAAACTCTCCTAATCTATAACCATTCAAAAATGCATTCAGAACATGTTAATGTGTGATTGAACTTTGAAGGACAAATGAGCAAACACATTTGCATTTATAATATTCTTCTGCATCACAGCTTCAGATTGCTGTATATATTATAGCCTTAGGCTGATTTATTTTAACATAAAGTTACTCTTTGCAGCTACAAAAGTCACACCAAATCGACGCATCGGACTACCAACACGCAATATCTATGGAACAGCTTCATCAAGCTGTCGTCCAGTCTTCCCTCAACACCAGCGGCATTGTCCACAACTTCCAACTGCCGATATCACCACGACAGATGTCTACACTCATGCTGAAGACCAACCATCTTACCCGCTCGTTAAACTTCAACGAACTGCCAGCGCATTTACCAAAAAACTTGGCAATGGACATGGAAATTCTCCTACCTAACGACCTCACCCAGAATTTAAGGCACGAAGACATACTAACCCAAAACTTATCTAGAAACGTAGACAACATTATGCTTGCCCGATCGCTGAACAATGATTTGGATTTACAAAACAGTTTGGCACACATACAGAGTTTGCAAGAACAGGAACTAGGTCGGAGCTTAAGCTCTGAGATGTCCCATACATTGAATAGGATAAGCAATTTGTCAACTAATATAAATCGTGATGTGCCTCATGATTTAGGTAACGAAATAGATTTGTCGCATTTAAATAGACATACTATTGAGCAGGATGTAATTATGAGTCAAGAAGAGCCAAGAAGAAGTCCAATACATAATGTTGATAATAATCATTTGTTAGAGCAACAATTGGCTCAGAGATTGGAGCAGCATATGGCTCAAAAATTAGACCAGTCAGTGGATAGACTAGACTCATCATTAGCTCAGAGATTTGACCAATCCTTGGTGCAAAGGTTGGACCTAAGGTTGATGAATGGAAATGTACTGCACGACCAACGGGTGTTGGAACAAAATGAACATTTGTTCCCAATGCCAATGCATATAAAGTCGGAGCAAGATGAAGATGGGTATTTCTATGATAATATCAATCAGGGGATGAGCAGTACCAGTACCGGAGTTAATGGTAAGAAAATATTTCCATATTTAAGTATTTCAGATGTGAATATTTATTTACCTTTTTCACTTATTACAAGCTCGTACTTGACTTAACATTAAATTTTAAAGAGGAAATAACCTCCTTTAGTTGCTACACAGAACTGTACAGGAATGCTAAATTTTTGGGTGGTACATCCTTGCAAACAAGGTGGTTACCAGCTGTGGTTGAAGTAAACAAGCCAATTTTTAAATGGAACTTGCGACCTTCTGTTACATGGAGGTTGTCAAAAACCTCTTAAAATCTACTTTCTAAAATCATCAGTTGTTTTGTTCATCTTACAAGCTTCAAATTTTCTGGTGACCTTCATATTGTTTTCAATTGCCATGGGCCAAGAGAAAATATGACCATTAACTAATGACACAGGATAAATTAAACCAGTGGTATTAGAAACTTGTTCGAACTTGACCTTTATGACTCGGCGCTAAATAGTTGATATTCATGATAATACTAGGGTTGGCACTTGTCATTCAAGTCTAATTACTAAGTCCAAATAATATTAATTATTTTCAACATGAACAAACTACAAATTAACTATAATGGTGATCAAGCATCAGATTATAATATAATATTTTCATCACTTTCAAAATTCTAAAACATGTACATTAAATATGCACAGTCAAAAACTATTTATCACCAGAATTTACATTTATTTTCACAGTATATTTACATAAAAATATGTATTATGATGAACATAGTTTCCTGGATTATTAGAGCAAACTTGTGGCGTTTGTCATTCAACATTGGCTACGATATGGCGTAATACTCTGGGGAAACAGCACAGATGTACAAGACATATTTAAAAAGCAATAAAAGTGCATACGTATTATTGCTAACATAAAAAACACTGAATCTTGCGAGCCGCATTTTAAAAAATTGCAAATTTTAACCTTGGCATCCATCTACATCCTAGAAATATGCAAATTCGTTCGGAAAAATATTCATTTATACATTAAATATCCTGATAAACCGCGTCGCCATCCTGAAAATACATACAATAAATTGCAGTTACCGCAATCAAGATTATTATTACACAGGGCTAGTCCTTACGCGGCTTCCATAAAGGTATACAACCACCTTCCCAATTACATAAGAAACGAAGAAAAAGAAATAAAATTAAAATAAATTATTAAAAGATTTCCTCATCTCAAAGGCTTATTATACGGTTGACGATTATTTTAAAGACGTAAATAATAAAATCGGCCCCCCTATCCCATAAACAATTTGCTACGCCCATCCTGGGTATTCACATATAATCTGATTGTACATTATTATCATTGTATGTTGTGTTATGTGAAATGGCAAATAAAAAAACTGAAACTGAAACTGAAACATTAAGGGTGGATTGCACCAAAATTCTAGTTAAAGTTACTGTTATGGTCAACTATAACGAGAATCTTAACGAGCGTTAGTTCACATCGTCGAATTGCGTTGCACCATCATAAAATTCGCTAACGTTAAAGTTATTCGGGTTACTAGTGAAATGAGGCATTTAGGTCCCTAAAGATGCGTGGGCAGTATTTTTTCATATGACAATACTTTGTGAAAATGACAAGTTGACAATTGACAACTGCGATTGACATTGACGACATGACAGTTGACAGGCATTTACCGCGATTTAAATAATTGGTTACAATTTGTAAATTTTGTGACAAAGTTTCTTTTTTAATGAAAAAGTGCAGTTTTCAGTTCATTATGGAAGAACAAAAATCAGCACATAAAGAATTTCAACAATTCCTGGCCAAGTAAGTATTTATTCAGTTTCAGATGTATGTTTTTTCCGCTTATCTAAAGGTCCCCGGACCCCGACCGAAGCTGTGGACCGAAGTATTTATTCCGTGCGTGGTTTTGTGATTTATTCAAAATGTTTGTTTATTTTATTTGCAGAGAGAGAAGTTCTAATTTTACACAAAAGGAAGTAGACAGACTCTCAGATTTAGTTAATAAATACAAACAAATATTAATGTGCAAGAAAACGGACGGAGTCAGCTCCAGACAAAAAGAAAACGTATGGAAATCTATTGAAAAGGAGTTTAATGCTGTGGGAGAATTTCCCCGCACTTTAAAACAACTGAAATACAAATTCGATAACATGAAAAGGTCATTAAAAAAGGTACATGTACTATATCATGATGGTACATAGGTCCATGATATCATCATCATCATTGCTAACCTCTTTTTATGAAGCGTGGTGGGCTATGGCCAAACACCTCTCAGAATGAGAGGGTTTTGGCCACAGCCCACCACGCTGGCAAAGTGCAGGTTGGCAGGCTTCACACACCTTTGAGAACATTTCTGTGAACTCTCAGCATGCAGGTTTTCTCACGATGTTTTCCTTCACTGCTAAGCAAGTGATATTTAGTTTCAGGTGTAGTCAGAGGTGCGTGCCCAGGATTCGAACCGTGACCTCCTTATGAGAGGCAGAGGTCAGAACCACTGAGCTATCACTATGTACTATATACCTATTCTCAAAACAAAACCAATAACTATTCTATAAGGTTCGTTCAAATTTAATTGTAATTTGTGTTCCCTGTATAGGAAGCTAGCGACAAACGGCAAAAAATGTTAAAAACTGGAGGTGGACGATTGACACCTTCACCACCCCCATCTCCTGGCCATGACAGTGCCGCCGAATGGTTGAAGACTATGATGTCTACATCAGTGGATGGCAATGAAGCAATTTACGATGATGATGTCATAGTGACTAAGGTATATTTTTATAAATAAATTGCTATACAATATTTGGTTTATAACAAAAATATAAAAAAAAATTTGTTACAGCCTCATAAGGATCTAGTTAAGGTAATATGTCTATTTGTTAACTACATTTTTCATATTATAAAAAAATATAAAATGGTTCTCATTTCTTGTTCTATAAAGTGGGTTTCTCATTTATTTTTTTATTACAGCCTAGCAATGAGCAAGTCTATGTAGAAACACTAGAAAGTCCCATAATTATTGAGAAGGTAAATTTTTGGTATTAATTTGTTTTATCCTTTTGTTATTATTTGGCTGTTAAGCCGGGACCATCTGTATCGTTAGTTAGCAACTCGCACTGAGTTATTAACTAAAAAAACAGAGGCAAACATCCTATTTTTGTATTATTTTTGCACAAGTTAGCAACTAGCATGGTATGTTTCTCATTTAATTTTTTATTACAGCCTCCTAGCAATGACCAAGTCTATGTAGAAACACTAAAAAGTCCCTTAATTATTGAGAAGGTAATTTTTTTGTTTTAATTTGTTTAATCCTTAAGTACCAGCAACATATTGGCAGTTCCTCTAGTGCAGCAATTGTCTATGAGCGGCAGTGATCACTTAACATCTGCCTGCTTTTTTCTATCAAATTAGACTTATTTATTTAGATCAATTATTACTTAGGACTTTTTGCTAATCCACATAAAAAAATTTTAAAATTTATATGCATTTATTCAATATTCCAGATTGCAGCAAAGGAAGACTTTTTTGACAACAGCACGCCACATTCATCATTGAAAAGGCCAATTTCAACGCCACTCAAAAGTAATCTGTTATTATAATATGAATGAATAATAAAATAATTATTATGTGTTATGTTACTTTATAAATATTCTTACTTTTGTTTTAACAGAACTAGCTAAAAAACAAAAAATAATTGAACCGGACTTTAGAACGGAAATTTACAAAAAGAAACTCGCAGTCATTGATGAGCTCCATAACTTAGAAATTGAAAAACTTAAGAAGAGTATTGAAAGAGATGAAGCTCTTCATGAGCAAAAAATGCGCCACGATGAAGAAAAACACAAATTGGAATTAATCAAAATTCAGTTAGAAATTGAAAATTTAAAAAAATAGAATGTACCGACATTAATTTTTCAATTTGTAACTGAATTTTGATAAATTCCAATTGCCTATTTGGAGCTGATTCCATCTGTTTACTATATATTACTTTCATTCCATCTGTTTACTATATTTGTATTACAAAAGTATTGTTTGAAGGAAAAATAAAAATATGTATTAGAGTTCTATTTTCTTTTATTTTGTAATTAAACACATTTTATGTTTACAAGAAAATCAATCACAAAATCATCAAAGAAATCATGTTGTGGCCCAACATGATTTCTGTGATGAATGATGCCAGTAGTAGCAAAATTACCTAGTATTTCAATATATATCATTAAATAATTAGATTACATAGTACCAAAATAATTATTTATTAAATTTGTTCTACTACGGTCATCATTTCTGTCTAAACTACCTGTAAATTCAGTGTTGTCATGAGGTGAATCACTGTGATTATTGATGTTTATGATTGGTGGCTCTTCCTCTCTCAATTTTTTACACATGTTGTGTAAAACAGCTGTAGCCACTATGATGGGCTGAGCTCTCCTTATATCCGTACGAATTTTCATACTTAAGGCTGGAAATCTCCTCTTCCAACAGCCAAACATTCTTTCAACTGCATTTCGAGTACGAATATGGCTTTCATTGTATAGTTTTTCTGCCTGTGTTACTGGGTCACGTAAAGGTGTCATCATATATGGTTTTACTGCGTAACCCTTATCTCCCAGTAGCCAGTACTCTTCAAACTCCCCAGCAACAAACCGGCTCTTTATTACACTGCAGTTAAAAATGTGGCTGTCATGGCTGCTGCCAGGCCATCGTGCCACTATATTTGTAATGTATAGTTGTGCATCACAAATAGCTTGCACGTTTATAGAAAATATTAATTTTCTATTCCTGTAATATTCTGCATCAGGGCCACCTGAGTAAATAGAAGTACACACATTAGTTTAATAAACCAAAATTTGGTGATGAAAATAAATAACTACTTTTTAAAAAAATTCAAATTTTCTCCTACCAGCATAGCTAGCAGCTGATAAGTTGGGGAGAGGATAAAATGATTATTATTATCTACTCTCTGAAATGGGTGCACACACAATTTGGATAAAACAAACCAAACGATTTCACCTTTCCCTCTTTTCAATGCTTTAGACAATGAAGAAAATAATCCCCTTTAGATAATATAATGCTGATGCTAGGAGTTGCAGGGTTGCAACTTGCAAGCATAAAGGAAAGCAGTTGAACTTTAATAACAGAACAAACCAAACCTTACTTCTACATCATAAAAATACATAACAAATAACAAGCACCTGGTGATTTGATTGGTATATGAGTGCAATCAATAGCACCAATTACTTTTGGAAATGCACTTATTGCGTAGAATTGTGTGGCTGCCCTTTCCATCTGTTGGGAGTTCCGGGGCATCGACACCCATTCTGGTCGCATCCTTGCGATAGCTTTGCTCACTCGGTGTATAATTCGGGACACACTTGATTTGTTTACGCCAGCAGTATCTGCTATACACCGCTGAAATGAGCCGCATGCATAGTACTCCAAAGCTATCAGTACTTGCTGTATTGGAGTTATAGCCTTGTTCCTGAAATATAAATATGATATCAATACCGGTAGGCGCAGGCCTTCACTAGATCAATATATGTATATGGTAGATACACTATTTAATTAAAAATATTTACTTACTTCATTGTTCCCAACACTAACAAGTGCGCCAAATGGAGAGCCAACGCATGTGCTAGATTTTTGGAAACTCTAAATCTTTCCAAGAAAGTATTTTCATCCCATTTCCTTAGCCTATCAATTCTAGGTAGATACACTTTGTTTCGTCTCCGCAAATGCACATACTCTTCGTCTTCCGTATCGGAATCTGAAGAACTACTTTCCCACAAGACTTGTTGGAGCAATGACATTATAGATCTCTTAAATCCACACAAATTCGAAAATAACTTTATCAACCAAAAAATATGAAAAACTAAACCCAACAACAAAACTTAAGTGACAGTGAGATCTCTGAGGTGAGATCACAGACATAAAAATATGAAATATGTATAGTATTTGACATTAACATTAACGTTGACCACCCATTATGCGGTGGTTATTGTTAATGTAAAAAATGACGTCATTTTAACCATAGTTAGATGGTGCAACTCATTTTGTTAATTTGACGAACGATTTGACGTTAACGTTTCATAGTTAACGATAACGTGGGATGGTGCAATCCACCCTAATTTGAAAAGAATTCAAGACTTAAAATTAAAACGAGCCGACGCCGCCAAAGTAGATGTCATACATTTACTATGGCGCCTATCCACCGCGCGCTAGTCGCTTCATATCGATCTCGGCCAGAAATAATCTCGTACTCGGTGACGTCCTGCCGTGGATAATAAAAACTTGTAAACATGTAGATCACATCCCAATAACAACATAACCAGCACGGTCAAATGTTTGTAATTTAATGAAACGCGCGCGAGTGTAAGGCCCGGTTTCCACCAAAGCGGAGCAGAGCGGAGCTGTGTTTGAGTAACCAATCAGATTTCGTCACTTCGACATCTCGTCTCCCCTCAGTTTCAAAGATGTCAAAATGACGAAATCTGATTGGTTACTCAAACACAGCTCCGCTCCGCTCCGCTTTGGTGGAAACTGGGCCTAAACGCACTATCCAGCATAAGGTCAAACAAAATTTGTCAGACGGTGTCAACCCTACATCCTATTGACATATTTTTATGTAAAAAAGTGAAAAAAAAACATGTTTTGATGGCAATAAATTACGATTTGCTTCATTATAATTACTCTTACGACCATTTATAGCTCAGAGGTGCGGATGCTCGTCTATTACAAATGTTCCGGGTTCGACGCCCGATTACGACTTCTTTCAATGCCAAGGTCACTTGGCTGTTTATCATTCTAATAGCTCTTGTCCCCAGCTCAGTCTGCGAGATTTCAGTGTTTTTTTTTCGCTGACGCTTTCTGTTCCTTTTTAGGGGTTCCGTACCTCAAAAGGAAAAACGGAACCCTGATGAGCTCACATAGTTGTCCGCCTGTCTGTCTGTCTGTCTTCAATTCAGTAACTATTAAATCTGTGAAAATTAAATTGTGAAAATGAATTTTTGAATAGTTTTCATAGTGGCCCAACGTCATTGCAATCATAAAAAATTGAAAATTGTTTTTATTTTTATTTAAAAATAGGGGGCGTCGAAGTTTCAAAGAAACAAAATGATATTGAAAGTATGAATTATAAATATAATAGCAACTTGCTGACCTGGCAAACGTTGTTTTGCCGTTTAGGGGTATAAAAATAAAAAATAGCTATAACAACCTGTTCCCAGACCTAGAGAGTATACACTGAAAATTTCATAACAATCGGTCCAGCCGTTTCGGAGGAGTTTGGTAACAACGAAAAGCGAGAGAATTTTATATAAGTATTTGAAAATATTGAGAGTTATTATAATGATAAAATTATTCTTTGGTCTGTGTGGTATCATATGATAGTACGTTCCTTGTATATTCTAACAGATTTTTATTCATTTTTATGCCAAACTGATATGATATTGTTTGGACAAGCTGTCGAAAAAAATACCCCTCCGATCACCTCCGAAGATGGCCAAAACTTTATTTTGAGATGGGAGTTGAAGCGTACATAAAAATGCCTCCTTGCCCAGCAGCAGGATATCAAAAGGTCGTCGGTCTAGTTGAACAAAATTCGATGGGAATGACATATCCGATCGACAAAGTGACTTATCGATGAACTGTCATTCTCATACATTTTTCGAATTTCGTTCCATTAGCAATCGTAGAAAAAGAAATTCGGTATTATACTACTTTTGAATTCGATAAAAAATGTTACTTTATTATAAACTAGGATAAAAATAATAACGTACACTGAAGGAAATATTAAAATCCAACGAAGATTTATAAAGTTACAGGCATTTTAATTTTGGAGTGGGGGGATCTTCTATCCCTTTCTCGCAAAACGAAAATTTGTATGAAGCCCCAGGAAGCTACTATGGCATTAATTGTGAACGTCTTTAATGTCGCTATCTCTGTCTAATCAGAAATATTTAAATGCTTATAAATTTTTTGTTATTTGATCGATTTGATTAAGTAGTTTCTTGTACGTCAGTGTACGTCATTTTAAAAAAAGTTAAAAAGTTAAAAGCCTAGTTTTAAAAATTCATAAAAAAAAATTGGAGTCAAATACCCATTATAAGAATACATAAAATACCATGGCTGTGGCTGCTAATAAGTTCATATCAGAAACTTAGTTAGATACGCTGTGTCTAGCAATAGTTTCTATTGAATAACGAATTTCGTAATGAAACTTGGAATTGGACAGAAGGATTCTAGAAAAATGAGGCCACTAAAGAATCTCTTACCATTAAAATAATTACTTTAATCAACATAATATTGTGAACATTGCCATGTATTTATAGATATTCGCGAATGTTTGACATATAAATACAGGCCGAACGACTTTCATAACACGCCGAGCTCGTGTTATTTTTTTGCCTGAACTTTAAAGTTGATAGGACGGTGGGACCTGCCCAGTTCTTATTTACCTTAGCGGGAGGCCAGCGAAGGATGATTGGTTCATCACCATTTCAATCAGAGATGGGCGAAATTTCGGTAATGATGATGAAAGGGTTTTTTTGGTAATAATCATGGTCATTTTGTCCTTCAGACGGATCAGGCTACGGCGGTCAATCAGCCGCGACTTTTTACTCCACAGGCGCGGGACATTTTGTGAACAAGTGTGCGCAAACACAGATGCACTGTCTATTCCCTCTCTGTCTTAATCCAACGACACGACAGCTACGATATGACCGTAGAGATCAGGCGCAGGACCGACGGCTTAACGTGCTCTGAGGCATGGGATTGAAAATTGAAATACCACCAACTTCCAAACTCCTGGCTAGTATTAAGAATTTCTTGATAGAAAGACCCAATATAGGGACAAACCTCCACCACCCATGGCCCAATCAACCTCGCGGTTATGGGGGCCGAAACGCGGGAGGGCGCCCGTTCGGTACTTGCTCTTGGCGTGTTCCCGGGGCGCCTTCTTGGCTCCCTACAAGTTGTTTCCTCTCGCTCCTTGTCCCTTTGGGCACACTCTCCCCATTCTGGGGCCGGACGATACAAAAGACGGACTCGCCGCGCCGTCGCTGTCCGCAGCATAAATTCTCTGTGTCACCCCAAGCCGCTTCGCCTCTTATGCCACGCGTGCGCGAACTCCCGTACGTAGCTTTCCGAAGTTGGCCGCCGAACCCACGAGATCCTGATAATAAACTGGGCCAGAAACTTCGCGAACGATCCCGTCCCGTCAAGCACCGGAGGTCCTCGTATAAGGAGCACTCCCACAAGACATGGTGGAGGGAGAAAGATCCAATACTAAATTTGAGTGGTTCTACCCAGATTAATAAGCCCAACATAATCCCTTTTTTTATCTAGTTTACCACGGTTCGGGCGTCATACTCATGCCATGCACGCCATGCGTCCGAGTTATCCTGGTTTTCTACCGGTTTAGGGGGCGTGCGAGGGTTGTAAAAAATTGTGTGTCTGGTCAATTCCAATTGAAATATTAATTGGAGTAAATTTAAGTTAAAAATTAACACGTAATTGATAATTAACCGTGTACAAGCAAATTCCACAATTTTTTTCCGAGAAAAAAACTCGATTTCTCCCTAATAGCCGGGCTTTTTGAAGTTTTGTTTGGCGGCGGCAAAATTTAGGTGATGGCAACCCTAACCAAATTGATCCCTTGGGAGTTAATAATTGCCATTTACATAGTGCGATCGGGGTTATTATACTGTTTGATTAATAACCCACAATTGTTTCAGGTGAAATTCCTCCGCACACAGACCATCCAAGCACACAGGCCAATACAAACATGCATCAGGACCCCTACGCACATACAGTGTACAACAACCACAACATTTCCGTGCCGGCTCTGAACCCTATCGACCTCTACTCGCGCCCACAGACCTACGTGCAGAACTACGTCACAGAAAACCCACAAAACTTGGTAGTGCAGAGACAGTTCGACAACCCTAGTCCCTACACTGAGGACATGAAAAAACTACGCCAAGACCCCATCAAAAAGAACGACGTCAAACCCCAACCGAAGGAAAACTTAAAACCAACAGATCAAAACAAAATGTACTACAACTACGCCAACGATTATGTGATAGTCGAAAAGAACGAAAACGATTCGAGTTCACACAACAAGCTCACAGAGGAACTAGCTATGAGTATTAAGGGCGAGTACTTGTGCTACAAATGCAACGAAATATTTCCCTCGAAAAGGGTTCTGAAACAACACGCGAAGCTGTGCGATAATCCAGAGGGCGCTGATGTGGAGAAGCTCGGTAAATTCACCTGCAGCCAATGCGCTTACCGTTGCCAATCGGTCGCAATACTGAAAATACATGAGCGTACCCATACGGGGGAGAAACCCTACGCTTGCACCTTTTGCGAATACAAATCCGGTCAAAAGAACAATGTGGCCAAGCATATACTCGTGCATATGAAACAGAAGCCTTTCGCTTGTCAGTATTGTGAGTATCGTTGCGCTCAAAAGAATAACTTAGTTGTGCATGAACGGACCCACACAGGTGACAAGCCATTCGCATGCCCTTACTGCGACTACCGGACGGTGCAAAAACCTAACTTAGTTAAACACATGTATCTCCACACAGATCAGAAACCTTTCAGCTGCGATCTATGCAATTATAGGTGTGTACAAAAGGCGAATTTGACTAAACACAAGCAGCGGCATTTGAACGAAAAGGAAGGCGAGAAAATTGGGGATTTCAAAAATCAAATCAAACCCTACAAGCCGAGACAGAAATCTGTCAAATGTCAGTTGTGTCCATACAGATGTGTTCAAAAGGCTAGTCTAGAAAAACATATGCAGTACAAACATGTTGACGAGTGTCCAGATAACTTGGACTGTGGTCTTAATCTGATGAAAAGTGAACTAAATAAAACTGATTATCAGATTCAAGTGAATAACCACAGTGCAGTTAGAGACCACGGTCATGATCCCAGTGAAGTTAGCAATCGCAATCATAGCGAAGTTAGTAATCACAACCACAGTGAAATTGGTAATCACAATCATAGTATAATTGGAAATGGCAATCACAGTGAAACTGCCAGTCATGTTAATAGTGAAGTAAGGGTTCACAATCCTAGTGAAGTTATTCATCACAATTGTGGTGATGTTAATAATCACAATCACAGTGAAGTAATTAACCATGATCACAACAATGAACATGGTTTGAATCTGATGAAGAATGGTCACGATGAACATGCGTCTATTTTTCGAAAGGGCGAAAAAGGTTGTGTTTGAAAAATAAGTTATTGTGAAAAATTAACAAAGTGCTGGGACATTTTAGATCTTAAGGTTTTTTAAGTGTTTTTTTTTTGTACAAAATGTGAATGAACCTAGTGTTTTTATTACTTAAATAGGCTCTTTAAGATATTTATGTAGATAAAACTGAAATGAAATTAAATTAAATGTGATGCGTTTTTAAATGAATCAAATGAAAATCAAGTTATAATAGCATTTTTTGATGTCGGAAAAATACTCTACCTAAAGCGATTGTCCCGTGTTTCTAACTTTATCTGCTATTTCTTAAACATTATAATTTAAGAAAACACAGGTAAATATAATAACACAATACAAACAATAGAAATACCAGTAATACAGGATATTTATAGAGTTTACATATTTTCAGATTTTATACTTGGTGCACTAGGTACTGTTTCTACTTTCGTGGTAAAATGTTTATTTAGTTTTAAAGCTAGTCAATTAAAAAAAAAACTAATTTCTCGATTATTTTACTCACTTTTACATAAGTACACGTTAATGATTTGATGCAAGTTTTGTATAAATTTATTTGTTGATGAAAATTTGAATTTCTGAGTGCAAACACATTTTGTCTAATGACTTGCAAATATGTATATGAATTAAAAGATTGGCTTCTTTTATTATAATGATTCTTCATAAAGAAAAATAAATTAAAACTCAAATCAATGTAGAAATTCACTGAGCACATAATGTTGTATAATAAATTTTCGCCACAGTGCCATAAACCTTTAAACTCTTCACTCTTGTGTTCATTTAACTATAATTTTACAAAGTATGCCCCAGAATATGGTTCCTAACTTACGGAGTAGAACTTATATAAATCAGTATAAAGATCTTTGCACAAAACCAGTTTGTGTTGTTGATTTTTTTAAGTTATAAACTAAAAAGTTTTCGAAATGTACCTCGCAACGTTTAGGATATACATAATATACAATGTGTAACGGAAAGTTGAAATAATATTGTGGGGTACATATAGTGAATCACTAGGGCATGCAGAACCGGTTCCGGTTCTTAATTTTGAATTCCCGGTTCTGCACCGAGCTCAGAACCGGGTACCCGGGATTTCCCGGTTCTTGGTAAAAAAGTTTTAAAATTTTAATTAAAAGCATTATTTTTAATATTCCTACAAAAGGGGCTATTACGATTTGTAGTAAACATGAAATAGAAAATTATTTCGAAAAAATCGACTTCAAATTTTTCAAAAATTATTTCACTCTTTACAGTGGCATTCACTGTAAAGAGTGAAATAATTTTTAATGTATACCAATTTGGCGTCAGGCGATTTTTTATAATATTATCGTCTTTTCTTCGCACATGGATTAGGTATAGGAAGGACTATGACTGTACGTAACATTCAAGTGTTCTTATAAAATTTGAAGAGTTCCCTCGATTTCTCCAGGATCCCAACATCAGATCCTGACTTGATGACTATGAAACCATCTGGAAAGAATACTCTTTCAAATAAAAAAATAATTTTCGATAAAATACGTAATAATTAGATTTTTTTAAAGAACCGGGAGAACCGGGGAGTCATATTCAGAACCGGTTCTTTTAACACCTTAAAAATCCCGGGTGCATGCCCTATGAATCACCCTGTAAAAATATTGAATAGAAATAAACATATTTATTTTTCCATAATCCATAATGTATGGCAAAATGGATATGCTTAAGTATTTTATTTTTCCATACATTATGGAAAAACAAATATTCTTATTTCTATTTAGTATTTTTACAGGTGATTCGTTATCAAGTACACTTATATACCTTTCAATATTATTTTAACTTTTCTTTACACGTTGTAACTATTATTAACTACGCTTCGTAAAGAAGGTTAGTCAAGAAGAGAACTCTTGATTTGAACATTCCGTTTATTGATTTGTAATTCTTACAGCTACTGTTGGAAGAGGACAAAAAAATAGGCAATATTGTAGAACCACATACATAATTTTTATTATAAGTTTTAATAACCATCTGCGTTTTCAAGTCTCATTTGTACCTATTAGGAGCGAGCCTTTGCGTTAGTAAGGTTTAATAAAAACTGCCATACAAATAATAGATTTAATTTTAATGAAAATATTTTTTAAGTTTTTAGAAAGGTACTATTAGAGGAAAGATTGCAGTATAAGCGCGTAATTGTCTTACAGTAAACAGTTACAATAGGCAAGTAATAGTAATTTGTACCGTTTAATTTTTAGTAAGAATGCCTTTAGGCTGTGATGGACTTTCCATAATTATTAAAAAAAGTGTTACCAGAGATTTTAAAGTACCTAATGTAGGGTTAACATCACGTTTTATAATCTAGGA
This sequence comes from Coenonympha arcania, assembly GCA_036785405.1. Classification (NCBI taxonomy): domain Eukaryota; kingdom Metazoa; phylum Arthropoda; class Insecta; order Lepidoptera; family Nymphalidae; genus Coenonympha; species Coenonympha arcania. Next base: position 17,449,838 of record CM072062.1, read on the forward strand.
CTTAATTTTGTAAGATTTTTCTAGTGATATTTTAATGTTAATCATTTTTGTATGTTCTTTTTTTGTAATTAAATGCCGCTTACCAAAGTGATTGTAGTTGTTTTATTTTTACCAATGAAAGGAACAATTGATTGCGTTGAGAGTGAGAGCCAGTCTGTAAGGTTCGTAGTGAAGTACGTAAATAATAATTAACTAAAAGCAAACTTGCCGGATTATGCTATAAGTCCTATTTATTCAAAATTCAAATGTTACTGTGGATCGATTTTATCGATAAAATTATTTAGAGCCGCGGTTTCTAAAAATGTGGTTCCCGTTTTGCTTACAACATGTTAATCTACTCATCAAAAGATGTCGCTTGTGCATTAGTACACCTATCATTCAATAGATGGCAGTGCACTATTTTACAAGCTTTAAAAGTTTGAAAATTGTAAGCCAGCCATCCCTACCGTATGGTATTCTATGTCCTGACTCCAGAAATATGTATTGTCTTTTTTTTATTCTACACAACTAACCTCGCGGTACGCCCCACTTAGTACTGAGTAGAGTAGAGTAGTAGTATGGATAACGCTGTCTTCCTTTAATACTATAAATATCACAAAAAACTCGCTAATAATGTAACGATTATAGAATACCAATTAATTAAATTTTAGTAAAAGATCGTAGGAGAAAACTGTAAATAGCAGAGCTCTCTTCTATACAAGTCTTTAGGAGAAAGAGATCCTAACCGCTTGCAGGCTGCAAAGTGTTCGCACTTCCTGAATAAATGCATATCAGCATTATAATTATGATATACCTGCCTACTCACAACTAATTAGACGCAATTCACAAAAAGTATGATATGAGACATAGGTACCTATTATACGAAAAAACTTACGTCTACATAGCAGTACGTAAGTACTTTTTTGTTCCATATCTAAATGAACCTCTAGTCCCCACAAAGAGGTTTTGATTTCTGAAAATCTCCAGTCAAATGCGAGCGGGCGGTACAGTACGGCATCAGTTACCTACCCCGTACGGCGTACCTACTGGCTGGTCTCGCTAGTAAACAAATCAGCAATCAACCGTTGGAGTAAAATGTAGGAAGCGTGCTCCTGACCGCGCCTCGGGCGCCGTCAATCCGGCCTCCGCTCTACCTACTATCTATAAACAATGCTGTAAACTGTAATAGGTAATCACGCCTGTTATTGACAGACGTACCTACTTACGGGTTGTTTTTTTTTATTATTCTATACAAGTTAGTACTTGACTGCGATCTCACCTGATGGTAAGTGATGATACAGTTGAAGAGGTCCCTCTCCGATCATGTACCTAATTATCAGGAATAAGGCATAGCAGATAGCTAAAGGAATAGAGACACCATTGTGCACTATATAGGTATGGTATATCTACCTATGCCTCGGGCTCTCAGAACTCACAGATTGACTGACATGGCCGGATTTGTTTGTAAAACATTAGATATTATTTATTATAGTGCCGAAAAAAGGGGCGAGACAATTATTGTGCTGGTTCACATTAATTCGTTCACTGCATTTGATTAAATTAAATTATCGGGAACGTAAGACCAAAGAATTGAATACCATTACAAGGTTAGTACCTAACCCCGATTCAGAACACATATAACAGATAAACAGATGAAAGGCGCACAGATAAGATAATGTGCGGGTGCTTTTGACAGCCGGCGGGCGGCGGCGCGTCTTACCCCGTTCTTTATGTGCCCCTATTACCCCTACCCCTAGTTCTACCCCTGTGAGGCTCGAGATAACGGCATTTCCGTTTTTTATAAAAGAAACCTTTAGGCTAATTTTTATGAATTTTGCATACAAAGGGATTATGAGATTATTATGATTTCTGTACCTACCTATATTTACATATGTATGGTACGGATACTGTGCCTCAAAAAATCTGTCAACATATAACGTACTTAATTACGTCATTAATGACATAGGTACCTTTTCGCCATTAACAATATAGAAGCACCTCCAAGTGACTTAGCGATCTAGCACGATGCTGTGTAGAAGGCGATAGGGGGTGACTTACCTCTTCCAAGTTTGTACGATAACATCTTCGCCTGCATTATCACTTACCATCAGGTAGATTACAGTCAAGTATCTACTAAATTGTAGACTGTACAAAAAATCTAACACTCCTGTCTCCTACCAATCTCAGCTTACATATAGATGTTCGATTTTCAACCCTTGATAAATCATCGATATGTTATATGATACAAGGTACGTGTAGGTTAAAACTAACTGACCCCTGTATTTACGGAGCACTCAACCCAGTGTCCACTTACATAGATCGCGTTACGAATTACCGCAGACCATCATTTAGGTATCGTTTGTACAGCAAATTGAAATCTGTTCAGCCTAGGGGTTAAGTGAAAACTAAGAATCACTAAAGATTTCATCCCAAAATCGGGTTTGCTTGGCGTTGAAAGTTACCCTCAGACTGTAACTGAAAAATTACTAATTTAGTTTTCTGCATTCCGTCTTTCATATGAGTTGTATTACTTACTATAAATAGAGATAACATATAGTGTAATTAGATAGGTAGGTAGTAATTAAATTTTATATAGTAGGTACCTTAGGTTGCAAAATATATTTTGAAAGATTTGAATCAAGTGTGCAACAAGAACAGCTTCAGTTTTACGCATGTTTATTGATTTTGCATTGCAGTAAATAAAAGTCCATTTAATACGTTACTGTTACTGTAGTATACCCAGTATCGAATGTTAGCAAATTGCTGCGAAATATAATATCTTTGCAGTCAGAGAGCTGACAGGGACGGACTCGAAAGGTTTTTTTATACAATTGAATAATGACACGAGCAAGACGTTCACTTGCAGTTAAGTGTTGTCTACCCATGTGCAGTGCGTCCCTCGGCTTTGCATTGCGTATGCTAATCGACCATACGATGCGTTCCACTATGTAATCGACTTGAGAAATTAGTTATTAGGACTCATTTTGCCTAATAATCTTATCGGCTGCAGAAACCTTCAAACCGAAACATAGTAGCTAACCTACTGGTTCACGGTAGAATATTTGAGACTATGGAATATTAGCGAATTGGAGAGGGCTTTACTGTGTGATTTCCTGAGGGATAGAATCAGCAACGAGTACGTCCGTAGGAGAACCAAAATAACCGACATAGCCCAATGTATTAGCAAGCTGAAGTGGCAGTGGGTGGGCCATATCTGTCGAAGAATCAATGCGGCCTTTTTGGCAGGAGTGTTCTAGATTGGAGAACGCGTATCGGTAAGTGCAGTGTCAAGCCCACCTCCTGTACACTGGACCGATAACCCGAAAAAGGTTGTTGGTAGCGGATGAATGGGAATGGTGGAGGACCGTATGCAGTGGTGGCGCGCTCTCGGAAGGTCTATGTCCAACTTAACTTAACGTCTTTAGGCTGATTAAGAAAAGTGTCTACATATATTATTGGGGCATGGCGCATACGACGCATGATGACTCAGATGCGGCATCGACTCTCAGCAATTGAACTGTTGCACCCACCAGTCACCCACCCGGTCACGCTGCGGCCCTGCGCGAGTGAAGCGGCGTGTTTACAAGCACTACACTCCGCCTGTCTGCGTGTGTATTGATGGCGCGCGCGACGCACGACACTCAGATGCGGCATCGACTCTCAGCAATTGAACTGTTGCACCCAACAGTCACCCACCCGGTCACGCTGCGGCCCTGCGCGAGTGAAGCGGCGTGTTTACAAGCACTACACTCCGCCTGTCTGCGTGTGTATTGATGGCGCGCGCGACGCACGACACTCAGATGCGGCATCGACTCTCAGCAATTGAACTGTTGCACCCACCAGTCACCCACCCGGTCACGCTGCGGCCCTGCGCGAGTGAAGCGGCGTGTTTACAAGCACTACACTCCGCCTGTCTGCGTGTGTATTGATGGCGCGCGCGACGCACGACACTCAGATGCGGCATCGACTCTCAGCAATTGAACTGTTGCACCCACCAGTCACCCACCCGGTCACGCTGCGGCCCTGCGCGAGTGAAGCGGCGTGTTTACAAGCACTACACTCCGCCTGTCTGCTTGTGTATTGATGGTGCACGCGACGCACGACACTCAGATGCGGCATCGACTCCAGCAATTGAACTGTTGCACCCACCAGTCACCCACCTGGTCCAATTCGGCCAATCGACTCTAGAAGAATTGTCAAAAAATTGCTGTAAAATTTCAAAGCAACTCCGTATCGATCATAACAGCTGATGTCTATACCTCCAGGCTCCATTCGACCAAGTGATTAAGTTTAGATTTAAGACATAATGTAAAAACAACTTATGTAATTTGTAATTCATCTGTAACATCTATGTAACCTCATGTTGTGATGATTTGATTCGATGCGGTGGCCCATGTTACATGTGTCGCTTGGCAAAACGTCTTAAATCGGCACAAAAGTTTTGTTTTCTGAAACAAATTATATTATGAATAAATGTAATTGTTTTATATTTATTTCTAAGGTCATTATATATTTTGATATCATAATATTACTTGAATTTCCGTAAATATTTGCAAAGACACTAGCTCGTAATTTTTTTTTCTACTCTTACTATATTCAGTATCATGTTAACTGTCAAAAATTTAATTGCCGCATCTACGCAATCAGAGCTCGATGCAGCAGTAGTTATGTGATGTTATCGTGTAACGACGGTTTTCAGACATTCCATAATCCATTTAACATATTGTTAATCTATCTTTCCAATAGATATATTACAAAACCCCCCTTATACACAGGTACCTAGTTCTACCGTTGTGCAAGCAATAGTAGAGATCGTCTAATTTTAAAATGAACTTCCCTCCACTACGTTATTTTTTCAACATGCGAGTGTGAACACGTGGAGGGAAGTTCATTTTTATATTAGATGATCGATAGTCATGTAGATGCGCTAAATTCAGTGACTCTAAAATCCAGTCCCACTAATATTAAGATGTTACACTTACACCATCCGCCAAGAAAGGATTGATAAAGACACGTTTGTGACGAACGAAGATACCACCCAAGCAGATAAAAAGGGTATAAAGCCAGTTCTCACGCAGGCGAATAAAAATCACGTTAAAATGTTTCTTAAATACATTCTTTTTGAGATTAGGCAGGTAAGTTGAGCAAAAACTGCGCAATCCAAAAAACGCATTGCGTACATACTAGCTGGCCACACGCGCATTGCGCAAAAAACGATGGATAAAATGTTCACGGTTTACTTTATAATTTTAAAAACGTACCTTCTCAGCGAAGTCGAGTAATTTTGTATAGCTAATTTTTTATGTAGGTACTCAGTTTTACCTAATAACTAAAAAACTAAGCCATTTATAAAAAAATCTGAGCATTTTAAAGAACTTATTACTGCCGCAACAAAAAGATACAAATAAATCAAATCAAATTTTCTTTATTGCGAATTCGATAGTACATCGGATTCTACCTACCTTTCGGCATGCAATGTCATATCATTAACTACAACTAAAACAAACATGTTCAATGTTATCAGTTACATATTTCATGAAACATACATGAAATCCTGATAGTAAATTATGAACAGCCCTACGATATACAAACAAATCCTTTGAAGTTTCCGAGTAAATTAAAAAAAAATGGCAATTTTGGAAGTACTGCAAAATTTTCTATCGAGATTTTTTTCCAATCGTGTTTCTGCGTCTGAATGAATTTAGATAGACCCAAATAGTACATGACGTTTGAAAATAATTGTTGCGATAGTATTTAACCTGCAGGTTAGGTACCTACTTACTAACTTTAATAACTGTTTAAAACAATAAAATAACCGTTTAGTTCGTTAACAATTAATGTAAGTAGATACATATTTGATATGATTATAATTTTCTTTGGTAGCTCATTCTCAATTTTTAGTACATAGGTAGGTATATGTAGTAAAAGCATCTGCGAATCTTTGTAGCTACCCTCAGGGAATACCTAATTCATTCTAACCATCGTAAGTTTAGGTCATTGAGTTAAATCCGAAAAGAGGCAAATAGAAATAAGTATCAGATTAAAAAGGCCGGTATAAAATCTCAGACCCCAAATAAACATTGCGCTCACCCCTTATTATTATAAAAAAACGTATGAACGCGTGAACGCACCCAAAAAGAACAAAGGAGGTTGAAAATCGTCAAAATGGCGGGCTAATTTGACATTAAAAAACGCGCGAATTCAATTGTCAGATAATTTATCGATGTTTTGATAATGGTCGACGTTTTATTAATGATGTTTTTTTATAAAATTCATTCTCTCGCATTTGTAGACCATAAATAATGTTAACTCTGAGGAGATTCACGCTACAATTCATTTTAAAGCGGTTAATGTTTACAAATTATCATTGTTGTAAGGGTTGTTACAGACTAATGTTAGATACTATTGTGTCTACGTTCACACCTATTGACAACAAAATTTTATCTAATACTAACGATATGCTCGCAAAACTCATTTCCATAGGCCGCCGATGTGTAGAAGTAGCTTACTATTTGCGTAAAACTAAATAAAAATTGAATTTCGCGGGCTACGTGGGACAAAACTCCTCCTCCTAACTCCTAATTCTGGTAAGTTTGTGAACGGCAATCTGTGTGTTCTTAATACTTATTATATTATTAGGATATGGATAGCTCTACCAAGCTCTGTAAGGACCCTAATAAAATGAAATAAAATCATCCAAACCGGTTCATAAACCTAATTTCATATTATTATAAATAATTTTTCCACTACATTAAATATATCTAATTGCTGCATATGCCTTCCAGTTCCATTTTTTAATCTTTCTAGTTTAGTTACTTATCTTTTTATCTACTAAAACTGATGATATGCAGGGTTCTTTTGCATATAGTGGACGGTGGTTTTAAAAACTTAAATATAGTTCACGGCTGTTCCATTTTTGAACGTTCCGCAAAAATTGAATTTCCCCGACACCTGAACTTTGAGAACGTCAAAAGCGTTCGAAATTTGAAATAGGCGGGAAGCTCAATCAAAGCAGAACGCTGCTCGGGGCAGCTGTCAGTTTGTAGCGCACTGTTTCGCTTTCGTCCTTGTTTTTTTTTCACCTGTGTCTGGCGCTGGCTTCGGCCGAAAGCTGAAATGCCTTGTCGGCGAAACTTTGGACAGTTTTGGGTTTTTAGGAAATACCTATTAAAAACATGAATCTCATTAAACTTATAAGTACTTACATGTTATAAATAATTGGTCAAGTGCGGATGGCTTGCGCATTGAGAGTTCCATATTGTCAAGAAAATTATACATCCCTACTCACCAAATTCAAAAACGAGCAACAAATCATGTTTGTTGTATGGGAGCTCCATTAAATATTTATTTGTATTTGTTGTCATATTGGCAACAGAAACACATCTGTGAAAATTTCAAGTGTCCAACTAGGTACCACGATTCTAGAGATACAGCGGTGACAGACAGACAGACGAACGGACGGACGGACGGACGGTGAAGTTTTAGTAACAGGGTCCGATTTTTCACCCTTGAGGTACGGAACCCAAACAAAACTAATTATTTTCTCTACATTTCCAATTTGTAAAACCTCAATGCTAGGTACGTACCTACTTACCTAAACTGCAAGGGTTACAGACGTCGCAATACAGTTATTTATAGCTATTAAAGAATAAATATTAATATTTTGGAGATAAAATAGATATTTGTGCAATAAATCAATACATTCATAAAATATCGGCTCCTAATGTTTATTATAACACCGATTTCAATCTATTCTACGCGTTAGTTACGACCCCACAGATGTCGATATTATTATGTCGTAAACTTAGGAACCCTTTACATTACCCGGTATCAATTGGAAGTGCAAACAGAGCGCGATAAAAGAGCTTTCAAAGAGGTAAGCAAAGTTACACGATGTCGCATTTATAAAAGGCCGTTTGAAAAGGTGGAAACTCCCATCTTGGAAAAAAGGCAACACAAACTTAACGGCCTAGAAGCCGCGATTTTGAATGAAGTTTTATTTAAAAACTATAAAGACAATTACAAATTTACACGTCATGTATTTTGGGTCTTTAATCTAAAATCACTTAGAAGCAGAAACACGATTGGATAAAAATTTTCTCGATAGAAAGTTCTCCCAAAAGTTGCTCCAAAATCTCAGTTTTTCTAGTTTTTATCGGAAACTACATTGGATGTAATTGTAATTTTTGTTTTAGTGTCGGTAATAATAATATCCAAAAACGCTTAGTAACAGATTTCTGATAACTACCTTAGCTTTTGAGTAATTAGGTAAAAGGTCGTTTTTCTGTTATATTCTTCCGCAACGCTGCCGCACCTACCAATGTATCCGTGAGAGTGAGAAAGACAAAAATAAATTCAATAAATCCCCTTTAAAAAAACGACCAAGTGCGAGTCGGACTCGCGCACCGAAAACTATAGAAGGAATAACACCATCGGAATCTCTTTTGTTAACGAAAAAAAAAAACCTAAAAACTTCAAAACTAATTTTGTTTTTCGGGGGTTTATTGTTAACATCAACTTTGACAAACTTTTTTAACATTGGTCATCATGCGATGATTATATTCGTTTAGTGCGATTGGTAAAAATTATTTGCAATTATGTTTTAAAAAAATAATAATCTGTTTAAGAACGTACCTACAGCAAATCTTTCCCTTTCTTATGACACCTCACTCGATTACGCATTATACACCTTTGAAATTTTATTTCGATTTTTTCCCTTCTTACGGCTGGGAAGGTGTCTCCTCTCAAAATGACAAGGCTTTTCCCTGTCACAGTGTTGGCCAAGTGCGGGTTGGCGGGCATCACACACCTTAGAGAACATTGTGGGTTTCCTTACGATGTTTTTATTCACAGATTTTTAGTTTCTTAAAGCGCACATAACTCCGAAAACTCAGAGAGGTGTGCCCGGGATTCGAATCCACGACTCCCTGATGAAAGGCAGAGGTGTAAACTCTGAACCACTGGCCTGTCACTGTTTAGTAAATGATATTAGTGTTTTTTACGCTATACAAGTAGGCACTTGATGGAATCTCCCCTGATGGTCAGTGATGATGCAGACGCAGATGTTATCGTACGAACTTCGAAGGGGTAAGCTCACCCCTAACTGTTTCTACACAGAATCGTGCCGGAACACTAAATCGCTTGGCGGTGCGTCTTTGCTGGTAGGGTGGTAACTAGCTACGGCCGAAGCCTCCCACCAGACCAGACCTGAGCCAATTTAGAAATTATTAAATTCCATACTGGTCCGTGGCGAGAATCGAACCGACACTGCATGCTAAGGAGGTCGTCAAAAATTTTAATTTTTTAATTGCAGTTTACACCCTTCGTTAAACTTTACCTCTCTACTTACTCCTACACACTGTTGAGTGATCTTCCTTCTCCCCTCTCTGTCGCGCATGTTTCCGTCTCGCTCGCACACCAGATGTCGCCCGCGTGGCAGGCACGTGACCACTTGCGAGGATTTTCTATGCATTTGTGCGTTTTATTAGTATCTTGGAAATCATCGCGTTTGCTACGGACGGCGAGGAAGGGCTGTTTGAACTTTGATGTTATGAACTATTACCGCAAATCACATTGCTGAGGGGCATAGCTGGGATAGGTACTTTGAGATAAGTATAGGTATAGTGCCACAAATTTTCCGGATTCGGTGAGGATGCCGCTGTTAACAATTGTGGTGGAGATCACGTCTTAATGCTTTAGATATTATTTACGCAGATGGAACTACAAAACGAAAAATAAAACAACTAACTGTAAACACCAATAGCGTAGACATCAAAGTGCTGGATATACCAAAGAGGATGTTAATTCCAGTTATGGACACCGGTTCAGCAAAGTTTGTGACTGTCATGAAACGTTCATTATTTTCATTTCCATTTCATTTCACTACCTGTACATCAGCATCAAACTAAAATCTAGAGTCTAGACGTTCACAATTATTATAAAAGCTTTTTTGACGACCTCCCTGACGCAGAGGCGGTGCGCTCGGAGTCGAGTGGGAGGTCGCGGGTTCGATTCCCGTCACGGGCCACTTTGGAATTTTATATTCTAAATTGGCTCAGGTCTGGTCTGGTGGGAGGCTTTGGCTGTGGCTAGTTACCACCCTACCAGCAACGACGCACCGCCAAGTGATTTAGCATTCCGGTGCGATGCTTGTAGAAGTGTAGAAACCGTTGGGATAAATTTACTTACCCCTCCAAGTTAGAACGATAACATCTTAGGCTGCATCATCACTTACCATCAGGTGAGATCGCAGTCAAGTAGGTACTTACTTGTAGAGAATAAAAAAAGCTGCTATTACCCATTATATGTATAGGTAGGTTGGTTAACTATAACTTTTAACAATTTTTACAAGATTTCTTAAAATAATCACGAAAGTCGTTGGATGTGTTAGTTAAGATACGCCTGCCCAATGCCCATGTCCTAGGCAAGTACAAAAGGCCTCAGTACCTATCCAGTTTACCGTACGTTGTGGTATGCTGGTGCTTAGCTTTAGGGCATAGGTGCCTACTTACGCACATCGGGACAGCAAGGCGAGAAAATTCAAGTTCGACCAATGGATATTCTGGATTTCTTTTACTGTTGGGTACAGTACTTACTACTTAACTAATCTGTAATAGTAGGTGTCTTCCTACTTCATAGGTTGAATAAAGTTTTTAACTATTATTAGTGGAGAATATATGTTAATGGCATAATATATGGCAGGTATGCAGAATTGTTGAAGAAGCTTTATAACACAAAAGAATCTGCAAGGCATGTCGTGTGTAAAGCAAAAGTAAAAGTAATAATTTGTAAATATTCAAGTACTTAGATGTCCAAGTAATACCAGTGGTTTAGTATAACTATTAAGCCCCCTCATGTGTTAGGGCCCCCTCACACGTTGCGACGGCTCGATCTCGCGTCGGCAACAATTTTTGGTTGCGTGCAAGTGACGTTAGTTGCAGCGCCACGTGAACTCTGGCGCCCATCGATCTGTTCACTGTAGGGGACCCTTGCCGCGCTTGGGATCAGTTGCTTCAAAAAATTTTAACAGACACATAATTCATAAACATAGCGTTACAGATGAAAATGTCATTAAAAGGGGCTTGGGTCTTACTGAGGTATGATACTTTTTGCTGATTAACTTTATCCCTCTGATATCCCTTCAGTATACCAATGATATTATCATCATGCCACGAATATGTTTATGCTATACAGAGGTCCAACCGATAATATCCCTCCCGAAGATATCAGAGGTATATTGGAGGGATTACAGAGGCATTCCGGAGGGATATTAATTATGTTAGCCATAGCTACGTGTGTGCTGAGCTCACTTTATATGACCCGAATTTTTGATTCACTTGCGTGTTACCCAAACCCGGAAACCTTGTACAGAGCAGTAGCCAGTCTTACATAATCGTTTTACTACCGACAACGTTGTCGCTTATTTGGCCAAGTTTAACGGCTATATAAACTGCAGGACATCCCTGTTAGTAAGCAAGTTGAAGTTAAGCAAAAATGTTCATTAACCAACCAATTTGTACAATTTCGCAGTGTGAAGTCTCCATCTCTTGAGGATGTGCCAGTGTCGGGGCGAAACGTGCGTTGAGAGTATTTGTGTGGTGCTGCATGTGTGTGGTGGTGGTAGGTAGGTACCTAAAGCTCGCTAGGGAGCTTGGCTTCCGTGGGTGCTTGGGGGGGGGGGGGGGGGGGGGGGCGATGCTTGGTTTGTTACAACATGTTGGACCGTATACAGATACTTTTTCAGGTAGCGGATTATACCAAAATAATCTTTCGTGCTAATTTTATGACTTCTATTCAAGTTTGTTTTATCCTTTGCAAATTAAATATGTATAAATGTTACAATTAAACTACTACTATAAAAGTTTTGCTTGCGTGGAATCGAGCAAGAATACTGGCTGTTCATGAAAATGTTTTTTAATACTTACTTATAGTCCGGTCAAATTAGACCAAAAAATAAGAGTAAGGTTACATAAATTCCCACCAAGTTGAAAATGAAACGTGTGCATAGACCATTACAACTGTTTCAACTTTTTGAATCGTTATAATATCTCAAAAACGGTGGCTCGTAGAAAAAAAATTTTTTTTTTGTAGATAATTTTATGATCTACAATTTTTGTCTGAGGTATTTTTACGATAAAACTTACCGTTTTGCTGAAAATCGCGAAAAACTCATTTTTTTGACCTTGTTAAAATTTTTTCCTTACAGGGGAAAAATGGGGAACTTTCAAATTTTGTTTTTAATAATATTTTAAACAATCTTACCGATTTTCAGCTTGGTGGGAGTTTATGTGACTTCGACTTCTAAATTGACTGGACTATTAGGCAAAAATACCCAAAGGCGTGTCCACACACGTCGGCCGGCGAAATAATAAATAAGCTCACCTCTGCGAGTGACGCGTTCACACCTTCGCACGAGTGGTCCGCGACGACGCCCACCGGCCGCCTGGCGAAAAAATGTCTACCAACGTTTTTGGGGGTCCGTATCAAAATTATATTTTTCTTTTTTACTCTGTACAAGTTAGTACTTGACTGCCATCTCACCTGATGGTAAGTGATGATGCAGCCTAAGATGCTATCGTACTAACTTGGAAGGGTAAGTAAATTTACCCCAACGGTTTCTACAAGTATCACACCGGAACACTAAATCGCTTGGCGGTGCGTCTTTGCAGGTAGGGTGGTAACTAGCCACGGCCGAAGCCTCCCACCAGACCAGACCTAAGCCAATTTAGAAATTATAAATTTCCAAAGAGGCCCGTGGCGGGAATCGAACCCGCGACCTCCCACTCGAATCCGAGCGCGCCGCCACTGCGCCAGGGAGGTCGTCAAAATGGAACGCTCAAAATAAAATAAACAAATATTTTTTTTATTGAATATAGGCTTGCGCTTGACGACAATCATGCCTGATGGAAAGCAATGATGAGGTCTAGGATGGAGCGCGCTTGCCTAGAAAAGCCTATTCACTCTTCTCTTGAAGGCACCTAGATTGTACTTGGCTGGAAACACGGAGGCTTGGCTGGCACGGAGGCGTCAACCACATAAGGATGCCACCGCTCTCGGCGTCTTGCAGTCCTATGGTAAAGGTGAAGGAGGTACAAGGTTATGTAGTTCCTGAGCACACTCACCAAAGTATATCCTGTAAAAAACCGCTAAACAGGCAACGTTGCGTTGATAAATATATCAACACGGCTAGGATTTGCGCGGAGAGATAAATATTTCTCTACTTTTGTCGCTCTCTTTTCTCTTGTTATATATTGATAGACATACAAAAGAGATCGATAAAACAAGAGAGAGATTTATCTCTACGTGCGCATGCTTCATACATAACATACATCGAAATCTAGACCAAAAGTAGGCGATAGTTTGTGTTATGATGGGTACAAACTACTAAATAACTGATAAAGATGCATAATCTTTACACTCACACTATAAATCATTCATGCTCTTCACACAAACATTTTCCAGTAGTAGGAATCGAACCTACGACCTCCGACGCAGAGAGCAGCATCACTACCGGTGCGCTATTCGGTCGTCAAAAGATGTACTCAATTGGTTTCTGTCTGAATGTAGCAGCCGATTATTTCCGTAGCCATTATTAATATCGACATTTTGGAATAATTGTACTGGTGGGCTCACTATTATGAAAATAAGAAATAATAATACTTTATCTTCATTGAAAAATTGGAGAAAATCTGGGAGATGAAAAGATCAAAAAAACCAATGCATTTTATAATATTTATTTTTCACATTATATTATTATGAGACATTTATATTTATGTAATAAATTCTTATGCTTACGTCATAATTATTTACATTATTGGTGGTGCATTTTACATAAGTAGATGCATATCATAATACTCTTATTAGGTAAGAAGATCAATCCAAATTGTACATAAACGGTAACTCAACGGAGACTAGCAATATTTTATGAAACCTGAAAATTAGCCATTTATAAAATTAGTTAGGTATGCATAAAATATGCTTAATAATCTATGAAATCTTTTACTTTGTTGGTTTGTTTAAATCAATCAAAATTGCGGGAACAGAAAAATAAACCGACGTGGTTTTGTGGACATTTATTTATACAAACTTTTATTGGGTACCATATTTACCAACTAATTAATTTAAATAAGAAGTATTATATTTACAATTATTTGAGTCCTATCAATTATTATAATGTTAATGACTTAATTTTTTTATAAAATAATATTATCTACCTATTAACAATATCTAGTATTTTCAAGGTTCCTTAGTAAACAATACTAGAGCTTGGCCGGTTTTTAAAGACCATTATTTTAATACACAATGAACTATTTTAATTTTTACACGTCCTAATGTTATAATATCGTAAAATTGATAAATTCCTTTTATCATTTATTATTATTATTATTATTCATGGCATAACAAAGAAAAAAGAAATGGGGCAACATAATATCAGATGCGCCAAGCAATATCCTGTATATTGCTTGGCGCATCTGATTCTTAAAAATATTTTTTCGTGTTAGTTTGTGATGTTTGTGTAAACTTCAGATGTAGCCCAGTGCCGACAAACCAAAATAAAATAAAATTTGGTGCTAATGTTTAAATCACATTCGATTGTGAAGTAAGAAAATGTTGCATCAATAAATGTGTGCTTTTGCCAAATTATTTAATTATAGCTTCTGCCATAGATATAAAACAATCTTTTCTTATAAAATTAAACTATATCTTAATTTAAAAACTACATATTATCTAAAATAAAAAACTACATATTAAACTAAAATGTTAAAAAACAAAATTAATCTAATTGGGGCTAGCATTTTGGGAATTGTTCCCAAAATGCTAGCCCCATTGCCTCGTTGTATCGCGATACTGATTCTTTGGGCAAAGTAGAGGCCAGCATTTTGGTCACGCGTTGCATCGACCAGTTAATAATAATAGTTATAAATTATAGTTTAATTTTATAAGAAAAGATTGTTTTATATCTATGGCAAAAGCTACAACCAAATCGGTTCAGCATAAATTAACAAACTTACCTAATTTGACATATTCTTGCTGTACATAACGTACAAGCCGGGTAATTATAGCTTCGGAAAATATTTCATTAATTTAAAAATCATAATAATCCTTTTAAACAGGTCATGTCACATTAATCTCCTCGTCAGACGCGCTCGCTTCGCTCTCAAAATCCTCGCCATCTTCGTTCGTGAAGACGTTTTCCCGCGCGAACAGCGACCCGCCCGACATCTTGTCGTCGTAACGGTAGCTGTCACCTTGACAGTTTGACGTTGACGCGTACATTTTACTCTTCAACTCCTCTTCCTCGTTATTGCCAGGTGAGGGTGACATTTTGGGTTTGTCCGCTTCAGCGTCGAAAGGTCAGGGTGGGGGTTGTTTTTGTTCGGTACAGTTTGTTCCCTCGAGTCTCCGGACACCATGTTGGGTTGGGATCTGCTTGTTAAAACTATAAATCTGCCCTAGCATAGTAACATAACATAAACTTTAATGCTTTTATAATGCAAATAAGCTCAAATAACTAACTTCACTTTCGAGTATGAAGCAAGTAAATGTTGCATTAATAAGTCTCTGCTCTGGTTAAATTAATCAATCATAGTTTCGGAAGAATTTTCATAAAAATAAAAATCATATTAACTTTTTTAAACAGGTCATGTCACATTGATCTCCTCGTCAGAAGCGCTCGCTTCGCTCTCAAAATCCTCACCATCTTCGTTCGTGAAGACGTTTTCCCGCGCGAACAGCGACCCGCCCGACATCTTGTCGTCGTAACGGTAGCTGTCACCTTGACAGTTTGACGTTGACGCGTACATTTTACTCTTCAGCTCCTCTTCCTCGTTATTGGCAGGCGAGGGTGACATTTTGGGTTTGTCCGCTTCAGCGTCAGAGAGGTCGGGGTGGGGGTTGTTTTTGTTTGGTAGAGTTTGCTCCCTCGAACCTCCGGACGCTAGGAGCTCCCTCTCCTTGGAGTTCCGCCATTTCATGCGTCGGTTTTGGAACCAGATTTTTACCTGTAAAAATAATATTATTTTCATTTCTGTTATGTATGTAAAATTAAAAAAGTAAAAAATGCAGTCGGTAAAGATAGGATGAACTCCGCTGACAACGGTCACAACATAGTCGAAGAATTCTATATTGTTATTAGAATTCTGTCAAAAATGACCAGTCATTGCAGGATGCGCACCTGAGATGCGCACGTTGGGATATGTCTCTCTCTCTTTTGTCGCTCTCTTTTCTGGATCAATATGGATCAGAAAATGAATGCCCCTCCACGTGTTTACGCTCACTCATAGAAAGAAAAATGTAGTGAAGAGCCGTTCATTTTTAAATTAGACGAAGTCTACAAGTATATCGAACCAGAGACTATTTAGGAAAACAGCCATTTGCATCACTACGCTAGTATACGAGGTTTCTTTTTAATTTATAATATATATAACCTCGCAAATGACTACCAACACAATAATAAAAAGAACCCTAAGTCATAATCGTAAAAATTATGGATTATCACCCGAAAAGGGTGTTTTTTGCTCGCGCATCGATTCCTCATTCCGGGCACATTTGCGAGTTTTTTGGTGAAATCCAGCAGTTTCGCGCAATAATTGGCGACGCGGCTTTGTGCTGCGCCGCGGGGAGTGACGCGGGATGACGGCTAGCTTATTGATGGTGGGAGGCGTGACTGACCCGCTGGTTCAGTGGTTAAGTTGTTTGCAAATCACATTTACTCGGGTTTTATTTCTTAAGTTTAGAAGCCGAGAAACTCGTCCATAGGTAGGTACTCAAGTAAATACGACCTCACTGGGGCAGGTGGCATGCGCACGGGAGATCTTAGATTCGATTGCCAGTACTTGGCAATTCGGAATTTAATTATTTCTTTACATTCTTTATGTTTTTATTTTGTCTTAGGTCTGCAGCGGTCTTTGACAGATGCCGTAAACAGCACAATAGCACACGCCAACGGAGTTTTTAATACCGCTGGTAGTCCGAGCGTATGACGTCAGAAGTTGTGTTCTGAAGTCGTACGCTCGGACTACCAGCGGTTCCCAGGCGTATAACACCTGCCTGGAGGGAAATTTCCCAATTTGCCTCAGAACGGGCAAAGGTCTGGTAGGCTTCGGCCGCGGCTGGTTTGTGGTTACCACAACCGAGACAATTCGTGTACAGACGGACAGCGACACGAGGACAATAAGTTCCTCTTGGTACAGACGCCTAAAAACCATCAGTCGAATAAAACAGGACAAACGCAATAGGATCTTTAACAACCATGGCCTACTAAAATCAACGAACGGTAGTAACGTACAAAAATATGAATCCGAAATGACAAATCACTTTCGCCGATTGGCCGAAACGAATCAGTTATTGATCGATTCGAAATTCGAACGCGGATCATTTGTCAAAGTTTGAAAAACGAACGCTTTTTCGCAACGCAACCTTTGTTCGGATAATTGAAACGTAAAGACAAATTATTTAGGGCTGTCTACAATTTGTCTTATCGATTTTAATGATTGATTTTTACTTCTTTCTGAAATAAAAGTTTTATTACTTTACATCCTCTATTATAATATGCTGTATGATATATCAGGAGCGGAAATTTTAAAAGCATCGCTTGCTATTTATATTTTCTGGTAAGGGAAAAATTGCTGTTTACATACCAGGCTGAGTGCAAATAGTGCCTGGTGTTAGACTATTAATCATATTTTATTTTTGAGGTTCCTAGGGAGAGCTGTAAAGGAAGACTTCCGCATAGCAGACATTTTTTATTAGTTACAAGTCTTTCAAGTCAAGTATACTCTACTACAATCTCATTGATTTGTAAGTGATAAGATGCAGCTGAAGATGTTATCTTAGGTAGGTATTATGAGGATTTACTGAATTTATTGTTGTCCTTCTCACGAAAGGGTTGGAACGTACGGGAATGCTTTATTTTTTGACGTGATAACGTTTAATAAATTGATGAACACCAGCAACAGCAACACACATGAGAAATAGTAACGTTCCGCGTAACGTTCCACCTGAGCCTGTGCCTGCAAGCGAGAGCGTGCAACAAGCGATAGAGAGGCACGATAAAACAAACGATAGAGAGGCCAATTATGACGTTATCACGTAAATCTATCGTCCGTAAACCGACTTTACAGACAACCAATTTTTTTTTTGTTTAAGACCTAAACCAATTTAGAAATCATAAAGTCATTAAACTGGGACCAATTTCAGTTAAGGTCTCTGAATCGGACCCATCCTGCTGAGCGCCAACCAGAGCATCTAATATAATCTACCCAACACAAACTATGCTTATTATATTTCTTTATACATAACTAAAGACTCAGTCCCAAGCCCCTTGTTGACCGCGTCCCGTGACGTCACGCGCGCATTTAGCGACAATATGCCGCCGCCAGCTGACGCGACCCTTTCTCACTGTCCTCGCGGCCGCTAGTGATGTCACACCGAGAATATCGATACATAAAAAATTGGTTGTCTGTAAAGTCGGTTTACTGACGATAGTTGAACGTGACAACTCTCGCTTGCACTTCAAGCCTTACATGGAACGCCTCAGAGCGAGGTAACGCGAGCGAGGTAACGCCGCATGAGCGAGGTAACGCCGGATGAGTCATATTTTTTTGTGCGTGCAGCCGGCTCTATCGATTTATAAGACGTTGTCACGTCAAAATATGAATGTTTTGTGTAAGTAAGCACAATAATAAGAGCAGATACAAAGGGCAGTATTAAAATAATCAAATCAAATCGAGACGCCATCAACAATAATTAGGAACAGTAATTCAAGAAACGGGCTTTGCAGCAAAAGCAGCAACGGGCTTTGCAGCAAGAAAAGGGCTTTGCGGGCTTTTTTCCGAACTGGTATCACTATTGGTAGATAGAGTGTAGTGAACTAATCAATATTACAGCCAACGTTTAGAGAGCAAAGCTCTACAAATCGTAATATACCGAATATATGTGAGTTCCTACAATATTAAATACCAGAAAATACAATTCCTCGTCTACAATGAAGAGTACTATAATGACTATCGCTAGAAATAAAAGTTTAAATGTATATGACGACTTTAGTTAATCACACTATATTCAGGCTGTTAAGATCATAAAACAATTCAGTCATTAAAAAAATATAGAAATTAAATATCGATAGTAGTAAAGGAAATCTAGCCATCCCTCGACAAGACAGGGGTGCGAGCGCCTCAGAAATCAGAATTAATTACTTTTTGACGTATTCACTTTTATTGCGAATTATACCGAATAAAGAGATACCGAGCCGGGACTAATTCGAAAGGGGGGGAAGGGGGAGTTATTATTATATTGTGATCAATGCTTAGTTTGACGCAATTGGATGACGATTTTGATTTTATCAGACACTGACATCATATTTTGTAAACTTTTATACATTCGAAACATTTCAATTGCTATGTTTTTGCTTTATTTTGAAGATTTTTTTATTTTATCAGTTTATTGATGTTTACAAAACTTTTTTATTTAATCAAATTTTTACATTTGTTCAGCCTTGTCCCAAATATTTTGTAATAAGTAGGTAATATTGTCAAGTTTCGTAATTTAAATTTTTATGAGAATGATTCTTAATTAAATTTGTTGGAGGTATCTTACTCTTACACAATATGCAATATAGGCAATCTTGCACTAGGTAGAGAGAAACTAAAACATCAAATAAGATAGGTACTGCAGGAAATCAGAAGACGCTAGACAAAGGACGTGACTTCATGATCTAGGCAAGCCACGTTAGAACTATATCGTTCTCTATTTATTTATCAACATTCTGCTGAGCAGAAACTAAGGGGGGAGGTCCTGGGGGGCTCACTTTGTAATGGTAAACAGGCACGAAGCTGGACGCATCTATTTCGAACCCACGTCCAATGAATCTGATTTTCGGACGCTCGCGTTTCCAAATTTGAAATATTCATATTTGGAATGAATATTCAAACGGCCCGCTGTTTACATTCACGGCGTTCCAATTTCAAATATTTGCATTTATTTATTTTGAATTCGGAACTTTTTGTCGGCGCGGCGCGGCGGCGGTTTCGCGAGAGTTGTGATTGACAAGCCGCCATATTTGTTTGTGTAATGTCAAGTCGGAAGTCAAATTGGTTACTCTTTATTTGCGTAGTCAAATTTTTAATTTAAATAGAGCGCATTGTGATCGAACAATTGTTAGACAACCCTTCTATATTGTGAAATCAAATAACAGACAGCGACCTGTGGCTTATTATAAAAATTATATTAATATTTTATTGTTATTAGCACTGAGAACGACGAAATATGAAAATAATAAATTTAATGTAGGTACATACTTGGTAGATTTCAATTGAAAGCGACAGACGCTTCACATACAAGATTACAGTCCACATCTTCGCTAGTGGACTGTAACTACAAGATAAATGAGTGTAGCTATACCTCTATAACTTTAACTAAATACGTCGGGTAGAGTCGGAGTAAAGTTCTATTGTGTAGCGCGGACAAAGGAAAGATACCACGCTTCTAATAAAGCATCGATTACTATTACCTATTAGTTGTTCTTATTTAGATTAATTTATTAGATATCGCATTTTGTTGCTCTGACAAAAATATGATTATAAATAGGCCTATACATTGTTATTATTACAGATGCATAAATTATTCCTTTTTTTTTGTAATAGCCCTAAGATTTTTTTTATTTCAATTAATTCAAATATTTTTTGCATCGTCGGGGGACTCATTTTCCGGAGTATCTCTCTCTAACGGTCCCCCGACGATGCGACGACGCTTGAATTAAAAAATATTTGAACGTACTTAATATTATATTGTGACGATAATAATTATTATAATAAGTTTAAAATATTATTTGTTACTTTTTATATTTTATTTTTTGTGTCGGGGGTTTTTAAAATTTGTAATTTTACTTTTATTTTGTCCTTTTTAAAGTAGGTAATAAGGTATTAAGTATAGGGAAGGTATTAATAGGAATAAGTAAGTAACTTAGTTAGTTACTAGGTATAATATTAGTTTTCATTTACTAGATTAAGTTTTACCTTCCCACTCGTAAGTTTAGGTTATTTTCATGTCATCTTTTTGTCAAACTAAAAGAATATATGTCACGAATTAGCGATGCAATTCAGTTTAGGTCGATTGTTGAGTCGCGATTAGAGTTGATCTACGCCCTCAGGTCATGATTATCTTACCATATACTTTCAATATCATTGAAGTAACAGTGTAACACGGTACCAAATTTCGAATCGATAGGATATATGGAAGGTAGTCAGATCCCTTGAAGATCATCAGCTCTTTTATAGTTGATGAACTATAAAAGAGCTGATGATCTTCAAACGGCAAATCAGGCCATGATTACATTATCATACGCTTTAAATATCATTGAAATAACACGGTACCCAGTTTCGAAACGATAGGACATATGGAAGGTAGTCAGATCCCCTCATCAACTATTAAAAGCCGATCTTCTTCAAACGGCTGATCAGGTCATGATTACCTCACCATACGCTTTAAATATCATTGAAATAAGACGGTACCAAGTTTCGAAACGATAGGACATATGGAAGGTAGTCAGATCCCCTCATCAACTATTAAAGAGCTAATGATCTTGAAACGGCAAATCAGGATATGGTTACCTTACCATATACTTTCAATATCATTGAAGTAACACGGTACCAAATTTCGAATCGATAGGATATATGGAAGGTAGTCAGATCCCCTCATCAACTATTAAAGAGCTGATCTTCTTCAAACGGCAAATCAGGTCATGAGTACCTTACCATACGCTTTAAATATCATTGAAATAACACGGTACCAAGTTTCGAAACGATAGGACGTATGGAAGGTAGTCAGATCCCCTCATCAACTATTAAAGAGCTGATGATCTTCAAACGGCAAATCAGGACATGGTTGCCTTACCATATACTTTCAATATCATTGAAGTAACACGGTACCAAATTTCGAATCGATAGGATATATGGAAGGTAGTCAGATCCCCTCATCAAATATAAAAGAGCTGATGATCTTCAAACGGCAAATCAGGTCATGGTTACCTTACCATATACTTTCAATGTCATTGAAGCTACTCGGTACCAAATTTCGAATCGATCGGACATAAAGAAGTTAGTCAGATCCCCTCATCAACTAGAAAATAACTGATAATCTTCAAACGGCTGAACAGATTTTCTTGAGACATAGCTCGGGGTAAAATTATCTATGACACAAAATAAACTTCATGAAAATCGGTCCATCCGTTTGGGAGCTACGATACCACAGACAGAAAAACAGATACACAGATACACAGATACACAGACACGTTAAACTGATAACACCCCTTTTGCGTCGGGGGTTAATAAAATATCTATAATTATCTAAAAATAAACTCACGCAAAACCCTTTGTATCTTAGAAATATTTCGAAATCATTGCAATTTTTTTTATTAAAAACGACTTTCCTTCCTACGATTACATAGCATATAAATATCAAGCGATTGGATTAGACGCCCTACGCGATTGGATTAGATGCCCTAGAAAGCTACGATATGGCTACCCTGCCAAGCTACGTTACGGCTACGCTGCCAAGCTACGTTACTGCTACGCTGCGTAGCACATATCTGATGGACAATGCACGGTCTATTGCTTCTAAAAATAAACATTAATCTTATATTTTTCTGTGATTTTTATTAACATCTTATAACTATCGAAAAAAAAAACAAAACCTATACCGTACAATATTCATATACCCTGGACAGGGCGTACGACGCGAAACAATGTCGCCAGTTTATCTGTGCCAAAAATGCTTGTTCACCAGCAGTAAGGCCACGATGTAGTTCGCTCAGCAGCCGCCTGTAGAATTTTGACAGACAGCGCTAGTGTTTGCTTATATGAAAAAGGTATAGGTAAATCGTTCGAATGCCCACATCCTTAGGTTTCTGATCGGTGAGAGTACATTGAACATAGTGATTCGGTATTGCAGAAATAATAAAGGTTCTCGCACACTGGTGCGGAGTGGTGCGGCCGCAATCTTGGCGCGCGCCTTGCGTTTGACGTTAAATAATTGTTGGGCGCCGGCCGGCAGTGGGCGGGGTACGCTCTATTAGACACGGCGAGTTACTGTTTTATTTACAAAGGTTTTAAGAGTAAAGGTTATTTTTGTCTTTCTCACTCTTACGAATTTGTTGGTGGGTGCGACATGTGCAGCGATGCGGGAAATTATAACTGAAAAAACGACGTTTTACCTAATTACTAAAAAACTAAGGCAGTTATGAAAAATTCGTTTCTGAGCGTTTTTGGATATTATTATCACCGACACATAAAACAAAAATTACTTTTGCAGTTATTGTAGTTTCCGATTAAAATAAAAAAAAACTGAGATTTTAGAGTATCGACTTTTGAGAGAACTTTCTATCGAGAAAATTTTATCCAATCGTGTTTCTGCTTCACACCGATTTTAAATTAAAGACCCAAAATACATGACGTTGAAATTTAAAAGTAATTAATTCTTTATAGTTTTTATAGTTTTTAAACTGCAGGCAGCTAAAAACCTTTAAATACACCGTCTACGCCGTATATTAATACGCCGCCGTATGTTAATAATTAATATGACTGCACTGGCTAATTTCACGGTGCCAGGTACTGCAGTATCTACCTACCAGCTAGATTTTACTCGTAAGAACCGAAAAAATAAGGACTCAAAAGTTGTTTAAAGTATGCAACCAGTTTTTCCCGTGACTCTACCCAGATTCGGATTTCACCGATCCCACGGGAATCACGAATTTTCCGGTATAACCCAGTCATTTAATAGTGTAGGGTAAATTTTATCTCCACAGCCTTATTGGTCAGCAGGTGTATAGGTATACATATTCTATTTCTACGATTGCTGAGGGACTGAAAAATGGAGAAACTGCAAGGTAACATATCCAATCGACAAATTTATCACGTGACTTATCGATGACAACTGTCATTCTCACGCATTGTTTTAATTTCGCTCTCTTAGTCAAAGTAGAAATAATATTATAGATAGATAATATAGGTACTTAAGTAACATCGCTACAGCTGCTGTAGTAATGAGTCGCGTCTGAGTCACAAACATACACACACATTGTTTCTTTCCTTTTTTTATTCCTTTATTTTGTATATATCAAACAAATATATACGTTTATTTTTCCCTGTAGGTACATAGGTACTCCCTATCCACGCGTAAATTAATAATACTTAGATCACTTTCTTTTGTAACTTTTGCATGCCTTAAAAAGGTAGAAACATTGATACACTTGTAATTACATCTGTATTTGACACGTTTTTATGCAAATAAACTGATTGATTGATTGATACAATAATGTTGTCTCTAAATCGCTAAAGCTGCGCTGGTAGAAAATCCCATAGGATTAAGCTGTGCTTTTTGCACCATATTATTTGAATATTGTGTGCAATGAAAAATTAAATAAATATATAAATAATTCCTGTCTATCATTCGTATAAGTCTATGTATACCTACTCTGTGCCGGGAGGGTCTATGGAGGAAGTAGAATTTGTTTAATGACGCCGCCCGAGGGGTCGCTCCGAGTTTTTATATTTCATCGCGAATAATCCGCTTTTGTCATATTATTTGTTTAATTTGTGATTGTTTTTTTATAGACAGTCTTTAGACAATCGGGATCTGCTGAACCGATTGTAAAAAAATGTACACCAATGCAGAATTTCAGAACACCTGACCATAATTATGCCTACCTAATTTGTTTGTAAAAAAGGCATAGCTGATTGTTGTTGCGCGTGGCTTCGCCCGCATAAATTTTGGTTTCTACATTTGCCGTTATAATGAGTAAACCTTAGAGATAGTCAACCTCACGAGTCACGGACGGTCTAAAAAAAATTTAGAACTTTTAAAGGAAAACAATTCCGTCATAGGTACATCAATTTTAAGCCACTAACCGATTAAGCAGCACACGCAACGGAAGCTCTCCTAAAGGAACAAATTTTCCCGTTTTCATTGATGCTCCGCTATTTTTAGTCATAAGTTAATGGACTATCCAACGAGTAGTTCCAGAGATAAACAAACAAAAGAATAAACAAACAAACAAACTCTTCAGCTTTATAATATTAGTATACAAGATACCTACCTAATGAGGATATCGTTTGTATTAAATATATATTTTTTTTACCATCAAGAATCAAAATGATAAAAAAATAAAAAATAAAAATCCTTTAGGAAAGTTGGGAATCAAAAATTTTTCCTTAGGAATAGTTGGTTCTTACTTAAAACAGCTTGTAGATAAGCAACTTTAATCAACAATCAAAGGCACTTTCAATATTTTTAATTTGTATGTTCAATACGGGTATGTTTCCCGTTCCCCTTCACATTAGTATAAACTAACCTTTACCCAAACAATCTAACAGCGAACAGTCAACTCCATAAGCTCAGCCATTCGGCCTAATCCGAAAACATTCAATAAACAGTAAAACCTGCTTGCAAGTGTCCTATAAAAATCAGATATCATAAAAACGCCGGAGCCCGTGTGCGAAAACCTCGAAAACCGAACGCGAAAAAAAATATAAAAGCGCGGCGACCAATAGAATACGCGGATACACTTTTACACGATACAAATCGTCCAATAGAATCTACTTTTAAGACGCAATACGACCCTCATAACTATCTCTTTCTAACTCGCGTGTTTTATTATCTCGTGTTTCGCTCGCCGTTGTCTTGCCTTGAGTCGTTCGGGAACGTTATTTTGAGAATTTATGGATGTCATAGAAAGGTACTTTTTGTTTAGTGGTGCTATTTTCTTTTCATTTGTGTTTTATTGGGTCGGAATGATCGTCTGGATGGTTTTGGCGGGTTGTTTAGATCGTGTGGGGTCGGGTGGGCTTTTATAAAATAGGAAATCGAGCTCTTTGTGTATCATTTTAAACTTGTTAAAGGTCTACGGTGCTACGGATTGTCTACAAACTTTAAATGAGGAGTGGGCTTCGATGCTACGAATTGTCAACGATCTTATAATTTGTGTTTCTCTGGATACTACGATGCTACAATGTTACTAATAGTTTACGTAGTTTTAAATTTAATTAATTACAATACGGTTTTGCCCCGACATATACAATTTCAGAACTTGCAAAAGGTCTTCGATGCTACGAATAGTCTACGAATTCTTTAAGAAAGGTTTTTTTTTTTTTTAAGTTTATTATTTTTTAATTGCTAAAGGAGCACTATATTATGCTTCATGCTTAACGCTGCATAATACTCCGGAAAACCAGAGATGCATTGTTTGTATACGTATCCCCAACTCCGTAATTAGTAACTACAGGTAAAGCTAAAGCATTTGGCTGTCCTGTGTACTTCAGGCATTGCATCATGTTCGACAGTTTAATTATTTAGTATTTAATTGTATGTAAATATTGTTAGTATATTATTGTTTTATATTATTGAATATTTATTGATAAATTAATGTGATAGGATAGGAAAGATCTCTTTCTATGAAAGGGGACGCCGTTTAAAAAAAAATTCCGTAACTATACTGGCAGAAGATGTGCAGAACCTTCACTACTTTTCTGAGACCGGGGCCCATATTCTGTAAAATTGTAGTGATATAATCACTGTTGTCTATGGTTTGTTATACATTGCAGCTTTATTAAATGAAACGAAAAAGGTGTTTTTGGAAAACCTTCAATGGATAAAAAATATATTTCGAATGAGCCTGTTGAAAATCACTGAGTTACAGAATACAGAACCAATGATGGGACATTCCAGTACTTACAAAGGGGTTGACAGTTGGGAGATTTTAGACATTCCAGTACAAAAGGGTTGAGAGTTAGAAGACTTCACAATATATCTACAAAGCAATGAAATTGATAAGAAGTAAGTGTTAAGAATATCACCCGAAAATCGTCGAAAAAAGGTTATAGATTTAATTGTAGGGGAATCCCGAAATGCAAATAACTAGTAATTGTTGAGCGCGGGGCGGCGCGGCTGCGCTTGACACTCCCTCCTACCGACCCTCTACCATCTACCCCGGGGCTGGGGGTGAGTTTTTTGTAACACCCTGCAATAGCTCGCGTCAAGGGGAGCCCTTTCATGATATAGTTATGTTTCTGCCGATGCTATCTTGGAGTTTCCGTATGTTTGAAGTCCGCCCGTCGAAATACCGCTGCTTTGGTAGTTCGTGTTTGATGCAATTTATAATATCACGAGTTAGGTATTGCCCGCAACAGCACTCGCATTAAATTCAGTTTTTCAAAAAATCAGATTTTTAAAAATCCTAATTAGCCTACTACCCTAAGTTACAGATGAAAATATTACGCACTATTTTGTATTTTTCCTTCAATTTATTACTGATATCAGAGAAAAATAAAACAACTGACGACCGAATGGCGTAGTGTTAGCGAACCTGCCGTCTGCGCCGGAGGTCGTGGGTTCGATTCCCACTACTGGTAAATGTTTGTGTGATGAGCATGAATGTTTTCCAGTGTCTGGGTGTTTTTCAATATACCTATTATATTTATGTATATTAGTATGTATGTATATTTATCAGTTATCTAGTAGGTACCCATAACACAAGCTATCGCTTACTTTGGGGCTAGATTGCGATGTGTAGAAATTTCATTTCAAACGTTCAGGTATTTGTTAGGTATAGTAGGTATGTGTTATAAATTTAATTTCAGTATATACCTAGGTAAGGTATATATATATACATGTCGCAAAGCTGAAGTGGCAATGGGCGGGGCACATAGCACGCAGGAACGATGGACGTTGGGGACCCAAGGTGCTGGAATGGCGGCCACGCACCGGGAAGCGCAGTGTCGTCGACCCCCCACCAGGTGGACGGACGACATTAAGAGGGTCGCGGGGAGTTGCTGGCGCCGGGCGGCGCAAGATCGTGGTGTTTGGCGGTCATTTCAGGAGCTATATCCAGCAGTGGACGTCCATCGGCTGAAACGACGACGACGACCTAGGTAGGTAAGAGGTAAGCTATCCATATTTAAGCGTCATAAGATCAGTAGTTGAGTCTCCTTTACCTCTAAAGAGAACCATAGTGTCAAGAGGCAATACTTTTAGTTATGTCACACTATATTTCTAGTGGAGATGATTTTTTGGCGTCTCCTTGTGTTATTCTTGTGAAAAAAAAAATTGGTTGTCTGTAAAGTCGGTTTACTGACGATAGTTGAACGTGACAACTCTCGCTTGCACTTCAAGCCTTACATGGAACGCCTCAGAGCGAGGTAACGGCAAATGAGTCATGTTTTTTCATGTGCGTGCAGCCGGCTCTATCGAATTATAAGACGTTGTCATGTCAAAAAATTGGTTGTCTGTAAAGTCGGTTTACTGACGATAGTTGAACGTGACAACTCTCGCTTGCACTTCAAGCCTTACATGGAACGCCTCAGAGCGAGGTAACGGCAAATGAGTCATGTTTTTTCATGTGCGTGCAGCCGGCTCTATCGAATTATAAGACGTTGTCACGTCAAAAAATTGGTTGTCTGTAAAGTCGGTTTACTGACGATAGTTGAACGTGACAACTCTCGCTTGCACTTCAAGCCTTACATGGAACGCCTCAGAGCGAGGTAACGCGAGCGAGGTAACGCCGGTAACGCAGGATGAGTCATGTTTTTTTGTGCGTGCAGCCGGCTCTATCGATTTATAAGACGTTGTCACGTCAAAACCCGTAATTACCTGGCTGTCCTTCAAGCCCAGCTTCTCGGCGAGCTTCTTCCGGTCGGGCTTGGAGATGTACTTCTGCACCTGGAACCGCTTCTCCAGCCCTTTGCGCTGCAGGTCCGAGAACACCGCTCGCCGCATCATGCCGCGCCGTGGCTTGCCTGAACATCAAACCATTGGATTGGTATTCAACAAAGTATTGGACGAACAACGACGTATTCAACATTATTAACATCAATAAATTAAGTTAGGACCAACCTTTTAACAAAAGAATTGTGGTAATCGGTACTTGGTTGGCGGAACGAAAAGGGTTGAAACAGGACAAATTAATTTGTTTTGCTGTAATCCGCTACTTGAAAAAATTCTGTATGGTACAATATGCAGGAACACTGCCCACATGAAACAACACACACAATTTTCCA
The DNA here is from genome assembly GCA_036785405.1 of Coenonympha arcania. Lineage (NCBI taxonomy): Eukaryota > Metazoa > Arthropoda > Insecta > Lepidoptera > Nymphalidae > Coenonympha > Coenonympha arcania. The sequence continues at coordinate 17,478,862 of CM072062.1, forward strand.
ACACTTTCTTCGACGCACGTTTCGTCCCGAACCGGGACATCTTCATATACAGAATCTTTTCAAGTAGCGGATTACAGCAAAACAAATTAATCTGTCCTGCTAATTATGGATTTCCGCAAAATAACGCCTGCTTCCATTCAATAGTGTTGAAACAATTCCTATAAATTTAAATACGAATCAAAATTTTCACTCGCAGCGGGATTTAAACCCGCGTCCCCAGCTCTCGCGGCTGGGTGCTCTAACCACTGAGCTATACGAGCCGTATCCCTCTGCGATGAAATTTCGATTCGTACTATTAGGTCCTTAGGCAGAACCGCTGCGAGTGGAAGTTTTGATTCGTATTTAAATTTATAGGAATTATATCCTAAGTGTGTAAAACACTAATCAAAAAGATAATTAGTTACTGTTGAAACAGTTAATTTACCTACATACTCGTTGTTACAGCGGTATAATTGATAACCCTCTCTTTGCTTATTCTTGGACAATTTTGTATTTAGAAGTAAATACTATAAAAATTTAATGAATGAATTATGTAGGATTAAACTTGCAGTCACCTCTCGAGCTGTGAGCCCACGGGAACCCTCCGGGGAGCGGGAACACCTGGGTGTGCGTCTGCGCTGGCCTCACTGTAAAAATTAATGTTAATGTAGTTACTAAGTACATTTAGAAAACATAGTAAACTAATCTGTACTGTACTACACACGTTTCTAGACAAATAACGGTCAGTGACGTCACTGACCGTTATAGCTAAAGCACGGTCGCGGAGCACGAAGGATTTCGTACATTAACCTGTTACTACCTGTCTCTGTCACTCCCGCGTCAAAATAATGCGGTCACGCTCGCACAGATGCAATGACCCCGTCCTGTGCTTCTTCACGAAATTCTTCGTGCTCCGCGACCTTGCTATATCTTTGTCTAATCAGATATATTAAATTACTTATAACTTTTTATTTGTTTTTTCAAAATTATATTTACCTATTGAATATAGTTTTAAAAATGAATAAAATAAATCAATATTTTGATTTGAGTAAACTAACCTATTACTTACGCCTTCTGAGTTCGTACGATGACAGCATTCGCTGTATCGTCACTTACCATCAGGTGAGATTGCAGTCAAATACTAATTTGTGGTGTGTAAAAAAGCAGAGGCAGGCAATGTCGGGGTAACATCAGCGTGTGTTTATGTAATAATTGAGGGTTATTGAGGTTGGACGTGTTTCGGTGTTAACAAATCGAGCGCGAGGGACGACACAATGCGCTATCGTGGAGTATCAAAAGTTGCTACTAACGACCACGCTGGTGCAGTCGTTAGGCACATCCTACACTGTATTATGGGTCTGGGTACGATTCCTGCTGTGGGATAGTTTAGGACTTTCGTTCGTTCGCTTGAGCCGACGGACAAAGGTCTCCTAAAATGATTTCCAGTTCACACGGTTCTGCGCTACTTGTATACAACGCCTTCCCGCGACTCCCCCTTTTAATGTCGTCAGTCCATCTGGTCGGAGGTATGCCAACACTGCGCTTTCCCGTACGGGGTCGACATTCCTGCACTTTGGGTCCCCAACGGCCGTCGGTTCTTCGAGCTATGTGCTTCGCCCATTGCTACTTCAGCTTCGCGATACGTTGAGCTATGTCGTGACTCTGGTTCGTCTACGGATTTCCTCATTATTTGATTACGCAGAGGAACTCCAAGCATAGCTCTCTCCAATCTCCATCGCCCGTTAAGTGAATTTGAGCCTTCTTGTGAGGCTCATATAGTAAAGTTTAGGACTTTATAAACCCAGAATGAAGGCTAACATTTGCATCTAAAGCTAACACTAAAGTTGGTCGTCGATGTCTGTCTGTATGTGTCTAGCTGTGGTATCATAGCTCTCAAACGGATAGGTAGACCAATGTTTTATGCTTTTCATTTGAAAGCCAGTTTCCATACGGTGGTGGTTCTTAGCTATACTTATTTGGTAAATATCGGTGCAGCAGTATGATTACTCAAGTTTAAGTATTGAGAGTAAAATGACAAGTAGGTGGTTTTTTTTTAATTTTCACAGTCACAGTAGGTCCAGAGATAGGCGCGTTCAAACAAAAAACCAAACTTTTCAGTTTCAAGGTTTTCGGCTGGAACCTCGGTAGAAGCAACTTTAAAGACGTATTCACTTTAAAAAGGTGTAGTTTGACGACCGAATGGCGTAGCGGTAGCGATGCTGCCGTCTGCGTCGGAGGTCGTGGGTTCAATGCCCACAACTGGAAAATGTTAATGTGATGACCATGAATGTTTTTTAGTGTCTGGGTGTTTTTCAATATAGTATATTTATGCATACCTATTAATATGTATATATATTTATCAGTTATTTATATAAGCGATAGCTTGTGTTATGGATGCTAGAAGCCTTAAGGGGAGTTATTGAATTTATTTTTGTCTTTCTCACTCTCACGGAGATTTGGTCGGTGCGACATGCAGCGTCGCGGAAGAATATAACAGAAAAACGACCTTTTACCTAATTACTCAAAAACTAAGCTGGTTATCAAAAATCTGTTTCTTAGCGGTTTTTGATATTATTATTACCGACATTTTAAAACAAAAATTACAATTACATCCAATGTAGTGTCCGATAAAAACTGGAAAAACTGAGAGATTTTGGAGCAACTTTTGGGAGAAGTTTCTATAGAGAAAATTTTATCCAATCGTATTTCTGCTTCTTAGCGATTTTAGATTAAAGACCAAAAAATACATGACGTGTAAATTTGAAAGTAATTGTCTTTATAGTTTTTGCATAAAACTTCATTCAAAATCGCTTAAATACGGCTTCTACCACCGTTAAGGGGATTTATTGAATTTATTTTTGTCTTTCTCACTCTCACGGAGATTTGGTAGGTGCGACATGCAGCGTCGCGGAAGAATATAGCAGAAAAACGACGTTTTACCTAATTACTCAAAAACTAAGCCAGTTATCAAAAATCTGTTCTAAGCGTTTTAGGATATTATTATTACCGATACATTAAAACAAAAATTACAATTACATCCATTGTAGTGTCCGATAAAAACTGGAAAAACTGAGAGATTTTGGAGCAACTTTTGGGAGAAGTTTCTATAGAGAAAATTTTATCCAATCGTGTTTCTGCTTCTTAGCGATTTTGTATTAAAGACCCAAAATACATGACGTGCAAATTTGAAAGTAATTGTCTTCATAGTTTTTGCATAAAACTTCATTCAAAATCACCTAAATACGGCTTGTAGGCCGTTAACACAAGCTATCGCTTACTTTGAGGGTAGCTTGCGATGTGTGTAATTTATTATTTTAGTTACCTAAGTAGGGGTGGTGGCAGTGCGCCAGCAGGTGCTGCAGGTGCTGGTGCTGCACGGGGATGGGTCTGCTGGCGATGGGCTTCGCGATCGGCCACGGGTTGCCGAGCACCGGCTGCCGGTATTAGTGATGAGGTGTAGTTACCTAAGTAGGGGTGGTGGCAGTGCGCCAGCAGGTGCTGCAGGTGCTGGTGCTGCACGGGGATGGGTCTGCTGGCGATGGGCTTCGCGATCGGCCACGGGTTGCCGAGCACCGGCTGCCGGTATTAGTGATGAGGTGTAGTTACCTAAGTAGGGGTGGTGGCAGTGCGCCAGCAGGTGCTGCAGGTGCTGGTGCTGCACGGGGATGGGTCTGCTGGTGATGGGCTTCGCGATCGGCCACGGGTTGCCGAGCACCGGCTGCCGGTATTAGTGATGAGGTGTAGTTACCTAAGTAGGGGTGGTGGCAGTGCGCCAGCAGGTGCTGCAGGTGCTGGTGCTGCACGGGGATGGGTCTGCTGGTGATGGGCTTCGCGATCGGCCACGGGTTGCCGAGCACCGGCTGCCGGTATTAGTGATGAGGTGTAGTTACCTAAGTAGGGGTGGTGGCAGTGCGCCAGCAGGTGCTGCAGGTGCTGGTGCTGCACGGGGATGGGTCTGCTGGCGATGGGCTTCGCGATCGGCCACGGGTTGCCGAGCACCGGCTGCCGGTATTAGTGATGAGGTGTAGTTACCTAAGTAGGGGTGGTGGCAGTGCGCCAGCAGGTGCTGCAGGTGCTGGTGCTGCACGGGGATGGGTCTGCTGGCGATGGGCTTCGCGATCGGCCACGGGTTGCCGAGCACCGGCTGCCGGTATTAGTGATGAGGTGTAGTTACCTAAGTAGGGGTGGTGGCAGTGCGCCAGCAGGTGCTGCAGGTGCTGGTGCTGCACGGGGATGGGTCTGCTGGTGATGGGCTTCGCGATCGGCCACGGGTTGCCGAGCACCGGCTGCCGGTATTAGTGATGAGGTGTAGTTACCTAAGTAGGGGTGGTGGCAGTGCGCCAGCAGGTGCTGCAGGTGCTGGTGCTGCACGGGGATGGGTCTGCTGGCGATGGGCTTCGCGATCGGCCACGGGTTGCCGAGCACCGGCTGCCGGTATTAGTGATGAGGTGTAGTTACCTAAGTAGGGGTGGTGGCAGTGCGCCAGCAGGTGCTGCAGGTGCTGGTGCTGCACGGGGATGGGTCTGCTGGCGATGGGCTTCGCGATCGGCCACGGGTTGCCGAGCACCGGCTGCCGGTATTAGTGATGAGGTGTAGTTACCTAAGTAGGGGTGGTGGCAGTGCGCCAGCAGGTGCTGCAGGTGCTGGTGCTGCACGGGGATGGGTCTGCTGGCGATGGGCTTCGCGATCGGCCACGGGTTGCCGAGCACCGGCTGCCGGTATTAGTGATGAGGTGTAGTTACCTAAGTAGGGGTGGTGGCAGTGCGCCAGCAGGTGCTGCAGGTGCTGGTGCTGCACGGGGATGGGTCTGCTGGTGATGGGCTTCGCGATCGGCCACGGGTTGCCGAGCACCGGCTGCCGGTATTAGTGATGAGGTGTAGTTACCTAAGTAGGGGTGGTGGCAGTGCGCCAGCAGGTGCTGCAGGTGCTGGTGCTGCACGGGGATGGGTCTGCTGGCGATGGGCTTCGCGATCGGCCACGGGTTGCCGAGCACCGGCTGCCGGTATTAGTGATGAGGTGTAGTTACCTAAGTAGGGGTGGTGGCAGTGCGCCAGCAGGTGCTGCAGGTGCTGGTGCTGCACGGGGATGGGTCTGCTGGCGATGGGCTTCGCGATCGGCCACGGGTTGCCGAGCACCGGCTGCCGGTATTAGTGATGAGGTGTAGTTACCTAAGTAGGGGTGGTGGCAGTGCGCCAGCAGGTGCTGCAGGTGCTGGTGCTGCACGGGGATGGGTCTGCTGGCGATGGGCTTCGCGATCGGCCACGGGTTGCCGAGCACCGGCTGCCGGTATTCTGTTGACAAACAAATCTTTGAACATTTTTTTTTACTCTATACAAGTTAGTACTTGACTGCGATCTCACCTGATGGTAAGTGATGATGCAGCCTATATCTTAGGCTGCATCATCACTTCATGACTTGGAAGGTAAATTTACCCTAATGGTTTCTACAAGCATCGCACCGGAACGCTAAATCGCTTGGCGGTGCGTCTTTGATGGTAGGGTGGAAACTTGCCACGGCCAAAGCAAGACAGACCAGACAAGACCTGAGTCAATTTAGAAATTATAAAATTCCAAAGTGGCCCATGGCGGGAATTCAACCCGCGACCTCTCACTCGAATCCAAGCCCGCCACTGCGCCAGGGAGGTCGTCAAAACATTATCGAGCACTCTAGCAATATCCAAAAAACATCATCAACCTTATTGTAGTTGATGTCCAGCGAACTCGAACGAAACGTTTTTCTTCCACGTTTCTGATACCGCTAAGGTGCGGAACACTCTTCTGTGACCATCATCATTCTGTGACCATCATCATTCTGTGACTAATCATCATTAGATTTGAAATAAAAATTCTTTTCAAAAAACCGACTTCAAATGCCACTACAAAGAGTGAAATAATTTTGATGTAGGTACACCAATTCGAAGTCGGACGATTGTCTATAATATCGTCGTAGCACATCGAGAGGTATTGTGAAGGACTATGATTGTACCATACATCGTCCGACTTCGAATTGGTGTACCTACATCAAAATTATTTCACTCTTTGTAGTGGCATTTGAAGTCGGTTTTTTGAAAAGAATTTTTATTTTTTACTTTTTAGTGGAAGCTGTTTTCCTAGCTTGGATTGAGTAGAAGCTTGCATTTTAATACTTCCAAGAAACTATAGAACTTATCTGAATTGTTTAAAAGTCTCGTGTCACCGTGTTTGTAACACAACAAACTCATCCAAAACGGCTCGACCTATGGATTTTTCAGGGTATAATCGATAGGTCTGTGAATAGGTCGTTAGCAATTTTTTGTATCCCTAATGGCAAAACAACGTTTGCTATTAAGGATACAAAAGGCAATAGGAGTGCCAGCTAGTCTATTTATATTATAAAATTGTATTTCTAGTCAATTTCTGCCTATAGCTATAGCCTATAGGTACCTGATAGCTCTTACTTTGGGTTGTATTTCATGAATGGGCCGTTCCCGGAAAAAGTGTCAAGTCACAGACAGACAGAGTTTCGGGTTTTCTGATCAGAAGCCACTTATTTGTAAGAAATCGTTTATTTAAAATAGAAATCAATAGAAATCAACAAGGATCTCTTGGCACTTGAATGACATTGTCAGGAGGGCGCAGTCGGAGAACCGGAGGAGCGGAGAACAAATGTAGATGATGTAGACTATTATGAAATGAAGACTATGATGGAACTATGGCAGCCAGCTAATAGAATTTTCTAAATTTTAGTTGTTAATATTAAACCAAAACAACACAAAATACTTCCAACATACTGACATATATACCGACGGAGCGAACTATCAAACAGTATCACAAAATAGCGGCGTTAGTTCCGATTTTGACCACGCACCAAGATAGCCTTGTCGCACTTGTAATTTGATGCGTTGTTTACCAAAACCAGGGGGGCTATTCCATATCTCTGACAGTTATAGCGTGATGTTCACTGTTGTCTATGGTGCGTTATACATTACTGCTTTATTAAGTGAAACGAAAGTAATATTTTGCGGTGAACCTTCAATAGATAAAAAAACATAATATTATGTCAAATTAAGTTGGACCTTCAACTGACAGAGTCATTATCACTGAGATACAGAATAAGGGTCCAGGCCCGTCAGTTGTTGCTAAGCAATGATTCGTTTATGAGTAAATAATAAATTATTCTAATTTGACATAAGATTTGGCAAAATTCCAACAAAATTCCCCTATTTTTAAAGATAATTTAAAAAGTAGTCAACCAATTTCGATAAAATTTACATGGGACCAATTCGATACTAGTTCCTATCGATCTAATGTAGAACCATGAAAATCAGTTGCGTATTGACGGAGAAATTCGTGAACATACATACAAAAAAAAAAATAATAAAAAAAAACATACAGGCCGAATTGATAACCTCCTCCTTCTTTTGTTTTTCGAAGTCGGTTAAAAAATCACTATATGTATATTGTTAGTGATTTTTTACAATGATCGTAATGCACTGATTTAGCTATTACTGCTCGATTATTTATAAATTGCAGATCGTTGTCATTTCGAACGGTAAAAATATTCAGACTACTGAGGCAGACTACGAAAATATTCGACAATTGAGATGTCATTATGTAACAGACTAGCAAAAGTCCCATTGATTGTAAATTTTAGGTCAGTCGTGTAATTTTTACGCAATTATTACGAATGATATAGGGATATATTTTCGTCTCCTCACGAGATATCATAAAAAACCATGAAATTAACTTTTATACTGAAAAGTTGAAAATAATATTATATGTATACCTAATGATACTTTTTGAAACCAAGTTTCTTGCCAGTTCTTCTCGGTGAAAACCCGTTATCCGAACTTGTGATAGACTTTTGAGTTTTTATAAGAGCCTGTAAATAAGGCCTATTCCCTATCTGCAAAAAAGTCCTACCGGCTATCACCTATATACCTACTTATGTATCATCATTCATCATAGTATGCCACACTACCTTAAATTACCAATACTTAAAGACTTAGGTATCATTAGGTACCAATACTTAAAGACTTCAATACTTAAAGCAATCATCATTGTGTGCAGACCTCATGCAACTTAAATAGGTAAGTCATTTTAGAGAGCTCAGGCATAAAGGGATCGTTGTACCCAGTACCGGATCGCAACCCACGTAATTAGGAAATGCTGCATTATAAGCTATTCACATTAAAAAACGTCCTCATACAAAAGTGGCGTAACTCAAAAACTCTCAATTCCCATATTATTCAATTAAGTAAAGACGTTCCTCTCGGCGAACGAACGATCGAAGCTAATCGTTAAACACCCTAATCGCATCACGCTATTATAAACACTGAGAGCGGATCCCGCGGAGCAAGGAGCTCGCGAGTTGCGAGCTTACAGCGGGGAATGTTATTTCTTTGAAACCAGCTTTATCTTTTTGCACAGGTTTTAACTTTTTAAGTTACTTGTCAAGAAACATCTAATAAATCAGGGTGTAATTTTTGTTTGCAAGAATGCTTCCATCTCCTCAAGAGATGCCTTAAATAAATTTGTATTAACTTCTCATACTCTGTAAAAAATAACTTTTTAGTATTTTTACAGAGTATGAGTTTTGAGTGCCGAGTGCCGAGTTTCTTGCCAGTCCTTCTCCGTGTAAACCTGCTTTCCAAACCTGGCGGTAGACATACATGCTTAGACCAACATCTAGTCAAGGGACAAATTATAGTGAATGGACTATGTAAAACTGTCATCACACAATACCGCAAGTGGACACTTTGACATAATTGAAATAACAGATGAGGGGATTGATTCTTAACAACATTCACCTTGTTCGAGCATAAGTTGTATGTAATGGGTTTGTAAGCTGAAACATAGATAATATGTTTATGATACAACAAGCAGAGTATTATATATTTTGGAAAAAATTTGGTTACCCAAGTCGTTGACGTACCGGATGTATAAAAATCTATATAATAAACATGTCTTGGACGGAAAATTCTTCCTCATCTTTGGACTATTTTATACGAGACTCGGGATCTACGTATTAGGGATTGGGCTGATATTTAACGAGCCATTGAATCACATTTCCTTTCATTCACAGCTTAATTTTTTCAGGATATAAAATAGCCCATGTTTTAACCCATGGTATAATCTATCTCCAGTCTAAATTTCCGCCAAATCGGTTCAGTATGTACGGTCAGACATGAAGGAGTAACAAAAAACACACACACTTATACACAAACTTTCGCCTTTATGCTATTAGTGTGAATTGTGATGATCGTCAGGTCTCAGCCCGCGCACTCCCGTGCCTCGCGCCACGCGACAACACCCCAGCCATTTCTTACCACCCCGTCTGTCAAAGCCACGCCGGCCGTTATATATTGTATGGCCTTTGTAATGCCATTAATCATGTTCAAAGTGTTTTGTTTTTGACTCCGCGTATTAATTTAAACCTATAGGGTACGTGTGAGGTGCAGTACTCGCTACCTATTGAAAGGTCTCTCGAATTATTCTCAAGTTCTTACGTTAGAGTCTTGAATTTGGGGTAATTATAGGCGATTTATTTTGGGGTACGTACACGACATGCAAACACAACTCCGTAGCGATTATTGAGACGGTGAGGTACGGTCCGGTACGACTGACACGCGAAAGTATTTATCTTCTAACAGCATATCGCTTATTCAGAGAAACGAAGACAATAAAAGACCTAACTGACATCATTTACCAGGCCCGAACACTTCCTAGAAAGATTTTAAAAATTGCACTGATATTACCTATTGCGATGTAAGTACACAAGATGTAAAAAACTATTTTTCTTTACTAGATTTCCCTAATGAAGCAGGCTTGGATGGGCTACTGTTATTTATATACCATGATCATTGATTTAACAAATATTGGCAATCTCGACGGATGAAGAGGATTAAAATGATATTAAAATACATAAGTCGCAGTTTAGTATATATGTATTATAGGCACCTAAAACAGAAAACCCTTATCGTTTGAAATTTGAATAAATTTCAAGATATGTGTACCTAGTATAGTTTATCTACCTATTAAAATCGTTATTTAACATAAACTTGAAGGATAGTAAAATTAAAGCAAGCAACGGTGAACTGATACGGTATTCAAGGGAGCTGGCTCCGGTCAAGTCCCAGGTAAGCTATCGAAATCTTCGAAACGATGTCCTGGTGAAAGAAAATATCTTGAGGCAATGTGCAAGCCTGGCATTAATCATAATATATTATAGAAGCTGGCGTTACCTACTTTGTGTAAATCTATAATCAGCAATCAATGACTATTTTATATAGGTAATTATAAAGCTGAAGAGTTTTTTTGTTTGTTTGAACGCGCTAATCTCAGGAACTACTGGTCCGGATTGATAAACTATTTGTGTTGGACAGTCCATTAGTTAATCGAGGAAGGCAATAGGCTAATAACATCACGCTATGACCAATACGAGCGGAGCAGCAATTAAAATGTTGTAAAAACGAGAAAAATTGTTTCTTTCCTCTGAAACTTACGTTACGTGCGCTGCGTAAACGGTTAAAGTTACTCGTACCTACGCAAAAACCATGTACCAGTAAATTGTAGTTCTAAAAAAAAGTCCGCGACATTACATTTCTATATTTTATCTACGCTCATTGCTTAAAGTTCGAATTATGAAATCGAAATGTGTCAAATAATTACCTACTTTATTCACAGACTTCTATAATTATTAAAAAAGTTATTCATAATAACATCGCTCTACTATGGAAATATTTAAAGAAAGTTGTTTAATATCCATAACGATACACGGCTCTGGATTCCTGTATTTGTATCTGGGGTAATATATTTTATGTAGTATTTTTTTAAGTGAATCCACAGACATACCTATACTTAGTTGGTAGTCATTGCCGAGAGTATGGATGGGCCATGATTGACCATAGATAAACGTTCCGCGTAACGTTCCACCTGGGCCTGTGATTGTGATTATGATTACGATTACGATTACGATAACGATTACGATTACGATAACGATTACTATTACGATTATGACGTTATCTCGTAAATCTATCGTCCGTAAACCGACTTTACAGACAACCAATTTTTTTGTTACTTAGTGAAAACTTTGCGCTGAAATATGTCTAGCAGTGAAACCTACTAAAGAAAATTTCACTCCACCTGACATCTTAGTAGTTGCAATGATTTACGACAAACGTTAGCAAGATTTTATGGTTTGGATTTATGATAATAATATGAGCGTAGATAAAGTAGTGTATGAAACTCTACATAATTAGGTATTAAAACACTCGTGTGATACTATTGAAAAACTCGCCTGCGGCTCGTTTTTTAAACTCACACTCGTGTTTTAATACCCCCCATTATGTAACCGTTACATAAACTACTATTATGGTTGACTCCATAAAGCGCGATAATGTGTAAGAACCGAAATTCATGCAGGCGAAGCCGCGAGCAACAGCTAGTTGTATGGGAGCCCTCTTAAAATATTATTTTATTCTATAATATTTTTTTGTATTTGTTGTTATAGCGGCAATAGAAATATATCATTTGTGAAAATTTCAAGTTTCTAGTTATCATGGTTCAAGAGCTGCCTGGTGACAGACGGATGGACAGTCTTTAGTGCTCCGTTTTTACCCTTTGGGTACGGAACCCTAATATCAAGCCCAGATTACCTTGATACGCAGTCTAATAAATGGACAGACCGCATTATAATTGCGCAATTTCAACTTTGGATAGACTCCGCAAAAAAAGTATCGATATAATTTACCGTTCAGACGCTGCAAAGTAATTGTATAATCGCGCCCCAGGCCCCAGGGCGGAGGGCGGGCAGGCGTCGACACGGAAAACTTGGCCCCGACAACCCCTGAGTGTGATTTTAATTATTTTCACCTATTAATTTGTTAAGGGATCGAGTTTAATTAATGCCTATTAACTTTTATACAGTAGCTGTAAAGTTGGAATATTTTTAACTGGCTTCTAAAATTAAAAGGAATGCTGCTATAACCCTCATACGTATGGTCTATTTGAAAAGGTTCAACTTCTATTTTGTCTGTTTTTCGATGATTCCTCGTATATCCAGTTTTAAGCCCGGTCTGTCATAGTGATAGGTTTAGGTACTCAGGTTGGTAGCTCAGGTTTCTGCCTCCAGGGGTCCAGGTCGACTTCCTACTTCTCTACTTTTCGGGACTTTACTTTTTTGTGTCTCAGGCAATTGAATACATGATTTATGTCATGAAAACATTGCGATGAAACCGACTTCTTCGTAATACTTTTGTGAGTGTGAACGGAGAACAGGGGCCACCATCTTTTAAAACAGGACCGCAGTATTACTGCTTTAAGAGGTACGGCCCCAGAACTACAAATAAAGCGCTTTATATTTTGATTTACTCTATGGTTCAAAATACCTGAGCAAACCGCAAAAAAACCTAAGCCGCAACAAAAAAAAGGAATGCGCATTTTAACGCGTTTAAAAAGAGCATCTCTGCAACACTTGAGAAAACATTCAATAAATCCTTATATGCAATTACAATACAAGAAATCGCAATAAAATAATCCCTAAACATAAATATTGTAAAAAATGGCCGACATGTTTTTGCGTCCGGATACAATAGGCGTATTATCTTTTACGATTTTTCGACTTACTGCGCTTTTGTTGGGGGCCCGTATTAAAATAATATTAGGTATGAATTCATTGTTGGTTGTTTTATTAATGTTTTGATAGGTGTGGACGTTGGATTTAGTGATGTAGTTAATTTTGTATTATACTTATTATGTTTAGCGCATCATAAAGCATTATTGTCTGCGGTTATTCGATTTTTTTCTTTTTCTTTTATTATTTTTTGGGTGCAAGACAGAAATCGCTCATAAATTAGGTACATACTTGTTACTTTTCGAACAATCAAATCGTAACAATCGGTATAAAAGTATATTTTATCAAATTCAAATTCAAAATATCTTTATCTCACATAGGCCTAACGTACAGGCTTTTGTAAAACGTCAGTATGTATGGTTTTGTTTTCTGTTATCACCACTTCACAAAGGCTCTTAAAAACTAAATGAGCTAGTATAATTACAGCAGTTAATTCACTCCCAAGGATTTAATTCATGTAAATAATCCTTAATACTATAGTGAACTTTATTCATAAGCTTTCGTTTTATAGCCACTTTGAACTTATTGAGGGATAAGTTTAATATTTCATTATAGGGAGTTTGATGTTAAAGCGTATCCTATTGTCTTTAAACGATTAAAAATCAATACTTAAAATTCAATATATTTGCATGATTAATTCTCACCACCAGCTTTCCACTAAACCAATCTCAGTAAAATTATAAAAATTATATCCTAAACTGACCTATGCCCAGCCTCGGAATACCATGCCTGGGTAACTTTTTCATGAAACTAATAGGCATTTTTGACGTGACAACGTCTTATAAATCGATAGAGCCGGTTGCACGCACGAAAAAACATGACCCATCCGGCGTTACCTCGCTCATGCGGCGTTACCGGCGTTACCTCGCGAGCGCGGAACGAGCGACAAAGAAGACGTTGTCACGTTCAACTATCGTCAGTAAACCGACTTTACAGGCAACCAATTTTTTTTCCACGGCACGGCAATTTTGGTAGGATATGTGCACGGAACAATTTACTATCGTATCTGGCGAGATTTGAACCCGCATCCTCAGCTATCGCCGCGGTTGGGTGCTCTACCACTAAGCAACAATTTTATTTATGAATATTGCTTCAAAAAGGAGTTAAATAAACCAATATTTTGATTTTAGTAAAATACCCGGTGGGATTTTAACCTGCGTCCCGAACTAAGCCGTATGAAGAAATCATTAAAAAAAATTGGTTATCTGTAAAGTCGGTTTACGGACGATAGATTTACGTGATAACGTCATAATTGGCCTCTCTATCGTTTTTTTATAGTGCCTCTCTATCGCTTGCTGCGCGCTCTCGCTTGAACGCACAGGCCCAGGTGGAACGTTACGCGGAACGTTACTATTTTTCATGTGCGTTGCTGGTGTTCATCAATTTATTAAACGTTATCACGTCAAAAAAGGAAACACGATACATTTAAATTTCTCAGTTAATATCACAAAAGCCAAATGGAACGGTGAAACAAAAAGGCGGGCGAAGCAAAGTCGTTTCCAATAAACCCCGTGTCCCCTCGGAAATCAATTATTTTCACACTTTCGCGCGAAAACCCGCCGCCGAATAGCCGCGACACCGGCGCACTCTACTAACGAGTAACGGTTAATTAAATAACGTTATTGTTGTACGGTACGGTATTTACAGATTTTTTTATGGAAGTTTGGCTTCACTTCACTATGACTTTTCCTTTTTAACCCCCTACGCAAAAATAGGGGTGTTATAAGTTTGACGTCGATATCTGTCTGTTTGTCTGTCTGTGGTATCGTTAGCTCTCAGACGCCTGGACTCAGATAGACCGATTTCGATGCGGTTTTTCCGTTTGAAAACCAGTTTCCTTGCGATGGTTTTTAGCTATGTTTGGTTAATATCGCTTAAAAATTATAAAGTCAAAATTAAAATGTTTATTATTCTCTCACATATAGGAGATTAACTTATGAAATGTCAGACACCGCCAAGAAGAACGGGCACGAAACTCGGCACGTGCTAGTTTCAAAATGTTATTGGTAACTGGTACCTTTGTAAATACTTTTATGAGACCTCAATTTTTTTTGTTAACATTTTTGACGATTTGATTACTATCAAAGTACCTAACCGTTTTAGACCTTTTTTCCTGGTGCCAAAGGAGACATTAGTTGCAAATGAACATACAACTGTAACTCCGAAAATTTTATATTCTACAGATCAATGGAAATATTTTGCCTGATGGAATCGATAGGCGGCCAGTTTTAAACACTAGCCTCTCACTGCTTAATTAGCTTTTAGCGCGGTAAATTAACAAACAATTAACCGGCAGTTTAAAGTGGCCACTGCTGTTGATATTGTTACAAACATTATAACGTCACAGGCACGCCCTCGCCGCAGAGCCTGTGCGTACTGAAATTGCAATAAATGTTGCACCGTATTACCTGCCTGATATCTACCTACCTGGTGGCAACCTACTATATCTCTAGACTAGCTGTTGCCTGCGGCTTCGCCCGCATGAACTCCAGTTTCTACATATCCCTAACTTTATAATGTGTCAACCTTAAAAGTATATTGGTGTAGCGGACTTTTTTATTTATTTATTTAGCACTAGAGTATTACAATTTATAAAACACACAAACATATAGAGAGGACATTCACAAGGACATCTTATCGATACAAAGGAGAATCTCTTCCAGATGCTCTAGATGTGGGAGCAATTAAAACATGTAATGTGGGAGTAGACATAATAAAATAAAAACGGAATATGCATAACTTAAGTACAATAAAAAAAAGAATGCAAATATAATTATTTTACTTACTTTTTAGTGACTTTTAAAGGAGAACAATACCGTCAGACATAATTTTTACGTAACTTTAACCGTTTAAACGAAAGGAACAATTTTTCTCGTGCATCATCGGTTATTATATTCTGTGGTATGAATACAAAGTAAGGATGGAAGAAGTACTTGAATTGTTTACTTGAATTGAAGCACGAAGTTAAACTTTTAGCACTTTGTTACACAACCTAAAAGGTTAAGGCAAAATGTCATAAGCTTCAAATCTTGGTAAAAACTCTGCTGGTACTTCGTCGTAAAACCGTTGACTTAGTCTTGGGCTTAGGATTTCAAAATCTTAGCTACTAAAAACTCGTTCTCAATTCCCAATAATATCTGGTTATATAAAATGAGTTAATCGGCCGGTAAAACCAAAGAAGACAATAGAAAATCGGATACAACCCACACACACTCGAAAGCCGTTCCAAATTCGAATAGCGTTAACTCGCGACCGCATCCCATTGGGTCGTTTAAATTCAGAACGCGTCTGCGGTCGTGTTAACCGTCACCGAGTGTTTCAAAATTAGAACGTGTGTTCAGGTTGTAACGTTAGTGAATTAGTGTCGTGCGGTGTCGAGCGGGCCTGCTTTAGATGAATTTGACGATATTGAATTATAAATTTACCTACTAACATTTTAAACAAATACCTAATGTAATAATGCAACATCTTCGTATTTTATTGACAATTCAAATTGACAATTTCTAACTTCAAAGACTATTGCAAATAAATGGTAGAGGTAAAGACTATTGACACTTTTTTATGATTAAATGATTCCCTTATACCTACTCCCTATTTCTCTGGTACTTTTAACTTTTAATTTAAAAAAAGAAAGAAATTACGTTTGAACTAATGAAAACGTTGATCGCTAACTTTAAATTCACTCTATTTTTTCACCTATTATTATCATTAAGTAGCATTAATACTAACCACCTACATGATAAACCTTAACGGTGTATAGAAGCCGTATTTAAGCGATTTTGAATGAAGTTTTATGCAAAAACTATAAAGACAATTACTTTCAAATTTACACGTCATATATTTTGGGTCTTAAATGTAAAATCGCTAAGAAGCAGAAACACGATTGGATAAAATTTTCTCGATAGAAAGTTCTCCCATAAAGTTGCTCCAAAATCTCAGTTTTTCGAGTTTTTATCGGACACTACATTGGATGTAATTGTAATTTTTGTTTTAAAGTGTCGGTAATAATAATATCCAAAAACGCTAAGAAACAGATTTTTGATAACCAGCTTAGTTTTTGAGTAATTAGGTAAAAGGTCGTTTTTCTGAATTCTTCCGCGACGCTGCATGTCGCGTACCGCGTACGCCTACCAAATCTCCGTGAGAGTGAGAAAGACAAAAATAAATTCAATAAATCCCCTTAAGTAAAAATATGCAAGTTCGAAATGATTTTTTTCGCCCTTTTAACAATAAAAGAAAAGGAATACAATAAAAGGAGAGAGCGTTCCATAAAGCCCACAGTTAGAAGTCGATATCGGAAAATTCTATTAGAAAATTATGCATTTCGGCTCCGGACGCCCATATTAACATGTCATTGGACGCCATATTGCGATAATATTCGAATTTCGAACGACTCGCGCGCTCTTACTCCGATTTATTCCTACGTAACGCTATTGAGAACTTTGTGTCACGTCATTTTGATCCTTATCTAAGTTATCTTAAGGCGTTTCGGGATCTTTGCGTGTGTCGAGTGAAATCGGTCAGAAGTTTATATTACTGGCTGGTTTTTACGCGAGAGCAATAAAGTCTCGTGGATGTAGAAACGATTTATCGGTATAAATCGTTTAGCAAAGTTAGATTCGATTATCGGGTGAAATAAAAGGATGACGGAGGAGTGATTTGCTTTCTGCAGGTGTTTTTCAATGTTGGGAATGTTGAAAAGGTTTTACGCATGCTTAGTACCCACCTACAAACGTGCGCCTCAAGTAGGGTTAGTCCGAGTTGATGGATTTCGATTCTGTTTCGCCATACATCTGTACGCAGAGATTGGCAAAAACGTAAAACTCTACTAATAATATTATTATATTCCTGCTATTAGCTGCTCTAAAAAATATAAGTCTATATGCTAAAAATCCACGGCTCAAATGGGATTCGTGAAAAACCAGTGAGACCAACCAATAAAATAAACCAATACTTATTATCCAACATAATATGGCTGGGGTCACTAAATTGCTACTAATTGTGTAGTAATAAGTGCCGGATAGTCGCAAAGCTGCTACGCGCGCCGTAGCATTCTACTACGGCGTAGCGACCTTACGTTTATTTAGAATACGGCGCGATTTTCACCTTAAAAAGTTTTAAAAGCCATTATACGCTTTAGTGTAAAAATAAAACTGACTCACGCACTCATTCATTCTTTGACTCATCATTATTAAACCTAACTCTTGGACCTAGAATACTGATATTTTGCATAGAGGTTACCTACCTACGTTTAAAAAAGTAAACAATATCTACCGAAATTCGGGCCCGGGATAACCTAACCGTAGAGGAGCGATTGATCTAAGTATTTCTTTTTCTACCGATAGAAATTAAAATCTGTCACTAAATTCTGATCCAAGAACGTTTAAAAGTGTATTTTAGCTAAAGCCAATAGTCACAGATGGCGATTAAGTTACAGATTTGTGTCGAACATCGTGAAAGATTTAATTTTTAAACCATACTTAGTTGACAAAGTCTTTCATTGGATAATTTTGACAATTTCAACCTGCCTCGCGTCTTAAGAGCGTCTTAAGTTAGAGTTGACACAAATAGGACTTAAGATTTTACCCACAGTAAACTGATTTATAAATAAGAAGTACAAATAAAATACATACACTTAATTTTAAGAGTTAAATAAGGAGCTATCACTATTCTTAAAGGAATGTGGAAAAATCTCATAGAAAGAATATTAAACACGTCAACATCTCCGTACACTATTTATTACTCGCACTTTAATATCAGCACGACAAAGAAAAATAATATTAATAGAGAAATATCAAGCTTTGACATCAATAATAAAAGAATAAAGCGACTTGCGTCCAACGAAAATGTTAAGAAAAAGACATATTAATTTCGCCACGCGCCGTCCCTCTCTAGCTCCCTGTCCCCCGTATATCGCCGTCTCTGTCCCGCCCCCGCGCTTAAGTGTCCGGCCAGATGTTGCCGCTTTTATTGAAAAAGTCGGCAGCCATATTGCAACTGTTAGTGAATTAAGATGTAGCCGGGAGAAAATTGTTATTGGTACCGTTATGTTTGGAACGTTAAACGGTATTTTTTCGGATAATTATATTTTTACGAGCGGATACTTGTATACGACTGTTAGATGTATTATAGACTTCACTATAGTCGACACAATATCTCGCTGTCCGCGGTGCAATAAAATGAAAAGACAGGCGGCTTGTTACGCTCTCCGTAGCTCCGGGCTTTACGGCAGGACGCCGGACAACAAGCACCGTCATGTTTTCCCATCTTATTACCGCGCGTGCAGCGACATATTGCACCCACTATAACTGATCTCTATAAACTTTTAACTACAAGTATTATTTAAATAGAGCTTTATGAGGACTCACTGAATTTATTTTGGTCCTTCTTACACTTATGAATAGATACATTGGTGGGTGCGAAACGCAGCGTTGCGGAAGAATTTATGAGAACAAACGACGTTTTACCTAATTAGGTACTAAATTACTAAGCCAGTTATCAAAAATGCGTTTTAACCTTTTTTAGATATTATTATTATCGATACATTAAAACAAAAATTACAATTACGTCCATTGTAGTTTACGGTGAAAATAAAAAGTGGAGATTTTGGATCAAGTTTTGGGAGAACTTTCTATCGAGAAAATTTTATTTATGTGTGTTACTATTTCACAGCGATTTTGGATTAAATACCCAAAATACATGACATTAAAATTTGAAAGTAATTGTCTTTATAGTTTTTAAAAAGCAGGTCACCAAGAATCGCTTAGGTAAATACCGTCTATGGCGTTAATTCACTTATGTATTTAATCGTTTCAAAAAAGTCCTACCGCCCTTTTTGTCAAAAGTCAAGTAAGTAGTTTGTCATTAGAATAAACGCTTATTATTTCCAATAATGTTAGGTATGTACATGAGACATGAATTTTAGTTAAATTGACAACAATTTATCTGATGCAGACCCACGGAAAAGCTGACGAACGCCTCAGCTGAACCTGATTAATTATTATTTTCATTAGGTATCTTTTTTACTGTCCCGCTTTTGACGAAAGAAAAACGCCTTTTTTACCTCAAAAGGTTTAGTCGGGATTAGGCTTGTCTGAAAAATCTCTGGCAACTCAGGTAGCTAATAGGTATACCTACGAAAGGGACTGAGAAATCAACAGAACATCATGTACCTATCTGACACAAAAATATTGTAAATTTTAGTTAGATTAATTACTGATCTATTTTCCATCTCGCGAGATTGTAATCTGTCGAAAAATTGTAAACCGTAACATACTTAACTAACTTCTGTTTAGGTAAGAACCATATTGTCTATGGTGCTCATTATATTGTGTAAATTTTTAAGCTAAACTAAATTGATGCGTTTAAAAATATTGGTAATTTTTCATAATGCTGCTCTAATTTTCTTTTCATAATGAACGGAAAAGGATTGCAGTATTTTTAGACGTGTTAGTATAGTTTACAGGTTTTGCACAACATTATTAGCACCATTGAGTAAATTATAAAAGTGAAACCATAAAACGTTGAGTTAGCTTGATCCTCGCGCGCTGATTGGTTGTACCTACGTCAAGTAAGTGGTTAAGTGGTTCACAATTTTTAACAGTTTACAATCTCGCAAAATAGATTACAATCCCGACGGACTCTCTGCAATGGACAGCTCGTTTCAGCTGATGCATTTCCGTTGCGGTAATAACTTTCTGTAAGGATCTCCAAGATCTTAGAGAAGATGGACGTATGAGCAAAGCATTACTGGATTGGCAACCGCGACCTTCACAAAGAAACATCGGCCGACCACCTGCACGATGGCGAGATGATATCGTTAGGATATCTTTAGGTCAGCGGGAAGTCAGTCGCTACAACAAACTAAAATCAGAAGCAGATGGCGTGAAAATGGAGAGGCCTTAGTCTAGCACTAATCCGAGATGGGCCAATGATGATAAAGGATATCAAATCCGCACGGTTTTGCGCCGCATGGATCCAGTGGCTCTGGGTACTGTCCTTTGATTTTGTAAAAAT
This sequence comes from Coenonympha arcania, assembly GCA_036785405.1. Classification (NCBI taxonomy): domain Eukaryota; kingdom Metazoa; phylum Arthropoda; class Insecta; order Lepidoptera; family Nymphalidae; genus Coenonympha; species Coenonympha arcania. The sequence goes on from CM072062.1 coordinate 17,499,469, forward strand.
ACTTATAGCTGCGACGCGCTTACATCTATGCGCTGATTGGTTAAAGCTTACGTCAGTTATATAGCCCAGGCGACAATTGGCTGCTGATGGCTGCGTTGCTATGGTTACCGTCGATGGTTGGCCGATGTACAATTTTATATTTACGAGAATCAAACCCCAGCGGGGCTAGACAAAGTCACAAGCGTTTGGCGTTAACGCTAGTCGACAAAAATGTTTGGACAAAACAAATGACTGTAGAAAAACCATGATAATAATTACTAAACACGCTGTGTTTGAATTTACTTTTATTTAATTAACTACGCTAACTTGAACGCTCGCTGGCGTTCTCGCGGACCTTGTAGATAACTTTAGCGTACTTCGCTTGACAATTGACAGCCGACAGCATAGATTAATATGTATGTACCTGGCCGACAGTATCAAACACAGCGTGTTTAGTAATTATTATCGTGGTTTTTCTACAGTCATTTGTTTTGTCCATACAGTTTTGTCGACTAGCGCTAACACCAAACGCTTGTGACTTTGTCTAGCCCCGCTGGTCAGTTTAACAATTTTGTCAACAGTTACGGCTAAAGCTGTCATTATCAGCATCGTCTTTATCATTGCCGGTCTTCAACCCACCTCTGGGCACGGGCCTCCATTCAGAACCAATACTAAATCCAGCAGTCCTAAAATATTTGCGATCGCCGCAGAAATTAGTCGATCGCGGTTTCAATCGCACAAATGAAACGACATTAAAAAGAATTAAGCATTTATTGTATATCAAAATTATCGCTGCCAACGGGACTTGAACCTGTCGATGTCGAAATGATGGAGTCAGCGGTAGTTGCTCCCACAGCTCAATTGGAAGAGCACCCAGCCGCGATAGCTGGGGGTTCAAGTCCCGTTGGCAGCGATAATTTTGATACACTATGAATGCTTAATTTACAAAAAATACCTAGTGTATGAAACACTGTGACAAAAATATAAATTAGAAATTCAATAAATGTAGGTATGAAAATGACATATCAAGTTCAGGTGATTTCCACACAGACAACTCTTAGCTCGGACTCTTACATTTCGCAAAGTCATATGGCTTCAGGGTGGTAAACATAGATACCTACTTCAAATACCATAGAGAACTCATTCTGTTAGTTGGACAAAGCATTTTTCCACTTTTTCAAAAGTAATAGTTCGAATAGCTAGGATACTATTAGCAGTCATCTCTATTCGCCCGCCGGTCATAGCAAACTTTGTGAGTTCTGTAGTTATGTTGTAATCGAGAAACAAACATACAAACTTACATACCTATCTAGACCTATACACTAACATTGTATCAAAATATAGTATTGTAGAAATCCAGGTCATGGCTCCCAGAATCGAGGCGCTTATTTTGATAATGCCGATTACTTGCTTCCTCGTAGAGGGAAAAGTTTTTGGTTGTTATCAGAAGCGCAAATATCCACAGCCATGTTTCTTTGTGTTTTCCGTACCAATAGCGAAGTAGCCAAAATTCACTTGCTTTAAGGTGAATTCGACACCCCTGCCCTCAAATTCCAATTTTATTTGGTTTTACGCAATTTGTACGGTATAATAAGATATATCTATTATGTGTAATGTTCATCATCGGCATCAGCATCGCGCCGGAACGCTTAAGCGTTAGACCATATCGGCAAAGAAGTACAGCCAAGCGATGATACGTTCCAGTGCGATGCTGCGTACCAACCGTTTAACCATTTTATTAACCTCTCAAAATAGCAGCCTCTAAAATAGAACCTCTTCGGCAGCATTATCCCTTAACTCCATGTAGGTACAATCGCACCCCAATACTGACTTATAGTGTGTAATAAAGAGGGGAAACAGTCGTAGCCTAAGCCTCCTACTAGACCGGACCTGAGGCTGTTTATAATTCGGGTATAAAATTTCGTAGAGGTCCGACCGGAATTCGAAACAGGGAACTCCCACCCAGACCAAAACGCGCGCAACTCGGCCAGAGAAATTTTCAATCTTATAAACTACAAATGTTAGTTAGTGGCACTAGGTAATAGGCATTATAGCTATAGGGACTAAAAGGGTGTTAAAATGTAGCTAAATAACTTACCGTTAACATTATTCTTAACAGCGTCCTCCTGGTTGCCCAGTATCGCACTAACACTAAATTTGAGCAGAGGCTTCTTTTGCTCCACGCCATAGTCCTCACAACTCCTCACCAGGTCCTCCGTATTGAACCTCTCCTTCTCCTCATCACCAGAATTCTCCTGGTAACTGTGCAAGTTGAACCGTTTCTCTAACTCCTCTAGGCGACGGATCCCCGATTTCTTACAAGCGAACGGCGGGCAATCGAAAGTACCACAGTGACACCTCCGAGACAGGTTCGGTATATTCAAAACCTCCTTCTCCTCTCTCTCTCTCCTGTCTTCATTTCTGTTATAAAAGTCGTGATTGTAGTACCCAGTTTCGTTTTTCATGCTAAAATCTTCGTCTCGACTTTTCGAATCTTCATCGTCGCCTTTATCCACTTCGTCTGTTCGATTATCTTCTTCATTCTCTGCTGTTTTAGCTTCATCAACATCTGGGGAGTTTTCCCGAGAGTAACTCTGACTCTGCATATAGTTCTCCAGCTGCTGGTTCAAAAACTGATTGTGAAAGTTCACCGTTTTCTGTTGGTGCAATATGTTGTCGACTAGAAACGGTGAAGTCATGTTGAATCCGTTACTGCTTTTGTTGTAGCACAGATTTTGAATCGTCTTCAACATAATGTTGTGGTTCGTTTGGAATGGATTCAACTTTAATGTGTCATTTTTTAAATCTGTCGGGTACATAACGTTGTTTTTGCGAGTGTTATTTTTTTGTGCCCATTATTGTCACGGATAAGAAATAGCACTACACGTACGAACGTCAAATGTTGGGTTTATTTTGCGGAAACTATGGTGCAGGAGACTGCAAGACATACGCTCCCTTTCGCGTCTGGATGTCGACTGACGTATTTGGGAGTGGTTCTTAAAAGGGGCGGGTATAGGGGTGGTTTTCTGCTCGTTGCTTTTGTTGACGCGGCCAGTATAAGTCGACCTCTACCACCCCTTATACCGAACAATAGAATTAACTGTAAAAGCGGGATCGTTTGTAATGTCTTAGGTCTTTTGCAGTGGTCACTTGGATTCGCGAGCTGTTTGCCATTTGCGTTCCACATATTTGAATTTATGCTTTACCACCTGATAATAAGGCATTTACTTTAGTTCTGGAAGTTATTTTTAAGTTTGTAAGTCTCGTATGCATCCTCTGTTTATAATATGAGATTTTATTCATAGGTTAATAGCGAAAGGGTGTAAGTTTGGACTTTGCTGGCATCCATTTTATTTTAGAGATATTGGTAAGAACATCTTGAATGATTAAAGTTTAGAACATAAATTAAATAATATGCGCTTTGTTATTAGTCTTGCTTTTACTTTTTTTTAATAACGAGACATTAAAAGTTACTTAAAAAAAATATGTAAATTGTAAATACAGTGGAAATTAAAGAATTTTTTATCCCTGGTTTATCTCAGAAAAGGAACGGGGTTCTGGGTTATACTGTTTTAAAATTCTCAATACAAGCACGAAATTGGAAGTCAACGGAGCCTGCTACAAATCTCAAAGAGTACACTAATCCAAGAGTCCCTGCCATTTTAATATATTAAACCCTCTAAACCTCATTAAATTTGATTAGCTTAGTGGCTGTCTATTTATTATGTGAAACCAAGCTTAAGCCCAATAGTGGGTTAACAAGGGGCTATGTTGGTAAGAGCGTGGACTAGATCACGTATAAACAACTAATTATTTAGTAAGAAAATACGTGATGAAATCAATCCTAAAGATAAATTAAAAACTTTGTAATATGCTACGCCGTAGATGACTACGGGCTACGAGATAGCCGTAAACTCTTATCTAGTACATAGGGCCGTGGTATTTGGGTCGTAGTATTTTAGCGTAGCGAAGTTTCTAACCGCTACGTACCATCGATTTGGAACAGTTTTGAGAATTAATTGGACAAAAGACAAAATGGTTTAAGATCTTTATTTTCTCAAAAGAATTACAAATAAATTCGCTTATTTGAGAAAACACAATAAACTTATCTTAGTTTCATAAACACTGAGCATGCTGAGCTTAAACTTTGAAATAAAAAAAGAAAGATAAATAATAAAGTTTGAAAGATTAATTGGTCAGATTTTTATAAAAGAATATTTAAGGTAATTTTTAGTATTAAAGGTAATAAAATATGGAAAACCTAAATACATTAGTAAATCGTACAACAAAAGATTTTTTGTAATTATTAAGATTTTTCCAATACCTAAAGTCAAAAATCGACCACCTTACTCGAAACGCAGAGTAGCATCAAGGAGAAAACGCAAGGAATTTTTCTTTTCATAGATCAGTCACTATTTGTGGCCTGAAGGTAAAAAAGGAGGTACCTAATAATGGTGCAATATATCCAAACTTTGATATCTTACGTATATTATTTCATATGAACCTATTCCTTGTACCTACAATAAAAAGTAAATGATAAGTACCTCCAGTAGCAAATAAAAATCATTCGACAAATCCTTCGTCTTCGACGGTCCATCGAAGACTGCCTGAAAATTAAAAGAAAAACCCGACCCGAAGAGAAAAGCGTTCGAATTTTGAAATTAGCCACACCCCTTGCTTGTTATTGGTTACTACGCGCGAAACATAAAAGCTTATAACCCAGAGCAAACACAGCTGAATTTAAAACTTACAGAAAACATGTTATGATTGGTTTTACGTTACTCGGGTATAAAAGAGGTTATAAGAAAAAAGGTTTTAAGGTTTGGAATATGAATATATTTTGCTGTATTTGAAGGAGAATAATGGACGACGATGGAGCTTTCATTTTGGATTTTTGTATGAATTTTATGGACTTATTTACTTAGTCATTTAATCGACCAGCTGAACTTACTAGGTACTTCTTGGGGAGATTTCTAAATTCGAATACGACTAAACATGAACAAAACCTCCTTTATGATGAACTATGAGAATCACGACATTATAAATGTTTATTTTGACTTTTACCAGGTGAAATTTAAGGAAAGATTATTTTTTGTTATCACCCGCTAACTACAAAGAATATGTATGGTCCAACATGGTCCAACATGCAGGAACAAGCCAAGCACCACCCACCACTCAAGCACGAAAGCAAACTTACCAGGCAGGTAATGTCACTCTATTGCATCACCATTCACCACACACACAATTCTTTACACCCAACACTTTCGACGCATGTTTCGTCCCGACACCCGGACATCCTCAGAAGATGTTGATTGACTTCACGTTGCAAAATTGTGTATATTGCATCGTCATCATCGCGTGCCCTCTTCCTTAAATTGAAGTTTGGTGGTCAACAATCGAAAAGCCTTCCTATTATGTGCCGCTTTCTTTAAATCTGGGTAAGTAAGTCCGGTCCACCCCTTTATATCTTCCAACCATTTGCGTCTCTGGCGCCCTGGAGACCTCTTCCCAGCAATTTTCCCTCTAACACCAATCTCGGGAAGGAAAACTGGTCTTCTCTTTGCAGGTGGCCAAAGAAAGCAACTTTTATGCGCATAATTGTGGACATCAGCTGTATATTGTCATGTATATTGCATAGAACAGGTGAAATTACCTTTTATTTTGCTGTGTCCGCCTGGATGAAGCTGACTGCATCATGTATTTCGGTTAAATAAATGTAAATGAGTGAAATTAGCCCTCCAAATTCAAATTTTGTTTAGTTTTTTTGCAAATAGTATACACAAACTTTTAATCATAAATTGCCGGGTAGACTGCATTCAGCCCCGAGCAAGTGATATTTAGGTTCCCCAGACATATATGTATGTATATACCTAGCTCCGCAAAAATCAGAAAAGCCTGCCCGGGATTCGAACTCTTAACCTGGCGAGAGACAGAGGCCATCGACGAGTTATCACCGCTAAGGGCCCCTAAAAAGCAACCCTTTGGTAACTGGGTCATAACGTTGCGTGATTGTTATGAAGCGCACCCCTGCGGAATGCTGCGCCGCTTTTGATGCAATTACCGCGATCCGACACGGACAGTTGCGGCCGGGGCTGTCACAATAGCGCGTATACCTACCTACTCATTTATTAACGGTGTAGAAGCCGTATTTAAGCGATTTTGAATGAAGTTTTATGCAAAAACGATAAAGACAATTACTTTCAAATTTACACGTCATGTATTTTGGATCTTTAATCTAAAATCGCTAAGAAGCAGAAACACGATTGGATAAAATTTTCTCAATAGAAAGTTCTCCCAAAAGTTGCTCCAAAATTTCAGTTTTTAGAGTTTTTATCGGACACTACATTAGATGTAATTGTAATTTTTGTTTTAAAGTGTCGGTAATAATAATATCCAAAAATGCCAAGAAACAGATTTTTGATAACCAGCTTAGTTTTTGAGTAATTAGGTAAAAGGTTGTTTTTCTGTTATATTCTTCCGCGACGCTGCATGTCGCACCTACCAAATCTCCGTGAGAGTGAGAAAGACAAAAATAAATTTAATAAATCCCCACAGCTAGCTTTAGTCCGCAGCTTGGCTTGCGTGTAGGTAGGCAAGCGTTTCAGTTTTTTACAATCTCACGAGCTGTAGCAGTAATTATTTACCTACTAACACTACTATAATATGTTTCGGTTTGAAGGACACTGTAGCCCACATAACAGACCATAATGGTACTTAGGAACTGATGTTTTAGGTTGACGATGCAGTGTATCCGTAACGTTATATATGCAATGCAAAGTTGAACTTTAAGAGTTTTTAACCGACTTCAAAAAAAAGGAGGAGGTTCTCAATTCGTCGGAATCTTTTTTTTAAAAACTCTTCTGTTTTTAGTATCTCAGTAACTTATAAATCAAATCAATTCAAAATAAGTACTTATATTTTTATTTCCCATAGACCATCGTAAAGTTTTTTGTAAAAGGTCAATAATCATATTTGTGACTTAGGTACATAGGTAGGTTAGGATGAGATAATATGTTAGATGTGTGATTGCCAATCACACTATATCTTATTAACAGATTGCACAAATAAAAGTTTAACTAGAAATTAAAAGAAGTCCTAATTTAATTATTTATGGCGAGTGCGGTTGTCACTGACAGTTGTGTGCACGCACGTGACGCCATCTTTTGTTCGTTTCGTCACACTCCCGTTTAGGAATTTGTCACGGAGATTTAGTAGCAACTCGGCTTGGACGATACGTAGTAACTAAAAATTTAACATGCAAGATGCAGCTGATTCATCAGGGTTCCGTACCCAAAAGGTAAACCGGGACCCTATTAAGTACTGAGACTTCGCTGTCTGTCCGGCTGTCACCAGGCTGTATCTCTTGAACCGCGATAGTTAGACACTTGAATTTTTTACAGATCTCTTTAAGTTGCCGCTTTAACACTAAATTTATTTATTATTTATTTATTAGTACTACAGTAGGTACTTTCTAGTTTTCAGCCAGGTCACTTAATTCACTTAGATCACTTAATAGTACACTAGTTGAGTGACCGAGCTTTGCTCGGTAGTATTACAGCTACTTACCAATAGATGGCAGCAGGAGTTTACTGTAATTGTTTTGCTTTAGCGCCAATAGATGTCAGGTATAGATTTATATATATTTTTTTGGTAAATACGACATTTTCTAAAAATGAATCCTAGCTAGATCAACTTATCGCCCCCAAAACCCCTTGTATACTAAATTTCATGAAAATCGTTCGAGCCGTTTCCGAGATTCAGATTATATAGAAATATATATATATATATATATATATACAAGAATTGCTCGTTTAAAGGTATAGGATACTTCGATGGTTCATCATCCATACGCTAGTAGAGAAATTTTACAAAAATTACATACTTTTATGTAAAATTTGTCTACTCTTTATAGTCTTTTTATTTACTTAGTTATTGTCATTTATGTGGTGTGGTACCTAATGCACACTTTAAATAGTGCAGACAAGATCGCGCAGACCGCGCTGCATTCACCCACAGTTTTGTTAAAATGGATGCAAAATAAACGGTAATGACAATTTTTACGCTTTGATTTAATTTTATACCGCCAAAAACTCTAAGCTGGTTTTAATTTTAATAAAATATTTGATGGGGTTAAATATTTTGACGGAGCAAAAACTTATTTATCGCAGATTACATTTGAATAATTTATATTATTTCAATATTTTAAAACGCAATTATGTATTAGAGAAATACCAGTACCTATCTAATAATGATATTATTAGATAGGTACTACACAGATTGGGTAGGTAAGTAGATACACGTTATCATCGTCGGTTCTCCCAAATGATTTAATAAATCTACATAAGTATATAATATGTAGGTAGGTAGTAGGTACCTATAAGTAAAATGTGACTGACTGACTGACTGTCCGGAATAGGTTCATAGACCTACCTAAACTATTATGACGTAGGCATCCTCTAGGAAAGGATTTTTGAAAATTCAATATGCGGTATCCATACCTTAACTATACCTCAACGTGACCTCAACCGTACCTAAGGTGTAAATAAAAATATACACCTTATGACCTTATTTAAAATACCTCTACAGCAGGGCTAGCATGCATGCGTAGAGATATGTCTCTCTACTTTTCTCACTCTCTTTTCTCTTTCTGATCTATATTGTTAGACAGAGGGAGTCGTACAATAGAGTATATTGAATATAAGGGTAATACGTACCACCATCTCTTATTGCAGTATTATTGTAGTTATTTTTAAAAAAAAGAATTTTCTAATCAACCTCTAATAATCAAAAATAATCTAATAATCAATAATTGGTCCACGCGTCTTCGAGGAACATACATAGAAAAAAAATCCGACGAATTAAGAACCTCCTCTTTTATTTTTATGTCGGTTAAAAAGCTTACGTAGCGACATCTAGCGGTCAGTAGATTGATCAACATGTTGTTTGTAGTGACATCTTTTAGCGAATAGTTAAACTATACAAAGTACAATATCGAGCTCCTAGATGGTGTTGCTCATTTATATAATGTTTCATAGCTAAAACTTGTATATTTTATTTCATTTCATTTATATCAAATTCAGTTTGTTTTAAAAGTATATGATTACAGAATATTAAAATAATATGAGACCATCATTTTGATATTTCTGAACGAAGCTCCACTCGCCATTAAAAAAATAAAAACTTTGACCAATCAAAGTCCAGAATTCATCTCACCGGTCAAACACGATGCCGTGATTGGTGGATCAATTAAACAGGTGCAATGGTGATGTTATGCGTCATCCGCCATTATTGTTGAATTGAAATTTGTGAATTGTGAAAGTGTATAGTGAGTTTTTTAGTTTTTACGGAAACAAATTCGTATATTGTGTGAAAACGTTGTATTAGTGAAATGTGTAAGTGAAAATGACTGATTACAGGATGAAGGACGACTTTGAAAAACATTCGAACTCATCGGAATTGTCAGTAGAAAATCCTTGTGAAGTTTCGGACTCGTATGACATGTTTTTGAACAACATATCGATACCGGTAGTTGCAAGAAAGTTAGATTTTACAAATTTAGACGACGATGAAGGCACTGGAGAGACTCCACAGGCCCCACCGAGCTTCAGCCCTCCGTATAAACGAGTCAGGGCTCTCAAGTGAGTACCAAAATCGGTATTTAACAAAATTACCACGTTCGAATTTCGAATAAATTATACGCTTTCGATTCCTAAATTTATGATCCAAAAATTGAGCTTGGTGTCACTTTTGGTTTTAACAAGAATACACCCTAATAGTGGACGCTATAACCCTTGAAAGTAGGAATGTTCTAGGTCTTTTTTGTTTGCTATTGCTCATAAAAGCGGGCAATTTTCTTGAGGTATGGAATATCAGAAAAGGAAATCACCACAAGAACATTTAAATCTGATGAGAAATATGAGATTTCTTAGAGAATATGTCTCTTTAATTATCTCCTAATAAGCTAATTTGTATGCTATACATAGTCTAATGGCTGGCATTCCTCTACCAGAGATGTCCGGCAAAACCTGCACAGGCGAGCAGATTGCACAAACTGTTCAAAAACTGCTTGGTCTCATACAATTGCATAATCTCATCAAAATGCAGATTAAGCGTATACACCTTCCACTAAGCAATGCACTTTAATGAAAGCAAATTGAATATTTTTGTATTTAACTAAACTCCTCCATGCCCTTAAACTTCAATATTTTGAAGGTATAGGTTGTGCAAAACCGTTAAGCCCTTTGAACCTAAAAGCCATGTCCTCAATTTTCTCCTGACACCCAGTACCATCCCGCAGACACCTTCAATGCATGCTCCTATGCACTTGTCTTATCAGAGAATCCAGTTTTGGGAGAAGTATAATAGTCAGTGTGAAACGTGTTTATGTGTTTTAACTCATTTATGCTGCAAGTACTGAACAGATTTGGCTGAAATTTTGAATAATGGATTATGTACATATCAGGCTACTAATTATAAAATCTATCCAAAAGGAACCAAGGCCAGAATACACAATAATAAAATAACAGTGAAAAGACTAATGATCCCTATTTCACTAATAAAATAACAGTGAAAAGACTAATGATCCCTATTCCACTAATAGGGAACAACGTTCATCCTTTGTTTAAGAATTTTTAGCATTTTTCCTGTTTCAACATGTTGGGACATGTTTTAGGCAGAAATGGTTTGCCTGTTTTTATTGTTGACTTGCTAAACTGGTTCTAACAATAATAATTGCATCGAATGGAAGATGTTATGAGGTCTTCCAAACAAATGAATTAATCATTGGAGTATAAGTTTAATTAATTAAATTATAATTTGTAATTAAAAATACTTTTCATGATTGAAAAGGCTTTCAGATTAACTACAAAGGTCTAATGCCTTGCTAAATGTTAAAGAAAAGTTTGTTGTGGTCTATGGTTTTAGACTACCTTTCGCATACATACAGTATGGGACTATTTAAAAGTATAGATTGTACCAAATTGCTTACTTATTTTGCCAGTAGTAATCAGCTGAGTCTAGACTACATTAAAGTGCCATTATAATACCTAATTAATTTAAAATTATAAATATACAGTCGAACCTAAGTAAATGAAAACTGGGTAACTGAGTATACTCTAAAATGAGAGCATTTGTTAGCTCCCATTAATTTCCCTCCTAATTATGACATCTCGGGATAGTGAAAACCCTGAGAAAAAGATATCTCAGTCCCTTGAGCTCTCACTATTCTTAATTAATTGGTTTTATTCTTGAGTATACTGTTATTAGCACTGAGTTGTGTACATATAACACGCTCCTGAGGTTTAGTGGGTTCAGGGGCCGTACCACCAAGGCTTATAGCAGTATTATTTCAATATTGTTTTGACATTTTCATACAATGTCAGTATGAAAATTTTAAAACAATATTACAATAATACTGCTATTAGCCTTGGTGGTAGGGCCCCAGGATGCTTAACATGCTGTGAGTCCCACATACCCACCTTGCAGTGCCACAGGTTCCCTGGAGGGAAGTCATTCCTACTAGCTTCACTTCAGGAGGATGTGCTTGTGGGTTGAGATGTGTAACTGCATTCCTCAGTGACTAACATAGCGGCACACTATGATGGCCGGTTTGACACATTACAATAGTGATGTGGAAATTCAATTTATTCTCGAACAAAAAACAATTAAGTTTTGTTTTTGTACCTGATTAAATAGGTTTAATAAAACAAAAATGTAAATGTTTATTTAATTTATTTGAACGAACTGAATATTTGAATGAAAATGAATATACATACTTTATATGCACACAAGAAACATATGAATACAAAAGATACCAAAAAAGGTGCCACAAAAGGCCATAATTAATCAGATTCGTCCATACTACTATTTTCACTGTCGTCACTGCTATCATCACCTACATTAAAAATTATATGTTCGTTTTCTATAATATTATCTATTTTCACATCTCTTTCATAATCTTCACTTATTAATTTAACAGTTCTATTCACAACCTTTTCCCAGTCTCCTTTAGTCACATGTTCACAAGCTTCTTCTAATAATTTTAGCATTTTTTTTGTGGTAAATGGGGGTTCTGTATTGTGTCTTGCAGCATATCCCTTAATTTGAGCCCACACCAACTCAATCGCATTATACTCACAATGGTAAGGCGGTAACCGTTTAGCTCTGTGCCCATGTTCTAATGCTATTTCGTCAATGACGTATCGGATCTTGGTTGGTTTGTTTTCTTTTAAAAGACGTACTAATTCCGCTTTTAACATATTCATGTTTGCATCTACGCCATTTTTACGAAGCCATGCGACGATATCAGCTTTCTTTTGGGATTGGGCAGGTGGCTTGTCAATTTGCATCGAGTGGTATGGGGCGTTGTCCATAATTATAATAGATGGTTCAGGGAGGCTACACAACATTGAGGTAAACCATTCAGTAAACTTTTCTCCATTCATGTCTTCATGATAGTCTCCAGTGGTTTTTGACGCAAAAGCCATGAGAGAACCTTCGACAAACCCGTTGATGGTTCCGGCGTGACAAATTATAAGTCGCGATCCTTTTCCTACAGGAACTTTGGAAGTAGATGCTGCTGTGTCATCGTTCCAAGAACGGCCTACAGTATGGTTAGCATTAAGCCATGTTTCATCCAAGAACACAACATTTTGCCAATTTTTGATTTCTTTCACTTGCCGTAAAAAAGTATACCTTGCCATCGCTATATCAAATCTTTCCATCAATATTTTGCGTTTGTTACATTTTTTGTATCGAAATCCAATGGTCTTCAAAATCTTCGTTAAAGAACTTTCCCGACCGAAGAATAATCCAGCTTCCTTCAGTGAATGCACCAACTTTTTTCTTGTTGGATACTCCTTCTGTAAATAGTAGCCGTAAACATGTCTTCGGATAGCATCGGCATCAAAGCTATCGATGCCTACGACTGGTTTTGCTCGTTTTCTCTTTTTTGGTGTGTGAAGTTTATTTTCTTCTGTGCCAGTCTCGCCAAATTTTTCTTTAGTTATCCGTCTAACAGTTCGTTGTCCAATATTAAGCGCATCAGCTACGCGTTCAACCACTGACGTTATAGGTAAAATTGGCCCTCCATTTTGAGCTTCACGATCGAAATAGTTACGAAGGCGTATTACGAACTCACGTGTCTGACTATTTAGAACAGTTCTCTGCGTACGTTCGGTCATATCGACGAAATCCACAACAAAGGGCTTGAACAGAGTCCAAATTAACGAGCAAGGGTCAACAGTAATGCAGTATCAATATTTGAAATCCAAAGCCAGGTCAAAACTATATCACAATCGCATTGCACTGACAGTTTATACTTTTCGAAGCAACGTCAATTCGAAACTGCTTTGTTTTGCATTGAGCATTGACGCGAGTTTGCCGGAGGTAGTAGTTGTGCTAGCCAGCGATCCTGTGTGACGATCGTATTAGATTCCATTTTTAAAAATTTTCAATTTAGAAAACCAAATGCCGAGTTGTGGTATATATCATATAAAAATAAAAATTTTACCTTTTGTATGAAACAGCTGATATTTTTTTGCGATTTCAGAGGTTTGTCCACATAGTGAAAATTGTTCATATTCACAAGTACATTCACCCCTTAAATGGTGCAAACTGATTTTTCTACACTTGTATACATTTTAGAAATCAATTTAATAAATAAATTTTGAGTCCTAAACCTAAAACTACATTCGATAAAATTTATGAATCTCTGCACATCACTATCGTCAATAAAGTAATACAATTATTACCTTCAAAGTCGTTATCAATTAATACGGAACTTCATGAGCGGACAAACGTCAAACCGGCCATCATAGCGTGCCGCTAGTGTAAAACAACACCAGGTTTGACTGTACTAGCCTTTGCCTGTAGCTTTAGTTGATTTTAGTTTAGTTGTCAAATCCCGCAGGAACCATGGAAGCAAAGATAACTCTCGCGGTAGTGTATAAGTTGTAGTAGCCTTTTTAACCGAATTCAAAAAAAGGAGGAGGTTCTTAATTCGTTGGAATTTTTTTTTTTTTAATTTTTTTTTATGTATGTTCCCCGATTACTCGAAGATGCGCGGACCAATTTCGAAAATTCTTTTTTTGTTTGATAGGGTATAGTTCACAGATGGTCCCATAGTCATCAAGTCAGGATCTGATGATGGGATCCTGGAGAAATCGAGGGAACTCTTCAAATTTTATAAGCACACTTGAAGTGATTTGGGTATTGTTTGAAAGAGTAATTTTTTCCAGGTAGTCTTATGGTCATCAGGTAGGGATCTGATGATGGGATCTTGGTAAAATTGAGGGAACTCTTCAAATTTTGCTAGTATACTTGAAGCGATTTAGGTATTTTTTATAGTTACTATTGCATTTCCTTGCAGTCATCAAGTAATGACTGTATTCATCAAGTCAGGATCTGATGATGGGATCTTGGAGAAATTGAGGGACCTCTTCAGATTTTAGAAGCATACTTCAAGCGATGTGGGCATTTTTCCAATGCCTTGCGCATTAGTTGTTTTCCACTAAAAAGTATAAAATAAAATGGAAAATTATTTCCAAAAAACCAACTTCAAATGCCACTACAAAGAATGAAATAATTTTTTATGTACACCAATTCGAAGTCTGGCAATGTTTCGTTCATTCAATAATAGTCCTTCGTATTGTCGATAATTTTATCGTTTCTTTGCACATCAAGTTTTATAATAAGAAGGACTATTAATGATTGAACAAAATATTGCCTGACTTCGAATTGGTGTAAATTAAAAATTATTTCATTCTTTGTAGTGGCATTTGAAGTTAATGTTTGGAAATTTTTTGGAAATAATTTTCCATTTTATGTAATCTCAATTTGCTATTGTGAGTGAAGAAAGCTAGAATTTACGTAATAATTTTCGTAGTACCCATTCTGCAGACACTTTGCCGATGACTTTCCCTCCCTCTTCGTCCGACCGCGACTCGTTCTGTACCCGATTTTATGAAGTGGGAAGGGAAGTCATCGGCAACGTATCTGCGAACGTGTTATACAAGTATAGTATTTTATACAAAGAAGTCGTCTACCTTATAATCGTTTCACGGTCGTAATTTCGGTTAAGGAAAATCAGTTAAACAACAGTTATCCAGCACAATAACAAAACATATGATCCAAACAGCTGTCATCTGCCGCAAAAAACGCCTACACACAAAAAAACTGCCATTTATGTAAGAACACCTTTTGCCCGAAATGCCTTACCTGTTTCGCTCAAATGCACCTTGTGTCGTAAGTTGTAGGGTGGAGTTTTGCGTGTTTATTTTATGAGTATTTTTTAGAAAAGTTAAATTGTATTGGAGGTGAACAGCTGAGATTTTATGTCTATCTACTTTGTAGGTAGGTATTTTATAATATCGTCAAATGATTTTTTAAAAATAAGTATTACCTATATTTGGTCTAAAAGTTCAAAATCTGTAAGCCGAAATGGGCTTGCTGATTTTTTACGACTACAGTAATTTTTCCCGATTTATTACTTAAGATGCAGTTTATACAAATGCAATAGGTATGTATACTCCTACAAATATCGACGCCCGTGTGAAATTTAGTTTTTTACAAATTCCGCGGCAACCATTGGTTTTCCTGGGATAAAAAGTGTTAATGCAGATTAATATTACTCATAAAGTAATTGGTATATCCGTCCAACATAAAAATAAAAAAATCGTCTTCAGAAGGTGTCCAATTTCTATAGCGCGTTAAATCGCTAATAATACAAATTACGAAATCTCTATACAATATTCTCAGGTGTTCCTTAAGAATCGACTTGTGCGTGTGTGCACGTCGCAAGTGTGTGTTTATTGCCGCCGCACGCAAGTGTGCGTGACTCGCGAGGAAGCTAGGGGAAGTAACAATTGGGGTCCGTTAAGATTTCGCCAACTCCAAGGTCCTTTATGTTGACATTTTGAGTTTTGAAATTGTAGAGCTAGGTTGATGTCAATATTTTGGATCCTTACTTCGTTTTTATTTTTATTTTCTTTTCAGGTTGTTGAATTTCCTTTCAGATATTTTAACGTTTATGTTTTTTGTTTGCAGACTCTTCGACAGTCCGTACACGCCGAAGAGTCTCCTACAGAAGTGTTCGACGCCGACGCACCCCTCGCCGCGCTCAAGGATACATCCGCCCAAATTCAATGTGCCGACTGGTTCGTATACTATCTTCTCACGGTCCTATTTATCGGGTTCTGTAGTGTCAACTTTCATAGAGATATTTTTTTAATAGTTTTTTTTTTATTCTATTCAGTGCGTCTAGCTCTGCTGAGAAGTATCCTGCTGAAAATTAAATTCCAATCAGTTCCAATCAAATCAACCAAAAGCCCTGACGGCTTTCTTTATATTTTGTGCAATTTAGATTTGTATTAGTAAGTACAGTGTAATTGTGTATGTGCGGAAATTGGCAATACGCATATTTCGTAAGTTCTTCTTAAAATTACATATTAGAAACACAACATATTAAGCTTACAAGTCATGTTAAATATTTATCATCCCATACATCACACATAAACGTGTGAAAATGCCACTCGCCACGAACGAAAACTGCGACAAAACGTGATACCATTCCCGACGTTTTTCATATGATTATGTGTCCGACCAAGGCTTTAGGGCTTTAGGAAAGGTAACTATTAAATTCATGAAAACCACCATTCAACAACTTCATTGCTCCCCAAAGCATGAGTGTCTGACAAGAGTAAAATTCGTGTATCATTCTAGGCATGCCATCTGGCTCCAGCCACCACCTGCACCCGCCGTCGACGCTGCTGCACGCGCCCGCCCTGTGCGCGCACTCGCCGTCCGACGAGGACAGCGGCATGGGCAGCCTGCCGCCCGACGAGCTCGACCACACGCGCTCGGCGCGCAGGCCGCTCGCCAACATCAACCCCTTCACACCCGACGGTGAGTGTCGAGCCACCACCTGCACCCGCCGTCGACGCTGCTGCACGCGCCCGCCCTGTGCGCGCACTCGCCGTCCGACGAGGACAGCGGCATGGGCAGCCTGCCGCCCGACGAGCTCGACCACACGCGCTCGGCGCGCAGGCCGCTCGCCAACATCAACCCCTTCACACCCGACGGTGAGTGTCGAGCCACCACCTGCACCCGCCGTCGACGCTGCTGCACGCGCCCGCCCTGTGCGCGCACTCGCCGTCCGACGAGGACAGCGGCATGGGCAGCCTGCCGCCCGACGAGCTCGACCACACGCGCTCGGCGCGCAGGCCGCTCGCCAACATCAACCCCTTCACACCCGACGGTGAGTGTCGAGCCACCACCTGCACCCGCCGTCGAGCCTTATTAGAGCCCTTCTCTTTGCATTAACTACACGGACCGACTCTCTCGGGGTAGTGGAACTGAGAATTCCTACCAGTAAATTCAACTTTCCTATGTATTTATTTAAAATTTAATTTGCAGGTCCAGCGTTGAAGAGAGCACTGTCGAAAACACCGCAAAACGACAGGATAAGAGTGAGTAAGATGTACTTTAAAAAGTTTCCATGTTGACAATTGATGCATTATTCAAATGAGTGCCGATTTTTGAAGATTGCCCTCTACATTACACTGGCATTGTAAAGAATTTACGCGCAGAGCCTTGGAGCTCTGAAATTTGGTTCAAATCTTCTAGGTGGATGTTGTCTTAAAAGTATCTTTTGTTGCAGGAGTCAAACATATCCCGCTATAACGTGGAGTTCGTGGAACTGGACGTGATAGGGCGCGGGCACTTCGGCATCGTGACGCGGTGCGTGAACAAGCTGGACGGCTGCGTGTACGCGCTGAAGCGGTCGCTGCGGCCCGTCGCCGGCTCCGCTGCGGAGCGCGCGGCGCTCAACGAGGTGCAGGCGCACGCGGCGCTGGGGAAGCACCCGCATCTTGTCACGTAAGTGCGCTCGTGCAGCGTGACGCGGTGCGTGAACAAGCTGGACGGCTGCGTGTACGCGCTGAAGCGGTCGCTGCGGCCCGTCGCCGGCTCCGCTGCGGAGCGCGCGGCGCTCAACGAGGTGCAGGCGCACGCGGCGCTGGGGAAGCACCCGCATCTTGTCACGTAAGTGCGCTCGTGCAGCGTGACGCGGTGCGTGAACAAGCTGGACGGCTGCGTGTACGCGCTGAAGCGGTCGCTGCGGCCCGTCGCCGGCTCCGCTGCGGAGCGCGCGGCGCTCAACGAGGTGCAGGCGCACGCGGCGCTGGGGAAGCACCCGCATCTTGTAACGTAAGTGCGCTCGTGCAGCGTGACGCGGTGCGTGAACAAGCTGGACGGCTGCGTGTACGCGCTGAAGCGGTCGCTGCGGCCCGTCGCCGGCTCCGCTGCGGAGCGCGCGGCGCTCAACGAGGTGCAGGCGCACGCGGCGCTGGGGAAGCACCCGCATCTTGTCACGTAAGTGCGCTCGTGCAGCGTGACGCGGTGCGTGAACAAGCTGGACGGCTGCGTGTACGCGCTGAAGCGGTCGCTGCGGCCCGTCGCCGGCTCCGCTGCGGAGCGCGCGGCGCTCAACGAGGTGCAGGCGCACGCGGCGCTGGGGAAGCACCCGCATCTTGTCACGTAAGTGCGCTCGTGCAGCGTGACGCGGTGCGTGAACAAGCTGGACGGCTGCGTGTACGCGCTGAAGCGGTCGCTGCGGCCCGTCGCCGGCTCCGCTGCGGAGCGCGCGGCGCTCAACGAGGTGCAGGCGCACGCGGCGCTGGGGAAGCACCCGCATCTTGTCACGTAAGTGCGCTCGTGCAGCGTGACGCGGTGCGTGAACAAGCTGGACGGCTGCGTGTACGCGCTGAAGCGGTCGCTGCGGCCCGTCGCCGGCTCCGCTGCGGAGCGCGCGGCGCTCAACGAGGTGCAGGCGCACGCGGCGCTGGGGAAGCACCCGCATCTTGTCACGTAAGTGCGCTCGTGCAGCGTGACGCGGTGCGTGAACAAGCTGGACGGCTGCGTGTACGCGCTGAAGCGGTCGCTGCGGCCCGTCGCCGGCTCCGCTGCGGAGCGCGCGGCGCTCAACGAGGTGCAGGCGCACGCGGCGCTGGGGAAGCACCCGCATCTTGTCACGTAAGTGCGCTCGTGCAGCGTGACGCGGTGCGTGAACAAGCTGGACGGCTGCGTGTACGCGCTGAAGCGGTCGCTGCGGCCCGTCGCCGGCTCCGCTGCGGAGCGCGCGGCGCTCAACGAGGTGCAGGCGCACGCGGCGCTGGGGAAGCACCCGCATCTTGTCACGTAAGTGCGCTCGTGCAGCGTGACGCGGTGGTGGGGCAGATACGTCAACTAATTAGTGGTTTAGACTGCAGACACTTCCGTAACTACAAAGTTATATGGTTAAAGATGATGGAAACACCCGTATCTTGTGTGTGTGCTCGTACAATTTTATGTCACTGGCGGCAAAAGTACGTCAACTACTCGGTGCAGACTGAAGGCTGCAGACCCTTGTTGGTGTATCAACATCCTATGGTAAAAGTTCTTGTGCTCATCCTTCTCTTCATACTATTAGATCCTGAGCCTGTCAAACAACACCGACAAGCAAAATACCTTTCGATGATGAAGTAGAAATTACGAATTTCATAATTTATCATGATCTTTACCTGTTCATTGCCCTGCAGGTACTACTCCGCGTGGAAGGAGGACAACCACATGATCATCCAGAGCGAGTACTGCGACGGCGGCTCGCTGCAGCAGAAGATTGAAAAGGAACCGTTGCCCGAGAGTGAGCTGCTGTTCCTGTTGGCGCACGTGGCGGCCGGACTTGCGTGAGTTGCCCCTTTTTACGAACCTGTCCAAAACCAACATCTGCTTGGTGTCTAAGAACGCGTCTTGCACCTGCGCGGCTAAAACGAAAATTGATTATGGTCTCGGAATTCACACATTCTATCCGGTTGAGGAATCTTAAATGTCTCCAAATTAAAGATGTTATTCACGAAAACAATATTTTAATGTGTTATGTTAAGAACTGTAGTTAAATGATGAATGTCCTGGGCTGACCCCCGCCGTCCCCGGCAGGCCCGGCAAGTTCAGAGCACGAGCACTGAACAATCTCTAAAATATTCTCAAATGAAATTACAAAGGATTTGTGAAATATCTTCTTTCACGGGCGGGAGGGATGCAGGCAAACCTAGGATACAGTAACGGGAAGGCTTGTTACGCCCCGACGTAGCTTGTGCGTAATAATGATCACAATGTTGCGATTCCACAGGTACATCCACTCGCGCGAGCTGGTACACCTGGACCTGAAGCCCGGCAACATCTTCGTGTGCCGCGACGACGTGTCCGCCGCGCGCGACAGCGACGACAGCGGCGACGACGACGACGCGCACCACGCGCAGCCGCCGCACAAGTACAAGATCGGTGAGTGGCGCGCACCACTGTGTGCACCGTGTAACATCTTCGTGTGCCGCGACGACGTGTCCGCCGCGCGCGACAGCGACGACAGCGGCGACGACGACGACGCGCACCACGCGCAGATAAAATAGATCGTACAGAACTAGCGCGTACAACTCGGCCCGCGAACGGCAACCATCTGAAATATTGAGGTCCGGACCCCTACTTGTAGCCGGGAAGGTCACGTGATAAGTGAGACTGGCCTGCCACCGTGTACACGGGCACAGCCTTAGGGAGATCAGGCTCATGCTCGATGAGATGGTTTAATGTTCCGAGGCAGGAGTGTCCTTACTCGCTGTACTAAGAACTTCCTAATAGGAAAATTCAGTATTTTTTACTCAAGATCTCGATCAAGACCCATGAATATTATATAGTTACGATAGTCATAACGTGGTTGTTGTAGGTGACCTGGGCCACGTGACGTCCACGTGTTCGCCGTCGGTGGAGGAAGGCGACTGCAGGTACCTGCCCAAGGAGGTGCTGCAGGAGGACTACACCCACCTCACCAAGGCGGACATCTTTGCCTTCGGTGAGTATGACGCTCGTGATGCGCTCTGTAGGTGACCCAGGAGTTAGTGGAGGAAGCCCAGATAAGGCCCCCATAACCGAGGATTTAATCTGTAGTTGAGTGTCGCAAAACTGAAGTGGCAAAGGGCGGGGCACATAGCTCGTAGGACCGATGGACGTTGGGGACCCAATGTGCTGGTATGGCGGCGACGCACCGGGAAGCGCAGATGGAAGACGAAGAAAGTCGCGGGGAGTCGCTGACGCCAGGCGGCGCAAGACAGTGGTGTTTGGCGGTCATTTCAGGAGGCCTATATCCAGCAGTGGACTGCCATTGGCTGAAACGACGACGACGAGTTGAGTGTTGCCCTATTATAGCCAAACTACCGCGATATGCCACTATGCATAGTCTAATAACGTATAGTTCCACAAACTTATATGACCCGGTGGCCAAAATTAAAACCGGTCGATTTGTTCAATTTGCTGTCTATTTCTTTTGTTGTTTATCAGCTCAGATGAAATGCCTAAAGCAATATCATGTGATGCACGAAACATCATCACTACAATCGTTAACAGCGACACCCTCAGGGTAGATAGGTTAGTGATACTATGACGCTCTGTGCAGGTCTGACGTTGTACGAGGCGGGCGGCGGCGGCCCGCTGCCCATGAACGGGCAGGAGTGGCACGACATGCGCGACGGCAAGCTGCCCGACCTGCCCAACCTGTCCCGGGAGTTCAACCAGCTGCTGAAGGTAACGGAATTTGATTTTGCGGAGTGAATCTTCTGGCCAGATGCGGGTTGACGGACTTCGTACACCTTCGTTCAGCATTACATGCTTTTAGCATATTTAATATGCTAAAAGCATGTAATGCTGACTTAAGTCTGATCTCCAAAGTCCAAACTGGCCAGATTCCGGCAGGCTTGAACCAGCCAGAGACCTGAAAAGAAAACTTTCTTAAATAACGTTTTGTTTATAGAAAATGGTGGACCCGGATCCGACGCAGCGACCCTCCGCGGCGCGGCTCCGTCGACACCCGCTGCTGCACCCGGGCGGCAACAAGAGCAAGGCGCAGCTGCGGCGCGAGCTGAAGGTGGCGCGCATGGAGAACGAGTTCCTCGCCAAGAAGCTGCAGGAGGCCTCCAAGTAAGATGACCCACGCAGCGACCCTCCGCGGCGCGGCTCCGTCGACACCCGCTGCTGCACCCGGGCGGCAACAAGAGCAAGGCGCAGCTGCGGCGCGAGCTGAAGGTGGCGCGCATGGAGAACGAGTTCCTCGCCAAGAAGCTGCAGGAGGCCTCCAAGTAAGATGACCCACGCAGCGACCCTCCGCGGCGCGGCTCCGTCGACACCCGCTGCTGCACCCGGGCGGCAACAAGAGCAAGGCGCAGCTGCGGCGCGAGCTGAAGGTGGCGCGCATGGAGAACGAGTTCCTCGCCAAGAAGCTGCAGGAGGCCTCCAAGTAAGATGACCCACGCAGCGACCCTCCGCGGCGCGGCTCCGTCGACACCCGCTGCTGCACCCGGGCGGCAACAAGAGCAAGGCGCAGCTGCGGCGCGAGCTGAAGGTGGCGCGCATGGAGAACGAGTTCCTCGCCAAGAAGCTGCAGGAGGCCTCCAAGTAAGATGACCCACGCAGCGACCCTCCGCGGCGCGGCTCCGTCGACACCCGCTGCTGCACCCGGGCGGCAACAAGAGCAAGGCGCAGCTGCGGCGCGAGCTGAAGGTGGCGCGCATGGAGAACGAGTTCCTCGCCAAGAAGCTGCAGGAGGCCTCCAAGTAAGATGACCCACGCAGCGACCCTCCGCGGCGCGGCTCCGTCGACACCCGCTGCTGCACCCGGGCGGCAACAAGAGCAAGGCGCAGCTGCGGCGCGAGCTGAAGGTGGCGCGCATGGAGAACGAGTTCCTCGCCAAGAAGCTGCAGGAGGCCTCCAAGTAAGATGACCCACGCAGCGACCCTCCGCGGCGCGGCTCCGTCGACACCCGCTGCTGCACCCGGGCGGCAACAAGAGCAAGGCGCAGCTGCGGCGCGAGCTGAAGGTGGCGCGCATGGAGAACGAGTTCCTCGCCAAGAAGCTGCAGGAGGCCTCCAAGTAAGATGACCCACGCAGCGACCCTCCGCGGCGCGGCTCCGTCGACACCCGCTGCTGCACCCGGGCGGCAACAAGAGCAAGGCGCAGCTGCGGCGCGAGCTGAAGGTGGCGCGCATGGAGAACGAGTTCCTCGCCAAGAAGCTGCAGGAGGCCTCCAAGTAAGATGACCCACGCAGCGACCCTCCGCGGCGCGGCTCCGTCGACACCCGCTGCTGCACCCGGGCGGCAACAAGAGCAAGGCGCAGCTGCGGCGCGAGCTGAAGGTGGCGCGCATGGAGAACGAGTTCCTCGCCAAGAAGCTGCAGGAGGCCTCCAAGTAAGATGACCCACGCAGCGACCCTCCGCGGCGCGGCTCCGTCGACACCCGCTGCTGCACCCGGGCGGCAACAAGAGCAAGGCGCAGCTGCGGCGCGAGCTGAAGGTGGCGCGCATGGAGAACGAGTTCCTCGCCAAGAAGCTGCAGGAGGCCTCCAAGTAAGATGACCCACGCAGCGACCCTCCGCGGCGCGGCTCCGTCGACACCCGCTGCTGCACCCGGGCGGCAACAAGAGCAAGGCGCAGCTGCGGCGCGAGCTGAAGGTGGCGCGCATGGAGAACGAGTTCCTCGCCAAGAAGCTGCAGGAGGCCTCCAAGTAAGATGACCCACGCAGCGACCCTCCGCGGCGCGGCTCCGTCGACACCCGCTGCTGCACCCGGGCGGCAACAAGAGCAAGGCGCAGCTGCGGCGCGAGCTGAAGGTGGCGCGCATGGAGAACGAGTTCCTCGCCAAGAAGCTGCAGGAGGCCTCCAAGTAAGATGACCCACGCAGCGACCCTCCGCGGCGCGGCTCCGTCGACACCCGCTGCTGCACCCGGGCGGCAACAAGAGCAAGGCGCAGCTGCGGCGCGAGCTGAAGGTGGCGCGCATGGAGAACGAGTTCCTCGCCAAGAAGCTGCAGGAGGCCTCCAAGTAAGATGACCCACGCAGCGACCCTCCGCGGCGCGGCTCCGTCGACACCCGCTGCTGCACCCGGGCGGCAACAAGAGCAAGGCGCAGCTGCGGCGCGAGCTGAAGGTGGCGCGCATGGAGAACGAGTTCCTCGCCAAGAAGCTGCAGGAGGCCTCCAAGTAAGATGACCCACGCAGCGACCCTCCGCGGCGCGGCTCCGTCGACACCCGCTGCTGCATACATTTCTGCCGTCATACATTTCTACCACAAAGCCGCAAGGTGCCGAGAGAAGTGGCATCCTTATATAGTTGATATCCAGCAAACTGGAATGAAACTGCCCACGTTCGAATCGTTAAAGTGTGGAACACCGTTCCAGCTTTCGTGTACAATTCCCCCAGACAAGTATAATCTAGGTGTCTTCTGGAGAAGACACCTAGATTATATTTGTCTTGTTTACTTAAGCATTCTAGACAATCGCGCTCCAACCTAGACCTCATCAAAGCTTTCCATCAGGCATGGTGGTAGTCAAGCGTAAGCCTATTCATAATTTAAAAAAGTAAAATCACCGACATTCACACACTATCCCATCCATGATGGATGATTATCACGCATTTTAAGGGTATAGCTGATAATTAATTTCCGTCCTTATATCCAGGTGCATAAAGTCCCTAACACCGCGCGGCCTGGTCCAGGAGTCGAGCAAGTACCTCACCAGGTCGGCCAAGCGGCTGCAGTCCGCGACCAAGCCGGCGAGGAGCACGCGACAGAAGGTGGACCCCGACGCAGACAACAACAACAAGAAATTCCTGACGAGCCTCGGCAAGAAGCAGAAGAAAATCAGCAGCTACTTGAAACGAGGCGAGAAGATGACGGAGTGACGTGCGTAAACATGATTTGACTGCGAACGCGATGATTATTGATTGCTGCTCGTTTCTAAATGCAATGGGACTGTTACGGTTGCTTATTCTGTTAGTAGACCCTCAAGACAAAAGTATATACAAGGTGGTGTTAAATTATCTGTCACCGTTCCAGGAGGTGAATGTGCCATACGTATACACTTCAATAGTGAAGAAATCTCAGTCCCCGGGCTCAATATATTTTTTTATTTTTAATTAAAAATTACGTCGCAACCCAAGGTCAACGCTCTCACGCCGCGCCCAAACAGCTGATTTCCGTTACGAGGCGATAACTGTAAACATGTACTCAAGTTTGACTGATGGACGTGTTTATGCAACATGATGTAATATGTTAATGTTTAATTTAAAAAAAATTGAGCCTGGGGACTAAGATTTCTTCACTGTTGAAGTGTATATGTATGGCACATTCACCTCCTGGAACGGTGGCAGATAATTTGACAACACCTTATATATCGATTCAGTTGCGAGTTATTAAAAGAATGTTATTAAAATAATGCTGTCCCTCTCACAACACTCTGTTTAACATGATAGCAGTCTTATTAGAGGTGTCTTTCTCTTTCGGTGGATTCTGCCTTCGTTTTAATAAGTGTCAAAATAGATCTGGGACTATACCACCATCTATTAAAGCAGTAATGTTGCAGTATTGTTTTGACATTTTCGTACTACGTTTGTATGAAAATATCAAAACAGTACTGCAGCATTAATGCTATAAGAGATGGTGGTATGAGCCCAGATTCTCTGTTTTTTCAAGCAGAATAAACATCATAGTATTTGATTCCCTCACACACCAATATTGTAGAAAAATGTATAGAAGCAAACACAGTCCTCATGATAGTCCTATTGTATTTTGAAATGCATTGTATGACATTGAAATTGTAACTACAGGTACAACCGATCGCTGACTGAGTGCGTTCTTGACAGTTTGAAAATAACCAACAAATGTATGGTTAAATAGAGTAGAAATGGCTCTTTACAATAGTAAACCACATAAGTAAAACAGAATTTAAACACGTATGAACTTAGGTATAAATATTTTAGAATCCTTATTTTTACTTAAAAGCCTGTGTCAAAAGTCCTATACTCTGACTTGAATGTTATAGTTACTAATTTACTATTGATATAATGAAATCGTGAATTACAAATGCTTATAAAGTGAAGTGTCAGACGCAGTCCTTTGGTTAGAAATATTTTTATAGTTTTTCGCAGGAAACTAGTGAAAATGATTTTTTGAACTGGTCAATTTAGTTCATTTTTGTTATCCTATCTAGATTTTCCCTACTTGAATGGTAATTATGTCTCATTTCTCCTGTAAGGCAAATCTGAATAGGTTATTAATTTCGCCTGTAAGAGAATATTAACAATCTTAGTCTAGGCGCAAACATCTTTATTTCACATAGGCCTAACGTAAAGGCTCTTGTAAAACGTCAATATATTTGTCACGTATGTATGGTGATAAAAACACTCGTAGTTACTATTTCAATTTTCTCTTCACTGATTTGACTCTAATGATTAATACTTATGATGATTTGTACAGACCAAGTGCCTTGATGAGTAATTAACTTGTGATGTTTGTATGCTTTTAAATCAAATTAACAAGCGATGTTATTATAATATTGTGCTTTTTTAACAGCTGTTTAAACTAAAAACCGACCAAGTGCGAGTCGGACTGAGCATTTAAGGTTCAGTACCTCTGAATTCTGAAACCATAAATATAGCTGCCATAGCTACGAGTATTTTCCTAAGTTTTTTATTCCTTGTCTATAGGGACAGCCACACCCAGAAATAAAAATTCTTCTTCAAATTCACAGTTACAAATTATGGTATAACACTTTTGCGCTCCTTATCAAAAAGTTTCAAGTTTATCAACCATAAAAAACCTACTTAGAGAGCCGTAACTTTTGATTGAGTTGACTAGAGGCTTGATTTTTTTTTGCATCTCTCAAAGAGCCCTAGACATCTTTGAAATCGATTATTTGATATTGATTTCAACTTGACATCTTTACCCGTTCCTGAGAAAAAGGACTATAAGTGGCGCACTGACTGACTGACTGACAACAAAGTAGGTTCCGTTTTTGTAATTTGAGGTACGGAATCCTAAAAAAATCACCTGACGTGGTCGCGTGGTCTCTTTCTTCTCCAATTTGCAATCGAAACTACAACCAAATAACTCCAACTCCGTTCGTTAAATATTGAAGCAGGCGTTATTTTGCGGAAATCCATAATTAGCAGGACAAATTAATTTGTTTTGCTATAATCCGCTACTTGAAAAGATTCTGTATGGTACAATATGCAGGAAAACTGCCCACATGAAACACCACACACAAATTTTCCAAATCTTTCTTCGACGCACGTTTCGTCCCGACACCGGGACATCCTCAGGAGATGTTGACTTCACAATTCGAAATCCGTTTGTTAATCAAAGAAATTGCTAATGAGTTAATATCTGTTATGAACTTATTATAATTTAACGTTTTATTATAATTGACTAGCGTAAACCCGCGGCTATGGATGTTTCCAGAATAAAAAGTAGTCTATTTTAATTCAGGTCATAAGCTATCTATGTATATTCCAAATCGGTTCAGTAGTTTTTGTGTGATAGAGTAAGAAACATCCATATATATCCATACAACCTAACAAACTTTCGCGTTTATAAATATTAGTAGTAAACGGCTGTTGAAAAAGTACAATAATTTCCTTAAAATGAATCTTCCATTTTCCTTCATGTGATATTTGTTCGAGAAAGTAATCCTAGGTGATTTTGTAGAGTAAGTAAATCTTAGTTTTTTTCTCATATGTAATTTAACTAATTAATTTCTAATAACTATCAAAGTAATCAGTAAAATAGTTTATAATTTATTTAAGGCAGGTTTACATTAAGAAAGCGAATCTTAATCATAACCTTCCATCATATTTTAAGGTGGTGTTGAAATATAAAAAAATAATACGTATTTATAATAAAATAAATGTAAAGAATATATTCTGTACCCGTTTAATTCATCCATCCAATAATTTGTAAGTAGTATATTATAATTTAAGATATGTGAAGGTAGAATTAAAAATTTATATTTAGTTTTAAGATTTGAGATAATAATTAATGTTAATAAATAATTAATCGTCAGGGTTCGGCAACTAGAAATATCTTTTGAAAAATCTTTTGAATGTATGTGTTTTAAATTATTATTGTGTTAAGATTTTTGTGAAGCATTCCTCGTCAACATTGGATTGCTATTGGAATAGTATGAATCGGCTATAATGAGCCTTGTCAAGTTATACGTACAATGTTCCATTAACTTTTTTATTTTCGTCCATTCTGTAAAAAAGAATAATATTAGTTGTAACGTTATATGCCATATTTATAAGTATTTACACTAAATAATATATTCGTCATTGATATAAGAAACTGAAGATACACACATATCTCCCTTAACGAGAAATACAGCGCGGCTACCATTAGTTTGAAGCAGATCCGGGATCCCGTAGCATACTCATAATCAAGTCTCCATTACAGATGTTTACCGTGATGACCAATCTCAACAGATACTACTACATCTTACTACGCAGATTTTTTTGACGTGATAACGTTTAATAAATTGATGAACATCAGCAACATGAAAAATAGTAACGTTCCGCGTAACGTTCTACCTGAGCCTGTGCGGCAAGCGAGAGCGCGCAACAAGCGATAGAGAGGTACGATAAAACAAACGATAGAGAGGCCAATTATGACGTTATCACGTAAATCTATCGTCCGTAAATCGACTTTACAGACAACCAATTTTTTAGTGCGAAAGTGTGCGTAAATATTTGTCTTTTCCTAGATAGAAAAACACATGTGTACTGAATACATATCTGACGTAGTTATCTAATTTCTGCTTATATTGGCTACTATGGTACTTGTCTTGTGCTATAGTGGCTTTCTGGCGACTGATGTTACAATTATCAGACTCAGAGTAAGAGTATAACGAGTAGTTGAACTAAATTTTCAAGTTTACTAAACAGGCATAAAATATAGTGCTCTTATTTCAAAAATAATAACACAAAAAAACAGACAGTTACGTTTTGAAATAAAATATTTTGACAACAGAGTAGACAAAATGAATCCCCTTATTAAAACACACGCACAAACATGGTATATTATGTCTTTAGTTTTGTATATCAGTGATTTTGTTTCTTGGATGGTTGACAACTGGGATAGGTACTAACTTTTAATGTGATTTTATATTATTATTTTTGTAACATTAAGATATAATCAATTAGTTTTAATCATTATTTAAGTTATACTCGTTTCCTTATACTGTGCCTTTTAATGTTATAAAAGTGGTTTCTTTAGATTTTAACTATTTTAGCTATACCACTCACGATATCTCGCTGCGAGTTCCTTCAGTAAGCCTAACTGTCGGCAGAGGCGTTCAATGAATTTAATTATCATTAAATCTCAATGTGTCAGGTTTCAACTTAGCTTGTAAGAGAAATTAATAAAAATATGCCAATTGGCCGAGTTGACAGTTATTAGACGACCGAATGGCGTAGCGGCAGCGAACCTGCCGTCTGCGTCGGAGGTCGTGGGTTCGATTCCCACTACTGGTAAATGTTTTTGTGATGAGCATGAATGTTTTTCAGTGTCTGGGTGTTTTTCAATATATAATATTTAAGTATATTAGTATGTATATTTATCAGTTATCTAGTACCCATAACACAAGCTATCGCTTACTGTAAAAAACAAGAAAAACTATAAGAACTGTAATAAAAAAAATGTAACAGTAGATTTTGACAAACGTCTTCGGGAATCGAAATTGCTGTCCATTTTTGTCGTGGTTTAGCTGTCGACTAAATTACATACTTAAACTTATATTTCTCGTGTAATACATGTGACGTTCTTCAATCTGGCACATGACATTTGATACACTGGTATTTAACAATGACCTAGGAAGCAATATGGACTGGCCCCGTCGTCTACAAAATTTTTTATCTGGCAAGTGGCGTATAAGATGGCGTCACCTATACTCGGCGCAGCGAACCGTGATCCCTATGACACTGACAGCTAATGTCACCATATAACATTGTAGTGGCGTCACCATTAAATCGGGATCATATTGGGGGCGTCTAAAAATGCCATTTATAAATTTTACGTTGCTTTATACCATTAGTAATGATATTCCGTTGATATTTTTAACAATTCTTAACATTTACAAGAAGTTATGTCAATCTGAATTTATGTTTACGTCCTGCAAAACTTACGTCGTGTGACGTTTATCGACTAGGGCGGCAAGTGTCGATAAAAAAATGTCGGTAAGGTCAGTTAGGGTAAGAGGAACACAGGGGAAAGAGGAACGTAGTAAAGCTATAGTTAATAAAGTTATATGTTAGTGTTCCTCTTTCCCCTGTGTTCCTCTTACCCTAACTGACCATAATCGAAACGAGTGCACAATTTTTCAGACAAAATAAATAAATGGGGAGCATTCATTTTCATAATAAAATATATACTTATATAGCAAAAACGTGTTTACCGGGTTAAGCATTATTAGAAAATAACAAGGTTGGAAACTTTCGTTTTACTTACCTACTTAATCTATGCCAAAAATCTTAAATTAATTCAACAACAACAAAATGGACATTAAAAATGCACATTGTAATATTTTTTAAAACATGTTTACCAACGTGGCTTAAGTGCAAGCCACGGTTTTGTCTAAAAAAAAAAAATTATCGACACGACCAAAGACACGACCCATCACTAAACGAACTGTCATAGGGATCATGGTTCGCCGCGCGGTG
This sequence comes from Coenonympha arcania, assembly GCA_036785405.1. NCBI lineage: Eukaryota > Metazoa > Arthropoda > Insecta > Lepidoptera > Nymphalidae > Coenonympha > Coenonympha arcania. Next base: position 17,530,008 of record CM072062.1, read on the forward strand.
AATAGTACATATTAACTCGGTATATGAACTTTTGACAACAATTATTGGCGCTCATAATGGCGTTGCTATAGTAGTGTTATTATCTCGCTGCAGACTCGGTCATAAATCATCCGAGTGTTTCGCTTTTGTATTTCACTGCTGCTTTTGTATTTTAGTGAACAACAAAAGCGAAACTCTCGAATGATTTATGTCCGAGTCTTCAGCGAGATAATAGCACTACTATAGCAACGCAAGTCTCAATGAATGCCTCCATGGTTTTGTTATCTCGTACCTATATAATGATAATAAAATTTTAAGGACGTGTCTGAGTGTGGTCGTTAGCCTATGCTGAACGCACATCAACGCCATCACGTTAAAAAAAGTTCCTGCAGTGAGATATTGCGAGCAGTATAGTTGATAGCTTGTCGGCATTATTAGATTATTTATTATGTGAGAACAAGTCTCATGACGCGAACTAGACAGACAACATGAAAATATCACGCTGTCATTTTATGTTTACCATAATTAACTATACCTCCGATCGAGCCAATGAGGTTCCGTTTCTATTTTTATTAATAACAAAGTCAAAATAATGTTAAACATTTGACTATCCCACTTGGTGGGGATGTCCTAGGATCTCAAGCTTTGTTTAAAAATCTTTTGTATTGATTAATTAACTATGATAATGATGATTGTCTATATTATTGAATTTGAGTGATGGTTAACTGTGAAGGTCAAATCTTTCAATTCCCGCGGATAAATGGTTTGCCCACCCAACCCTAGCCGCAAGCGTTTCAAACTAGCTGCGTTTAAATGACCCTACAAAGTAAATATTATAGTCTCATTTAAAAATAAGCGGCCCTCCACTTCATCTTTCTTTCAGCGAAACACGTGGAGGGGTAGTCATTTTTAGATTAGACGATCTATACCTCTTTGATTTTTATTAAACATGTGGATGTGGATAAAACCTGCATTTTCGGCTCCCATTGCCGACTACAAGATCAAATAAATGAAGCTGGTTTTGTGAGTTTTCAACCTCCCCTGTCTTAAAATAAGCCTTGTTATTTTAGGTGTGCAAACATATGGTATTAGATTTGGAATAATAGCTTCCTTTTTCAAAAAAAATGTTTTTTGGTCTGCGTTTTGGCAAATGGATTTTGTACATTTTTTTGTATTAACATCATTAAATTATAAATTAGGCTTATTTAATCTGTATTTAAATTCAGAATTTGTAAAATAAATCTTTTTGAATCATTTTAAATATTTCTAAATTTCTGTAAAAAAAAATCGATGTATAAAATAAATTATTATTACTTGGCACTTGAAGCTGTGTTTAAACCATTTCTTATTTTTTGTTCTGTTATATTCAAAGTTAAAAGAAATGCGTAATTATAATCTAGATTAAAGCATAACTTGTCACACCTAGGTTAAATGGTTATCAGCAAACCTTTCACAACGGTGCTGTTGGAAAAAGATAGCACTACTAAAGACTAGTCTGTGTTATCCCTTTCCACAGGTATGTTGCGATATACTAAAGTGTCTAAAAACGTGGCTAAAAGTCTACTATAACTTTTAGATTATTTCTTGAAGTATGTAACAATCTTTAACAAAAACGGAATGCTTGGCTAGATATTGTACATTTCTTTTAACTTAGAATATAAGAAATAGGAATGATTCACTGTACACAAAGGGATGGCTAAATTGAAACTTTCTAGAAATTCCAACCTATTTGGCATAAAAGATTTTTATAAAAATTATCACCAGTAAACATAACATTAACCAACCCAGACAAAAAGATAAGGTTGTTTGAAATAGCGGTATTCTTGTCAAAGAGGATGGATGGATGAATGGATTGGATGAAACGAAGTCTTTGATTTAGTTACTTTTGTGTACAAACATGAAAACTAGGGTTATTTATACCAAATATTGAAAAAAATATGTAATATCTGTAATTTTCTTAAATTCTTTTTAGCTGTTTTTATTTTTTGATTGTTAATAATTTGGATTTGACCAAAGTGGGTGTCGGTAGCTGTGAAATTGAATGTATATTTGCTAATAAAGTATATTATAAACACGCTTGTTTCAATTAATAATTGCAGTTTTATTTGCTGTTATTCCCCATTCCTCTGAAATAAGTTACTCCTAGGATTAATGTTAAACTACTTGCTTACAGCCAAAGCCAGAATCCTGACTCCCCATATTATTCGACTATAGAAAGTCGTAGGTTGTTGGTTTATTTGCAAAAAATGTTGATAGTTGAGACAGAACAATAAGATCGAACAAGTCGTCTTGATTAGCATGGAAGTTTGCTAAAGCTTTGTCTGATCTGAGAATCTACCTATAGCTATCGCTAAAGATTACTGTAGAAAATTCAGGGTTTTTATGTATCCTACGGGAACTCTGGATTTTTCCGGGATCCAGTGGTTTAGGCGCAAAATCATAACAAAGTTAGAGATTATAATATCTAAACTACAGACCTAGGAAACAAGGTATGGTCTAGCCCCGTCTACAAAATTAGCGTGACTATTTTTAATCGTCGTCGTTAAAGTGGCGTATAAGATGTCACCTGAAGTAGTAACTTCGACGACCTCCCTGGCGCAGTGATTTAGCGTTCCGGTGCGATGCTCTTAAAAACCGTTGGGGAAAATTAACTTACTCTTCCAAGTTAGTACGATAACATCTTAGGCTGCATCATCACTTACCATCAGGTGAGATCGCAGTCAAGTACTAACTTGTATTAGGAAAAAAAACCATTGATTAAACATAATATTATACCTTACTTCATCATTGGTAGTAATTCACATACATGAACATTTGATTACAAATCTTAGCGCTCCATGTCACGCAAGGCTAGGCTAGCATGAATAAATGGGGCACCTGCATAGTTTTGCTGTCACTGTTATCTAAATTTAAATCTTAATCTATCATAGGTATTCTTATATGACTAGAAAGGCTGGACCTGCGGGCTAAACTTATAGCTCCATTCAAATCGTCAAACTGACAAATTATTATTTGACACTAATGATGAAGAATTATCTGTTATCTACTCAGACCAATAATCTGAGGTTAACTACATACTTGACATTTGACAATGACAAAACCATGTCAGTGATACAATCTGTCGCAAAAGCTCCCGATTTATCGGGAGATTAACTGATTTTTACCGTTTTTTCGGCGTCCTGAATCCCGATCAATGACTCTATCTCGCGACTTACCTCAAAAATATAAATAAAGAATGTGTGCAAATGAGCGTTTTTAAAATTCCTAAGTTGACAGCATATTTTTTTATCGTTTTAAGTACTTACTTACCACAAACAAGTCTCCCGCTTTTTGGCATACAATAATTTGCAAATTTACATTTTGTTTTGCAACACTGCATTATCCAACCAAATCAATTTTAGAATCAAATCAAGATATTATTTGCGGTGTTTCTCTGAATTTTCAGTTTATTTTAGTTTTCAAAAATCAAAACAGAAAGTATTGAAATTAGGGCATTGCTTTAAATTAAACAACGATATTATTAATTTTTTTATGTATGTTAACAAATTAATATGGAGCTGATATGGCTGAAGTTTATTGTTCTTTTCCTTCCTTGCACTTTGAGTACTAGAATACGTGAGGAAATAATATTTCATTACAATAACACGTAAGTTATTTCGTTGAGTAAATTTACGAGGTCGAGGGACCATTATTTTATTTCTAAATGCTTTATTCCGCTAGGTAATAGGTTTGCTGTTTGGTACCATACCGATTTAGCTTGCTCCAAGAAGACAGCGGTTGTAAGCGGTTTTAGATGAGTATATAAATAATGAAATTGGTTGTGGTGTAAGGAGCAAGGATCTACAATTAATCATTGTCAATCATTGTTAAAAAATTATATTTTGTCAATACAAAATACAGCAAGAATATTGGTCTAAAGATGTTTTATTGAATGTCAAAATGGTTTATCACTGAATATGTAGGTATTATACTTGTAGTTTGGCTTATTCAGGGTATATGAATAGCCAAATTGGTTCATTGGGTAATGGTGTAAAAGAGTACCTACTAAACATACAAGCTTTCACATTTATAATTTATTAAAATAGGAAGGATAGTTGCTTAGATGCACAAGCATGAAGCAACTTAGATAACAAGGCACTATTAGTAGTTATCTAACTTATCTTTATAACAATAAAAAGAATATAAATGTGTTAATTCGTACTAAGATGTTATTTCAATCAAACAATTTGCTTTAATGTTTTCAGATATAAATACAATGAACCGTACACAGTGGAAGTCAGCAAGAACACTGAATATATTATGGAATTTGCAGGAGTAAGTTTGTTTATTTCTATGATGTAGCAAAGACGCACCCCCAAGCAATTTAGCGTTCTGGTGCAATGGCTGTAGAAACCGTTGGAGTAAATTTACTTACCCTTCCAAGTTAGTACGATAACATCTTAGGCTGCGTCATCACTTACCATCAGGTGAGAGCGCAGTCAAGTACTAACTTGTATAGATTGAAAAAAATGTACCAGCACAAAAATCTGAGATGCTGAGAGCAATTGCACTCTTAACAGGTTGATATCAAAAAAACTCAGATGAAGCAATTCCATAGCAGTTCATATCAGAAAAGTGGAAGACACTTTTCTGATATGAACTGCTATGGAACACACTTCCGGGATTCATGTTTCAGCCAAGTATCTGAGTGCCTTCAAGAAAAGGGTATAGGCAATTTCTCTGCAAGAGCATTCCGCCCTAGTCCCGTTCTTTGCTTTCCATCAGGCATCATTGTTGTTACAAGTACAAGCCTATCCGTCAACATTTAGACAGCAATACTTTTCCAATGACAATGTCTCATGTAGGTAATTTTTAGTGTTTCTCTTCTTTCGTCGCTGGGAATTATCTGCAATTGCGTGATTAGTTCTCCCGTTGCGCGTGAAATTGCCAATGCTGGTCCCAGCCAAGCTCACTCCAGAATTCAAAAAGGACTCTTAGATCATGCAGAATATCTTGGAGTGTTCTTGAGAAGTGTGTAGGCGTTTACAGCTTTTATAAGAGCAGAATTAAGGTAAAGCTCCACCTTAATCCTATACCTTTAAACGAGCAATTCTTGTATATATATATGTATGTATATATTCTTAATATATATAAATCACGTGTCACGTTGTTTGTCCGCGATGGACTCCTAAACTACTGAACCGATTTAGTTCAAATTTCGTGAATATCTGTCATTTGGTCCAACTTAAAAGATAGAATAGTTTTTATCCCACGTGGACGAAGTCGCGGGCATCAGCTAGTATTTCTATATAATCTGAATCTCGGAAACGGCTCGAACGAGTTTCATTAAATTTAGTATACAAGAGGTTTTGGGGGCAATAAGTTGATCTATCTAGGATTCATTTTTAGAAAATGTCATATTTACCAAAAAAAAAATATAAATCTATACCTGACATCTATTGGCGCTAAAGTAAAACTATTACAGTAAACTCCTGCTGCCATCTATTGGTAAGTAGCTGTAATACTACCGAGCTAAGCTCGGTCACTCATCTAGTTCTTTTTTTATAAAAGCAGGCACCCAAATATTTTCCAACACAGCTGGACAAGTTCATCATAAATCTAGTTAAAATTTAGATACCCACCAAGCTTGGATGGATATTTGTTAAAGGCATGTGGGTCATTTATTATATCATGCAATGCTTTTTAATGTATTTTTCTATTTCCAGGATTTGGACGGCTATAACACGCCGGCGCGCGTCACCGTAGCCAGTGACTTTGCCAATCGCACATATCCTTTATTTATCACTGCGCGGCAACAGAAAGGTAGAGATTTCATTATGCATTAATTTTTTTTTATTTAAATAAAATTCCTATTATGGCAATCTGTACATGGCCAACATATTGCTTTGATTCTGAGAGGATATTAAGCAAATATAGCTGGTTGATATTACTCATATATCTGTTAATCTGTTACCAACATATAATAATGAGAAGAAATTCCAGGGGTGTTCTCATGGCAGCTGCCAATGCTGGTCCAAACACCGGACTCCCTGGAGCAGTTCACCAACATCTCCCGGACACTGTGTCCACACAACAACATATTCTCAGAGGACGAGGACACTTGCGGTAAGAGTTGTACCACTATATTAAATTACTAAGTAATAAGGAAAACATTAAGTTATACCCCGTTTACAAAGAAATGGTGGATAGCAGACTGTTTTGTTGTTTCCCTTCAAATGTTAAGAAACAAACTTTTATTCCATGTTTGTTGAGGGGGTTATTGTCTTAGGATAAGATACTTCTAAATTTTACTAAAACAAGATTAGTCTTTGTGACATACTAAAAATATGATCATGGGATTGATATACGTGAATATTTTTTAGGGTTCCTTACCAAATTGAAAAATTTCCTTCACTATGGTTCGCGACAAACGCCGTTTATTGGTCATCTCTATGCATTCAATTTACAATAAAAATGTAAAAAAAACCTACCTCCCTTCCTCTCGAAATGTTTACAGTTCGAGAAAATTATAAGTTTTATTTAATTTAAGAAAATCTTTAAATTTTGCTATAGATAGGATATTGTCGGTCTTACTACGTAATTACTATTGCAAGGGAATTATGAGATGGATGATATTATGGTTGGTAAAGAGACAGCTAACACTTCTGTGGTCATTATAGATATACTACCTCTTTTGATGAGTGAAATGTTATATAAATTATTTAGCTCTTGGTATGCGAGAAAAACTCGCTCTTACCGGTTTTATTTATTTTGTTTCTTGAGTCCTACTTAACGCTTATTTTTTTTTGTTCACGCTATCTTAGTGAGTGGGAAACGGATCACCGTCTACTGTGGTCCTTTGATACGTAAATACTTACTCTTTATATATACCTACATACTTTCTATATTATATTATTACATAATATTCTGTATTGCTAGTGTCGAATTTCAAATATTTTTATCAGGAATGGTTCTAAGTTGGCTATAACCATTCACAGTAGAAACGCTAGCTAATACTGCCAATTTAGGTCTATAATTTGACAGGCATAGGAATAGTAAGACTATTTTTAGAAAGATAACACTATTTCCTGTTCTAGGGTAATTTTAATTAATGCAAGAAAAATCGACTACTAAATAGGATACTAACAAAAATTATATGTTAAATTCTTTTCTTAATTCTACTACTAAGTAGCAACTACGATGATCTCTAATTGTGTGTTCATAATGTCTTGTGAACCAAATAGTTAGTTGCTATACGTTAGTGTTCTGTGTATCTGCACCATAAAGTGTCGTAGGTCGTAGGCCACATTATATGAGTGAAGCCATATCCCAAGTCACAATATGGTGAAGATACAAAAGCAAACTATGTACATATTTTTTTTAATCGCAAACTACGAACTAAACGCTTAACACTTGTGAGTTTCCACTGTCGTGGACAAAACAAACTCTGTTTCTAGTAAACGTGAAAATGTAGAAAATAGAGCTTTCAACTCGTTTCATGTTTATGTTTCGTCAGTGGAACTCACGATAACAATAAAGTCGTCACGACAACAATAAAGTCATAGTAATATCAAGAGCCTAATAAACGGATGTTAAGTTTAGTGGTGACTCGAATAGGCATCATTAAAACTCATGAAAAACTGGAAAAACGAGGAAGATTCCAGAAGAATGGCTAAAGCCTGCTTTCCCGTCTTAACCTATAGTTTCCATTGTTCCAGATGTGTCATATCTGAACACGCCAATAGTGCACCTGACCTCTTCCTCACCCGACCCCATAAAGGTCACCATAATGGTGGAAACGGTGCAGGACTTCTACATCAAGCTGAACGCCGTGACCAATCTAACCAGCACCCCGAGCCAGCCCAAATACTACTTCTACCCCTTCGACCAGGGGCCCAACAAAATGGTCGACGTAACCTCGCAGAGTATCAAGAAGAAGTATATTTGTAACAAAGATCTAGATGTAGAGGAGCAGAAGACGTTAGAAAGGTATTACTGCTTTAGTTTTTATTTAATCACAAGTTTAGTATTGTAGTTCGTTCGGTTTAAGAAAATAGTGTCATTATTGTTGTTCGCTGGCCTGCCACGCAGCACGCTCGACCAATCAAACATTATTGTTGTTCGCTGGCCTAGCCACGCAGCACGCTCGACCAATCAAACATTATTGTTGTTCGCTGGCCTAGCCACGCAGCACGCTCGACCAATCAAACATTATTGTTGTTCGCTGGCCTAGCCACGCAGCACGCTCGACCAATCAAACATTATTGTTGTTCGCTGGCCTAGCCACGCAGCACGCTCGACCAATCAAACATTATTGTTGTTCGCTGGCCTAGCCACGCAGCACGCTCGACCAATCAAACATTATTGTTGTTCGCTGGCCTAGCCACGCAGCACGCTCGACCAATCAAACATTATTGTTGTTCGCTGGCCTAGCCACGCAGCACGCTCGACCAATCAAACATTATTGTTGTTCGCTGGCCTAGCCACGCAGCACGCTCGACCAATCAAACATTATTGTTGTTCGCTGGCCTAGCCACGCAGCACGCTCGACCAATCAAACATTATTGTTGTTCGCTGGCCTAGCCACGCAGCACGCTCGACCAATCAAACATTATTGTTGTTCGCTGGCCTAGCCACGCAGCACGCTCGACCAATCAAACATTATTGTTGTTCGCTGGCCTAGCCACGCAGCACGCTCGACCAATCAAACATTATTGTTGTTCGCTGGCCTAGCCACGCAGCACGCTCGACCAATCAAACATTATTGTTGTTCGCTGGCCTAGCCACGCAGCACGCTCGACCAATCAAACATTATTGTTGTTCGCTGGCCTAGCCACGCAGCACGCTCGACCAATCAAACATTATTGTTGTTCGCTGGCCTAGCCACGCAGCACGCTCGACCAATCAAACATTATTGTTGTTCGCTGGCCTAGCCACGCAGCACGCTCGACCAATCAAACATTATTGTTGTTCGCTGGCCTAGCCACGCAGCACGCTCGACCAATCAAACATTATTGTTGTTCGCTGGCCTAGCCACGCAGCACGCTCGACCAATCAAACATTATTGTTGTTCGCTGGCCTAGCCACGCAGCACGCTCGACCAATCAAACATTATTGTTGTTCGCTGGCCTAGCCACGCAGCACGCTCGACCAATCAAACATTATTGTTGTTCGCTGGCCTAGCCACGCAGCACGCTCGACCAATCAAACATTATTGTTGTTCGCTGGCCTAGCCACGCAGCACGCTCGACCAATCAAACATTATTGTTGTTCGCTGGCCTAGCCACGCAGCACGCTCGACCAATCAAACATTATTGTTGTTCGCTGGCCTAGCCACGCAGCACGCTCGACCAATCAAACATTATTGTTGTTCGCTGGCCTAGCCACGCAGCACGCTCGACCAATCAAACATTATTTTTAACTTTAATCTTTTAAAATACAAGTTGTTAGTTCTATATACCTTAACCATGCAGTTGCACTAATGATTCTCTATTTTCTAAGCGCCAACTCTTCTAAGAGTTGGCGCTTAGAAAATCCTATACCTTTAAACGAGCAATTCTTGTATATATATATATTTCTATATAATCTAAATCTCGGAAACGGCTCGAACGATTTTCATGAAATTTAGTATACAGGGGGTTTCGAGGGCGATAAATCGATCTAGCTAGGATTCACTTTTAGAAAATGTCGAATTTACCAAAATAAATATGAACCCTGCTGCCATCTATTGGCAACCGAGCAAAGCTCGGTCATCCAGATATTAGATATATATATCTTATCCTATAATAATATATATATAAATCTCGTGTCACAATGTTTGTCCGCGATGAACTCCTAAACTACTGAACCGATTTAGTTCAAACTTCGTGAATATCTGTCATTTGGTCCAACTTAAAAGATAGAATAGTTTTTATCCCACGTGGACGAAGTCGCGGGCATCAGCTAGTATATATATATATTATAAATAGAGCTTTAATGGAATAACATACTAAAACATAATTTTGTGCTGGATTTCAACTCAAACTGCCTTAATATTAGAGTAACATGTCACATAAAATAAATAGGCTTTTAATTAAATGTACTTGTTTATGAAAAAGTCTAGTGACTACTAAAAAGTGGGTCCATAATCCGTTAAGCCCGCTTGAAACCCTTTCCCGCTACAATTTTTGAAGGCTTGTTGTCAACATGTCGGCAATCGCAAGAAATAATAATGTGAGTTTTTCATTGAAAGGTACTTCGTGAAGAGCAACCTGCGCCAGGACTACGGCTGGCTGTCGAAGCCCCAGAGCGTGATCCTGATGATTGAGTCCGACGACGACATCTGCGCCGTCGTCTCCATACAGAACTTCTCGGTAAGCACTCACTCAAGCACTCCTGCAGACACACACAAACACATGCGAACATTCACACAAACACATGCGAACATTCACACAAACACATGCGAACATTCAGACTACGGCTGGCTGTCGAAGCCCCAGAGCGTGATCCTGATGATTGAGTCCGACGACGACATCTGAGCCGTCGTCTCCATACAGAACTTCTCGGTAAGCACTCACTCAAGCACTCCTGCAGACACACACAAACACATGCGAACATTCACACAAACACATGCGAACATTCACACAAACACATGCGAACATTCAGACTACGGCTGGCTGTCGAAGCCCCAGAGCGTGATCCTGATGATTGAGTCCGACGACGACATCTGCGCCGTCGTCTCCATACAGAACTTCTCGGTAAGCACTCACTCAAGCACTCCTGCAGACACACACAAACACATGCGAACATTCACACAAACACATGCGAACATTCACACAAACACATGCGAACATTCAGACTACGGCTGTCTGTCGAAGCTCCAGAGCGTGATCCTGATGATTGAGTCCGACGACGACATCTGCGCCGTCGTCTCCATACAGAACTTCTCGGTAAGCACTCACCCAGCACTCCTGCAGACACACACAAACACATGCGAACATTCACACAAACACATGCGAACATTCACACAAACACATGCGAACATTCAGACTACGGCTAGCTGTCGAAGCCCCAGAGCGTGATCCTGATGATTGAGTCCGACGACGACATCTGCGCCGTCGTCTCCATACAGAACTTCTCGGTAAGCACTCACTCAGCACTCCTGCAGACACACACAAACACATGCGAACATTCACACAAACACAAGCGAACATTCACACAAACACATGCGAACATTCAGACTACGGCTAGCTGTCGAAGCTCCAGAGCGTGATCCTGATGATTGAGTCCGACGACGACATCTGCGCCGTCGTCTCCATACAGAACTTCTCGGTGAGCATTCACCCAGCACACCTGCAGTCACACACAAACACATGCGAACATTCACACACACACACGAACTTACACGCACGCACGCACACACAAGCACACACGCACGCACGTAAGCGTGCGTGTACTTAGCCGTAAGGCAACGATTCAAACCTTTTTTTTATTTAACCTTAATTGTAACAAAGTTCTGCGTGGTAGATGTTACTGCAGACTCTATGAAAAATAGTCGATTCTAAGAGTTTTATCCATAACTAGATGACCCGGTAAACGTTGTTTTGCCATAAGGGATATAAAATCAGACCTACCAAACATACACAGAAAAAAAGCTGTTTTGGAGGAGTTTGGTAAAAAAATTGGCACGAGAATTTTATACAGGGTTATATAAAAAATACCAGAAATCTCTCGACACTTAAATGATATAATTAAAAGTAACAACTTTTGTTCTACAACTTTCCAAAATTTCGTATTAATTTGTGTCATACAAAAATTTAATAAATTATGTTATTTCTGTAACGTGACATTACACTGTGAAACGAAATACAGGTAATCAGTGATTATGACTGTCCCTGTTGCCAAACCGCTGCGACAGGTTAAGACATAGGCGGTGCTAATGAGACAGATAAAGATGCACAATACTCACAATAACTGGCGAAAGATTAAAGCTAAGCGCACACTGCGATGCGATTTTTTTCCGCATGTTCAATGCGAAACTTAATCGCAATCCGAATATTATACCTACGCGCACCACAACCTTTGTCGATTTTTTGTCGATCTTCCCTGGCGCAGTGGCGCGCGCGCTCGGATTCGAGTGGGAAGTCGCGGGTTCGATTTCCGCCACGGGCCTCTTTGGAACTTTATAATTTCTAATTTTTCTTAGAACTGGACTGGTGGGAGGCTTGGGCCGAGGCTAGTTACCACCCAACCAGCAAAGAGGCACCGCCAAGAGATTTAGCGTTCCGGCGCGATGCTGTGTAGAAACCGTAAGGAGTGGGTTATACTTACCCCTTCCAAGTTAGTACGCTAACATCTTCGGCTGCATAATCACTTACCATCAGGTGAGATCGCAGTCAAGTACTAAGTCAAGTACTAACTTTTAGTGTGTAAAAAACCCATGATTTATTTTCGCACCACGAAAGACAGGGAGCAATCATGTCACATGAGAGAGTTGCGCTTGCGACTATTTCCGCAGTGCGCGGGACTCAAGTATTTTTCCATATAACACAAAATATTGACAAATTCGCGTCGCACTTGCGAATATTAATCACATGCGATTATTTTTCGCAGTGTGCGCTTAGCCTAACGACGAAGGGGTGCAGCGTGCGAGGCGGGGAGGACGAATCACGGATCAGTGACCACGCGCGGCGTTGCCGATGTACAGACTTCAGAGTAGTTACAAAGAAATAATGTATGCAAAATATTGAATATGTGATATTTCTCAAAATATCGAGTTAAAACAAAAGTTGTAGAACAAAAGTTGTTACTTTTAATGATATCATTTAAGTGTCGAGAGATTTCTGGTATTTTTTATATAACCCTGTATATTAGAAGATCTGGGGACACGGTAGTGTCCCTGCCAGACGAGTCAAGCGAAGCGCGAGGGCACTACCTATCTTTTCTCGAAGTGTTGCGCCGTATTTTAAACCTTTATAACTTAGGCCAGAATTATTCCAGATTATTATTTATCATTTTAAGAAGTTGTGTTTGTTCGCAGTGCCCGGTGTTCGACAACGAGAGGGATATCTTGTATGACGGCTACTACTTGACAATGACGCGGCGCGGCGGCATCACTTTGACGGTGAATACTAATTTAACTAGGTTCACACATATCAAACACATCAATATTTTAGCGTTACACTACTACTGACTATGGAAGAGTAATGTTGTACACAGAAAATATGTGACGTTTTAACTCGACAAATTAAAGCCATTGAGCTCAATTGACTTTTATTGTTCTCAATTGTCCCGTATATTCCATTGCATTTTTTTTATTGCAGCAAGAGACGTTCCCGCTGGGTTTCTACATAGTGTTCATAGTGAAGACTCTGGACGACGACTGCACGGGCAGCGCCTCCTCCAACAGCAGCGTGCCCAAGATGGCGCACTACTTCGGCTGGGACGACGCCGTCAGCGTGGGCACCGGGGACGGGAGGGTGAAGAGGTTTAGGTGAGGTGGTTCACAGCGAGACGACGACTGCACGGGCAGCGCCTCCTCCAACAGCAGCGTGCCCAAGATGCGCACTACTTCGGCTGGGACGACGCCGTCAGCGTGGGCACCGGGGACGGGAGGGTGAAGAGGTTTAGGTGAGGTGGTTCACAGCGAGACGACGACTGCACGGGCTGCGCCTCCTCCAACAGCAGCGTGCCCAAGATGCGCACTACTTCGGCTGGGACGACGCCGTCAGCGTGGGCACCGGGGACGGGAGGGTGAAGAGGTTTGGGTGAGGTGGTTCACAGCGAGACGACGACTGCACGGGCTGCGCCTCCTCCAACAGCAGCGTGCCCAAGATGCGCACTACTTCGGCTGGGACGACGCCGTCAGCGTGGGCACCGGGGACGGGAGGGTGAAGAGGTTTAGGTGAGGTTGTAGCGGTCTTCGATAGCTGACGATAGAAAACGTAAACACTCACGAAGTTTTCGACGAGCGTTGTATAAGTACAACTTCTGACGTCATACGCTCGGACCACCAGCAGCTTCCAGGCTGGACTGGAGGGAAATTTCCCTATTACACTCACAGCTGACAAACTGGTGACCCCGACGTGATATCCTCGATAGAGGGCGCCTATCATTTGAAGAACACAGCATAATGTTACTTTGTCTGTCCATTGTTGCAGCTTCAAAGTGATCCAGACGATCTCGTACCAGGAGTACATGATAGCGGCGGGGGCTGCGCTGGGGTTCTTCCTGTCCTTTTACGTGGCGTTCATACTGGTCATACTGTGCCAGCGGAGACGACCCAACCACCACGGCGATGGAGGTGAGATCATTATGATCATCTCTATACATTTAAGGAAATGAAACTGACTGTCTGACTCACTGATCTATGACCTACTGAGTACAGCAACAACTTATTTCTGGGTGGATCGAAGTTAAATTTACCCCTTAAGACCGTGGTCCAACGCATCAGCCTGCATAAAACGCTGAACTAAAATGTTGTTGAACAAAAGACTCGTTATAGACTCCCTGATCGCGCCCGGCGTGCCGCACAACAACCAGACCGTGCGCGTGTGCACGCCGCGCAGACGCCGCGTCATCAACGACGCCAGCAGCAGCGAGCACCACGCCGACCCCGGATACGGAGGTGAGCCGTGAGAACAGACTCGTTATAGACTCCCTGATCGCGCCCGGCGTGCCGCACAACAACCAGACCGTGCGCGTGTGCACGCCGCGCAGACGCCGCGTCATCAACGACGCCAGCAGCAGCGAGCACCACGCCGACCCCGGATACGGAGGTGAGCCGTGAGAACAGACTCGTTATAGACTCCCTGATCGCGCCCGGCGTGCCGCACAACAACCAGACCGTGCGCGTGTGCACGCCGCGCAGACGCCGCGTCATCAACGACGCCAGCGGCAGCGAGCACCACGCCGACCCCGGATACGGAGGTGAGCCGTGAGAACAGACTCGTTATAGACTCCCTGATCGCGCCCGGCGTGCCGCACAACAACCAGACCGTGCGCGTGTGCACGCCGCGCAGACGCCGCGTCATCAACGACGCCAGCGGCAGCGAGCACCACGCCGACCCCGGATACGGAGGTGAGCCGTGAGAACAGACTCGTTATAGACTCCCTGATCGCGCCCGGCGTGCCGCACAACAACCAGACCGTGCGCGTGTGCACGCCGCGCAGACGCCGCGTCATCAACGACGCCAGCGGCAGCGAGCACCACGCCGACCCCGGATACGGAGGTGAGCCGTGAGAACAGACTCGTTATAGACTCCCTGATCGCGCCCGGCGTGCCGCACAACAACCAGACCGTGCGCGTGTGCACGCCGCGCAGACGCCGCGTCATCAACGACGCCAGCGGCAGCGAGCACCACGCCGACCCCGGATACGGAGGTGAGCCGTGAGAACAGACTCGTTATAGACTCCCTGATCGCGCCCGGCGTGCCGCACAACAACCAGACCGTGCGCGTGTGCACGCCGCGCAGACGCCGCGTCATCAACGACGCCAGCGGCAGCGAGCACCACGCCGACCCCGGATACGGAGGTGAGCCGTGAGAACAGACTCGTTATAGACTCCCTGATCGCGCCCGGCGTGCCGCACAACAACCAGACCGTGCGCGTGTGCACGCCGCGCAGACGCCGCGTCATCAACGACGCCAGCGGCAGCGAGCACCACGCCGACCCCGGATACGGAGGTGAGCCGTGAGAACAGACTCGTTATAGACTCCCTGATCGCGCCCGGCGTGCCGCACAACAACCAGACCGTGCGCGTGTGCACGCCGCGCAGACGCCGCGTCATCAACGACGCCAGCGGCAGCGAGCACCACGCCGACCCCGGATACGGAGGTGAGCCGTGAGAACAGACTCGTTATAGACTCCCTGATCGCGCCCGGCGTGCCGCACAACAACCAGACCGTGCGCGTGTGCACGCCGCGCAGACGCCGCGTCATCAACGACGCCAGCGGCAGCGAGCACCACGCCGACCCCGGATACGGAGGTGAGCCGTGAGAACAGACTCGTTATAGACTCCCTGATCGCGCCCGGCGTGCCGCACAACAACCAGACCGTGCGCGTGTGCACGCCGCGCAGACGCCGCGTCATCAACGACGCCAGCGGCAGCGAGCACCACGCCGACCCCGGATACGGAGGTGAGCCGTGAGAACAGACTCGTTATAGACTCCCTGATCGCGCCCGGCGTGCCGCACAACAACCAGACCGTGCGCGTGTGCACGCCGCGCAGACGCCGCGTCATCAACGACGCCAGCGGCAGCGAGCACCACGCCGACCCCGGATACGGAGGTGAGCCGTGAGAACAGACTCGTTATAGACTCCCTGATCGCGCCCGGCGTGCCGCACAACAACCAGACCGTGCGCGTGTGCACGCCGCGCAGACGCCGCGTCATCAACGACGCCAGCGGCAGCGAGCACCACGCCGACCCCGGATACGGAGGTGAGCCGTGAGAACAGACTCGTTATAGACTCCCTGATCGCGCCCGGCGTGCCGCACAACAACCAGACCGTGCGCGTGTGCACGCCGCGCAGACGCCGCGTCATCAACGACGCCAGCGGCAGCGAGCACCACGCCGACCCCGGATACGGAGGTGAGCCGTGAGAACAGACTCGTTATAGACTCCCTGATCGCGCCCGGCGTGCCGCACAACAACCAGACCGTGCGCGTGTGCACGCCGCGCAGACGCCGCGTCATCAACGACGCCAGCGGCAGCGAGCACCACGCCGACCCCGGATACGGAGGTGAGCCGTGAGAACAGACTCGTTATAGACTCCCTGATCGCGCCCGGCGTGCCGCACAACAACCAGACCGTGCGCGTGTGCACGCCGCGCAGACGCCGCGTCATCAACGACGCCAGCGGCAGCGAGCACCACGCCGACCCCGGATACGGAGGTGAGCCGTGAGAACAGACTCGTTATAGACTCCCTGATCGCGCCCGGCGTGCCGCACAACAACCAGACTTATAACACTAGGTTTTTGACACGATATTTAAAATCTCCAGCGGGGCTAGACAAAGTAACAGTCGTTTGGCGTTAACGACAGTAGACAAAAAATTTATGGACAAACCACATGACGAATGAAAACAAATGAAAGCAGAATCTACTTTATGCTTTGCGTTGTTCACTGTCGGCTGTCAATTGTCACGCGAAGTACGCTAAAGGTATCTACAAGGTCTGCGAGAACGCCAGGGAGCGCTCAAATTGTCGTAGTCGAATTTCAAAAAAAGCGTGTTTCCCTCTATACGGTCACGTGGTTTTTCTACAGTCACTTGTTTTGTCCATACATTTTTATCTACTGTCGTGGACGCTAAACGACTGTTACTTTGTCTAGCCCCGCTGGTATACTAATTAGTTCTGACCTTTCTAAGCGTTGCCAACGGCAATGATGACATGTAATCATGCCTCTCATATTTTGCTGGCAGGAGGCAGTTCATCATCAGACACGGAGTCAGGGCAGTCCACGCCGGCCGACGAGGACGTGGCTCCTCCCGGTGTACGACTCTGCGTCGCTAGCTTGGCCAGGTACGTCACTACATGCTAAACCCACCTAAAGAATCAGAAGTAGTGCTATCCCTTTCCAACCGTACCGTCGTGAATGGGACAATAATTTGTGTAGACGCGCTTGAACCGACTCTCTGAAAACTAAACTGCGTCACAGTCCACAGAACACTAAATAGTACAAGTACAGAAGGCTTACTTCGCACGATGATTTAAAGAAATAGCTACTATAGCGCTGACACAAAAAGTGCAATTCAGTTCGCAATAGCGCCTGGCCCCGCCCTCAAAATCGACACGCAACAAACGCAATGTTGTGGTACTTGTAGCCGGGACGTGATAAGTGAGACTGGTATGACTGCGTGAAGCTCCCTCCGCAAAGTGGGAAAATTTTTACTTGTTGTTGTTGTATTTGTTTGTGGGTGTCTGCGTGCGTGTGTGCGTGCGTGCGTGCGTGCTTGCGTGTGTGTCTATACACAAACACTAATGAATATAAATTGTGTTGCGCAGGTGTCGTCCGCGCGTGCTGCAGGCTCGCTCCAAGATGTACCTGTGGAACGTGTTGACGGTAGCCGTGTTCTACACGCTGCCCGTCATACAGCTCGTCGTCACCTACCAGCGGGTGAGCTGTCGACCATTTACTACCAGCCGTTCCTTATAACCTATGTACAGTAATGTGTACAGTCTCTAAAAAAACTAGCACGAGACTACACTACATACACTTAGGTGTCTGTTACGGTAACAGTGTGAGTTACGTTACTGTGACGAGTTCAATTTTTTTTTTTACTCATCTCAAAAATGCCCAACGCGCCTAAAGAAGTTTAATTTTATATAACTGTTGTCTCTTAGGGCAATTCATGATCTTCATCGGTTTCTGTCACCAGTTGCTCAACCAGTCGGGCAACCAGGACCTGTGCTATTTCAACTTCCTGTGCGCACACCCGCTGTCGGCGCTGTCGGACTTCAACCACGTGTACTCCAACCTCGGCTACGTGCTGCTCGGCGCGCTGTTCCTGGCGCAAGTGTGGAGGCGGCACCAGCAGCACAGGCAGAAGACTCCTACGCAGGTACAACCAGGACCTGTGCTACTTCAACTTCCTGTGCGCGCACCCGCTGTCGGCGCTGTCGGACTTCAACCACGTGTACTCCAACCTCGGCTACGTGCTGCTCGGCGCGCTGTTCCTGGCGCAAGTGTGGAGGCGGCACCAGCAGCACAGGCAGAAGACTCCTACGCAGGTACAACCAGGACCTGTGCTACTTCAACTTCCTGTGCGCGCACCCGCTGTCGGCGCTGTCGGACTTCAACCACGTGTACTCCAACCTCGGCTACGTGCTGCTCGGCGCGCTGTTCCTGGCGCAAGTGTGGAGGCGGCACCAGCAGCACAGGCAGAAGACTCCTACGCAGGTACAACCAGGACCTGTGCTACTTCAACTTCCTGTGCGCGCACCCGCTGTCGGCGCTGTCGGACTTCAACCACGTGTACTCCAACCTCGGCTACGTGCTGCTCGGCGCGCTGTTCCTGGCGCAAGTGTGGAGGCGGCACCAGCAGCACAGGCAGAAGACTCCTACGCAGGTACAACCAGGACCTGTGCTACTTCAACTTCCTGTGCGCGCACCCGCTGTCGGCGCTGTCGGACTTCAACCACGTGTACTCCAACCTCGGCTACGTGCTGCTCGGCGCGCTGTTCCTGGCGCAAGTGTGGAGGCGGCACCAGCAGCACAGGCAGAAGACTCCTACGCAGGTACAACCAGGACCTGTGCTACTTCAACTTCCTGTGCGCGCACCCGCTGTCGGCGCTGTCGGACTTCAACCACGTGTACTCCAACCTCGGCTACGTGCTGCTCGGCGCGCTGTTCCTGGCGCAAGTGTGGAGGCGGCACCAGCAGCACAGGCAGAAGACTCCTACGCAGGTACAACCAGGACCTGTGCTACTTCAACTTCCTGTGCGCGCACCCGCTGTCGGCGCTGTCGGACTTCAACCACGTGTACTCCAACCTCGGCTACGTGCTGCTCGGCGCGCTGTTCCTGGCGCAAGTGTGGAGGCGGCACCAGCAGCACAGGCAGAAGACTCCTACGCAGGTACAACCAGGACCTGTGCTACTTCAACTTCCTGTGCGCGCACCCGCTGTCGGCGCTGTCGGACTTCAACCACGTGTACTCCAACCTCGGCTACGTGCTGCTCGGCGCGCTGTTCCTGGCGCAAGTGTGGAGGCGGCACCAGCAGCACAGGCAGAAGACTCCTACGCAGGTACAACCAGGACCTGTGCTACTTCAACTTCCTGTGCGCGCACCCGCTGTCGGCGCTGTCGGACTTCAACCACGTGTACTCCAACCTCGGCTACGTGCTGCTCGGCGCGCTGTTCCTGGCGCAAGTGTGGAGGCGGCACCAGCAGCACAGGCAGAAGACTCCTACGCAGGTACAACCAGGACCTGTGCTACTTCAACTTCCTGTGCGCGCACCCGCTGTCGGCGCTGTCGGACTTCAACCACGTGTACTCCAACCTCGGCTACGTGCTGCTCGGCGCGCTGTTCCTGGCGCAAGTGTGGAGGCGGCACCAGCAGCACAGGCAGAAGACTCCTACGCAGGTACAACCAGGACCTGTGCTACTTCAACTTCCTGTGCGCGCACCCGCTGTCGGCGCTGTCGGACTTCAACCACGTGTACTCCAACCTCGGCTACGTGCTGCTCGGCGCGCTGTTCCTGGCGCAAGTGTGGAGGCGGCACCAGCAGCACAGGCAGAAGACTCCTACGCAGGTACAACCA
Source organism: Coenonympha arcania (assembly GCA_036785405.1). Taxonomy (NCBI): domain Eukaryota; kingdom Metazoa; phylum Arthropoda; class Insecta; order Lepidoptera; family Nymphalidae; genus Coenonympha; species Coenonympha arcania. The sequence goes on from CM072062.1 coordinate 17,550,204, forward strand.
GGACCTGTGCTACTTCAACTTCCTGTGCGCGCACCCGCTGTCGGCGCTGTCGGACTTCAACCACGTGTACTCCAACCTCGGCTACGTGCTGCTCGGCGCGCTGTTCCTGGCGCAAGTGTGGAGGCGGCACCAGCAGCACAGGCAGAAGACTCCCACGCAGGTATAGGTTGTCTAATCTTAAAATGAACGCCCCTCCACGTTTTTACGCTACACGTTGAAAGAATAAAGCCTCTCCCACACAGGCGCGTTATTATCGCGCGATAATATCACAAGCGTTATTATCGCAGCAGTGTGTAACTACATGACCATCTTAATACAAAATGTACTGAAAACAGATATCGCAATAACGCTTGCGATATTATCGCGCGATAATAACGCGGGACGCTGCGTCCGTCGGCGCGTTATTATCGCGCGATAAAAAAGCAGCTGTGTGCAAGGAATCGGGACGCATTATCGCAATAACGCTTGCGATATTATCGCGCGATAATAATGCGCCTGTGTGGGGGAGGCTTAAGGTAGTGGAAGTTCGTTCATTTTTTAATTTGACGATTTCTGCAACCGGGTCAGTCGTTAAAGGTTAAATTGTGCTACCTGCACTAAATTATCAAGAAAGTTTACGGGCCATGGCGTGTTTTTGCCTAGACAATTTGACGACCACCAGACGAGACCTGTTATAACTATCCTTGTTGGTTGTGCACAGAAAGAGCTGGGCATCCCGCAGCACTTCGGGCTGCTGTACGCGATGGGCATCGCTCTCGTGAGCGAGGGCTTGCTCTCCGCAGCTTACCACGTGTGCCCCAACAGCATGAACTTCCAGTTTGGTGAGTTACAAGTGTATTTAAAACATTCAAGTGCAGTCACTGTCAATGTGAAATAAGTTGGTCTTTATTGCAGTCACTGTTATAAAGACCAATCTATGTACGCTTGACATAATCGCTGACACAAGACAAAAGTTTGTATGTATGTTTGTTTCGGTGACCTCCCTAATTTGAGTGGGAGGTCGCGGGATCGATTCCACGGGCCATTATAAAATTTTATAATTTCTTATTTGGCTAAGATCTGGTAGCAGGCTCCGACCGTGGCTATGGTTACCACACTACCAGCAAAGACGTACCGCCAAGGGATTTAGTGTTCTGGAGCGATGCTGTGTATAAACCGTTAGGGGTTGCCGGCCCCTATTCAAATTAGTACGATAACATCTTTGACATCATCGTTACCAGGTATGATCGCAGTCAATTACCAACTTGTAGTATATAAAAAAGTTATGTTCATTTCATTTCGCACCGATTTGACTGTAATTTAGGTGGATGATAGATTTACACTGCGTTAACACACATAGATTATACACTGCGTTAACACGTGGGCTATTTCCGCGGAAAATCGTGCGGTGGAAAATCTTTTTCATGAGGCTTTAATTAAAACCATATTTCAAACAGGTGTACGAGAAGCCACGGGCAAAAGCTAGTGCAGTTATAAAGATGTTGACGTTTTTCCAGACACGTCGTTCATGTACGTGACGTCGGTGCTGTGCATGGTGAAGATCTACCAGTCGCGTCATCCCGACATCAACGCCAGGGCGCACGCCACCTTTGGAGTGTTGGCTCTCATTATATTCATTGGTAGGTAGCTTAGCAACCAAATAAAATGATTGTATTGCTCTTCATGCCTCCGTGCCCTCCTACTTTTGGTGGTCTTTGGGAAGCAGAGTTTATTTAAAGTATTATTAAATTTATATAAAGTTTATTTCTACATGTAGTATGTATGCAAAAGTAGTGAAGTATCGTGACATGTTTCTGAAACTGTTTATGACGAGTGTTGTGTTGTTCAGGTTTGGTGGGAGTGCTGAACGCGAACTTCTACTTCTGGGTGGCGTTCACGGTGCTGCACCTGGTGACGTGCCTCGTCATGACCTTCCAGATATACTACCTCGGCAGGTTCCGACTCGGTACGTGCGGACATAGGCCTGCAGCTCTAGCCATCATCTCAGACGCATCTCTGTGGTTTCTAAGATTGTTTAAAAAATATTAAAAAGCGATAATTCCCATACGTTTATGACTTGTATCATATTTTCTGATTCATTGATATACAATATGCAGGTATGTTTAATGCGATCCCAAGATGGATTCCACTTAGTATTTGCTTCAATCGTGGATTAAACCCAGGAATAGCGTTGTTCTTCCATAAATTTGACCCTGAATAGCTAAAAAAAATTGTATTTCTTGTCAAGAGCAATAATTGTTTAGAAATAGGTTCAAAAATAAATTTTATCCTCCTGTGATGTTAGTCCTCATTCTGCGGTTATGATGTATTGTATTGTGCGCAGACGGCGGCGTGGTGTACCGCGCGGCGCGCGAGCTGCTGCGCCGGCCGCTGGCCGCCGTGACGCCCACGCACTGCGGCCGCTGCGTGCTGCTGCTCATCGCCAACGTGGCCAACTGGGCCATCGCCGGCTACGGGTGAGTGGCCACCTGGCCTGCCTGACCTGCGGGGCTAGACAAACTAACAATCGTTTAGCGTTGACGACAGTAGACAAAAATGTATGGACAAACCACGTGACGAATGAAAACAAATGAAAGCAGAATCTACTTTATGCTTAGCGTTGTTCACTGTCGGCTGTCAATTGTCACGCGAAGTACGCTAAAGTTATCTACAAGGTCTGCGAGAACGCCAGGGTGCGTTCAAATTGTCGTGTCGTCACTGCCTTAGCGCTTTTTGGCATTTGGCTCAGGGGGTTAGATGGAGCTTGGGCTGGCTCGAATGATCCAGTAGAGAGCCATATAGGAGCTTCCGCGAACAACGGAGGAAGACTTCAACTGTGGACTACTGACTACACATCATACAATTCAACAGTACCGTCGTCCGTTGTTGCAGCATGTCGCAGCACAGCCGCGACTTCGCGTCGCACCTGCTGCTGGTGCTGATGTCCAACCTGTTCCTGTACACGCTGTTCTACATCGTCATGAAACTGCTGCATCGCGAGTCCATCCGGTGGTACAGGTCAGTGCACCACCATTCAACCTGATCAATATTGATGAAAGTATTGAATTTTTTTTAGTTTAAAGAAAGAAAGAAAGAAAAATACTTTAAGAAAATACTTTCAAGAAAATGCCACATGTAACAAAAATGTATCTTACGTACTAAAACGATGCCTGGAGGTTCCCCCACTCGGGCAACAAAAACCAATATTTGCCCAAGTGGCGGAAGCTCCAGACACCGCCTGTCACATGTGGCACAACCCGGAAAAAGGCCCCAACTCAGCATGGTGCTGTGTGCCCCATATAAGCATGGGAGCACACTGATTTTCAGTCGGAGCCTTGGACTGGGTGACGCCACGAACTAAAAGAGAGAAAAAAAAACGAAAAATGTTAAATTAAAAAAGTGATGCATATGATAATTTAATTATAAATTATATAATATAAATGGCAATACAAATGTAAATTAAATATATAAAAATAAAAATATTAAATATAATATAATTTATGTAATATATATACATTCCACTACAGGAAAGAGTACTCAGCCACATGATTTTGGAATTCTATCTGTTTAGAAAGGAGGAATTCCTTGAGCCTAAAGCTTTTTACGAATGCAGACGCATGCGATGGCTACGCGGTAACTCAAATAGTGGTCAGTTGCTCGCTGGGCTCAAAATAAATAATACCAAACCGCTCCCGGCCTGTACTTATTTACATTAAAACTATCAACATACATGTGACCAGTGAAACAGTCACCACTATCTGCTGTCCCAGTTGCCAAGCCGCTGCGAGCAGTTATGGTAGGGGAGCCCTGCAAGCGGGGATTTTTGTAGTGACTCGAGCGTGTCAGAAAATTTTAATTATATAGGGAGAATCCTTGCTCCCTTTAACGGCCTACAAGCCGTATTTAGGTGATTTTGAATGAAGTTTTATGCAAAAACTATAAAGACAATACTATCAAATTTACACGTCATGTATTTTGGGTCTTTAATCTAAAATCGCTAAGAAGCAGAAACACGATTGGATAAAATTTTCGGAAACTACAATGGATGTAATTGTAATTTTTGTTTTAATATATCGGTAATAATAATATCCTAAAACGCTTAGAACAGATTTTCGATAACTGGCTTAGTTTTTGAGTAATTAGGTAAAACGTCGTTTTTCTGCTATATTCTTCCGCGACGCTGCATGTTGCACCTACCAAATCTCCGTGAGAGTGAGAAAGACAAAAATAAATTCAATAAATCCCCTTAATGTACCTCTACCAAGTATGAACCCTCCATATGGTGGGGTGTGTTGAGGGGAACTCGAAAGGGGATTCTACTAACATCGCCCCATGAAAACTGTCAGATTATTAGTTCTTTGTAATTCTAATAGTGTTTCCTTCAAAATAAAAAAAACTGAAACGCGCTTGAGTATTTCAAGGTGACGTTTTTTACAACTTCGGGACTCGCTTGTTTCTTAATGTCACGCTCAAATTGTCAGATCGGATATACAATCTTCTCGTATGTATGGGATCTTACCAGAAGTCATAAGTTTGTACTTATCTTGTGTTCGGAAGCGGTCTCCTTACACCTGTATATTGAGTTGCAGTAATATAGCGTACTGTGTTTGTGTGCAGCTGGATCTTCATAGCGATCACGTACTCGATCTGGTTCGGCTCCAGCTACTTCTACCTGGATCTCAGCACCAACTGGGCGGTGAGTTGAACTTTTGAAAATTATTATTTCCATCCTGTTTGATTTTTACTCTCGTTATTTGGCAAACATATTGAAATAGCATTTTACATCCAAATCTACAAAGTCGTAAATATCATTTGTCATTTTTATAGCAAAGAGTAAAACAGCCTATTGAAAGACTACCATTTAAATTTACCATAATAGGTAATTATGACCAAAAGTCTATTTATTATTAGGCTTATGGACTTCAAAATAAATAAAAAATTTGGATGAATTGAATGTCAGGCAAGGCATCTAGATCAGTGACAGGCATCTACTTGTGTCTATTTATGATTGGTTAAATTAAAAATATCAAAAATCTCTCAGCCTTGTAGTTCCTATCAATAAACTATCAACTTTTGTTCTACGACATTATTATTACCACTTTTTTCTACTTTATTTTGTATTGAAAAACAGGTAATAATAAAAGTATTAATACCTAAATGTTGATTCCATGCAGTGTAATATTACTTTCCGGCAGTCACACATTTTATTTTATTTTTTTTGAAAAAAATAATACGAAATTTTGAAAATGGCTGAGAGTTTTTTGTATTTTCCATTTAACCCAGTATATTTTTTATTTGCAATAAAACTTATCACTGGCTTATTCTAATTACTATACAAGTCTTGCCCGCGTGGAATGGTGGCAAGAATACTGGCTGCATTTCCGCGTTGAACAGCTAGGCTGATACGTTGCGCAAAAAATGAGCCAGCCCTTCTGTCACCAGTTGAGGTTAATAAGAGGAAACGATAGTGGTCTTTTTCCATACAAACGTTCTCGTCTGTTTTCTTTCTGGTTTATGAACTTGGAGCAATGATTTTTTACAGAAAAATAAATATCAATATCTTCTATGTTTCTATGTTTTCGTTCTTGATAATAGGTACATTATATTTAGCCTTACAAAATGCTCAAAATTGCCTATTTAGACCCGCTGGTCTAAATAGGCAATTTTGAGCATTTTGTAAGGCTTCTAGTGCTTAAAGATAATGTATTATCAAAAACGAAAACATAGAAACAAAAGACATTGATATTTATTTTTCTGTAAAAAATCATCGCTCCAAGTTCATAAACCAGAAAGAAAACAGACGAGAACGTTTGTATGGAAAAAAGACCACTATCGTTTCCTCTTGAACGCGGGGAAAGCTCTCATCATCTCACCTCTCAAATCTCTCTCCAAGTATATTATATATTTATTAAGAAATAACGAGCGTGTCTATGGTTTGGTGGGTGGTGCAGCTGACGCCCGCGCAGTCGCGGCAGAGCAACCGGCAGTGCTCGCTGCTGCAGCTGTACGACTCGCACGACGTGTGGCACTTCCTGTCCGCCACCGCCATGTTCTTCTCCTTCAACATGTACCTCACCGTCGACGACAACCTCGCCGACACGCCGCGCTCCGACATGATGGTGTTCTAGACCTGACCAACGACCCGTGCCTTTCAAAAATCGAACGCCACCATTTGACATTTATTGTGCATCCGTTGTAGTAGTAGGGGAGCCAAAGAGGGGATTTTTGAAGTGACTCGAGCGTGTCAAAAAATTATATAAGGAGAATCCTTGCACCCTTTAATGTACCTCTACCAAGTATGAACCCTCCATATGGTGACGTGTGTTGAGAGGAACCCGTCTGATTAGTAAAAACAAAAAATCGATTCTTAGAAAACTCGAGCGCGTCAGATTAAGAGAAAGTTGATTAATTACATTGAGAAGATTGTATATCTCAATAATCTGACAATTTGAGCGTGACATTATGAAGCAAGTGAGTCTCAAAGTTGTAAAAAAAAAACGTCAACTTGAAATAATAATAATAATAATAATAAGCCTCTTTATTTCCAATAATTCTTAAATGACATTATTTATCTAGCAACTATTTAAGTAATTATGATTAACTATACTATTGGAACCCCACTCAGGGTATAGGCCTCCTCTAGCTTACTCCATGTTTTTCTGTTTTGTGCTTTTCTCCTCCAGTTTGTTCCTGCTACTGAAATTATTTCGTCAATCCATCTGTTCCTTGGGTGACCTCTTTTTCTTTTTCCCATAGGTCCTTCCCAGATAGTTGTTTCTATCGTCCATCTATTGTCTGTGTATCTTGCTAGATGTCCTGCCCATCGCCACTTTTGTGTACGCGCATGGTGAAGCACATCTATTAGGTTGGTTTTTACTCTTATGTCTCTGCTTCTTATCTTTTGAATTCTTCTTATTTTCAATATACTTCTTTCCATCGCTTTCTGACAGTTTGCTAGTTTTGTTTTTATTTTTGTGTTGTATGTCCATGTTTGACAGCCGTAGGTGAGAGTTGGTAGAATGCATGTGTCCATTATAGTCTTCTTCAGGTGTAATGGAAAAGTACCTTTTAGGATTTCTTTTAGGCTCCAGTATCTTTTCCACCCTATGTTCACTCGTCGTTCTATTTCTTCCTCTTCATTTTTGTTACTAAATGATACTTGTTTGCCAAGATAAATATAACTGCTAACGTATTCTAATGGCTTGCCATTTAAGCTGATGTTTTTAGTTTTGCCGTTTGTCATTAGCTTGGTTTTATCTTGGTTCATTATGAGCCCGACTTTTTCGCTTTCTTCTCTTAGAGTATTTATCATTTCCTCTAGTTTGTCACCGGTTTCGGCGAAAAGGACAATGTCGTCAGCGAATCGTAGGTGGGTTAGTCTCTTCCCATTTACTCTGATTCCATGCGTAAGCCAGTGTAGATTCTCGAAGATAAGCTGTAGCACCGCTATAAACAGTTTAGGTGAAAGAGGATCTCCTTGTCGTACTCCTCTGAGAATTGGTATACTGGATCCTCTTTTTTCCAGTTTTACTCTGCTGGTACTTCCGTCATAGATGTTTTTTAATACTTTTATGTATTTTCCATGAATTCGGCATCTATCCAGGGCTTCCCATATTGAGTTATGTGAGATCGTATCAAAAGCTTTGGCATAATCGATGAAAGCTATATGTAGTGGTTTGTTGAACTCTTTGTATTTTTCTATGACTTGTTGGATAGCATGAATGTGGTCTGTTGTGGAGAAGCCAGCACGGAAGCCTGCTTGTTCAAACGGTTGGTGTTTATCAATATCTGAGGATAGCCTGCTTTGGAGAATTGAGGTGAATAGCTTGTACACACTTGGAAGGAGACTTATAGGTCTATAATTACCTACGTCTGTCGGGTCTCCTTTCTTGTAGAGTAAGATTATATCGGATCTTTTCCATTGTTCTGGCACCTGACCAGTGTTTAAGACTTTATTGAATAAGTAAGTGAGTGGACGAGTTAGGAGCTGAGAGCCAGTTTTTAAGGCCTCGTTTTGTATATTGTCAGGTCCGGGACTTTTTTCATTCTTTAACTTGTGAAGATGTTGGATGGTTTCCCGCTCGTCTATTGGTGGTATATCAATTTCATGATGAGTTGTTTCGCAAAGCTGGGAATTCCTACTTGAATGAGAAGTTATCGAGATGTCAGTCTTTTTTTCATAAAGTGTTTTGTAGAATTCTGTTGCACTATTGACCACATCATTTCTTGAAATACTCAACTTGAAATACTCGAGCGCATTTCAATTTTTTTTTTTATTTTGAAGGAAACACTATTAGATTTACAAAGAACTAATAAACTGACAGTTTTCATGGGGCGATGTTAGTAGAATCGTGGACCCCCTCCCCTTTCGGGTTCCCCTCAACACACCCCACCATATGGAGGGTTCATACTTGGTAGAGGTACTTTAAAGTGTGCAAGGATTCTCCCTATATAATTTTCTGACACGCTGGAGTCACTTCAAAAATCCCCTCTTGGGCTCCCCTACTAATAACTATAGACTTGCTGCAAATTCTTACGTTCGTTACGATCACGTTACGATATATCGTTGGTTAAAGCAACAATGCTAGACGAACCATAGACTCAAACTTTATGTCTCACATTATGGAGTGTAGAAGCAATATGTTGGAATGTAATGTTGAAATAACATTTAGATACATGTTTAGAATGACACAATGTTACGGGAGTGTTAGTACTTGTGGTGAAACCTTCATTTCTGCCTAGTCGTGTTTTGACGGATATTTTTACGAATCGTCGGCCATATTAATTTTCTCCTTTGGAGCAAACAACTTCCCCAACATACGTGAGGTGAATAAAGAAGTCGCTTTATTATAACGATATCGAATCGTGATCAAGTTTAGCGAAGGTTTAAGTGTTTAGCGTGCATTGACGATTTTTTAAACAAGTTTTTTAAGTTTAAGTGTACCTAATAATTAGTTTGAAATGAGCTGTTTTACCTTTAGAAAACGTGAGGCTATGGCGTTATTTTTCATACAAATCTTATTATCATTCGAGAATTCAGTCATGTCCGCAATTTTCATAAAATAGTCAATCGACGTTGTCGTTTATCTCTCTGTTTTTGTCATGTAAATCTGTCACTCTCCACATGACACTACGTACTACTTAATTATAAAAAGCTTTGTTCCCTTGTGTAAGCTAGTCGCGCTGTGCCATATTGGCATAGCGATTCTTTAGTAAGCTAACTAGTTAAATTCCCTAAGTAAAGCAATAAAAATTTGCCTTTTAAAGTTATAAATAAATAATATAAATTTAATATCACGCCAATTATGATTAATTAGTGATAGTATATTACCAATGCTAATTGTTAAAATCAGAAGATTATTGTTAGAATAAGCAAAAATCCAAGTTTTCCTAAATAAAATGAAAAAAATATTTTACATTGTAAGTACCTATGTAAGTTACTGTAAGATGACAGGTCCAAGAAATGAGTAAGTATGACAAAATTGATTATTATGATTTATTATGTTTGAAGATGTTTTGTTTTTGCAATTTGTATGAATTTGAATTGTTGTCTTATGAAATCGCATTGAACTATATGTTCACTAAAAGTGTTTTAGTATTCCTTAGTTGTAACAGGGTATCTCTTATGGCTATTTTAAGTATGAAACATATTTATGAATTTAGGTAATTTATCCAATTGCTTTCAAATCTTTTTTGGACGTTGTATTTTAAAGTTGTAATTTCGGTCACAAATCCGTTACTTTATTGAAATTTTGTAGCTCCTATAGAATCAAAACAAATGCTATTTAAATAATATTTTATTATTGTACAGTCACTCGATAGATCTCTACGAAAATATGCTATTATGATGCTCACATGATGCTCGAGAAAATAATATAGGCGCTATATTTGAAAAGGCTGTGTGATGTTACAAGTGTACGTTCTTGTACAGTGCTGATTTTATTGTAATTAGAATCTTGTAAATAAATAGCTTTTTGTATCACCCGTGTTTTAATGTACTTCCCCTTAGTTTTTTCATTTCCCTACATATACTAGCTGACCCGGCAAACATTGTTTTGCCCTTACTCTCAGACCCAGTGATCCATACACTGAAAATTTCATAACAATCGGTCGAACCGTTTCGGAGGAGTTTGGTAACAGAGAATGGCGAGAGAATTTTATAAATTAGATGGATGTGTAGGAGTGGGAGGGTATGCAGGAAAATATTCTATCTCTACGGACTTGCACTGCTAACGAGGAGTCGGAGCGGCTTAGTTCTTTGAGATTCTATACAAATAATACTGAAGTCCGTAGCGTTCGATGCGAAACTGGCCGCTTACCAAGTATATTATTATACCATAATAATAATAATAGTAGACTCAGCAATCATTGTACCGATAGTAATTTCTGCTAATGGTCTTATAACCAAGAGCCTCGACCAACATCTTTCGAGGCTCTCGTTGGGTAGCTGGGTCAAGGGCCAGATCCAGAAGGCTGTACTCCTGGACACGGCTCGCATCGTCAGGAGGTTCCTCTCTCTGGGGCCCTGACCGCCGGTTGCTTGGACCCTGTTCCCGAGGCCGGTGGACCGCTATTTTTTATATTTTTAAATGTTTTTTTTTTTTTTATAATGAAATATTTAAAAATGTAAAAAATATGAATGAATAATAAATGTAAAGAATAATAATAATAAATGATTTATTTCAGGTGATAAAAACCCATCAAAATACAAAAATACAAAAATGAAAAATTAAATAAAATTAACCTACAATACATAGGTATATGCTAATAAAATAATAACTTAAATTACTTACGCTAAAATAATTACTAGAAATTGCCCCCCAACGGGGTTTGTTCTATTTTCGGTTGCTGTCGCGATGTACGGCAAGCCAGTACTTCAGTACAGGGTTGTCAGGATACTCCGAGCACACCTTGAGGATCTCGTTGCTCGAGTTGCGAATACGCAACCAGAACGCCGCCATTCGAGATCTAATGATCGCAAAGTAGTCCGGGACTCTGGCGTCAGCAAACATGCTCGACGCACTACAGTATTTAGGCAATCGCATCAGAATGCGGAATGCATTATTATACTGCACTCTGATGCTGCTTCGTGCACTTTTTGTGCAGTTGACCCAAAGCTGACAAGTGTAAAAGCATTGACAATATGCCCTAAACAGTGTCAGCTTCGCTTCAGGACTGCACCGCGCAAATCGGCGAGCGAGCATGTTGCATCGGACAGCCAGAGCCCTTCGTTCTCGTTCTACATCCAGATCATCGCGTAATTCCTCAGTCAGGATGTGCCCCAAGTACCTGAATAACGGTGTAGAAGCCGTATTTAAGCAATTTTGAATGAAGTTTTATGCAAAAACTATAAAGACAATTACTTTCAAATTTACACGTCATGTATTTTGGGTCTTTAATCTAAAATCGCTAAGAAGCAGAAACACGATTGGATAAAATTTTCTCGATAGAAAGTTTTCCCAAAAAAAGTTGCTCCAAAATGTCAGTTTTTCGAGTTTTTATCGGACACTACATTGGATGTAATTGTAATTTTTGTTTTAAAGTGTCGGTAATAATAATATCGAAAAACGCTAAGAAACAGATTTTTGATAACCAGCTTAGTTTTTGAGTAATTAGGTAAAAGGTCGTTTTTCTGTTATATTCTTCCGCGATGCTGCATGTCGCACCTACCAAATCTCCGTGAGAGTGGGAAAGACAAAAATAAATTCAATAAATCCCCATAAGGGCCTTATACTTTAAGGCGGTCTAAAAATAGAACTATCCTTATCGCAAACACTACTTTTGAATTTGATAAAAAATATTACTAGGTTATACCTAAACTAGGATAAAAATAATATCGTTCACTAAAAAAAATATTAAAATCTAACGAAGATTAACAAAAGCCATTTTAAATTTAGAATGGAAGGCCTTCTAACCCTTTCTTGCGAAACTAGTAAGAAGCCACACGAAGCTACTATGGCATTCTTGAGGTGTGACGTCACAATTTATTATCGCTATCTGTCTAATCAGAAATATTTAAATGCTTGGAACTTTTTTATTTGATCGATTCAATTAGTTTTTTCAGTGTTGGTCATTATTTTTATCCTACTTTATAATTAAGTGATAAAAAATTGGAGTCAAATATTGTTTAGTTGGAAGGAAAAGTAGCACATTCTAAACTAGTGTATCCTTTGACCATCCAGACCGTTGTGAAAGTTAAGAGTAGATTTTAAGACGAATCTTGGAGACTAAATCGAATCAGTATCATCATTATATCTCATTTGTTTTAAGGAATAAGACGTTATCGGGCAAAAATAAGTTTATTTCGTCTTGTATGGTGTTCTATAATACATAATTATGGGAACTATTTACGGAGGGTAGCACAATAAATACTTCAGAAACATTTGGATTAAAGAAAAAACCCGTTTCAGTAATACCTTTTATTTGTGTATAATCAGTTTTCTTCGTCGTCTACTCTAAGTTACAAGCCGGTAGAATTTGTTACTCGTTAAACATCGTACAATAAATTAAAAGTTATTTTATTTATTTTAATTATTAATATTAATTAAATACAGCAAGCTCCGGAGAGATGCTTAAAGCTCAGTTGTTTTTACATTACGGCCCGTCGACTGCATTTACTTGAACAGTAAGTAATTATCTATTTTTTTTTATAGAATTGCGGTTTTCATGACATAGGTAATATTCCAAAAACACGAATGTACTTTGTACAGTACTACTCTTAATCATTTACAATTTGTTACAATAAATAATAGAGAGCAGAGAACATATTATTTTAAAATGGGGGCAATTCTTTTTACCGCCAGAGCGGCGCTACTTCTGACTTTGACACTTGACAGTTCTTTTACTTTTTTGGATTCTGTACCAACTTGCTGTCACACCGTTTAAGTTACATTAATAGCTAGACTACAAAGGAGATTGTTAATAGTCGAATGTAATTTTATTTCCCCCACCATTCAAAGATAACAAGACTAGATGTTAGACAAAGACAGTCCGAATGCAGTCTTGTGGCGATGCAAAAGTTTACATTTTCACATAATTTACATACAAATAGCCTTATATTAACAATTCTTGAAAAATGGATACAATATTATAGAATCATTAATTTGCTCCGGATTATAATTGACATGAATTTGTCGAAACGTTTTGCCACTAGTAATATGTCACCATTAAATGGCACAGTGTTTAAGATAGATTCCTTATACAGTGTACCTTTTTCCTGACAATTTCTGTTGAACAACGAATCCGTGATTCCAGAATCAGTCAAAAACCGTTAACAAATTCATGTCTATTATATGCCGGTGCGTGTATAAATGAGTATTTTACAAAATGGAGGAAGTATAAATTAGGTATTTGGCAGATTTACAGTCTGTTACAATCAATGGAACATTTTGTGAAATGGTTCATTATTTTAAGGCTCTAAGAATTTTTAATATTGAAAAAATAAACATAAGAAGTCTTTGTTTATGGTATAAGCTGCACACATAGGTTTTAGTTTAATTGGGTCTATGAAGAGTTGGGGGATTGTCTTTCCCGTTTTCACTAACACCAAGTTTTGTACAACCATAGAAGCGACGCAAGTGAAGACCTATTTATAAATCTATGTGTACACCCAATATTGCAATGCTAACAAATTATTTCAAATATAAAATCCTCAATTTTCGATAACCATTTCACTGAAATGCGAGTCAATATTACTATTAAGAAAAATGCTCGGTATAAGTATTCTATAAATCTAATAATTGCTAAATATACAAAATATCGAAATATTTTCAATTATTTATTTATTCTATGAGAGTCGAAAAAATGGAGATTGCGTGATGTTTATAAAAAGAGATTTTACATTATCAATTCATTAATTTATTGTCTGCTTAATTTTAGAAAACTCGCCGTTTAGCGTTTTATAATTAAATCCCACATTGGTCCATTCCGGGAATCGACCCCGGAGGCCCTCCAAGCCATTTGTTTTTCGCCATTTTTGCGCTGAAAGCATGCAAGTGTTCGAAACTAACGTCAGTGATAAAATTTAAAATTATAAAATGTCGAGTCGAACACTCAAATAGATAATAATGAGACTATTGCCGAGTTTCACGAAACAAATTCAAAATTTTAAGTGGTACTTAAACTAATTTAATTGCAAGCAATCAATGTCAAAAAATGTATGAAATTTCGACATTTCTTGCGATTAAATTAGTTTAAGTATCACTTAAATTTTTAAATTTATTTCGTGCAATTCGGGGTATATATTAAAATTACTACCCGTTCGCAGAAGCTTTGCTGGTGACTTCACCTCCTACTTCATAAGACCGCCACCCGCGAAAGTTCTGCGAATGGTTATATGTCCAGCGATAAAATGACAGTGACAATGGATGACATTGACAGGTCACAGAATATTAATATACATTTAAAATGTCACTAGCCTATTATAATGTCACTGTTACTAGTTAACAATCTTGACGATTTAACGAGATTAATTCAAACCGCATGTAATAATTTAAAACTCAGTACAAAATTATAAAAAAAACACGTAATAAAAGCACAATCTTCAATAATACTTTACATTGTGTGATGATTCAAGTGTGACCAGCTAAAAAATTACTGCACCGTTTTAGGTTAAAAATAAGTCTTGCTTACAGATCACGAGTATTTTTAATGAATAATTATGTTTATAATTTTAAGGTTTAAAAAAAATGAAACCAATTTATTTATTTACACTAATATTAAAAACGAAAATGTTTAAAATCTTTGCAGTAATTTTATTAGGGTCAATATTTAAAAATAAAAACTAGTTAGATATAAGATATTAATAAGTATACTATGTACAAATAAAATAAATAGAAATAACGTAACAAAAAACCATTTAACTCCGTATTTCAACATTATCATACCCTAACGATGTCGCGCGTCAAAATGTCGCAAGACTCCACAAGACATTAAAGTCGTTATAAGCACACTCACGACAATTCTGTCGCAGTATGTGGTCAACATTTTCTCACACTGGTGTCTTATACACTAAATACGTATAAACATTAAAATCCCGTGGTCTAACCAAAACGAAACTACTAAAAGTAATAATTTATTTTCGAAGCATCCATCTTCAACTTTTTACAAAATTGGTATTAGACTGTTTTGTATTAAATATTTAAAAAAATTGCAACGCGAACGAAGCCGCGGCAACATCTAGTCATTCATAAAAGTTATATCCATTTTGAACTAAACCAGTCGCACACCCAAACACAGATCAAAGTAACAAATTACAATTACCCTAAAGGTATAATACATCGCAAACTTTAATGACATACAAAATGCAACATCGTCAGACATAGACCGTTTGTTCACTGTAGCCGTCCCCGGGACAAACAATTTTTTATATCATGAGATTTAGTAATTTAACGAGAAATAGTGTCGACGCGATACTTAAATTTAGCCCCTTCGCACACAGCGACGTAGCGTAAGCGTATCGTAATCCGCGCGTACGACGAGAGCAAGACGAGCACAAACATATTCTAACAAGTCCGTATACGAAGAGGTGTTGCAGCGAATCGTAGGAGGTGTTTATTGTCATTACGATAGGCGTAACGTACTGGCGTAAAAAGATATCTTTTCATTATTTTCTTTAAAAAACACCTGAATTTAGCTGAACTTCAATTTCAATACGACTACGCTAATGAATGACTTTTAACTTTCAATACGACTGAAAAAAATAATTGAATTCGTCAAACTGGTTGAAGACCATAATAATTAACATTATACGTGTTTTTCTAATTAAATAAGTAATTAAGATTCGTTTGTGCAACACTGCCGGTCTCGTACGTGACGCGGTGTCGATACGTTAATGATACGACTACGCTTACGACCCGTGTGCGAAGGGTCTTATTATGACCGTGTGTTCACTGAGCATGGGCATCTCGTCTTTTTGACGTCAGGCAAAATAATCCCTTGGTGACGTCTACGGTGGACAAACGGCCTTAGACTACTCACTCTTCATGTAGTCGAGAGAATGCAATGTCATATTTTGTTAGGCTAATCAATAAATATCCAGTTACACAAGACATACACATCGCGGTTTACTTGACTTGGTCTACCTACCTGTGTAAGTATTGAAGTGTGTATTAACATATACAAATATATTGGTATATTAACCATGACCTTTAAGTCTGGTTTGTCATACATACAAATGCGATATTTTTTAACTCTGAAGTTAGTTATTGCCTTCAATCATATTAGACGACAAAATAGTAGTGCTAACAAAAAAAAAGATTCCGACGAATTGAGAACCTCCTCCTTTTTTTTTGAAGTCGGTTAAAAATAGTGCACTAACTTTGAAGGTAGTATGATTTTTTTAGTAGGTGACATCAGTACCAAAGACCATTAAAATCATAACTTATCATAAACAGATAGGCAGTAGCGTTTTTGACAAATTTTAGCGCAAACTAACAAAAAACAAATTGCAACACGGAACACCTAAAAATAAACCTAAAATAACAGTTTATTTATATAATTTAAAGCGTTACAAATAATGTTCAAATTCGTAACGGTATAACGATAAGCACGTTACGATGATTAAAGACACAAATAAATTAAATATTATTAACGTTATTCGTAACGTTATTAGTCTGTCATTTATTCTTGACTTACGCGTTTATTTTTTCACACGGCAATGCACCAACAATATCATTTGGATTTAAAAAGACTAAAAAGTAGCGTAACGCTTATAAGTAATAAATATCGGCGGAAAGCTCGTTACAACGATATATAGCATGATAACGTTATAACCGGTTTATTGCTCGTTATAACGGCTACTCGTTATAAAGAGGCGATGGTCACCCGTTGCCTTGTGATTTCTGTTCGAACATGGCTGCCATGTCGCGTATGTTGTATGACGGTGACACTTTCTCTCGCCTGCGAAATTAAAAATAAATAGCTGATTTAACATTAATAACCTACAAACCTCTATTTAGTCTCGATATTTGTTAGTTTGTTTGTAATGGGATCAAATTTGGATCCCGATTCCCGGTGACCAATTGAACTGAAATTTTGCATACTTGTGTAAATATCTTTTATTATTATTTATAATGTTATTATTATTCAACCAATTTACTTTGAGAGCGAGATTCGAGAATATTATGACAAAAAAAAAACGAGTAATATTTTCAGGGAACACTTAAATAGACATCTTTGCAAAGATTATCGAATATCTCTACATTATTTCAGAGAACAATTAAATAATTTTATTGATTCGACAAAAACGAGTCAATAAAAAAAAATTTCAATAATATTAAATTCACACACAAATGAAGAATATGAATGTTTTTTTTTATATCATAGTGTTATCATGAGAGTGAATGTAAATCACATAAAAACCAATCAACATTTAAAAATAAAACCGTAATTTTCAGAAAGAACCGCAAAGAACCGAATATAAAATGGGCAATATTAATTTATTGTTTTGGAGCGTGTGTAAGTACGAACAGCAAGATTATCGTCACCATTTTAAATTCGTTTGTTTGTTAGCGAGTTTTTTACATACCTGTCTTCGTGGTGTCTTTCAGCGGTATCTCCATTCCTGGGCATTTCGTCTCCAGGACTAATAGGAGAGGGAATCGTGTCCAAGTTATTCGCGCTTCTAGCTAACGAGAACCTCATCCTTTGACCCAAATCCACCGTGTTCCTTCTTTCAAATTTAGGCAATTCTTCCTTTAATCTCTCACAGTCTTTCTCATCTTTCTTAAGCTTTATCCTTGTTAATTGTTCGGGGTTACTCCTAAATGATTGCGAACTATATTTCTCCCTCAAAAAATTACGTCTCTCTTCCTTATATTTCTCTATACGTTCCCTACTTAATTTCTTTTCGGTGTCGAATCCGATTATGTTTTTT